>OY986040.1:6006678-8406678 GCA_963920215.1 Nineta flava | reverse complement strand
CAATTGTGAATCGATTTGAAAATTATTTTTGCTTGAAAGGGCGTACTCTCGAGGTGGTCCCATAGTCACCAAGTCATATTCTGATGAGGGGATCCCATAGAAAGCGTACAGGCATATACACTGTACTATTGGTATGTGCTACCTACTAATCGGTTTGAATTCGGTGCCCTACAATGGCACCGACTTCAAAACCGATCAGTAGGTAGCACATATCAATAATAATATTTAATTAAAATTATAGGTCATAGGTTTGGACAAGAATTGTCTTTTGGATTAAATTTGTATTTGTTATTTGTTAGTTTTCGCTTGTTAGTAAGGTGACATTTTGTGTTTTTTGAAGTCAGTTGAATTTTTTTATTTTACAATATTGTTATTCCAATATTTAATGATTTTTAAATTATTTGTAATAATGATGATTGTACAAAAAATTTGTGTACAACCGATTAATTCATTAAAATTTTTTTTTGTTATAAAACATTACATTTATGAACATTTATTTAATATGATAAGAATGTTAAGGCCATTTTATACTTCATCTGTTTAGATTTATTTTTAATTAATTGTAAATACTTCATTACATTTTTAATACGATAACCAATGTCGAAATTATACAGGATGTACCATGTATACAAGCCCAAAAAAAAAATTAGGCCGTCGCGGCGACCTCTGGCAAATGTGAAACATCGAAACTATTTTTTATAGAAAATTTTCATGAAGCGACTGCCCTGGACGGAGTACACTTCGACCATAAGTTCCATTGTGATGCCAATTAACCGCCCCTTTTTTCTGTTTTTTAATAATTAACTAACTGCCGATGTCGAGATTCGAACCCATAACTTCATGAAAGGATGTTTTATTAAAGGAAATAAATGCTACATAATCAAAAAATATGGCATAATCAAAAACAAAATATTATATTTAAAGAAAAAAATTATTCTTTATTTAAAAAATGCGTATTAATTTAATAAAAAAAAATTAAAAATTCAATAATTTCTTAAAAATTGATACGGCTCAATTCTTTCAATCAGTTACCTAAACTATTATTATTATTATTATTAACTATTTTGTAAACTGATAGAAGGAATTTCTTTCCTCATGAAAATATATTTTCTGCAAACTATTTGCTTCAATAAGGAAACCCTTGTTTTCATTCAAGACTACGCAGTCAAACCAAAAACATGTGTTTAGTTGAGCCAAGAAACTAAAATTCTTGAACGGTGTTCGGTAGTTCGTTAGTCTTGGCCTAAGAGAGTCTTTCTTGGCCAAATACTCTTGTGATTCTTTAGTCAAGAAAATGAAATTCTTGTAAAAAAAAGTATTTTTCTTATAAAATAAAAATAAAAAACTCACGAAGTTTATGCAGCTTCTTTAACTGAAGTATATATATTTAACTGAAATATATCATTATTTCTCTAAGTAGTTTCATTTGTTTGGATTAAACAAATGTTTATTTTGGTCCGAAATTTTAGCATCTTGGTCCAAAGAAACCAACATTTCAGTGTAAGAATTTCGAGATTCTTAAGTCAAGAGTCAGTTTATCTTTAATTAAGATAATTTTCTCTAGTCAAAACTATAGATGTCAATTAGATACTTATTTGCTGATACCAAATATATACAGGATGTCCCGTAAGTAGTCGAGTTCCATAAGATGGTAGGTAGAGGGTACGATTTGGAACGAAAAGTCCTGAGACATTTTTTTATTAGACGCACCGTTAATTAATTAAGGAAACTAGGTTCAAACCAAAGAATAGATCTAGTATCTATGTAAAGCTAGTATCTATGTGGCCCGAAGCAACTATGAATTTTATCTAACGCACGTATCCACAGAAACAGGAAAGTAAATTTTAAGGGGTTGGGGATCTTTGTTTTACGGGGGTGCATGTTTTGCGATTTTATAAAAATTGATAATTCCAAAAATTTAATTATGGCATTATTAAACAAATTAATCAATAAAATAATTTTATTGATGCACTTTTGAGAAAACTTTATAATTTAACGAATTTAATTTGAGCTTTTTTTTTTTTTAAATTTATTATTAAAACAATTTATTTATTACATTTTTCAAAGAATTAATAATTTGAAAAATTTAAACAATACATTTTTCCAAAAATTGATAATTAAATTAAAAATGAATTATCAAAAAAATGTACTTTTAGCAACTGTGGTTTCAACCTAGTTTCCTTAATTAATTAATAGTTAATTAACGGTGCGTCTAATGAAAAAATGTCTCAGGACTTTTCGTTCCAAAATCGTACTCTCTACTCACCCTCTTATGGAACTCGGCTACTTACGGAACACCCTGTATAAGCTTTCCTATATATGAGAGTTAGAAATTCTTGGTTTATAAAAATTTTGATTCAAACAGAAAACTGTTTGAATCAAAAATATTTTTCATATAAGTGGTTTACCATACTTTAAAATGAGTTTGATTGATTTACCCGATATAAAATTTGTATATTGAAATTCTTTAAATTCCTTTGCTATCAATAAAAAAACATCAATTAAAGTATATCTTCAGTTTTTATAATAAGTGTAATTGTTTGTAATATAAATTAAATGTATTTATATTGAAATTTATAGCCAATTTTTTTTTAATAGTTTTTTATATATTATTTCAAGAATATTTAATTATTTTAAATATTTGTGTTTTATATTCAATTTACTTACGTTCATTCAAAATTGGTATGATTTTTTTTATTTAAATATACTTAAATGAAAAATGTATATTTTTTAAAATATGGCGGCGTGAAACTTTCACATAAACTCTATGCACAGAGCGTCAATTTGTGGAAGTCCATAATGATCGGTTTTTGTTGAAGGTAAAATTAATTACCTTCAGAAACAGTTTCGACAATGGGATAAAACCCGAAACATGTCAGCAATCTTATTAAATAAAACGTGGATTTGCAAAAAATAAATGTTGTAAAAGTAATTAATTTTACCTTCAACAAAAACCGATCATTATGAACTTCCACAAATTGAAGCTCTCAACAATCAATCAATAAACTATAATCGTTATACCGGTTTTTGTTTTTGTTTGTTTTTGCTAATAATAAATTTAATTTTTCCAAATACTAAAGTCATATCACAAATTATATTTCATTTTGATCACACTAAAATTATGACCGCTAGAGAGTGATTTATGTATTCTAAGGAAATTCGCTAAGTTGACGCAGCGTAACGAATTTTTCTTCGTATATACGGGCTTGACAGTATTCCACTTCACGTATTTAATACAGAAATACCACCTAAGTAGATACGTGTTTACACATTTTAATAAAATTCTTTTTTTATGTTTAATTTTCTGTAAATAATATAATTAATATTTATTTATTGATATATATGATAATTATATTAAATTAATTATAATTGATATTATTTTGTTAAAATTCATTATCATTTATATTCTTGTCTCTCAATTCATTCATTAACCGGTTTTTGATATTTATTTAATATTATTTTTTGTTAATAAATAAATATAATTATAATTTTATTAAAAAAATTTTTTCATAAAAATATTAATTGAATTCTATTGTTTGTTTATTTTTTCATTTTCATTCAATAAAGTAAATTTAATTAATCACACCGTTATATTATTTTAATTAATAAATATTAATAATAATATAAAATTAAACTTTAATCAATAAAATGATTGATTAAATTTTAATTGTAATTTTTTTTCATGTTTATTTACATATTATAAAATATTTATAAATAACCTACTTTTACTTTATATTTAATATATTTGATGTTTTGGCACTATTTTAATTATAATTTTCCTGATAAAAGGAATTAATTTGATTATTTGCCAATTATAAATTTGTTTTTGATCTTACTTTTTTAGTCCAGTATAAGACGGAGACTACATCTATAGAAAAATTTTCTCATGCATAATTTTTAGCGAATTTTCGAAGAATATGTATAGCTATTGGTTTTGTACCGATGAAGGAATTTCGAAAAAACTTTCGAATCTTATATATGAGAAATAAGACAGTTTCGCAGTTTCACTGTGAAACTGTCACCAAATTAGTAACAAGTAACATATCCTGCGACAATATAAGAGTAATTTTAATAAGAGTAAAATTAACAGGAATTTTAATAAGAGTAAAATTAATAGGAATAAATGTGAATGAAGGAAATTTTAACAAGAGCAATTTCAATATAATTTAAAATTTATTATATTTTAAATCTAGTATATTTTAATCTAGTTAATTTTCTATTTATTTTTATTTTTCTCTATTGATCTCGAAATTCTATCTATTTCTAATTGTCAAAGAGTAAAGTACGACTAGCTAATTTATACTGATGATGACTACATTGTAGACGAAATACATATTTATAATACAAAAAACAGATCTAGATAAAGGGGGCGAATTTGAAAATTTTTATTTCTGTCTATATTTTCTATAACTCTAATATTTACAGAAATATTTGCAATTTAAATTTAATAAAGTATCACCATGGTTACTTGATGTTTTTATACCCAGTATATGTAAATATACAAGGTATATTAAGTTTGATCACGACTATGTAACGCTTAAAATATTGATCGTTGGCATGCAATGTTTGGCATATGTAATCTTAAAATGGCCTAATTCGGCCAATTCCGCTTGTCCGTTCGTCTATTGTGAACCCGATAACTCAAGAACGAAAAGAGATAACGAGCTGAAATATCTTTTGTATGTTCTAGGGCAAAATAAGTACGGTCAAGTTCGTTAATGAGCAAAAACGGACCATGTTTGGGGAAAAATGGGCCAAACTGCCTATCTTTGAAACCGTAAGAGATATAACAAAAATTGAAAAACAAAAAGTTTTTTTCTTTTCAAAATAAACAACTTTTGTTTGAAATTTTTTTTCATAAACTCAATAGTTTGTTTTCTCACAGTTTGTGTTCAAAAGTTCGGAAACCGAAAAATATGTCCATCTTTAAAACCATGCGATATTTTTTTTAAGTTGTGGGACAATTCAAAATTGTTAACAATTCAAACATTGATATACAACCCAAGTATATACTGGGTATTCAAACAATTAACTCAGTTAGTTGTTACATTACTTGTTATTTTACAATTTTGCAATCAACAAAGTCATATGTTTCTTTTTTTATTAAACTTATGTTTAATTTTTTAATTAAATTTATGTATTAAATAATTGCAAGTAATTAGAATTTTTATGTGTTTGTTTTTTGCTTCAATTTATGCAAAATTTTATTACAACTAAGTACAGCTAATTACCTATGCAGTAGTCACATGATTAACCTGAATTAGGTAATTTACAATATTTTTAATATTCTTAGTATTTGTGGAATTTTTATCATCTTCAGGTGGTACGATACGTGTCTAAGGCGATTCTCAGGGGGGCTAGTAAGTACTTAGCATACGCTTAGTAAAGTTTATTTTTAAAATGATTTATTTATATAGTTTAATCCTTAAGGAAGTGAAACATCCGTCGGAAATGAAACATCAGTTGAAATTAGGTACAAGAATGTCTTCGTCATTATTACTCCATGTTTCTGATAAAAGAAGAAGATTAGAATTACAAGCCACATTATCAATTATATCATTTTTATGAGCGCGTAAACTTTGTATATTAAATTGATAAACCTGACCTGGTATTGATAAATTTCAATAACTCGGATTCTAATGTAAATAATGGATTTAATGGCAGTCTTTTAAACTCTAATTTGAACGGAAGGAATGATGTTGGTTCTGTTCCACCATGATAAAATGTAGAATCATTGATTTTAGATACAATATATAATTTTCCCTATTGTAGTTTTTCACTACTATCTCATTTAATTAAACTTTTGTGTCTTAAAAGTAGTGTTGACCTTATTTAATATTATTATAATAAATTATTCAAAAAGAAGTATAACGTCTTACGTGCGTACATAAGTTTACACACACCTTTTTTTTAATCTATGATTCAAACTGTCAAAAACGCTGTCCGGCCATATTGTTTTAAGTTGTCAAATGACTGCCATAATAAACATCAACTGTCATCATTGTTTTGCATATCACTTAAGTATATTATCCCCAATACAATTGGCGTATGTTGTTTATTATGACAATGACGTCACAACTTAAACCATCATGACTTGACCATGTTTTCATGCGTCCATAAAAACCTATAAAAATAATTTTTTGTGCCATTAAAGGATTTTATAAAATGCATATTCAATTTTTGCAATTTATTACAATGTTAGTTCTTTTTAAAAAAAAAATGTCAACTAGGTTCTTGTACTGTAAATTATTCTGGATATGCGAGAATCGATTTCCTCTGGTATGGATTTAGAAAGTTTGGGTGTACAGATTTTGGGCTTTGGATATATATTTTTTTAAATATTAGATTGTCAACTTAGCGAATTTCCTTAGAATAAATCACTCTCTAGCGGTCACAATTTTATTCTGATCAAAATGGAATGTCGTATCTGATATGATTTTAGTATTTGCAAGACCAATTTTATTAATAAAAGGCATAGGTCAAGGGGAAAAGGGGCACAGAGAAAAAAGAAAACACAAAATATAAAATATCTCTCTTAATATTAGAAAAATCGAAAAATGTATAACGAGTAAAGTTGTAGAAAATCAAGTTTGCTACAATTCATTACTTGATCATTTTTCTCAAACTCTCATGTGAACAGAGATATTTAGAATTTTAACTTTCAATCTTAAATTGTAAATATTTCTGTAATAAAAAAATGATAAGAAAGTAAATTATAGTAAAACTAATTACCTACAACTTTATTACTTAGAAATTTTTCGCATATTAAGAGAGATATGCCAAATTTTGCGTTTCCCCCTACAGATGATGATTTTCGACATCTACTAGGCAGGATCGATGGATATTTGAAGAGACCAATAGCTCTATTTCCTTTCAGGAAATTCGCTAATATCGAAAGGCTTTTTTTGCATTAATGCAGAAAGTTTGAATAAAATCGATACTGTTGATTGTCCAACATCTCTTCTTGTATTATAAAGATAAAATTCTAACAGTATCTCCAATTATATTATTTACATAAACATATTTATAATGTTTTAATATAATTAAATACAATTATTCTAAAACATGTATTCCATTAAAATAAAAAAATAATAATAAAAAATGTAAATTATATAACGCAGTAAAAAATACATCAAATTATAACTAAACTATTTTCTTCTATTCAATTCATTTATGAAAATATATTGTAATGTAAGCATTACATATCCATATGTATGTATTTTCATATATGGGAATTGTACAGGATGTAATAGAAAGCAATGTATAAAGATTATTAAAATAATCAAAGAAAACTTTAGGTTTTTTGAAATTAAATTTAAAATTTTGCCTCAATTCCTAGAAAAATTATTTGTATTTTATAAATACGTATTTCGACTACAAGGTAGTCATCATCAGTATGAATTTGGTAATCGTAACTATCTCTGGGATATGGAGTCAGAGATATGTTGCTCGTTGCTAATTTAGTGCGTGTCTCACAAAGATATTAAAAAAGTTTTGTCTTTTATATGATCTGACTGAAGTAGTACCTGAAGGATTATTTGAGTTAACTGACCAATTAAGGGATTAAGTGTGTGATGAACCTCACCCATTTATTGGTGAGGTTTTGTTATTGTCAATAAGGTGAGGGTGTAGATCGAAGCTAACCTTGATATTCAGGTATTACATTTTTTGAAAATGGTTTAATTTTATTAAATCAGAATTTGGAGTTGGGCCATAGTCTAAATTCATTATCTGTTTTCTTAATCTGTGTATGTAGATACTTTCGTATTCATCTAATTCAATGGAATTTTGTACCGATTTTAGTATAGTTTTAAATTCGATTTGTCAATTCTGTGGTTGTTCTCAATAACGTGCGCAGCTATACACGATTTTTCGGTAAACTTATATCGAAATTTCAACACTGTAGCTCTTTTTGTTCAGAAGATATTTCGGGGTCAAATCAACTCCTAATATTTCCATAAATAATAGCACCGTAGTGAAAAGTCCGATGTGTTCTTAAACTCGGCCTTACGCACTACCGTGCACTAGATATTTTCTATTTTGGTATCAACTTTCAATTCCGTTTATAAATTTTCCCATACCACCAGCAGAGCTGTGAACAGTACCATCATATATGTTTGAATTTTATTCGATTGATTTTATTGTTCATTTTTCCTTTTAATAGTTAAATACAAAATTTAATAATTTATTTATTTTGGATTTTAGGAAAACATTTGTTTTCAGATCTCATTATCTTTCAGGACAAGCTCATGGGTGCCTTGGCCACTTCAAAGTTGTTCCATTATGCGAAAGTGAAGGTTTCAATTTATTGTCAATATTACTTTCTCAGTGCTTGATTTTTTTTATTTGGTACAAAGTCCCTCTCCATGTTTAAGGCACGTTTTCTACGTCAAATAACTTTCTGAAATCATCGCTTATTTGTACAGGATGTACAAATATGGATATTCTTATATCATCCCACAATGATGTAACCGTTACTTCTGTAACACCTTGTATATATTACAATAATAAATATGTAAAATGTAAATATTTATCATTAAATTTTAAATACTGCACAATAATAAATTACCTTGTTAATAATAATTATAAATAATTGTTAATAGGTACATGATTTTGAATATAAATTATATTGATATTCAATTTAAATAAGCGCATGTCACTCACCATACATCATAATACCCATATCCGTAACATATTAATAGTATATGTGTACTTTCCCGCAAAAAAATTTTGAACCAGTTTAGAAACATTTTAACAAGGGGAAGATAATTTGGGAAATTAACCCCGGTATGGGACTTGTACCAGACTTGAGTGTAGTACCTCCCCCTAAGGGTCATCGATTGTGAAATTAAAAAAGCGCACTAGCCCTTAGTACATACATAAAAGTCCACAATAATGTTTGTTATTTTTTGTCGTAAGTTAAAATTAAAATTTAATTTAGGCCCATCATACCGAGCCTAACAAAACAGATATTTAAGAAAAAAACCTGAGATATCGGGTAATTAAGGTACCGCCGACAGAAAAAAAATTTACCGAATTCTCCGTTTTCTTCTTAATAAAGATTATTGTGGACATTTATGAATGTACTATATAAGATTTTGAAATTTTTTATAAATGGTCTATACATCAGCGCTCGTACATCCTTAAGTTGAAATTTGGTGAAAAGTCGGTGGCAAGATTTGAAACAAATATACGGCAAGTGAAGCTAAATAACACCTTTTAACACCTAACAAATGTAATATCGTCATTTTTATTTTAAAACGGATACAGACTCCTTGGCTTTATACCTTTTCTATAGAACTTCTACCCCATTTCATTTGATACGAAAACTTCGCGTATTAAGAACGTTGCCAAAGAGCAGTCGTGCTCAACTTAAAAAAGATTCCATCATGTCAACTACAATAGATCAAATAAAATATAGTTGAGGTACAGTGTTACTTTTTGCTGCAGTGTTACTATATTTTATTTGATCTATTGTAGTTTACATAATGGAATTTTTTTTTTAATTGAGGACTTAAACAATATTTATAACTAATTCCGCTTATTTTTGTTACTTTTGTAGAAAGATATTTGTTATATCTTCAATTACTTATTCTCAGTTTTTTAAAAGAATCGTAAGAAAATTACTATTGATATTTAATAAAACGTGTGTGACAACATTAATCGGGGTCAGTTTTATATGATAAACATACTAATTTTAACTGTCAATATTTACAAATTTAGTACCGTAAGGGCCATTACAAAAAAATTCTACGTGGAAGATACGTTTAATTACATGTATTCAAAATTACAAAAGAATCGTAAGAAAACTGATTTTCTTGGGAACGTCCTTATGGGATTTATTTGAATCCATTATTATATATCTCGTAGTATTCTACTGACATAAGTGAAGCTAATTAACCCCTTTTAAATATAACTTTATTAATATATTATAATAAACTTTTTTATTTACAGGTTTTAATTAAGCATCATGATCAGGTGCTATCTCAAATATGTAAATGTTTCTTGATAAAGGCATTAAGTATATGTTTTTATTAATATTAATATTATAACTGTCAAATCACTAATGTATTTATATATATATATATTTTTTTTTAGACTAAGTGTGGGTACTTACAATGGATCATAAATTTTTTAGAAAAACAAATAAAATTGACGTTATAAATTAGTGGCAGATCAATGAACCTATCTATAATAATAATAATCTAATAGATAGATATACCTTATAGATGTGATGATATTAACGTAGTCCGGCCTATTCTTTGGCTATATGGTCAAATCAGCAATTCAATAAAACTTAACTTTGATAATATTAATGTATTTACAATACAATAAATACAAAAAGGATAAATTGTTTAACAGATTTTTAATTTAGGTACTCTCAGCCATAAAAAGTTTCACTTCAATAAATTTGATAAAATTGTTTAAAACAAGTGAAAATTAACTAGCTGAGTTAATTGCTGAAATATCCGATATATACTGAATTTATGAAAAAAAAGTTTCAATTAAAAATTGTTTAGTTTTAAAAAGACACATTGTTTGCCATTAAATTTTTGTTCTCTCTCTTACGGTTTCAAAGATGGACTGTTTTGCCCATTTTGCCCAAACATAATCCGATTTTGCCTACTCACGAACTGGACATTACTTTTTAGCTCTCAGTAAGATGCCTTTTTGTTCCATCATTGTCAAAAAAAATGTATTGATTTCCCTAAAATTTATTATTATTTAACCGTAAATTTATCCGTGGCCGGACTACTTTAACTAATAGTCAATCTTAAATGATGGTCAACTCAAGTCAATCCCACCCAATTTTAACTATTTAATTCTTGTGTAAATAATTTTAAACAAATTATTTTTTTTTTAGTTTTGTATATTTGTACATTTCAAAAATATTTGTCTAAATGGCGGTTATCAATTATATTTTGTAAGTATATATAATCAGGTGCGTAGTCTAACTTATAATTTAAGGAAAGATCAGATCATACGATTTATGACGAATTAAGTCATTGGATTTATGACGAATTTATTTAGTTAATAAAAAAAATGCTAAGTGCCTTTAATGTGTAATTGGTTCACAAATGATTGAAGTGACAATCATGAACAGATTGTAAATTAAAAGCCCTGGCATTTGGAGCCGAAGGAACGATGCTAAGTTTTAACTTTTTATGTAAATTTTTTTTTTATGTATCCATCTATAATAAGGTAGATGTGACTTAATTTGACATTTAAGTAATGTAGACACAAAAAGTATACAAAAACACAGTTAAATATATGTAAATAGACAAATAACAAGTAATAAACACACATATAATCAGATAGTGAGAAATTATACACGTTGTAGCATACCATCTGGGTACCTCAGTTGGTAGAACACTGGTCTGCGGAATTCCACAGATCCTGGGTTCAATTCTCAGCCAATATGTGTAAGTCTTGACCTTTTACGTGTAATTTTAATGTGTTTTGTGATTATTCTATTAAAACATATACTTAAGGACGTTCCCAAAGAGCAGTCGTGCTCAACTTAAAACAAATTCCATTATGTAAACTACAATAGATCAAATAAAATATATTTGAGGTACAGTGTTACTTTTTGCTACAGTGTTACTATATTTTCATTTGATCTATTGTAGTTTACATGATGGAATTTTTTTTTTAAATTGAGGACTTAAACAATATTTATAAGATAACTAAATACCGCTTGTTTTTGTTATTTTTGTAGAAAGATATTTGTTATATCTTAAATTACTTTTTCTCAGTTTTTTAATTAAGAATCGTAAGAAAATTACTATTGATATTTAATAAAACGTGTGTGACAACATTAATCGGGGTAAGTTTTATATAATAAACATACAAATTTTAACTGTCAATATTTACAAATTTAGTACCGTTAAAGGACCATTAAAAAAAAATTCTACGTGTGGAAGATATTTTTAATTAAATACATATATTCAAAATTATAGAAGAATCGTAAGAAAACTGATTTTCTTGGGAACGTCCTTAATGTGAACAAACTATAAATTGATGAAATAAATTTTTTTTGTAAATATTTTTCTGTGTCATCAATATACAAAAAAAAAACAAATACCTCTCTAACTCAAGTCAGTCACATAATGAATATGAAAGAGTTCTTCACATTATTAAAAAAAAAAAAAACCATATAAAAGTATTACCCAAATAAAACACCTCCCACGTCATTATTTTTTTTTTTTTTGTTATCGCCATAACATATTGTTCAAAATGTTTTATAATCGTCCTACTTACTTTAAGATAATATATATATATATATATATATATATATATATATATATATATATATATATATATATATATATATATATATATATATATATAAATAATATCTATTAAAAATTTTTGCAACAAATTTATATTATATTATTATTTTTTTAACAATATATAAATAACTTTGTGTCTTATTATATATTCAAAAGGCTATTATTGTTATTTGACCTCTATGTACATAAAACCTATTTTGACAAAATGGAAACCCGAAATCAAAAATCAAATATTCTATAACAAAAAATGCACTAAAAAGTAAAAAAATAATTGCATATTCTTATGCCAATTTTAGTTCGCCTAAGCAAAAATTTTTAAATATATATGTACAATTATTGTTATTTTTGGAGTCGTTGTCAGCATAGAGAAATTCAAATAACTTTTGGACACCGCCTCCAAAAATAACAATAATTGTACATATATATTTAAAAATTTTTGGTTAGGTGAACAAAAATTGGCATAAGAATATGCAATTATTTTTTTACTTTTTAGTGCATTTTTTGATATAGAATATTTGATTTTTGAAGTCGGGTTTCCATTTTGTCAAAATAGGTTTAATTTCTCGCTTTTTAGTGACTTTGAAGTTCTATAATTGATTTTATTTGTCTAAACATGGGACGACCAACTAATTTTTAGTGCATTTTTGTATAATACTTTTTTTTTTGTGCGTTTTTTTTTTTTTTAATTTTTAGTGCATTTTTTTATAACAGATTTTCAGTTTTCTTTTCAAGCATTTTGTTTTTTTTTAATAAATGAGTATACCCTTTCAAAAATATAAAAAATTTCGCAGAAATCGGTTATCACATATAAAATGAGCATTTTCCTCGATTTCCCGAGGATCCCCTCATCAGAATACAATTTGATGACAATGGGACCAATGGTAAACCAAATTCTTTAAAACAAAAACAAAAAATTCAAAATCGGTTCATAAATGACGGAGTTCTGAGGTTACCCACATTTAAAAAAATATATATATATATAGACGAGTTAAGAACCATCCTCCTTTTTGAAGTCGGGTTAAAAATACAACGCAGTCGGTTGTTTTCATATGCCATAACTCAGGAGCTCCAAATTCCCGGATCAACTATTAGGCCAAGAAATGTGTAGATTTGCATGACACTTCTCCGTAATATTTGTGAATTGCATATTCTTGTAGGACTGATAGCCCAGATGAAGACCTTCTATTTTCCAACCACCGATTCACCACCCATTTTTCTCGCCACGCGTTCAAAGTTGGCGAAACGGAAAGAGGTTTTTGAGCGATAGTGACGAAACTGTGAATTTGACAGAAAAAAAGTAAAGGTACCATTTATAGGTTTTAACAAGACAAACAATTTAGCGCGTCAAAGAGTTGTAGGAAATTATATTTTACTATAATTTTTTAGTAGTTGTATAGTCTGTACGTGGAGGTTTCGTGGCGATCTCACCACTATTTTTTTAGTATACAAAATAATTTATTATATTGTGTTATAGTTTTTTTATACTAAACTTTGGCTATTTACATGCTAGCAAAAGGATTAATTGCTTTGTTTGACTAACGTATGTGTTACGTAGACTAAGGAAATTTTCGCCGACCAATACTAGAACATTTTTTCACAGATAATCTCGAAATCACTCTTTAGAATATGCTCAAGAAGACAGGCAAATGGATATTTGTAAATAGAGTAATTCGACCATTTTAACACCGTTCGTCGCAAGAAAAAGGATGTTCTAAATTTGAAGCGTTTGTGTGTCTGACTGTCTGTTTGTGGATCTGGATGTGACATCGTACCTTTCAAAGGCGTGGACCGCATTTAAGGCGATAATTTTATCAGATAGCTAGTTTCTTTGAGGTGGTTTATATAGCTGTTTGATAAAAATCTGTCCAATCGTTTGAAAACTATCAGTATATGGTACTAACATTACCATTTTACATATAAATTTGGTGGCGGTAACGGGAAGTATGTTTTTTTTTGCTATTAGGGTTATAAATTTTTTCCTAAAACTAATATGTCCATCCGCTATAATCTTTAGACTTACCTTATAACAGCGTTATACACGTAACCATATAATAGCGTTATATACTCGAACAGCATATAAAATTTGCCGTTTTAAAGTCAAATACCCTAATAAAACGCAATTGTTTTACACCCAACACCTAGTATAGGCAATAATAGTACTACATACATACGAAATAATTATGCTACAATTATTTTGCATGTGAAAATTTCGCAAACAAAAAAGATGATCGCCTTAACGTGTGACTTTACGTCATGACGTTTCTAATAAATGGGTATTTTTAATGGCCTGGTCCTAATAAATCATTAATAAATATAAAAATTTGATTTATTACATTATTGTAGACAAAAAATATGAAAGGTATATAATTAATATTATAATTTTCAAGGTGGGTTTTTACAAAAATGTATGTACCAAATAGGTACAAATATTAATTTGGTATTGCCATAATTCTATCAATCTTAATAGCATTTTACCAATTAAATGTATATGTGGACTATGACATAATAATGAGAAATTGAGAAGTTCTAAAGAAATAAGACTTTCTAGGCTTTTTACCTAACCCCATATCTCTCTTTTCATTACCTTACCAATGTTCTCCCAACCAGTCCAAGTGGCCGAGCGGTCTAAGGCGTTATGTCTGCGCAGTATGCGTACTTCGAAACTGGGAGGTTATGGGTTCGAATCCCGACATCGGCAGTTTGTCAATTATAAAAAAAAGGTGGCGGTTAATTGACTAAACTGCCGGTGTATGGACAAGAACGAAGTAACCGGCTATGCTTGAGAAACCATCAATACACAAAAATTCCTTCCACTCCACATACATCGTCACATCCTTAGGCATCACAATGGACCTTATGGTTGAAGTGTAGCCCGTCCAGGGTATCCTCTACAATCTATCTATCTAAGGTTCTCCCTTTTCGATCGAGCTGGAGGTTAGGTACCTCATTCTGGCTTTGTAGGGACACTGTGTCAGAGAATGAAAGAGGCTTTAATTCGCCCCTTTACAGTCCGATATAACGGGCCTAAATTAAATTTTAATTTTAACTTACGACCAAAAATAATAAACATTATTGTGGATTTTTATGAATGTACTATATACGATTTTGAAGAATTTTAAACATGGACTATATCTAGTGCTCGTACATCCTTCAGTAAAATATAAGATCTAGTGTCTAAACCAGAGGTGGGCGCAGACGGCTCGCCGGAGTCGAACGACTCTCCATAAGCTGGGTGAGAGTAAGATTTATATTTTATAATTTATATAACATTTATATTTTATTCATACCCAAATATATTAAAAAGTAATATTAAAAAAGTATTATTATATTTTTTTCAGAAAAAATTTTAATTAAAAAAAAAAATAATAATAATTAGTAGGATACCCTATATTTACTCTATCTCTTTTCCTACCTCTCACTCAGAGCTGAGTGCTGTCAAGGTCTGCCCACATATGGTCTAAACAAATATTTACAACGGCTATTATAAATCATCAATTATACATACGATGATGCATTCATGATCTCATTTCGTAGATAATTCGATTATACAAATCATTCATATAATAACCCATTACTAATTTGGTTGATATCCATACATTAAGTAAACGGCTAAAAACGAATATCAATTTTAAAATGAGAATAATATTTTATAACCTTTATCAGAATGACCTTTACCACTAATTTGTAACTTTATCATATATATTAACCGTGTTAAAATTAAGAAGACATCATGGCCTTATGTATAGAGACCATAACAACAAAAAAACATATAATTTCACACTTTCGTCTATCAATAACAACTTTAGATTTAATACTCTGTTTCTTAGAAATATAATAAATGCCAAATTAAATATTAAGGTTGTTATGAAGAAAATTCAATTTAATGGCAGGTTCTTTAAAACTTTACAGCTTATTATTTCAATAATAGAGAATAACTTGTCAAAATGTGAAGTTGATCCTGTATTTAGTTTTTGAGTAAAAAATGTTAAAGATTTTTAAGAGATTTTTACATAGATTAAATGGACTCGGCGGTAAAAACATGTATACAAAAATCTGTATTTCGACAAACAGATATGCCAGTGTTATGAAAAACTGTTATAATATTTATCAAAGTCTTATAAATACCTGGACCAAATTTCAAATTAATCTTGTTTTTTGTTTCTGAGATAATTAAATTTGTAGATCGAAAAATGTTCTAAATCTAGTTTTGTTATATTTATTTTTATCTAGTTTTATTTTTAGTTATATTTATTTTTATCTAGATTTATTTAGTTTTATCTAGTTTTATCACCATGCAACTTTTTTGAAATACATAAAAACATATTTTTAATTATTAAAACTCTTCGAAGAAATGAAATTTATGATTTAAGTTTTAAACAATATGTTTATTTTACAAATATATTTGTTTTTCACAAAAATTAAATTATTTGAAACGATTTAATTGCAAAATTTTTAATTATTTAGAGTTGGCAATGGATGAGATATCAATGCATTTAGTATTCGACAAACTTAACACCCATACTTTCCCTCACCAGTTTCACAACAACCTTAAAATACGCTTGGGATATATTTTATAAAGGTGTGATGACAAATTTTATCACTCATTTATTTCATTATTACTTTATTTGTATAGAAATATACGTTTAAAGTTTCCTTTTTTTTGTCGTGGCATACAAAGTGGTTCATAAGAATGTATACTGTATTCCAAGCCGCAGAGCTGGACAGTATTATAAGATCTATTGTGCATCTGGTGTCTGACGAGGAATGGTCTCGTCTTAAAGCACCCCGTTCTGTTTCTTTCAGGAAGTACAGGATCTGGATTTGGGTCTAGGGATGATAGCTCCCCTGAACAAATCTAGTAGACTCCCAGATAGTTTATTCTTTTGTGTATAAGGGTGTCGCATTCTATTAGGATGTGTTCCGGAGTTTCCTCCATAACACCACAAAACCTGCAGTTTCCTTCATTTCCCAATCCTATCTTTCCAAGGTGTACCCTGAGTCTACAATGTCCCGTAAGAAACCTCGCCAGTAGCCGTACTCTATTTTTGCTCAGATCAATTCAGGCTTTGTATCTTTTGCGGTTCTCGAGTTCCCGAAAGTTTCCGAGAATATTATTGGTTGACCTAGCCTCCGGAACGATTCTCCACAGTGTGGATCTCTTAGAATCTTCTTCCTATCTGATCTCCTCTCGATAGAAGTGATCAGCCAGTACACAGAATGACTCCGGCCCTGTAAGGGATGTCGAAACTCCCTTCCCCGTCAGACCATCCGCTATCTCATTCCTCAATCGCTAAGTCATCAATACTTAGAGTTACTTCAAGTACTGTCAGAGAATACTTAAAATCCTTTGGTACAAGTAAAAAATGTCGCATAAGTAACGTTATGATTTGAATCTTATATGGGAAAAGGTGTAACGTTTGGAAAATTCTTTGCAAAGACCGCCTAGATATCACCAACTGCTGAGAACGTCGCCTGGTGGAAGTTTCGGAGTTTTCCTCAACACTTGCTTGCATCCGAGCAATGTTCACATCATTTCAAACTGCACGAGGTCTTCCAGTACGCGGAAGATCACAGACATCCCCATGTTGCCGAAAACTCTGAACCAATCGATAAATTATTGCAGCGCTAGGTACATTTCGAACATGAAAGAAGTATATGAATAATCGAATGTTGACTTTCAAAATAAAATTGAACAACTTTGGTTCTTTATTCTGTGCTGTGTATTTCCATCATAAATTTCCCAAGTTTTTCAAAGTTAATTCTGAAAAAAAAACTTAAACAAAAAATTTATTCACTAATTAAATCATAATGTTGCATAAGTAACGTTACACCCTATATAGCATGTATTCGTTGAGTGATGAATTGGCAACATGTACTATTATTGTTGACCAGTCTGTACAAGGCTTTATTAATATATTAACACATAATATCATCGCTGAGCTCTTCAATCAGTCAAAAATATTTACATACTAAAAGACAAACACATATGAATGTCACATTAGAGATATTTGTTGTATATATATGAAAGAAATATCATAAATTATAAGCAAATTTATAAGTAGGTGTCAAATAAACTATATAACTGAAGCGTTGTTATACCATACGCCATATATTAGAGTTTAGACAGGTAATAATAATGAATGACAACAGAATCTCTATAAAACTAATATTACAAAAAGTCAATTTAAAAATTACCATATAAGTTCATTTAAAAGTTTTAAATGATCTTAGAAAATTAATTATTTCTTTGTTTGTTAATTTGTGTTAAATCTAAACCTGTGAAAACACTCACACGGTTTCCTTAAACAGGTATAATTAAAAATTATTACGATTATGTTGACGCCAAAACAAAGCAACCTACAAAAATAATATAATTATCTATTTTATTTAGAATATATATATACAGGGTGAATTGTACCTGCCGCATATTAGTACACGCCCCCACTTCCCTCCACGATCCTCGCATTCGTCAACAATATCCTATAGAAATCGATAAATTGAAACAAAATGAAGACCACTCAAAGACATGGTAAACATCAAAGCACGCAAAACAATGTGCGCATAAATGATCAAATCTGGGAACCAGGGCAACGATGGAAAACAAAAAACTCGGCTCTCCGACGAGATACGAAAATTTATCTCAGTATATGTTATTCGTTGCTAATTTGGCACAACCAAAAATCATGGTGAAACTGTCACCAAATTAGCAACGAATAACATATCCTGAGACAATATAAGAGTAATTTTAATAAGAGGGATGTTAACCAGAGTAAATCGAATGAAAGTAATTTTAGCAAGAGTAATTTCAATAAAGTTTATTATATTTTATAATTTATTTTGTTTAATTTTTTTTTAATTTTAATTTTTGTCTATTGATTTCGATTTTCTATCTATTTCTAATTGTCAAAGAGTAAATTACGACTAGCTAATTTATACTGATGATGACTACTTTGTAGTCAAAATACGTATTTATAATACAAAAACTGATCTTGGTATTGGGGCGAATTTGAAATTTTATGTTGTAATAATAATTGGTGTAAATCCCCATAAAAATGATCTTTGAGTATAAATATTCCAAATATTGTGTACTATATATATAAAAATCAAAATAAAATTTAAAAATGTGCAAAAATAAAACATTCTTTAGATGAATCGTAATTATGTTATTTTTAAAATAAAGTAAAAGTAATTTTTATATATTATACATATATTTAAGGATGTTCCAGCATAGCACCACCATTCGACAAATTTTGCTCATTTTTTTTCACAGGCTAAAAATAATGTTTTCTAATAAATCCCAAAGTTTCAGAATTTTTGACCGTTTAGAACGCGAGATAATTAATAGCAAAGTTATCATTCTCTCTCACTCTCTCTCATTAGAAGCATGTAAAACTTCATGCCCGCCCAACTATTATCTGTTGTATTAGAAAAAATAATCGACAGAATTTAACAAAAAACCTAGGAGAGTAAAACTAAATATTTATTATATAATTTTTTTTTTTTAAATCGTGTGTTACCGTTTTGTTTTTGAAATATAAAAGTTTAATATTATTTTTGTTCTTCAAATCAACATTATTTTGTATATGTGAACAGTGTATATGTTGTATATGTGTGTTTATGTATTTGTGCTATAATAAAATCAACCGGTTTGATTTATATTTCGAAAACAAAACGGTAACACACGATTTTTTTTTAAATTTATATTGTGCTGATTGCATAACACAGTGCTGGAACGTCCTTAAGTGAACTGCTCACAGCACTCACTGAACTGTTGTGACTGAATTACTAAATAATGAAATAATACATTTTAGTACAAACATTGCCAAAATTAATATTTTAAATGCATCAGACCGCAACGAAACTTTATTCTCAATGTTTATTTATCAACAAAACTTAAAAAGAAATAAATTATTACCAAACAGAAAAAAAAAACATACAAAATACAAAATACAAAAACAAATAGCTTTCAAATTGACATTCTCCCAAAGAATAAAAACAAAATGTAGCAACCAAAATGTAAATTCACAGAAGGATATTGTGTAATGTTGCAAATTAGATTTTGCAATTGAATACTTTTGGCCACAAAAATAAATATCAAAAATTATTGAAATTATCTGCCAAGTACAAAAATTTACTAAAATCACTACAAAATAATATAATATTTTTAAAATTGGTACAAGGTAGCCATCATCAGTATGAATTAGCTAATCGTAACTATCTCTGGGATATGGAGTCAGAGATATGTTGCTCGTTGCTAATTTGGTGCGTGTCTCACAATAATATTTGTCTTTTATATGAGTTTTGTCTTTTATATGATCTGCCTGAAGTAGTACCTGCAGGATTATTTGAATTGACTGACTAATTAAGGGGCTAAGTGTGTGAAGAACCCAACCCATTTATTGTGCAGTATCCTTTTCTGACCATGCGGTGTTGTTATTGTCAATAAGATGAGGGTGTTGATCGAAGCTAACCTTGACATTCAGGTATTAAATTTTTTAGAAATGGTTTAATTTTATTAAATCAAAATTTGGAATTGGGCCATTGTTTAAGTTCATTATCTGATTTCTTAATTTGTGTATGTAGATACTTTCGTATGTATCTAATTCTGTGAGGTTTTGTACCGATTTTAGTAGTTTTAAATTCGATTTGTCAATTTTGTGGTAGTTCTCAATAATGTGCGCATACATCTCTGTATTCATAATGAAGTATTAGTGGTAGCGGAAGGAAGGTCAAAGTCTACAAGTAGACTTTTTAGGTCTTTTTTACGGAACCCTAAACGACGACAAAGATTTGTATTTGAATATTTGTATTTGATAGGAACTATGCCGATATTCATCTGGAGTTTATGAAAGGAAACTGCAGAAAACCTTCATAATCATTAATCAATTAACCGTCCCATTATTTTTTTTTATAAATTAACTTAATTTAATTGAAAAAACTGCCGACGTTTCGATCGAACCAGCAACCTTCCTCTGTATTCAAAATAATTTGTAAAACAGTTATCAGTCATTGTTGATATGGACGAATTTCATTTTTGGCCATCGATATGTTTACTAAAATGAAAAAGAGTATATTTATTTATAGTATAGAAAATTAAATTTATTAATTATATAATTAAATTAAGTAGTTTAAATTTGACAAGGGACTGTTGTATCAAAGTTTGTAGGAATTTGTTGTATTGAATTGTCTCTGATTCATATAATAAATGCTCTCATATGTTGGTTAATACTTTAATACCTTTATTATCTTTTTCACCGTTCAATTCTTGGCAGTGAAATTAACATGAAGCAAAGTTTTATGGATCATTTTGAACATAAGCTTCATAGGTAGGTAAATGGTATAATTTTTCAAAAATACTTTTTGTTAATTGTACAGTAAAATATTAATTGTAATAAAAATATTATTTATTCAATTTTAAATTAGATAAAACCTATTTTGACAAAATGGAAACCCGACTTCTAAAATCAAATATTCTATAACAAAAGATGCACTATAAAGTAAAAAAATAATTGCATATTCTTGTGCCAATTTTAGTTCACCAAAGCAAAAATTTTTAAATATATATGTACAATTATTGTTATTTTTGGAGGCGGTGTCAACATAGAGAAATTCACATAACTTTTGGACACCGCCTCCAAAAATAACAATATTGTACATATATATTTAAAAATTTTTGCTTTGGTGAACTAAAATTGGCACAAGAATATGCAATTATTTTTTTACTTTTTAGTGCATCTTTTGTTATAGAATATTTGATTTTAGAAGTCGGGTTTCCATTTTGTCAAAATAGGTTTTATTTCTCGCTTTTTAGTGACTTTGAAGTTCTATAACTGATTTTATTTGTCTAAATATGGGTAGACCTACTAAACGACCAACTAATTTTTAGTGAATTTTTTTATAACACTTTTTTTTACCCGTTTTTTTTTTTTTTATAATTTTTAGTGCATTTTTTTATAACAGATTTTCAGTTTTTTTTACAAGCATTTTGTTTTTATTTTTGTAAAAATTTTTTTTTTTGGGGTCGGTTTCTTTTTTTTTTAAAAACTTTTTTGAAAAAATTTTCTTTTTTGCAGACGAATTGAGAACCATCCTCCTTTTTTGAAGTCGGGTTAAAAATGGGATCAAGTTTGACAGTAATAGATAGATTGTAGAGCCTGCCCTGGACGGGCTACACTTCGACCATAAGGTCCATTGTGATACCTAAGGATGTGAGTGGAGTGAAATGAATTTTTGTGTATAGACTAGGAATTGGTAGGATATGCGGCTGCAGCCAACTATGATAGGAACTATGCCGATATTCATCTGCGGAGTTCGTGAAGGAAACTGCAGAAAACCTTCTCAAGCATAGCCGGTTACTTCGTTCTTGTCCATATGCCAACAGTTTAGTCAATTAACCGGCCCATTTTTTTTCCTAATAATTGACAAACTGCCGATGTCGGGATTCGAATCCAAAACTTTACGTTAAATAGATATTAACGTTATTTAACGTTAATATCTATTTAACGTCAACTTTTCAATACAATCCTGTTCGAATACAATAAAACACTCGATCGCGTATATTTATTGTGGATATATCTCAAACATAATTATATCAAATGACAAAACAGAATAAGATTTTTATTATTATTACAACTGATAATAGACATTATTACCCTGTCTGAATGTTGACATACTTATAGAAATTGTAAAAAAAAAAATACAATTACAAAACATTACATATCTGAAAACATATTTTTTTTTTAGTACGTACTACGTAGGTATGTTTCACATCATTCGTTTGATTTAATATTTACATTGTAAAAAAAAATAATTATTATTTTTATAATTCTTAGAAAATTGTGTATTATTTTTTATGAAAACAATATATGGTTTCTAGCAAGCCACACAACATCTATATACACATCATGTGGTAGTGCTGAATTAATTTGTTTTGACTATTATATATGCGCGTAAGGGGAACTTATTTAAAAATAGAAGGGCAACTTATTATACTGGTTATATTTCACACGTTTAAAAAAAATGATAAATGGATTACAGGTGGGGGAAACATTAATATGTTTCCTCCCCGTCATTTTGCAAATAGACTGATCCATTCAAACTGTGACGATATTCGAGGCTTCTTTACAAATTAATATACTTCTAGTAAGAGCGAAGGGAAGATCAAAAGAAACCTGACAAGTAGGCCTTTCGAGGACAACAAATGCAGACAAGGAATTTGATAGGTTGTGCGATTGCAGCCGACTTTCATAGGAACTATACCGATATTGATCTAGAGTTTGTGAATGGAAAAACTTTATATACAGTCAATAGTCAGTAGACACGTGTTGTATGCCGAAAATTGATGTCGAGTTTTTAACGTGTCTTTACATTTTAGATTTTGAATACATAGAATACATAAATCACACTCTAGCGGTCATAATTTTAGTGTGATCAAACTTATATATCATATCTGATATGATTTTTGTATTTAAATGGTCAATTTTATTACTAAATGGCGAAGTCAAGGGGAAAGGGGGTATAGAGAAAGAAGAAAACATAAAATATAAAATATCTCTCTTAATATTTGAGCAATCGAAAAATGTATAACGAGTAAAGTTGTAGTAAATCAAGTTTGCAACAATTCATTATCTTATCATTTTTTCTCAAACTCTAATGTGTACAGAGATATTTAGAAGTTTAACTTTTAATCTGCAAATGTTTCTGTAAATATAAAATGTAAATATAAAATGTAAATTTTATATGTAAGTTCCATATAAAAATTTTAACGATAGTGATTTTTAACATCTAGTATGTAGGATCGATGGACATTAGTACAAAAACAATAACTGCATTTCATTTGAAGGAAATTTGCTAAAAAAGGTACTTTTAGCCTATGGTCTGTGTACACTAACCTGCAATAAAATTGAACAAAGTTGAATCCAAAAAGTTCCCATATGGTTCAGTTAAGTATTGTTTTGATGAAGCTTTCTAAAATTTTACTATTATACAGCTTGCTTCTTTTGGATGATATAGCCCCACCAGAAGTGGCACTTTACTCCAGAGATTTTCATATTCTTCACGGCTTTTCTCTAAAATTTAGAGAAAATACCCAAAAAGTCCTGAAAATTATATAAATCTCTCCAAGTCCTAATCTGTGTGGGTGGGGCTATTTTAACCAAAAGAAGCAAGCTCCTGTGATACAATATGTATGCCAATTCATTTCGTTATCGGCATACCGTGTTCACAGAGGCATATGTATGCAGACTAACGACAAAAATTTCATGCTTTCAGGAAACCTCAAAACGTAATGATCCAGTAAAAACTCAAAATGGATATTCCAGATCTAACATATAGTTGCCATATACAATATAGTACTTTATCTGTATACGGAGGTAAAATTGTGTATGTAATTTTTTTTTAAATGAAAACATTTATTAGAATGTAAAGGTGTTTGTAGATTGTAAATTTTATGAAAAATTTCTTTGAATATACGCCAAAATAATGTTTTAATTTGCAACATTTTGTACACGATATATATATATATATATATATATATATATATATACTCGTTGTTAATTTATATTATTTATTGTTTGAATTTTGAATACCATCTGTACAGGATTGGAATAGAAAATTTTTGATCTTAATATAAACAAATATCTGTAATAAAAATCATTGTAAAAAATATTTTATAGTATTATTACTATTATTAATAGCCCGATTCAGCCGAGTACCTTTCGTGCTTTTATCTGACCCTCTTCTGGTCCAATATCCCTCTCGGGCCTCTGGATATCTAGTCCAGTATGCTTCCGCTACACCAAAGACGACTATGACGTAACAGCCAACCTTTTCATATGATTCTTATTTTTATTTATTTAGACAGTATACTTCTGTCGAAGTTATTATTCATATATATTTATTTGTGTATAATTAAGCGTCAACATTACGTTGTTTGTCCACATTCCTTTCAGTTACGTAAGACAAACTATAGAAGACTTTAGCGTATACTATTTAGACAAATGACATTGTCATTGAATTTTTAATTAAATACTGATATGAAAAAATTAACTCGTCAACCAGGAATCGAACCTCGGGCCTCTGGATATCTATTAAAAATTCAATGACAATGGCATTTGTCTAAATAGTATACGCTAAAGTCTTCTACAGTTTGTCTTACGTAACCGAAAGGAATTTTGACAAACATCGTAATGTTGACACTTTGAAGTATACACAAATAAATATATATGAATTTAATCTCTTTTATAGAAAATACTGTATTTGATGTGTGATGTATTCTGTGACAAAATATTTGATAATAATAAGTTATTAAATAAAACAAATATTTGAAATTTTTGTGTGCATGGAATGTAAGTAAATGTTTCTGGGATCCCCCAAGCGCGGATCTACCGTTGTGGGCACGATGTGCATGCCAACAACCCTAATAGACTTGTGGCGTCACACTTTTACGATCTATTGAGGTCGATAGGCTGATGATATTATATCCAATGCCTTAATAAAATTAAAAAGATAATGAATCGTGCGTGATTCGGAACGCAGCGAAGTACTTAGTCATCATAGACGATATGTTGACACGTTATGTCACATTTTTGACAACATATTATCTGTTTCTTTTTGGCACATGGACACTTGTATTGGAATAAAGAGATGACTATTCGCTGGGAGCGCATAGTCATCTACTAATTTAAAAGTAAGCGTATGTTGTATGCACATATACAATGGCACAGGAAAGATTATCCGGGCTAACTCTCCTAAATATACACAAAGAAGTGAACCTGGATATCGATAAAATTATCAACGTTTTCGCGAAAAAGAAACGTAAGCTTTAATTTGAAATTTAAGTACGCACTTAAATAAAATTATTTAATGTAAAATGTATACAAGCGTTTAATTTAATTTGATATCCTTTGAAGTTGTAAAAATTTCATCAAAATCGGTTCAGTAGTTTAGAGTCTAAATGTGACACTGTGATGTGCAAACAAACACACATCTACTTTTGTAATTTTCGTGAGCGAACAAACTAACATTTTACAGGTTTATTAATTTAAAAATGTTCGCCCCACGGCTTTGCCCACATGGAACTATACACTGTACAAAATCTTGGTCAGGGCGTCATATATTTTGTAAACATCTCCTTTGTAGGAATGCATTATATCGATCATGAGCAAGTTCATACTCCAACTCGCACTTGACTGATTTTCCGGTGGCTGTGACCTCACCCTTTTTTGAGACTGAACTGAATCCTAAAATTATTGACAAAAGAACAATACTTTTTCGGCCATGTATATTTAACTATGATGTCTCAACAACCTTAAAGATGAATTTTCCAAAAAACCGATTATTTTCTAAACGTATTTAAAAATAAATCCACCACTGATATTATTATAGCGAAATAAATTTATCATTTGGCCTAATAATATTTAGTAATTTATATGATTTTTATTATTTATTTATGATACGCCGAACATAATTGTATTTATATATGCATGCGTACTATTACTCAGGAACCAGGAAGCTTAATTTCGTATAAATAATTTTGGTTATTATTTATTTGTCTAAAACTTAAAGTATTTATTGAATAAAATAAAAATAAATAAATCAAATTATTATTAAATGATTTTTTTTTACGTATTTATTTTATATATATATAGATAATTTTTTGCGAAATTTTTCCGTTTTTTTTTTTTTATTAACAAATCAAATCAAAAAATTAATAATAAATTAATACGAACAAAAAAATTTTTACTGTATAATGTGAATTATAAGATTATGTTTGGTTATAATCAGGTAAATAGCTGACAACATGTGAACTTGGTTCGAAGAGTCGACTTGCGGCTTGTTGCAATGCAGCCATATCTAATGTATTATTGCCTAGCGTCATATTTGGTAGCATTAAATCCCTGTAAACAAAAAAAAAAAAACATATTTAATATTTTAAATTCCCACAAACTTAATATTATTATACATCTATATTCACTTGTGCATACTTAATCGTCAACATTACGATGTTTGTCCAAATTCCTTTCGGTTACGTAAGACAAATTGTAGAAGACTTTAGCGTATACTATTTAGACAAATGTCATTGTCATTGAATTTTTTAATTAAATACTGATATGAAAAAATTAACTCGTCTACCAGGAATCGAACCTCGGGCCTCTGGATATCCAGTCCAGTATGCCTCCGCTACACCAAAGACGACTGTGATGTAACAGCCAACCTTTTCATATCATTCTTATTCTATATGAAAAGGTTGGCTGTTACGTCACAGTCGTCTTTGGTGTAGCGGAGGCATACTGGACTGGATATCCAGAGGCCCGAGGTTCGATTCCTGGTTGACGAGCTAATTTTTTCATATCAGTATTTAATTAATATTATTACGTTTGCGAATGGATTAATTAATTTTCAATTTCCGCACTTTGTGTCTATTTTTTAGAGAGATTTACACCCCTAACTTATTTTCAATTAATAGTTTTTCTTACCTAACTTTGGAAAATAATGAAATGAAATTTCTGGGTTTCTGTTTTTATTGAATGCACACAAAGACCTTGAACAAGATCGAGACATTATTAAATTATAGAATTTTCTGAAATGAGACACTTATAGAATTAAATTGTTCCATGTTGCCATGTTCATAATAGGGAATATGCATGCAAATTTTTTATCACTTGAATTGAAGCATGTTTACTTGACAAATATCAAGGTAAAATTACTTTTTAAATAACTTTAAAAATAAGTGAGATATGAATGATTGAAATTCCCGATTAGACAAAGAGGGTGATAGCCCTCTTGATATGTTATGTGACGTCATATTACACTTTCACCATTTAAAATACACGTAAAACTCCGTTTTTAGTATTTTTGCAAGAAAGAGACAGATAATAATCTTTAAAAGCTTATAGCTACCTTGATATTTGTCGGATTTTAATTTCGTTTTTAAATATTATTACAGTATTAACAGTTTTTTCATATTCTGAAAATAAATGTGAAAAAAAATTTTCATGCATATTCCCTATTATATAATATGGACTATATATAGTGGCGGATTGATTATATACAGTGCCGATCACAGTTCGTTCTCGGTCCGATCTTTCATTTTCCATTTTCCAAAATTTTCATGCATATTCCCTATTAAAAATTATTTGTTGTTTTGGGTTTTTTGTTAGTTACAATGACCACCAGAGGCGTAATTGGCACCGACGGTAAGCAATAAAATGGCGCCTTAAATTGTGAAAGGAACCGAAAATTACTGCTACGACATTTACAATACTTTTGTTATTTCCGGTGTTTCTAACAAAACCTGATCAACACGCTACATTTTATTGCTTACTTCTGGCGGTAATCAGGCTTGATTTGTATTTGGTACTAGCCGTGTGTCCGATGGGATTTCCTATCGACAACATCTCAGGAAGTCTATGAGTTTTCTCAAATGTTTTTGGGTAACCTGCTCTACCCATTCCCTATTTTTCACCCTCTGGTTGCGGCAAGGAATTAGGTCCACGTAAAGAAATAAAGACCAAAGCCAATGTAGTCAGTCTTCGCGAGGTCACTAACAAGCAGCCCTCTGAAGGTACCAACATAATTTTGCAGCCATGGCAGGTTCCCATTTATCCTGATAACGAACGCCGCTCAAATATGTTAAGAGAATTTACACAAACACACAGCATTTTGTATATTTCAGAGTAATGTACATGTCTTGTGGTCCTTTGGGCACATAAATATTTGCTTGACTATCTTCTAACAAGTTGTTGCGAAGAGTAAATAAAACTAAACGCTTTGTTATGAAATCAAAATAAAACCTTTTAATATTTTGTATACTAGATGTACCTAATACGCGTCACTATTCAATATATCAGTGAATATTTTAGTGTTACACATAGTGATATTGAAGTAGACGATATCCCAAAACCATTAATTATCCTTTAATATTTACACCTAACCGCCTTAATTGTATTTTATCAAAATTGGTTTATTGCAAAATAAATATAAATGGCGCTGCTATATGAGTAATTATGAAAAATATTATTATTTACATAATTAGTAATAAAAAATAATTAATTGTTTTTTAATCAAAAGTAGGTTAGGTCAAAAGCTTTTTAATATCATTTCATAAAAATATTTATAATCTTGACAGAATGCAAACAAACTTCCTGGAAAAGAACTATTTTCTTTTATTTTTTTTTAAAATGCATTTCTTTTAAATAATTCTATAGATTAAATCAAAACAAATATAGCCATTTTTATATATTTACAAAAAATATTTCTATAATTGCAATTAATTGTTAACAAGGATTTTTTACAATTATAATTGATTTATTGTTTTAATTTTAACAGATATATATTTACAGGTAAAGTCAAATATAAATTTGCTTGAACGAAACTGAAGCATCCAACGATACGTTTAAGGTTTAATCTATTTACCAGCCGAATTGAAGTGAGTGTCTCATTCTATTTGCTTCAATTCGGAATTCGCTGCAGAAATTTGTTTCATAACGAATACATTCATAGTTTAGTACAAAAATATTAAAATTTGCATAAATCTAAGCATGAAAAAACTAATTATGCAATTTTCTTAAGCAGTCCGTATTAAACGACAGTTTCAAATTTCTAAAATATGCTCTAAACAATTCGTTAAGTAGGAGCTACGTAGATTACGTGAATTTTCTCAGAGAAAAGAATCAGATAATGAAATTTAGTAACCATGGCGATAATTCTATAATATTAATTATCTAGTATTCAAATTTGTAGATATTTGTGTTAATATTACAGAGTAACAGATAATATGGTCAGAGGAAAAATGGTGGTAAATTGTATTTTCTACAACTTTACTTATTATAAATTTTTCTATTTATCTAATATCAGAAAAGATAGTTCACATTTTAGGTCTCCCTCCCTGTTCTCTGGCCTGATTTTGTCTACTGTGAACTTGACCTTTCAAATATTACAAGCACGCAACATACTAAATTTCATTATGATCATTCAAAATTGTGGCCTATAGAACGCGTACAGATACATCAATGTTTTTCTGAAAAATGTCTTCAATGGTCAAACGCGTCTACCTATGAAGATGTCCGAACATAAATTCAATGAATTTTTACATAAATTCAGAATATACCAGGTATTTAAACAATTCACTCAGTTAGTTATTACTTTCGTGTATGTTAAATAAAAAACTTGGTTTCTTTAATTGGTGCTCTCGTATAAATTTCCCCGTATTTAAGCCAAATAACGATTTGCAAGATTTGTTTTTTTTAAACGCTTAATTTTCGTGTGACATTATAGATGTCGTCAACTATATTGATTACCTTGATATGTCAATATTTTATGCAACAACTATAATTTTCATACATATACGAGTATAATATATATAATTAATATGGTATTGAACTTACTTCTTCATTATTATATTCTGTGTATGAATTAATAAAATATGTTGCATTTTTTTACAATTAAAATAGAGAAATATGTCATTCATTTTGAGATGACTTTTACAAGATTTATTAATTAATATCATCTATAACTATTGTATGTATATTTATAAGTATTATTAATATTATGTATTTCAATGTTAAAATGTATAGGAAAAAATAATTATTTTATGTTTATTATAAAATTATTATAAATAGCTATCTATGCATTTATTTTAGAATTATAAGTATAAATTATAATTCATCTGACGGAATAGGGAATATGCATGAAAATTTTTTTTCACATTTATTTTCAGAATATGAAAATACTGTTAATACTGTAATAATATTTAAAAACGAAATTAAAATCCGACAAATATCAAGAAAGCTATAAGCTTTTAAAGATTATTATCTGTCTCTTTCTTGCAAAAATACTAAAAACGGAATTTTACGTGTATTTTAAATGGTGAAAGTGTAATATGACGTCACATAACATATCAAGAGAGCTATCACCCTCTTTATCTAATCGGGAATTTCAATCATTCATATCGCGCTTATTTTTAAAGTTATTTAAAAAGTAATTTTACCTTGATATTTGTCAAGTAAACAGGCTTCAATTCAAGTGAAAAAAAATTTTCATGCATATTCCCTATTCGAACACCGAACCTTTATATATTGTATCGATTGACACAACAGAGAGTTATATATGTTTATATCTATATATATTGTTGTATTTGAACACGTTTAAGAACAATCATGTGTCATTCATGATTCCCTTTAAACCTGTTAAAATAGTTGATTGTTTTGCGCATAAATCCGCAGATCATGCGTAGCTACAATGTATTTATGACTAATCGTGTCCTTCGGCCTTTAATTAGTATTTTGTAACATTTAAGGACAATCATGTGTCAAGTTTCACTCATGATTTCCCTTAAACATGTTAAATAGTAATTACGATTGGCGCAAAAAGCCGCAGGACACTATATTGTTGCCAATTTGACTGTTAGACTTATATCACGGTGTCGATTCATTCCATTCATTCAAGTTGCATTCGAATGCAATTAAATTATATGGTAAAAAGTTTGAATCCTGGGATGTGGGATTCATCATACCAGTCCAAGTGGCCAAGCGGTCTAAGGCGCTATGTCTGCGCAGTATGCCTACTTGGAAACTTGGAGGTTATGGGTTCGAATCCCGACATCGGCAGTTTGTCAATTATTAAAAGAAAAAAAAGGGTCGGCGTATGGACAAGAACGAAGTAACCGACTATGCTTGTGAAGGTTTTCTGCAGTTTCCTTCACGATCTCCAGATGAATATCGGCATAGTTCCTATCATAGTCGGCTGCAGCCGCATATCCTACCAATTCCTAGTCTATACACAAAAATTCCTTCTACTCCACTCACATCCTCACATCCTTAGGCATAACAATGGACCTTATGGTCGAAGTGTAGCCTGTCCAGGGCAGCCTCTACAATCTATCTATCTAAAGGTGCATCGCTCACCAAAAAAAAACAACATTTACCACGCCAATATAAGAAAATTTATGGCTAGAAAGTAATATTTTCTGAAACCAGAAGCAAAAGGTGCATATAATTGATTATTATTATTGAGTACCACTGTTGTAAATATTATTTATCAATAAAAATTGATTTATGGTCTACTTATAAATTATAATTAACTATTCAGTATCTTGTATCAAAGAATCAATCACCGAAGTCATATAATTTATATAATAATTATTACATTCTATCGGCGCACCGAAGACGTCTCACCCGGTCGCACGTTGTATTAAGAAGTGTTTTGTTGCCTTAGTCTTTTCATTTTATTTACTATAGGCCACAAAAATACCGTTCTTTTTTTACAATTTTAATAGTTAATTTTAGTTAGATAATTTGTCGAAAAACTATTTCGAATAAATGTTGTTCATTATAAATATACTAACCCAGTTTTTATTCGAAACATTTTCCCAAAACCCGAATAACTAAGGCAGAAATATTTTGAAAAAAAGAACGCTACTTTTATTAATTGTATGTAGGCAAAGTTCAAATATATGAAATCTGAAAACATTTTGTTCAGATACAGAAACAGCTATAGAACTTAAATCCGGAAGATCTGTGACATTGATTTAGTTACCCTTGATGAGCCAACTCGATCTTGGTCCGATAGTCTTTCTCTCGGCCTTACAGAGAGTCCAAGTTCAATAATAATTAATTCATATAAAATAGGATTAGAAAAATAAATGAATTAATTTAAATAAATTTAACGTTTCGTTATTTAATTATGACTTCTTCAGCAACTTTTTATAATTCAAATGTCTAACATATAGAAACTATGGAGAAAGACCTTATATATAAAATTAATATATATATTCTTTCTCGATAGTTTCTATATGTTAGACATTTGAATTATAAAAATAAGTTGCTGAGGAAGTCATAAATAAATGACGAAACGTTCAATTTATTTAATTTATTTCATTTATTTTTCTAATCCTATTTCCTATGAATTAATTTTTGTATTTGTAACATAATTTATTAACATTTGTATTAAATTTATGAATATTTTAATCGAACAGACAACCCGTAATACATACTCTAACTCACACAAATTTTAAGATAATGAACCATCTTATAAGAATTTTAAAAATTTTTGAATTGAAATTATTCGTCAATAAGGTTCTATGACTGCTTATGTATCTAAACTGCGCCTGAGAACATAATTTTAATATCTTATTATTAAATACCGTTCTTAAATACAGGTTACATACACTTATTTTGAACAGGAGGTTTTAAAAATTACGAGGGCAGAATCTGTAGTAAGGTGCATTTAAAAACTATAACGTAGCTTCGGAACTGACAAACCGATATCATAATGTTTGAGGTGAAACCTTTCTTAAATATATCCAAAAATTCAATTTTGTGGATAACTCGGGAGATATAACTATACGTTTAACTTTATCTGTAGTTTAGGCAATGATCGTGTTCAGAACAGTGTATCTAACTTAGTTTTTGCCAGGACATTTGATAGATACTAAGTAATTTAGATTGTGACACCATTTTGCTTAGTAAGTGCTGCCCGATTAAGGGATTTTCCACTAAATTTAGTGGAAATTTAATATAGTCTAGTTGAAAATCTGGGTGGTGATTAATTATCGAGATTGTCGTATTTTTAAATTTTTTATTCAAGCTTAATATAAATAATCAGAATACAAAATATTTATTTATACGTCGATACATGGTGGAAAGCTATATCTTGCCAAGTTTAACTTTTGAGTGCCAAACATGGGCTTTAACTCAAGCCAACGAAAATAAAATATCTAGAACCCAAAACAAAATGCAAAGATCCATGTTGAATATACGGAAAGAACAAAGAATTAGAAATATAGATATAACTGGCAAATTAAGAACACTACGGGTTGAAAAGGTAATAAAAAAGTTAGTTCAAATGGGCTGGCCATGTTATAAGAACAGCTGAAATCAAGTGGAGTAAAACACTTACATAGTGGACACCCTTAGACAGGAAAAGAAACCAGGGAAGGCAAAAGAAAAGGTGGGCAGACGAAATAAGGAAGATATGTTGTAACCTTTGGACAAGAGATGCAAAGAACAAAACCAAATGGAGAGAAATGGTGGAAAAGATTTAGGAATGGAATATTTCATGATAATATGGGGAAACAAGCCAAAGGAAATGGGGATCACACTTAGATGATCCAAACCAATACCCCTCTTCACAGAGGGAGGCCCCTGATCTATAAAGAATGCCACATGGCTTTATTATTACTATTATTATTACATGGTGGCAAGCATTTTTTAAATCATTAAATCCAATAAATTAGGGGAAAATCCCCCAATTTGGCAACAGTGCTGAGAAGTAAGTAAGTGTGTCCTGAGAAAAACATGCTGAACTTAGATGCTGAGAAGTAACTTATTTTCAAACTGACCGACTTGCTTAGTTTACTGAGGACTTGTGAAAAAATCTGGTATTATTTCAAGATATAATTCCAATATCAATATTTTTGGAATTCACTTTATGTTTATATGTATATATATATTTTATGTATTAGCAGACTGCAGCTCTTGAAACGGTGCCGTGCTGGCGATATTGGCGAATTGCAAAATAAAAATATCATACTAGAAATCTAGATGTTTATCTATTTAGCATAAAATAATATTATATTTATCGGGTCAATAAATTATTGTTTATATAATTTATCTACTCGATATAAAGACCTGTACAGATATTGAATATGAAATTTTAAATCTTAGTGTATTGGTTATCCCTTTAAACTTATGCAAATGTTAACAAATATTTATGTGATAAAACGTCGTGTGAGACGTCTTTTTTTCGGAGTCATTTACTAACATAAAATTGAAATTGGTAACTTTGATATGATTTTCTACAAAATAAGTTTTTCTAGTTTTTTATCGGAAATGATATTTACAAAAAAAAAATGGTCGTGTTACTCGTTTTACAAAATATTTACGATAATCACTACAGTTTTGGAAAAAGAGGTCCATCTACGGATTTTAAAAAAATTACATAACCATTTCGTCTGAAGAAGGAACTGTTTTCTATTTAAGTATCAAGAAAAATACCTCTCACGAAATATCATTTGAATATAGTAACTCTAAAAGTGGCGTTGATTTGTGCCGAATCCATTCGGTTTTCTAGTATTTTTATCACGAAAAAGTTTTATTCGCAACATTTTTTTCGAAACTAAAAATTTGGTTTAAAATTAGTTTTGATGAAATCAAAACAAGGCGACTAAAATGTAAAAAAACTTAATCCCACCAAGATTATGATTCTTCGTGATGATTCGATTTTTCTTATAAAATATTTATTATGTATTTCATAGCACTTTGCAAAAATTTTGTATAATATTGTCACATGTATGTGTAAACTTTACATTTGTGTAATTAATGTTGCCTATCATAAATAATAAAGTCATCTTGCATACGCAGAATCTATACATTTTACATTTGTGTAATAAAAGTTGTCTAACTTAAAACATAAAGTCATCTTGCATATACAGAATTATAAACTTTACATTTGTGTTATAAAAATTGTCTATCATAAATATTAAAATCATTTTGCAAATACAGACTGCATAAACATTACATTCGTGTTTTAAACGTTGTCTATCATAAATACTAAAGTCATATCGCATATACAGAATGTATACACATCACATTTGTGTATTAAAAGTTGTCTATCATAAAAAATAAAGCCGCATACGCAGAATAAATACATTTTTGTGATAAAAGTTGTCTGTCATATAAAATTAAGACATTAACATAATGTTGTTTTAATAAATTTATAATATTAGTACATAGTAAATGGAGATTATTCCAGACACACCTTGTTTTCGAAATATAATCCTGGAAAACCTGAATAAGTACCTTAAATAGCCTGTATTCTCACAGTTAAAGGATACTTAGACCCGAATTCAGAAAAACTGTTTGTCAGATTTGTATAGATTGTTAGAATATTATCGACTCTAGACAACTGCACTTTTATACACGAAAATAGTTTTTTCTTTTTGGCAGGAATTAAATTTCCACGAATTAGATATTGAATAAATGCTTATACGATCTCAGAGTATTCAATTTCAGTTATTTTAAAATCAGTTATATTGAATTCCAAAATTAGTACCAGATTCCAAGAATCTTTGTAAAAACTTCGATTATCGCTTGTGTATGATGAATCTTTGTTTGTTTTTTATGTTTTTCGTTCGAGTACAGTTTTAAAAGGTCATGTTGTCAAAACTAAAGCGTAACCAATATATTTAAATCAGAATAGTCACGTAAATGTTTATATGCCTTACTTTACTCTGTGTTGTATTTTTTTTTTTTTTGCTAAAACATATATAAATCATTCAATAAGAACATTTTAGCACCATTTTGTTATAATTGGATTTTTGGTCATTAACATTTTTATTTATTATATTTTATCGTGAATTTTGAGTTGACGTAATCGCGTATATAGAAATTTATAGTATGTACTTTTCTGTCAACTCAAAAAGTTCTGTCAGTCAAAAAGTCTGTTTATTTTTTTGAATAACATCGTTTAAAGTTTAAAGTAAAAGTGAAGTTTTCAATGAAAAATATATCTAGACGATTTAGAAGGCCGATTTCAAAGGATATCTTTGGCACGTCAATTAGTGGATTTTACGATAGCAACGAAATAAGTATCGACCTGGATGACTTAGAAAGCCATTTTTTTAAAAATATCCAATTTTTAAACCCGTTATTTTGTCTAATCTAAAAATATTTCAATTAAGAAGAGAAAATATTAGGAGATGAAGACTCCTATCCCTGATATGTGGATACTTACGTTCTTCCCGGTGGTTGTTGGGGTGTTCGATCACGTTGCCTTCGATTTTTAAACCAATTGGATACTTGTGTTAATGTTAGACCAGTACGTTTTGCTAATGCACGTTTATCGTCTGGTGTTGGATACCGATTACGTGCATAGCATTCTTTTAACGCTGAACGACTTCGTTCTTTAAAACAGTAGACCGTTTCTTCACCGTCCCATATTGTCTTTGGTAATGGATATTTTTTACGTATACGATATTTATCTACGGCACCTAAAATCATACATTAATTTATTAATTTTTATTCATTAACAGAATAATTCCTTCTTTCCAAATTGATTATATTTTTAACCAAGAATAATAGGGAATATGTATGAAAATTTTTTTTCACATTTATTTTCAGAACATGAAAATACTGTTAATACATTAATAATATTTAAGAACGAAATTAAAATCCGACAAATATTAAGGAAGCTATAAGCTTTTAAAGATTATTATCTGCCTCTTTCTTGCAAAAATACTTAAAACGGAGTTTTACGTGTACTTTAAATGATGAAAGTGTAATATGACGTCACATAACATATCAAGAGGGCTATCACCCTCTTTGTCTAATCGGGAATTTCAATCATTCATATCTCGCTTATTTTTAAAGTTATTTAAAAAGTAATTTTACCTTGATATTTGTCAAGTAAACATGCTTCAATTCAAGTGAACAAAATTTTTCATGCATATTCCCTATTTGCAAAAAGAATAATTTTTTCAAAGAACGATTTTGATGGCTTAACCAGTCCAAGTGGCCGAGCGATCTAAGGCGTTATGTCTGCGCAGTATACTTACTTGGAAACTGAGAAGTTATGGGTTCGAATTCCCATGACCTCCCAGGTTATGGGTTCGTGAAGGAAACTACAGAAAACCTTCTCAAGCATAGTCGGTTACTTCGTTCTTGTCCATACGCTGACAGTTTAGTCAATCAACCACCCCTTTTTTTTTCTTAATAATTGACAAACTGCCGATGTCGGGATTCGAACTCATAACCTCCCAGCTTCCAAGTAGGCATACTACGCAGACATGACGCCTTAGACCGCTCGACCACTTGGACTGGTTAGAGCTATTTGATACTATTAGTTCTAATTAGGCTTCATTTAGGCAATAATTAAATTTTTGAATTTAAAAAAATATGTATAAGTTACATGGAAAAAGACTTGAATGTAGCATAGTAAAAAAAAGTTAGGAAATTGCATACTCGAATGGAAAATCCGTATGTTCGATAAATCTCGAAACATGCAACACCATTAGAAAATTGATAGTTAAATATGTCATTTTGAAAAGTACAATTATTTAAACACACACCCCCCGATTAAATTATCCACCCTGCAGTAGTAGTAAGCAATCAAATAAATAAATAAATACCGTTAATAATAATGTAATAATTTTGATATAGTACTTACCAAGTGGTCTGCCACGTACTTTTTCCACTTCCCGATAGTGTGCCTTAAACCATAATGCTTGTAATTCATTGTGATAATTTGTACTGAACGCATGTGATTCTAATATAGCATATAATTCATGAAAAACACCCCGATGGAAGGCAACATTCGCTCGTGCCCTAAATCAAATAATAACATACAAATATTATTAAATTATATAGTTATTGATATTATTATATATATATATATATATATATATTAATATTTTCACAGTACGCGGCCTTCAAAAAAATATATATAGTCCCTAACAATTTAACAAACACACATAATATATGTTATTACGATATAGTTAAAGAAGTCCTAAGGACTTGCGTGCGTTAAATTACTATTATATCGGTTTTTTTATTCGCAGATTTATTCCCCTTTTTTATATATATTTTTGCTTATTAAACCTATGATTATCTTAAATTTTGAAATTTTGCCCCAATTCCTAGAACAATTATTTGTATTTTATAAATACGTATTTCGACTACAAGGTAGTCATCATCAGTTTGAATTAGCTAATCGTAACTATATCTCTGGGATATGAAGTCAGAGATATGTTGCTTGTTGCTAATTTGGTGCGTGTCTCACAATAATATTCAAAAAGTTTTGACTTTTATATGATCTGTAGCGGTATCACTTCTTCATTAAATTATTATTATAATTTTGTTCATCATTTTTATCTGCTGCATTTCAACTATAACTTCCCTCTATTATCACGGTTGCTTTGAATGTTAACAACCATGGTAATTTACATATTAAAATAATAACATTTCATAAATCAAATCAATAAAGATCAATTATATATTTTATACATATTTATTATTTATTTAAATAATAATTATTTAATATAACAATCATCTACCTTTACAGATCTGTCTGAGGTAGTACCTGTAGGATTATTTGAGTTGACTGACCAATTAAGGGATTAAGTGTTTGAAGAGGCCAACCTATTTATTGGCGGTAACCTTTTTTGACCATGCGGTGTTGTTTTTGTCAATAAGGTGAGGGTGTTGATCGAAGCTAACCTTAATATTAAGATATTAAATTTTTTGAAAATGGTTTAATTTTATTAAATCAGAATTTTAATTGGTCCATTGTCTAAATGCATTATCTGTTTTCTTAATCTGTGTATATAGATATTTTCGTATGCATCTTATTCTGTGGGATTTTGTATCGATTTTAGTAGTTTTAAATTCGATTTGTCAATTTTGTGGTTGTTCTCAATAACGTGCGCAGCTATAAACGATTTTTCGGTTCTCTCAAATTTCACATGAGCCAGATGTTCTTTGATTCGAGTTCCAATTTGGCGACGACTTTGACCAGCATAAATTTTCGAGCAGTTTTAACAACTGACCCCATATATGCCCGATTGTTTTTCACTGATAATTTTATTCTTTATTCTTTTTTTTTTCAAAAATTTCATAAAACCTAGAGTTTTCTTTGATTATTTTAATAATCTTTATATTAATATGATTATCTTATTTAAAACTATATATTATTAGAATCTGGAAACTTAGGTAAATAGATAGATAAAACTATTAGTCCAGTAAATAGATACGTTGAATCGTGTAAAAGTTAAAGGAAAGTTTATATTTGGTGTAGGAATCAAGATATCCTGAAATCTACTCCAAAATTTTTAAATAAACAAGGACAGTAATTTGTGATTTCAACTAAACGTATATTTTCCCTGAATATCTAATAATGAGTTTGTTGATAGTTACCAGGTGACTCGGGGAAATATATACTGTACACATAGGTAGAAAACTAGATTTTGAATCGAGTACATTACAGAAGCTTTGCCACTCGTGACGAAAAGTTGGGAAAATGGCAGTAAATTTCACTGTTTCCAGATTATTTCGTTTACGGTGTGAATTATGAAAAAGAGTACTATCTTTTAAAAAATTTATTTAGGATTTGAAAAAAGTTGTAAAGTAAGTAATAAATCTTACAACGATTTACAAACCTTTTTTTATTTGTCCTAAATATTTTAAAATTATTTATTGTAAAATATCAGTATAAATGTAAAGTTGAAATTGATTTGACTTTATTTGACAAATCTGACAATAAACTATATTTTGTTATGACGTTTATAGTGTATATGTGCATAATATGTTTACTGAGCGCAGTCACTAGTTTTCAAAATACAGTGGCAAAAACAAACCTAACAAAACTGTTTTAATTTTATTAAATAATAATTTCAAAGGTTCGTCAACACCATTTTTTTAATGCAATTATAAAAACTGCATATTTCAAAGAATATTTATAAACATTATTTATTATGATGGCAACTTTAATAATATAGCTATTATAATTTTAAGGACAAACAAATTCTGTTCTCCATAAGACCCTGTGTTAAAGGTTTGATTTTTAATCAACTGTTGGTTGTTATCGCCGATAAATTTCGATAAAGTTTCGTCGCTTTATCCGATATTGTTATAGGGGTTTATATAGGGATTCGGTCGGGAACTTACCATTTATTCGTAATAACCGTTATGTCGTTGTAAACGATGTCGGTATACGCGGTTTCGAGAATATATACCGTGTGTATTGGCAAGCTTTTCCAATAGAGAATCAATATTAAATATTATTTATTACTAGCTGTCCGTGTGGTTACTGTATAAAGTCAGTCAGTATACATGTAATGGTTAAATATGTTCATTGAATTCTTAACTTTAGTATGTGATTCACAAAATCCCCACTCTATATATATATATATATATTTCAATAGAGAATCAATGTTAAATATTATTTATTACTGACTGTCCGTATGGTTACTGTATGAAGTCAGTCAGTAAACGTGTAATGAGAGTCATCACATGTACAGTCATCAACCATACACATGTATGCGTATGGTTGTTTGTTTGTCATTTAAGAGTGGGGATTTTGTGAATCACATACTAAAGTTAAGAATCAACTATTATTATAAAACTATTAGTCCAGTAAATAGATACGTTGAATTGTGCAAAAGTTAAAGGAAAGTTTATATTTGGTGTAGGAATCAAGATATCCTGAAATCTACTCCATAATTATTAAATAAACAAGGACAGTAATTTGTGATTTCAACTAAACGTAAATTTTTTCCTGAATATCTAATAATGAATACATGAGTTTGTCGACAGCTATCAGGTGACTCGGGGAAATATATACTCTACACATAGGTAGAAAACTAGATTTAGAATCGAGTACATTACAGAGTCGTTGCTATATATATATATATATATATATATATATATATATATATATATATATATATATATATATATATATATATATATATATATATATATATATATATATATATATATATATGTATATATATATATATTAGTCGGGTTTATTTAAACAGTAATTGGTAATGAACCAATTGTAAAGATCATTTGTTTTTAAATAAGATTTAATCAAATGCGTTAAATGCAAATAAAATTGATTTTTTTTCTGTTTTCATAAAGTTATTAACATTTTTGTACAGCATTTATATGTTTGTAAACATTTTAAATTTGTTATAAACTATATAAATTTACGACTAAAATATTATAATAAATAAGTAATGAATAACATTTCTGGGAACAAAACAGCATTATGCATAGTTTTATGAATATTTGTATTATTTTTAAACAATTATTGTTTGTATTTTTTGGGTTCAAAGGAAAGATTGTTTGTGGTGACTGCTTGGCCGGATTACCCAAAAGGCAATATATAGGAAGGCGCTTATGGGCCTTCCGCGATAGGTGTGAGATTATGAGATATGCTAAATTACCATCAGATTTTTTGTGATCGAAACATTTGCCTCTACTACTGTTTTGTACAGAACAGGGAGAGCCCTCGAGAATTTAATTACCTAAGGGCCTCACATGGCTTAATCCGACCCTGTTAATTATGTTGAGTGGTTTTTTGAGTAATAATAATGCTTTAATCATATAATTAGAAAGGCTCTTACAATTGTATTGCGGAAAACGGTTTCTGAGAGATTTAACCTACCGTGAAAATTGTTGCATAGCAGGTATTTTGGGTATTCATAGAATGACGGCAATCAGATCGATGTTTATTCATAACGGAAAGTTCTGTGATCCAGTACGAATGTTGGCGGTATCGTAAAATATAGCATGTTATTTAGTTAGATTGGCAACTTTGATATAAGCTTTCTCTAAGTTCGATTTGATATTTCTCGTCTGCGCAGAAAAAAAAATATCCCACTTGCGTTGGAGAAACAGACAAAATCATCTCGTTTTGTTTGGACTCTAGCATCTGACATATCGAAAATAATTTTTAAACGTTGTTACTCGATTCTTGGCAATGTGTTTCTCGTTTCGTTTCGAAATAAACAATCTGAATTCTCGACAATCGTTTCGTTTCTCGTACTAATTGGGGCACAGAAGACCCTTTCGTCTAGGTTCTAGGGACCCGTTTGCGGTACCCCTCTTTCTAATTATTCTTGCATTAATAGTTTTATTGTATCCTATGTAACAAGTAAACAAAAGCGAGATCCGTCGGAAATGCTCCAAAAGTACATTTAGCCCATTTTGAACACTAAAATGCAGAACACTAATATCCATTTCAACCGCTTCCGACGGACTATGATTTTGCTATTTTGTGACTTACAACAACAAAAAATTGAGTAAGCAATTACGATGGTATTTTAAAGGATGTTCAAAACTGTTAGGCATACTATTTTGTAGGAATCTTAGCTGGAATGCAGATAAATTAACATTGGTATCACCTACTAGTATTTAGTCCAAAGACCGGGCACCAAAAGTGATATAAAGCGTATTTCATACTGAATTGAAAATATTCCAAAGCCAAAGTGTCCTTAATTCAAGATTTTTCTTCGAGAACACTAATAATGGTGTAGTCTTCTAATATTTACAGTATTTCCTATAGCATAACTAACCAGCGACTAAACCGTCCACGAATCATTTAAAAATATTAGGAAGATAAATTTTGAAGAGAGATATAGTTACTCACAAAAAAAACAAACATGTAAAGTTCTTCGGCAAAAGAAAACAATACAAAGTATTTGCCTATTTCTACAATAAATCATAATTCTCCATTAATTTTTATTCGTTATAGAAAAAATTATTAATAAAAAGTGTTTGTTTAACGTCACCTATTTTTAGCGAATTTCTTCCAAAGGAAATGCAGCTATTTTTATTGCACCAATGTTGGAATTTCGTAAAAATTTCTTCAAATGTCCATCGATCCTACCTATTAGATATTAAAAATCACTATCGCTAAAATTTGTATATATATATATATATATATATATATATATACATATATATATATATATATATATATACATATATATATATATACATATATGCAACATATGTACTTTTTTTAAATGTCTGTGCACTCTCTAGCGGTCACAGTTTTATTCCGATTGGGGTGAAATTGGATATTTAGGTCGCTTTTGGTATTCTAAAGGTCAAGTTCGTTAATAGGTAAAATCGGGCGAGGGGAAATGGGGTTTAGAGGGAGGAGAAAAAAGTAAATTTGACTATCTCCCTTAATATTTTAAAAATAGAAAAATTTATCAGAAGTTAAGTTGTACTCCAGTTGGTACAACTTAACTAAGTTTAAAACTTAATTAATAAAACTTAATTAAGTTTTACTGCAATTCTGTTTCTTATCATTTTTCTGTTACACTAATATTTACAGAAATATTTACAATTAAAGATTGAAAGTTAAAATTCTAAATATCTCCGTTCATATTAGAGTTTGAGAAAAATGATCAAGACTTATTGAATTGTAGCAAACTTGATTTTCTACAACTTTACTCCTTATACATTTATCGATTATTCTAATATTAAGAGAGATATTAAATATTTTGTGTTTGTTTGACACAAATACATGAAATATATTTTATTGTAAAAAATTTTGATTGTCGTTTCCATAGTAACTATAAACCATAATCGTTATACATCGTTCTATTTTGGCTATTAATAAATTTAATTTTTGCAACTACTAAAGTCATATCAGATATTATATTTCATTTTGATCACACTAAAATTATGACCGCTAGAGAGTGATTTATGTATTCTAAGGAAATTCGCTAAGTTGACGCAGCTCCTGCGTACGAATTTTTTCCTCTTAAATTTTGTTAATCTACCAATTTTACACCCAATAGACACATCGACTACAAACAATTAGCTTTTTGTGTAACAAAAGTTATATTTTGGAATTTTTCTAGTAATGATTTCAAGTGAATTTCAGTAGAAATTCAATCAATACAAGATCATTGAAAATTTCTTAATTACAAATTATTTTTATACAAAACAATTCCTATGAATTATGTTATTTATTCTGATTTTCTTTTTATTGAAAACAAATAATTCTTAAGAAATTTTCATATTAATTAATAAAATAACTGTCTATTAATAGTTACAAGGTGTGCCAAAAACCGTTTACACAAATTTAAAAATTAATTTTAGTCTAAAATAAATTTTAGAAAGATAATATCATAGAGAAGTTAACCATGTAAGAAATAACTCCTAAGAAAGCTCCTTTAGAAAGCATATAGTCAAATTTTGTCAAAGAACTCAAATCAAATGTCTTTTTTAACCTAGTAAAATCAGTGAACGTCCTTTTTTTTCGTGTTGCTGATTGCAAACAAATTAAAAATAAATAAATATTTTCAATTTTCATTAAGTCCAATTCACAAAGAAATCATTCATTAAAAAATCCACAAAGTAAATCTCCAAACCATTCCCATAGATGCAAGATGCTCCGTAATTTACCGAATCAAGGAGTGATTACGACAAGCCTATCTCGATTACTGGGACTTTGCGCAGGGCATGCGACAGGACAAGTTGTGCATAGCACAGCTAGGCCATTCGACTGTGCTCGATTAAAACTCAATAGAATGCAGTTGAGAAGGGTGGTTGGGGCTCTTGACAAGACACTGTCGATTCACCTTCATAACTTGGGGATCTCTGATGACCCACTTGTAAGGCCTGTATGGAGGACGATGAAACCTCCATAAATATTATTTGCACCTTCAGAAACCTGCAGAGTGTCAGGTATAGAATGTTTGGGTCTGAAACCTTGGATCCATCAATCCTGGGTGCAATCCCGGCGGAGAAGTTGTGGGCATTCCGTGCGGAACAGAATCATATAGTATCATCTGCTTACAATAGCACCTCTTACTCGGAGACGTCTTGCCTTCTGGTGATAGGTTATTCTCAAGGAAGGAACAAAGGACCCCTTGATCTAGGTGCTAGGGACCCATTTGCGGTACCCCTCTTTCTAATTATTATTATTAAATCTCCAAACCATACAAAGATTTACCGTTTTTACCGCGTTTTACCGTTTTGTTATCGAAATATGATAATTTAAAATTGTTTTTTCTTTCAAAATTACATTAATTTGTCTTCGAATATATGTATGTGTATTAGTATTTGTTCAATAATAAAAGCAAACCGATTTTTTGTCCTGATTATACAAGACAATGCTGGAAACACAATTTAAAAAAGCCTGTGCCTACCTTAAAACACTCTCATTGCCACGTAACAATTCACATGGTGGTAAACTCCATAAGAATGTTGCTAAACGTTCGATATCACCACGTTGCTGTAACGCTTCACACATACATTGTACTTGTTCAGCTGAAAAACTGATATCACTTTTTATACATAAATCACTGCTACTTATATTATTGTTATTACTGCTATTTGTTGATGAAAAATCTAATAATTTCGTTGTCTCATTATTATTATTATTATTATTTTTATGTTTATCTAAATTAACAATAACATTATCACTTAAATTTAACGATCTATTACTACTGTTATTGTTATTTATATTATTTACACGATTATTATTGTTATTATTATTATTATTACGTGATGATGTTATTGTTAATTCACTACCACGATAATATTTATTATTATTCTCATAAATTATTGCACTATTTTGTTTGTTATTTACATGTATTATGTTGTTATTAAAATATGTTGCATTTGTTGTTGTTGTTGTTGTTGTTATTATTGGTAATGTTAATTTATGTTGTTGTTGTTTATCATTTGTTTTTAATGTTGTTATTTCTGTATTATAAAAACTGTTATTCATTTGTTTATCTTTTATATTATTATAATATGTGTTGCTATCATTATTATTGTTATTGTTATTTGATGTTGTTCGTGTTATTGTATTATTATTATTATTACTATAATGATTATTATAATCTTTTAATTTTTGTTTACTATTATGATTTGTTGTTGTTAATGATGATGGTGTATTTACAAATAAATTATCATTGTTATTGTTATTATTGATTGTTGATGTATAATAATATGTAAAGATATTTTTCTGATCTTGATTTGATGTTTCTGCTGTGTTATCGATAATCATTGCTGAATCAATACTCGATACACTTGATAGAGATGTATCAAAATCACCGTTGTTATGATTATCCATAGTATTTTGGGGGCCGGATTTAATTAACCGTTATTGTAGTTTCATCTGAAATGTGTTAAGAATTATTGAATGAAAAATGTTTGGAAATGTATATTTAATAGTTGCAACCGGGAATAGGTATGGCATCTTTTAATGCACGAAACTAAAAGCTTTGTAAATCGTGGCCAAGAGGCTGACCTTCGATGCGCTCAATCTGAACAGAATTCAACTTCGGAAGATTGTTGGAATCATCACCGGACATTATCATCATCTACGAAAGTATTAACATACGATAGGGCTTCACAATGGGTTCATTATGTGCGGCCCATGCAGCATGGAGGAAGAAATATCCATCCACATTATTTTTAACTGCAAATATCTCGATTACAACAGGAATAATATATTCGGCGCATGCCACCCGGAACATATAAATCTTCAGGAAAATCGAATAAGCAAGCTGCTGGCGAGTGCCAAAATATGGGAGAAGGATCTTGTATGATTGAAGTAGGGAGGAGACCATAATGGACCATAAGATCAAATAGCGATTCTTTTACAAACCTCAAGCAAGTCTTGAAAAAAATTTATTATAATTTTTTTGCATCTAGAAATGTTTTATAACATCAACCATCTTTGATTTCGGCTTTTGCCTTGTAAAAAATGAAGAACCGTTTTGCCTTGTTAATTCAGATATTTTGCAAACTAAAGATAGAATATTTCCGAAGTTTTAATATACCTTTTTGAATAATATTCGAAGACTTCTACTCATTAAAACTCTGTAAAAACTTCTAGGTCATAAAATATCTACATAATATATAGAAAAGCCGACGGTTTGATTCTTTAATCTTATAAAAAAGGTATAAATTTTGTTTTCTGGTTTTTGTCAAAGCATAAAAATAATATTTTAAAACTAATTAAAGAAATTATTGTGTATGTAAGTTTTATTACCGTAAAGTGTACAATTTTGAGATACTCATTAAAGAACAAAAGATTGATTTGATTCAACAACGCCACTTACAAAGTGTTCAAAAATTATTTATTTTTATGAATCATACTATATAGCGATTAGTAAATTGACCTTTGTTGTTTGTACGTTAAGTGCTTTCGATATCTGATTTGGAGATATAGCGATCTGCCGGAACAAAAGTTGGTAGATTTGGGATAGGTCCAATGGGGAAATACCCAGAGGAGTACAATATAGATCCTTGACGGCTTTCAATGAAATAATCGAAGCGCGATAGGAAATATTCTATGTTGCAAAATCGCAAGACCAAGACTAAGACAAATTTTGCACATCACTATTCAGCCGTAAGCTGTGCCTTGCACTATTAGGTGATTAAGCAGTACGGTATAAAATGTTCAATAACTTTTCAGCGGTATATAATGTTTTGACATGTACCTAATCCTCATTTATTTTCCGCGATAGCTTCAACCTTAGGAAATGTATTGATCTATACGAAGCATTCGACAACATATTTTTGCAGTAGTAAACTTTTTGATATTTTGACATAAAAATTCAAGCAATAAAACTAACCATAGAAAGTAACTATGGTTTAATGGTTAGCACTACTTCCTGCATTATACAAAGGTCTATGGTTCGAGCCCCTATGGTTACATTACCTTTTTCACATTTGTATTACATAATACAATTTTAAACCCTTTAGAAAAGTGTTGAAAACAAACTTTATACTCACTTTTCCAAATTAATATCCTCCAATTTTTCTCTAAACAATATACACTGAACTATTAACAAGAAAAAAAAAAGTCTACATTATATTTTCCACACTAAAAATTATCTCCAACAAACAAAATTCAAAAATTTGTTTTAAACACTTCATCACTTTATAAATTTTATTCACTTAATCCGCACGATTGGCTACAAAATAAACATCACTGTTTAATCAGGGGATGATTATTATTTTTCATCAACGAGAGAGAGTATAAATCAAACAAATTATGGAGGAAAAAAAAAACACCATTGAGACAGAGAAAATTTAATGAAAAGGAAAATGTTTTATCCAATTCCAGATGCACACCAGTGATAATTGAATTGTAGTAATGTTTTGCGTCGTTTGAAAGTTTTGTGAATGTATATCGTAAAATCAAAATATATAATTGTTCACAGATTATATACATTAGGTAAGCAAAATAGTAAATATATTTTACTGCAGTTGTAAAAGACACAATTCGACGCCGTTTCGCGCATATATATTATTTAGAAGGTGTATAAAATACATATATATATATATATATATATATATATAACGCACATGTTCATATATTCCTATATATAACAATATAATACAAAATGTTACCCTTCAAGAGAATATATAAATATATATATATATATATATATATATATATAAATATATATATATATATGCCAGGCATGCTCCACCCTTAAAACGTATACATGCACCAATCGAAGAACATGTCACTATGGTTACATGTAAAACCCAGAACCAATCGTTAATCCTGTTTCATGAAATTTATTTTTTTTAATTTGTTCTTTCTTCCCTTTTGTTGTATTATATAGAGTCGGGATATATATATATATATATATATATATATATATATATATATATATATATATATATATATATATATATATATATATATATGCATATATATATATATATATATATATATATGTATATGTATACATATATATATATATATATATATATTATTTTTTTCGTATCGTAGGTATTTTCGCTTTGTACTTTTATGTATACTTTTTTTTTCCCTGTATTGTTGAGTTTTAATATACCTACAAACGAGAGAATTTTATATGAATTGAATGTTTTTTTTTCGAAGGGATATGAAGAGATTTTGAAGATCCTAAAATTAAAAATGTATTTGCCGACTGTAAATATATGTTTTTTATTAATGCAGCTTATATTTTTTTTCAGAAGAGGATGAATATGGTAAATAAAATCATTCAAATTTTTTGGAGTGGATTTTAAAACATGGTACAACCAGCTCCAACTTCAATTCACAACGGATTGTCAATGAAATAAAATTTACAAAAAAATGGGGCGATTAATTGACTAAACTGTCAGTGTATGCGACAAGAATGGAAGTATATTCGAATTTGAAGGTTTTCTGCTGTTTACTTTCAACGAATGTCAGATGAGTATCGGTATAGTTCCTATCAAAGTCGGGTGCAGTGTTGTCCTTTAGTTCTTTGTCCTTTAGGGGTCGGTAAAAAAGGCCAAGAAAGGTCTACTAGCCAGGTTTCAACCTTCACTCCGCTACTGCAATACACGGTGAACTAAAATTACTCAGTCCCAAGTCTTAAACGAACCCAAGTCTTCTTTACACGAATTCCATCGCAGCTGTTTTCGCAATCCTTAAGTTTCAGATAGTACTAACAGTCTGATTTTCTTCATTTGTCGTGATGAGCACTTAGCCATGAAGTATTGCAAGAACTTCAACTTGTTTACTGAGAAATTCAACCACAAAAATCGTTAGTTTTCTAGTTGATTCACTGTACGATCATCAAAAATACCAGGTCACTTCTAAAAGAGCTAGAAACTTGGAAATTTGATAGAAATATGTTGGTTATAGTGCATAAGTGGGGGAAAAATCTCAAATCCTTTTTTTATTTCTGTTAATTTTGCAGCTATTTTATACAAATTTTGTAGTCATAATATTGTATTCAATAAATATAAAATTAGCAAAATGTAGTGCTAACCCATAAAATTAATTTATTGCAAAACGGGGAAAGTTAAAGAGAGTAATATCAAGGCCAGGACTAAGCCATTTGAAGGATTTTTGTAGTGGCTATTTGACAAATCAATTAAGAAAAACATTAAATCACTACACTGGGAAATCTTGAAGTTGTTTGGTGGTCACGAATATATTATGATTACTTTTTCATAGAATATGCAAGTCTTTGGAAAGGATTTTAATTTTGAATCCATCTGTTTTATATTTTAATACAATTAAACCCTCATAACGGTGTTGGCGCCGGGTAATATTACTTGAAATATTTTTTTTTATCAACTCTTGCTCAAAAATAAGTAAGAATTAACAACACATAGATAGGCTTCTTGTTTCTAAAATAAATTTTCTTTGTTATAAGTATAATTTTTTTAAACGTTTAATTTAGGGATAGATTTGATAGATTGTAACGGCTGCCCTGGACGGGCTACACTTCGACCATAAGGTCCATTGTGAATCATAAAAGTCCACAATAATGTTTAAAATTAAAATACAATTTAAGGCCGTCATACCGGGCCTAACAAAAAGATATTTAAGAAAAAAATCTGAGTTTTCGGGTAATTAAACTACCGTCGATAGAAATAAAATTTACCCGAAATTTATTTTCTTAAATATATTTTTTTTAGACCCGTCATACCGGAATTTTATTGGATCAATCCTCTTTATTAATATTTCTATTTTCTATTGCGTAGTTTTTTTTTTATTCGTCTTATTTTATTCCAAGTGAAAATTATCAAAATATGTGTAAAAATATGGGTTTCGCCGTAAGAGCAATGCATTAAACCTCGAACTTTAACATTAAATAATTAATTCAAGACCCCCGTAACCGCCCCTGAAACTTATATAATTGATTGATATGCACTTCAACTACATGTAATCAAACCCTAATCTTTATGAAACTTCAATGCTCCTCGTATTCCTTAATATTATTTTATTTTTTCGAAAACATCCAATGTAATCAGAATCCAGAACATTTTAAATTCAAGAGTGATATTTAAAAACGAATTTTTAACATTTTTTTCTTGACCTATGTTTGGAGAAGTATGGCATGATTTTTATTTTAAAAAAAAAATACCACAAAACGTGGAAAAATTTTTAAAATCAAAACAAAATTTCCACCATTTTGGATACTTTCAAAACTTGTAAGCTTCATTTGCAAATTTTTATTGGAATATTCATCTAGCTCCCTCTAGTTTTAAACTCTACAATTTTGTGTGTAATATTTAGATCCAAAAATAATTTTTTTGTTCGAATAAAATTGTACCTCTCAAATTTGACATAATTTATATTATAATTTTTTTTTTTTGGATTATAATTATTTCAAAAAATAATCAAATTACAGTATTCATGTACCAAATTATTTATATTGTATTCGAGGAGCAAGATGAGAAAAAAAAAAGGTAAAAATATCTTAAGCGAAATAAATCAAAATGAGTTTTTTAGATTACAAAACTGACACACACACACACAAATTTTGAATTATTATTGAAATAAAAAATGAAATTTTCTAATATATACACAAAAAAAAAATTCCATTAATAAAAAAAAACACAAAATATACAAAATGTACCAAAAATAAATATATTGTGTAAATATCAGATATAAGAATTGAAATGTTCATACTCATATTGACAATATAGTTTTGACTATAATTTTGGAGGCTATTAATAGGGAATATGCATGCAAATTTTTTTTCACTTGAATTGAAGCATGTTTACTTGAAAAATACCAAGGTAAAATTACTTTTTAAATAACTTTAAAAATAAGCGAGATATGAATGATTGAAATTCCCGATTAGACAAAGAGGGTGATAGCCCTCTTGATATGTTATGTGACGTCATATTACACTTTCACCATTTAAAATACACGTAAAACTCCGTTTTTAGTATTTTTGCAAGAAAGAGACAGATAATAATCTTTAAAAGCTTATAGCTTCCTTGATATTTGTCGGATTTTAATTTCGTTTTTAAATATTATTACAGTATTAACAGTATTTTCATATTCTGAAAATAAATGTGAAAAAAAATTTTCATGCATATTCCCTATTGCTACATTTGACTGAAAAGGATATCTAAAAATCAAATTTCGATAAGGTTTGTGAAGTAATTTCTACCTTTCTGTTTTTGGCCATTTTTACTTTTGGAGATATGTGGCTGGACTTTACTCTTATAACTTATTTACTACATAACGAATATATATTACTATGTTACGAAAAGTTATTAAATTTTTAAATATTCTGCTTAGATGGCGCTAACATTAATTCATTTATTTAAAAAAATTCAAATTTATATTTATTAATAGCCAAAATATAAATTTGCATATTTCTAACTTATATATAACGATTTATAGTGTGCTAGTATAGTTTATAGTTTCTATGGAAACGGCAATCAAAATTGATATTTCAAAATTGAAACAAAATTTTAATAAAATATTTTATAGTTATTTTTTAAAAGTATAGCTTCTGTGGAAATGACAATCAACAAAATTTTATAATAATTTTATATTTTTTATTTAGAAGCTAACATTTAATATACAATTCAAAATATTATTTAAATTTTTATAAAAAATTTATTTTATTATTATTTATCTTAAAATAAATTAATGACCTACGAAAAAGAAAAATTTATAATGTAAAATCAATCTGAAAAGATATTGTAGAACATCATAAATTCAAATTGAATATCATAGCGTATTAAGTGTTAGCTTGTAAGAAAAAAACATAACGCTTTTTGTTAACACTTGATTTCACTACCCATCAAATTGTCGTACCGGCGGCTTTAAATTGAAAACGATTCTAAAGGAGTCAAACTCCAATAAACCCACAAAATGATTGGATAACACAATACGGAGGATAATCTTATAAGTTTAGTTTTTGAAAGTTTTTCTAGATTTCAATGAAGATGAGTGCCGTATCCGCATTGTTTGGGCATAAAGCTGTATATAACTTTTTTTCAAAATTTTATATAAACAAGTTATATGCTATATAGAATTGAAAGAAGATGCCTCTTATGGGCTCCACAAACGTGCAACATTGAACAGCAACATTGAAGACTAACTAGCATGTTGCTGTGTGTGTGGACTGGTTGCAGCAACCAAAAACATGACCTTGATCGGTTGCTGCAACATTAAAAATTATTTGATATTTAGTAGGAGGAGTTAAATGTTCATATACAAAATACCTATATTGGTTACAATTTACATTATATATAATATATACAGTGTGTCTACTTAAGTTGGCTCCATATGGAAAAGGTTTACGAAAAAAAGTTATCCTTTATAAAAATTTCTGCTTTCGAAAATATTAACATGCCGCTATTTATTTTTGACATCGAATGTACAGAGTGTGCAGAAATTGAAAAAGTTCGATAGGAATTTTTTTTCCACTTCAATTTTAAATTAAATTTTGCAAGTCCTACTTATAAAACACGTTATCTGTTATTCTAATTAACCAGTCATCGTACTTCAAATGTTTATTTGCTGATTTGAAACATTTTGAATGATATGTAACAAAATAATGAATACAGAACATTTCTTTTTCATACATTACATTACAAATACAATTATTATTGTTGACGTAAGTAACAACAGTTACCTTCAGTTCGTTTTTGCCTCAACGTATCCACCTTCGCGTTCCATACATGTAATTGTCCTTTTACAAAATTCCTTAAATCCACTCCTACATATCTCGGGAGTGATTTCTTGAACCGTTTCCCGTATAATCTGTTCTATATGGTCTACATTTTGAACAAAAATAAACAAAATTTAATTTAAAATTGAAGTGGTCAACACATTCCTATCGAACTTTTTCAATTTTTAGACACCCTATACATTTTATGTCAAAAGTGAATAGCTGAATATTAATATTTTCGAATGCAGAGATTTTTATAAAGAATAACTTTTTTTCGTAAACATTATAATAAAAAAGTTTTCCATATGGAGCCAACTTAAGTAGACACACTGTATATATTATATTGTATAAAATTATTTGTGTAGTTATTACTAGAGATATAAATAAACTATACAAATTAAATGAGATAGATAGAGACATGATGAGAAATGATAGAATTTATATGACTAGAGTCATAAAATAGTAAAAATTAAATTTTATGATCCCAAACTTTGGTTGCAGCGTCTGTGGTGAAAATATTTTATAGGCGGAGTTCAATGTTGCTGCAACCAAGTTCTGTGTCTATTCTGCACTTTAAGGACAAAGAGTCCTTACGATATCGCTTAAAATATATCTACTATTCATATTATATGATTTCACCATTTTTTCTTTTTCTCCATATTACCATGCATGGAAATATAGAACAGGAAAAGTTACGTAACCTATTTTAATTTGAAACATTTTGTACATTGTATACACAAATGAACTTTTTTACAAATTACATTTCTTTTTTAAATAAATAATATGACATATTTTTTCGTGGTATTGAATTACATAAAAGTGTCTTCTTAGGTTAAAGGTTACCCATTATTAGAGTAATATATATATATATATATATATATATATATATATATATATATATATATATATATATATATATATATATATATATATATATGTATATATAATTTTTTTTCTCGGCTTCTATAACATCAATAATTTACGATGTTAAGTATCATGTTTTAAGTCAAAATATAGGTACGTAAGCATATGTTTGGTTAAAGTTCATGCACAGTTAATTTTGAACAATTTTATAATGTGTTAACCTTAAACACACAACGGTAGCTAAAAGGATGCATCCATCAATGGTAGAGTTAGGCATATTAATTAGCACAGCATACGACACGAAATTTCTTATTTTTCTTGGCTTTATTGATGCCAGAATATAAACGATAAAATAAAACTAAGTCAGTTAAAAAACCAGATCGAAATGAGTAGTTGTTGGTTTGATTTCTAACGATAGCAGTTTGTCAATTAAATTAAATAGAAACAAAATAATTTAAAGCGGTTAATTGACTAAACTGTCGGCGTATGGACGAAAGAACGAATGTAACCGGTTAAATTTGTCAAGATTTTCTGTGTCACGAACACCAGATGAATATCGGCATAGTTCTTATCAAAGTCGGCTGCAGCCGCACAACCTACCAGATTTCTAGTCTGCATATAAAGCCCTTGTTCCTTAAGTGGTCGCGAAAAAAGGTCTAGAAATGTCTACTTACCAGGCTTCGACTTCGGCCAGAATTTGTATTATCATGATTGTAAAAGGAATTGATACAAATTCAAATTTAAAATAGTAATCGAATGAGAATGTTGTGGCAAAGCCATAAACCAGTAAAGTGTATTTTTGATTATTGGAAATATGATCACACCTTACTGGTTTATGGCTTTGCCACAAAATTCTCATAAACCAGTAAGGTGTGATCATATTTCCAATAATCAAAAGTACACCTTACTGGATTATGGCTCTGTGTTAATGAAACTCTCATTCGATTCTCTATTTCAAGTTTGAATTCCGTATCAACGAAAATTCTTCGCAAATTCGATAAAAACATGTGTTCTCTCAAAGAAAACCTTTCACATTATATTTTCCACAGCAAAGTGTAACAATTATAAGAATGTTACACCCTGTACAATCGTAAAACATATTCATTAAAAAACAATTACAATAGACATTAATTTTTTGATAAACAATAATTATCGATATATATATATATTGACAAATTAATATTTTGTTGATATAATATCACATACCAACACCCAATATTATAGTAGCCATATAAAAATTGAATGTATTTTTTTAAATATATATCAAATTACCGTCTATTTACAATCAATTTAATACTACAATTATTATCTAATAAAATTAAAAAAAAAAAAGATTTGTATAAAACTTCAATCAAAATTGAAAATTGATACTTAACAATTATTACATATTATATTATAATAATATTATGAATGCGATGACGACAGATACTGTGTGTGAATTCACTAGACAAACACCCGGTAATAATTATCTTACATTTTTATAATGTATACTTCATTAATAATTATTTGATTTAATTTTTGTGCCCTGTGTATACGAGGTCAGTCCGAAAAGTATCCCTACCAACCTTCATATCTCCACGCTGTCGTTATTTTTCGTCATCGGGTGAGTGGTATCCTTCAAAGTAGTCGCCATTTGATTGAATAACATGCTTCCAGCGGTGTCTCCACTTTCCGAAGCAGTCCTGGAAGTCAGTTTTTGGAATAGCCTTGAGTGCCCTCATCGCATTTTCTTCAACCGTCTTTTTGTCGTCGAACCGGTGTCTTTTGAGTGGTTTTTTCAAATTCAGGAACAACCAAAAGTCACAGAGGGCTATGGCAGAACTGTACGGAGGTTGGCGAATCAATAGGATATTGTGTTTAGTTAAAAACTGATGCACAAGATTCGATGAGATTTCCCACCGCTTCCACTTTCTAAATTTGAGGTTAAAAATTCCCAGATTGTAGTTTTTGGTATTCCAAGATCATCTTCTAATTCGCGCACAGTCAAACGTTGATCTTCTTCAATCGCAAGTCACACGCGCATGATATTATCCGGTGTTGTGGGCGTCGAAGGTCGGCCAGAACGAGGATCACTATCAACAGATGTGCGGCCACTTTTGAAACGATTTTACCACTCTTTTAATTGTGTTTTGCTCATACACTCATCCCCAAAAGCCTTCTGCATCATTTGAATAGTTTCCGAATTAATTTTTCCGAGTTTGAAACAAAATTTAGATGCAAATTCGTTGATCTGATCTTTCAGTCATTTTTAACAATAACAAAATCCGACGAACACTAAAAAGGCTTTGTAAACAAATGCACGCTGCGCATGAACTATATGACCTGTAGGTGTCTTTGAGCAACCGATAGGTTCGTGAGGCTTTACTGTTGACGTTCATGCCTTGCAGAAGACGCTCGAATACTCTGGCGCGAAGATATAAAATCGTCTACAATATCAACTTAGTGAAATAGAACTTGACTTGCAAATTCCAACCAAAAATACTATAATTTAGTCTTGCATGGGCAAAGGCGCCGGGAAGATCTGATATGTACTATATGATAAGTAAACCTTGTGCGATAATTGAAATAAGAATAGTTAAAAATTTATGATACATGATGTCCCACTGCAAGCCAACATTGGATCCTAATAACTCGCCAGAAAATAAAGAACGTTTTTTAAGAATAGGGAATATGCATGAAAATTTTTTTTTACATTTATTTTCAGAATATGAAAATACTGTTAAACTGTAATAATATTTAAAAACGAAATTCAAATCCGACAAATATCAAGGAAGCTATAAGCTTTTAAAGATTATTATCTGTCTCTTTCTTGCAAAAATACTAAAAACGCAGTTTTACATGTATTTTAAATGGTGAAAGTGTAATATGACGTCACATAACATATCAAGAAGGCTATCACCCTCTTTGTCTAATCGGGAATTTCAATCATTCATATCTCGCTTATTTTTAAAGTTATTTAAAAAGTAATTTTACCTTGATATTTGTCAAGTAAACATGCTTCAATTCATGTGAAAATTCAGTGGTTTAGAAAGCAGGCTATTCTCTTTACTGTTATTTAAAGATATACGATTATAATATATAGGTAAATATACTGACTAATACGGACGTTGGAACCAATATCTGTTTATGTTTGGGTTAAATAGTGATTACATCCTTCGGAAAAAAATGTGTTATAAACAACTTTTTATCCATTCTCTATGAATAGATTTGTTTTTAAGTTTTGAGCCTGGATCACATAAACAATCTTTACATAAGAACAGGATAGTCTAATATGAAAATTTCACATCTCTCCTCATATAAAACCATACTTGTATAGCCTCGCTATAGATGTTTTCACATCAAAAAAATTTCTTATTCTTAATTAAAATCTTGTGAGAGTAGATCATTCTCAAACTTGTGACTTTAATCTATATAATAATTAAGACTATCTAATAGGGAATATGCATGCAAATTTTTTTTCACTTGAATTGAAGCATGTTTACTTGACAAATATCAAGGTAAAATTACTTTTTAAATAACTTTAAAAATAAGCGAGATATGAATGATTAAACGTCCCGATTAGACAAAGAGGGTGATAGCCCTCTTGATATGTTATGTGACGTCATATTGCACTTTCACCATTTAAAATACACGTAAAACTCCGTTTTTAGTATTTTTGCAAGAAAGAGACAGATAATAATCTTTAAAAGCTTATAGCTTCCTTGATATTTGTCGGATTTTAATTTCGTTTTTAAATATTATTACAGTATTAACAGTATTTTCATACTCTGAAAATAAATGTGAAAAAAAATTTTCATGCATATTCCCTATTGTAACCCATTAACTCCGATTTTTATTGAACAATAACAATAGTTGTAACTGCGAATAATAAAAATATAGAGTTCAATATCAAGGCGCAATACCCCCATGCATTGCTTGAACCGGATAACAAATACAAATAAAAATTTATTAATTAATAAGCAAATAATTGAAATGTATAACTAGCAAATGTACTACATACATATAAATAATATTTATTGTATTTTTTTAATTTTTTTTTTTTTATTTAATGAAATTAATATTTTGCTTCTTTTTTTTTTTTTTTTATTAAATAATATCAAAACATTTATCAGCAGCCATTCACACATAATTTTAGTAAGCAATTTTTTTTAAAATTCAATTCTATAAAATATAGTTCATTTAAGGTTGTTGTGAAACTGGAACGGATAAGTAGCGGTGGTGAGTTTATCCTATACTAAATGCATTGATATCTCTTTCATTGCCAACTGTAAATAAGTAAAAATTTTGCAATTAAATCGTTTCAAATAATTTAATTTTTGTAAAAAACATATATATTAGTAAAAAAAAAAATATTGTTTAAAACTTAAATCCTAAATTTCAGTTTTAATAATAAAAATATGTTTTTATGTATTTCAAAAAAGTTGTATGGTGATAAAACTAGATAAAACTAAATAAAACTAGATAAAAATAAATGTAACTAAAAATAAAACTAGATAAAAATAAATAAAACTAGATTTAGAACACTTTTCGATCTACAAATTAAATTATCTCAGAAACAAAAAACAGGATTAAATTGATATTTGGTCCTGGTATTTATAAGACTATGGTAATTATTATGCGTCAACAATACGATGTTTGTCCAAATTCCTTTCGGTTACGTACGTACGAATTTGGACAAACATCGTATTGTTGACGCTTAAGTATACACAAATAAATATATATGAATAATAACTTCGACAGAAGTAATACTGTCTAAATAAATAAAAATAAGAATGATATGAAAAGGTTGGCTGTTACGTCACAGTCGTCTTTGGTGTAGCGGAAGCATACTGGACTAGATATCCAGAGGTCTGAGGTTCGATTCCTGGTTGACGAGTTAATTTTTTCATATCAGTATTTAATTAAAAATTCAATGACAATGGCATTTGTCTAAGAAGTATACGCTAAAGTCTTCTACAGTTTTTCTTACGTAACCGAAAGGAATTTGGACAAACATCGTACTGTTGACGCTTAAGTATACACAAATAAATATATATGAAGTAAACTTGTATTGTGGATTTTGTAGAAATTTATGAACGCACTATATCTAGCGCTTGAAGAGTCTTTAAAAAGAAACGCTCTCTAAAAGTAGTACTTTTAGAGAGCGTTTATTTTATATATTAAATTTTACATTAAATTTTAGGAATATATGGAAATTTTTTCCTTTTTGGTCAAAAGATACAAATTAGTTTTATTCTTAGCCTTGATATAATATTTGATCCAAACCCTAAATAATTTCGTTGAACCATTTTTCAGCAATAAATAACAAATCTAATAAAAATAGTTTTAATTAACGATGGCACATTTTTTATAAAACACAAAATTTTTGTTTTTGCCAATTAAAAAATTATTCAGAAATGCAGATTTGTTTTACAAAAGTTGTAGTTATTTTGACAAAACTAGAAAAAAATATGTCAAATAAAGATATATATATTTGAATATGTCAGTTTGTACGAATTTAAAAGCATATACCGTACGTGTTGGAAAGCGTTGCTAATAGAGAATCAATGTTAAATATTATTTACTGTAATAACTATACACAATATACTTAATAAAGTAATATAAATAGTGGGGGTACTCTGTAGTATCTCTGTTGTGTATGCTTGTTGGACTGTTTTGTACTCAGTACTGCATTAACATGTAATGAGAGTGGGTTGAATATGTTTATTGTTGTCCTTTTAAGTGTAGTTGTGTATGCTTATTGGACTGTTTTGTACTCAGTACTGCATTAACATGTAATGAGAGTGGGTTAAATATGTTCATTGTTGTCTTCTTAAGCTGAGCATTACTTCTAACAATTGAAAATTCTTTTTTTGAATATCCCTTGTTATTTGTATTTTGAAAATAAATGATAGTATTCTATTAACAGCATAACATAAAACAACAATCCACACAAATTAAAAGAAAAATAAAACCCCAAAAAGAAAAAAAAAGAAATTTCCGACAAAAAAAAAAAGTTAAACCAACGGTTCGAACATTCGTCCAATATTTGCTAAACAATATCCGAGTCGATTGTAGAAATCTACCCGGGTATTTTCTAACACTTGAGGAGAAATATTCGCACAAAATAAATTGACACATTCCTGTGCCGAATGTCCCCCAAAGTGCCATTTAATAATTTGCACTTTATCTATTATTGTGTAATAACCCATTGTTGAAATAAGGTAATACCATTAAAACACACGACCAAATATTTCCTATGCATTCACATACGTAATGATAAATATTATCAATTACAATGTGCATCACAGCATCCCCACTCTTAAATGAGCCACCATACACCACAAGCTATAGCCAGATGTATGTATGTATGTGTATGTATGGTTTTATAGTAAATATATTATTTATTTATTTAACATTGATTCTCGATTAGAAAAGCTTTTGGAAACGATCTGTATATATATGCGAGAGAAATATTTTTCGATTTGATTTTTTGAATATGTGATTTATGGCGCACGTGTTTAAGTTCAGGTTATCAAAGCATACGGTTTTTGTTGTTTTTTTTTTGTTCATGTCGTTTTAAATGTGAGAAAGGCTTACTCTATTTATTTAGTGTGATGTTCTAATAAATTGACCATGTGTTTCAAAAGTGCCAAGCACACTGTGTATCCCATTTGTTATGAAAAATACTGCATAGTAGTATCACAGTAAAGCATCTGATGGCTTAGAGATGGAACACTTCTAGAATGTCAGAAATCTACCGTCTAAGTGGCCAAGCGGTCTAAGGCGTTATGTCTACTTAGAACTGGGAGGTTATGGGTTCGAATCCCGACATTGGCAGTTTGTCAATTATTAAGAGGAAAATAAAAGCGCGGTTAATTGACTAAACTGTCGTATGGACAAGAACGAAGTAACCGGCTATGCTTGTGAAGGTTTTCTGCAGTTTCCTTCACGAATTCCAGAGTTCCTAGTCTATACACTAAAATTCCTTCCACTCCACTCACATCCTCACTTCCTTAGGCATCACAATGGACCTTATGGTCGAAGTGTACCCCGCCCAGGGTAGCCGCTACAATCTATCTATCTATACCAGAGGTCTTGAGTTCGATTCCTAGAAGTGTATGATGTTTGATATCAAGCATTTGAGATAAGAGAATGGTAATTAATTGTCGACAAACTATTCTTATTAATTTTAAAACAAACACTTCAATTTGTACATTGATTCTGATTTATTCTTCACAGGCATCGACATTATCGGGTAAAATGAGCAATAAATTATATACCGAGAAAAAAAAATATGAAGCGAGTAAATGAAGGAATAAAGCTAAAACGAAACGAAAAAGTGTTGAGTATATTTACAAGACTTGTAGTGATTTGGCCACATTACGAGGCATGTTCTGAATAGATAATTACGCAGTGTGCTGGTTGGGTCTCAGGAAGGTAACTGTGGTAAGACGTCAAGGATAATGGTCAGTGGTTAAATAAGGGTTAAGAGTTTGGTCCGCTAAACTCTTCCGTTTCATTCGAAGACCTGTGGTTCATTGTGCTACTCTACCCGACATTCTACCACATTTCTGAATTAGTTTTTGACCAGTACAGTAACATATAGTGTAATATGTGTATCAAAACATTTAACATGTAAATAAATAAACATACAACATTGTTTTTTTTTTTCGTGTATATTATTTTCAAAAACATCTTTCAAAGCAAGAAGTCAGATATAAAATGTCTTGTTTTGCTCGGTAAGGACTTTATGATATAATACAATTCAAAATATTAAATAGCTTCAAATATAAAATTTATAAAAGAAGTGGAAGAGATTTAAAACAGTCATACGGACACATATATACATGATGGATATGTTCCTGCGGGTATCTATTTACATATATTACAATTAAAAATTATAAAATGTGATAATTATAATGATGTTTTTAATAATATAAATATTATTTATACATTTGTGTTATCGAAATATGTTTATGTTAATATAATAATATATCGTTATTATATATAATATTAAAAAAAAACCATATTTTGACAAAATAGAAACCCGACTTCAAAAATCAAATATTCTATAACAAAAAATGCACTAAAAAGTAAAAAAATAATTGCATATTCTTGTGCCAATTTTAGTTCACCTAAGCAAAAATTTTTAAATATATATGTACAATTATTGTTATTTTTGGAGTCGGTGTCAGCATAGAGAAATTCACATAAAATTTGGGCACCGCCTCCAAAAATAACAATAATTGTACATATATATTTAAAAATTTTAAACTAAAATTGGCACAAGAATATGCAATTATTTTTTTACTTTTTAGTGCATCTTTTGTTATAGAATATTTGATTTTAGAAGTCGGGTTTCCATTTTGTCAAAATAGGTTTTAGTTCTCGCTTTTTAGTGACTTTGAAGTATAACTGATTTCATTTGTCTAAATATGGGTAGACCTATTAAACGACCAACGAATTTTTAGTGAATTTTTTTATAACACTTTTTTTTTATCCGTTTTTTTTTTTTTTTTTTAATTTTTAGTGCATTTTTTTATAACAGATTTTCCGGTTTTTTTACAAGCATTTTGTTTTCTTTTTGTAAAATTTTTTTTTTTCGGGGTCGGTTTTTAAAAAAATTTTCTTATTTTCCCATTATGAATGAGTATACCCTTTAAAAAAAAAAAATTCGCAGAAATCCGTTATCACATAGAAAATGAGGATTTTCTTCGATTTCCCGGGGATCCCGTCATCAGAATGCGATTTGGTGACAATGGGACCAATGGGAAACCAAACCCTTTAAAACAAAAACAAAAAATTCAAAATCGGTTCATAAATGGCGGAGGTCTGAGGTGACACACATTAAAAAAAAAAAAAAAATACAGACTAGTTCAGAACCATCCTCCTTTTTGAAGTCGGGTTAAAAAATGAATATATAGGTATATATGATACCATGGCTGAGTATTTATGTAGAATCATGTGACAAATTTATTTTTATTTTAAAAAGAAAGTTATTTGTCAAGAACTGGAAGATTAATATTATTCAATAACTCTTTACTATATACCTTATAATTAATCGTTGCAACCGATTTGTTCGTATTTTATGTCGAAAACTCTTGAATGTATGTAAAAATTTGTTTGTTTTTATCAGATATACATTTTTTATATTTAAATATTTTCTCTATATTGCATCATTTAAAAGTTTTGGACATGCTTATATGTTTTAGCCATTCAAATTTTCTACAATCTGGTTACAAATCGCATTAAAATCGGTTTAAATGTTTGAAACTATGATGTGAGATCAATTAAACAGGTAGGCAAGGTAGACAGGGGAAAATTTTGGTAAACTATTTTTTTTAGGATCACTTTTTATGGATTAATGGGTGGATTGCGAGTCAGGTCGGGTCATGCTTCCCGAAAGCTCTGTGACCATGGGTCTAGTGTTCTGCTCCTGAATTCATTATTCTCCAATCCCTTCAAGCTCCCATAAAGATTAACCAAAGTGTATAAATTATCTTTTTATTTCATTTTTTTATAATAGATTTCAGTCCTGAATATACCAGGATTTCTTAGTATAAAAGCCAAGTTTGTTGGTCAACAACGTTCAAGAGAAAAGAGAAGCTTAGAGGGACAGGAAACAGGAAACACAAAAAGTTTGAATTTCTCACCAAAGTAAAATGAAAAAAATTTATCATTAGTAAGATTTTAGAAAATAAATTTCAATTTATTTTCAAAAACTTTCTCACTTCAATTTATTGTCTGATCATTTTTTCATTAACTCAACTAACATTCATTGAAATATAATTGCGATATCAATGTTTTAATAATTATAAATATTACAAATATCTCATAACTTGATTTTTTATTCGCGATATAATTCCAACTTCTGAGAAAATTCCCTTCGTCTACGAAACTCCTAGACATTTTTCTCATATAAAGAGAACATGAAGTCGGCTGCTTTATGAATACGATCGATCCAATATTCAAGATACAAACCATCTTCATTTCATCATTAAAATATCAATTTATTTGTTGGTTATTAATTTAATTAAAACTATATAGATAATAAAAAATAAAGTAAAAAAAAATACAAAACAGAATGGACAATTACAAAACAATTACATACAATTAAAAATAATGATTTAAAATAATTAATAAATCATGATAATTATTTTAAATAGGTTTAATAAAATCTGATTATTTTATATACATAGATATACATACAATATATATATATATATATATATATATATATATATATATATATATATATATATATATATATATATATATATATATATATATATATATATCAGTTTATTATATAAATTTAGAAGTAGATATTGTATTACATAAATAAACGGATGAAATGTGTTCTCCCCCTTTTAACACACTCTCCGATGTGATAAACATGTGCAGCAATCTAATTAAGTCTATAGGGATAATACAAGGAATACTATGTTACGAACAGGAACACCCTTATATACACAATATATACCCATCAATTACAATATGGTCCTTAAAAATCGAATGTATTATTCAGATACACAACAACATTTACATTTAATGTTAATAGGCTTGATTTTTTGTTTACATGTAGTTGAAGTGCATATAAATCAATAGGGAATATGCATGAAAATTTTTTTTCACTTGAATTGAAGTATGTTTACTTGACAAATATCAAGGTAAAATTACTTTTTAAATAACTATAAAAATAAGCCAGATATGAATGATTGAAATTCCCCGATTAGACAAGGAGGGTGATAGCCCTCTTGATATGTTATGTGACGTCATATTACACTTTCACCATTTAAAATACACGTAAAACTCCGTTTTTAGTATTTTTGCAAGAAAGAGACAGATAATAATTTTTAAAAGCTTATAGCTTCCTTGATATTTGTCGGATTTTAATTTCGTTTTTAAATATTATTACAGTATTAACAGTATTTTCATATTCTGAAAATAAATGTGAAAAAAAATTTTCATGCATATTCCCTATTATAAAAGTTCCAAGGGGGTTACGGGGGTCTTGAATTAATTATTTAATGTTAAAGTTTGAGTTTTAATGCATTGCTCTTATGGAGAAATCCATATTTTTACACATATTTTGATAATTTTCAATTGGAATAAAATAAGACGAATAAAAAAAAACTACGCAATAGAAAATAGAAATATTAATAAAGAGATTGATTGAAGAGATTGAAAACAACTGAGATTTCGAGTAAATTTTATTTCTGTCGACGGTAGCTTAATCTCAGATTTATTTCTTAAATATCTTTTTTGTTAGGCCCGGTATGACGGGCCTAAATTAAATTTTAATTTTAACTTACGACAAAAAAATAATAAACATTATTGTGGACTTTTATGAATGTACTAGATAAGATTTTGAAGAATTTTATAAATGGACTATACATCAGTCCATATATGCGCTGTTAATATTACAAAAATTTAATAATCTATGATAATTGGGTGACCAAATTTTATAAAATACTAAAACAACTTTTTACGCAAAATTAAAACCTTATTACCATCTGATTTGACATTTACACGAACCCCAAATGACTTGTGAAGGTAATTTTGAATCAAGAAATGGAAATATGGTCATTATTTTTTTTTCGCTGAAAAAAAGAACTGTGTTTTTACGAAGAATTTCAAAAGAGCGGCACATAAGTTGACCTTCGGGTCGAGTTTTATTAATTTATTTTTTTGGGGATGATTTATTGTGAACCACTTTGTAATTTACAACTACCCCTTAACTTTTGTTATTTTGTACTTGAATCAAACGTTGAATCGAATACGTTAAAAAATAAATTTGATTGTAAACAACAAATTGTAACCACCACTAACTGAATTAATTCTGTTAATAACCTGTGTATACTGTGTTCTTTTTATCAGTTTTTTTTTTACTTCTACACATGTGCAAATGTATAAAACCATCACTCTGATCGTAGAGTTCTAGAAACATACATGTTTCAGGACGTTCATGCATGCGACATGATAGTAGATAAAAAAAATTTTTTTTAGTGAATTGAATAACTCAATTCAGTAGTTATCCTCCCTCAAAAATTAAATACCTGTTGACGATCATTTCAAATAGTAATTATCGATTAAAAATCACACACAGCATCTGATGGAGAACATACTTTTTTGTACTTAAAATTATTATAGCTATATTGTTAAAGGAGACACCATAATAAATAATGTTTAAAAATATTCTTTGAAATATGCAGTTTATATATTTGCATTAAAAAAATGTTGTTGACGAACGTTTGAATTAATTATTTAATAAAATTAAAACGGTTTTTGTTAGGTTTGTTTTTGCCATCATATTTTGAAAACTGACGACCACACACACTAAAAAAATACACACATACACACAAATATACAACATAGTTTATTGTCAGATCTGCGAAATTAAGTCAAATCAATTTCTAATTTATATTTCTAGATATTTGACAATAAATACTTTTAAAGTACAAATAAAAAAAGGATATAAATCGTTGTAAGATTATTGATATACTTTACAACCTTTTTTCAAATCCTAAATAAATTTTATTAAAGGTCGTACTCATTTGACTTTAGCATAGCAAATGAACGTCCTTAACACACAATATTAGATACCTTGTGAATGAAGTCTTAAAACGTGCGCACAGTAAAAAATATACAAAACACACAAATATACAACATAGTTTATTGTCAGATCTGTCAAATCAAGTCAAATCAATTTCTAATTTACATTTCCTGATATTTTACAATAAATACTTTTAAAGTACAAATAAAAAATGGTTATAAATCGTTGTAAGTTGATTGATATTCTTTAAAACTTTTTTAAAATCCTAAATAAATATTATTAAAGATAATACTCATTTGACTTAGCGTAGCAAATGAACGTCCTTAACACACAATATTAGATACCTTGTGAATGAAGTCTTAAAACGTGCGCACAGTAAAAAATATATAAAAAACACAAATATACAACATTAGTTTATTGTCAGATCTGTCAAATCAAGTCAAATCAATTTCTAATTTACATTTCCTAATATTTTACAATAAATACTTTTAAAGTACAAATAAAAAATGGTTATAAATCGTTGATTGAAGTTGATTGATATTCTTTAAAACTTTTTTAAAATTCTAAATAAATTTTATAAAAGATAGTACTTAATAAACCGTATTAGATACCTTGTGAATGAAGTCTTAAAACGTATGAGATTACCTTTATCAAATAAATCATGTAAAATTACTTAAATATGGTGGTTGGTTTGGTTCGTGGTGGTGTAACTATGCAATTGTTATAAATTATCAATCATTTTCATGGGTTCATTATATTCATTCACTTATTATTTTTAGTTAGTTAGTGTTTTCCTTTTTATATACACACTAATTTAAGCTAATAATTTGTTGCTACCAAGGCACAAAAAATAATTGTACAGGTTATTTTATATATTAAATCCCTTTGGTCCCCTCTGAAAAAGGGAGAGATTGTAGTCGACTTGAAATTAGCCATAGAAATTAGTTTTGGTTCATATTATTTTTATTAAATTAATCACAGATGTTGAAAAGAAATTCATCAATAGTCAAAAGTTGAAGCGTCAGAAAATTTGAAAATCGTCAGTCAAATCGGTCAAAGTGTGCACTTTTTTTTCAAGCAATTTCGATAAAATTTTCAGAATGAGGATTTTCCGAGGACAAACCAGTCAATCTAGCTAGAGATTTTATCTCTGGAAAAAATGGGTTTTTTTTTACAAGCAAAGAAACAGTGTCAAACTTTTTTAAAAGTAGGCAGGCAACTTATAAGGTGTGATGATGTTGTGTAAACAATGGGCCGATAAAAAGGAGCAAATTACTGGATCTTTTTAAGATCCTATATATCCATTTTGGGTTAAAAAATAGAGATCTAGCTAAACGTTTCACATCTGTTCCGAGCAAAGATCGATCACCCAGGTACTTAAGTTAGTTACTGCATGAAATCAATTTTCAACAGATTTTCCTCATTTTGATTTAATCGGGCATGAAGCTAAAAGTAACGTTTTCTAATAAATCCCGAAGTTGCAGAATTTTTAACCGTTTAGAACGCGAGATAATTAATAGCAAAGTTATCATTCTCTCTCACTCTCTCTCATTAGAGATTAGCATGTAAAACTTCATGCCCGTCGACAGAATTTTAAAAGAAACTAGGAGAGTAAAGATAAGCATTTCTTGAATAAATTTTTTTTAAATCGCGTTTTACCGTTTTGTTTTCGAAACATAATATGTATTGAGAACTGTCATTGAGGCGTAGCTTAATTAATATGGCTGACTTTAGGTTGCAAATTTAAAATAAATTCGTGTATTACAAACCAGTAACAGTTAATTTAATAATTAAATGGAGCATGGTCCGATTTTGTTCTATAGTACACTTTTTAGAAAACAAACAAAATTTCAATTAATTGTCTTTTTTCGTTTTTTAATTATCGTGTCTACAGACAGACGGACAGCCGTTACAAAGTCGGAACTAAACTTAAGGACGTTCCAGCACTGTGGTATATAATCAGGTCAAAAAACCGGTTTGATTTTATTATAGAACAAATACATAAACACACATACGCAACACATAGACAAATTCCACTATTCATATATACAAAATAATGTTATTTTGAAAAGAAAAAAAAATTTTAAACTTTTATATTTCGAAAACAAAACGGTAAAATGCGATTTTTTTTTTAAATTTATTTAATAAATATTTATTTTTACTATTCAACTTTTTTTTTTTAATTCTGTCTAGTATTTTTTTTAATACAACAGATAATAGTTTGGCGGACATGAAGTTTTACATGCTTATAATGAGAGAGAGTGAGAGAGAATGATAACTTTGCAATTAATTATCTCGCGTTCTAAACGGTCAAAAATTCTGAAACTTCGGGATTTTTTAGAAAACGATATTTTTAGTCAGTGAACAAAAAATGAGCAAAATCTGTCGAAAAGTGGTGGTATGCTGGAGCATCCTTAATACACTCTTGTATATATTATATACACCGCAGAGTATAAATGCGTATTTTGACAATAAAGTATTCCTCATCAGTATGAAAATTAGCTAGTCGTAATTTTTTTTTTCTCGATAAAATATCGAAAAGATAAAATATCGAGTCGTACTTGATTGGGAAAAAAATTTTTGGAAAAATAAATATAATTATATAAAACGAAAAAAAATTCTGATTTTATGGAAATTTTTTTTTTGTGGGTACTAAACACAACTTACAATTCCGTCTGTTGTTTGTGATAAAGGTATTTTGCTGATTATGCGGTGTAACATAATATCTGTGTGAAATAGATTACGACAGTAACATTGACTGACATCAATGATACAGTAAAAATATAATTATTAAGATAAAATTTACTTATTCCATTTACTTAAATCAAAATTATTTACAATTATTAACCAAAAAAAAAAACATCAAAATCAGGACAGTTAATAAAATGCTTAATTTCGAATTGAGGCATAGATAGATAGATAGATAATCTTGGGATACGAAAAGTATTAAACTTCGACCATATGCTCCATTGTAGAGGTAGATTGTAAAAGCTGCCCTGGATGGGCTACACTTCGACCATAAGGTCCACTGTGATGCCTTTGGATGTGAGTGGAGTGGAAGGAATTTGTGAATAGACTAGGAATTGGTAGGATATGCGGCTGCAGCCGACTATGATAGAAACTATGCCAATATTCATCTGGAGTTCGTGAAGGAAACTGCAGAAAACCTTCTCAAGCATAGCCGGTTACTTCGTTCTTGTCCATACGTCGACAGTTTAGTCAATTAACCGCCGTTTTTTATTTTTTTTATAATTGACAAACTGCCGATGTCGAGATGCCGAGACCCAATAATTTGGAGGATTGAATAATTGCTAAAGATAATTTTATTCTAATTAATAATTGAATTAATTATCTTCAGATAGTTATTTTTATTCTTAATTTTAAAAAATATCATTGAAAATTATTTTGAATAATTAATTAAACTTATATCAAATCAACCTTGATTATCAATAACCAACTGGAAAGTATTTGTTACTCATGAATTGATTTCATTCCCACCATTCAATAATTATCTCAATGTAAGATTTGAGTAAGAAGCAATAAAATTATAATTAAAAAATAAATCATCTTTAGTTGTTTTTTTTTTGGAGGGGGGGGGATCTCTCCCTAGATCCGCGTCGGTGACATTTATGAACATAAGATAAAGCCAAAATCAATATCCAAAAAATATTTATATTTGTGAAATACCCAAATTCTTTTTTATATAAAAACTAATAAGGAAAAAAATTTTATTATAAAGATTATTGCTTACTTTTTACATATTTATGAGAGTTATGTTATACTTATGGAGTTGACTAGCATTTATTTAGCATTTAAATAATTTGTCAAAATCTTAAAACGAAATTTTTCAAAAACATTTCAATTTTGTTCAAATGGAATGAATTTATAATATTTTTTATAACAAACATAAATTGAAAATTATTATTGTTTATTTAAAATAAACAACATAATTTAAAGCAAACACATCAAATTCACGTATACTAACGTACGTATAGAAACAAGTGATTTAAAAAATGTAAACTTGTGTTAACATCTTATAAAATGGCCCTAAACAGAAAACATAAATGTAAAAAAACAAACGATCTAGCTCTTGCATATTCTCTGAAAAAAAATATTGTAATATCTATGCCAAAACCATTGTAAAGTTGTTCTTATGAGCTATTTAATATTTTACTTGGAATTAAGTTTAAATATAACGTGTAAAAATATCTGAAAATATTTCCTAAAAAATACGTTACGTAGGAGCTGCGTCAACTTAGTGATTTTTCTCACATCTCTTTTGGAAATAGACCATTAATAGTAATGGTGACTTGTAGCGAATAGAGTGTCTAGAGGCTTCTAATATTAACAGATATATTCTATATTTTGAGTTTTCTTCTTTTTCTAAACCCCTTTTTCCCCTTGATTGATTCTACATTAACGAACTTGGCTATCCAAATACCAAAAGCACATCACATACGAAATTTTATTTTGATCGCTAAATTATAACCTCTAGAGAGGCTATCAGATAGAAACCAGATAGCCAGTACATTCAGGAACTGATATTCAAGCGGGCCGAATGAGATGCTAAACAATTCGAGTAAAGAATATTAGGTCAACCTTGAGGGTGAATTACAATGCACTTGGATATCGAGCAATTGACGCTAGGCAATCATGGTTCTTCAAAAACATTGTCCCACGCTTTAAGAAACTATTCTTTGGCAAACTTTTGGACTAACATTAGAATAATAATTGGTTTTACCTCCGTTTCTGAGACTCCACACTTTATAACAGAGGCCACTCACATCATTTTTTTTTAACTTTTATTAATTTATAACCGTACATTAATAATGTGGGGGGTAGCAAGGAATTTGTATGCAGGCTAGGAATTGATAGGAATGACTATGCCAATCTTCATCTGCATAGTCGGTTACTTCGTTCTTGTCTATACGCCGATAGTTTTAGCCAATTATTCGCCCCATAGATTATAATTGACAAAGTGCCACCACCGGGATTTGAACTCGCATCTTCCCAGTTCCAAGTAGACCGTCTTAACAAGCGCGGCTATCGAACTGGTCGATTAAAACTAGATTATTTTGCCTGTATTTATAGTATTTTTATCAAATTGCACATGGAACAGTCGAAATCATTGAATATAAATTTTATCCAAATATAATACATCCCCAACCCATAATATAATATACATTATGACTGCTAGAGAGTTTAAATAGAAATCAGACAGCCAGTACAATCTGGAACTGAGATTCAAGCGTGCTGAAATATGTGCGAAACATTTCGGTTAAAGAGTATTAGGGCGACATAGAACTTGTGGGTAAATTACAATGCACTTACCGAGCCAATGCTATGCTATCATGGTTCTTCAATAACATTGGACAACGATTTTCTTGGCTTTAAACTATACCTTGGCCAACTTGTGGACTAAAATTACAATACTTTGCTGCCATTAGTATTTTAATCAAATTTCACGATAAACAGTCGCAATCTAGTATACAGTATATATACAATCAAATGATATTATAAAGTCATTGAACATATATTTTACCCACATATATAACAACCCAAACCCACAATATAACATACCCATTATTTTCAACATATATAACATGTATTCATCCATTTTCTATATACTATTCGTAAACTATACAAATGAACAACGCAACTAGCAAAATGTTGTATTGCGTAAAAGGAATATAATAGATGCAATTTCATAGAAATTGAACATACATAATAATAATCAATAGAATATTTTTTGGTCTTTTCTATAATGTAAAATGTAAATAAATATTTTGTATTCTTTTCTACTATTTTTATGTAATTTTTTTTTTTTTTTTTTTGGTGTTAAAACCAATCTTTTTTCAATAGATCAAAAATGTATGATAAAAATAATAGAAGAATTACCCTTAATACTCCATTCAGATAGAGATAAATAAAAGAAATAAAATGTATGCGCAATTCTTTTTTCCATGCCGTTTTTATAGCCAGAAATGTTTATATTAAATCTAGATTGCATATTCTACATTCTTCTTCGAAGATGTAGAATCGGAAAATTGAAGTGGAAAAATCCTCCCTTCCGTCATTTTTCTCGAAAAGTATCAATATATTGGGGTGGTGAAAAAAATTTGATTATCTAGGCTAGATAGTGTCAAGAAGTGTAGACATTTTTTATTAAGAAATGCAGAATGGTATTTGATACACTGATTGGTATTCTGGCATCTGATTCTCGTGTGTATTAGGGCTCTAAAGCTCGTCAGTAAATATTGCGGAATTGCCTCCGGTTCCTCGATATCTAGGGGGTGCCGTTCCCAGTTCCATCTTCGAGAGTTTACAATTCCCCGTAACGAAACCGCCAGTAGCCGTTTGTTTTTGTGCAGGTTTTCAAAAAAATTTGGATTTTCTTTGCATTAAATTTCGGAGATTATTTTTAGCTTACCTTCAGAGCAAAGATTTTTTCGTTTAGTCTTGTTTTTTGGGGTCTTCTCGATAGATGTGATTAACAAATCTACAGAAAGGCTACGATTCTGTAGGAGATATCGCTGCTCCTTTCCTTGCCATGTCGTCCGCTACCTTATTTCCCTTCACATCAGATCAATCTCAATCGAAACATCATTAAAATATTAGTTAATATTCTGGAGAGATTGATGCCAGAGTAAACGAGGTTACCGGATTCGGGATAAATTTCACACCTGATTTTTGAAATGTGAGTAGTTCAGCTTCTACTATTTCCATCCAAGCTACTATTCAATCATGCTTACATCAATGAGTTGTAGCAATTTAAGTTTAGTATAAACATCAATGATTTATACAAATACTAGCAGCACTCAATACATCTATAAATCTATGAATATAAAAAAATAATAGGTACCATTGCCAACAAATTTTTCAACACTTCCATTGTTATTAAGGTGTTCAAAATCAAATATAAGGACACATTTTTGAAGGACATTTTTATAAATAGGATTCTATATATAATTATATGATATGATCGACACTTGACATTTTTACAAAAATAGGTCCTTTTTACGAGGAAAATACGACATGATAATTAGCTTTTTTTATTTTTATGTTTTTTTTTTGTAATAATCTTTAATGCACACACACATTTGTGCTACTGTTTTTAGACCGTACCCTGTTGTGGCTTTGTCCTTTGGTGTACTTGAAATGTACATTCATGTAATTGCAATATTTAGGGGGATGAATATAATATTTTTGTATCCATATTATAAAATCTAAAAAACCAACATTATAATTACCATTGGGAAATCCGTGAACTTATATTATCCTTTTTGATTTAAATTCGAATTTGAGGAAAAATGCAAACATTCACTTCAAGTTGGGAACATATACCACTATCTTCCAGAGGTTACATAAATCAGATTATATACATTCCCTCCGGCAGTTAAACTGATCTCAAAGCCTTGCCTTCCCCTGAAATCAATTCAGGGATTGTCAAGGATTGCCTAGATGAACTACTGGAGCTGGCAAAACGGTTAAATTAATCTAGATAACAGGTCACAGTGGTTTCGAAGCAGATTCCTTGACAAAGTAGAGAGTAGAACTACCTTTCATAGGCCCATAACCTGTTTAAGAATTCCAAAAGTAGCATGCAAATAAGTGACTGGAAAAATATACCGCAACAAAATCAGGAAAATACTGTTTCAGAATCCATCCAAGAGTCTATCCTTCGATGCACTCAACCTAAATAGGATACAACCTCGAAAAGTCACACAATAGGACTCCACAATGGATTCATTATGTGTAGACTATCTAGCAACATCGTTTTTAACTGCAAATCTCTAGGTTACAACAGAATGAATGTCCCAAAACACACGACCAACAAACGACATCATTATTAACACATAACACATCATTAAAAATATGTAATAAACTTGAAAAATCATTACACTTCATTTACAATTTGAATTACCTTACTATTTACTTGTTATTAATTTAGTTACATCATTGAATCCTAATAACACACAGCATAGAGTAGTCCTTGCATTGTAAATAATAGTTGAATTCATGAAGGATAAATATAATCCTGTAATGACCTGATAAAATGGTATGTGTTTGAAGTGAAGCGATATAATATATTAAATCATTATTCAAAAGGGTATATATATATATTATTATATATATGAAGATAAACATTGCACATTGATAGAATCAGATTATGTTTTACACAAAACCATAAGCGTCCATTATTTGGTGGCACCTAAAGTCCTAAACGAACAAGAAGTTTTAACAACCTCCACAAGTGCTTTCCCCTTGAAATTTAAAATGGGTCTACCTGCAGAGTCTGCAGGACCTATCCAAATAATGAAGAATCGTAGTTAGTCACCAATTAGTCACTATGTAACAAATTAAATTTGTAATTTGTTACTTCATTCACTTTTCGCTTATGACAAGTACTCCGCTGGGTGGAAAAATGGTAACATTTTTTGAATCGTGATCAGATGGAGATTCCAGTTATCTATCCTTTCTGCTTCAATAAATTGTTTCACCAGGGAGACCATTTTGAAGTATTGAACCCACAGTTTTGAGGTAGGTCCTCTTTTTTCAAGGATTTGCAAGCCATTATGAAATTTTTCAACAATTGTCAGGACGTCATTATTGGTTTCGAGGATGAGTTATTTAGATATAGAAGTCAAAATGAGCACAATCCTGCATTTAAAGATTTTTTGGAAAATTTTATCAAAGTTCAAGACCCTAAATGAGTTAGGATGATATAAAATTAAGTTTGATCAGTGCATTTTGTAGGGAATTTTGTCTACTTTAATTTTGGTAAAAGTAAAATTTTTTGTACAACATGTAGTTTAAAGCAAGTTAGAAGTAAAAAACTTTAATAAATGCCAAAATTTCGAAGTATTTCACCCACCAAAAGTCCTTGCAGGAGCTTTCGAGGTTGCAAACTTAGTTTTACGCTCCCCTTTCCATACCAAACAGTCCTAAAAAAAATCTTTTGACACCAATTAATGCACGCTATAAATGTTTATAATATAAATGTTTTGACGACCTTTGTATGCACGCTACCCGACCTTTATGGCTACCCTCAAACAAGTGTTGCGAAGAGTAAATAAAACAAAACATTAGTTATATTTAATAGGAGAAGTGATCTCAAAATAAAACATTTGATTGTTTTCTTTTGTATGCTAGATGTACCTAATATGAATCACTATTCGATATACTTTTTTACCTTTACTATACGTAAAGTACGGAAAGTATACCCATTGGAACATAGGGAACGCCAATGAATATAATAACGTGTATATACACTTCAAACAATACATGTAAATGACAAAGTCCTAAATCCTTGTTTACAAGGAATGTCAAAGTAATATAATGTGTATGTAGAACAAGGACTTGAATGTTATTGGTATTATATATATATATATATATATATATATATATATATATATATATTTATATATTGTTGTATTATGTGTACCATTTTACAAATTCCATACAAATAAGGATAAGGATTATTGCATAATCAAATCTATGTATAGAAAAAAGTATAGTAAATTAAATAGTACATTATTTATTTTTATATGCCTAAACTGGTTGACAGGCACAAGGATTAATAGACTAGGTCATGAGTATATTTGTTTATTAAATAAGGATAAGTACATAGTTTTTGTAAATTGACTGGGAATTGAGTGTTGTTTAGAATTTAGATGACTACTTCACAAACAATGATATATTTTATATTTATTAGTAAACTGGAAATTAAACTTACTATGTTAACGAACATACTGAGTTCTTTATCAGTGTGTGTACTGTTTATTCCACTTTTACACGCATCGCTGAGATATATTTATAAAATCATTACATGTATAAACAAATATTTGCATAGATATTTGAGCCGAAATTGTGGCATGATTGTAAGATTCAAACAAAATTTGTTTCAGTATATTAAGCTAGCTAAGCATTTTCATCTACCAGCAAAAAAAACTATTGGATAATTTTTTGCTAATTATTGGCTATTTTTTTGTGAAAAAAATCAAATTTTTTGTGAATACCGTTTCCGAGATACAGCGTACTAGCTTAATTATGTTTTCGAAACATAAAACTTTAAAGTTATTTTTTATTTCAAAATTAGATTAATTTGTATATATGAATAGTGAATATATCTATGTGTTATATATGTGTGTATATATATTTGTTCTATAATAAAAGCAAACCGGTTTTTTGTCCTGATGATAGTGCTGGAACTTCCTTTATAAATACCTAAACATTATTATTGTTATATACATACAATATAATAGTGACAATGAAAAGTACAATACTATCGACTTCAAAAGTCGCGTTCCATTTTCCGAAATAAATCAGTTGTAAAATTTTCGTAAAAATAAACGCTACTTTTTCTGCCGATAGTAGTTAGTATAAGCACAAAACACACATACCGTATGTATTGGAAAGCATTTCTAATAGAGAATCAATGTTAAATATTATTTACTATAATAACTATACACAATATGCTTAATAAAGTAATAAAAATAGTGGGAGTACTCTTTAGTATGTCCTTGTTATGCTTAACATTACTTCTAACAATTGAAAATTCTTTTTTGAATATCCCTTATTATTTGTATGTGGAATATTTGAAAATAAATGATAGTATTCTATTAACGGTATAACATAAAACAACAATCCACACAAATTAAAAGAAAATTAAAACCCCAAAAAGAAAAAAAAAATAGAATTCCGACAAAAAATAAAGTTAAACCAACGGTTCGAATATTCCACCATTATTTGCTAAACAATATCCGAGTCGATTGTAGAAATCTACCCGAGTGTTTTCTAGCACTTGAGGAGAAATATTCGCACAATTATTAACAATTCTTTGCCTTAATTGTTGCAAATTTTCAGGCCTATTCCGCGAATAGATCTGTGTTTTGAGAAAACCCCACAAAAAAAAAGTCATAAGACGTTCCTGGAAAGTTTATTCCAGGAATAGCCTTACTATCATGGCATTGTGTGCAAGGGAACCATCTTGTTGGAACCATACAGATTCCAGGTCTAAATTAGGAAGAGCTCTAACAGTTGGCAAAATATTATTTGGTAACAAACTCAAATAGTTTTGAGAATCTAAAGATCCGTCAATGAAGAATGGTCCTATAATATGGTCACCAAATATATTCCAGACCAGACATTCAGTTTCAGTATGTATGTGTATGGATGTATGGTTTTATAGTAAATATTTTATTTGTTTATTTAACATTGATTCTCTATTAGAAATTTTTTTGAAAACGGTCTGTATATTCCAGTAGGTACCTACAACAAACAGTTAGTTGTGAGTATATATATGAGAGTAGGTAGGATACTAATACTTGTGTGTTGTGTTAAGTAATATGATCCGATTTCTATTGTCAGACGTCATGTAATAATGTCGCAAATCCTCTTCATTATGAGCTCTTTAAAAGAGATAACAACAGTTTATATTATATATTATGTAGTATGTATGTATATATGTATGTACATATGTACATATGGTCACAAAAATAGTGTTCAGTTTATTAAAAATTTTATAGTGGATTTGTGCCTTATTCATTTCGGTTTTTGGACAAATACTTTGATTAGAATTTGTTCATTACATATATACCAACAACTTTTATTCGAAACATTTTCCCAATACCTGAATGAATAAGACACAAATTAACTATAAAATATTGATAAAAGGACGCTACTGTTGTGGCTAATAGTACATACATACTACATGATTATATACATATAACATAACAAATGTATATACTATATTTATTATATAATATATATATATATATATATATATATATATATATATATATATATATATATATATATATATATATATATATATATATATATATATATATATATATATATATATATATATATATATATATGAATGCAGGATTACATATGTATGGAAGGGAAACATACTATATAGAGTTATAGAAGATATAAACTAGAGGAATCGAAAGATTTGGTAATTTGGTATAGTCTCTATACGTAAAAATTCCCAAACTTATAGATCCAAAGAGATTCACCCCGAATAAACCAGTTTTCAAACAAACAAAAATTCGTTACGCAGGAGCTGCTTCAACTTAGCGAATTTCCTTGGATTACATAAATTACTCTCTAGCGGTCACAATGTTAGTCTGATCAAAATGAAATGTCGTATCTGATTTTAGTATTTGCATGGCCAATTTTATTAATAAATGACATACCTCAAGGGGAAGGGGGGCATAAAGATAGAAGAAAACATAAAATATAAAATATCTCTCTTAATATTAGAACAATCGAAAAATGTGTAAGGAATAAAGTTGTAGAAAAGCATGTTTGCTACAATTCATCACCTTATGATTTTTGCTCAAATTCTAATGCGTACAGAGATATTGAGGAATTTAATTTTCAATCTTAAACCGTCAATATTTTTGTAAATATTAGTGTTACAGAAAAAATGATACGCAACAAACTTACAGTAAAACTTAATACCTACAATTTTACTTCTTATAAAATTTTCGATTTTTCGAATATTAAGGGAGATACGTCAAATTTTGTGTTTCCCTCTTCCTCTAAACCCCCCTTTCACCTTGTCCGATTTTACCCATTAACGAACTTCACCTTTTGAATATCAAAAGCGCCTCAGATACCAAATTTCATTCCGATAAAATGAAAACTGTGACCGCTAGAGTGATTACAGACACATATATATATATATATATATATATATATATATATATATATATATATATATATATATATATATTACAGATGGTGATTTTTGACATCTACTAGGTAGGATCGATGGACATTTGAAGAAATTTTTGCGAAATTTTGACTTCGGTATGGGACCAATAGCTCTATTTCCTTTCAGGAAATTCGCTAAAAATAAGAAAGGTACAGTTCGAATCCGTGCCGTAGATTTTTCGTCAAATGCGTGAGCTACGTTGCCGTAGTTCATGCACGAGAAACAAGGAACACGATGGGTCAGTCTCTCTTGTTACCATTTGTTACAGGCACGCTGGTTTCATTGGACACTAAGACAGACAGTCAAGCTTATTTTGTGTCGGGAAGCGCCGGGAAGATATTTTATAATATAATTGTATATAGTTTTTAACACTACTTAACACTTCCCACCTCTTCCACCTCTTAAAAATACTCCACACCAACTAGGAAAAAAGACAATGATCCCTTTATTTATTTATAAAAAATTATATACTGAGTTCATTATCAATGTGTGAACTGTTTATTTTACTTTTTACATATGCAAACATGTTTATAACAATACAAAATAGTATATAATGTTACTATCTATATAGTATATATGCTTTTGTAATCAAGAGTAATTACAAATGCTTGAGCTAAAATTGTAGCAAAAACCATTCAGTTTGTAAATATTAGATTATCAAATGATAATTAATGAGAACTTTAGGTTTTGGAAATAAAATTTCAAATTCTCCCCAATACCTAAATCAGTTTTTGTATTATAAATACGTATTTCGACTACAAAGTAGTCATCATCAGTATAAATTATCTAGTCGTAATTTACTCTTTGACAATTAGAAATAGATAGAAAATCGAAATCAATAGACAAGAATAAAAATAAATAAAAAATTTAAAAAAATAAATTAAAATATTAATAAATTTTATTGAAATTACTCTTGTTTAAATTGCTTTCATTCGATTTACTCTTGTGAACATCACTCTTATTAAAATTACTCTTATATTGTCTCAGGATATGTTATTCGTTGCTAATTTGGTGACAGTTTCACATGAAACGAATAACATATCCTGAGACAATATAAAAGTAATTTTAATAAGAGTGATGTTAACAAGATTAAATTGAATGGAAGTAATTTTAACAAGAGTAATTTCAATAAAATTTATTTTATTTTAATTTATTTTGTTTAATATTGTATTTATTTTTGTCTATTGATTTCAATTTTCTATCTATTTATAATTGTCAAAGAGTAAATTACGACTAGCTAATTTATACTGACGATGACTACTTTGTAGTCGAAATACGTATTTATAATACAAAAACTGATCTAGGTATTGGGGCGAATTTGAAATTTCATTCAGTTTTTATAAAAAAGAACAAAAAATTCTTTAAAGTTTTCTTCTATTTGTTATGGTTTCAAATATAGATATTTTTTAGATGTACGATCCGATTTTTTCCATTCATGAACAGAAGTAACTTGTTAGATTTAAAACACACAGAAAAATTTGTGCTCGTTATCTCTTCCCGTTTTTGAGTCATGTTGACGGTCGTATATCCGGAAATGAGCTAATGAGATTTTTTCTGCTATCAATATTTTTCAACCGTTATACAAAGTCGGGACTAAACTTATAATACCCTTGTATATATTTTATATATATCCGGTAAAAAAAAGTTTAAAATAATAATTAATTATCATCGTATAAAGTTTTATAATTGCATGTTGTAGGTGTGTATGTGTGTGTACTGTTTATGTATATACATACATAGGCAAACACATTTTTTTTAATAATAAATTTTAATGAATTGTCTAGCAATCACTATAAAATTTAATTTGCAAACAAATTTAGAGTATAATTTCAAATTTAGCACCTCTTTACAATGTTATATACCATATATATATATATATACGTTTTACTATGACACTCACTACAGTTAAACTTCTTTTACAATTTTGTATTTTTAGCGAATTTCCTGAAAGGAAATAGCGCTATCAGTCCTGTACCGAAGTCAAAATTTCGCAAAAATTTCTTCAAATGTCCATCGATCCTACCTAGTAGATGTCAAAAATCACCATCTGTAAAATTTATATATATATATATATATATATATCTATGGACATATATATATATATATATTTTTCCGATACACGATTCATGATACTGTATTCTCAAAATCTATTTGAGATAGCTCTAATGTTATATCCGATTTGCAAAGAATGGCCCAAATATAGTACAATTACGTATCAAGTTTATGAAAATTGGATAAAAGTGGGGTTTGGTATAGTAAAACTCTGTTTTGGGTATATTTCACATAGTTGCTGGAATTGTAGTTAATTTATTTCTCCTCTATTTTCAATTAGAGATAATTAAATGTTATATAGAATTTGAAACCTTGAACTCAACTCGGCTTCTAGAGCATAGGTTCTCAAACTTTTTTGCTCTGTAGACCTCGTGCCATGCGATTTTTTCTGTTTTCGTGGACCTTCTTCTTTCCTAATATTCAATTTTTATAAATTCCTCATCTTCAAACGTGTTTTTTCGGTTGACACAGAGCTACTTACTTTGTTAAGTTTTTATACCTGCAATATTAAATGTAAGGTCAAATTCGTGAATGGGCAAAATCAGACCACAATTGGGCAAAAAGGAAAAAAATTCGTTACGCAGGAGCTGCTTCAACTTAGCGAATTTCCTTGGAATAAATAAACTACTCTCTAGCGGTCACAATGTTAGTCTGATCAAAATGAAATGTCGTATCTGATTTTAGTATTTGCATGGCCAATTTTATAAATAAATAACATACGTCAAGGGGAAAGGGGGGCATAAAGATAGAAGAAAACACAAAATATAAAATATCTCTCTTAATATTAGAACAATCGAAAAATGGGTAAGAAACAAAGTTGTAGAAAATCATGTTTGCTACAATTCATCACCTTATCTTTTTTGCTCAAACTCTAATGCGTACAGAGATATTGAGGAATTTAATTTTCAATCTTAAACCGTCAATATTTTTGTAAATATTAGGGTTACAGAAAAAATGATAAGAAACAAAATCACAGTAAAACTTAATACCTACAACTTTATTTCTTATAAAATTTTCGATTTTTCGAATATTAAGGGATATATATCAAATTTTGTGTTTCCCCCTCCCTTTAAACCCCCCTTTCCCCTGATCCGATTTTACCCATTAACGAACTTGACCTTTTGAATACCAAAAGCGCATCAAATACCAAATCTCATTCCGATAAAATGAAAACTGTGACCGCTAGAGTGATTACAGACATATATATATATATATATATATATATATATATATATATATATATATATATATATATATATATATATATATATATATATATATATATATATATATATGTCCATAGATATATATATATATATGTCCATAGATATATATATATATATGTCCATAGATATATATATATAAATTTTACAGATGGTGATTTTTGACATCTACTAGGTAGGATCGATGGACATTTGAAGAAATTTTTGCGAAATTTTGACTTCGGTACGGGACCAATAGCTCTATTTCCTTTCAGGAAATTCGCTAAAACTATATATCTTCAAAACCGTATAAAATAGAACAAAAATTCTGAATAAATCCAACGATTAATAAATTCAATAAGTCCAACGATTCGGAATAAATGCCAGCTCCTCTCCCCGATCTTGTCATTGGTCCATTGCAGTGAATATGAATGTCTTATTGTTCTTTATTATTGAGTTTGTTTCCAAGTTTTCTCTGAAGAGTTTGGAGGGGTTCTCCTATGGCTCCCTATTACTTTTAGTATCCTTGCATGTCCATAGAGTATGTAATATCTAGACCAGTGATTCTCAACCGTTTTGTTGTCGCAGAACACTTTTAATGATTTCAAAATTTGACTGCATACATTTTTACTATATACATTTCTAAAACTTGGCGGCACACTTTAAGAATTTGGCGGCACACAAAAGTGGCGCGGCACAGTGATTGAGAATCACTGCTCTAGGTTATAGCCTTGTTAACCTATAGAGTATAAAACAGAGGTGGGCAGGAGATGACTCGGCCAAGCTCTGAGTGAGAGATAGGGAAGAGAGATAGAGTTAATACAGGGTAACCCTACCAATTATTAATATTTTCTTTTTTTAATTAAAACATTTTCTGAAAAAAATATAATAATACCAAATCTTTTTTATAGTCACTATTATACAAAGTAAATAATACAAGCAATCATTCAATACATACTCTGGAATTTTGGACTGGTAATTTGGGTCATAAAATGTACCTTTTTAGTATATATCATATTTGTGTATGAATAAAATAAAAATATATAAAAAATATATATAAATCTTTTGAACCTTTAAGTTTACCGCTGGACCATTGTAATAAAAGAGGGAAATTTTTGCAAAGGATAATTTAAATAGAATTAAAGTTTTGGAAATTCCAAATGATTTGTCTAAATATTTTACTATTCATATCCGAGAACTAATAAAGAATTATTTACCTGATTTAATTATTTTTTCTTCGTATGGAGTATGCTCAGTATAGTGTCATGGGAATTTGATAAATTAAGTTAAATTTTACATAAAGTGGGAATTTGAGTTCTTCGAGTTAGTCTACTTTGAATTGAAAAAGTGAAAAGTACTATTTGTAGTAGTGGAAATTATTTTTCGCATAATTTGTTTTTCAAAAAAAATAAAAGTAGTGAATTTAATAATGGAGAAGACATCGCAAGCAGTCTTGGATAAGTTCAGATTATTATTATTATTATTGTTATTATTATCATTATTGTTATTATTATTATTATTATTATTATTATGTTTTTTGGTGTATCTCTCCATACTGTAAAAGATATTATTTAAACAATAAATATTTTATAAAACTATTTCTAAATTGATTGAATAAATTATTGGGCAATAATCGGTAGGACAACCTGTATTGAAACATCGTTCCGTCTTGCTTCAAAACATACCTTCTTTACTTACTCTCACCCAGCTTATGGAGAGCTCGTAAGGCTCAGACGAGCTGTCTGTGCCCACCTCTGGTATAAAACAATCGATCATTGCTTATAATGTTGACCGTCTTATCGAAGTTTGACTGTAGTATGTATGTATACATACGAACAATATTACATTAAAGTCATTGTAAATGTCTGTATGGAATGCCCGAGAGAGCAATGTGATTTGTTAGTTTGTAATCTGAGATACTCTTTTATCTATAAATTCTCTCCTCTATGATGTGTGTTGTGTACGGTATATTATGTCGTTTATTCCACACTCCCATCATCAGAGCGAACGGCAGTAGCTGCAGCAGCTCGTTCAAAGAAGAATGAATGAAAAAAAAAATTCTTTGACAATAATAACGACGCTACTCCATACGTCGTATTCTGTCATATATAGTGATGATGCTAACTACATGGGAGCTTTTATGTTGTTTTTTTTTTTATATTTATTTGTTTTGTGAAGAAATGAATGTATCTATAGACATAAAAAATTTTTCTGAATGTAAAATTATTTGGTCATTTAACCTCACTTTTAACTTCTGTCAATTTATGACAAGTCTAATTGTATCGTAAACTTGCAGTAAACAAATTTGAAGAACTATAACTTATGAGTTCAATTTCAACTCAAAGTTAACTACTTTACCGCTTCTGGGAGCGGTTGGGCCTCAACCTACACTTCTGGGAACATTTTCATTCAATTTCGATTTTCAAAATGTAATACTACATCAATTTTCAGAACTATGTTCGATCGTTTTGTTTTTTTGTTCAAAACTCCACGATTGACGATCCCCACCCACACTGTCCGCCTCCAATGAGACCTCAGCAAAATGCGGCTCTTACGTTGACGATATCATTGGAAACTTGTGAGAAAAAATCACGACTATGTTCGATCAGTTCACTTTTTTATAGCCAGCTCTTAGACCACCAGTACAATAAGCGTCAAAAGTTGATGTTAGTTTTTTAAATTTTATTATTGATGTGTACTTTTTCATTCGGATTTCGAAAAAATGCTTCGGATAAAAGTTGTTTATTAGAAATATGGTAACAACTTTTATTCGAAAACTGAATGAATATGACACAAATTAACGATAAAATTTTAAAAAATAACATCAACTTTTGCAGTCAATTGTACCTGGGCGACAGAGCTCTACTCGGGACGGATGTGAAACATTCAAATGTTGCTCGTTTAATAGTATAGAATACAAAACTCCAATATGTGCCTACTTTCAGTTGGACAAAACATCATCACATAAATGTCTTAAGAGTTGCCTATATATATTAAATAGTGTGAATGTTTTAAAAAATATAGCATTATAACTATTTATTTGCATAAATTATCTCAAACCTAATTAATACCTATTGGGTTAAATGTTAAGATCGCAGCGCCACAGTGGTAAAACTAGGCATCCTTCACAGTTATCAACAAGATTATTTTAACGAGTTAGAGTTTTTAGATAAAATTTCAAGCAGTTATTAATCTTTTTTTTATTTAGTATTCATATTTTTGGTTTAATATTTATCATTAGTTAAAATATTTTACTAAAATATTATAGTTGTGCTCCAAAATATGGTTTTAATTTTACTTTTTATGAACATTTTGGAAATTTATGGAAACTAATTATTCTTTTTGAAGATTTATAGTTCGGTAAAAGAATGCACAATTCATAAACAAGTAAATATATTGTTTCATTTGTTTGTTTACTTTCACCAATGGACCTTTTTTTTAACGCTAGATAGAGTCTCTCTTACCTGAATTTTCCAATTTAAATACAGTAAAAACTCGATAAGTCAAAATACTCTATAGCTCCAACACGCTCCAACACCAACCTTCATTGCTCGAAATATAAGCCCTCTAAATATTTCTCTACAAGGTGTTTCAGTACATTTTTTCTCTGTATAAATCGAAACAATTGTATTTAACCTGTGTATACAAATTATTCATGAGAATCGGTTAAGTAGATGAAATAGGTGAAAAGTCGAATGCTTTTAAGCAAATATACGGAATCTGAATATTATTATCACTTTTTTACGTCTACTCCAGAAGGAAACTAATTCTTCACAATGAAATCATTGATAGAAATGTTTCTTTAAAAAACTAGCGAAAATTCCATACAAATATTATATCCACAATTTGAATAAAATTTTGTATTATACTTACTTGAACTCAGCAAAAACCACATACTGTTGGAACGTAGCTATTTAGTTACAGGGGGGTTGTTACTTTAGAAGACGCTAGTTAAACTGTTAGCGAATTTTCTCCAAAGGAAATGCAGCGGAGATATTTTAAGAGAAATTGCAACTAGAAAATTTTGTTATAAACAGGGCACAACTGAAATGAGACCAATAAAACAAAGGTAACCAATATAAATTTAAAGAAACCATTTTTCATTTTCAAATTAAAATATATTTCAATAAATAATATTTTCTGTAAATAATAATAAGTCTACATAATAATTAATCAATCAATCAATAATAATCAAATATCTATTTCATTAATAATCAAATATATAATTAGTTTAAATAATGAACTAGACGATTTAATATAAAAAATATTTTTTTTAAACTAACAATAAGTAATAAATTTTTTTAATAAACAAAATTAATTATACTTTTAACCTCACATTGTGAGTTAGGAGTAAAATTCGTCTGGTGGCAGCACCAATTATAAGTACTAATGACTAAGACCTCTAATAAATGATGCAATCAGTTTAAAATAGACATATCGTATTAAAAATAAACACATCCTTGCGTCAGCAAAATTAGACGTCTGCATGGTGCTGCCTCTCGCGGATTTTATCCCTAACTAAGGTACTGAAATATAACAGCATTGGTCACTTTTACGTCTCTATAACTGGGCAAAGTATTCTTATGGATCTAAACGTGAAATAACGACTCCAACTTAATGATAGTCAGCGCCGCCTCAACTAGCCAAGGTACTAAAACTTTATGTATGTAGTGGAAGTACATGTGACAGCCACACAAACACTAACACACACATACATGCCGCGCAGGCGCGTTAAACCAAAACTAATTTCAATTGGGGTTAATAGCGCAACGATAATCTGTCCAGTTATTTAGAGGTCAGTGACATTGATAAAACGTTCTTCTTAAATAACTTCTACCATTTAAAATATATAAAAAAATTATGGTTATTTTAAAAATTTTATCTTCGATGCTTAATGGTATATCGGGGCTGTTTCAAAGTGTGTCTTTTTTTGAAGCATCAAAGCAACGAAACAGAGGTAGAATGTTAGGACATCTGAAAGGTTAAAGAATAGTTTATACACATTACACATTAATAGAAAATCAATTTTCAAGATGTCATAAAATTCTTATACGCAATTTATTTACCTCCAGATAACTTTATTTAGAAAATAAATTAGGCATATCTCCTATAGGCAAAACAAGGCAAGCAATACACCTCTGTGGGTCAAATTATATAACTAACAGAATGGGGAATATGATGTGTATTCTTTGGCTATTAAGATGAATAGGCAGATTCTTTGACGTCAAGACGATGTTTCGGTCCACTGTGTTCCTTCATCTTATTCAAACAAATAAGGTTCGATTCTCTCATATCTTATTTAATTTTATGTAAATGTCAAAAATTGTTTAGTATGAAATAATACCTCAATTATTAAAATATTGTTTTATTAATTTAAAACGTAAATAATATATAATCAAATAATAAAGAATAAAATAAATCTAACCATCAATGTTAAGTTTATTTCAAGTAATGTTGTAGAAATATGACCATAGATCTGGTATTAAATCGAAGACTGTCCATAGATAGAATATAAACCAAAGATATAAGACTGAAGAATATGACCATAGATAAAGTATTAAAATTAAGAATATGACTATAGATATAGTTAAAATGTACCCATCCTAGTTTATTATCAAAGAAAATCAAAATTATGACCACAGTGGCACTGCTAATCTTCTAAAATATTTCGCCTATAAAGAAACCTGAAAAATGAAAAAAATAATCAAAATAACAACTACACACAATAAGTATAACAAAACTGTAATACACGTTGCCTATCAATTTAATACTAATAACAATAAAATGTCTGTGTACATTTTCAATTATAATTTTCTTATTAAATACATTTCACATTGATTTAACTAATAATATATTTTATTTAAGAGTTTTTATTTATTATCTAATTAATATATATATATATTTTAGTAATTAATAATAATTAGTTTTTAGTATGGTATTTATAATATTTAATTTTTTTTGGAAGACCGTAACGTGGCAAATGTACATTATAATCATTATTTTAATTTATTAAATTTTTCTAACAATAATATGCAATGTGACACAAAATTGACATTTTAAGTTAAGTAAACTAAACTGAAAAGCCTTTTTTGATAATTGATTCAAATGTTCAGTTTACTTAATAATTGAAACTTTTAACTTACACATACAATAAAAATCAATTTTTGTGTAGCATATTCAAATGAAATTTGAAAAAAATGTGCTTATCTTATCTAATCCTAAAAATATGAATGTTTTATGATTTTAAATCGAATTTCAAATATAAATTCAATGTATCTGTTTTTGATTCCAAATTGGAAACAAATAATTCTACTGTTTGGAAGTGATTCAGAAATTTCAGAATTGTCGCTTGTCTTTAAATAGCTTGAAAGAGACCTATAAGAGTTTATGCGTCTCTCTAGATTTCATTATTCGTGAAAATCACTCTATTTTGAAGTCTGTCTCCATATACCGAGAGATTACAATCTTTGTATACCCTGGCGCTGAGTATGGGGTCGGACACCGTTCATTTTCATATTAAATTACTAGACAGACCTCAAGTCGAGTAAAATTTCGTTTCGTGATCAAACAATGAACATACACTAATTGGTCGAATGGGCCGTGGAGCCCGTGAGAATGGAATCACATATACCCTTCTCCATGAAAGTGCTGGATGAATTAATATTGGTCCCACTGAACCAATTTGAAACTTCAGGTATATTTTTTTTTTTTTAAATAAATAAACCGAATATATATTTATACCAAGGTTTCAATAGAATTATTTACAACTAATATCTTCAACAACAAAAAACTTGAACATCGAAGCACAATACAAATATATACAAATGAAAAATTCAATTTTTATTGTATGTGTAAAAACTTTATGAAAAATTAGGCAAAAAAAAGTTTTAACTTTTTTTATGGGTAACTGGATAATAATTGGAAACACTTAAACCATATTGATCCAGCTTCAATGATTCGAGTTAAAAAATGGCATATTAATAATTTCATTGAATTTATCACATTTTCAGAATATAATTTCTTATTATTTTTTTATATTTTAGCTCTTTATACACAGAAATCACTAATAGAAGTTGGCAATATAAGCCTTTCCGAATTCTTTTATCAAAAGAACTTAAGTTAGATAAATAACTTTGAAAGCATTTTTTCGATAAATCAATTAGTGAGTTTACAAGATTTTAATATTATATAGAATTTATCCGATGTCCTCTCATATCTCAGAAACCATAAGCCTAATTATTAAGACCTTAAAGACAAGGTCTTTTCTCGAATAAATCTGTACTTGAAAATAATATTAATAATTCTTCCCATGCCATTGATCTCAATCCAAAACGACCTCTATATTCAACATTCTCTAGCAAATCCCTTATGATTGAGGATAGTGGAAACCAGCGTCGAACTGAGCCTAAGAAGCCCGGGTAGCATTAAGACCAAGAGCCCGCCACTCACTTAGGATCGGGGTAGATGATAACATTAGGTCAACCAAGAAACCTGGGAACTTTTTTTGTAAAATGTTCCAATCAGTTTAACCTGGCCAATCACCTTTTTTTTTGTAAATAGGAGAAATTTCAGCTATACTATCCATAAATCCTTCGAAAAAACTGCTATCGTCCTTATCCTTGATAAGATCCGTTTTTGTTTTTAGGGTAATCAATGAGTCCAACAGTTCTTGCCCCGTCGTAGAGAACGAAGCCTCATCTTAATGCACTTCAGCGCGGAAACTTGTCTCTCACTTTATACATAACAGTATCGTGGCTTAGTTAGTTAAAGCGCCTGTCTAGTAAACAGGATATCGCGAGTTCGAATATCGCCGGGGCGAGTTATTATATTTTATTTAATTAGTTCTCTACAATTATTCTGGCGCAGAGTCCAAAATATTGTATGTTTTCTGTCTTTAAATCATTTATAAAACATTTATTTTATTTTTTCAAAGATTTTCAGAAAAATAATACTTTCAGAAGTTCAGAACTATTCTTAATTATTCTCAGTTTTTGAAGAGAATTATTTCCACCAAGGCTCTTCTTCGTGTATGAACGATTTTGCGTATAGGTAATAAGTCTGGGGCCTACACAAGCAACGACCCGGGTGGAAAACGCCACCCTGACGCTATGGCCGGTCCAAAACTGGTGGTAACTGGGTTTATTGGATGTCTTTACTTAAGGAAGTGGCTCCAATAAACCTGACTACACTGTGTTGGCGATCAACTTTGAATCGATCTTTTATCTTCAGTATTGCCTACTAATAACCAGTTTTTCAAGACGATCACCTCCTATCTATAATCTAACATAATTGTTCTCACTAACTGATCTATGTACATCCGTTCGTATTCTGCGTAAACGTAAATAGCTCGTTATTACCAAGTAATATATTCTTATAAAATTGTTCAATAAATTAAAATAATTGTTAATAACATTTATACACTATTATAATATTAATACGATATTTACATATTTCATGCATATATTAATAATAATTTAAAATATTCTTCTTAAATATCTAACAAGCTAATAAAATAATTTAACACAGAATACTTTTTTGACTAATTAAGTTTTAAACAAATTTCCAGCCATTTTATATAGTTTGTTTAAAGCTTATTATGTTTTTTTTGTTTTGTTTCAAATTCCAAATATGATTAGCACCAAAATTGTTTCCATGATGTAACAAAAGCTTAGAACAATGTTCGAAAACACAGGTGCAGTTTCTTTTTTTTCGTAATAAACAAACTTAAGTCTAAAAAAGTCTTAAAAATTATTTTAAAACTTTTGATATTCAAACTATTTAATGAATTAAGTACAATACTTATTGTTTAATCCACAATGTTTACGTGGATTAATGTACTTTTATAATTTTTGTATGTTGTCGTTTAATAGATCCCACACTTTGTGGGATTATAATAGTTTGATCGATTTTCCGAAAGATCATCAACTTTTAACGAAAAATTAATTATTCAAATTTAATTTTTTTTCATTTACAATCTTCAAGAACATGAATAAAGATTTCAAATATCTAAATAAAATTATTTGATAACTCAAATTACTTCATTATTTTGGGCTGGTAAGAAAGTATTTTCGATTTTGACACATTAACAACGTTGTAATTGTTTTGAAGGATGTTACGATTTTTCTTTCTGACATTTGATATCAATTACATATAGGATGTATTCGTTTGGGGTGCTTACACGTTCGTTTTAAGCTTTATAAGTACGTGTAAACCTTAGTTGACATCGATATTCAAGCAATAGAATGCATTTGCAAATATGTAATACTCCTATATGGACAGTTTCTATAAGTGGAATCTGTCCCAACATTATGGTGCCGAATGCTCCGAGACACATTGTCCATGCTGCGCATGTCTGCGGAATGTTAGGACATTCTTTCCTAAACCAACTGACCATATAGGAGTATTACATATATGATAGAATGTTTGTTTGAGTGATTTCAAAAGTCCCTAAAATCAAACCAAAACTCCAACTGACAATTTGAAAAGTATGTCGGTAATGTAGATTTTTTCAATAGAAGACACATCACATGACAGAAAAATGGTGCACATGACAGATAAATAAACAAATGCTATTTTGAGAGTTAATACGATTTGACGCTGACGTTTTTGCTGCCCTACCTCGATGGATAAAGCGTCTGTGAGCGTGATGTCTATATACAACGTCATGTTCAACACTAAAAACAACACTTAATGACGCTGAGAGCGTGTAAGCGACCAAATGAATACACCTTTACAAGTGGAATTATGGAATTGATTGTATAACAGAGCGCACTTGTTAATATTATTTTCTGGGAGTTTTTCACTCAAAGAAAACCAACATTTTGATCGACTAACTGAAGTTGATGTGATTAAGTTGAAGCCATAACTGCAGAAAATCTTGAAAGGATTCACACTTCAAAACCGAAATTACTTAATTTTCCATCCATTATTATAATATGACATAAACTATTTTTTGTGTTAATCTTAATTTTGTATAAATAAAAATGAATCTGCTAGAAAACGATGTCCATAAGGTGTAGACACCTAGTGGTGAAATTTAAATTACATAGTATTATAACGGACTCACTGATCGCTACTAGTACTCGTATAGAGATCACTGATCAGTATTCTATTAGTCTCACTGATCTCTACTATTGTAGAGATCAGTGAACGGACTATTTTACTTCCCATATGAGGGTTGAACAGTTTAGATAATATATACCAAGTAGTGTCACTCAGCTTTAGAAGTCTTTTCAAATAACCTTCAAAAAGAGTACATTGGGGATCAATACATTGATCGATTGACGGCAGGGTACAATCGCGGTGACATATGTTTTACAAATGTGATATTAGTTTATTTAAAATTATTTAAAAATAAACGACAGAGAATATAATTTCAAATAAATATCATTATCATTTTGTAAATAATTTCAAACAGTATCTTATTAAAATGCGGTGTTTTAATAATTTACTATTGTTTGAAATACAATTGCACAAAAGTATTTATTATTTCATTTTTAATAATTTGATTTTTGTATTCAGTTTTCCAAATATGTTTTAAAAACGACGATTAATCAATGCAAATTTTGGAAAACATCAGTTATCAAATTAAATATTGCCGCTTTTGCTTCCTGCCATCTCTCGCTCAACGTATTGAAACCCAACCCAAGCTTTCTTAAGGTTTAATGATATGACTTCAAAAAAATCGACAAGTACCGATAAGAAGTGTCCATTCTTTATTTGGTATATATTCTTTGGTTTTACATATAAAAAACTATTTTAAATTAAAAAAATAATATCGAGTTATCAAAAACAGAAAACGTTTACTTGTATAGCGCAAATTATTGAAAGCGTTTTTATTAAATGGTAACTACAGTAAAATGTTTTAGAGGTATCTTTTTTTTTTTTTTATATATTTAAATTTTCAATAATTTCAAATACTTTTATTTATTTTCACTGCAAATAGTAATTAATTTTGAATAGATTATTATTCATTTTTAACAATTTGAATATAACAAGGACTTTTTTAATGATATGTTTTATGTTTAATTTTTTTTGTTTAATTAATATATTGCTTTTAAAAAGTAAAAATTTATGAATAATTTAAGATTCACAATCAGTCGTTGTCGGACCAATAGCAATTTTTGTTTTTCTAAATAAATAAAAAACTGAAATTTTAATATAAGGTAATTTTTGTATTTGATTCGAAACATAACCTATTTTTTAAATGTCATTTATCCGCTCATTTGGAAGATATTTTTTAATTAGTAGTCTTAAGAAAAGTGAGCTCAGGGAATTTTAAAATATCAGGGAAGAACTAAAGAAGTAAAGGAAGACGTTGAAAGGAATGTACCACAACTTAGTATGCGGTATCCTTCCAAAAATAATACTCATTGGCAGTATAGAAGGTGGCAAATAGAATTCAGTCCTAGTTTTGGATACATGCTATTACCTATCTAAAAAATGCTAAAATAGCCCAAAATGGACCATCAATCTAGTACGCAGAAGGAATTGTACTAAAACTTAGTTTGAGTTATCCTTCCAAAAGTAATACTCAATGTCAGTAAAGACGGCGACAAATAAAATTTAGTTCTAGTTTTGGATACAAGCTATTATCTATATCTATTGCAGAATGGTCTACAATAGATCATCATCCCAGTTCTTAAGATGACTCGGAAAAATGACTATCAAGAAAAGTTTTAACAACCAGTTACTTGAAGTTTCGTAAATTTTAACCGTGTTCTATTAGATAGATAGATAGATATATCTTAGGGTCAAAAAAGTATTGCACTTCGACCTAATGGTCCTTTGTGCTTCACCTTCAACTTCAGTCTGACGAGATTCGCTTCTCCCATATGTTGGCAATGACCAGGAGCTTGCTTATCAGGTCTTGCTGAAGGTTCATATATTCGGGGTGAGATGCGTCGAATATCTTGTATCCGCTGTAACCCAGAGGTTCGCAGTCAAAGATAATCTGGTTGGATGTTTTTGCACACAATTTGCACACAATGGACCCATTATGGAGTCCCAGTGTGTGTAGATGCTTCCGCAGGGGATAATGCCCGATAATGAATCCGATAACCTTCCGCAATTGCATCCTATTTAGCTTCAGTGCATCGAGAAATAGCCTCTTGGTTGCATTCCGAAGCAGTTCCTTGACTACCCCGGAGGTGACCTCAGTTCCAGATAAGGCTTTTAGAGCAGCTTGACTGTCCGAGAGAACGTTCTGGTTTATGTAGCCTCTACGTAGGTTCTCACGGACGCGTATGGCGTAGACTTCTGCTTGAAAGACTGTGGCATATTTCCCGAAGTTGAGGCTTGTCGTGTTCTATTGGAAAGACAATTGTTAAGGAAATATATAGAACTTAAAGCTGCATTTTGAATCTATCAAAAATTACCTTATACGTAAAGATCTTTAAAAAAATACAAAAATAATAAATAAATAAATTCTTTTAAATTATCTTGAGCGCATAAATTTTTTTTGGAACTTAAAGCGCATTTAATAACATAAATACTTTTATTTTCGAATATAAATTTTGACCTAAACTTTCTAATTAGTTGAATTTATTTAGAAATCAATTTTTTTTTTCGATTTATTTTCTTTTGCAAAATCAAATAATTCCGTAACTTTTTGGTATCAAATAAATGGGTTCATGACTAAACTAAATATATTATGTAAACCCAATTAAATCACATAAAAGAAAACTTGTTGAGGTTAGATCCGTTTACGTCAATTCTCTTATTCCATTGTATTATATTGAACCTTTTTTATTTTAAAATACCTAAATAAACCATAACCGGTAATTGTACCTAATACAGCTATGGCTAAAGTTGATCCGACAGCAATTGGAGCAGTTTCATCACGCATATATCCAGCTACACTACATTGGAACTGTGGTCCAAAATCATTAGTACTTTTGTACATGAATGGTTGGACACGAAACTGGCGTAAATACAAGATACCCTTAAAGTAGGCTGCTTTGTCATTTGCCGGTATTAATGTGACCGTTTTTTCGTCAGTACAAGTGTACGATTTTCCAACTGGTGTTGGAAATAACATGGCACTATGTTCTTCACTGGTTGATAATCTTAAATATTTACCTAAAAGTAAAAGAAATGTTTTACCAAAAAGTAATTTACGTAAATAACAGTAAATATATTCGATTATGAAAATCTCTCTTTTTGAATTTAGGAAATATAATAACATTATTTGTGACATCAATGAAAAACTATTTACATCTTGGATAGGGATCGGACCCACGATCAGTGGGTTTTCGGAGCGGTATTCTTCCAATCAAGCTAACGATATGCTACAAATACTTTTGTTGTATATAATCTTGTGTCGAAGAAACTTTAATTTATACTTACTATGTTTACGATCAATCATATGCTCGAATATTCTATTTTCTGTGTCGAATGTTAAGCCCACTTTGTCTAAGTACCATCGTTCACCACCAGGTGTCTAAAATTTAATAATATTAAAAATTAGAAATATTATTAAAATGGATTAAGCTCAGGATGTAATTTACCTTTTCAAATTTAAAATTTAATGCAAACCCTGGCCATGCGATATTCATTAAAGCTTCATCCTCGTTACTATCACAATCTCCAGTAACTTGAGCATTTTCTGGTACAAAGGCATCACCTTCCTAGAATTAATGGGCATTGTATTAGTATGCCTTGTTCCTTCCAAAAACCGCGTAAAAATCGAAAAATAATTCTTGTCGATTTTGTCTCATCACAAACTTAAGCAATTTTGCTTAAGCAAACTTAAGCATAAGCAATTTTGCATCTCCGCTATCTTGTTTTGGAATTATCGGGTTGACGACCAGAGAGGCGGACAAGCGGAAATGAATAAGAATATATTATCTATCTATTATCTATATTTATATTATGATCAATATTTTCAATCTTGGGACCAAACTTATAAAACTCTTTTATATATCATAACTCTTATATATATTAAGGCGATTCGATCAGAACTAATAAGTCAGTGTTAAATTTTTTGTTTGTTTATATAATTCTTCTAATAGTTATGAAAATTCATTATTTTAATTTATAATAACATAACAAGCTTATCTGATGATAATTGGTACATATTTACTAAAATAAAGTAATGAAATGACTTCGTATTTTTTTACCCAGACGGTTTGATAAAAAGATGTGGCAACAATGTTCTTTCGTTTTTTTAAAGGTGTGATTGTAGGTACATGCATAATCAGTACGAGTGGTCAAACTGTTAAAAGCACTCTGCTAGTCACTTTAAAATTCGTTTTATAAAAGATTCGATAGAACTTCCTCAACTTAGTTTTTCCTACATATTTCTATCCTATTCCAACCTATAAATTGTTGCCTTCGCTTCTTTATTGAGATTTATTAAGAAATCTGGTATAAACATCCCATTTCTAGATTATCTCACTTTAAAAGTATTCATTTATTTCAATTAATATTAATTAATTTATTGAATGAATTAATTAATATATTCATTTATTTCAATTAATTGTATCATACGAGTAAAACGTGTTACCATGGCAATATTTATTAATATCGGTAAACAGCCATTCGTCAGTCTAATATTTACTTCTAATGTTCACGCGTATGCATTAACACTTGACCAATTTGGCATTGAGCCATTGACTTATTATGCACTGCTTGCAATATAAACAGGGTTGGACAAATAAAAAATTTATGTATAATTTTCTAAGTATACAAATTAAACGGGAAATAACTATTCAAATGTAAATAATGTCAGTTTTTCGTAAATATAAAAATGTCTAGTTAGAATTCTTCAACTGATTACTATGAAATTTTTAAAAAAACATTACATTACCATAGAGATAATGTATTTAGAGTAGGCAAGCCGAGTCAAAAGTTGTCCCGTCAATAGAAAGAGAAGAGAATCACGTAGGTTGAGCTATCTCTTTTTAATGACTAATATATAGCATAGAGATAATATATACTCTATGGTATATAGTCATTATATATCATAGAGAATATATTATCTCTATGGTATATATTAGTCATTAAAAAGAGATAGCCCAACCTACGCGATTCTCTTTCTATTGACGGGACGTTTCCACTTACACGCTCGCCTATGACTTACTCTATATATATTATCTCTATGGACATTACTGCAACACTTTCTTATTTTTTGTTGGTTACCTAACCTAACTAAAAGATATTGAAAACAGTCAAGGTAGTAAAACTTTATGTGCGTAAACGAAATACATGTGACAGTCGCATAAACACTAACACATTCTTTTCACACATATATGCCGCGCGGGCGCGTTGAAACGAAACTTAGTTCCTTGGCTAGTTGAGGAGCGCTTCATTTGGGGTTAATGGCGTAATATAAGATAATTTATCCAGTTATTTAGAGGTAAGTGATGAAAACCCATCACAACAAATTGTATTTATATATAATATTACCTTGATTTCACCATCAGTGCTTGTGTATTGAATACTTATTAATGCATCAGTTCGAATTAAAATACATGTAGCTCCATTATTGGCGTTTACTCGATACATAACAGCTGACGTAGGCGCTTCTGTGGTGGTTGTGGTGGTTGTGGTAACTACTTGTAAATTTTCAATACTTCCCTAAAAATTTAAAATATAATTTTATTTTGTTTAATTTAAAAGAGATTTGAAAAAATCGTTTCTTAAATCGTATGTAAATGTTAAAAGAATTTTAACAGAGACGTATTCTATAATGTTTTTTAAACAATGGAGATTAAAATTAAAATATTCCAATTCAGGAACCTTGATAGTAGCGTTTTTTGTAATATTAATTTCACTGAGACCTCTTGACAGTTAGTCATGAGATCTCAGATGAAAATAATTTCAGGTAAGACTTTTTTTACAACATATGTCGTAGTCAAACAAAACAAAAAACTTCAATTAACCTCCGCCCCCGAGATCCCAATACATGCTAAAACCCTGTTTAAGTTACTGATTCACTGATTTTTCTTCTCCCGACATTTCAAAGGGCTGAAATTTATATAGATATTTTTTAAAAGCTCAGTTACAAAAATTAAGTTGTAGCCAGTTTTATCAACAACTTAGAAGAGTCAAAAAGATTTATTACCCACTTTAGACTGATATCTATCTATCTAAGAAAGAAAATTAGTGTCTCCACATTTATAGATCATGTATATCAGGGTAATGTTTTATTTATTGAAAGTTTAGTCAAATAAAAGACAAGTATAAATTTCTTGTGAGCTCAGCTGATGGAGACATCTCTAGATGTCATTGATTGCTTTTCCTTAACGCACAGTGCAAGGGGTGTGACACACAATGTAAGCATCGTATGTTCCATTAATAACTCATACTACACCGTCTGTACACAGAGAGACACAAGCAAAGAATACATTTGCCCAGACACAGTGTGACTTGCTGGTTCACACCGTGTGTCACACACTCCGTGGCTGTGTGTCTAATTGGAAAGCAACCATTATCAAAATGCTGACAGAGTGGAATGTTGATCTATTATACCTGACTCCAAATTTTCTCAATCGAATGACTTGATTTGAGTAAAAAAACTTGACATTTTGCCACTAGTTATAAAAATAATTGACCTACTGCAGTTAGTTGCATCTTTTATCCGTAGATGGTACTTTATCGTTCAGTGACAAATTTAATATTTGACAAAATAGTGAAATTTAAAAATTCTGACTGTGTACTTTTCAAATACGGCTCTGTGTAACTGAATTAATATACATTATAGTTTAATAAAATAACCGATTAATATTAATTGAATAAAACTCTACATCCAAAACACTCCAACTTAAGTACAAATGTATTGCGCATATCCATGATATTTCTATATGTAAATATTAATTCGGTAATAAAAATTAAAAAAACTTAGGAAACTTACCGGATATTGAGTACTACTTGGTGTTGTCGTCATATATTTTGTGACCCGTGGTTTTCGAGTTGTTAAATAAGGCAATGTTAAAGCAGTTACACATGTAAATAAATAACCTAAATACAAAAACACAAATTAATAAACAGATTTTACTGTACAGTTAAATCGTGGAAAACATACGTTTTTTTTTCTGTAACATATAAATGAAAGAATGCTTTTCAACAATGTACTTACATGCAAGTAAATATTTAACGAAGAAATTATTATAGATCATATTGTTTCTTGTTTAGTTATCTTGTATTATACCTTAAGGGAAATAATTGTTAATAATAAATGAAAATAGAATTTTCATTCGCAAGCATATGAAGGAAGGTGCAACAACTTTTTTTTTCTGTTAATGTCGTTTTTCCAAACCACCAACACAAAACTTGCGCGTTAGGACGATCGATAAGCACAAAAATGATATAACATCGAGCACGCGCTTCCGAATATAATATGAATATACATATTATTATTATGAATATAATAAACTGTTGATCTTATTTATTACAATATGTTAAACAAGTGGTGCTTTAAACGGTCAAAATTCGTTTATTTATATTTATCATTGGCAATGATCTCGATTTAAAATTAATATTTATGATGATGACTTAATTAATTCATGGAATCAAAATATAATATCATAAAAATTTGATTAACAACATTATTTGATTAGTTTTTTTTTTAATTTTATGTGAATTATAGGCAATTGTTATTACAAATATAAAGGGGAAGTTGAGAAATTTTCTAAAAAGTGTTAAAAATTTTTTTTACTTTTGTTACTATTAAAAAAGCATTTTTAATTTAAAATTGGCGCTGAAATCTCACGTACTGTCATTTGTCTATATGTGACGTCATTGTGTAGGTAGTGTTGTTTATACTTGTGACGCATTAGTTTTTATTAGTACGAATTTATTTTTCAATTATTTCCAATTTTGTAGTCGATTTGTGCTAAATCCATTTGGTTTTCGAAAAAATATTTTATAGTATAAGTTATTCATATTTTTATAACGAACAACTTTTATTCGAAATAATTCTGTCGAAAATCGAATGCATCCAGCATACAACTGTAAGATTTGGACAACCAACACCACTTTTGGAGCCAATAGTACAAAGTCGGGTGACAATTTAAGTTAAGAGAAATTATGAATTTTAGGCAGCCAGACGATCTCAACGTCAACGTAGGCATAAATTAGAAACAGTCGTCCTCCAGGCGTGTGTTGAGCCTCTACCTTCACAAGACAGGGCCAACATCCACCAACTCAAACTCTAGACTACGTTTCAGATAATTTTTCTTAAAATTATCAGCAGAGTAATTTTCCCTCAATAATTTTACTCTGGGCGTGCTTTACTCTTTAATTGTGCTCTGGGTGTGCTTAGTCTTATCCTTGTTTGGACTCGAAAAAGATATTGAACCGATAACAATCGATACAGCTGTACAGTTGTGATTTATCTTATTATCGCGATCAGTTTAATATAATAAATGGACAATTTGAAAGAAAGTAATAAGACTGAATCGCTTACAAGTCACGAAGATATCGCGAGAAAACAACTATAACGCGAGAAGAGTTATTTAGACAAAAACATCTTAAACGCTAGTTTTATGTCTTATTACTTTTATTATTGAATATGACGGCGAAATTTTGAGCCACTTGATTCTACAAAATAGATAATCAGCATTTCACCGAAACAAAACAGATTCGCATTTTGATATGAAAAGATTTATTATTATGTTTTTTAAGGATCCAAAAGAAAATCTGCTCCAAATTTTCAGTTTACCACCATGTATTTATACAATAAAAACCTTGTTGACTGACTTTTTCAACTTTGAAGACCCTGTTTCATGATGCGACCGTTTTTTTTCTAATTTATAAATTCCATCAACATGAAGATAGTGCTTCAGTATAATCAGTAAATTCCACTACGTAGAAGTCAATAAAAGTGACACATTCGTAAACTTTGAAGGTTATGTACTTAAATCTACCGGGTTTTTGTAATCTGACATTAGGTTTAGGGTCAATTATACGTGTTGGAAAACATTTTACAACTGTATCTGCAAAAATGACACGATGGCAAGAAGAGAAACAACGATATTTAGAATTATCAATTGATGAGAAACGAAAATTATATACTTCAAAAAATTATACTGTTCTTTCAAAGATATTACCATGGAAAACATACCATGATAAGAATAAAGTACAATCATTTTCAAATTTACCCAACGATCCAGGATTTATTAAACCTACTTTGGATGAATTAAGGAATATAGAATTGGCAAATAAAGTGTCTGTTTGGCAAGGTGATATAACAACTTTAGAGGTATAAATATAGCTGATGTTATAAATTCCGAATAATTTTGAAACTTTTTTTTAGATTGATGGTATTGTAAATGCTGCAAATAATTCGTTACGAGGTGGTGGCGGTGTTGATGGTGCCATCCATCGAGCTGCAGGACAATTGCTTTTAGAAGAATGTATTACGTTAAACGGTTGCGAAACAGGAAATTCTAAAATTACTGGAGGATATATGTTACCTGCTAGATGTACGCTAAGTTTTTTCAGAATTTGATCTTATTTTTTGCAAATTTAGTCACCATTTTAACCAAATTGACTTTAGTCATTGTAAAATTATGTTTTAATTAAAGCTTAGGCTAACCGCATCCAGTCGTGTGTTTGCAGCGTTTAAATAAACCGTTGAGTAACATTAAAATTGTCATTAATTATGAGATAAATTATCTGAAACGCGGTCTATAGGTCGAGTTGTTGGAGGATATGAGATTTCGGCAGATGGTGGCATTAAATTGTGGTAATTTATCATAATAGTTTTACATTTACCAAATAGGGATCCTAAAGCCCCCTGGAAGTACAGAAGTGGCAGCCATTAATGGCCGCTTGTAATTATCCCTCTACTCTCCTCGTGTGCAGAGGTACTACCGCTTCAACGTCCGGTGGGTTACCGGACAAATAAAACCCAGTAGTTGTGACAAGAAAAATTAGTCAGAGTGACGAAAGACGCTTATTACGATAGATTTGGTATTTGATTCCCGATAGGTTTCCCCTTTTTCACCTCTATATTCTTCAAAAATTTATTCGACATGTGAAATTAATTGTATAACTATGTTGTTTCAAATAATACTAAAGATTGGTCGTTTTCAGAACTACTGAATAACTTGCTTTTTGCCAGGACACTTGACAGGTACTTTGCAATTTAGATTTTGACGCCATTTTGTTTAGTAAATAGAGCTGCCAGATTGTTAGATTTTCCCATAATTTAGTCGATTTAATAGAGCCTAGTAGACAATTCAGGTGATTTATTATTGGGATTTTCGTATTTATAAATTTTTGTATTCCAGTTGAATATAACGAATCAGAATACAAAATGTTTATTTATACTCGACACAATTACATTTTGGCAACACTACTGACTTTACTGAGGACTTATTTGTTCTGAACACGACCATTAACCGTAATGGCATGAGGTATTAATTTGTATTCGACTTTCTAACATCAATATTTGGTATGAAAAATCAATCACATTTCAAAATCAGTGACCGTGAATCAAATTAAGTAAACACTAGTCACCTCCGTCAGTATAACATAACCATAAGGCAACCATACTAACAATAGATGGGTATACACGCTAAGTTTACAAAAACAATTAGATTCGTACTATTTATATAGACACAAAAAATACACTTAAATATTTTTCTTTTCAGATATAATTCATACTGTTGGACCGATCGGTGAAAAACCAAAATTATTAGAAAATTGTTATACACAATCGTTACAACTTGCTGTAGATAATAATATAAAAACAATTGGATTCCCATCGATTTCGACAGGCATATATGGATATCCTATGGAAAAGGCTACGAGTGTTGCATTAAATGCAGTAAGAACATTTTTACAAAAAGGCAAGAATGCTGATAAAATTGATCGAATTATATTTGTTGTATTCTCGAACGATGATTTACAAACTTATGAACGTTTTATGCAAATTTATTTCCCATTAACTGTGCCTGAACCGGAAGAAGAACCAAACACTGCTCAGATTAAACTTTAATTCAATTAATTTTTTAAATATCACTTTTAGTAATATTTTTTTCCAAAATAAATTTTTATAATTGTTTACAATTTTTTCTTTTTTCACAAGTTTTATTCGAGGAATTTTGTCGAGTTCTCAGAATTTCTGTTTTATAATCTTGTGGTTTTTTCTCATTTATAAATAAAAAATGAATTTTTTAATTTTAATATTCCTGTTAGGACAAACAAAAATGATTTCTAACTGGTTGGTATTTTCGAGAATTCGTTTGAAAAAAGACATTTTTATTAATATCTTTGTTTGAGTTCATTTTCGAAGGCATTTTTTTTTTAATATCTTGGTTTTGATTCAATTTTCTAAAGAAAGAGGCTACTATGGTTCTGATAAGATTCAGTCTGTATTTGATCGAATCTAGCGAGGGAGTTAGATATCTAAAAAAGGGAAATCCTTCTCGATTCGGATACCTAAGGTAAAAACTGCTAGACACGGAAGTAACACAATAGATCTTTTTGATTGTAGTGGACTAAATCTTCCTAACTTATCCGCTAGACATAGTAAAATAGCAAATGTATTCCCACTTTCCACTACAAATTTAATTCGACAAAAATACGTTTTTGGGTACGAATTTAAAATTATTTCAAGTATCAATTAGTTTCTGATACGGATTCGATTATGAATAGCAGAACCTATTACAATAGATAATTGGCACATAAAGACTATCCGAAAATTTACCAAAAAGAATAAAAACTTGTCGAACCTGCCTCAGTTGAGAACAATTACTTTAAATAACATCCGAAATTCGGGATAAATCAATATCTTAGATTACGTTTAATGTTAAAGCCTTATTGAATGTATTAAAAATTTTATGGAATAAAATCCACAGTCAATTGCACAAATCTCAAATGCTTCTCTATCTAAAATATTCAATTTGCACTATAAATGCAAAAAGTAATTATCAACACCGAATTTTATAACTTTTATACATTTTAATCTAAGAAATAGTTACGAAAATTTTTTGAAAGGCAAATTACACAAATAATTATTTTTCTATTACACCCATATTACAGGGTTTTTATAATATGAGCCATAGGGATTTTTTTTCTGTTTTAAAATTAATCACAGAATGTCTCTTATCCATTATTTATGGAGTAAACGTAAATCAATGTCAATTATATCGCTATCGAAACTCAATCGAGAAATGAATCCAAAGTATGAGGTATAATCGATTTATTTCAGATTGACAATGATCAAAGTTTATTTCATAAATATTGTGTATAAAGCATCGCATGATTCATTTATAAAGAAAAAATTAATTAAATTATAAAAAAGACCCTGTATCTCTTCACAATTAAAAATTACCATTAGAAATAATAATGAACTCCTTGTTAAAATTTATATTATTTATGTAAAATTGTGATAAAATAAATAAAAAATATTGTTCAATACTTCGTTTTTTATGATTGATTGCGTACATATTGTAATTACATATTAATTGAAGGATAAGTAAAACATGATTACTCTTCTTTTTTTTTAAATTTCCGTAAAAAAACCTGTTCAGAAGGGGTATAAGTAGATGCAAAGTTATCAAAAGATGTAGGTCTATTTTTAAAGTATAATAAAAAGGATAATTAATCGGTAGAGCATAATATAGATAAAGATAGATGTAAAACGGTATGACCTTTTGAAGACGATGGTTGCTCTAACCCCAATCGAATTTTTGAATGTAAAATTTTTGGATTTAAAATTTCAATTTTAAATTCAGAAATAATTTTAATAATATGGCGAATTATTTATGAATTTAAATTCGTTTAAACTATTTGATAAAAATTAACCAAATTGGGACCTTGATGAATCATCTGAACACTCCCTTCTTCTTACAAGAAGATAACTGTTAACAGAAAAAGACAGTATTATAAATATTATTTCAAAAAGTCTTATATATACGCCACATGACCTCTATACACAAAAAAGAATTTCTTCAAAATACACCAATCTCTTATTTTGAATAGGTATTAAGTATGCAAATTTTTAGACGTCTTCTGAATTGAATTATGACTAAAATTTATTGATTATTTACAAAACCTATTTTTTCACTCAAACTATGTATGTCAAGATAAGGTGCTCAATATATGAGTACTATAAAATGAAGTATTAGATTATCAAATGATAATTAATGAGAACTCAATGTTTTTGAAATAAAATTTCAAATTCGCCCCTTTACCTAGATCAGGTAAAGGCTGGGCATTCGCATGGACCAGCTCTGAAATAAAAACAGGGCTTCTGTGATGATGCGGTTGAAACAGCGGCCATATTCTATGCAGTTGTGAGACTATCGCACGGAAAAGGCTCAATTTCTTAGGTGGAGCTTTATCGTTAACCAAGTGAAGTGAGGCAACAATTCAGGTAAAATTATGGGTCTCATCCCCCCGCCAATCTTATTTTTCTATCTATCAATTATCTGACCAAACACATCTCATAAATAATTGGGAAGCAAAAATTTCGAGTGGAAGATCATATCTCAAAGGATAGAGATATAAATATTTCCATAGATACATATAAAAAATAATTTTTGACATTTGGCGAGAGTTGAAAGCTTGGATTAAGAAAAAGGCGTGAATGTATTTTTACTATTTCAATCATCTTCAGCTAATAACGGTATAAAACGGTAATTTTTATACAAACAACTCTAAAATCAGATGACTCCAAAATGTAAAGATCTGGTTGAATTTTAATATCGAAAACAATTTGTAATTTTTTTACAATTCAATGATAATATCGTACCATCTAGATGAATCCATTATGAAGTTCGAAAATATGCCACAAAGTAGAGATTTGGTCGAAGCCTTGTAAATAAAAAGCAAAAATAATTAAATAATTATTTGTTTATAGTGTTGGGCGCTTATTGGGTTGAAAATTTCTTGAGGTGATCGTTTAATCCCAATACTACATTGCAGTCTGTATATAGAGGTAATGTATTACATATTATACTATATTATTGTCTGTATATAGAGGTAAAAAATAAAAACTCAATAGTGTTAATTTTAATTCAGTTTGCAAAAAAAAACTATATGTAAAGCAATATATTATGTAAATAAATGATGATTTTAAAAGAATAATAATAATTAATATAAAATTTTGAAGAAGAATTATAATAAAGAGTGAATTTGAAAATAATTTTGTGGTTTGGTGTAAGACGTATGTCGTTGATAATACCATATGTATTACTCGCTGCTAGAAGTCAGTTTCAGCCATTTTGGAAAATGTTAAGTTAAATATAAAATGTGTATGTACGGTTTTCAATAAAATTTTCATTTTGAAGGCATACTAAATGGGTCAGTAAATACAAGATAAATTTTATTGTGTTGAATTGTTAATGAAAATTTTGTAAAATTGTTGTATTTTGTTCAACATGTGTGCTTCATAAAATTGAATATAAATTTAGTTTTGTTTGCGTGTATACGTCAATCAGCTTTCTCTGCAAAAAATTTCTCTTCCAAAATTCAAACAGTATTTGAGTGAATGAATCTGTTTTGTAATCAATTTCCACAATATCATTTTCTAATATTGATTTTGAATGGTTTTGAAATTATCTAGTGTATATGGTTTTAAATTTAATGAAATTTGTGTGTCCTTATAAAGCATTGAAAGGCGTAGGGCTGCAATCAAATGTTGTTAAACTTAAGTTTTTATATCCTAGATTCTATTGTGATTATTCGTTTGTTTTTTATATTTGCTTCTCGAATATTTTAAGGTGATATTGTGAGTTTTTTTTTTGTCGAATTTTGGCCAAGAAATATATGTACGTATTGTTAACTTTAGTTTTGAAAAAAATAAAAGTTTCAATCCAAATATAGATTTTTTTTCTATTACTTAATTTTGATTTTGGCATGCTTCAATTTAAGTATTACTTCTGATTCAAGATTGCTTTTCGTAATTATTTATCGTTTGGGCGTGTTTATGCCAAAAAGTGTGTAAATTTTAACCCATAAAATTAGGAATTAAGTTTTGAAATTAGATTTTATATCGATATTTTTCATTTTGTCAAATTAGAAATTATTTCTATAACCTTAAAAAAGGAGTTTTAATTAAAAAAAAGATGTAATGAGTTTTTTTAAACATGAGCTATTTAGAAAACAGTTTTAATATTTCGGGGATCATTTTGGTTATATACATTTTTTTACAAGATTTCATTAAAACTATCTGTAATTTATGTGTAGGATATTTTATTAAAATATTTCATGATTATAGTAAATTTCATATAGATTGAATAAATACACATGTATCTTTTTTGAACATATTTTTTAAATTGGTTTTTGGGGTCATCCGTACATTTGAAGCTAGGGATGAATTATTTACATGTATTATTTCGACTTTGAGAGCTCTTCCAAAGCCAGGACCTCTCTGGTTTCCAAAGCCAGGCTAGACTCTGGATTTAATTGTGTATAGAATATTTGTTAAATATACAACAAATAAGGCAAGGAAATGTTTAGGTTTTTAGGAGATTCTCAAGATTTTTTACTTTGGCTTTGACCGAGGGCTCTTCCAAAGCTGGGACCCCTATGCAGTGGTCTTGATTGTGTAGGGATAGTGGGTAAAATATAAAATCAGGAGATCCTGAAAATGTTTTCTTTGTATCTGGGAGATTTCCAAGTTGTATTTTATCGGCTTTGACGGAGGACTTTTCATAAGCTGGAACCTCTAGTGACCTTGCCTCAGTAAGGATAAATAGTAAAATATATAAACAAAAGTTTCTGTTTATTAATTAATGCTTCTTGGTCCAGATTATATTTAGGTGGTACTCAGAATAAGGGTACCTCTTAGGCGATTCGTTAAACAAATTGGGAAACAGTCGTGTTAGAGGTTATGAATTACAGTGTGTCCCCCCCCATAAGCGCATAGATTTGTAAAATATATCTTAGCCTTAAATTTTAGGTTCATGTTTGATCGCTAAAATCCTGTAACAAAATACAACATTTCACAAAGTTTTAACATAATAAGACTGTTAAATCTTATGGAAAATGACTTTCAGCGGATTCTCCGAATTTTAGAAATGTCCCCATAACAACTATAAATACAAATCTCGGCTAAGGCTAGTTATAGAAGCCTAAAGTTTTCATATTTTTGTTTGAGATTCAGTTTTTTAAATTTGAAATATGTTTCAAAGTTCGGATATAAATAGTTTCTGAGATACACATATCTAAAGTTCAAATATAAGAGCTTTAGGTTTCTGTATCTCAAAACAATTCATAGCGAAGCTATGTGCCGAATTTTTATACAGAAGAGTCTAAGACACAATATCCTTCAGATAATTCCGGACTTTGAAACTAGTCATAACTGGAGCCTTGTGATTTTGAACAGGAAGTTATAAATTTCAAGATACCATAAATTCAGAGAATTCCATCTAATTATTTTCCTATAAGGTTTTGTGAAAGATGTGTTTGGAGAAGTTAATATTATTAATATTGATATGTAAATTTTTGTTTTAGGTGATGAAAAAGGGTATTATTAGACGTGGTTCAAGCTCTAAAGTGGTGTTATCCCACACGCCACACTCGGTTTGACTTGTAATTAGATATAGTTAAGATCATCGCTAGACGTAGCTAGCGTATCACCCATCGGGGAACAAGTTTGCTTAACAATATCACATTATGTCAGGCGCCATGCGCACTACACTCCAGACTGTACCCGAAAGCATTCCTGCTGATCATGTGACTGGAGCTAAAATTCGGGCTGCCACCGGTACCAAGGTAAGTCTCTACAATTCATATTTATTGGATACTACCATTTTACGATATGAGATATCGTAAAGCTATTTGAAATATTCAGGGTTTTAGGGATAATTATGGGCTTATAATGCCTACTTGTTTGTGGTCATGTTCCCTGCTTATTGGAATAATTATGGTACGATTTTATGGGCTTTATTAAGCTATGGGATTTTATGTATATATCCGTACGCTAAAATTTTATATAATATAACAGGTTATGGCCGTTAGAGCCATTTCCATTTTTTCGATTTTAAGAGTTCGAAGTGCTTAAATTTTAAAAGTATTTAAAAGTTATCAATTCACTTTTTTGAATTTTTGAAAAATGATGATAATAAAAAACGGAAATAGATTCATAGAGAAACGAATGTGTTAAAAGATTAGGGCAAAGAAATCGATCTTAGACAAAATATAGGCCGCTTCTCAGGTATTTGAGAAGCCTCCTGCTAAGTTTATTGTACTTGTACTTTTTGAGAAAAAAAGGTTTTGAGATTTAGTGAGTCTAGAAATTTTGACTAGGAAGTTTCTCTAATAACTATAGACAAGAGTGCTCCGCTAATATCTATAGGCTAGGGTGCTCCTCTAATGTCTATAGGAATGTAGTCTAACGTAATAGGTAGTGTCTCCTACGAACGAGATTCTTGCATTCTCATAAAATGTGTACCGAATCTTTGTTTTATTTGGCAAAATTTATGCCACAATTATGATTCTGAGCCTGCTTTTTAAGCTTCAAAACCTTCAAAGCTACTTAAACTCTTGTAAAATAAACAGAATTTAATTTTTACGATTGTGGGGTATCTTTGAATAAGTAAGCTATCTTATGCTTTTAAAGTTATTGAGTTTTCTATGAATCATGCTGTACATAAATTTTAATTGGAAGGCGTCTCTCAGTCTTAATTGACTAAAATGACGTAAGCTTTTGACCTAACAGCTGTTAGTTTAAAAGCATGCGTCATTTTTTTAAGGTTGGGAATTTGTTAAAACATTCCTCAAAATCTCACCTCAAATACTTTTTCTGTCTGTTCCTGATGGCGTCAGCCAACTCTCTTTTGACAAGGGATGAAAATTTTATTTCGAAAACGGTAAAAAGTAGACCATAAATTTAAACTTAAAAGTTTTCTTTTATTATAATACTAAGAACTTCTGCCTGTTCGTCATATTTTTTCAAGAACCTTGCATTCAATTTCTTCTGAATCTATTCGATTTTTTGAATAAAAACTTTCGAACAAAAGTTATTAGAATTTTCTTAAGAAACGCACTTTGACGGAGGGTAGAGACAATATTCTAGGCGTAATTAAAGTTTTAGGAGTAGCTTGAAATGAGAGACTACGTTGAAAATTTTCTATGTTTCATTGCAGTTTTTCCAGCTTTATGCTAATCGACTCAGTGTGCGATTATCTAAACCTTCAAATTACAAGGCGGTGTCATATACTACACCTATCAAATTTTTGCATGGTCGTCATTTTTAGTCGGACAAGTTTACGTGAGTTCATGTCATATTCGACTCTCGTTTGTGACAGACATTGAGAATGATCTCTGTTTAGGTTTATCAAATTTGAGTTTCAATTGAGGTAGCTACATTTTAACTCCATAGCTGATCGTAAAGAGATAAGAAAATATGACAAATTAGTTTCATTTCCATTGGCTACTAAGTTTGCCCAAAATTTGTAAAACCTGAATCTGAGGAATAGAAAAGGTTTGTGCATGACAAAATCCAAGATTAGCAATTTGCTAAATTATTATGGCATAGAAGCCTTGTTATTTGATAATTGATTTAGGCGAAAACTGCAATTTTCAGAAAAACACACTTCAGTTAACTAACTTTCTGTTGAACAACGTGTTTTCGTTTGTATAAAATTAAATCCCAATAAACGAAATGCCGGTATAATAACGGCTTAGGGATTATAATATGATTTCCTGGATAATTGAATAAGTACTGACGAATAATTTTGATAACTGAATATTATATTCAATAATACAAAACGGTTAATAATCATTCTAATAAAACTGACATATAAAGGTGAACATATAGTCTGAATACCTTATGTGTGTGTATGTCACATACGTAAATATACTAGACATCAGTATCAACAAAGACAATAAATCGATGACTAATTATTATTATATCTAAATGATACGAAATTATTGTACATTTCATATAAATTGAACATATTTCATTTTAACGATATTAGTATAATTATTCAATATGATATTTTTTTAGTCCTGTCTTCCATTTTGGGTAAGACACGTTTGTTATCGTTTTGTAAGGGACCCAGTATCCTCCGTTGTGTAAGGGACCCAGTTCCCCCTCCTTTTGTGTGACGAAAAAGGTGTGTATATAGTTTTTGAGTTATATCTTCGTAACGGTACATGTTACAAAAAATTTTAAGAGAGGTTTTTCTGTTGAAAATCGAATTGTATATAAATTAACTTCAGATACTTTTTGCCGTATTGTGGATAAGTTATAAGCCTTAGAAAAAAGCGTTTTTTTTATCAAATTTAACCAAAAATCACATCACATGTTTTTATACCCCGTATATAATATATACCAGGGTATATTAAGTTTAGTTCCGACTTTGTAACGGTTTGAAAATATTAATCGCAGAATATATTTTGGTATAGGTGTTCATAAAATAACCTAATTAGACAATTTCCACAAATCCGCCTGTCTCAAAACACGAGAACTCCAAAAGGAAAAGAGATGTATGTGGGTTTGTTCTAGAGCTAAAAAGTAAGGTCAAGTTCTAAATGGGCAAAATTGAACCATGTTTGGGGAAAATGAGCAAAACTGCCAATCTTTGAAACCGTAAGAGATAGAACAAAAATTCAACGACAAAAAATATTCCTTTTTTTAAAATAAACAACTTTTTTTCATTAAATTAGTATATACCGGATATTTAAGCAATTAACTCAGTTAGTTGTTATTTTCACTTGTTTGTAGATAATTTGTTTTTTAAGGACTGTGTGCCGTTGTGAAGGGTTGAAAGTGCGCATCGTTTATAGACTTTTAAAGATAAGATTGCATTTTTTGAGAAAAATAAGGTTCTTAGAAAAAATTTCTCAAGAATAAATGGTTTTTATTTTTGGTTTATAAATAGTAATCAATTTTATATTTAAAATTTCGAGAAAATATTACTAAGACATCATACTAAACCTCTTAATAACGAAGCGTCAAATACTACAAGACAATAACGTGATGACTCTTAGGCTAAAGATGTATCGAAGAAAGAAAGTCGTATGTCCATGTTTTCTGGTTCAGATAATGTTTCTAAAAATGGTAGTTTTCTATGTAATCTTAAAATGCATATGTTTCTGGATTCATGCCCATATAAAATTTTTTTTCTGGCCTTAACATTTTAATACCTTTTCTACAAAATCCTGTATACAAAATGCAGTTGTCTAAAGATGATAACCTCGTTTTTTTTTTGTGAATTGTATCAAAATCGGATGTCAAAGTTGATAATCAACAAAAAAATCTGAATTGACGTTTTTGCATAGATTCTAAAATGTTTCAGTTTTGATAAGACTGAAGTTTTAATAAATTTTGATTGAAGCAATTTTATATTCTTAATAAAACAACTAACTGTGTTGATTTCTGATCCTATTTGGAAAATTCATTCACTGATAAAAATCTGCATTATTCTCGTTTGACATAGTTTATAAAAAATTTGCATTTCATGCATTCGTGTCCGCATGACAGTTACACTAAAAAAATTTTTAAACAGTGCAAGATAGAGAAAATCTTTAAATATAAAAAAATTTTTATCTAATAAAAACAAATAATTTTTGTATGATTCATTTTTTGTACGGATCACCTAGTATTTTATATCCACCAAAAATGTGAAAGGGGGGGCCAACTTTCGCTTACAAAAAGTATTGATATTCCAGCAAAAATAAGGATGTTCGTCTTTAACCCTTTGTGTAAAACAGTACTACTGTAGGCGTCTATGCTTAAGGAAGTAAGGGCGTATTTCGTTTACGATCAGAAAATTTCGAAAAAAGTATTAGATGAAAATAAACACTTTAGTAACACCCGTGTAGAGTTTAAACCCAATAGGGAATATGCATGAAAATTTTTTTTCACATTTATTTTCAGAATATGAAAATACTGTTAATACTGTAATAATATTTAAAAACGAAATTAAAATGCGACAAATATCAAGGAAGCTATAAGCTTTTAAGGATTATTATTTGTTTCTTTCTTGCAAAAATACTAAAAACGGAGTTTTACGTGTATTTTAAATGGTGAAAGTGTAATATGACGTCACATAACATATCAAGTGGGCTATCACCCTCTTTGTCTAATCGGGAATTTCAATCATTCATATCTCGCTTATTTTTAAAGTTATTTAAAAAGTAATTTTACCTTGATATTTGTCAAGTAAACATGTTTCATGCATATTCCCTATTGTGTATACAGTTATGGCGAAAAAAAGTTAACAAATTTAACACTTTTAACATGGGCTTAAATGGAGATGCATCAATTCGAAAATTAATAAAATTTTACTTACATATAGACGTAACGGTTGTGGTGGCAAATATTTTGTAACGCCCTTATAACCAAGTAACATAATATTTTCTCCCGTCAAGGACTGATTGCGTTTAGTTTTTGAAATACATTTGTTGTATGCACTGCTACCTATTTGCAAAATTTTTGAAGTACTCATGTTGTGTATACTCCCATCTATAGGCAAATTTTTAAAACGTATTTGTTGTATGCACTATGCATAGCATATTTAACACATTGGTTGCTTACTACCATCTATCGAAAGGCGGAGGACTTTGTTTTATAATATGTCACCTCCAACAAATATCATTATATTTTAGCCAATGTAGACAAAAACTTGACAAATTATATACTAAAACCTTCCTCAAGAACCGCTCTATCCATTGGTGAAAACAGCATGAAAATCGGTGCAGTAGTTTTGGAGTAAATCGCGAACGGACAGATAGACGCGGCTGGGGGACTTTATTTTATACTATGTAAGGATCTATGCCTCCTATTACTTAGGTAATTATATGCACAATCATAGGTTGGCCGCGGCCATTATAGAATAAAGACATGCAACATTGTTTTTAAAATGTGCACTTCACATGATGTTCATGACATTCAAATTAGTGCGAAGGTAGGATAAAAATATGTAAACATTAATACACCAATACAAACACACTTGTCAGTTTATAAGTTAACAGTTGTACCAACTGTATATTCGGTATGATATTACAGTATTGCAAACAATTTTTTTTTTTAAATTTTCAATGCCTTTGACTACTAGCAATGAATATCAAATTTTGTCTGTATAAATTTGTTATAACTAACATGCTCTATACATTAACATGGGATGTTTTCCTTCGCACCTCAGGCATCTCTATAAATCCCAAATTCCTTAAATTTGGTCGGACGCACTACGGGTTCTATGTAATATACAGGGTATACAAATATACGCTGGGTTTTCAAGTACCAATTATTCATTTTTACTGGCTTTTATCTCAACAATATATTATAATTACGCGTTCAACATCTCTTGTGTTATTTCATATGTGACAAAGATTTTTTTTCGAATTTTTTTATCTTAAAATATTCTTAAAATAAATTTAGAGGATCCCCTAACAAGAAGTGTTATAACATATTTAAAAAAAAAAAACGTTTGAAATTGGAGTACGCCTTCTTCTCGCGCATTGTACAATGAGCCACAAAAGTAGCGTTCTTATTTCGATTTGTAACCTTATTCATTCGGTTTTTATGGAAAATGTTTCGAACAAAAGTTGTTAGACTTCGCCCGCAAAATAACTGAGTAACATAAAATTTCTCCGCATACAGGACCGATTGTCTTAAAATGCTGTTACTCGTATTTATTTGTTTATTTATAATTTATAAGCTAAATATCAATTTTTATGTCTCTTAAAATATTGAACTTCCATACAAATACTCACCCCCTTGAGGGTCCATTTTCCAAAAACTTGAAAACACGTATTTTATAATGTATAACTGAAATAGAAATTTTTATGTCTCCCAACTTCAAAAAAACCGAAGCTCTGACTCTCTATTTTACCCCCTTAAGGGTTGATTTTCGAAAAACGCTGAAACGTATAATTCTTTATTATAGCTGATCCTCACAGACTTCGTACTGAAATTGTGTTTAAACTATTGGTTGTATGAAAAAATATTTCATACAAAAGTTGTTTGATTTTATTAGATAAACATTTGTTTATATTTAAAGATTTTCTCTATCTCGCATTGTTTAAAAATTAGGTTTTAGAGTGCCACGCGGACACAGATGCATGAAATGCAACTTATAGCCTACAACACTCAAGAATAGGGTAGTTTTCTATCAGAGATTACCCCCTAAGTATAAATACTATCTGACCCACACAAGCTTCGAACTGAAATTGTGTTGAAACTAATGGTTGTGTGAAAAAATGTTTCATACAAAAGTTGTTTGTTTTTATTAGGTTAATATTTTTTATATTTAAAGATTTTCTCTATCAACCATTGTTTAATAGTTAGGTTTTTAGGTCTCACGGATTTAGTAGCTACCACGCGAGCACGGTTGCATAAAACAAAAACTTTTTATAGCCTATGTCACTTGGGAATAATTTAGCTTCCTATCAGTGAAAGAATTTTTAGAATCGGTTCAGTAGTTCCAGAGTTTACCCGGAACAAACAAATAAATGTACAGGGTGTTTTGAAATTCATTCAGGAAAACTATACCACGGTGTAAAGCTGTAAAAAACAAACAAAAAATTTTAATAAAGTTTTTTGATTTGACGCTTAGTTTTTGTGATATAATTAATTAAACATTAATCAATTCAACCAATTTGAATTTTTGCGGGTGTCGCTACACTTATTGAGAACTCGAATGAATTATATCTCAAAAACTAAGCGTCAAATCGAAAAACTTTATTAAACTTTTTTGTTTGTTTTTTGCAGCTTTACACCGTGGTATAGTTTTCTTGAATGAATTTCTGAATACACCCCTGTATATTAGTATAGATACTTTTATTGGAAAACATTTTTTCGAAAACCAAATAAATAAGACATAAAAATCAATTATAGATTTAAAAAAAAGAACGCTACTTTTGTGGCCATGTGTATCTGATATACTGATTTCAATATTTCAAAGAGTGAAAAGAAGAAGAAATGTGTATTTTTGTAAATGGAAATAAAATATAATTTCTGTCACAACCAAATCAACAAAGACAAAAAAGAACGGCGGCTTTGTATTATTAGATTTAAATTTTTAATGTATATTTCATAGAAAAAAAAAAGTGTTAACAAATAGAGAGATAAGAAAACGAAAATAAAGAATTATGGGGGGGGGGGGGGGGTTCAACAATTTATATTTGTGAATATTTTTTAGATAATATTTATTGTCAATAGATATGGTGTCATAAATAAAGCGCTCATTTTTCAAAAAATTTAATTTGTACCTTAATTATTCGGTTTTTGGGAAAATGTTTCGAATAAAAGTTATTAATGAATAACTTTTATTCGAACATATTTTTTCGAAAACCGAAAGAATAAGGCACAAATAAATAAAATTGAAGTGTCTGCCTGTTACCAAAACCAAAGAATTTTGTTCGGGCTTATCTCCGAAACGGCCAAACCGATTTTGATGGGAATTTCATTGGTTTTAATAATCTATTTTATAATCTATCTCTGAAACCGTAAGAGATAGAAGGATAATTCAATGGCTAAAAATGTTCCTTTCTTTAAAAAAAATAACTTGCAAAGTAGTTTACAGCCCCACCCCCACCAGGGGGTACGAAAATGTCTAACTTTAAAACCGTAAGAGGTAGAAGAAAAATTCAAAGTCAAAAAATGTTCCTTCTTTAAAAAAAACAACTTGTAAATTCGATCATTGTACAAACCAACCCCATACTATAGATAATATCACATAAAAGCCATAAAATTCGAATAATCATTAAAATCAATAAACTATTATTAAGTTTTAAGTTACGTTAATTATAAAATACGCCACTGTTGCTGGCAAAAGTATCTATAACCTTATACTGTGTGTGTTGGCAAGCTTTTCCAATAAGGAATCAATGTTAAATATTATTTATTACTGACTGTCCGTCTGGTTACTTTATGAAGTCAGTCAGTACACATGTAATGAGAGTCATCACATGTACAGTCATCAACCATACACATGTGTGCGTATGGTTGTTTGTTTGTCATTTAAGAGTGGGGATTTTGTGATTCACATACTAAAGTTAAGAATTGGCAATGAACATATTTAACCATTACATGTGTGCTGACTGACTTTATACAGTAACCAGACGGACAACTAGTAATAAATAATATTTAACATTGATTCTCTATTGGAAAAGCTTGCAACACAGTCTGTATATGCTTTAAGGATTGTGTTCAGATATTCATTTCATAATGTAGATATTAATTCGGTTTGAAACGCACAAATGACAGGTAATTCTAAGAATTAACGTAATTTTGACAGTTTTGTATAATTGAAATTACTGGAGTCGAGAATAATAATTTTATTTAAATTGATTTACAAATGTACATCATTTTCCGGGAATCTTCTGCTACCATGAGACAAAAATGTTATTCAATTGGGAAACCATATATACAGCCCGTATTTTAAAATAGACCCAATCTGGAAACAATGTATAGTGTATCTATCGCTGTCTATATGCAGTGTACTATGATATGGTGTACTTTGTTACACTTAAACTGCATTAAAATCTGTGGCGGGGTTGTTACGTTCTCACCACAGACATTGGTCGCACAGACACAGCCTTTGGTGGGGACGTATTAGCTCCACTACCTATAGAGTGCAGTTTAGGTGTAACAAAGTACTTTTCATGATGTAAACAAAATTTCAAATGATTTTCCATAATCACTCTCAGTTTAAATCCATTTTTGGGGGATATACAGACTCATCTATATTTTATAAGTCAATGGTTAACAATACTTTTTTAGCGAATTTCCTGAAAGGAAATAAAGCTATTGGTCCCGTACCGACTTCAAAATTTTGCAAAAATTTTTGCAATTGTTCATCCTACCTGTAGATGTCGAAATTCGCCATCTGTAAAATTTATATATATATATATATATCTATGGACATATATATATATATATATATATATGTGTCTGTAATCACTCTAGCGCTCACAATTTTGATCCGATTGGAATGAAATTTGGTATTTGGGACGCTTTTGGTATTCAAAAAGTCAAGTTCGTTAATGGGTAAAATCGAACAAGGGTGAAGGGGGGTTTAGAGGGAGGGGGAAACACTAAATTTGACATATCTCCCTTAATATTCGAAAAATTTATAAGAAGTAAATTTGTAGGTACTAAGTTTTACTGTAATTTTGTTTCTTATAATTTTTTCTGTTTCCCTAATATTTACAGAAATATTGACGGTTTAAGATTGAAAATTAAATTCCTCAATAACTCTGTACACATTAGAGTTTGAGCAAAAATGATAAGGTGATGAATTGTAGCAAACATGATTTTCTACAACTTTATACCTTACGCATTTTTCGATTTCTCTAATATTTAGAGAGATATTTTGTATTTTGTGTTTTTCTTTCCTTATGCCCCCATTTCCCCTTGTCATATGTCATTTATTAATAAAATTGGCCATGCAAATACTAAAGTCATAAACGACATTTCATTTTGATCAGACTAAAATTGTGATCGCTAGAAAATGATTTATGTATTTTAAGGAAATTCGCTAAGTTGAAGCAGCTCCTGCGTAACGAATTTTTGATAATGGAAACGAATCGATATTCCTATATCTCTGTTTCAATCCAGTTCTTTTTGGGGATTTACAAACTAGATTATATTTTGTAAGTTAATTGTTAATAGTACTTTTGATGATGGAAACAATATTTCAAATATTCACTTTCAGTTCCAATTGCATTTTTGGGGGATTTACAAACTGGACTATGTGTTTTATAAGTCAATGGTTAACAATAATTTTGATAATCGAAACTATTCCCTTTCTATTCCAACCCGGTTTTGTTGTTGTTGTTGGAGATTTACAAACTAGATAATATTTTGTAAGTCAATGGTTGATAATAATTTTTGACAATGGAAATATATTATTCTGTAAATTTAAATTAAATTAGAACCAAAGTAGTAACACACGCAAAATGAAAATATTATAAATTTAAATAAATGATTGTGTTTGTGTGTGTGTGTGTTGCCCTTTCTTTTATTATTTTATTATTAAATAATAATGAAATTTTATTAAATCTAAAAAGAAAATTAATAAAATAGAAAACTATTTTGTGTTGTGTTTAAATTCGAGGCATATAATTAAATTTTATAACATTACTTCGCTCACATCAACAACAAAACCTCGGCATCTAAAATAATATTGATCGTATTAGTGGGTGTATCAGGTGGCTGGTGTATCTATTTGGGTGTATTTTTGTACGTGTATACAAGTTTTGCAATTGATACGTGAAAATTCGGTCAAGTGCAAGTTATACTTCAGTATTAGCTATGTGCACGGTTGTCGAGACTAGGCACATATATTGCCAACTTAACGATTAGAAAAAAAAAATTCGTTACGCAGGAGCTGCTTCAACTTAGCGAATTTCCTTAGAATACATAAATGACTCTCTAGCGGTCACAATTTTAGTCTGATCAAAATGAAATGTCGTATATGATTTTAGTATTTGCGAGGCCAAGTTTATTAATAAATGACATATGTCAAAGGGAAAGGGGGGTATAAAGAAAGAAGAAAACACAAAATATAAAATATCTCTCTTGATATTAGAACAATCGAAAAAAGCATAAGAAATAAAGTTGTAGAAAATTATATTTGCTACAATTCATTACCTTATCATTTTTGCTCAAACTCTAATGTGTACAGAGATATTAAGGAATTTAATTTTCAATCTTAAACCGTCAATATTTCTATAAATATTAGTGTAACAGAAAAAATGATAAGAAACTAAATTACAGTAAAACTTAGTACCTACAACTTTACTTCTTATAAATTTTTCGATTTTTCAAATATTAAAGGAGATATGTCAAATTTAGTGTTTCCACCTCCCTCTAAACCCCCCTTTTCCCTTGTTCGATTTTACCCATTAACGAACTTGACCTTTTGCATATCAAAAGCGCCTCAAATACCAAATTTCATTCTGATAAAATGAAAACTGTGACCGCTAGATTGATTACAGACCGCTAGAGTGATTATATATATATATTTCCATAGATATATATATATATATATGTATATAAATTTTACTGATGGTGATTTTTGATATCTACTAGGTAGGATCGATGGACATTTGAAGAAATTTTTGCGAAATTTTGACTTCGGTACGGGATCAATAGCTGTATTTCCTTTCAGGAAATTCACTAAAAAATGTGTGTGTACACCCACCCCGTTCAAAAAAAGTGAACCGACCTGAACGGAATCAGTCTCTCAAAATTTTGATTATTCTTGTAGTAAATGTTTTTTTATACTGATATTGGGATCAAATATATTTGGTGTATATAATAATAAAATTATACATTGTACAGAGAGTTACAAAAGTGACAAGTTTATGGAATGTAAGAAAATTAACATTTCAGGTTGGTTCATTTTTTTTTTTGAACGGGAGTGTACTTAGGTACGCATGTAAGAAGTTATATATTGTGAGACACGCACCAAATTAACAACGAGCAACATATCTCTGATTCCATATCTCAGAGATAGTTACGATTAGCTAATTCATACTGATGATGACCACCTTGTAGTCGAAATACGTATTTATAAAATACAAATAATTGTTCTAGGAATTGGGACAAAATTTTAAATTTCATTTCAAAAAACCTAGAGTTCTCTTTGATTATTTTAATAATCTTTATAACTCGCGTTGTTATTTTCACTTGTTAAATGTTGAATTCTGTACACGTTGAGTTGAATATAGTATTACAAATCACTGACCTCCACCATTCCATACATGATGGAGGTCAATGGTACAAATATATCTATGTAATCGTGCACGTTTCAGCTACCGGTCTTTAAACACAGTATGTGTATTGTATACATAGAGAAAAGTTGAAAAGTTTTTACCTAAAAATGAATTCGAATGGAAAGTGATCAATCTATTGTGAAGATAATCTAATTACTAGTAAAATGGATTACTCAACTAGCAACAACAAATTAATGTTGTTATGAAGAAAATTCAATTTAATGACAGGTTCTTCAAAATTTGACAACTTATTATTTCAATAATAAAGAATATCCTGTCAAAGTTTGAACTTGATCCTGCTTTTAGTTTTTGAGTAAAAAAATGTTAAAGTTACGATTTTTAAGAGGTTTTTACGTAGCTTAAATGGACTCGGCGGTAAAAACAGTAATACAAAATTCTATATCTCGAACATTAGAAATCCCAGGTTTATGAAAAACTGTCATAATAATTATCAATGCCTTATAAATACCTGGACAAAATTTCAAAACAATAGGGAATATGCATGAAAATTTTTTTTCACTTGAATTGAAGCATTTTTACTTGACAAATATCAAGGTAAAATTACTTTTTAAATAACTTTAAAAATAAGCGAGATATGAATGATTGAAATTCCCGATTAGACAAAGAGGGTGATAGCCCTCTTGTTATGTTATGTGACGTCATATTACACTTTCACCATTTAAAATACACGTAAAACTCCGTTTTTAGTATTTTTGCAAGAAAGAGACAGATAATAATCTTTAAAAGCTTATAGCTTCCTTGATATTTGTCGGATTTTAATTTCGTTTTTAAATATTATTACAGTATTAACAGTATTTTCATATTCTGAAAATAAATGTGAAACAAAATTTTCATGCTTATTCCCTATTCTGTTTTTTGGTTTCTGAGATAATTAAATTTATAGATCGAAAAATGGTACTAAAGCTACTTTATTTTAGATTGTCACAGTAGGTTTGGTAAGGTCGTCAGTTTAATTAAAATTAAATAAATAATTATTAATAAAAAAAATTAAATTATTATTAAAATAATTTTTAATTTATTTTTTAATTGTTAATAATTAATTTAAAAAATCTTCTAACGTAGTTAGAATTCGTGTATTTTGAGTAACATGAACTTTACCATTAATTTTGGTTGATTTACCCCCACCACTTTCATAACAACCTTAAGTAATACTACGCACACTTTATAAAATGCGTGTATGTGTGTGTATCTTAATTTATTTATGTTGACTATATCAAAAATTATATAGTTTTCACTTTTAAGGATTATTTATTTTTTTAAATATTCTATTAAGAAAATTGGGTTAAATTAATTCTAATTGATTTTGATAATTTTAATTAAGGACGTTCATGTGCTATATATATAGTTCATTCCTAAAACCTTATCATTTTTGGTCGTTAATTAAAATTAAAATTCATTATTTTAATAAATATGCATGGCTTTATTAGTATATTTATATAACTATAATGTTTTAGCGCGATAAAAATAGTTTCAATTATTCTGATTAAAATAATGTTGAATTAATTTATAATGTTCGATAACATTACTTTATTCATTCATTTCAATAAACTGTATAACTCAAAGGATATTTTAAAACAATATTTAGCACAGTGTCTAATTTATTAACAAAGATGTTACAAGTTTCCCATAAGCTCTTCGTTAAAAATTAAGAACTTAATCGTTGAATAATTGTTAATAACCTTTTCAAATGATGTCTTTGCTGAGTAAATACTTCTTGAGCTTAAAGCACATTTTCCAGTTCATTTTTTCTGTCAGAAATGAATCTAGAACCGGCAATTTTGGAAAGTTTTGGTACAATAGATAGATAGATTGCAGAGGCTGTCCTGGACGGACTTCACTTTGACCATAAAGTCGTCCATTGTGATGCCCAAGGATGTGAGTGAAGTGGAAGGAATTTTTGTGTATTAGCTAGGAATTGGTAGGATATGCGGCTGCAACCGACTCCTGATGGTAACTATGCCGATATTCATCTGAAGTTCGTGAAGGAAACTGCAGAAAACCTTCTCAAGCATAGCCAGTTACTTCGTTCTTGTCCATACGCCGACAGTTTAGTCAATTAACCGCCCCTTTTTTTTCTTTTTTTTTTAAATAATTGACAAACGGCGATGTCGGGATTCGAACCTATAACCTCCCAGTATCCAAGTAGGCATACTGCGCATACATAACGCCTTAGACCGCTCGGCTACTTGGACTGGTTTTGGTACAATACCTAAAATTCTGTCTCAGAATACCATAGTTTGTCTGAGTTTCGTGTACTGTCTCCCATACTTTTCTCTGCATGGGTCTATTTTTAACCAAAAATTTATATATTTGATCTCAAAAACATCCAATAAGTAGCTCCTTTTTATCGAATTTACAAAACATCATCACACCAATGTCTTACAAATTGTCTACTTAAAAAAAAATTTCCAGAGGTAAAACCTGACTGAATCGACGTTTTGTCTCTGAAACCCTCTATAGGGAATAAGCATGAAAATTTTGTTTCACATTTATTTTCAGAATATGAAAATACTGTTAATACTGTAATAATATTTAAAAACGAAATTAAAATCCGACAAATATCAAGGAAGCTATAAGCTTTTAAAGATTATTATCTGTCTCTTTCTTGCAAAAATACTAAAAACGGAGTTTTACGTGTATTTTAAATGGTGAAAGTGTAATATGACGTCACATAACATATCAAGAGGGCTATCACCCTCTTTGTCTAATCGGGAATTTCAATCATTGATATCTCGCTTATTTTTAAAGTTATTTAAAAAGTAATTTTACCTTAATATTTGTCAAGTAAACATGCTTCAATTCAAGTGAAAAAAAATTTTCATGCATATTCCTTATTATCGAAATTTAATCGAAATCGTTTGAACAGTTTTCAAGAACGTGATTACAAATAACTAAATATATATACACAACGTCCTTATAAAAAAAACAATGATTTCAAATACATTGTGTAAGATTCGACCTAAGAACTATGGAAAATAAAATGACATGTTCAAATAGGCCATGTGGGAAATAAAATTGTATACGATCAAACCGGGGGGGGGGGGGGGTATAGAGCACATATGAACAATAAAATATCAATCAATAATTAAAAATCATCTTTTTATATTTAAATAATATATAATAATGTATTCATAGCAGATAAACGGAAATGTATGCATACATCGTGTTCTTCAAATTGACGACACTATCAAAACAGAACAATGAGAGTTATTTAAGGTGCTTGGAGACATTTACTTCAATGAAATTTGTTTTTTATTTAATTTAAATAACATATTCAAAGTTTTGAACCATTTAAGAATTATTGCCAAATTTCGAAACAAAACATTTATTGGATTCAATAGAAACAAAATTTCAAATACATTGACCTTTTTGATTTTAGAATTCCGTACTTCAAAACGATGAAAACCGTAAGCTGTATAAGATCACTCTTGCGTCTATCTGTCCGCTTTCTAAAAAGCTCAAAATGTGCGATAAAAAGCTGTTTTTCCCCGTGATCTATATCTAAAATTTCGATATTATTAGGGTTAGTACACTGTAAATAATAAAATAGTGGACCCAACAACACCATCAGGTAGATGGCCGATACCACCATACAGGCAAATGATTAACACTTCCTTAAACTATCCCTTAAACTCGGCCTTGCGCACTACCGTGCTCTAAATCAAAACAAATAGTCCATAGTACAGTACCGTTTTTTTTTAATGATTAGTAACAGGCTAAATTTTTGTCAGTAGCTTCCTTTCGACGAGACGTCCAACTTTTTTCTCGCGAAAATTCTCGATGATAGTGACTAACGAAGCGCGTAAGAGAGTAACTTGTTTGTTTGACGATAGCAAAAATTTTATCAGTAACAATTAATTTGTTAGTTAAATTGAGAGATAATGTAATAAAGACTTCCAAAAAACTTGAATTCTACAAAATGGATGGTGTGACAGGTAGGTCCTCCACCCCCAACATGTTCAAATAACAGGGTATATAAAGTTATTACTTGGCGCTATTTAAATAACCGTTACTTGGCGCGATTGAGTGTATTCACGATAAAAACAATATTGTAGTCTTTTATGAACTAAAGTTTGAAGAAATGAGACCTACAATATGTATAAACGTTGTGTGTCATTGAAATAAGAAAACATTTTTCTAATTTATAAATGAAAATTTTACATTGACATGTTCAGAGCGTAGGACTGGGAAATTGAACCACTAAATTTGTAGGACAAGGTGGCCATCAAATTATACATACCATTATTAATTAACAGCATAAAAATCAGCTTGTTTCTAATAACTATGTATACCTCGTTATTTGAATATGTTGGGGGTGAGGGACCTACCTGTCCTACCATCCATTTTGTAGGACATAAGTTTTTTTGAAGTCTTTATTACATTATCTCTCAATTTAACTAACAAATTAACTGTTACTGATCAAATTTTTGGTATCGTCAATCAAACAAAAGTTACTCTCTTACGCGCTTCGTTAGTCACTATCATCGAGAATTTTCGTGAGAAAAAAGTTGCGTATGTGTGTATATATATTTGTTCTATTTTAAAATCAAACCGGTTTTTTGTCCTGATTATATAACACAGTGCTGGAACGTCCTTAAGAAGAATTTATGATTTATATCATTTGATGAAATTGTAGCGGTATCGCTTCTTTATTAAATTATTATTATAATTTTGTTCATCATTTTTAGTTGTTGCATAACAACTATAACTTCCCCCTATTATCACGGTTGCTTTGAATGTTAACAACCTTGATAATTTACGTATAAATATATATAATATTTCATAAATCAAATCAATAAAGATCAATTATATCTTTATCTTTATCGGGCGCCAATTTGTAAAGGTAGAAGATAGTTATAATAAATGATTATTATTTAAATAAATAATAAATATATGTGAAAGATATAATTGATCTTTATTGATTTGATTTATGAAATGTTATATATATTTATATGTAAATTATCAAGGTTGTTAACATTAAAAGCAACCGTGATAATAGGGGGAAGTTATAGTTGTTATGCAACAACTAAAAATGATGAACAAAATTATAATAATAATTTAATAAAGAAGCGATACCGCTACAAAATAATATATAAATTTCTAATTATAAAATAAAATGACCGTTAGACAGACATTAGATGTTCTATTTTCCTTGTTCGACTGAATCAAAAAATTTTATTAAGAAAAAAAAAATGTATGTAATTTTGAATAATTTGTTGTTTGGTTACGGCTCGATAGATCTTCATTGACCTTCTTTCTATTAATTTTTTTTTAATGAAATTTTGTATGTAATTGTAGTACTAAAGGTCACAAAATTAGCGTCCATTTTTCAATAGTTTATAGTTGGATTGTACTTTATTCATTTGGTTTTGGGCAAAATGTTTCGAATAAAAGTCACTAGAATATTTATAATGAACAACTTTTATTCGAAGCATTTTTTCGACAAGTGAATGTATACGACAAATCAATTGTAAAATTTTGTATAAAGTACGCTACTTTTATGGCCGTGTGTACAAAGATATAACAAAAAAATTGACGTTTGTTGATAATTAGTTTTTGATATGTTTAGTCATAATCTGAAAGTTTATGTAACAAGTCAATTAAAATTATATATATTTTTTGTTGTTAATTGCATGTTAGGGAAGTTAGGATTTGGTACTGAGATAAACAAGCAAGGCTTGTTTATACAGGGTCAGTTTTACCTCTATATATGTAGAACATTGATACTGATAATACAAAATACCAAAAAACCCATTTTTTGTCTTGGACATATTATGTACACTCCCGTTCAAAAAAAATTGAACCGAATCAATGTCTCACAATTTTGATTATTCTTTGTAGTAAATGTTTTTTGACAGATACAACATTTTATTTTATTTGTATACGTAAGAGGGAGATCTAACACATAACATGTATTTACATTACATATTCTTACTCTATCACTGAACTTGTTTACATAAATAAAAAATATAAAACTTTCATTTCTTTTTTCACATTTAAAAAATATACTACTTATCTTTGTTTATAAATAAATCATTATACAGAGAGTTACAAAAGTGAGGAGTTTTATAAAATGTAAGAAAATTAATATTTCAGGTTAGTTGAATTTTATTGAACGGGAGTGTATATGTACAATACCGGTGTAGTCAACCTGACTTATTCTACTCTAATATTGAATTCCATGATATATTTTAGTTATATTTGTTAAACTCTATATATAGAGGTAGTGTGAGTGTTTCACGTCAGATGCTTTTTAAATAAAGTTTCTAATTTTTTTTTTTTTAAATAATGGATTATAGATTGAGTAACTTTGCCAAAATAACGTGTCAATGACAAATAAAAATATAAGTTAAGACCACAAGATGGCTCTGATTTTAAACGTCTAATTTTTATCATTTTTTTTACTATTATACAACCGATCACGGACGTATATAAGGGAGCGGTTTAGGGGTCCAAACACCACCCTTAGATAGATAGATTGTAGCGGCTGCCCTGAACGGGCTACACTTCGACCATAAGGTCCATTGTGATGTCTAAGGATGTGGGTGGAGTGGTAGGAATTTTTTTGTATACATTATGATAGGAACTATGTCGATATTCATCTGGAGATCGTGAAGGAAACTGCAGAAAACCTTCAAAAGCATAGCCGGTTACTTCGTTCTTGTCCTCCATACGCCAGTTTCGTCAATTAACCGTCCTTTTTTTTCTCTTAGTAATTGATAAACTGCCGATGTCGGGATTCGAACCTATAACCTCCCAGTCCCCAAGTAGGAATAACGCCTTAGACAGCTCAGCTACTTGGCTGGTAACCACCACCCTTAGTCTACGCAAAACGGATAATATTCGCCGAATATTCACCTATCTTTTGGCTGCAGCTTTACTTGCGTGTGATAGGGATGATCATTTATGTAATTTTCAATTGATTGTTTTTATTGGCGTTAAGAGTTCTGCTTTTTTATCGTCGTGAAGTCACGGGCAAAAACGAGTTTATCTTTGTGCATTATTGGACTACCCCCACTCTCTGTGGCAGCTATAGGTATGCCCGTGCAACCTATGCTGCTTTTCTGTACCGATAAAGTAGAACTAATAGGGAATATGCATGAAAATTTTTTTTCACATTTATTTTCAGAATATGAAAATACTGTTAATACTGTAATAATATTTAAAAACGAAATTAAAATCCGACAAATATCAAGAAAGCTATAAGCTTTTAAAGATTATTATCTGTCTCTTTCTTGCAAAAATACTAAAAACGGAGTTTTACGTGTATTTTAAATGGTGAAAGTGTAATATGACGTCACATAACATATCAAGAGGGCTATCACCCTCGTTGTCTAATCGGGAATTTCAATCATTCATATCTCGCTTATTTTTAAAGTTATTTAAAAAGTAATTTTACCTTGATATTTGTCAAGTAAACATGCTTCAATTCAAGTGAACAAAAATTTTCATGCATATTCCCTATTAAATGCGCCAAAAAAGCATAAAATAGACAAATTTTGTAAAAATTTAACTAAAATTACTCAAAAATTGGTGAGATTCAGAAAATGAAACCAAAAATTCTGTAAAAATTTCGCACCTTACAAAATTCAATGATAAACACTTTGTCACAAAGAATCCGACTCGTTAATTATTACTTTCAATAAATATTATTCTCGATCTTAGCAAATAAACAATAAATATCATAAAACTAATGAAATCATATAAATAAATAATAATTAATCAACTTTCTTATTATTATGATTTCTTATCGATTATTTAAAAAAAAAATATATATAAAAAAGTATTTGATATAGTTTTATTGTTAGAGAAAGTATTAATTGATTTGTGAGTGTAAAATTTAAACATAATAAATGCAATATAAAAAACATTGGTTTAATGGACAATAATCGTCAACTTTTATCGACGACATACTTCATTATATTTTACATAAATTATATGACATTTATTATTTAAAATGTACAAATGCATTCATCAAAACTGAATCATATTAAATCTATAAGTTTCTATTAAAAAAAACATTTTAAAAACAAGGTTTTTGTAGTAAAACTAATTTTCTACTTCTTATGTGTTTTTCGATTTGTTCAATATTAAGAAAGATATAGCAAATTTTTTGTTTCCCCCTCCCTTTATACCCCCCCTTTCCCCTTGTCGATTCTTGTCGTGCTTACCATAAGAATGCATTGTCATCGAAACTGAACCAACATGTAAAAATTCAACTCCGTAGGATAAGAGGAAGTGGTTCTAATTCAGCTTGCAAGATTTGACCCGAACATACATACATACATGCATGCATGCATACATGCATACATACATACATTGCAAGTGAAATAAAGCTTGTAAAAAGAGTATACAGTATACATTATTTTTAATTAAATTAAATACTGATATGAAAAAATTAACTCGTCAACCAGGAATTGAACCTCGGGCCTCTGGATATCTAGTCCAGTATGCTTCCGCTACACCAAAGACGACTGTGACGTAATAGTCAACTTTTTTATATTATTCTTATTTTTTATTTATTTAGACAAGCATACTGGACTAGATATCCAGAGGCTCGAGGTTCGATTCCTTCGACTTAGAGTTTCTTGTGTCATAGGGTATCCTCATGACGTCATATTAAATCCAACATGGCGAATAAGACTTACATAATACGCTAGAAAAAAAAATTCACAAATGTATCGAGTTTGGTGTCCTTAAGTGATTAGTTTTAATTCACAAATTCTTAATATTATACTAAAAAGTCTTAAATAGTTATAAAAACTCGACTACGAAACAAATTTGAGTACCTTTGTAAATATTTCTCGTAGTCGAAACCAGGGATTTCCATCTCTACAGATCTGACATTACATTTGCGGTGTATTCTTAAACAGTACAACAGGAGGTTAATTATAAATCATATTCCAGTCTGTTAAACAATATCATAGCATCGTAGCGTAACGCGTAAGTGCTGAAAGTTGTTTTCCATGTAAATGAAAATCATTATTATCTATTTTCCACACAATAAAAATAAATATGATGATGCTTTTATATGTATTATTATTTCTTAACACATTATATATACTGTGTGGTTCATCTCATGGTAGTCACACTTCTGGAAAATTGCTGTTGTTTTTCAAATGTACGAAAGTAGTTTCAAATATGCTGATTAAAATAATTAATTATTCAAATAATCATGATAGTTGAACATGTCTTTTTAAATTTTTATGAATTTTATACCGGATTTAATTATATATAACTAACTGATACCCACCCACTTCGCTCGACCCGGCCCGGCTTCGCATGGTTAATTACTACACTTTGATCTGAGCTCATTGATCGGAGAATCGATAACATACAACAGCCAAATATATGGTTATATCCACACTATTACAACACCTCACATGGGAGAGTTTAAAAAAAAATTTGTATAATATGTAACTAAGGTGATATGTAACTTTGGTGTTTTAACTTAAAATTAAATACGTAAGCCATGAAAGTAAATTTTTTTCGAAATATCTTTATTATTTACACATACGAAATTTTAATTAGGATGTACATATAAACCTTCCGGAAAAAATTACCTACATGATGGTGAAAACCGTTTCAAAATCCGTTGCGTGGTTTAGAAGGAGTTAGTGGATAAACAGACAGACGCGTATTAATCTATACATAGTATAAAAGGATGTCTCCTTCTACTTTATTGGAAAATTGGGATTTTTAAAATCTTTTTTTTTTTGTGGCCACCCTGATTATAAATAAAACAAACTAAGTTAATACTAAGGCATACAAAGTAAATGGACATTGAAGTCGGTATATTCAGTATTACATAGAACGATAGGAACGAAAGGATATACTTATTAGATTAGTATTAGTATGAGAGTATACAGCTTGTTTTTTAAACTACACCCAATCTGGAAACAGTGTATAATGTATCTATCGCTGTCTATATGCTGTGTACTATGATATGGTGTACTTTGTTACACTTTGTGAAATATTTCATTGTTGAAATACCGTTAAAGTAATACAATCAAATACTTACAAAGCATCCAACATTATAATACAAAGTGTTATTCTGTGCACTGTGTTAGATCAGTCTTTGGTGGGAGTAACAAAGAACATTATATCATGGCATACTGTGCATAGACAGTGATAGATGCACTACACAATAGAGAATATGCATGAAAATTTTTGTTCACATTTATTTTCAGAATATGAAAATATTGTTAATACTGTAATAATATTTAAAAACGAAATTAAAATCCGACAAATATCAAGGAAGCTATAAGCTTTTAAAGATTATTATCTGTCTCTTTCTTGCAAAAATACTAAAAACGGAGTTTTACATGTATTTTAAATGGTGAAAGTGTAATATGACGTCACATAACATATCAAGAGGGCTATCACCCTCTTTGTCTAATCGGGAATTTCAATCATTCATATCTCTCTTATTTTTAAAGTTATTTGAAAAGTAATTTTACCTTGATATTTGTCAAGTAAACATGCTTCAATTGAAGTGAAAAAAAATTTTCATGCATATTCCCTATTGGTGCTATTTCAATTTACATAGTGTATATAATATTTCGTTTAAAATAATATTGGAACACATAAAATAAAGGAAGACTTGTTGTATTTTATAAAACATTACTTATTATTGATTTATTATTTTCTAGTTCTATTTTTGTCATTTAATAATAACAAACATTTAAATATTCAATGATATAATTGATATGATGATAATTTTCTATCCTTTTAGAAAATAATTAATAGTTTTCGGATTACTCTGCACTGATAGAAATAATTCCTTGCAGTAAGAAAAAAAATTTTAAACCAAGAATTTCTGACTCTCATCTATAGGGAAGATATTTAAGATATTTAGTATAAGAAAATAAGTATCTTGACATCTATAGTTTTGACTTGAGAAAATTATCTTAATTAAAGATAAACTCACACTTGACCCAAGAATCTCGAAATTCTTAAACTGAAATAATGATTTCGTTGGAGCAAAATGCTAAAATTTCGGACCAAAATAAACATCTGTTTAATCCAAACAAATGAAACTTTTTAAAGACGTAATGATATACTTCAGTTAAAGAAGCTGCATAAACTTTCTCTTCTTGAGTTTTTTTTTAGTAATAAAAATACTTTTTTTTTACAAGAATTTCATTTTCTTTTTGTTTATATATTCTATCTGACATTATTCTGACGAATACCTTTCTGAATTCGTGGAAACTGTAATGTTAGTCCCTTGCTTGGTCTATATACACGTTTAAGCTCGTTATTGCGTATACAAAGCGATAAAAATATTGATATTTTTCAAAAAATGAGGAGCCCCATCAACTTCCGTCAAGATATTTTAAATTATTAAAACATTGTATATAAATTTATTCAATAAATACAGAGGTGTACACTGTACAAAATAAAATAGTGGACCCAAATATGCCAGGTAGTTAGCTGATACTAACTACCTACAAGCAAATGAATAATACTTATGGACGTTCCAGCACTGTGTTATATAATCAGAACAAAAAACCGGTTTGATTTTATTATAGCACAAATACATAAACACACATATACAACACATAGACAAAAACACTGTTCACATATACAAAATAATGCTATTTTGAAGAAAAATAATAATTTTAAAATTTTATATTTCGAAAACAAAACGGTAACACGATTTTTTTTTAAAATTTATATAATAAATATTTAGCTTTTCTCTCCTAGTTTTTTTTTTAAATTCTGTCGAGTATTTTTTTTAATACAACAGATAATAGTTGGACGGGCATGAAGTTTTACATGCTTCTAATGAGAGAGAGTGAGAGAGAATGATAACTTTGATATTAATTATCTCGCGTTCTAAACGGTCAAAAACTCTGAAACTTGATCAGACTAAAATTGTGATCGCTAGAAAATGATTTATGTATTCTAAGGAAATTCGCTAAGTTGAAGCAGCTCCTGCTTAACGAATTTTTACTAAAAGCATATGAAAGTATATACGGTACTTATAACAAAAAAACAATTTTTAAAATTTTTATCTGTCTGTTTGTTCCGGCTAATCTTCGAAACGGCTGGACCGATTTTGACGGGACTTTCACTGGCAGATGGTTGATGTTATAAGGAGTAACTTAGGCTATATTTATTTTTTGAAACGATGAAACTAATCAAATGCGTTGCTCAGAGAATTAGTTCATTCGTTTCGCCGTATTTATACCCGCCGCGTAGTTGAATCAACTACGTTAACTTTTTTTTAAATGTGTATTACTTTTTTACAAATTAAAATATACATTAAAAGTTGACAGTATATCGTGACACATTTACAATAATATGTCTTCTCCCATTAAATATTTAATGAATACCATTATAATAATAATTAATTATCAAATAATTAATTCAACTAATTGTTTTATTTCAATATTTTAAGATGATTATTACACACATCTCTATGTCAGCTTAACTACTAAACTCAATACATTATAAATTACAATTTGTATTATTAATTCATACAGTCGTATATTTAAGGATGTTCGAGCACTGGAGCTTCAAACAGATTAAGACTTGATTTTATTTTAGATGTAGTTGAAGTGCATATAAATCAATTATAAAAGTTTCAGGAGGAGGGTTCGAGTTTTAATGCATTGCTCTTATGGAGAAACCCATATTTTCACACATATTTTAATAATTTTCACTTGGAATAAAATAAGACGAATAAAAAAAAAACTACGCAATAGAAAATAGAAATATTAATAAAAAGATTGATCCAATAAAATTCCGGTATGGCGGGCCTAAAAAAATATTTAAGAAAACCACTGAGATTTTGGGTAAATATCATTTCTGTCGGCGGTAGCTTAATTACCCGAAATCTGAGGTTTTTTCTTAAATATTTTGATTATTCTTGTAGTAAATGTTTTTTAATATACTTTCATTTCTTTTTTCACACTTAAAATATATACTACTTATCTTTGTTTATAAATAAATAATTATACAGAGAGTTACAAAAGTGAGGAGTTTTATGAAATGTAATAAAATTAACATTTCAGGTCTGTTCAATTTTATTGAACGGGAGTGTTCTATATATAAGATTTTGAAGAATTTTAAAAAATGGACTATATCTAGTGCTCGTACATCCTTAAATCAGTTAGTGATTCCCAATAGTATTCTTTTGAAACACATATATTATTCATGTTCTTGAGTTATTCAAGTATTTTTGTATTTCTAATAAATAGAGCAAGGTTTATGTTTCAACTGTGAATTATAATTATTTTGAGAGTGATTTTTAATATCTTGTATAACGAGAGTTCCTTAGGATTATGACATCTGGTGGCAATAATTAGAAATCAAGTAGTCAGGATCAACTGTGATAGTTACATATGCGTTACTACGATTAAAAATTATTATTTTGTCAATGAAACTCATCTGTTTGTATGCCTCAAGTAGGGAAACTGTCCCAGATGGCTTTCAAATAGCCTCAAAGCAATCTTCGACTAGATAGAAAATGATCCGACAGTGTTCCATTAAACGGTCCAGAACCGTTTCTTGGAGTGCCGAAAAGCACAATAAAATATAAAATAGAGAAATGAGTGGTACACACACAATGTAACCGTTCTTGGGTAAATACACATGACCAGGATCATGCAAAGGCTCATCATGATCTTCATGACCTTCAAGGTTATTTGAAGATCAAGTTATTTTTTGACAGAATTGCTGAGTTTATATTCTCATTTATCATTTTGTCCAAAAACACCTCCTTGAAGCAGTATACCGTGTGGATTATTTATAATGACACCCTGTATATACAGAGTGCGTCATTTTAAACAATACACTCTAATAATATTTCAAAAAGTGACGTTAATAATAGTTGTTTTGTTCGGAGGAGGACATCTTATAATGACCTTGACTTCACCTTAACCTTGACCTTCGAGGTTATTTGAAGATCAACTTATGTTTTTCAAAATTTTTTTTTTTGACGGAATCTTATTGCTGAAAAAAGAACTTTTAAACTGGGTAATAAAAAGTCTATTTTGCTTGATGATGAACCATTTTATTGTCGTTTTAGAAAAAATTTATTACAAATAAAAAATTTTTATTTTTGGCCATTACTAATTTCTACTGTAATAAAACAGAATAATTTTTTTTTTAATTTGGCTTTGCCCGTGCATAGCTCGAAGTGTAATATAATTATGAATTGGTATGTATGGCCCACCAAAGATAAATTAATAATAATATTATTTATATAATTTATTTATTTGACATTTTTTGTTAAAAATATTGATTTAATGTCGTCAAATGACATCATTTAATATTCATTTGTGTATGTGAATCCAAATGAACATCAATAATATTAATAATTAGATGAAACTCGTTGAAAAATTAAAAAATGGTACTTTCTTAGACCTAGCGATTGAATTGAACAATCTTGAAAACCTGAAATTGTCAGGGAAGTTTGAGATTATAATCAGGAAATTTTAATCCCAAGTTATATAAAAAAATTTTTAATTGAATTGATTTGGTCTCTATTTCCTTCAAAATAATTATTAGTTACTTTCGGCTCTTTTTTATACGATTTCAGTCGATATTTCGTAAACCGCTCACCAAATTGTCAAATGAACATGATTATCGCGAGTTTTGGGTTTACTTTATTTAGTGAATTTTATCGAAATCGGAAACAAAAATAATTTTTCTATTTTCTGTGATTTTTTCAAAGTACAACCCCTTAACAAAATTCGAAAAAATCACAACAAATTTTTAGTCATCGATTTTATTGAGAATTAGTTTATAACGTAAATTCGACCCAAAAAACTCAAAAATCCTGTTGGTGTAACGATTTGACGAATAGTTTCCAAGATATGTGTCATCTTGACGATTTTATATCTTCTTCGTACGATTTTAGACGATATCTCGTAAACCGCTCACCAAATCGTCAGATGAACATGGCTTTCGTGTTTTTTGGATCAAATTTACAATCTATAGTGAATTTCATCCAAATCGGAAACGAAAACAATTTTTCGATTTTCTGCGATTTTTCAAGGTACACCCCGCAGACAAATACGAAAAAATCACAAAAAATTTTCGTCTATGATTTTAATGAAAATTAATTAACAAGGTAAATTCGGCCCAAAAAACTCAAAAATTCTGTTGGTTTAACGATTTGATGAATCGTTTCCGAGATATGTGTCATCTTTACGATTTTATATCTTCTTTTATACGATTTCAGACGATATCATGTAAATCGCTAAGCAAATCGTCAAGTGAACATGATTTTCGTGTTTTTTGGGACAAATTTACGTTATTTAGTGAATTACAATCCAAATCGGAAATAAAAATTACTTGGCGATTTTTTCAAGGTTTAAAAAATAAATTCCATTATAAAAAAATTTTTAGTCACCGATTTATATGAAAATTAGTTAAAAAAACTCCAAAATCCAGTTGATTTAACTATTTGACTAATAGTTTCCGAGATATGTACCCTCTTTACGATTTTGCATTCCCTTTCTTACGAGATTTCAGATATAAATATGACTTTCGTGTTTTTTTTGGGGTCCAGTTTGACAGTTTATATATCGTCATCTGTTTTTCTTTCAGAATAGTCAAAATATGTTCCCCACAGTTGGTAAAGTCAGGTAATACTATTTTGATTGACGCTCTGTACGTATACTTCACGATAAATCCTCTAGTATACACAGGTCATTAACGTAATTTTTCGCGTGTCTGTTGTCTTATTTCTTTTATAAAATTTAATGGTGCTATAATATATCATACTAAAAAACCTTCGATATAAGATTTCAGGAAAAGTTATAAGCCTTATGATTTTTATAATATTTTTTTTTAAATATAACGATACATCGGATATTCAAGAAGATGATAGATGATCATATGATATCCACAAACTATGTAACTAGGTCATTGAATCAATTTAAGGTAATTATTTATACTTCATATTTTGATGAAATTTAATGAACAATCAGTCATTAGATAAAAACAAAATTGTCCCATACTTATCTATTACACAAATACCTACCTATTAAAACTAGTTTATTTGTCTGTTGGTGTATTAAGAAATTTGGGGAAAGTTTTTTTTTTTTGTTTACTTGACAAATTACAATTTTTAGTACATACAATGTTCTGAATATTATTTTTTGTATTTATTTCATAGAATCAAAGAAGAGAGAGTTTTTAGTACATTTTATAATATATACAGAGTGTTTGGGAACTGCACGATACTATTTTAGAAATGTGTTTTCCAATACAAAATAAACCAAAAAGTTCCTACAAACAGAATTTCTCCGACAATTCTCCGTTAAAAACACCCTCTAGCAAGAGAACAAAGCAATTTTAAGAAAAAGTTTTTCTACAATAGATACGAATTTTTTCCGTAGAATACGAATATGCAATAAAAAAAAATTGAGTTTCCATTTAAAATTTGACCTTGTTTCGCCCTTGCAGGTCTATCGGACCCGAAATCTGATTAGTGCATTCGATTCCTCGAGAAAAATTACTTGGGGTTACCATTTGAAATTTTTTAGTTAGAACCACCTTATACGATTTATTATGCCGTGTCCAAACTTTTTAGCATCCTGTATGTACAATAGTGAACTTTTAATGGTCTAAGATCCGGCATTAGAAAAATCTTCCCTCATCTGTTAATTGAATTAAATAATGTTTAAAAGGCAGATAACAATATTATAAATGTATGAGTGCAATGTCTGCCACCGTAGTCCTATTAAGATGCTGGCTATTAAGATTAATGAATTAATTAATATGATATAGTGTCTTTGTTTGTTGCTCGAACAAATATAATTGTCTCTCTCTCTGCGTAGAACACATTTTTTGAAAATTTTATTACTTAAAAATTTTTGTGTATAGGCTGCAAATAATTTAATTATATATTTATTATATTTATTATATAAAATATATTTTATAATATCACAGTAATAAAATTTTCAAAAAATGTGTTCTACGCAGAGAAAGAGAATTAAATTTGTTCGAGCAACAAACAAAGACACTATATATCATATTAATTAATTAATGTTAATAGCCAGCAGGACTACGGTGGCAGACATTGCACTCATAACATTTATAATATTGTTATCTGCCATTTAAACATTATTTCATTCAATTAACAGAGGGAAGATTTTTCCAATGCCGGATCTTAGACCATAATTTGAAATATATTCATGCTGAGCCGATTAAAATCCGTATATGACGAATGTATTGGTAGTATTAATAGTATAGAATTAAAACATATGTTACAATTTGTGTGCAAAATATATTTATGCACTTCTTGAATGAAATGAAATAACTTCCTAGTTGCTGGTGGCGGCTGGCTGCTTGGTAAATATATAAAATAGACACACGTAATTGTTACAAATTTATATCAAAAATGAAATAAATAATTAAGTTGTTCGTTATTGAGTTACATTGTTAATTTCCTTATTTGTGTTTTTATTTAATCAGCCCGTCAGTCAGGAGGCAGTACTTACTCACTCAATCAATGGTAGTTAGTAGTTAGTGGTTGGTAGTGTTGTCTATAAACACTCTAAACATATGAACATACTATAACTCAGAGGTGGGCACAGACGGCTCGTCGGAGTCGAACGAACTCTCCATAAGCTGGGTGAGAGTAAGTAATAAAGGTATGTTTTGAAGTAAGACGGAACGATGTTTAAATACAGGTTGTCCCCCTACCGATTATTGCCCAATAATTTATTCAATCAATTTAGAATTAGTTTTATAAAATATTTATTATTTAAAAAATATCTTTTACAATATGGAGAGATACACCAAAAAACATAATAATAATAATAATTACAACAACAACAACTATATGTATTCCTACTTTATGTAAAATTTAACCATTTAAAAATTAGTAACAAATTACCACCCAGCTTTATCATTGGCATCTTTTTTGTATCCAGTGTCATCAAATTCCCATGACACTATACCCCCTACTAAGAAAAAATAATTAAATCAAGTAAATAATTGTTTATTAGTTCTCCGATATGAATAGTTTAGGCAAATTATTCGGAATTTTCTAAAATCTAATTCTAAAATCTAAACTAAAGCTAAATCATCAAAAAATTTACAAGCGGTAAATCACCAGCCCCAAATTACCAGCCCAAAATTTCAGGGTATGTATTCAATGTATTGTATGTATTGTATACTTTGAATAATAGTGACCATAAAAAATAGTTGGTATTATTATATTTTTTTCAGAAAATGTTTTATTAAAAATAGAAAATAATAATTGGTAGGGGATACCCTATATTTACTCTATCTCTCTTCCCACCTCTCACTCAGAGCTCAGCGCAGTCAAGGTCTGCCCACCTATGTTATAACTATCTATGCAACAACAAACATACTACAGTGTGGCGCGCCGCCGCATAAATAACGTTATGATTTATTTAATGAGTAACTTTTTTCTTTCTGATTTTAATTAACGTTGGCATTTATTAAAATTAAGATTACAGTTTGGAAATATGTTCACATATATAATATCTTTCAAATGGCCCCTATTGTTTGCTTCGACCTGACATGCTCTTTCCAGAGCATTTTCCATAACTTGTCTTAGAATTTCAGGTCCCAACGCCTTCACTTCTTCTCGGATATTGGCCTTAAGCTCTTGGATGGTTCTTGGCTTATTGGCATACACCTTACCGTTTAGGTAGCCCCAAAGAAAAAAGTCGGGACCCGTTCAATCGGGCTATGCGGTGACTAGTTACAATCAGAAAACCGCGATATTATTCGATCGCCAAAAATTTCGTGCAGAAGAGCCACAATTCTGGAATGTTCTCTACCTCTGGCCTTAAAAAATTTTCGCCTAGATATCACCAACTGCTGAGAACGTCGCCTGGTGGAATTTTCGTTGTTTCCTCAACACTTGCTTGCACCCGAGCAATGTTCACATAATTTCGAACTGTACGAGGTCCAGTACGCGGAAGATAACATGTTGCCGAAAACGCTGAACCAATCGGTAAATTTTGGAGCGCTAGGTGCATTTCTTTGTGTCTGAATTGAAAAGTTCTGGTTCTTTGTTCTGTGCTGAGTCTTTCTGTCATAAATTTCCCAAGGTTTTCGAAGTTAATTTGGAAAAAAAAGAAACAAAAATACGTAAACAAAAAATTTGTTCACTAATTAAATCATAACGTTACTTATGCGCTACCCTATATACAAACTTTACATTCTAAAAGTGGTTTATTATTCACTTATTGAGGACTACTCACCGTATACAGGATGTTTAGGGTAAATAGTACAAATATTTTAACATATGATAGAACTCATCAAAGAAAAAATCAATAAAATTCGTCACCTAGGAGCCACGTAGATTAAGTAAAGTAAATGCGGAGAATCTTGATATGGGAATGATAGGCTCAGGTGAAAGGGGCGCTTGAGATAACCCCTCTCAAGCCAACGAGTCCGCTACTTCGTTCCCCTTAACGTCAGAGTGACCCGGTACCCAGATCAGCCTCAAGGGCCCGAAGTGCTGCCTGGCTATCTGAGAAGATGCTGATATGTGCCCCATTGTAAACTTTCGTGTTACAAATCTGGGCACCTCTCAGCATGGCGAAGATTTCCGAATTAAAAACCGTCGCATATTGACCCAGAGGAATCGATTCCTTTATTCTAGGTCCATAAATCGCCGGTCCTTGACCCATCCGTATAAAAATATCCGGTCCGGGAGGGGGTGAAAAGTTAGGTACATCTCGATCTCATTCCTCACGGGAGGGAACGATTACCCGAAATTTGCTGTCAAAACGATGAATCAGAAGAATGGAATCCTGTGCCATTTCCACAACAGTCAATCGCGTTACATTCAAAAATTTGGTACTGTATATGAATCTATTACTGAAAATTGTCTATACTATCGCCTAATTAAATATGTATCATTTTTCCTGAAACACTCTGTATATAAATATATTGTAGTTACGTAATAACTAAATGAATACATTTTTTAACTATTTTATATGAAATCACTTCAGAGTCATCAAGTAAATGATACGATTAAATATTTAAGTTATAGTAAGAATGTTCATTAACAATGGAAGTGGTGTTGTACCTTATCGTACTAGGAAACCGGAACTATAAACGGAAGAAATGCGAAAAAAAAATATCTTACAATTTTATCAATATTTTTCTTGATTAAATGAAAAATTGTTGTAATTTTGAATATTTTTTTTACGAATAATTTTAAGGTCATTATATACTATAAAAAATTCGTTACGCAGGAGCTGCTTCAACTTAGCGAATTTCCTTGGAATAAATAAATTACTCTCTAGCGGTCACAATTTTAGTCTGATCAAAATAAAATGTCGTATCTGATTTTAGTATTTGCATGGCCAATTTTATTAATAAATAACATACGTCAAGGGGAAAGGGGGGCATAAAGATAGAAGAAAACACAAAATATAAAATATCTCTCTTAATATTAGAACAATCGAAAAATGCGTAAGAAACAAAGTTGTAGAAAATCATGTTTGCTACAATTCATCACCTTATCATTTATGCTCAAACTAATGCGTACAGAGATATTGAGGAATTTGATATTCAATCTTAAACCGTCAATATTTTTGTAAATATTAGGGTTACAGAAAAAATGATAAGAAACAAAATTACAGTAAAACTTAATACCTACAACTTTACTTCTTATAAAATTTTCGATTTTTCGAATATTAAGGGAGATATGTCAAATTTTGTGTTTCCCCTTCCCTCTAAACCCCCCTTTCCCCTGGTCCGATTTTATCCATTAACGAACTTGACCTACCTTTTGAATACCAAAAGCGCTTCAAATACCAAATCTCATTCCGATAAAATGAAAACTGTGACCGCTAGAGTGATTACAGACACATATATATATATATATATATATATATATATATATATATATATATATATATATATATATATATATATATATATATATGTCCATAGATATATATATATATAAATTTTACATCTACGATTTTTGACATCTACAAGGTAGGATCGATGGACATTTGAAGAAATTTTTGCGAAATTTTGACTTCGGTACGGGACCAATAGCTCTATTTCCTTTCAGGAAATTCGCTAACAAGACTCTCTGTGCTTCCTGGGAAGAGAGGGAGATGCATTAACCCCCCCTCAAAATAACCCCTTATAAAAACATTTGTTTTGCGACAGTTTTTTCTAAATATTTTGAAAACGAAAAATAATTCTGGTACACGGAAAAGGGTGACTAGTGTTCTTAGAGCTGTAGAGCCTACAACTTTTGTTTGATCGTTTTTTCGATAGAGATACCCGTTTAAAAGTTTTAATCTGGTTTCCGCTCCCTGTTTTGCATTTTTGTTTTTTTCCGATTATTGGTGAATTTTCTGCATCGAATGGAAGAAATCGTAGCCCGATTAGACCACGGCAAATGACTCATAATTAGCATTGAAAGTGAGTCAGTCACTTAGTCCGGGGGCAGGGAGATTATAGTATATGAATAAAAATTAAATTATTCGCAGGAAAATTAATAGTATTTAAACAATAAATAAATTTGTTAAAAAATTGAAATTGAAAAAAAAAGACATAAGAAAAGGTTAAAGATCTGAAATGTGTTTGATGAAGACCAATGACCCTTCAAAATATAGTAACCACCAAACAAAACGTGGTTGTTTACCTTTCATCATATGAGCTACTGCTATACTGCATAGGTTGTTGATGTAAGGATTCCTCCGTTCATGGTATTGGAAAACTAAATCTACATACACATCAGAGCTGAGCAATATTTTAAGTACATGTACTTATAAAAATTATTTAAGGTAACATCGATTGGTGAGCCATCTATTAAAAACAGTCTGAATTTACTGATTTAATTGTTTAAGGTAGTTCCAGCATTGTCTTGTATAATCAGGACAAAAAACCGGTTTGCTTTTTTTATAGAACAAATACATATACACATATATACTAACATACATATATTTATATACAAATTAATGTAATTTTGAAAGAAGAAAAAAGTTTAAAACTATTATTATCTCAAAAATAAAATGGTAAAACGCGATTTAAAAAAGAAATTATTTAAGGAATATTTATCTTTACTCTCCTAGTTTTTTTTTAAATTCTGTCGAGTATTGTTTTTAATACAACGGATAATAGTTGCACGGGCATGAATTTTTACATGCTTCTAATGAGAGAGAATGATTACTTTGCTATTGATTGTCTCGCGTTCTAAACGGTCAAAAATTCTGAAACTTCGGGATTTATTAGAAAACGTTATTTTTAGCTTGTGAGAAAAAAAATGAGCAAAATCTGTCGAAAAGTAGTAGTATGCTGGAACATCCTTAAAAATGGTTGTAAATGAGCAGAATCTATCGAAAAGTGATTTCGATCCGTCGTAAACACGATAATTGAAAAACGAAAAGAGAGCTGAAATTTGTGTATTCTAGAGCTAAATAAAAAGTAAGGTCAAGTTCGTGTATAGGCAAAACCGGACCATGTTTGGGCAAAATGGGCAAAACTGTCTACCTTTGAAACCGTAAGAGATAGAACAATTAACTCAGTTAGTTGTTATTTTCACTTGTTTTTTTTTTTTGTTGTAATATTTAGTACTTATTACTTAAAGTACTGTTTCCCAGTACTTTGCCCAGCTCTGAATTGCACATTTCATAATGAAAATAAAATAGATGTTCATCGAAGCATAAATCGCCTACAACATTCATTACCTAACAATAAACGGCTTAACTATACTTACATTCAATTAGAAAATACGCAGAATTATTATTTGTACTATTCAACTTATTATTAATTTCAATAATTTAAAATATAAATAAAATAGATCGGGTTGAAGCGGTGAGGGTGCCGGGTAAGAGGGGAGGGAGGAAGGGGAGAGTCGCGGGGAGGCTAGCCTATGGTAAACAACTTTTTTTTATATTAAATATCCAATTATGTAATTATTAAAATATGATTTCTTGACTGACTTTAATAACCACAATCATATATTGTAATACAGGCTGTCCTCCCCCACAAAACTTCATGTTATGGTAGTCGATTGTCGAGTGACTTGAAAAACTTCTGCACATGTCAAGGGGCTTAAGTTTCGGTTAGGGGAAATGATAAAATCAGAATGATGAGTTACCTGGAAAATTTGGAAATGACACCATTTCGGACTCGTAAACCGTTCTCTAAATTTTTTTATGGTGGTTTTTTCCATTTCACTGGTTGTTTTCGAGATATGCCTTGCCTTTTTCTGTTTTTTATCATAGACGTGAAAAATGGTTAGGGACTTTTACATGAGACAAAGAGGTCTACAATTTTCTTGTGAAGCGTTTTAAAATTTTTTTAAATTATAACTAATATGCATTCTCTTTTCAATTAAAAGTTGAGTAAAACCTTTACCTCATGAAACTTCTTAACTTTTTATAGTTAAATTTTATACGCAACATTTTTGTGAACCACCTTGTATGGAAGATATATTTTCTAGCATTTGGTGGAATGTATCAAGTGTATATTTTCTACCGTTGAATTCTATTAACTGTCTAAGGGCTTTGGAACTCAATGCCTGTCCTAATCCAATATACACTCCCCTGTAAAAAAAATTGAACCTATCTGAATTTGATTTTCAGAAAAGTCCAAGATTTTGATTGTTTATATAGAAAGTGTAATATATTTATTTGATGCATATATTTGGTCCCAAAAATAATTATTGATGGCTTTCTCTTTCTATTATATACAAACTAATGTATGCATGGCTTTTTTAATTGAAACATTGTCATATTTCTAAGATTTTTTGTGTTATAGTAATCCATACAGAAATGTATGAACAGTGAACACTCAACAACAAAAGTGGTGTCCTTTTTTTAAATATTTTGAAGTCGATTTGTGCCGAATATATTTGTTTTTCGAAATAATGTCTCGAATAAAAGTTATCGATAAAAATCATAATATCTCTTATCCTAAGCATTTTTTCGAAAATACAATAGATTTGGTACAAATCGACTGTAAAATTTAAAAAAAAATACACCACTTGTGTGGTTAAGTGTAATTGGGAACATGGAACTTTTTGTATTCAGTTGGGTCAATTTTATTGCAGGTGACTGTATATTTATATTTTGATCAATAATAGATTTTACTTTTTGTAATATGATTTTACAATACTTTTAACTCGTTCGAAGATGATTAAAAGTAAAATAGATTTGATTGCACTTCATAACTACAAAGAAAGAATTGAATATTATTATTGTTTAATAATTATTATATTTTTCACAGTTGAACTTCTTATTTTCAAACACACATACAGAGTGAATCAGGAGGAACGGACTAAACTCCAGGTGTGTATTGTACACGTGAAATTAATGCAGATCAGTGGCACTAGACAGTTATTTGCGAATTCTAATTGTCGTACTGTATATAACACCACGATACACTTGTTGGTTATCACTGATTTTATTTCACACCTCTAAATAAATTTACAAATGGACTAAAAGTGGGAGGGAACATTCATATGTTTCCTTCTATTTATTTCTTAAAATAGACTGGGTTAAATATTAGAGGATTCAATACAAATGAATACAGTTTTACACTCCTGGAGATTGGTCCGTTCTTTCCGACTCACCCTGTATAATACAAGTTGCAATGCAATTGATTATTGATATTTGTTATAAGACATTGAATTTATGTATATAAGTTTTCACATGTAATGAAATACGATAAATGTTTTATGTCATATCAAGAAAATCAATAACAGATTACTTTTTATGAATATGATTATTATTATTATTATTTTAAAACATTGATAAACAATTTGAGAAAATATTGTAAATTGTTTAACAAATAGTGTTACTGTTGTTGTATGTAAACTGTTTTTATAATATTCATAATATAATTATTGTTAATCGTCTTATGTAATGTGTATATAAATATGAAACGTACTATGTACGTCTGTCTGTTTAACAATTAAATTAAAAAAGGTCAAGTATGAGTTGGATTAGAATAGAAAGGGTTCTATGGAACAAGGTCGAATTTAATAAGAGTTGTTTTCTCTACTTACTACTTAGAGTAGATTTTAAAATACGAAAATGTGTAATATCATATATAATTAGTGAAAATAACAACTGAGCCCGGTAATAACAAATACCCGGTATATACTGAATTTATGAGAGAGAAAAAGATTCACAAAAGTTGTTTATTTGTAAAAAAGGAATATTTTTATCATTAAATTTTTGCTCGTTCTCTTACGGTTTCAAAGATAGACAGTTTTGTCCATTTTGGCCAAACATGGTCCGATTTTGTCCATTCACAAACTTGACCTTAATTTTTAACTCTAGAACACATACGAAATTTCAGCTCGCTATCTTTTTTCGTTTTTGAATTATAGTGTTTACGGACAGAAGAATAGACTGACACATTTGCGGAAATGGATTAATTAGGTCATTTTATGAACACCTATACTAAAATTATTTTTTTGCGATCAATATTTTTAACCGTTAACCGTTGTACAAAGTTTTAGTCCGGGAGACCAAAGAGTTTTTTCCAGGATGATGAGAATCAAACTGGTATTTTGTAAGTAGCTTCGTTTTGACAAGACGCCCAACTTTTTTAATTATAAAAAAGTTAACATTGATGTTACCGTTGAACATTGGTGAGAATGGGGAGACTCGGAGTTCATTTCATTGAATTTTGACATGAGAAAATCGGAGGTCAGATTCAGTTTTGTAAGCTTAAGGACGTTTATCCATGAGCTTGATAGTAGATAAAAAATTTTTTTTTAGTGAATTGAATAGCTCAATTCAGTAGTTATCCTCCCTCAAAAATTTAACACCTGTTGACGATCATTTCAAAGAGTAATTATCGATTCAAAATCAAACTTTTAGCACAGCGTCTTATGGAGAACAGAATTTTTTTGAACTTAAAATTATAATAACTATTATTAAAGTAGGCACCATAATAAATAATGTTCATAAATATTCTTTAAAATATGCAGTTTATATAATTGCATTAAAAAAATGGTGTTGCCGAACGTTTGAATTAATTATTTAATAAAATTAAAACTTTTTTGTTAGGTTTGTTTTTGCCACCATATTTTGAAAACTGGCGATCACGCACACTAAAATAATATACACATACACACAAATATAAAACTTAGTTTACTGTCATATCTGTCACATTAAGTCAAATTAATTTCTAATTTACAGTTTCCTGGTATTTACCAATAAATATTTTTAAAATATTTAGGACAAATAAAAAAGGTTATAAATCGTTGTAAGATTATTGACATACTTTACACCTTTTTAAAAATCCTAAATAAATTTTATTAAAGATAGTACTCATTTGACTTCAGCGTAGCAAATGAACGTCCTTAAATTATACAAAGAAATATTATTGTCTGATCTCAATTTTAAATCATTTTTTCTGAGTTATAGACGCATTTGTTGACCTTGCTTGACCTGTATGTACCAGGTCATAAACTTTGTTTCTGAAGATTGCTCCCATGACAAGTTTTGATCGGCCCCTTCTTTACTAGCTTTTCTCAAAGTTTCAGTCAATCTTACTGAAACCAAATTTCCATACGAAAATGGGAATTCACAATATTTCCGGAAAATATTGGTAAAATAATAATTTTTTATGAATAACAGTTCATTATTTTGCGGTACGGAATCATGAAAATAAAGGTACCTACTTATTTTCTCATTAAACATTTTAAGGCTATACAAATATTATGTATGTTTATTTAACTGTTAATTATAATTGAAACGAATTTAAATGCTATTTCGGAGTCCATTACTAAATTTGAAAATGAAAGAATGAAATGTGAATCAGAATTTCCAGTTACTTTTTATCGGAACTACTTTAAAACGGTGTTTAATTGGAACAACAGTGTTCCTTATACGGAACCCTACTAAACAAATTTATCGCATAACCGAGACTATTCAAATTTGATTTGCAATATTCGATACTGTGGTTCTTCCTGAAACACATTTTTTTAAAGTTCTTTTTCCGGTAACATGATTTTGCTCAAAAAAAATCCTTTGGTGGTACTATATGCCACAAAAGTAGCGTCCTTTTTTCTAAAATTTTACACTTAAAATAACTAAGGCATTATTCGGCTTTTGAGAAAATGTTTCGAATAAAAGTTTTTGGTATATTTATAATGAAAAACTTTTATCTGAACATTTTTTTCGAAAACCGAATGATACGGCACAAATCAACCATAAAATTTTGAAAATAGGAGTCCTACACTATCGACAGCAAAAGTGAAGTTCTCTTTACAGTTGATTTGTATCAAATCTATTCGATTTTCGAGAAAAAGGTTCAGAATAGAAGATGTTAATATTTTTATGGTGAACAACTTTTATTCGAAACACTTTTTTGGAAAATTAAATTGAAAAGTAAAAAGATCTCCACTTTTGATTTTACTTCAATTTTCCGTTCTCAAAATATCGTGTTCACGCACAGATTAATGACCAAAAATGGCATCTTTGGCATCAGAAGCCCGCAAAACGTATAGATTCGGTGTAGACATAGAATACATAACCTCTACTATATTAATGTCGTCTGTATATGGAGGTAAAAAATCAATCGTTAAATAATTAGTTACGAAATGGGAGTTTTCTCATTATCGAATTTGATTAAATTGAAATGTATTATTATTTAATCAACAACTCGTAAGTGTGACCTCACGTGTTGTGTTAAGGACTAAGGTGGACAATATTTGATTACAATTAATGTAGGTGTGTTACATACAACCAGTGGACAGCAAATGTTACAACACCTCAGGACATGAAGAGCACAAACGGTCATGTAGATAAACGCTAAAAGGGATAAAATAGAAGGAGGGACTTGTAATACATGAATTACAGGGTATAAAAAACAAATGGTAATAGACTAGTTAGTTAATACACGCAACGAGGGGTTATTTAACAGGATACAATAGGGAATATGCATGTAAATTTTTTTTCACATTTATTTTCAGAATATGAAAATACTGTTAATACTGTAATAATATTTAAAAACGAAATTAAAATCCGACTAATATCAAGGAAGCTATAAGCTTTTAAAGATTATTATCTGTCTCTTTCTTGCAAAAATACTAAAAACGGAGTTTTACGTGTGTTTTAAATGGTGAAAGTGTAATATGACGTCACATAACATATTAAGAGGGCTATCACCCTCTTTGTCTAATCGGGAATTTCAATCATTCATATCTCGCTTATTTTTAAAGTTATTTAAAAAGTAATTTTACCTTGATATTTGTCAAGTAAACATGCTTCAATTCAAGTGATAAAAAATTTTCATGCATATTCCCTATTTCCTACAACTTTACTTGAATACAGGGTACAAATGTTCGCTGTATTGTCACAACCAAATGCAGTGTACATTGTTCAAATTTTTGTCAATTTGTCAATCAAATTTGACAACCAAAACTGTTAGTATTTTTACAAGGAATAGTTTTAGTTCACTATTGCTCGCGAGGGTAGTTCTATCATCTAACCCTTAACTGGTATCGTGAAGACCGGTTAGCCCCTACGTCGTCCGTACTCGATATTTAAGAAATATGATTACGTCACGACTTGTTCATTCGGTTTTTGAGAGAATTTTTCGATTAAAAATTGTTAGTATATTTGTAATAAACAACTTTAAAGTATTTTTTCGAAAACCGAATGAATAAGACTCAAATAAATTATAAAATTTTAAAAAAAAATTAGTGTTTTTGTGGGCCATAGTACCTCCATGTGCGTGTCGTCAAAACGATGGTGGTTTATTTACATGCAATTTTTTAATTTGCTAATTAGAGATATGTAACCGTGTTGAAGCTTTCCATAATTCATTCATAATAGATGGAAAAGAATGATATATTTTTGTTAAAATTCTAAAATGTTAAGTTTTTTCGAAATTCAACTGAAAATATTTATTTGACTATTGAAACACTGGTCTACTAGAAGTTAATTTTCAGGGAGGAGGTAGTCCACAAATAATCATCGATACTAGTTACGTTCGTAAAATTAATTATATCAGTCAAGGATTAATGTTGTAGAATATTAATAAAATACTCGAAAGAAAAGGTCATGCTGGAAAGATATTAACTTGATCGAGTCCCAGATATTATTAAACTAATAAGGTTGTTTTAAAATTCTCAATCTTAACACTTTGCATATATCTTGTTATTTTGAAGAAATTTTTGAAGAGAAAGTCATTTAAAAAAGAAAAAAAAATCTGTCAAAATCAATTAACCTGCTGGGTGTTTAAAAAGTTGTTAAGATTTTATGAGTGGTCAAACTTCAATTAATCAATATTTCGAGTTATCTGCATATATTCAATGACCCGGAAGTTGACCTCAAGATTTAAAGATCAAATTTTTGTGAAGTCATTGTGTCCTGTCGATAATATAAGGTCATGTTTTGTAAATTATAGGGAAATTTGTTTACTCTATAACAAATTTTCATTCATGATAAAAGCTAAATTGGAAAAATTATCTTTTCTTCAAGCAATCCGTATCCTGCAATCGAGGATATATCGTAGAATAATTCGTATTAAATGCTTTTCATTTTTTGATGACTGTTATCGATCTTAAATATTTAACGCAGGTTTATTTCCAAATTTTCACCGATAATAAATCCGCCGTAAAATTAGACTCTTTTAAAAGCTATTCTATTTTCTTTTTCGCCCAATTTTGCAAAGAATTCATCAGAAATTGGGTAATAATAATAATGTAAGCGTTTAATGCCAGCAGTACACTCTCAGCGAGTCATTCGTAAAGCGAGGAGCTTTTTTTTCATATCTTAGTCCTCATAACATCTGGTTTGCAAATAAAATCACTGATTTTTTTAAAAACTATATGAACCCGGTAATACAATATCGATGATATCAAGTATAGTACTTTTGAAACACTTTGTAACCAGATACATACGGTACCAGTTGGGTTGGTTCGTATAGAGTATATACTATACCGTATGTGTTGGAAAGCATTGCTAATAGAGAATCAATGTTAAATATTATTTACTATAATAACTATACACAATATGCTTAATAAAGAAATAAAAATAGTAGGGGTACTCTTTAGTGTGTCTGTTGTGTATGCTTTCTGGACTGCATTAACATGTAATGAGAGTCGGTTAAATATGTTCATTGTTGTCTTCTTAAGCTTAGCATTACTTCTAACAATTGAAAATTCTTTTTTAAATATCCCTTATTATTTGTATGTGGAATCTTTGAAAATAAATGATAGTATTCTATTAACGGTATAACATAAAACAACAATCCACACAAATTAAAAGAAAAATAAAACCCCAAAAAGGAAAAAAAATTAAAATTCGGACAAAAAAAAAAGTTAAACCAACGGTTCGAATATTCCTCCATTATTTCCTAAACAATATCCGAGTTGATTGTAGAAATCTACCCGAGTATTTTCTAGCACTTGAGAAATATTCGCACAATTCTTTGCCTTAATTGTTAAAAATTTTTAGGCCTATTCCGCGAATAGATCTGTGTTAAAACCCCACAAAAAAAAGTCGTTAGGAGATAAGTCTGGCGATCTGGCTGGCCACTTGAAGGTTCCAAAACCACTCATAAAACGTTCCTGAAAAGTTTGTTCCAGGAACAGCCATACTATCATGGCATTGTGTGCAGGGCAACCATCTTGTTGGAACCATACAGATTCCAGGTCTAAATTAGGAAGAGCTCTAACAGTTGGCAAAATATTATTTCGTAACAAATTCAAATATTTTTGAGAATCTAAAGATATGGTCACCCAATATTCCAGTCCAGACATTCAGTATGTATGTGTATGTATGGTTTTATAGTAAATATTTTATTTATTTATTTTTAACATTGATTCTCTATTAGAAATGCTTTTGAAAACGGTCTGTATAGTATATATATAGACATTCCATTCACCGACCGACCAATAGATTAGTGGTTTTTATAATATTCGTACAATCCGTACACACACACAATGTATTGATAGCAGCAGTCGTTCGTTCGTGAAGACTGACTACTATACAGAGACTCGCCTCTATAGCAGAGGTGGGCACAGACAGCTCGTCTGAGCCTTACGAGCTCTCCATAAGCTGGGTGAGAGTAAGTAAAGAAGGTATGTTTTGAAGCAAGACGGAACGATGTTTCAATACAGGTTGTTCTACCGATTATTGCCCAATAATTTATTCAATCAATTTAGAAATAGTTTTATAAAATATTTATTGTTTAAATAATATCTTTTACAGTATGGAGAGATACACCAAAAAACATAATAATAATAATAATAATAACAATAATGATAATAATAACAATAATAATAATAATAATCGGAACTTATCCAAGACTGCTTGCGATGTCTTCTCCATTATTAAATTCACTACTTTTATTTTTTTTGAAAAACAAATTATGCGAAAAATAATTTCCACTACTACAAATAGCACTTTTCACTTTTTCAATTCAAAGTAGACTAACTCGAAGAACTCAAATTCCCACTTTATGTAAAATTTAACTTAATTCATCAAATTCCCATGACACTATACTGAGCATACTCCATACGAAGAAAAAATAATTAAATCAGGTAAATAATTCTTTATTAGTTCTCGGATATGAATAGTAAAATATTTAGACAAATCATTTGGAATTTCCAAAACTTTAATTCTATTTAAATTATCCTTTGCAAAAATTTCCCTCTTTTATTACAATGGTCCAGCGGTAAACTTAAAGGTTCAAAAGATTTATATATATTTTTTATATATTTTTATTTTATTTTTACACAAATATGATATATACTAAAAAGGTACATTTTATGACCCTAATTACCAGCCCAAAATTCCAGAGTATGTATTGAATGATTGCTTGTATTATTTACTTTGTATAATAGTGACCATAAAAAAGATTTGGTATTATTATATTTTTTTCAGGAAATGTTTTAATTAAAAAAAGAAAATATTAATAATTGGTAGGTACACTGTATTAACTCTATCTCTCTTCCCTACCTCTCACTCAGAGCTTGGCCGAGTCATCTCCTGCCCACCTCTGCTCTATAGTCTCTATACACAACATACTTGACGATCGAGTGAGTCTCTCTGATGTGAGGTGAGTAGTGAGTAGTGAGTGGTTTGTTCGTACATACTTCTGTGTTATGTTTTATAATCAACTAACAACTACAACTACTAACTTGAATCCACCTGTGTGTTGTTTAGTGTCATGTTTAAATGTGAAATAGTGTGTGTGTGTGTTTTTTATTATAAACTAAACTTGTATGTAGTTCATTTGTCAGTGTAGTTGTTATAGTGGCTAAATAAAAAATTGTGACGGTTTTGAAAGCGATCGATTAACCCGCGTATAGGTGTGGATTTTAATTAAATTTTTTTATTCAGAGTTCAGAAAAGTCTTTAAATAAAAATTTGGATTCGGGGATTAATTCGAAAAATCATAGAGATACTATTTTTTTAAATATAAAGATTATTATGATAATCAAAGAGAGCGCTAGGTTTTGAAATTAAATTTCAAATTTTTGCCTCCATTCCTAGATCAATGATTTATATTTTTTAAATACGTATTTGGTATACAAAGCAGTCATCACCCGGTATGAATTAGATAATCGTAACTATCTCCGGGATGGTAGTTGTGACGATTAACCATTCTTAGGAAATCTTGAAAAGTGATCTAGAAAATCTTGAATACCTGGAAACATTAAAAGGAACTTTGAGATTCATATCTTCAGAGGCCTTTTTTGCATTAACTAATGTTTTTAATTCCATATTTCTTGAAAATTATTTAATTTACTCATCTTCTCTGGTTTTTGCCCCCTTTTATACGATTTCAGATGATATCTCGTAAACCGCTCACCAAATCATCAAATGAACATGATTTTTGTAAATTTTGAGTCTGAATTACTTTATTTAGTAAGTTTGACCCAAATCGGGAACAGAAATTATATTTCGATTTTCTTCGATTTTTTCAAGGTATACCCCTTAGAAAAATTCGAAAATATCACAAAAAGTTTTAGTCATCGATTTCAATGAAAATTAGTTTATATGGTAAATTCGTCCCAAAATATTCAAAAATCCAGTTGTTTTAATGATTTGACTAATAGTTTCGGAGATATGTGTCCTCTTTACGATTTTATTTCTACTTTTTTGTGATTTCAGACGATATCTCGTAAACCGTTCTTTAAATCATCAAATGAAGATGATTTTCGTGAATTTTTAGTCCAATTTACTTCATGTAGTGAATTTCAACCAAATCGGGAATAAAAGTTACTTTTCGATTTTTGCGATTTTTTCAAGGTATACCCCTTAGAAAAATTCGAAAATATCACAAAAAGTTTTAGTCATCGATTTCAATGAAAATTAGTTTATATGGTAAATTCGTCCCAAAATATTCAAAAATCCAGTTGTTTTAATGATTTGACTAATAGTTTCGGAGATATGTGTCCTCTTTACGATTTTATTTCTACTTTTTTGTGATTTCAGACGATATCTCGTAAACCGTTCTTTAAATCATCAAATGAAGATGATTTTCGTGAATTTTTAGTCCAATTTACTTCATGTAGTGAATTTCAACCAAATCGGGAATAAAAGTTACTTTTCGATTTTTGCGATTTTTTCAAGGTCCCTTAGAAAAATTCGAAAAATTCACAAAAAATTTTAGTCATCGATTTGAATGAAACTTAGTTTATAAGGTAAATTGGATCCAAAAAGCTCAAAAATCTACTTGGTTTAACGATTTGACTAATAATTTTCGAGATATTCTTACTATTGATACCATTTTGATGACTTATTCTTGAAAATAATTTAATTGGTTTGGGGGTCGTCTCTTTGCTTCAGAATAAGGGTTACTATTATGAAATCTTAAAAATGACCGTAATCAGGGAAATTTCATAACACCCTTTCGATCGCTCTGATACCTAGCATATATAAAAAAATATTTGATTCTCAGGAAATTGAAAAGATTTTGTCTCAGGCTTAATAAAAATTCTTCCATCTAGACGTTCCAATTTTGTTACGTATAGACGATAACAATTTAATTTTATTCATCAAAAGTGGGTAAATTTTGGGGAAAAAAAAGTATGTAGCAATTTAAAGATATTAAAAATTATTTAATCCCCCAAAATCGTATACACGCAATCGTAATTAAACGTTTGCGTGTATATGTAAATATTTCCAACTGCTGAAGGACAGGCAATATCCTTGACTGTCCCCCCAAACTATTAAGATAATCATGGAAAATTTTATCAACAAAATTCACAAAAACGATTTTCATTTAATCGAATAGATATGGAAATAAATTGATAATTTCCTTCCATATCCATTATTGTGTATTATATAAGGCTATAGGAAAAACAATCAGTCTATATATTTATTGATAATAAATTAGGGAAATAATAAATACCCATTATTTACTAACACTACCCATTATTTACCATAATTGAATTCCACCCACAATCCCTATAAATATAAATACTAAAAAAATGTATATACCTACAGGATGTTTCAAAACAATTATTTCTAAAAGTGATAATAGGTCTTATATAGGTCTGTCTCTTGCAGTAATCAAGTTTAAACGTTTCGACCCAGAACCCAAATCAAATATATGAGACTATTTAGATTGTACAATAAATATATTCATACTCATTAATATTTACTACCATATTTATTTTCCTACTCACTCGTAATATTGTTGTTACATTAAAAAAACTTTTGAAAAAAGAAAGTGTTCAATAATGATCGCCGGTTTTACCCTTCCCAAGATAGTGGATAAATATTATGCCTTGTGCATCCCAAAATACATTGGCCATAACCTTAACAACTGATGTAACAACTTTTCCTTTCTTAGGAGCATTTGAATCAGATTCTACACTGATAGAAGGAATTTCTTTCCTCAAGAAAAAATATTTTCTTCAAAATATTTGCTTCAATAATGGAACCCTTGTTTTCATTCAAGACTACGCAGTCGAATCCGAAGCATATGTTTAGTTGAGCGAAAAAACTAAAATTCTTGAACGGAGTTTAAAATTTTTTAAAGCAGAGTTCGGTAGTCTTGGCCTAAGATAGTTTTCTTGGCCAAATACTCTTGTAATTCTTTAGTCAAGTAAATGAAATTCTTGTTAAAAAAATATTTTTCTTTTTAAAAAATAATAAAAATTCAAGAAGAGAAAGTTTATGCAGCTTCTTTAACTGAAGTATATATATTTAAAAAAAAAAAAATCAAAAGTGACTTTACAAAACGACTCTTACTAAGAAAAAATATTCAATCAAATGTCATAAAAATTTTTACAGCTTTCGTTTAAAAATACTTCACAACAAACAAAAGAAGTTGTGATTAGTGGACGCGTTGATGGCGTTATTTTAAAGACTTATCAAGTCCCGTTTATATTTTAGTATTTAATTTCCAACAATGTTTTATATATCGATACGAAACCATATCCGGGCACAAATTTAAAATCAAAAACTATATTTTAGTATAATCGCACTTTGATATTGTTTGCAAAAAGCTATTTTGAGACATCCTGTACTTCATATGTGCTATTCTCATTGATAACGATTTGAATAAATCGTTTATCAATACGTTTGTTTGATTGGTTAACATGAAATACACTTTGGTGTAGGTAGATATCTCTCTTCCAATTGATTTTACTTTTAATCATAAAATATCGAAATCAAAGGAAATAAATTCCTTTATCCAATACGATATGTATTTTTATGTATATCGGCAATTTTTGTTTCTGAATGGTGTTTGCATATTTGATTTATTCATTGTCTATCGATTCTTGAATAATGCAACTACTTCAAATTATGTGTCGACTCTTAAGACAAGGGTGCCGCAACCATCAATTTGGTTGCTGCTTTGAAGTCATTTTCAATCAAGATTATTATATAATCAGATCGGCAAACAAAAGTTACACGATTTCGATTGGCAGCCTCGATTTAAAAGACATTCCTTGTAAATATTGATAGCAAAAGTGTTGTTCTTTTTTAAAAATTTCCCTGTTTGATTCGACTCGTATCTATTCGAACGAGTTGTTCTTTAGGAGAGTCTCGAAACATCCTAGAAAATCTGCAAATATCAGGGAATTTTAGAAAAGTCAGGAAATTTCGTTACACGATTTCAATTGTTACCCAAACTGTTTTGGCAGCCTCTTACAGCCTCGACATTCCTAAACTCTTAAACGACATTCCTTGTACATATTGATAGCAAAAGTGTTGTTCTTTTTTAAAAATTTCACTGTTGATTCGATTCGTGTCTATTCGATTTCCGAAAAAATGATTCGAATAAACGAGTTGTTCTTTAGGAGAGTTTCGAGGACCTTTGCTTATATCTTCATGTTTCAATTTGTATGGGATCCGTCATATTCATAACATAGAACAATGTTAAGCTTAAACTCTTATTGCCTACGCCCCAGAAAACGTTCGTTAATCTAGGATAAGCGGTACGGCACGTTTCGGTGGAGGAAAAACCACTTTCATGGCACTCTTCTTATAAAAAACAACGCTAAGACATTTAGATATTCGAACGACACTTCTGGTGAACATACCGCCTGGAATACTCGCCTTAAGAAAAGTATACATAACCTTGTGGTGATAACATAAGTCCAGCACATAACCTGCACTAGGTGAGCGAAAAGTCTCCTTTTTTTCCTAAGCGGTGTAGCGTTATTTTTGATGAGAGGACAGTAAGGCTTTTAAATGGTTCTTACTCTAATGAAAGTTGTAATCCCACCTAGCAGGGAAAATTTCCATGTTCACAATGATTTAACTTTCCCTGAAAGGTAGGCAATGAGATATGCTCTGGCAGATTCTTTAGAAGATCCCGCGAAAACATTGTTTGAGAGACTGTGACACCAAATATTAGAAACTAGAGCTAGTAGGTCCATGTTTCCTGCCCCAATCCCCGTGACTCTTCGGTCGTCGAAGTTTCGTGTTTGCACTCTAGTGTGTAACAAAATCTACTGCCATTAGGTCGAAATATCAAACTCCATCCCCGTACCAGATATCCCAATATGAATTTCAAAAATTAATTTTGTAATTTTGGGCAATGTTGGCCACTCAACAATCTTTGTATTAGACTAAACAAACTTTTATGTTGCAAACAATGATGATGCAAGGGTATATTACTTTTTTTACAGCTTTTTCTAGAGGGGGGAAAGGTATTGGAAGAATGTTTTTCACATGTTTTATTACCATTAACAATACGTATAATATAAAAATAGCATGATAGAAAATGAAAAGTATTCTAAAAATAATTTTTTTTTTCTTTAAAGAAAAAAAAAAACTCATAAATTGAATTACCAACGAATTACAGATTGTGTTTTTCTTTCTCTATGGTTGTAGAAAATCTCTTGACGTCATAACGTACATCATTTGCTATCGTATGTAGCATATAAATTACCTGTGTGATGGTATTTTGTTTTAGAAAATTTAATGTTATGTTGAGAGTGTTCCCTCAGGGATGATTTTTTCGAATTTTTCTATTACAACATTCTGTTAAAAACATTGGTTGTGTTCAGAACAAACAAAAAATTTAGTGTTAAACATGTTAATTCGAAGGTTTTCCTCTAAATTTACTGGATTTAATAATTATATGAAATCAGTGATCATGTTTCGACGTATAAATAATCATGTGTTCTGATTCGTTTTAAAGATATGGGAATCTTAAGAATAAATCATCTATAGTAAACTCAAGCTTCGCAGTCCATCGGTAATAACAAAATGATGCTCTGAACGTTTTCTTTTTTATTTAGATTATTTTCTTATAAATATGAAATAAAAGAATGGAAACAATAACAAATATAACAATAAAAACTAAAATTAAATATTAAAAAAAAACGCCAATTCGCATACGAATGAACTGAGACTTGTATTAATTCAGATTTAAAGGTCCAAGTTATCGAACGAACCAATCATATTGCACCATGTGCTATGATCACGTCTGTTTATAAGGATTGGATAGTTTCAGTTTCCTATACCCTTTATACAAGGCTTTATTTATTAATCTACTAAATTACATATACTTAGAAAGGACTTAGTTGATCTAAACACGACCATTGGTTGTACCGTATTTTGTTTTGCTATCAAAAATAGATTTTCTTTTCATACTTTGTATATAAGGGTGTTATATACAAAGGATGTTCTTATAAATTAAATCTCAAATTAATAGAAATCTCAAACGGATAGAAATATGGGTCGCAGAAAAAGAACATTTGGTACTACAAAAAATATATCTCATAAACCGTATAAGAGGTAAAATAGGTTTAAATGCAAAAAATGTATTTTAAAAACAAACTAATGATTGAAAGTTTTTTTTAAACTCAATAGTTTATCACAATTTCGGCTAAAACATCTGCAACTACTGAAGATTACTGAGCATTACATTAGATTTCCTGGTTGAAGAGAACCAGAAAAAATTTTATGGCGGTTTCGGAGGAAACAAATTTTTATGGGTTTTCTTCAACCCCACCCGAACCGCCATAAAATTTTTTCTGCCACTATTTTTTCCGGTGTATAAAAAATAGATACTTTGACCTACCGTTTGACCTTCCAGGCGGTTAGGGTGCACTTTTCCACCCCCCCCTGTATCTCGAAAATGGCCGCTCTGCCATATATATATATATATGGTATGAGAGAAAATGCTCCCCATCGATTTAGGAGCTTATTTACCACACGACAGAAAGTTAGGGTTCATGGATTTTTTGACGCGGCATATCCTAGACTAAAGTTATTTAAATAATTAGTGAGTTATTATATTTCTTATTAATTTAAAGAGTTTACGCTCCGCTTCGGTTTAGCTCTAGTAGTTCCGTTTCGACTAAGTGTTACCATATTGCCACCATGATAATGTGATAGCGTTTGAAAATCTATGAAATCATCATCTAAACCACTCAATTTTAACCATTGTTTTACACCATTTCCGGCTCTCACTTGAATTTCAAATCAAATTGTCTAGAATTGACATATTTATGTGAGGTATCGAACCTTCGATGTATACACTATTTACACACTTCATTGAATGTTATATTATTTATTCATGTGAATAAAAAACCGTTATTCAAGGACACATACATACAACATTTTCAATTTTTCCACTGGGAAAAATATGAAAAATGATTGATAAAAAGAAAAACTTTATTTTTAGAAAGTATGTGTTTAAAAAACTCCTTTCACAAAAGCCGTCTTTAATCCGTTGTTAACTTTTACTTAAAACAAAAAAGAAATTTGGATAATCTATAAACGGAAGTTGTTGATTTTTGATATGTACAAAGTAAAAATGCGTAACATTTCTATTACTACAGTGGAACTCCGTCTAATCTCACCTTGTTAGCTTGAATCTCCAGGAAAAATGGAACTTAAGGGTGTTCGTGTCTAAGACTTAGTTAAAACTAATTACGTTTCTCCAAAAACTCGAATCGTCTTATCGAACATTTATCAAAATAATAATGCGGCTTAGCCTTTATTCATTTTTAACCATGTATTAATGGTGTGGGTGAAGGACAAGGACTCTATATGCAGACTAAGAATTAGTAGGTTGTGCCGCTTCAGCCGTCTTTGATAGGAACTATGCCGATATCCATCTGGAATTTATGAAAGGAAACTGCAGAAAACCGTCACAAGCATAGCCGGTTACTTCCGTTCTTGTTTATACGCCGACATAGTTATTAACAACTATGTTAATAAATTAGACACTGTGACTATTGGTTTCAAAATATTCTATTAATTATTAAATATTTTAATCAGTATATTTTACGAATGTACTATATCTAGCACATTTTTGTTTATAAATAATTTTGCCATTATGAAACCTCAAAATGAGTCAGAATTTTTTCGAGATCAGGGAAGTTAAAACACTATTTCACAAAATGGTCGCGTCTGATAAATGATAGGTAGAAGAACTAAAGAACATTTCTTCAAGAAATGCAGTGTTTAGGAGCGCAACAAAATGGGAAGGAAGAGCTTACCATATCTAGATCCAAACCAGATATTTTCCTCCCTTAATTAAAGCCGGATCTCCAGATCTAGCCGGATCTACTCAACATGCTCTAGACGAGTGCGATTCGTTAAATCTTAACTCGATATAAAGATAATTAATTTCTTGTAGGTTATTTCTGGCTAACTCTATTTTTTTTTTATTATTAGTGCCGATTCGAATCTCAATGAATCCTACTGAAAGAGGTTTTACTATATAAACATTAACATAAATCAATAAAAAATGTCATTTGATAATAGTATATATCCCGTTTCATGTTTGGAAAACATTAGCATATATGTATGTACAACTTAAATATTAAATACGAAAGTCTGTTTGTTTACTTTTAAACATACTTGTCAAATTTTTGTATTAAAATTGTATGCTATTTGAATGTTGGGGTCAAATTTTATTTATATCTCTCCCTAATGTCAACATTGTTGTTAGTACTTTTATTTTAAATAAATGGTTATTTAATTTATAATTTACAGAAAAGTCGAAACTCTAAACCTTGACATTCGAACAAAAATTTAAATTATTCCGTCTTTTGTGAGATAAAAAATAAAAAAAATTTATTGCACCCAAGAAATAGTAACGAAAAGAGACTTTGAAGGACTATTTTTTATTCCTTATGACGGGAAATTTGTAATATAATTTTGTGAAAAATGATCCCTTATAACGGCACCATTAATTACAACTCATCCGGAAATATCTGAATATTTTGAGAATCTGAAATACTTAAGGGCGTTCATGCATGAGGCTTGATAAAAAAATTTTTTTTAGTGAATTGAATAGCTCAATTCAGTAGTTATCCTCCCTCAAACATTTAAAACCTGTCGTCGATTATTTAAAAAAGTAATTATTGATTAAAATCAAACGTCTATCACAGCGTCTTATGGAGAACTGAATTTTTTGTACAAATAACTATAATACTAAAGTAGACACCATAATAAATAATGTTTATAAATATTCTTTGAAATATGCAGTTTATATAATTGCATTAAAACTATTTTATTAGGTTTGTTTTTTCCACCTTATTTTGAAAACTGGCGACTGCGTACAGTAAAAAAATATACACATATACAATGTGAACGTCATAACAAAACATAGTTTATTGTCAGATCTATCAAATCAAGTCAAATTACTTTCTAATTTACATTTCCTGATATTTTACAATAAATACTTTTAAAATATTTAGGACAAATAAAAAAAAGGTTCTAAATCGTTGTAATATTATTGATATATTTTAGAACTTTTTTTAAATCCTAAATAAATTTTATTAAAGATAGTACTCATTTGGCACTAGCGTAGCGCATTAACGTCCTTAATACCAAAAAACAAACAGAAAAATTCAATTGGTTTGACGAATTGACTAATATATAGTTCCGAGATATGTCTTGAATATGATTTCAGACTATGGGCTCTTCGTAACGCGGATTTCTAATCATCACAATACGCTTTTCATGTTTTTTTGGATCCATTGGGTCTTTTATAGTGAATTTCATCTAAATCTTAGACAAAAATTTTTCGATTGTATGCGATTTCTCCAAAGTACAGATTTGAACAAAACTTAATAAAATAAATTAATCAAGTAAAATTTTTTATTAAAAAATGTTTTTTGATCTTCCGTCATGATATTTTCGCTGCAATAAAGAAACACTGTGCACTTTTTTTTATGATCATGGTTGTAACATTACAAGTCTTCTTCAATGTATTTGTATACATCCGAATGTAATACAGAGTAGATGACATCTCCTCAGATGTTTAATCTTCTTTGTATCTTGCATTTTCATCTTAATTGATTATTCATGTCAAAATTAGATCATAATGAAACTAAAAGATTGGATGAAACTGTTATAAAAGTATTAAGAAAACAAAAAAAAAAAAGACAAAAGAAAATGAAACAATGGAATCCTATTTCTTAAAAAAAGAATCCATTATCAAATTTTTTTTATTATTATTTACCGGATGTTACAGAATAATTAATTTTTCGGATCAAGATCTTCACGAGAAATAAGAATATGTAGAGATAGATAGATTGTAGAGGCTGCCCTTAAGGTCCATTGTGATGCCTAAGGATGTAAGTGGAGTGGAAGGAATTTTTAAGACTAGGAATGGTAGGATATGCGGTTGCAGCCGACTATGATAGGAACTATGCCGATATTAATCTGGAGTTCGTGAAGGAAACTGCATAAAACCTTCTCAAGCATAGCCGGTTACTTCGTTCTTGTCCATACGCCAGTTTAGTCAATTAACCGCCTCTTTTTTTTCGTTCTTAATAATTGGCAAACTGCCGATGTCGGGATTCGAACCCATAACCTCTCAGTTTCCAAGTAGGCATACTGCGCAGACATAACGCCTTATACCGCTCGACCACTTGGACTGGTCCTCCATATAATAACACGTCTAAACACGTGGTGATTTATTTACAATCAGAAATGCTAACAAACAACATCCGCTTCCGCAAAAGCTTCGCATTGATTATTTCGGATACGGATGCTAAAATTAATGCGGAAGTTCCGCGCGATTGCAGATGCGAATATGCGAACATCCCTGATTCAAACACTGGTTCAGATACCGGGTATCGAGTAAAGATGTTTCATATATTGTCATAATAGGGAATATGCATGAAAATTTTTTTTCACATTTATTTTCAGAATATGAAAATACTGTTAATACTGTAATAATATTTAAAAAGGAAATTAAAATCCGACAAATATCAAGGAAGCTATAAGCTTTTAAAAATTATTATCTGTCTCTTTCTTGCAAAAATACTAAAAACGGAGTTTTACATGTATTTTAAATAGTGAAAGTGTAATATGACGTCACATAACATATCAAGAGGGCTCATATCACCCTCTTTGTCTAATCGGGAATTTCAATCATTCATATCTCGCTTATTTTTAAAGTTATTTAAAAAGTAATTTTACCTTGATATTTGTCAAGTAAATATGCTTCAATTCAAGTGAAAAAAAATTTTCATGCATATTCCCTATTCGATGCACACGTTAAAATGAGTTATCCTTTCCTGTTACATTCTGTATATTTGCCATGTTATGTATGATGTTAGAATGTAACAAATTAAATGGTTTGTATGAGTACTCACAATAATGGATGGATTGACGTGTATGTTGGTTGTTTCATTGTTTGTTACTATCACAGTTTGTTGTGTGTGGTTTGGTTTGCTTGCTCACATCGCATATCATCAAACTTACTTCAAACATATGCTACACGATATTGGTGTTTTCCACAACATAAATGATTCATATAAATGCACACACATACATACATACATACATACATACATACATACATACATCATTACATACATCCATGTATGCATATATATATGAATAGATAGATAAACCTACAGAGGCGGTATTTATAACATTTAATACCGGATAAGAATGATTAATCTTGTAATAAAATTTTAAAAAATAATAAAACTATCGTATACGCGGTTTATTATAATTATCATAGTTTTTTTTAAACAAATATATAAGATATAATAATTAACATTTTTTTTTAACCTCTATATTCAGAACAGAGTGGTGAGCCATCTAAAAATAGTCAGGAAATTTGTTGTATCGATCAGAGAAAATGATAAAAATACCTCTGGAATGTTTTTAATTTGATGTAACTCTTTATATCTTGAAGCAGTGGTGGGGCTCTTGACAGGAGACTGTCGATTGAACTACCATCTTCATAACTTGGGGATCTCTGTTGATCCCACTTGTAGGGCCTGTATGGAGGACGATAAAACCTCCATACATGTTATTTGTACTTGCAGAAATGTCAGGTATAGAATGTTTGGGTCCAAAACCTTGGATCCATCAGTCCCGGCGGAGAATTGTGGGCCTTCTATGTGGCGTCTGGCCTCAACAGAATCCTATAGCTTTATCTGCTTAAAATAACACCTCTTACTCGGAGACGTCTCGTCTTCGGGTGACAGGTTGTTCTCAAGGAGGGCTCAGAGGACCCCTTGGTCTAGGTGCTAAGGACACATTTGCGGTACCCCTCTTTCTAATTATTATTATATCTTGAAAAAATCTAAATTGATTGGAAAGTCGCTTTCCTTTAGAGTAAGGGAAGATATTTTGTTTTGTCATATTTACGAAAAATCTAGAGCACGGTAGTGCGTAAGGCCGAGATTTAAGGGACACATTGGACTTCTCACTACAGTGTTATTACTACACCTTAATTTAGACTCGTTTTTTAGGTACTGTATCTTTTGAACGAAAAGAACTACAGTGTTGATATTTCGAATATAGACACTTTACGGAATTATAAGAAACGGTTTTTTCAATCAACGTTAACGAATTAACCGTTAAAAAGTTATTTCACTTCAAAAACGCAAAATTCGCGGGAACGCCTATAATTCTTGGTAACTAATAGATCAATATTCTACGATACTTCCAGATATCCTGTAAAGTTGATATTTCGCATGTAGGTAGATATAGTACCCAAACCGACGGGAAAATTGCGAAAACTGGAAATTTGTATTAAATATGATCTGGAAATTTGTCCGAGAATAGTCAGGGAATTTCATAGCACCGTGGTTTTAATAACAACAAGTGAAAATAACAACTAATTGAGTTAATTGCTTAAATACTAGGTATATCCTGAATTTATGTAAGAAAGTTTATAACAAAAGTTGTTTATTTTTAAAAAAGGAACATTTTTTGTCTTTAAATTTTTGTTCTATCTCTTACGGTTTCAAAGATGAGCAGTTTTGTCCATTTTGCTCAAACATAGTCCTATTTTGCCCATTCACGAACTTGACCTTACTTTTTATCTCTAGAACATACATACAAAATTTCACCTCGTTATCTTTTTTCGGTTTTGAATTATCGTGTCCACAGACGGACAAACATGCGGAAATGGCCGAATTAGGCCATTTTATGAAGTCGGGACTAAACTTAATATACAAACAACACAGAAAAATCTATCTTTTAAATTATAAGATACAAAAATGTCTCCTTTTAAAATCAAACAACTTTTGTTTTGAAACCTTTTTTTCATAAACTCGATAGTTTTTTTCTCCACATTTTCAGCTCTCAAACATCTGCAGTTATTTTTGGATGTTTATAGAAGCATGCGAATAAAGTACATATACTATAGTACCTTAGCATATGAAACACAAATCATGTTCTTTAACATACAAAATTGTTATTATTCAAATTATGGAATTTTATCGTGTATATAGAGGTTATATGGAGTTATTTACATTATAAAGTTTTTTTTATTATTTTTTCTGTGTTTATGTCAGTTTAGACTTTTCTGTTTCAAAGTCTTATCTATTTCATGGAATTGATATTTATTCTGATTTTAAGAAATTCCCTACCAAACGCCAGTTTGTCTGAAAAATTTATGTCAATGAATTTTTATGCGGTTTTGTTCTATAAACCAGTTTAGTAGTTAATTTATTCGAAAAAATTCCTAGGAAGCGACACTTGATCGTGTTTTTTTTATATTGTTATGTCTCTGTAGGAAAAATTATCACCATTTAATATTAGACCATATTCTGACTCACTTAAGGAAGAACCTTAATCACTGTTTATCAGGCAGGATAACCAGAATTTTGATTTACATTAAACTTAAAATATTTTTTTTCTGGAAAGAGAATTTCAGATTGAAGATGGGGAACCTACGCTTTACCAAGTAAAGACGTGATATTTATATTGAATAGAAATGACATATTGTTTCTTTCAGCTCAGATAATTTCGGTTCGAAATAAGAGAATCGGATTTGATTTTCAAATGTGTATAGGACAGGACGAAGAATGTATAAAAAAGGCGAATTTCTCAAAAGGTAGCACGAAATTCTTTCTCGAGTAGTTTCTAGAAATAGTCATCCTGTATGTATACCTGATCCATTATCCAATTATATTTTGGTGTTGAAAATATTGTCTAATTAGACATTCAAAATAGACTATGGATAATTTTTTACCCATAAATAAATAAAAAGGAAACCATATTACATAATTAATATACTAGGGAGGGAGTGAGTGCTTGTTGCAAAACCTTTACTTGCAAAACAGATCAATAATGTACCTGTGTTTTTTTAACACCTGCGTTTGTATACTTTAGATACCAGATGCTAGCTATACATTTTTGTACAGAATGTCTTAACTATTCGGGTCAACCTAGAATTATTAGTATAAAAGTCTTTTCTGCAAAATATGGGAAATTCTTGAACCACCGGAAATAATAATATGGTGAGTTAGAAATAGCACGTCGATTAGACCTATGTAGACCGGGATTAATCAATATCTAGTGGAGAGCAGAATAGCTCGCCCATCCGTTCTAAACGATTGAACAATTATCCGAATATTAATTTTGGAGTCGGTGTCAGCATAGAGAAATTCACATAACTTTTGGACACCGCCTCCAAAAATAACAATAATTGTACATATATATTTAAAAATTTTTGCTTAGGTTAAAAAAATTGGCACAAGAATATGCAATTATTTTTTTTCTTTTTAGTGCATTTTTTATTATAGAATATTTGATTTTTGATGTCGGGTTTCCATTTTGTCAAAATAGGTTTTATTTCTCGCTTTTTAGTGACTTTGAAGTTCTATAACTGATTTTATTTGTCTAAATATGGGTAGACCAACTAAACGACCTACTAACTTTTAGTGCATTTCTTCTAACACATTTTTTTTATCCGTTTTTTTTTTTTTTTAATGTTTAGTGCATTTTTTCATAACAGATTTTCAGTTTTTTTTACATACATTTTTTTTTTTTTGTAAAAAAATTTTTTGAAGTCGGTTTTTAAAAAATTTTTCTTATTTTCCCATTCATCACATATAAAATGAGGATTATCCTCGATTTCCAGGGGATCCCCTTACCAGAATGCAATTTGGTGACAATGGGACCAATCTGAAATCAAACCCTTTAAAACAAAAAAAAAATTCAAAATCGGTTCATAAATGACGGAGTTCTGAGGTGACAATCATTAAAAAAATAAAAATAAAAAATACAGACGAATTGAGAATCATCCTCCTTTTTGAAGTCGGGTTAAAAAAGATAAATTTTACGCGCTACTCGACAATTGTACCAAATTTAAAAGGGTAGAGAGAGACACCCTGTTCGTATTTTTAAAGTTTATGCCAATCTTGCCTCATCTACATTTAATTAAGCATATAATTTGTACAAACAACAAAATTCTTTTTTTAATACACATGAAAATTTGTTTAGGGTGTCAAAAAAATTATAAAATGTGTAATTGATTGAAAAATCAAGTTAAATGTGTTTATGTGTTTATATATTTGTCACGCAACATTACATAACCTAAAATTAGTATTAAATTAACAATAATTTCCGGTTATATTATTTGGTAATTCTTTTGAGGGAAAATATGAACTAATTGAATGAAATAATCTTTTTGTTTCTTTTTTTTTTATAAAATATATTAAAAAGTGAAATTAATGATGAATTAAATTAAGAGTTAATTTACTTTTCTTTTTTAAGAATAGTGTGATGTTGTGTGAAATTCACACTCTTTGTGAGATGAAGAATGAAGGTTCTTATCTAATGTTTGTTTGTTTTTTAATAAAAGAATACTTAAAGTTAAATTATTTGTATGTGTAATAATTGAGTTTTAATTGAAGCTATGTTCGTTCTACATAGCTTCAAGGAGTTATTTATAGTTCTACAGTCATGGTCATAAAAAATCTACACTAGTTAATATACATAAACATACATATACAACACATACACAAAAACACTGTTCACATATACAAAATAATGTTATGTTGAAGAAAAGGAATAATTTTAAACTTTTATATTTCGAAAAAAAAACGGTAACACGATTATTTAAAAAAAAATCAAATAATAAATATTTATCTTTACTCTCCTAGTTTTTTTTTTCAATTCTGTCGAGTATTTTTTCTAATACAACAGATAATAGTTGGGCGGGCATGAAGTTTTACATGCTTCTAATGAGAGTGAGAGAGAATGATAACTTTGCTATTAATTATCTCGCGTTCTAAAGAGTCAAAAATTCTGAAACTTTGGGATTTATTAGAAAACGTTATTTTTAGTCTGTGAACAAAAAATGAGCAAAATCTGTCGAAAAGTGGTGGTATGCTGGACATCCTTAAGCAAGCATTTGCTGATACTTTGAGAGAGAGGTTTTAAGCATCCTGCACGCGGGGAGAATAATGACGGTCTGTAGTACTAGCCTGCAATGGTCGCTAGTAATAGGGAATATGCATGAAAATTTTTTTTCAAATTTATTTTCAGAATATGAAAATACTGTTAATACTGTAATAATATTTAAAAACGAAATTAAAATCCGACAAATATCAAGGAAGCTATAAGCTTTTAAAGATTATTATCTATCTCTTTCTTGCAAAAATACTTAAAACGGAGTTTTACGTGTATTTTAAATGGTGAAAGTGTAATATGACGTCACATAACATATCAAGAGAGCTATCACCCTCTTTGTCTAATCGGGAATTTCAATCATTCATATCTCGCTTATTTTTAAAGTTATTTAAAAAGTAATTTTACCTTGATATTTGTCAAGTAAACATGCTTCAATTCAAGTGAACAAAAATTTTCATGCATATTCCCTATTATACCTCTACTGCCCTCGTGTGAAGGGGTACTATCGTCCAGTTGGCTACTAGCAGCCACCAAACTTAAGCAGGTTTGAGTTTAGTGGACACTAGAGGGTAGATAACAGGGTCACGTAATCTATTGGCAGAAAAATTAATTAAATTATAATAAATTATTGTTTTTAAAACAAATATTAATTAGTGCAAAAAAATGTAAAAAAAAATAATTACAATTAAAACTTTTGTTTTTGAAATGAACAAACAGATGATATACTTTTTGTTTTGTTTAGAAAAATTTATTTTACAATTCTATACAACCAACCATATTCGTAATTAAATGGACGTCATAGAATATTTTCTATCTCTATCTGTTTGCCTATTTTTAAACTACAATTGTTTTCAACTTTGTTTAGTGCTAGATAAAAACTTCAAATTTTAGAATAGTCTAATATTTTATAGACACGAACATGTGTCTATAAATTATATTCTTAAAGGTACGGTCTGACGTCATATAAAGTACAGTTAAAAGCAAAAAAATTGAATCACTTCCAAGTAGTTAAACCAGTGATTCTTAACCTTTTTTTTGTCGCGGCATACTTTTAACGATTTCAAAATTTGACGGCACACACAGAGAAAGATAAGTTTAAAAGTTGTTTCCTTACCTACAATACACTGTGTAAAATAGTTGATAATAATTTTGAATGTAAAATAAAATAATATGTACTACAAAAACAACAATACGTTTATTAAGGGATTCATTACAAGTTAATAATAAGAATACTTTTAATGAGAAATTTGAACTTGATGTTTTTTGATAATTTCATTTATATTTGGTCGTAAAAATGACGAAGCTACTCTCATATCGTCTTCTACATTTAACAGTCCCGATCTTTTTTTCGTTTTTATGTTGGTTAATACTTTACTATATATATTTCTAAAATTTGGCAGCATTCAAAAGTGCCAAGAGACAGTGTTTGAGAATCACTGAGTTTAACATTCCAAGTTATACTGTAACTAATACTAGTGACAGTTGCCTCCAAATGTCCATTTTTAAAATGATATAGGCAATCACTATTACACCATAACATATTCTTTTAATAAAAATATTATTTATTGCTGTAAAATAGTGTACTACATCGATCGACGCGCGCAACTTCCGTTACACGCTGAAAATACACTCTGATCAGATTCTCAAAGTTGCAAAACTAAGTATAACTTCAAAAATTTTTTTAAAAACAAAAGTACGATTATACGCACGATTAAAAGTTTGCTTTACTATTTCAAATATTTTGCATTCGAGTGTACCTTTGAGGAATCGTGTTTATGGTTACAAATTAGTGTATTAAAGATTAGTGTTCAAAATTATGAAAATTAAAACCCTCTTTTAAATTTATTTATGAAAAGGCAAATTTTTTAGGCGACATTTTTTTTAATGGTTACGGTCTCAATTAATTTAGATAATAGGGAATATGCATGAAAATTTTTGTTCACTTGAATTGAAGCATGTTTACTTGACAAATATCAAGGTAAAATTACTTTTTAAATAACTTTAAAAATAAGCGAGATATGAATGATTGAAATTCCCGATTAGACAAAGAGGGTGATAGCTCTCTTGATATGTTATGTGACGTCATATTACACTTTCACCATTTAAAATACACGTAAAACTCCGTTTTTAGTATTTTTGCAAGAAAGAGACAGATAATAATCTTTAAAAGCTTATAGCTTCCTTGATATTTGTCGGATTTTACTCTTTCTGGAACATCTTGTATTTTATTGATTAGTGATAGATTAATTATATTGACAAACTACCGATGTCGAGATTTGAACCCATAACCTCCCAGTTTCCAAGTAATGCATACTGCGCAAACCGCTCGGCCATTTGGACTGGTAGAATATCTTGAAACCGGACGAATCTATTCCAATGAATCTATCACTGGAAAATAGGGCATTTTGTTATGGAAAATGAAAATCCTACACCATTCTTTGTTTCACCCCAGGATATTCTGTAACTTCTGCCTGACGAAATTTTTTAATTTTTGTTAAAGACTACTTACCAGAATAGTATTTGGCACACCATTTCTGTAGCATCTTGTAGTAAAATAAATAGTTAAAACATTGTTTGAACTATATAATCCAGATATAGAAACTTCAAGTGTAATCAATAAGTGAAATTAAATGTTAATGAAAACCAGTAACAAATAAAAGTGTCTTTTATCTGCGTCATAGTGTTAATATGTGAGATATTTTAAAAAGTGTCTATACTGACTGACTATAACAAACACTATGATGTTGTGAGTAGCTGAAGAGAAACTTTCGAAGAAAGAGGAGATTATTATCATGTATGAAGTGACATGTGTAACCGGTGTTGGTACAAAAACAGCAACAGATGATATATGCACAAATAAAATCATGACATCGAAGGTATTACCCCACGCATCATCAGTTGTTGGTGATAATAACTGTGTACGTATATTAAAACATCAACAACGTGCAGTAGGTGGCATTATTAAACCACCGAATGGGACCACTTCTGTACAACACAATGGTGGTGTACATCCGATTAATGGTATTCATAAGAATGTCAGCAGTGTTAATAGTACAACAAATAGTAGTAGTAATAATGGACTTAAAGTACCGGGTAGTAGAACGTCTAAGAATCATCTGAAATTTAATAAGGTAATTTTATTTTCATTTCTAGTAAACATACCCTTTAAAATTTTGATTTAAAATCTGAGAGTTGTACACTTGACCAAAAAATTAGTGATCTTTTTAGGGTCCCGTACCAAAATGATAAAAAAGAACCTTCAACAGTTGTATTTAAAATTTGAGAGTTGTACACTTGCCCAAAAAAGTAGTGATCTTTTTAGGGTCCCGTACCAAAATGGTAAAAAAGAACCTTCAAAAATTGTATTTAAAATTTGAGAGTTGTACACTTGCCCAAAAAAGTAGGGATCTTTTTAGGGTCCCGTACCAAAATGGTAAAAAAGAACCTTCAAAAATTGTATTTAAAATTTGAGAGTTGTACACTTGCCCAAAAAAGTAGTGATCTTTTTAGGGTCCCGTACCAAAATGGTAAAAAAGAACCTTCAAAAATTGGATTTAAAATTTGAGAGTTGTACACTTGCCCAAAAAAGTAGTGATCTTTTTAGGGTCCCGTACCAAAATGGTAAAAAAGAACCTTCAAAAATTGTATTTAAAATTTGAGAGTTGTACACTTGCCCAAAAAAGTAGTGATCTTTTTAGGATCCCGTACCAAAATGGTAAAAAAGAACTTTCAAAAATTGTATTTAAAATTTGAGAGTTGTACACTTTCCCAAAAAAGTAGTGATCTTTTTAGGGTCTCGTACCAAAATGGTAAAAAAGAGCCTTCAAAAATTGTATTTAAAATTTGAGAGTTGTACACTTGCCCAAAAAAGTAGTGATCTTTTTAGGGTTCCGTACCAAAATGGTAAGAAAGAAACCTTGATGGTGCGACAGTTTTCAATCTCAGATATAGGGGTTGGAAAAGTCTTCAATATCAGATAGAAAATTTTCCCTATAAGGGTATAGACAAAATTTTAGGTATTTTCTTTCTAAGAATATTATAAGGGTAGTACCGACTTTGTTACGGTTGAAAATATTGATTGCAAAAAAAAAAACTCTTGGTATGGGTGTTGAAGTAATTAGTTGGAATTTCTGTCTATCTGTACACACGATAACTCAAAAACGTAAAGAAACGAGGTACAATTTTGTGTGTATTCTGCAGCTACAATATAACTTCGTGAATGGGCAAAATCAGTCCATGTATCCCCACGCCGCCAGGAGGGGAGTATCAATTACTACCATACGAGATGTACAAAATAAATAACAAAAAATATTCGAAAAATTTTTTATATAAAGTGAATGTTTTTGCCTTAATTTGAGCTGAAACATCTGGAAAAAAAACATATATATGTACACTCCCGTTCAATAAAATTGAACAAATCTGAACCGAATTAGTCTCTCGCAATTTTGATTATTCTTGTTAGACTATTTATCTTTGTTTATAAATGAATCATTATACAGAGAGTTACAAAAGTGAGGAGTTTTATGAAATGTAAAAAATTAACATATCAGGTCTGTTCAATTTTATTGAACGGGAATGTATATAACGCCTTTTTATACTATTTTGCTTTTCTCAGTGTTTACAGGATATTTCGACAGGATATTAGTTTAGTTAATTGTAATTTTCGCTTAATATTATTCTGTTATTTTTTTATTTATGATAAATATTTGATGATTTGTAGTTTATTTTAAATATTGAACGTTTGACACGCAATAAATCGTAATATTGATTGTATAAAAAATTTATGGAATAAAAATTGTATAAAATTTTAATGTTCTATAAAAATGCTATTGACTATTTTTTATATCATTTGCAGTCTAATTTCACATGTATGTTATGAATAGGTTAAATCCTTATTAGTCTCAAAGTATGGTGTATCTCTGTTTTGAAACACCCTGTATGGTGTACTGAACGAGTAGTATCTATTAGTCCATGATAATATCAAATTTATCAAATTTTAAATGCTAGTAGGTTAAGGATCTTGCTCTTGGATCTACACGGAAGTAATTCAAATATCCTGTTCTACCCCCTTTAAAACTATTAAACCCAAACTACAATTTTACGGACAATGTAACTTAAATTAGCTAAAAACTGTTACACGAACAATTAAGTAAATAAAATGACAGTGTGAAATAAAATAAAAATTATTATCATTTTTAATCAAAATGATATCTACATTAAGGACATTCATACATGAGGCTTGATAGTAGATAAAAAAAAATTGTTTTAGTGAATTGAATAGCTCAATTCAGTAGTTATCCTCCCTCAAAAATTTCAAACCTGTTGACGATCATTTCAAAGAGTAATTATCGATTAAAAATCAAACTTTGAACACAGCGTCTTATGGAGAACAGAATTTTTTTGTACTTAAAATTATAATAACTGTATTATTAAAGTAGCCACCATAATAAATAATGTTAATAAGTATTCTTTGAAATATGCAGTTTATATAATTGCATTAAAAAAAGGGTGTTGAACGTTTGAATGAATTATTTAATAAAATTAAAACTGTTTGGTTTGGTTTGTTTTTTGAAAATTGGTGACAGCGCACAGTAAAAAAATATGCGCATACATATACACTCAAATCAATTTCTAATTTATATTTCCTGATATTTTACAATAAATACTTTTAAAAAATATTTAGGACAAATAAAAAAAAGGTTATAAATCGTTATAAGATTATTGATATACTTCCTAAATAAATTTTATTAAAGATAGTACTCATTTAACTCTAGCGTAGCACTTGAACGTCCTTAATTAATAATACAGAAACATTTTACAAGGGAACAACATTTATTTTAAAAACATGTTTATTTAGAATAAATAATATATATTTAAAAAAAAAAAAAACGTGAAATCTTGATAAATAATATTAAAAAAATATTTACAAATATTAATAACATAATAAAGTGTCTGTCATTATTTCTGTAATGAAGCAAGGTTATGAAACTAATATGTTTTATTAAAATTTATTACTATCAAGGCAATTAACATTTCATAGTAAATAGTAGAGTAATCCTATATATATTAGGTCGAATAGCGATGTGAAAATGGCTGCAAAACTAAATATCAAAATTATTGAAAGTATCAAATACAAAAATTTACTAAAGTCATCACCACAGTAATATTAAAATAATTAATTCAAATGTCGGTCAACACCATTTTTTTAATGCAATTATATAAACTGCATATTTCAAAGAATACTTATAAACATTATTTATTATGGTGGCTACTTTAATAATATAGTTATTATAATTTTAAGTACAAAAAAATTCTGTTCTCCATAAGACGCTGTGCTAAAAGTTTGATTTTTAATCGATAATTACTCTTCGAAATGATCGTCAACAGGTGTTAAATTTTTGAGGGAGGATAACTACTGAATTGAACTATTCAACTCATTAAAAATAATTTTTTATCTACTATTAAGCCTCATGTATGAACGTCCTTAAATCAAAATTGATTATTATCGTTCGAATAAAATAGGGATGTTTTCCCAATGTAAAACTGCTTAAATATTTCCTAGAACAATCATCTCATTGTGAGATCATCTGATATAAAATCATATTCGTAACATAGTATGAATCTAACTTAACACACATCACATTCTTTTTGTTAATTTTTTTTTCTAAGAACATTATTAATATATATTATCATTATTATTGTAATTAAGTCGAACTAAAACAGATTGTTAATTAATTACAATTAATATGAATTTTCTAAGAAGGTCAATTCAATATATTTCATATATATTAATTTTGGTACGAGAAAATACAAAGTACATAACTCTTTTATTATAAATTATAAAATTGGTTTGTGTCTATGATATATGACTAGTATGACTGTATGTACATAGATGGTGTTACTTACAATGATTTTAAATGATATTTATATAAATTAATTTTAATAGTCTTTTTGTGCCTTCGCCTTTCCTGTCAAAGCTCCAATCATGGATACTACACAAGGATACAGAACTCCATGTAAACAAATAATTGGCAAAAAAAAAAAGATGTCAGGCGCAAGTTTTAATTGAAAAACATTACGCATTTATAGTATTATAAAAATTATTTGCAGCCAATGGATTTTTCCAATAAAATACTTTTTATAATAAATGATAAGTAATTTCAATTTTTCAATAAGGAATTAGTTGAACCAAATTGCATTCATTCAAAATAATCACTACGAAGTAAAACTGGTTACTTGATTACTTCACTCCTATTTATTATACTATATTCACTTCGGTACGGATTGTAGTACGGATGAACAACTAGTGACGCTAGAGGCATAAAAAGTAAATATTACTATTATCATTTCGTTGCCATATTTTGTCAATTCTCCCGTTTGAGTTCGCTATCCTTGTATAGTATATCCATGGCTCCAATTATGATAAACTCGAAAAATGTTTAGTTATGTTTAACCTAACAATCTAAAAGATCCTGTTGCCAATTTGAACTTCGGGTGGACTGCTTTTATTAGCGATTTTGAAGGAAGTAATTGACTTTCATTATACTGAGAATGTTTCTGAATTGGGGACTGACCTGAGGACGGGACTTAAAAAACATTGGTGAATATTGTGTGCAACGAATTAGTACTCATATTTATTTTAGGCGTCAAGAAGATTTTTGCAATCTTACTATTCGACAAAATTTACTGTTGATTTAAGTATTTTATATTTTTATTGCTGAATCTAAAAAAAAAAAAATCTTTAAAAATTAATTTATATTGCAAGTCTTTTTTTTTTAAGAAATATCAATTTCAACACCAAGTTAAAACACGTGATTATTCAATTGTTTCAATCTTCGAGAACTAATTTTTAGTAATTTTGATCATTTCTCAGAAACAGATTTTAAAATAACAACCGAGTTAATTTGTTTAAATAACTCTGAGCTGAATTGTCGCAAAAATAATCACTTTATGAAAAAAAGTTTCAAACAAAAGTTGTATATTTTTTAAAAAGAAACATTTTATATTTGTAAATTTTTCTACTATGTCTTACGATTTTAAAGATAACCATCTCCATATATCCAAATTTATCCAAAATTTTTAGGTGGTCATTAAATTAAAGCCCTATGCAAGTAATAAAAAATATGGTCCGAAAATTGAATAAAAAAACAAAATTTTATTGAATCATAACACCTGTGTTAATCATAATATATATCATTTTAAAGTACCATCTATCCAACCTAGCCCGTGTATCAAGGTTATTACTGATAACAACTTGATAACATTAATTTCATATACCTGTTACATTTACTGTCAAAAATTTATTAAAAATCGTTATTGGATCATTCTCCAAAAATATTTGCAATTTTCAAAATACTTGAGCTCAAAACCAATGTCAACTTCAAGTACGGTTATGAAGACGCAAATATGAAAGAACAAGCGTTTCCTATTAGCATTAGTCTAATAATATATAGACCTAACATGTCATTGAATTTATTATTTAAATATTGATATGAAAAAAAGGCGTTACGCAGGAGCTGCGTCAACTTAGCGAATATCCTTAGAATACACAAATCACTCTCTAGCGGTCACAATTTTAGTCTGATCCAAATAAAATGTCGTATCTGATATCATTTTACTATTTTCAAGGCCAATTTTATTAATAAATGGCATACGTCAAGGGGAAAGGGGGACATAAAGATAGAAGAAAACACAAAATATAAAATATATCTCTTAATATTGGAACAATCGAAAAATGTATAACGAGTAAAGTTGTAGAAAATCAAGTTTGCTACAATTCATTACTTGATCATTTTTGTCAAACTCTAATGTGAACAGAGATATTTATAATTTTAACTTTCAATCTTTAATTGTAAATATTATACTATCGAATGATAATTAGGGAGAACTCTAGGTTTTTGAAATAAAATTTCAAATTCGCCCCCTTTACCTAGATCAGTTTTTTGTATTATAAATACGTATTTCGACTACAATGTAGTCATCATCAGTATAAATTAGCTAGTCGTACTTTACTCTTTGACAATTAGAAATAGATATAAAGTCAAGATCAACAGACAAAAATAAAAATAAATAGAAAATTAACGAGATTAAAATATACTGGATTTAAAATATATTAAATTTTAAATTATATTGAAATTACTCTTGTTAAAATTTCCTTCATTCACATTTATTCCTGTTAATTTTACTCTTATTAAAATTACTCTTAAATTGTCGCTGGATATGTTACTTGTTACTAATTTGGTGACAGTTTCACGATCCCTACCGGAGATCCCAATAGATTGAGACAATTGTTCGTACATTTTTGTGACACATCGTTTGTTTAATTTCAAAAACGGAAAAATTTTGACTAAAATATTTTCAATAACTTTTTATTGAAAACAAAAGAACAATTGGCAAGTTTTTACAATTATAAATAAATATGGAACATTTTTAAATATTGAATTTGTATTAAGATATATATATATATATATATATATATATATATATATATATATATATATATATATATATATATATATATATATATATATATATGTTAAAAATAAATTATTTTTCATATCTTATCAAGAGAAAAACACAGGTGATAAGCTTTTGATACCTTCATTAAGCCATGTAATGACGTTCTATACTATATATGGATTTGTTATTGTTTTACAAGACTATAAAAGAAAAATTGTTAAAACAATAACATCCTGGCTGCAAATTTATTGTCTAGCAGAAGTCCAGTGCTTTTAGAAGTTTGATCCTCTAACTAAATAAGTACAGGTGAAAGTGGATTTGTGCATTCGCCTATCAGAAGTAGTGTAGAAAATCTCCGATTATGGTATTATTATTTATGGTTTATGGTGGTTGATTATTGAAATATGGCCATACCTTCCTGACATCTCATTGGCATTTCGGAAATAAATGTGCACCCGCGAAAGTAAGACACCATAGTCATATATGGTATATTTTCTACACTACTTTTGATAATCGATTATACGTACACTCCCGTTCATAAAAATTGAACCAGCTGAAACATTCTTAGTGTTACTTTATGTAATATTATACATATATTTAGTAATATATACGCGTTGAATGTGATTTACTGGTTCAATTTTTATGAACGGGAGTGTACATACCTTTATTTTATCATTACAAATAACGTACAGAAAATCGACAAACTTTTGTGCGCTTAGCAAAAATTTAAAAATATGACAATCACCAAGATTTTCTACTAGGTTTTCAAAAAATTTAGGGGAAAAATTCCCAATTTGACTATTTAATAACTTACTTAATTGACTAAGGACCTAGTTACTCTGAACACGACCATTATCCCACCTATGAAAAGTTTCATAATCAACAAACAATAATGCAATCAAGCGGAATCTTTAAGTAATTATTGCATTAATTATTTACATAAAATAACAAAAATAAAACTACCAAATGACACTCAAGAGAGATTTTTTTAATCTAAAAACAACTTGCTTTAAAAATGTAAGAACTAAGTACACATGGCCACAAAAGTAGCGTTCATTTTTTTAAATTTTATAATTGGTTTGTGCTGTATTCATTCGGTTTTCGAAGAAATGTTTCGGATAAAGATTGTTCATTATAAAGATACTAACAACTTTTATTCGAAATATTTTTCTAAAAACCGAATGAGTTAGGTACAAATCAACTAAATAATTTTGAAAAATAAACGCTACTTTTGTGGCCTATCCGTACGTCAGAAACAAATAAAATATTAGCATTGAATTAGTAATATTTTTACAGTATTTTGCTTTTCAACTCTGATACACTGAGCACTGTACTGTGTTCATAACTGTATAATATTACCTCTATATACGTGGAATATGCAGGAATAGGGAATATGTATGAAAATTTTTTTTCACATTTATTTTCAGAATATGAAAATACTGTTAATACTGTAATAATATTTAAAAACGAAATTAAAATCCGACAAATATCAAGGAAGCTATAAGCTTTTAAAGATTATTATCTGTCTCTTTCTTGCAAAAATATTAAAAACGCAGTTTTACGTGTATTTTAAATGGTGAAAGTGTAATATGACGTAACATAACATATCAAGAGGGCTATCACCCTCTTTGTCTAATCGGGAATTTCAATCATTCATATCTCGCTTATTTTTAAAGTTATTTAAAAAGTAATTTTACCTTGATATTTGTCAAGTAAACATGCTTCAATTCAAGTGAAAAAAAATTTTCATGCATATTCCCTATTGTTTTCGATACTAAGAATCGATATTGAGATTTTACCGAATCTTTTCGTTTTTAGATCCTCTGATAGATAGGTAGATTGTAGAGGCTGCCCTGGACGGGGGCTACACTTTGACCATAAGGTCCATTGTGATGCCTAAGGATGTGAGGATGTGAGTGGAGTGGAAGGAATTTTTGTGTATAGACTAGGAGTTGGTAGGATATGCGGCTGCAGCCGACTATGATAGGAACTATGCCGATATTCATCTGGAGTTCGTGAAGGAAACTGCAGTAAACCTTCTCAAGCATAGCCGGTTACTTCTTTCTTGTCCATGCGCCGACAGTTTAGTCAATTAACCGGCCCTATTTTTTTCTTAATAATTGACAAACTACCAATGTCGGGATTCGAACCCATAACCTCCCAGTTTCCAAGTATGCATACTGCGCAGACATAACGCCTTAGACCGCTCGGCCACTTGGACTGGTCAAGGTCCCCTGAGACCAAAGAACTCATTTTTGGTCGTTGGTGGGTCTGTTTTCTATCTTGCTCTATTACACAGTGTCAGCATTCAGTATTAAATGTATCATACAGTACACAGAATTTATGTATATATACATACATTACATGCTTAATCGAAACAGACAAGTATGTCTGTAGACATTATAAGACAAGACAATATATGATCGTTATTATGCTGGTAAATAGCTACACCCCCAGTTAGAACATTTAAATTTGACTATACTGTTGAAATTAGGTACAGGAATGTCTTCATCATTAGCACTCATGTTTCTGATAAATAAAGAATATTAAAATTACGAGTCTCATTGTCAACGATATTATTTTTCAGGGCTCGTAAACTTTGTACATTAAATATATATATTGATAATCCTGATCTGGTCTTGATAAATTTCACTAACTCTGATTCTAATGTAAATAATGGATTTAATGTCAGTCTTTCAAACTCTAATTTGAACAGAAGTGAGATTGGTTCTATTCTACCATGATCCAATGTAGAATCATTGGTTTTAGATACAATATCTAATTTTTTAACTACTATATCATTTTATTAAACTTTAGTGTCTTAATAGTATTGTTGACCTTATTTAATATTATTTAAAAAGAAGTAGAACTTCTTACGTGCGTCCGTGTAAGTTAACACAGACTTTTTTGTTTTTAGATATTTTCTCATAAACATTACACGATGTAGAACAAAAATTTAAATTACAAAATTTTTAAGCAATGTGTTGAAAACCGTGTATATAGAGGTCGCGTGAGTGTTTGACACCAGTTTATTTGTTTTTTAGTATTATTTTATTTACTAGGTTAAATGAACGGAGTCACGCTTTTTAAATGATTTATGCAAGGACAGTATTATTTTTTTATATCATTAAATTAATATAATTATTTTCAACAAAATTGTAATTACATTTTTTTTTCGTTTCAATTGAAACATTTCGGAAATTATTTATTTCTACTAGTTTTTGTAATATAAATTTTGTATTAACCTTTTTTTTTGTTTGTAATTATTGTCCCTCATATTTTTTTATTTAACCTAGCTATTCGAGTTGACTTTAAATTGCTATTAAATACTTAAGGTAGTTCCAGCACTGTCTTATATAATAAGGACAAAAAACCGGTTTGCTTTATATAAATACACAACACATAGATATATTCACTATTCATATATACAAATTAATGTAATTTTAAAAGAAAAAATAATTTTAAACTTGTATACTTCGAAAACAAAACGGTAATAAAACGAAATTATTATTTTCTAATTCTGTTGAGTATTTTTTTTAATACAACAGATAATAGTTGAGCGGACATGAAGTTTTCCATGCTTCTAATGAGAGAGAATAATTACTTTGCTATTAATTATCTCGCGTTCGAAACGGTCAAAAATTCTGAAACTTCAGGGTTTATTAGAAAACATTATTTTTATCCAAAAAAAATAAGCAAAGTCTATCGAAAAGTCGTTTCATGCTGGAACATCCTTAATTACAATATATTTTGGGACTTAGATCATGAAAGTAATGAAGATTGCGAAAGTAGATGGTACCTTTTTCCCAAATAGCCCTAAATTTTTTCAATTATTTGTCTAAATAGTTAAATAATGAAAATACAGCCGAAATGGGTGGTCAAATTTCTTAACCATCAGTTAAAACTTTTAACTCTTGGTAAATTTTTTCTTAAGACATTATTTTTCTTTAAAAAAATGCAATCTTAACTTTGAAAATTCTTTTTTTTCAAATGGCTATAAAACGTTTAATTGTTACCCAACTGCTCAGCTTTAATACCCGGTATATTATATATACCAGGGTATATTAAGTTTAGTTCCGACTATGTAACGACTGCCTGTTTGTCTGTGAACACGATAACTCAAAAACAAAAAGACATAAGAAGCTGAAATTTTGTATGTGTGTTCTAGAGCAAATAATTCAGATCAAGTTTGTGAATGGGTAAAATCGGACCATGTTTGGGCAAAATGGTCAATACTGTCTATCTTTGAAACCGTAAGAGATCAGACGAAACTTATCAGACAAAAAATGTTCCTTGTTTAAAAATAAGCAACTTTTGTTTGAAACTTTTTTTCTTCAATTCAGTAAATGCCGGGTATTTAAGCAATTAATGTAATAAAAATCCAGTAATATACGCAAATGAATGAACATGTCAGCGGCCGGTCTATTTCAACATTCATTCATGAATCAATTTAATAAACAAATGACTTTTGTTTATGACGATTGCAGCAGTATGGGCTGGCTTCTCTGGTACTGGTGTTGCCTGTTTGATGATGACTCTCTTTTAATGAGATTTAAAGAGGTCAATATCAAATTAATACCATTATTTGTTTATAACACACAAATAAATTTTGATTAATTCATAACAAATGTAGAGAAACAAATTTAACCTTTTACACCCTACGCACTATCATTTACTATATACTCTCCCAACATTTATTGAAATTATTATTTTTTGTACAGGATGTTACAGATTTTGTCAAAGTTTCGTGTTGTATACAATATTTAATGATACACGTATCATTCGTAAATCTATTACAAGCGGTACTTGTACCGTTTGTGTGCACTTCAAAAACGAAAGAGGTCTAAACGAAAACGAAAGAGGCATAAATAATACTAATGTCAATTTCCATTAAGGTTACGTACGACATAGTAGGAAAGAACTAGCGTATACTATACAGACCGTTTTCAAAAGCATTTCTAATAGGGAATCAATGTTAAATAAATAAATATTTACTATAAAACCATACATACATACACATACTTACAAACATCTGGCTGCTTGTGTTATGATGTTGTTTGGTGTCATTTAAGAGTGGGGATTTAGTGATACCCACTTAATTTATAATATTATTCATTACATATGCGCACACACACTACTGACTACAGAGTACCCCCACTATTTTTATTTCTTTATGAAGCATTGTGTAGTTATATAGTAAATAATATTTAACATTGATTCTCTATTGGCAAAGCTGGCTAAAACAGACAGTATAAACAAACATGTTATTGAATTTTTAAAAGTTGTTATTGAATTTTTAAAAATTTTTATTTTAATAATAATCTTGTATTTTTATGAGTAAAATCAAAGATATTTCGATTCCTTAGAAAAAAACTATATTATTAATAAATTATTTATAAAATGCAATTTACTAAGTGCCAACTAGAACTATTTTGAAACCTTCTGTACCAGACCATAAAGGTTAAACACTAATGTATATTTATATAATATCGTGACAACTTCCTTATAAGACATCACAGTTTTATTTTTTTTGAAGGTCAATAATATTCAGCTGTGCTTCTTTTCTTTTTTTATTATTTCGAATAAAACAAAGACTTATCGAAATTTGATTTAGACCATTTTGTTGACATTTGTTCATGTACTTGATTTTATTTTTGTAAAACAAATTGATTGGCATGTATTTGGAATATTTTCTGCATGTTTAAATACAATATAAATAATTAACAAAATGTAAACAATTCCATATTGAAATACATTTTATAAATATTTAAGTTATCAATAATAAAAAAAATTGCATACTTCTTTATTACAACGCATACAAATTTTTACAAAGTAACATCGATTGCGTGGGTTTTTTTTTCATCATTCAATATTTTAATTGTTTCGAAAGATTAAAAAACATTTCAATGTTTGGCAATATGAATTTTAAGAAAATCCATATTATTTTGAATGAAAATTTGTATTTTTGAATTTGTCATGTAATGAAGTTTTACTGTTTTAATTAAATATTGATAAGAAAAAAATTAACTCGTCAATCAGGAATCGAACCTCGGCATCTGGATATCTAGTCCAGCGTGCTTACCGCTACACCAAAGACGATTCTGACGTAACTTTTTGATATCATTGACAGTATTACTTCTGTTGGCTGTTGGTCTGGTTTATCCGGCCTAGATAGGACCGGCCCCTGTCAGGGCCATCGAAATTCCAATTTCTATGGACGATTTTCCTTAAAATGTACATAATACAAGTTTTTGATGGGTAAAACTATAAAAATCGATGTTTTCCTTTCATCAATACAACATTTTCAAAGGTTAATTTTAATTTTATTACTACGTAGACCTAAAAATAAAAATATCCCGTCCAAATTAAGCGATAATCCGGACAAGCGGGTTCTAGTACTGTAATACAAATAAATATTGATCCAAAAATTGGAACAATTTTTAGAAATTGCGATTTAAAAAATCTAGAATTCTCTGTGATTATCTTTGATAATCTTTATATAACTCCTATTAAGAAAGTATTTAACTAAAATGAGTTGTTAATATGATAATAACATACCCAGTTACAAAACCAATATCAACCCACCTCAATAAAAACATGTTTGATAATATCTATGAGATAAAAATTTGGTAACCAAAGTAATAAAACTGTATTAAATATCTGTGGTAAAACTAACTACTTCTTATATCTCATATGAAATTCGATGACATTTTTTTATGGTTTCAGATATTTAATATAAAAAAAAAAAAAATTTATATTTAAAAAAAAAACAACATGATATAAAAATATACTTACACCCATTTTTTAACCCACTCGTATAAGGTATAAAAACAATCAATATGCGGAAAAATACCTAGTTAGCCGAAGTTTTTGTGTACACCTTTGTTTAAGTGGTATTACATATTAAGTAAAAAGTCCCAATCGATATCGTTCTGGCGTTCCGAGATATTACAAGTCTCGATAAACGAGCTTTCGTAAATATCTCGCTTTCTATGACTCGGAGGTCAGTGGTGATTATTATAAAAATTATTGGTCATTAAATTCTCTACAAAAGAGATTCTATTCATTTTTCTATTTTAATTAACCGTTTTCGTAATATAGTACGGTGAAAGTCGGTATTAAATAGGTATGCATCCATTTCAACGCTATATGACGAAAACCGTTGTTTAAAATAAAAATATGAATAGAACCTTTTTTGGAGAGAATTTGATAATCTACAATTTTTATAATAAACCCCATTGAGCTCCGAGTCATAGAAAGCAAGATATTCAACAGTTTTCGTGACCTTTGTATTTGAATATTGAAGATTCTAGCTAAGAGAGGTTCCATCTAGCGTTAAAGAAAAGAATCATTGGTGAATGTAAACAAACAAATAAAACATATTTACTTGTATATGAATTGTGTGCATTTTTCGTTAAATAAAATCGTTCATTTTATTTTATAATGACTGCAAATTGTTGTGTACCGAACTGTAAATCTTCAAAAAGAATAAATTTCGATATGAATTTCCATAAATTTCCAAAATGTTCCAGAAAAAGTAAAATTAAAAGCATATTTTGGAGGACATATATAATATTTTAGTAAAATATTTTAACTAATGATTAAAATTAAACCAAACAAACGCCTTGCCCGAAGGCGTCTCGCCTTCGAGTGACGGATTGTTCTCAAGGAGGGCACAGAGGTCCCCTTGGTCTAGGTGCTAGGGACTCGTATGCGGTTCCCCTCTTTCTGATTATTATTAAACCAAAAATACAGATTAATAACTGCTTGAAATTTTAACTGAAAAGTCTAAAAATGTCATAAACTCTATTACACAGCACATAATCTTGTTTACAACTGTGAAGGAGTTATAGTTTTGCCACTGCAGCGCTGCGATCTTAACATAAAAACCTTCTTGCAACGCTGGCATGATATCAATGGTAACAACTTCACCCGTATATATTAACACCTAAACAAAAGTGTATACAAAAATTCGGCTAATTGGAAATTTTTCCGCAATTGAAATCTACAATGAGTGGACTATTTATAGGTAAATATTTTTTCAATATGAATATTATGTGGCATGCATATCCTTAATTGTATCAATCCGTTTTGTTGTTTTTTTTTTTTTTTTTTTTGTTAAATATAGGTGTGTACTGTTTGGTATAATCATTTAAATTCATTAATAAACAACGGATTGGTTTCTTATGATACTGGATGATTCATCACAACGTACATTGTACTTTAATTAATTATTAATTTTTGTATAATTAATTTTATGGAAAGTCAGTAAACCTGTTTTGAAAATAAAAAAAAACTGTTATGTACACCTTCGATGACCCGAAGCAATTTATGAATAATGTATTGGAAAATCTCATTGAGAAAAAAGTCCCATATGCACAGCATAATTATTACTATGTAATACTTAAAATTCATCGATATATCGAATAATGATTCGTATTAGGTCACACTTAGTGTACATAAGAAAGAAAGGTTTTATTTTGATATCACATCTCATAAAATAGATAACTAGTGTTGTTGTTTTATTAACTCTTCGCAACACTTGTTTGAGGGTTATCATAAAAATATTTTTTTTTTGTGTACAATGGTTGTCAAAACATTTGCATTATCCTTAAACTTATACAAAATGTCACGAGTTAATTCTCTTAACTTATAGTCTCCACTTGGTCGTTCTCCTCGGCATGGACCAACATTGTTTGGCGAGCTATCTTTTCAATTTCTTTGCATTCTTGTCCTCTCTCATTGACCCATTCTTGCAGATCTTGAGGTTCTTCTGCGGCTTGTATTTGCCAATCCCCAGGCTTCTTCATCTCTGCCCCCAGTAACAATTGGGCAGGCGAAAAACCAGTTGTTCGATTTGCTCTATTTCGTATTGCGAACAATGACTTGCTCAATTGTTGATCCCAGTTTTTGTGTGCTTGATCCAATAAATGTAAAAGCAACAACTTCTTCAACTCTTGGTTCTGACGTTCCGTGGAGTTGGCTCTGAGATGGTAAATCGGAGTGGTCCATATTTCGTTAAAAAAAAGAATTAATTTGTATAAAAGATAAACTATCCATTTTTCCGCGGCCAAAGTTTTTGCTTTTTCGCAAATAATCGTCCCTGAAAGAGGGTTTCTCAGTGCTCGCTGCAGCAAAATCCTCAACTGGAGTACGGCCTCAAAACGATCCAGAGAGTTGGAGCTTAGATAATTGAAATTCTACTATATATCGTATGCTTTAATTAGCTACTTTTGACTATCTTAAGCAACTCAATCATGGTTTAGAGGGCGTGGGAAAAGTTTTAATTTGAAGATCTCATCCCTAACTTAATATTTTTTAAAGAAACCTTATCAATGCTTAAAAAGACATATCGGATATCATTTGGTGGTAGCAGAGATGTAAGTCAATTTGAACTTTGAGGACACACGAGCGTTAAAAAAACGTCCGCTACAACGCACATAGAAATATACTGTTCAAGGTAGCCAGGAGGGGCCACACCATGGATACTACATAAGGATACCGAACTTCATGTAAACAAATAATTGACAAAAAAAAGATATCGTAGTGTCGCTTCTATACCGGAAACAGTGGTGAGAGTATAAGGCGCGAGTTTTAATTGAAAAATATTACGCATTTATAGTATTATAAAAATTATTTGCAGCCAAAGTATTTTTTCAATAAAATACTTTTTTTAATAAATGATAAGTAATTTTAATTTTTCAATTAGTTGAAACAAATTGCATACTTCAAAATAATCACTACGAAATAAAACTGATTACTTGCTTACTTCACTCCTATTTATTATACTATATTCACTTCGGTACGGATTGTAGTACGGATGAACAACTAGCGACTCTAGTGGCATAAAAAGTAAATATTACTATTACCATTTCGTTGCCATATTTTGTCAATTCTCCCGTTTGAGTTCGGTATCCTTGTGTAGTATCCATGGTATCCATATAAAATGATGCACGTTGTAATGAGAATGAGTACAAGTCTATCTTGAACAATGTGTTTCTATAAAGGTGCGTTCTGTCGGCCGTTTTATTAACGTACGGATGAACAACTAGCGACTCTAGTGGCATAAAAAGTAAATATTTCTATTACCATTTCGTTGCCATATTTTGTCAATTCTCCCGTTTGAGTTCGGTATCCTTGTGTAGTATCCATGGTATCCATATAAAATGATGCACGTTGTAATGAGAATGAGTACAAGTCTATCTTGAACAATGTGTTTCTATAAAGGTGCGTTCTGTCGGCCGTTTTATTAACGTACGGATGAACAACTAGCGACTCTAGTGGCATAAAAAGTAAATATTTCTATTACCATTTCGTTGCCATATTTTGTCAATTCTCCCGTTTGAGTTCGGTATCCTTGTGTAGTATCCATGGTATCCATATAAAATGATGCACGTTGTAATGAGAATGAGTACAAGTCTATCTTGAACAATGTATTTCTATAAAGGTGCGTTCTGTCGGCCGTTTTATGAACGCTCGTGTGTCCTCGGCCACAAACGATTTCAATTACGTCATACTTGAAATGAATACCACGATGTATAGATATCTTCTATGAGAAATGGGAAAACAAATCTTTAATTATAACAAAATTGTAGACAGAATCGATTCTGTACTATGGGCCACAGAAGTTGTATCCTTTTTTTCAAAATTGTATAGCCATTTTCCCAAAAACCGCAGGAATAAAGAACAAAATGAATAATAGGGAATATGCATGAAAATTTTTTTTCACATTTATTTTCAGAATATGAAAATACTGTTAATACTGTAATAATATTTAAAAACGAAATTAAAATCCGACAAATATCAAGGATGCTATAAGCTTTTAAAGATTATTATCTGTCTCTTTCTTGCAAAAATACTAAAAACGGAGTTTTACGTGTATTTGAAATGATGAAACTGTAATATGACGTCACATAACATATCACGAGGGCTATCACCCTCTTTGTCTAATCGGGAATTTCAATCATTCATATCTCGCTTATTTTTAAAGTTATTTAAAAAGTAATTTTACCTTGATATTTGTCAAGTATACATGCTTCAATTCAAGTGAACAAAAATTTTCATGCATATTCCCTATTTTGAAAAACAAGACTTAACTTATCTGGTCCATAATTTTTCAAAAATGTTTTTGTACTCGTAATTGCCAAACCGATTTGATGTGATTTTCATCAACGTGTAGAGAATTTAGCCGGGTAACATATATAAGTCTTCGATACATCTATGTCCAAAACCTACCTCGTAAACGGTGCAAGATCGAGAAAAGTCTTCAAATACAAAAATGTCATGACAGTCAACTTTTGTTTGAAGCACTTTATCATACACCCAAGATTTTTGGCTTAAATACGAACGAATTGAAAGCCGTAGTCAGTACTCAAGATTCATGAACATCGGCGGCCTAGATCTTACAATAGACAGTTGTTATCACCAGTCTAGAACAAAAGTATTTCACTTGTAGACAGACACACTTAGACAGTATTGCATGACATATTGGTCATACATAATTCAACCGCATAAAAATTAAAATGAGGTTTGAAATATCGTATTTGGTAACAAAAACAAAATAAAAAAGATCAAATCCAATAAAGTAATATTAAGGTAGGTCCAACATTGTCTTGTACAATCAGAACAAAAAACCGGGTTGCTTTTATTATAGAATAAATACATATACAAACATACATAACACATAATATGAAAAAGTTGGCCGTTGCATCACAATCGTCTTTGGTGTAATGGAGAGCACACTGGACTAGATATCCAGAGGCCCGAGGTTCGATTCCTGGTTGACGAGTTAATTTTTTCATATCAGTATTTAATTTAATTAATAAATTCAATGACAATGAAATGTGTCGGGTATACGCTATAGTCTTCTACAGTTTATCATACGTAACCGAAAGGAATTTGGACAAACATTGTGTGTTGACACGAAAGTATACACAAATAAACAAATATTACATACACTCCCGTTCAATAAAATTGAACAGACCTGAATTGTTAATTTTCTTACATTTCATAAAACTTCTCACTTTTGTAACTCTCTGTATAATAATTAATTTATAAACAAAAATAACTAGTATATATTTTAAGTGTGAAAAAAGAAATGGAAGTATAGTAAATAACATTTACTACATGAATAATCAAAATTGTCAGAAACGGATTTGGGTCAGATCTGTTCATTTTTATTGAACGGGAGTGTACATATATTTATATAATACTAATTAATGTAATTTTGAAAGAAACAATATTTTAAACTATTATATTTCGAAAACAAAATGGTAAAACGCGATTTTTTTTCAATAATTTATTTAAGAAATATTTATCTTTACTCTCCTTTTTTTTAATTTTGTCGAGTAATAATGAAAGAAAATGATACTTTGTTATTACTTATCTCGCGTTTTAAACGGTCAAAAATTCTGAAACTTCGGGATTTATTAGAAAATGTTATATTTAGCCTATGAAAAAAAAATGCGCAAAATCTGTCGAAAAGTGATTTCATACTGGAACTCCCTTAAGAAACATTATTGTATTATAATAATATAATAAGTGCTTGACTTGCTAACTAAAGAAAGTTAAAGAACCATCTCTTTCTTTTTCATCTTTGTCTCTCTCTCTCTCTCGTTTTGAATTCTATGAATCAGCACTTCCGCGGATGTGTATATGTAAGCTACTGACTATTAAAATATGGATACTTACATGCATAAAATGAAGTAATAAAAATGTATTATTTTTATTAGACATCCATTGTATTAAATTACCTAACAAATTATAGTGCATAACAATGTTTTATGTGGTAATGTCATCAAAATTACATATTATACATGATGGTGTTCTTAGACAAAATTTCTCGATATAATCATATTTCACATATTTTTATTGATCATGAAATAAAAGATTTACGACGTCAGGTCACTTGATACCATCCAAGCTGTTAAAGGCACTCTGCTCGGAAATGGAAGGTTGCTGGTTCGATCCCAAAGGTGGCAGTTGTCAATTAAATTTATTTAAAAAAAACTAATTGACGGTTAATTGTCTACACTGGCGGCGTATGGCAAAGTAACCGGTTATGCTTGTGAAGAAGGATTTTCTGCAGGTTCCTTTCAAAAACTCCAGATGAATATCGGCATAGTTCCTATCAAACTCGGCTGCAATCGCACAACCTACCAATTCTTAGTCTACATGCAAATTCCTTGTCTTTTTGGGGTCGGTAAAAAAGGCTTAGAAAAGCCTATTTATTAGGTCACTTCATCAAAAATGCTTAAAACTCAAAATTTTCTTAAAATTAATTTCAAAAATTTCGTAAGAGAACTGTTTTAGAAGCATTCTAAAACAAAATCACTGAATAACAGTACTGACTACGGAACCCTACCCTGTGCACGATCAATAAAATCGATTGATCAATCGACACGCACTTGACCGTCATTTGCTAATAAAAAGTAGCGGCTTTCATATACCAAAATGTAGATTTCAAAAAAAGACGAATCGAATGAGCTAGACTGAAAAAAATAAGTGAATAAAAATTATCTTTTTATCTCAATTGGAGATTAATTGAACGATGTATCATAAAGATCTAAATTAATAGTTTGGAGGCCAAATTTGGAGAAGGTCATTTTTTTTCCACGAGGTGTTAAAACAATTCTTCGAAGCATTGCAATTATTTCGAACTTGGTATCACACACCCATTTACGCATCATAACTTCATCTACGCATATTTCTTTTTTTTTTCAGAGTAAAAACATCGTAATGTACAGTCATAAACTAACAAAATTGAACCAATTGGAACATTCTAAGTGATACTATAAAACATATTATGTACAATTAGCGTCAAAAGTTGATATCAGTTTAAAAAATTTTATAATTGATTTGCGCCTTATTCATTTGGTTTTCGAAAAAAACAATTTGAATAGAAGTTGTTACTATATTTATAATGAACAAATTTTATCCGAAGCATCTAGTCGAAAACCAAATTAATAAGGCACAAATCAATTTAAAAAATTTAAAAAAATGACATCAACTTTTGTGGCCAGATGTACAGTTATACGCTAGTAAAGTATATTACAAATGCGTTTTAATTATTGAATAAAAATAAATATAATATTTTATTACTAATTTATTTTATTAGTTATTGAATAAAATGAGAAAAAAACTATCAAATCGGAAGTGTTGAGTTGTTGATTGTGAAAATACACCAACTTTTTTTATGTAAGCAATCAGAAAAGCATTTTGATAATAAGTAGTTGATATTTGTTTTAAACTTACCTCAATTACAATATTATAATAATTAGTATTATTTTTTGAGCTATTTTGGCCTGGTGTTTCTCTTAAAACTGTACCAAAAATTCGCCGAGAATCATTGACATCAATCTCTTCACATTAGAAACATGAAAACTAGTACATAATTTTGTACCTTAGAAATACTTTTTTTTTCTAAAAATATCTAATGGTACTTCTTGAAAGTCGTTAAAGTTGACATTTTAGATAACTATCCGTATGTTTACTACTTTTGACAGAACCAAAATTTAAATTAAAAAACACGAGACTGCGTAGAGGTCGCCTGCCAAAAATACTTTACTAGTGTTTATATACGTTTAGAATATTACTTACTGTTTCAAATTTATTGCATCCGAGTGTACAATGTTTTTCATTGAACAATCAATATAATAAAAGTAGTGTTATCAGTGATATTGAAACTGAACTTTGAAATTGATACTTGAAAAATTTATTACTCAATTATTATGAATGCTTCTTATAGAAAATTTAAACACATTTTCACAAAAATTAAAACTTTGGATTCATAAAAACTTTTTTTTTTAATTAAACATATTTGAAAATTTACCACCCGTTTTCCGTCAAGCTAAATGAATGTATAAAAAAAATGGTTCAAACACTGACATAAACTTTTTTTTGTATTTAAAGTTTTTCTCGCACCGTTTAAAAGATAGAATACGAAAAATATGAAAAATATTGAAGAAAAACGTAGTAACAATGGTCGATTTTTAAAGAAAATGTTTTGGAATTAAAGGAAATCTAATCTAGATGAAAACAACTATTCGCCTTCCATGATTTTTCTCATGAAAAATGGTCCGTGCTTTTGGCTCCCGTAAATTTTACCTTGAAAAATACAACTTAAAATAGTCTAAAGCATTCTCCTGGAAAATTTCTACCTTCAAATGAAAACATCTTTTTTATACTAATAATAAAGTATTGTGTTCAATACTAACAATAATTTAAACTGACCGCCTTTTAAATAACGTTTTTGCATTGAAAGCCTTCTTGTTTCCAAGGCGTGGGAATGTAAAATGTAGGTAAACGAGGTGGCTCAACCTTTCCCGTAAAATGTAGATAAATGCACTTGAATCAAAAACTTGTGATTTGATTGATGAAGCGATTTTTACGTCTGATAATTACGTATTAAGGCTACTCAAAATTTGCTAAATCAAGCAACGTGATTTATATTTGTTGAGTTTCACAAGTGCGAATCACAGACAACGATATTTTAAACCATGCGTCATGGCAATCGAACCATTGGCGAGACTTGTAGACTCGATAAATCCAAAGCACGGGGCTTGGTTGGCGTTGCAAATCTCGAGTATCCTTAACATACCATAATCTCACCACAAAGTCTATAATTAGTCATGGGAAAAGTGTAGGAATCGTGTGAAACGTTTGCCTGAGACAGGCACCAAATTGACAACAAGTACGATTAGCTATTCATACTGATGATGACTACTTTGTACTCGAAATATGGGTGTATTTATAAAATACAAATATTTGATCTAGAAATTTTGATTATTCGTTTTTGAATAGATGAAAACTTTTTTAAAGTATTTGCATAAAGAAATCGAAGGATTATTTTACAAAGTTTCTCAAAATACTTCTACATTAAGTGTAACTACCTAATTCAATTAAAAAAACCATGTGCATTGAAGTGAGTTAAGTAAAATTTGGTTCCCAGAGAAGCACTACCAAAGAGAACGAACGAACTACTTAATTAAATAGCATGAGAGAATTTTAACTGTGAGATATACTGTTTCTATGGTATAGCTGACTGAAGTTAATAATGGAAATACCATTAATTAAGGGTACACTTTATTGGATAAAATGACCTCAGGTAAAATTACCAGGTATAATCAATGTGTACAACTATAATGATATAATCTATATGTGTTTACAACCATTTTTTAAGGGTCTTCTTACTCTTACCACAAAAAAACAGAGTATATTTAACAATGAAATCTATTTTTGAAAGATTTAGTCAAGATTATATGATTAGGAGAAGAATACTAATTATTTTATGTGTACATTTTTAGTTAGTGTAAAGTTGTGAAGATTATTGATTTTGGAATATCTTGTTCTTCAGTCTTTAATACAAAAAATATTAAAATTTGAATCGATTCTGCACCATGCAAATGGGTCCGTAGCATCTAGATCAAGGGGTCCTCCTTGAGAACTACCTGTCACCCGAAGGCGAGACGTCTTCGAGTAAGAGGTGCTTGTAGCGGTATCGCTTCTTCATTAAATTATTATTATAATTTTGTTCATCATTTTTAGTTGTTACATAACAACTATAACTTCCCTCTATTATCACGGTTGCTTTGAATGTTAACAACCTTGATAATTTACATATAAATATATATAATATTTCATAAATCAAATCAATAAAGATAAATTATATCTTTCACATATATTTATTATTTATTTAAATAATAATAATTTAATATATTAATGAAATATTATATATATTTATATGTAAATTATCAAGGTTGTTAACATTCAAAGCAACCGTGATAATAGGGGGAAGTTATAGTTGTTATGCAACAACTAAAAATGATGAACAAATTTTCTTCATTGTGATAGGTCCTGCAATACTCGTGATGCACTGGTAAGCCTACGAGCTCAGCATTTCTGCCTGCCAGCCAGTACCCCGTAATGGCTGCTTCTGTATTGCTTATGGAGGGCCTTCAAAGGGAGATAATATCTTCGAAACTCGTCCTAAAATGCTAAAGGTTAGGAAATCAGTTTGGAAGAATTGATTATAAAAATTGATTAATTACAAATTATACGTGATCTAATTATAATTGATAAAATATGCCAACAAATTTCCACATTGTTTACAAGATGTACTCTTTAAATAAAAAGTTTACCATCTTTCGAGTCCTCTGGTAACTGAGGTACTTATATTTAAGTATATTTATCTCTTCAGCTGGTTGTCTCGAAAGAGTTTCGTAAATTTTTCGTACCATCAGCTGTCGGTACAACAGATAATGAGACTCTGTTTTCTTTCCAAATAATAAACTAAATTAAATGATTTGACGTCGTAATGAGTAAAAAAATATTTATCAATTATCTTGCAACTGTTAAGTTTTTTTATTTATAACAAAAGGACCTATTGACAAAAAAACTCTTTACATGAAATAAAACCTGTATTTTTTAACAGTTCCGATTCACAATTTATATACTTGAACAGCAGCTGAAAACATATGTAAATGCTTTGTGTATAGTAAAGGGTTTTTAACGAATGAGCTAAAAGTCATTGCACTATGTATGACCGATACGAAATGCAACATACAGCTCTTTTAAATTTCACGTCGGATTTTTATATTTAATGTTATCTCTTATGCTAAAAATGGTCTAAATTTATCAAATATATCATGATCCAGTTTAAGATTCGTGGGCATGTGCACTTCGGCGAACTCAATACTACAAGAAATATTTGGCCAAATATAACCCGGCTGTAACTTTTGAACTAAAAGAGCTACAGAGCTGAGTCTTTGAATGTACAAAGATTACATCATTTTAACACACCGTTTTCCATCTCATCGTTAAGGATCATTAATGTATCCCGAACATTTAAGGTTGATGAACTGGATAATTCAAATTGGTCGTGTTCCGGTGTGCCATATCTCTCGTGCAATCTCTTCGTATACCTTGTATATTTTATTAAATTTAAATATGCATTATTAACATTGCTGTCAAACAATACTATCAAGCATCTCAGTGAATAAACGGACAAGTCAGATTCACTTTTATGATAAGTTATGATACATTGCCTTGGAGACTTATTATATAACTGTCAATAGGGTCAAAATGGAAAATATTTTCTAAATAATATTAAATTTACTTTAAAACGGCTGAACCGATTTTGTTGTCTTCATTGGATGCCAGAGAATAGCCGGATAATACATTGGCTATAAACCTTTATTGTTTGCCCTATCTTTTAATGGACCTTGTGATCCTAAGGCATCACAAGATCCAGTGTGATGCCTTAGGATGTGAGTGGAGTGGAAGGAATTTGTGAGTAGACTAGGAATTGGTAGGATATGCGGCTGCAGCCGAGAATGATAGCAACTATGCCAATATTCATCTGGAGTTCGTGAAGGAAACTGCAGAAAACCTTCTCAAGCGTAGCCGGTTACTTCGTTCTTTGTCCATACGCCGACAGTTTAGTCAATCAACCGCCCTCTTTTCTTTTTTATATAATTGACAAACTGCCGATGTCGGGATTCGAACCCATAACCTCCCAGTTTCCAAGTACTGCATACTGCGCAGACATGACGCCTTAGACCGCTCGGCTACTTGGCTGGTGTTAAACAGTGAAAGACAAATATCAAAATAATACTAAATTTACATTAAAACGGCTGAACCGATTTTGATGCTTTCAGTACTGTGCCCTATTTTGTAAACAATGAAAGACAAACAACTTTTGTTTGAAACATTTCTTCATACATTCAATAGTTTTGAATTAAATACAAGGTGGATAGTTACTGTATACCGATCAAGAAAATATAACCAATATACGTATACTTCATGAAAATCCGTTAGTGCACACAAAAAGTATTCACATATTTGTATACGGGTCAGCTGCCGGTCTAAAAAAAAAAAAAAACAGTATTTTTAAAACAATTCTGATACAGAATTTGTACAACAAGTACTGTTTATCACATAGAGCGGTTCATCGCACCGGTCCCGTGTGCAATGATTGTATTTACGAATTAACATAATATTCCGGCGCACACATGTGTGACACCTGTCGAACTGGTAGTGTTTTGGTAAATATTTTTTAACAAAAACAAAACAATGTATAGTATACTACTCTCCGGTAATATTTTTGTTAGTATATCATACTTCGCTGATTTTTATAACAATCATCTAGGCAGCATTAAGAATGATGACGTCATTAGAGCGTGTCCATGAATAAATTCATTTTAGAAAAAAAATAAAACAATTTTAACTGAAACTAAAAAAAAAAAACTCTAAATTAACGTTAGATCAACGTATCCGAGTGTATTTAATATAAAAAATGTAATTGTTTTCTCCTTTGACCGATTTTAATAAAACTATATCACAGTTTATATCGTCAAAAAGTATTGTCTGGTTGCTGTTTGAAAATACGAGGCGTTATTTCCTCGGAAACGACGATTGTTTCGAGGGTTTATATCTTGGAAACTACGAGGGTTGCCGTAAACATAGCCATTAACAAAATTAAACAACAATATTAAACGTCAACAATACGATGTTTGTCCACATTCCATTTCGGTTACGTAAGACAAACTGTTGGAGACTAGCGTATACTATATAGACAAATATCATTGAATTTTTAATTAAATACTGATATGAAAAAATTAACTCGTCAACCAGGAATCGAACCTCGGACCTCTGGATATCTAGTCCAGCGTGCTTCCGCTACACCAAAGACGACTGTGACGTAATAGCCAACTTTTTCATATCATTCTTAAGTAGACGCTTAAGTATACACAAACAAATATATATGAATAATAACTTCGACAGAAATAATACTGTCAAAATAAAAAAATAAGAATGATATGAAAAAGTTGGCTATTACGTCACAGTCGTCTTTGGTGTAGCGGAAGCACGCTGGACTAGATATCCAGAGGCCCGAGGTTCGATTCCTGGTTGACGAGTTAATTTTTTCATGTCAGTATTTGATTAACAACATTAAATGTTAAATAAAAAAGAGTCTCATTTGGCGGAAGTTAAAATCTACCTTATATCTCCGCACCTGACTTGGGCAAAATCTATGAGACCATTTTGATTCAAATTTTAATGTCCGTTAATTTTGTTAGTAGTAGCAGAGGGAAGGGAAGTGCGAAGCCTAGCAAATAGGCCTTTATAGGCCTTTTTACCGACCTCTAAAGGACAAGGAATTTGTATGTAGACTAGAAAATGGTAGATTGTGTGACTGCAGCCGATTTTGATAGGAACTATGCCGATATTTATCTGGAGTTTATGAAAGAAAACTACAAAAAACCTTCACAAGCATAAACCGGATACTTTTGTTCTTGTTCACACGCCGACAGTTCAGTACATTAACCGCCCCATTAATTTTTTTAATTGACCAGCTGTTGGGAATCGAACCAGCAACCTCCCAGCTCTGAGCAAAGCGCAGGTCAGGAAGGACATTTGCGATAAATCTCATAGTTTTCGAGATATGTAAAAAAAGATTCTACCCCCTCCTATTTCAAGATTAGCGATAGTTTAACGATCAATTTTGGCAGATATACCATGATGTAAGGTTAAGTAGTTAAGGAATATTTGTATTGAATCCATTCGGTTTTCGAAAAAATATTTTTAACAAAACTTCTTAATATTTGTATAACGCGAACACCTTTTATTGAAAACATTTGATCGAAACACAAAGGGATTCGTCACAAATAGATTTACTTACACTATAGTAAATCTGGCAACATTGATTTTTGTTTGATACACAATACGGAAAAGAATTCACAATAGTTCATTTAAAATCTGTACCACAGGAGGAAAGAAAGTAGTGGGAATTTTATCTAAATGTTACTCGGATACAAAACAAATCTGTATTGGATGCTTCTTAATGTTTTGTTATTTTGTATGTTCTTTGTACATAAATGTTATCATGTTTGTCTCTTTCTATTAATCATTGTTACTTGTTTAAATAATTACATTATAATTACTGTGTTTTAATTCAAAAAAAAAAAAAAAAAACAGAATTTTATTCGCGGTTTGAAAAACTGTTGTTTTGTGTAATTATACACACACAAAAAATGTCTGATATAAAAATGCCACATGACCTCTATATACTATCTATAATACTAAACATAAATATTGAATGGTAGTAATATTGGAGGGAACCTCCAAACCAGGCAAGTTTTTCCCAACTCCTTAATGTTTGCACTCTTTAACGTAATTATATTTCAAATTTTGCCCCTATTCTTAGAACATTTGTTTGTATTTTATAAATACGTATTTCGACTACAATGTAGTCATCATCAGTATGAATTAACTAATCGTAACTATATCTGGGATATGGATTCAGAGATATGTTGCTTGTTGCTAATTTGGTGCCTGTATCTCTGAATCCATATCCCAGAGATAGTTACGATTAGCTAATTCATACTGATGATGACTACATTGTAGTCGAAATACGTATTTATAAAATACAAACAAATGTTCTAGGAATAGGGGCAAAATTTGAAATATAATTTCAAAAAAACCTAGAGTTCTTTTTGATTATTTTAATAATCTTTACTCTTTAACGTGTTTTTTCTTTGGTGGGATTTTCAATCTATGCCTTTTATAATTTATGGAAAATTTCGTGGCGTTAATGTAGTTAAGTTCCTGTTCTCCGATGTTGGTAGAAATTGGACTAAGACTAATGAGACAACCCTTCAAAAGTAGGAAACTGCGCCATCAAATCGTAGAACAATCTCTGGGCATATTTAACAGTTTTACATTTGCTCTTGAGTTCACAGTGGTCAGTCAGATTCGCACTCATAAATGTAATCTTTACATCTGAACAATCACGTCTAGATCTGTATCTCCTCTGTACCTTCTCTGCTCGAGTGCCAAATGTGAGGGGTTCCAAGATATCCTAAATAATAATAATTAGAAAGAGGGATACCACAAGTGGGTCTCTAGCACCTAGACCAAGGGATCTTCTGTGCCCAAGATATCCTCTAGAAATAATTAAATAACAGGACAATATTTGCGATTAAAACCAAAATTTTTTTTGCTTGAAAAATAATGATTGATCATGAGCTTGTTGGTAGTTACTGTAGTAACTCGAGTACATTACAAGTACAACCGACCTCTGTGAAGATTTGCTCTTAGTGGTGGGTTTAGTTGAAGGTATTTGATATCATAGGGAATTGTCGTAGTCCTTGACACCGCAGAACGCCTAAAACTTCCCCTTTCTCCAAAGCGGATTGAAGTTATATCATAGAATCCTGTTGAGATTGTAGCGGTATCGCTTCTTCATTATTAAATTATTATAATAATATTTTTTATCATTTTTATCTGTTGCTTAACAACTATAACTTTCTCCTATTATCACGGTTGCTTTGAATGTTAACAACTTTGATAATTTACATATAAATATATATAATATGTCATAAATCAAATGCAATAAAGATCAATCAATTCAATGAAGAAGCGATACCGCTACAAGATCAATTAACCATACAGAATGCCCCAAACTTAGCCGTTGGGATTTTTCCTAAAACTGTTGGGTCTAGATGTCTGAACCCAAATATTCTGTATCAGAATTTTTGTAGATCTATAGGCACATAAGATATGAATGACCCAAAATACTTACCATTCCTTTTAATTGAATATTGGCATGGTTATGAATCATGAGATGAACTTGTTCCACTCGAGAGTGGTATATTGGACGATTCTTATCATTCGCCAACCAATCTGCTTTCTCATTCTCATTCTTCTATAGTCCATGGTAGTAGACATGGCCATGCACACTTTCGGCGAGCTATATATACCGCAAATATTACGGTAAAAATGGCTACCTTGTAATTTTTGAACTAAAAGATCTATACAACTGATCTATACAAACTCTAAGGTACTTCTAGACATGTTAGAAAGATGCGGTTTGCATTTGACGCGAAATTGCTTGAAACCGACGAGAAAAATCGAAAAACTTCAGGTTTTTCATTGTAACCCCCCGGAAAATCGGAAAAACACCCGCAAAAAACTTTTTTTACGGAGCCAAGCCCGAAGGCCGCCTTGGAGGTCAAAGAGGGTACCCTCCTTGCGAGTATAGAAGGATATACAGACTGTGTTGGAATGCTTTACCAATAGAGAATTAATGTTAAAAATTATTTATTACTGGCAGGACGTCAGGTTACTATGCTGAGTCGTCAGTCAGTACACATGTAATGAGAATCATCTCATATGCGTATGGTAGTTTGTTTGTCATTTAAGAGTGTGTGCTGACTCATTGACTGTGTGTATTGTGTGTACTGACTCATCTAAGAGTGTGTACTCCTCATTGCATGTGTACTGACTGACTCCGCACAGGGTAACCAGACGGCCTGCCAGTAATAAATAATATTTAACATTGATTCTGTATTTGAAAAGCATTCCAACACAGTCTGTTATAGCTTAAAATAAAAGTTCTATGATAAAAACAAAGTTGTTTTTAACATTGTAGTGTTAGGCTATTGGATATGGAGGTAATAAAAACACATACAGTCTGCTTTAGGTTTAGATTGAATACACTAACAATAAGTTGTATTTGTTACTACTGAGTCACTTGATCGTCGTCGGGGCCGTCGCAGTTGTTATGTGTGGTTTAAGTATACTTGCTAGTTAGTTAGTATGTACCAATGTGTGTATGGAGTGTAGCACTCCATTGAGTGTAGCAAGGTGGCCCTGTCAACAGCCCACAAACATAAAGTGGGTACCTGCTTGATATACACGTTGCAAACATATTTTTTTTGTGATTAGTTAGTTATTGAGTAACATAATACCCAATTGTGTATTGTTACCAGATAAAGGTTTGAGATATCAGTAATCATTTTTTATTTTTACTGATAAAAATTTCAACCACTTTTATGTGAATTAATTTTGTTTTCTCTTCATATAATTCCAAATTCAAACTTCAATGGTGGTTTTTCAGTGTTTTTAATTAAAGTGTCTGTTGTTTTTTTTATTGTTTTAAAATTGTGTGCAAATTTTTATGTGGTTTGTTTTTTTTATTGTGTAATGTTCGAAAAAATTTGCTACAGCTTCAAGTTCGTCATTGATGCAAACATCATCGCTGCTGCTCTGTTGATTCATTCAAAATGTTCGTTTAATATTTACTCAAATAATTAATAGCATTATCAATTTTCTCAGCGATACGATTTTGATGATGTTTTCTATTAGAATTCGGTGAGATAAACAAAATATGAAGAATACAAATTTTCGATATCTCGAATAGTTTTAGAGATATCGAATATTTTCGATATCTCGAAAACTTAATTTTTTTTCGTCATTATTTATCTATCTTGTCGAGTTCTAAGAGAATCCCTTATCAATATTTGTCGTCTAAGAAATGATAATATCCCCTAATTAATGATTGACTTCTATTTTGCTTCTTTTTTTTTTATCAGAATTGTGATACCAATATGAATTCCGATTTGAATCGTGATCATTTTGGACGAAAATCATTTCGTATTGTACCAAAGAAATTGGCTACGTTTACGGCGCCAGATTTACCACCTGAAACAGTACAACATGAGGAAGAACCCACTGATGGAACAGCGGCATCAGCTTATCAAACACGATTAGCGCAATTTGAGCGACAATTAGTGTTAATGCAACAGAAAAAGAATGAAAATGCGATTAATAATAATGTATCGAAAATTCCAATACCACCCATACGGAATCCACAATCGCCACCAAATGATTTTGAACAATTGAAGCATGAAAGACAAAACAAAAACGGCTGGGATAAGCAAAGAGTTGATGTCTTGCTAAAACCAAGTTTTGTGCAATTAAAATCAATCCTAGATCCCCCGTCAATAAATATGCCACCCCCTATTCCAATTGGTAATAACATCGGAGATACAGTGGATGCAAGTGCGAAACATAATTCCGCGTTAGCGTTATCGCAACTGGAACAACAGATTATCAAAATTGAAGCAAACATGAAAAATGATTTGTTAGCACCTGCTTCGCCACAACAATCGATGAAAATCAATCGATATGGCGAGCTTGAGAATTTATTAAAACCAGGTATTAGTACAGAAGTTACTACTCCGGCTGCGTATTTACGTAACGATTCTCAAGAGTTAGGTGAATTTCATCGAGGCGAAACTACACGAAATAGTACAGGAAATGCAACAACAGCTATACGTAATCGTCCTCCAACCGGCGTTACAATTAGCCGTGCGGCATCCGATGCTCAAGATAAGCCCATTTTAAAGCCAAGATTTAATGCGGCCAAAGCTTCGCATCATAAGTATTCAATTGAGGTATTGTTATTATCAAAACAATTTTTTATTACTTTAATTGATAACGAAAAATATGGTGGCCTTTATTTGTCAAGGATGTGTTACCTTTTGTTTTTTTTATACCGGGTGTCCTCCTCTTGCGTCGAGTGTCACTACCAAAAGTGTAGTGAAAATAGTTAAATTAACTATGAAGTTCAATTTTGTTTTTTTATGATTTTTTTTTTCGAGCTTGCGTGTTTCGTCCTTTTGAGAGACTCTCACCCCCAGGCAACTACAAATTAGCCTAATTTTGCTCAAAGAAACAAGCTATTTTGTCTCAACTTTTAGATTTAATTACACAGTTCAGAGTCTTTTTTAGGTCGCGAAACTGCAAAACTAATTTTTAATCGTCGATTTATTCATTGTTAGTATGGTTGCCTCTTGGCTATATTATCTATATTATACCAACAGAAGTGACTAGCGTTTACTTAATTTGACATTTAAGTAATATAACATTGATAACATTCTTTTGACATCAAATGCTTGGTATGAAAAATCATGCATATGTAGAAAGGAAATCGAACCAACGACTTCTGGCATTCTAAACCTACGCTCTGCTCTGCCTTTGAGCTACCTAAGATGTTATAGTAGTGGGATGCATATGATTTCCCACTATCTTGATGTCAATGTATTATTAATTTGTTTATTTACTATTTACATATTTTTTAATTGTTTTTGATTCCTTTAAACTAGCATCTATTTAACCATTGTTAGTTTGGTTGCCTTTCTGTTATATTATACCAACGGAAGTGACTAACGTTTACTTAATTTGACATTTAAGTAATATGTCTAAACATTGATTACATTCTTTGACATCAAATGTTTGATATGAAGAAAAAATCATCTTATAAGTTTTACGTTTTTTTGTCTATTTCTCAAATAAACAATTTACGTGAGGGCCATCCGGTATAATCTGCTGATTTTGTGAGTGATTATGTTAGCGCCAATATTGATTGAGGTGAATATGTGTTATCAATACCTGAAATAATATACATACATACGTTTTCTATTGAAATTGAATCACATGATTTTATCAGTAAATGTGATATACTTGTTGAAACGAATTCGAGTGCTTTAAATTTATCATGAAAATTTACCACTTAAAAAAAAAACCTTTTTATTGCGTACTTTTTTTCTAGCTAATTACGTTTCGGAATAATATTTTAATTATTAGTTCAGTAAAATATGGCCTTACTTACCACGCAAGATGTCTTTTGGGAAAATGTTTCATATAAAAGTTGTTAGTGTATGTTAAGTTATGAACGAATTTAATCCTAATAATTTTTTTTCGAAAACCGAACGAAAAAGACTGAAATCAATAGGGAATATGCATGAAAATTTTTTTTCACATTTATTTTCAGAATATGAAAATACTGTTAATACTGTAATAATATTTAAAAACGAAATTAAAATCCGACAAATATCAAGGAAGCTATAAGCTTTTAAAGATTATTATCTGTCTCTTTCTTGCAAAAATACTAAAAACGGAGTTTTACGTGTATTTTAAATGGTGAAAGTGTAATATGACGTCACATAACATATCAAGAGGGCTATCACCCTCTTTGTCTAATCGGGAATTTCAATCATTCATATCTCGCTTATTTTTAAAGTTATTTAAAAAGTAATTTTACCTTGATATTTTTCAAGTAAACATGCTTCAATTCAAGTGAAAAAAATTTTTCATGCATATTCCCTATTAGAAGATTTTGTAAAAAAAAGAATGCTACTTTGGAGGTTAATGTGCACACATAGTCACAAAAGTAGCGTCCATTTTTCAAAATTATATAATTGATTTGCGCCTTATTCATTCGGTTTTCGAAAAAAAGCTTCGAATAAAAGTTGTTCATTATAAATATATTCACAACTTTTATTCGAAACATTTTTCCAAAAACCGAATGAATAAGGTACACTACAGTTCAATAAATTTGAACAGACCTGAATTGTTAATTTTCTTATATTTCATAGAACTCCTCACTTTTGTGACTCTCTGTATAATTATTCATTTATAAACAAAGATAAGTAGTTTATATTTTAAGTGTGAAAAAAGAAATGGAAGTATAGTAAAAACATTTACTACAAGAATAATCAAAATTGTGAGAGACTGATTCGATTCAGATTTGTTCAATTTTATTGAACGGGAGTGTACATATCAACTAAAAAAAAATTAAAAAAAGAATTCTATTTTTTTGTGTGACCTATTCTAACTCAAAAATGAAAAATTTTCTGTTTTTAGACTACATGTATAGACAGGTTATGTGTTGGACTGAAAGTTTCATCGAAAATTCATGTCTCAACTTTTTTCCTGGCTTCTTTTCATAGCGAATAATCTTAAAATATTTGTCGATAATCTTATCTGATTGATTTTATCGGTAATCTTCGCAGATATATCAAATATGTTCAAATTCAGCTCTAGGAAGACTCATTTACACGCGATATTAAGCACAAATGATGTAAATTAAATGCATAGTGACAAAGGAAAAATACCTAATGATCAAGTATGTTTTCCTTTTGATAAAATACAATAATGTTTATCCATGATTAAATATTTCTATGAATAATTGTTGTAGACTATTAAAATTTAAAAAAATTCGTTACGCAGGAGCTGCTTCAACTTAGCGAATTTCCTTAAAATATATAAATCACTTTCTAGCGGTCACAATTTTAGTCTGATCAAAATGAAATGTCGTATATGATTTTACTATTTGCAAAGCTAATTTTATTAATAAATGAGATACGTCAAGGGGAAATGGGGGCATAAAGAAAGAAGAAAACACAAAATATCTCTCTTAATATTAGAACAATCAAAAAATGTATAAGGAATAAAGTTGTAGAAAATCATGTTTGCTACAGTTCATCACCTTATCATTTTTGCTCAAACTCGAATGTGTACAGAGATAGTGAGGAATTTAATTTTCAATCTTAAACCGTCAATATTTCTGTAAATATTAGGGTAACAGAAAAAATGATAAGGTATAAAATTACAGTAAAACTTAGTACCTATAACTTTACTTTTTATAAATTTTTCGATTTTTCGAATATTAAGGGAGATATGACAAATTTTGTGTTTCCCCCTCCCTCTAAACCCCCCTTTCCCCTTGTTCGATTTTACCTATTAACGAACTTGACCTTTTGAATACCAAAAGCGCCTCAAATATCAAATTTCATTCCGATAAAATGAAAACTGTGACCGCTAGAGTGATTACAGACACATATATATATATATATATATATGTATATATATATATATATATATATATATATATGTCCATAGATATATATATATAAATTTTACAGATGGTGATTTTTGATATCTACAAGGTAGGATCGATAGACATTTGAAGAAATTTTTGCGAAATTTTGACTTCGGTACGGGACCAATAGCTCTATTTCCTTTCAGGAAATTCGCTAAAAACCCAAATTAAAAAAATTCATTTCAATGAATAAATATTTTGAAACTACCAAAACACGCAATAGAATTACTTCTAAAAAGTACTCTTTGGATTTTTCCCAAATACAGGAAAGCTTTATGTGCGCGAATCAAGGGGTGGCTGCGACAAGCTCATCTTGATTACTAGGACTTTGCGTAGGTCATTCGACAGGCCAAGTTGTTCATAAGTACAGTTAGGCCTTTCGACTGTGCTTGGTTGAAACTCAATAATGCAGTTGAGAAGGGTGATTGGTGGGGTTCTTGACAGGACACTGTCGATTGAACTACCACCTTCATAACTTGGGGATCTCTAATGATCCCACTTGTAGGCCCTGTATGGAGGACGATGAAACCTCCATACATGTTATTTGCACCTGCAGAAAGCTAGTAGGGTGTCAGACATAGAATGTTTGGGTCCGAAACTTTGGATCCATCAATCCTGGGAGCATTCCCGGTGGAGAAGTTGTGGGCCTTCTCTGTGGCGTCTGGCCTCGAATTCTATAGCTTCATCTGCTTAAAATACCACCTCTTACCTGAGGACGTCTCGCCTTCGAGTGACAGGTTGTTCTCAAGGAGGGCACAGAGGATCCCTTGGTCTAGGTGCTACGGACCCATTTGCGGTACCCCTACTTCTAATTATTATTATTATTATATCCTATGTTCTCGAGAGGGACGTAGAGCTTCAACAAAACAATACCAACGAACACGATTCTGGGCCTTAAGCCTTGTCTTTCCCCCAGGATTTATTTTCTTCCGCTAATTCGTTATCTAGAGTTCTTCTCAAGGTGTTTCTAGAGCTTTTTTTATAATGATGATTTGACTTCTGAGTATGTGCCCGATCCAAAGCACATTATATACCGAAATTTGCGATCGGATTAAAATTAAAACTTCAGTGTATTTTTGTAAACAGAGTTAAAGACATATTTGTCTTCCATTCAGAAATTAAAGACAGACAGACGTACAAAGCTTGGTCTACTTGTTGCGTCTGAATAACTGCCACCAGAACAAGTTCTGTATTAATTGAATTAAAACCTTTTGTAAATAAAAGAGTGATATTTTCTTTGTTAAGCAGATGGCATCAGTCATTTATTTATAATCGAGAGATTAAAAAAAACAACAACAAACATTAACGGTAATTAAAGATTATAACAAACAGATCCGGAATAACAGTTGAATTGATTAAAATCAACTTTTAATAACACTAACCTCCAGTTTCATAAAGCTTTGTCACAGTTGATCACTTTTTAACCCGACTTCAAAAAGGAGGATGGTTCTCAATTCGTCTGTATTTTTTTTGTTTTAAAGGGTTTGGTTTCCCATTGGTCCCATTGTCACCAAATCGCATTCTGATGAGGGGATCCACGGGAAATCGAGGAAAATCCTCATTTTATATGTGATAACCGATTTCTGCGAAATTTTTTTTTTTTTTTAAGGGTATACTCATTCATAATGGGAAAATAAGAAAATTTTTTTAAAAATCGACTCCAAAAAAATTTTTTACAAAAAAAAAACCGACCCCAAAAAAAAAACCAAATGCTTGTAAAAAAAAACTGAAAATCTGTTATAAAAAAATGAACTAAAAATTAAAAAAAAAAACGGATAAATAAAAAAATGCACTAAAAGTCACTAAAAAGCGAGAAATAAAACCTATTTTGACAAAATGGAAACCCGCCTTCAAAAATCAAATATTCTATAACAACAAATGCACTAAAAAGTAAAAAAATAATTGGATATTCTTGTGCCAATTTTAGTTCACCTAAGCAAAAATTTTTAAATCTATATGTACAATTATTGTTATTTTTGGAGGCGGTGTCCAAAAGTTATGTGAATTTCTCTATGCTGACACCGCCTCCAAAAATAACAATAATTGTACATATAGATTTAAAAATTTTTGCTTAGGTGAACTAAAATTGGCACAAGAATATCCAATTATTTTTTTACTTTTTAGTGCATTTGTTGTTACAGAATATTTGATTTTTGAAGGCGGGTTTCCATTTTGTCAAAATAGGTTTTATTTCTCGCTTTTGTAATATAAAATACACTAAAAAGTGTGTGAGTGGATTTAGAGGGAGAAAGAAACACAAAAATTGGAATATCTCTCTTAATATTGATTAAATTTTAAAAATTGTACAAGAGTAAAGTTGTAGAAAATTAATTTTACCTCAATTTATCTCGTGGCCATTTTTTCTGTAACTTTGAATGTTTGGTATATGTTCATAAAATGGTCTAATTCGGCCATTTCCTCCACATGTCCGTCCATCTATGGACACGATAGCTCAAAACCGAAAAGAGATAGCGAACTGAAATTTCGTATGTGTGTTCGAAAGCTAAAAAGTAATGTCAAGTTCGTGAATGGACAAAATCGAATCATGTTTGGTCAAAATGAGCAATACTGTCTATCTTTGAGACCGTAATAGATAGAACAAAAATGTAAAGACAAAAAATATTCCTTTTTTAAAAGTAAACAACTTTTGTTATATACTTTTTTACATAAATTCAATATGTACCGGGTATTTAAGCAAATAACTCAGTTAATTGTTATTTTCACTTGTTTTATACTACTAAAATGATTTAACAGCGTAGTCAAATGTAACAAAGCTTTGTGAAATTGGGCATTAGTGTTGCCATCAGACTTTTGAAACAATCACAAACACATAGAACAAAGTATTTCTTAAAGAAATAATAATTATTATTATTCTTTATCTATTGTTACAGTATTTTAGACAAAAGAAAAATTCAAATATTATTTATCGGCATGAGAACTAACTCTTAACTGTGAAAAATTTATTATGTAGAAATCGATGCATGGTTAAATAAATTTACACACGCTTGTGACATGAACATGTCAACGACTTTGTGTTGTATTGCGTGAAAAATGGCATGGGGTGGCAAAATTAAATAACAATTGTGTTTAGTAGAGATTGTACATAATTATTTTACAAAATCGTTATGTTTTGAGGTACCTTGATGCAAAAATACCCTATTTTTGGGTATGTGAGTATGTATGTATGTACACTCACGTTCAATAAAATTGAACCGACCTGAATCGAATTAGTCTCTCACAATTTTGATTATTCTTGTAGTAAATGTTTTCGACAGATACAACATTTTATTTAATTTTTATACGTAAAAAAGAGATATAACACTTAACATGTATTTACATTACATACTCTTACTCTATCACTGACTTGTTTACATAAATAATAAATATAAAACATCCATTTGTTTTTTCACATTTAAAAAATATACTACTTATCTTTGTTTAAAAATAAATAATATACAGAGAGTTACAAAAGTGAGGAGTTTTATAAAATGTAAGAAAATTAACATTTCAGGTTGCTTCAATTTTATTGAATGATATCTTTGAACAAGATATCTCAAGAACGGATATAGGGGTATGCAACTATAAACGTAAATTTAATAATGTTGCCTCACGCAACTTCAATGCTTTGATGGAAATAGCCACACCGAAAATAATCCTTTATTCTTAATGTTTTTGAGTATTTTATAGGAGTTCTCGAAAACGATTTCGAAGATTTTTTTAAAACTTTATACAATGATTGCAATTCCTAAGACCTAGATTTTCCGGTACTTGGCAGTACTTAAATTTTATTTAAAAGAGTAGTTTACTGGAGAGCAATGTAGAAAAATTTTTGAGCTCGAGGTACAAAATTTGATATTATAGCATTAGAAGATGACACATCCAGATTTTGATTGAAATTCACAAACCAAAAGTGACACTTTACTCTCTATATTTACTAAAATAGAAATTTAGTAGAAATGTCGATAAATATTTTAAGTAATGGAAGCGGTGGGAAATTTCATTGATGTTTTTAATCTTAAAATGACGGGAGCTTGATATATAACACGCCGCGGGTATAAGCTAATTATTAATAAAAACAGAAGTGTCTCATCTTTTGACCTTGCAGGTTGCAATTAACCATAATTCACGTTGTTTTTAGCTTGGTGATGCAACTTAAAACGTGTCAAAAAATAACTTATTCTGTTACAAAAAAAAAGATATCATAAATCAAACAATTATTTATGAAATCAATAACAAAAAATTTTCTCGAAACTAAAAACAAAAAAAATACATTTTCTAAAACACGTGTTTTATCATTTATGTGCTTATTATGATTCATAATTTTCCATTTCATTGTGAAAACAGACCACCTGACTGACTAATCTTGTTGTTTAAGAAAACACTTAAATAGGAATAATAATTTAAATAAATATCATAAAAATATCAATACTTTTCTTGAAAGAACCTTGAAATTTAACAAGTGAATACTTTTTGATAATTGACCTTAGTCTATCTATTTATCAGACTGTCGAACATGAATGAAAATCGACAAAATTAGGTCATCTTACAAAGGTCTAGAAGGTATCGGAATAATTAATTATACCATATATTAATTAATTTAATGAGATAGATCGCGATAGTAATAATAATAATAATTAGAAAGAGGGGTACCGCAAATGGGTGCCTAGCACCAAGGTCAAGGGGTCCTCTGTGCCCTCCTTGAGAATGTAGCGGTATCGCTTCTTCATTAAATTATTATTATAATTTTGTTCATCATTTTTATCTGTTGCATAACAACTATAACTTCCCTCTATTATCACGGTTGCTTTGAATGTTAACAACCATGGTAATTTACATATTAAAATTATAACATTTTATAAATCAAATCAATAAAGATCAATTATATCTTTGTCACCCGAAGAAACAACCTGTCACCCGAAGGCGAGACGCCACCGGCTACGAGGTGCTATTTTAAGCAGATGAAGCTATAGGATTCTGTCGAGGCGCCAGATGCCACACAGAAGGCCCACAACTTCTCCGCCGGGATTGCGCCCAGGATTGATGGATCCAAGGTTTTGGACCCAAACATTCTATATCTGACACCCTGCAGGCTTTTACAGGTGCATATAATATGTATGGAGGTTTCATTGTCCTCCATAGTAGATCGCGATAGACAGACACTTTTTTGTTGTTTATATCAAAACATGCGCAGAACTACACGTCAGAAGACTGTTTATATATTTAACATAAACTGCAATAGATTAACTGATTAATTAGTTTTTATAATTTTTTTTAGAAGTTATAGTTCAATTCCATGATAAATATTCCATTAAACTGATATTCCCTATCTACGACGTATTAAATTCCAATTTTTGAAAACTTAATTCCTAAGAAACAGGACGTCAAATGTCTTTCAAAAAATTAATTTATGTGCATTTCAAATTTTAAAAAAAAATCACGTTTTACCGTTTTGTTTTCGAAATATAATAGTTTAAATTTTTTATTTATTTCCAAATTACATTAATTTGTATATGAATATATGCCATGTGTTGTGTATATGTGTTTATTATAATAAAAGCATGTCCTGATTATACAAGACAGTGCTGGAACTCCCTTAAACCAACTTAATAGTTGCTAGTGAATACAAAATTCTTTTTTCCAAACTGCTATTTAACCCCCGACAAAAAAGAGGGGCATTATATCATTGGTGTCAGTGTATGTTTGTCAGTCAGCCCACTGATAACACAACTCTCAAACGGATTAACCGATTTGAATGTTTATTTTATAAATTTTTATTTATAATTCAATTTTTTTTAAATAATACGTTTTTTTTTTTAAATTTATTTAATTTTAATTAATTAAGGACGTTCATGCAAGAGGCTTGATAGTAAATAAAAAATTTTTTTTTAGTGAATTGAATAGCTCAATTCAGTAGTTATCCTCCCTCAAAAATTTAAAACATGTTGACGATCATTTCAAAGAGTTATTATCGATTAAAAATCAAACTTTTAACACAGCTTCTTATGGAGAACAGAATTTTTTTTGTACTTAAAATTATAATAACTATATTATTAAAGTAGCCACCGTAATAAATAATGTTTATAAATATACTTTGAAATATGCAGTTTATATAATAGGGAATATGCATGAAAATTTGTTTTCACTTGAATTGAAGCATGTTTACTTGACAAATATCAAGGTAAAATTACTTTTTAAATAACTTTAAAAATAAGCGAGATATGAATGATTGAAATTCCCGATTAGACAAAGAGGGTGATAGCCCTCTTGATATGTTATGTGACGTCATATTACACTTTCACCATTTAAAATACACGTAAAACTCCGTTTTTAGTATTTTTGCAAGAAAGAGACAGTTAATAATCTTTAAAAGCTTATAGCTTCCTTAATATTTGTCGGCTTTTAATTTCGTTTTTAAATATTATTACAGTATTAACAGTATTTTCAAATTCTGAAAATAAATGTGAAAAAAAATTTTCATGCATATTCCCTATTGCATTAAAAAAATGGTGTTGACGAAAGTTTAAATTAATTATGTAATAAAATTAAAACTGTTTTGTTAGGATTGTTTTTGCCACCATATTTTGAAAACTGACGACCACGCACACTCAAATAATATACACATACACACAAATATATAACATAGCTTACTGTCAAATCTGTCATTTCAAGTCAAATCAATTTCTAATTAACATTTCCTGATATTTGACAATAAATACTTTTAAAGTACAAATAAAAAAGGTTATAAATCGTTGTAAGATTATTGATATACTTACTTTACCATCTTTTTTCAAATCCTAAATAAATTTTATTAAAACTCTATAGCGTAGCACATGAACGTCCTTAAATCTTTACAAAAACTCCATTGAGTTGACATCATTTTTGTTGTCAATTTAAAATAAAAATTAATTAAATTATTGGTGTAAAATACTCTCTATATTTACAGTTTTATCCACAATCGCAATTTATTTATATATAAAATTGGTACATATATATTTATTTATCTTTTTTTTTTTTTAATATTTTGTTATTTAGATTGAAATTGATAAAAATATTTTATACAAACAATAATCTTTTTTTTTAAATTTAAATTTCCATTACATTCTAAATAAATACTGTCGTTAATAATGTACTTAACACCGGTGTCGTACACACTGTGAATGCAAGGGGAGGGGGGGTAGTTGTCTGATAGGTCAGAATACTGGATCAATAATCATCCAAAAAATTTAAAAGATTTTATTATTTAAATATAGGGAATATGCATGAAAATTTTTTTTCAAATTTATTATCAGAATATGAAAATACTGTTAATACTGTAATAATATTTAAAAACGAAATTAAAATCCGACAAATATCAAGGAAGCTATAAGCTTTTAAAGATTATTATCTGTCTCTTTCTTGCAAAAATACTAAAAACGGAGTTTTATGTGTATTTTAAATGGTGAAAGTGTAATATGACGTCACATAACATATCAAGAGGGCTATCACCCTCTTTGTATAATCGGGAATTTCAATTATTCATATCTCGCTTATTTTAAAAGTTATTTAAAAAGTAATTTTACCTTGATATTTGTCAAGTAAACATGCTTCAATTCAAGTTAAAAAAAATTTTCATGCATATTCCCTATTGTTTTATGTTATTCAATTTTGTTTAAAGACATTGTTGGGTCACTTCGTCAATAATGATTAAAATCAATGAAATTTTGTTGATATATCAGTAAAATTTGCATATTTATGAAGCTTGTTGCAAAGAAAAACTCTTAGGAGTCCATCATTAAATTATATATTATAGAATATTAAATATTTAGTAATATTTCAATAAAAATTGATATTTCACGAGGGACGGCAAGGGTGTGGGATATTCAAATTGGAACGGTCTTTTGCATGTAATTAGTAGTCAGTATTAATACTTATTTACTAGAGTAGTAAGATGCAATACTCAGCACTTCTAGACATGATAGAAAGATGCGGTTTTTTGCATTCGACGCGAAATTGCTTGAGACCGACTAGAAAAATCGGAAAACTTCAGGTTTTACAATTCATGAAGACCGTCTTGGGGGTCAAGGGTGTACCACCCTTGCGAGCAGAGCGAGTAATCATATATAATTATACTCACTCTGCTCGCAAGGAGGCTCCACCCCAGGGACAGCCTTGGCTTAGCGCCCTTGATTTAATGCAAAAAAACCGCATCCTTCTAGTATGAATAGAAGGAAAAAATGTAATTTTTGGGGTTTTTCCTATTTTCGGAAGGTTGCATTGGGAAAATTTTAGTTTTCCGATTTTTCCCGTAAGTTTGAAATTATTTCGTGTCGAATGCAAAAAATCGCATCCTTCTAGCATGTCTAGAAGTGGGTTAGAATTTGGATACGTGATGTCACTTAAATGATTAGACTGAACAAAAACAGTGGATCACTTTCTCCCCCTCAACTGAAAATCTATTTACGCTACTGCTGAGTACTAACTGACTCATCATAGATAATAATGCAATTTTACAGAAATGATATTTCTCATAATATTATATAAAAATTTGTTTTAAATACAATGTAGAAATCTATTTAGTCATAAAAATAATCGCATTTTGTTATAATAAAATAATTATATAACTTGTCTCTGGCGTCTAGACATAGATGGCAATGCGTGAGGTCTGTCTAATCCGTTGGAGAGAAGACTACTAAGGATAATATTTAAGGTTATATAATATATAGTTGTCAATAAAACGGCCTACAAATTTGTCCATAAGCCTGAACTATGTCCGTTCAATGAATATGTTAGAATGTTCATATTCTGGAAAATGTTTCCAAAGATTTTGATGAGAAATCTGAAAAGTCAAGGAAAGAAAAAAGGGTTGTTGAAATCATCCTGAAAAGAGTCAGGGTATGTGTTCTTACACCAACCCTGAAACGAATCAAAGGAAATAATTAGAAAAACGCAGTAAGGTTTTTAAGATTGATCATGGATTATGGTTTAAGAATGAAATTTTTTTAATTACCTCTGTTGGGTACAAAAATCTCAATAACTGAAGTTTGGTTTTCTAGACATTGCGGATCAATATGTATGGCAATGAAAGAACTAATTTGAGGTGTCAGAGTCGAAATTGTTTTTGGGAGAAACTTAAATGGGTGAAAATTTCTAGAAACAGAAAATGCAATATACCGTAGAAGAAGACAAGCCAAAGAATGATAAATACTGATTCATTGCTGTCTTATTTCCAGACTTAAGAGACACTCTTTAACTCCTTGCATTAAATCTTTAACTCTAGAACTGACTCAAAACTTAATCACTGCTGGCTGCTAGGTCTCTAAATAGACTATTGGATAAATAATAGTCTTTGTCTCGTCGCCATTTTAGTTCCAGATAGCACAGCTAGGCCATTCGACTGTGCTCGGTTGAGGCTCAATAGAACACAGTTGAGAAAGGTGATGGGGCTCTTGACAGGACTCTGTTGATTGAACTACCACCTTCATAACTTGGGGATCTTTGATGATCCCACTTGTAGACCTGTATGGAGGACGATAAAACCTCTATACATGTCATTTGCACCTGCAGAAACCTACAGGGTGTCAAGCATAGAATGTTTGGGTCCGAAACCCTGGATCCATCAATCTCCGGCGGAGAAGTTGTGGGCCTTCTATGTGGCGCTGGCCTCGGCAGAATCCTATAATTTCATCTGCTTAAAATAGCACCTCTTACCCGGAGGCGTCTCACCTTCGGGTGACAGGTTGTTCTCAAGGAGGGCACAGAGGACCCTTTGGTCTAGGGACCCGCTTGCGGTTCCCCTGTTTCTAATTATTATTATTAGTCCCAGATATATCCAACAATCAATAATCCAATGGCCTGTGCATATTCCAATTACAATAATTTATTCAGTCGGTGTAATTCCATCTACAGCATATATCGCCATGTTTGATCCAAATATAAAAATTCATTGAAAAGACCTTGCTATATCGAATAATCTACTACGAACCTTGCTCACAGCTAATGTTTTTAATTCGGGCAAGACGTCAAATTTATCGTCATATATAAATTCTAAACATATATTTTCTACTGAACCACAAATTGTATGGTTTGTTATACATTTAATGAATTGTATTTTATAAATCATAGAATTTCAATGTAATTGTTAATTACTTCATGGAAATTATTTAAATAATTATATGCATTTTATCCTTTCTCATATTAAAAATCAAGTTGCATAATCTCTTTCACTAAATTCAATTGCTTTGTTCGATAGATTTTACACAACAAATTTCACTGCATAAGCAAATTTAAATTTAGAAAACTAATTAATAATTTATATAGATTGAAATTTTCTCATCTCAAATCGCTGTCAAACAGAGCTCATAAACGAACTGAATTGTTTAGAAAATAATCAGTGGAGTCCTTTTGCTAATTTTTGCTGCCGCGCTTTATGCTAAAAAAATTTGGTATAAATTTTAAATACGTCTTTTTATTGTTTTTAATTCGCTAATCAATTGTAAAAAAATAGAAATATCCATTTTATAAAGTCGTTTCTAGGCCCAAAACATTTGGTTTTTATGAACGGGTGAAAACATTGTCTGGCTATTATGAGTTAAGTTGTGACAATGACATCTCTGTCATAATAAACATCAAATAACAACGTTGTTTTGCATGTAACTTATATTATCTATGGTTATGATATGCAAAACAACGATGACATCTGATGTTTATTACGACAGTGACGTTACAACTTAAAAACAATTTTGCCGGGCAGCGTTTTTAACGACTTAAATAACAGATTCAAAAAATGATTTTTTTGAATTCAGTTTTTAATAATAATCTTATATTTTTATGAGTAAAATCCGACATATTTCGGTTCCTTAAATCATTTTTAAAATACAATTTGTGTCAGTGTCAACTAGCCGGCTGCTGGGTATTATGAATAACAACCAGCGAATGTTATTTATGAAATACAGGAATTTGGACCCTAGATCCTACAGATTATGTATAGTTGGATCATCTTATGTTTTTTGAACGAATTTCCTGAAAGGAAATAGAGCTATTGGTCTCGTACCGACTTCAAAAATTTCTTCAAATGCCCATCCTACCTAGTAGATATTGAACTCACTGTCGGTAAAATTTATATATATATATATATATATATATATATATATATATATATATATATATATATATATATATATGTCTATCTAGCGGTCACAATATTAATCTTATTGGAATGAAATTTGGTATTTGAAGCGCTTTTGATATTCAAAAGGTCAAGTTCGTTAATGGGTGAAATCGGACAAGGGGAAAGGGGGGTTTAGAGGGAAGGGGAAACACACAATTTGACATATCTCTCTTAATATTCGAAAAATTTATAAAAAGTAAAGTTTTAGGTATTAAGTTTTACTGTAATTTTGTTTCTTATCATTTTTTCTGTTACACTAATATTTACAGAAATTTTGGCCGTTTAAGATTAAAAATTAAATTCCTTAATATCTCTGTACACATTAGAGTTTGAGTAAAAATGATAAGGTGATGAATTGTAGCAAACATTATTTTCTACAACTTTATTCCTTAAGCATTTTTCGATTGTTCTAATATTAAGACAGATATTTTATGTTTTCTTCTTTCTTTATGCCCCCATTTCCCCTTGACGTATGTCATTTATTAATAAAATTTGCCTTGCAAATACTAAAATCATATACGATATTTCATTTTGATCAGACTAAAATTGTGACCGCTAGAAAGTAATTTATGTATTCTAAGGAAATTCGCTAAGTTGAAGCAGCTCCTGTGTTGTGTAACGAATTTTTTTATTATCTTTTTTCACGTTTTTATTAATCTCATTTTCCGGATTTATTACTTTTATCGTAACATACATACATGTGACTAATCAATTAATTCAATACATACCGAATTCAATAATAATATTAGGTTTAGATTGATTGTGGGAGGTGGGCGGTATTGTGATCAGAATTTCGTAACTGTATGACCATATTTATACAAATGTAAACAATACATGTGTTTACTCAGCTATATAATTAATTGAAGTGCATTTAAAGTGGCCTTTATACACGATGTATCAGTAAAAAACTTTTTATGAATCACACATAATACTTATGTACACTCCCATTCAATAAAATTGAACAGATCTGAACCAAATCAGTCTCACACAATTTTGATTATTCTTGTAGTAAATGTTTTTTACTATATTTCCATTTCTTTTTTCACACTTAAAATATAAACTACTTATCTTTGTTTATAAATGAATAATTATACAGAGAATCACAAAAGTGAGGAATTTTATGAAATATAAGAAAATTAACATATCAGGGTCTGTTCAATTTTATTGAACGGGAGTGTGCGTACGTTAAAACTTTCGGCAAAACATTATTTAACAAAAACGGCTTCATTTCCGGGCATCCGCCTGTCGATAACTCAAAAACGGAAAGAGATAACGAGCTAAAATTTCTTGAGATAAAAACTAAGTATCACAAAATGCGTATCTTTTAAACCGTGAGAGATAGACGAAAACTTCAAACACAAAATATGCTTCTTTTTAAAAAACAAACAACTTTTATTTGAAACTTTTGTTTAGTAAGTCAATAGTTTGTCCACAATTCCAATTCAAACATCTAGAATTACTTGTAGATTGAAAAAGCATGAATTGTATTTATACATCTATGAGTGTATAGAACAAGCACTCAGTATAGACGAGGTATTTAAACAATTAACTCAGTTGTTACACATATCTTGTTTATCTCATAAACTTCGAAGTAATTAGCAACGTAAATATGTAATCAAATACTGCTGAAGCCCTTCGATTTTCGAAAAAATGTTAAGAACAAAAGTTGTTAGTATTTTTATAACAAACAACTTTTATTCGAAACATTTTTTCGAAAACTAATTAGATTCGGCACAAATCGACTGCAGAAAAAAGAACGCTTTAGAAGTTGATAGTGCATATCGATTTGAAATTGGAAAAATATTAAAAATTTGGGATCTGTTCATCTTGGAACTCACTTAGACATTATTGATTCGGTTTTTGGGAAAATGTTTCGAATAAAAGTTGTTAGTATATTTATAATGAACAACTTTTATCCGAAGCAATTTTTCGAAATCCGATTGAATAAGGCACAAATCAATTTAAAAAATTTGAAAAAAGAACTCGAAAGTAATTTTATGGGGGGCATGTGTATGAAAATAAATAGTTTCATGATACATCCTGTATAAACCAATATTAAATAGAACATCAAATTATAACAATAAGGTATTGAATATTTATATTATCTACGTAACAAAATACAGATATTCAAGGTTTTAGCTGTTTGATTGATACAAACATAAAGCCAGTCAGCAGCAATCGATTGATTGATTACCTTCTAAAAACATTTGATAATAATCACAACTTCTCAAAAAAAAAACCATTATATGATAATTTTCAAATTATGGATTTTCTTACTCATATGATAATTTCTCATAAATAATTCGAAAGATTTATGGAAAAGTTATATTTTTGACTAATTTGATAATTTATACTAGAAAAAAAAAACTTAAAAAACACTTTTATTAGTAACGCACACTAAAAAGCGTATTTTTTATACAAAATTTGATTTACTTTATTTTTGATAATAATATTTGCAATAAATCGTGATAGTTCTCGAGATATTTGGAAATAACCAATTTACACCCACTTTGACAACACAATCTATTTTAAAGAGTAGGGTTTATCCCATTTAATAGGGAATATGCATGAAAATTTTTTTTCACTTGAATTGAAGCATGTTTACTTGACAAATATCAAGGTAAAATTACTTTTTAAATAACTTGAAAAATAAGCGAGATATGAATGATTGAAATTCCCGATTAGACAAAGAGGGTGATAGCCCTCTTGATATGTTATGTGACGTCATATTACATTTTCACTATTTAAAATACACGTAAAACTCCGTTTTTAGTATTTTTGCAAAAAAGAGACAGATAATAATCTTTAAAAGCTTATAGCTTCCTTGATATTTGTCGGATTTTAATTTCGTTTTTAAATATTATTACAGTATTAACAGTATTTTCATATTCTGAAAATAAATGTGAAAAAAAATTTTCATGCATATTCCCTATTGCTACAAACCCATTAATTCGTTTGACCTTGGCCGTTCTCTCAATACTTCAACCATATTAAAGCTTATTTCACACCATCGCGATAGTCGTTTAAATGACATGTAGCCGACCACGGCACTAATCTTAGATCTATTCACATATACCCGACTAGCAGCCCGGCATGTCGGGCCGACTCGACCATATCCACATTTTGTCAATATTTCTTCAGTCGCTAACGAATATTAAGCGGAATCAGTTACTAGTTTTTATTTTGCATTATAGACGTTTATAAAAAAGAAGAAATAGAATGCAATGGTCATCCCCATGAATGTTCCCAACTCACGCTTATGAAAAGAGATGTGTTGGGGGGTAGTCAATGTTCATTTTGAGGAGCATTGAGTGTTGTAAATTTTGACGACCTTCTCGCACGGATCGAAAACACTACTACAACGCCAGAACACATCATTCAAGGAATATATCCTGCCTAAACATATGTTGCACTGGAAGAAGTGCAGACTAGTGTACGAACGTACCGGTGTACTCTACACTAACCCGCCTAGAATCGACACGATAATCGGCCACAGCACTGGAAGTTGCTAGGCCCTCTAGCGGCTGTTCGACTATCGTCTGTCGCTTAAACATCTACGACACGATATCGGCCTAATGTGAAACATCTCATTACTTTTAAAACCCTTGTGACGTGTACCCAATGTCGTTTACACAATTGACGGATTGGTATGAAATGAGCTTAATATGATTGACTCAGTCGTGTCTCTAATGCGAGGATAGTGGGGATGAGTTTAACAGTATGCCTATGCACGTACTCCTCGCTGGCCGCCATGTAATTATGGTGGAAGTGTGTATGCCCAGTTTTACACGTGAAAGTTTTCAATCGCAATAAATGTATGTGATATAACGAGACTTACATCTATATGTACATGCAGAAATATATCAATCACATGTTTTTTTAATAGCTTATAACTCTCGTCTTGCTAAATATTTCTTTCTTTGTCAACCACTTCAGTCACATGATCATAGTAAACTAATCACAAGGAAGTCAACCAATCATCCTATTCTTACATCTGAAGTTACATATTAAATTGCATCGAAATAGAAGCCAGGTATATTGTGTTGAAACTGCATAGTTTCATCAAAAAATACTACTGCGCTTGTGTACCACGATATACGTTATGAATAGTTGCTTGAAAAGTTACATGTGTAAAATAGGACTATGGTTAGAAGTACTAATTAAATTCCTACCTTGTTGATTTTAAAATTATTATTATTTAACAGTTAAAGAATTAAGGATGTATACCAATTGTCTGAATAAAAAATGCAAAAATTCATTTGAAATTGTCACTTACTCTCCGTACTATTTCATAATTCGATGAATACAAATTATGATATTTCTTTAAACTCATGATGTAATCATATTTAATTTTTTTTTTTAGTTTTATACAAAAAAATTTGACGTAATCATTTTATGATGATATTGATGTTTGTATCTCCAATTACTCTTGTGATTGACAAATTGTTTACTCAATCATTTGATTGGATACATATCTCTATGTATCTAGATACGTCAAACAAATTACCACAAATTGGTGGTAGTAGAAAAAAATACAATCGTATTGAATAACGTATGGATTTCATAGAAGAAAAAAAACTAATATTAAACACGTAGAAAATAACTAATCTGATTATTAGATTTTTAATATATGGATTCTGTAATCTCTTTGTTTCGAATTCTCAATCAAATAGCATCAATATCACGAAAATTGAAATGTTTGATAATCGTAAGATTATTCATTTGAACTAGAGCTTCTTCCTTTGTACTAAAATTGTATCTAAACTATTTGTTGTATATGTTTCATACTAAAGTTGTTTGTTTATATTAGATACAAATTTTTTATATTTAAGAATTTTCTCTATCTCGTACCGTTTAAAAAAAATTTGGTTTTTAGCGTAGTTGCCACGATGCATGAAATGAAAATTTTTTAAAGCCTAATAGCTTTCCATCTGGTAGTTCCTGAGATTAGTGTGTTCAAACATTTCTCCAGCTTTATAATATTAGTATAGATTAATCAAAATGGCGCTATAGTCCTCGAAGAATCTTGGCCGCAGTAATAACATCGATACGTTATTCATCTCTCAATGTCGGCTTCATTTTCCAATTGCGTACACTCAGTTTACGGAAATTCTCGTTGAAGTCATCTTCATTTAACGTGGATTCCATTCCTCAGGCCGAGAATTCATTTGGCACTCTTGTATCGTTCATCCTCTAAACATGGCCAAACCACCGCAGTCTCCTGATCCTAATTAATGATGAATGGAAGAGTCAGGACTTTTAGTCTCGATCATATTTTTTTGAGTTGTCAAAAATATTCGTGGAATATATTTTGAAAATCCTGGTAAATGAAGTATCCTATGTATGGATCCTGTGTATGATCTAACCTGCCGAAAAAATGTTCTAATATATGACCTCTGTCTTTCCCTACTAGTGTCAATGCACTGAAACTTAACAGGACACAATCTGCATAACGGGTCCATTCTGTGCAGATTGGGTGGCGGCAAGGAGGAAACATCCAGCCACGTTATCTTTAACGGCGAACCTCTAGGTTACAGCAGATACAAGATATTCGGTGCATCTCATCCCGAATATATGAACCTTCAGAAAGATCTGATCAGCAAGCTTCTGGCTATTGCCAATATATGGGAGAAGCGTTATCTCGTTGGACTGAAGTAGAAGGTGGAGCACAATGAACCATAAGATCGAAGTGTAATACTTTTTAGACCCCAAGATGTATCTATCTATCTATCTATCCCTACAAATGACCACCAAACAAGTGAAATTATAAACTATTCAATTAATTGGGTTAGAAATATAATTTAATTATAATAATTAATTTTCTAATAATTGTTTTTTATTTGATTTACAGACAAGCGGCGATTCAACACCATCTGGTGGTCGAATGAGTTCACGATCACGAACATCAGATGAACCACATATAGGAAAATATAAACTATTAAAAACAATTGGTAAAGGTAATTTTGCCAAAGTAAAATTAGCAAAACATGTACCAACAGGTAAAGAGGTGGCAATTAAAATCATAGATAAAACACAATTAAATCCAGGATCATTACAAAAATTATTTCGTGAAGTTCGTATTATGAAAATGTTGGATCATCCGAACATTGTAAAATTATTTCAAGTGATCGAAACAGAAAAAACATTATATTTAGTTATGGAATATGCTAGCGGTGGTGAGGTATTCGATTATCTAGTGTTACATGGTCGAATGAAGGAGAAAGAAGCACGTGCCAAGTTTAGACAAATTGTGTCCGCTGTACAATATTGCCATCAGAAAAAAATTATACATAGAGATTTAAAAGCGGAAAATTTATTATTGGATAGTGAAATGAATATTAAAATAGCTGATTTTGGTTTTTCAAATGAATTCACACCGGGAAGTAAATTAGATACATTTTGTGGGAGTCCGCCTTATGCTGCACCTGAATTGTTTCAAGTAAGTCCATCCTCTTTTTATTAGTTTACATGTTGAATTTAAATGCAAGTTCAATTTTTATTATTTAGTTTATAAGAATTATTAAAATGTGTATAAAAGTGACTCCGAACGTCGCTTGATCGAGAAATATTAAAAGTGACATATTTCTCGATCAAGTGACTGTTGTGAAGGACACTCTATACGTCTTAGACTTTTAGCGAAATTGTGGATTGCATTAAAAGTTGTCATTTTCGTGAAATAATTACCAAATAACAAAATATTTGGAGTATCGAGATAAGTTTTGTTATTTGAACAATAGGGAATATGCATGAAAATTTTTTTTCACATTTTTCAGAATAAGAAAATACTGTTAATATTGTAATAATATTTAAAAACGAAATTAAAATCCGACAAATATCAAGGATGCTATAAGCTTTTAAAGATTATTATCTGTCTCTTTCTTGCAAAAATACTAAAAACGGAGTTTTACGTGTATTTTAAATGTTGAAAGTGTAATATGACGTCACATAACATATCAAGAGGGCTATCACCCTCTTTGTCTAATCGGGAATTTCAATCATTCATATCTCGCTTATTTTTAAAGTTATTTAAAAAGTAATTTTACCTTGATATTTGTCAAGTAAACATGCTTCAATACAAGTGAAAAAAAATTTTCATGCATATTCCCTATTATGGTTGCTTTCCAAATTGGCACACAACCACGGAGTGTGTGACACACATAGAGATATTATCTCTATGGTGACATGTCTTTGGGAAAGTGCGATAAATGGACCATAATTTAGTTCTACACATGATCTATAGTTGTTGGTGTTTATAAATCAATTCATAGACATTTTTCATAGGAACAGAGGAAATTAACATAACCTGTTTAAAAGCGTAAAACTGTCAAAGTGTTAGAACAATAAATAAATTATATTTAAATTATTTTTCAAGACTTTCAATTATTATTAATTATTTATTATGAATAATAAACATAATAATTATGCTTTTTTTGAAAATTTTTGATTGCATTGTTGTTAACCATGCACTATACATAAGGTTTTCTAGTGTTTTTTTGTGTACACACGGTGTCGTACGAAGTTGATAATGGAACACACGATGCTTACATACTGTGTCACATTACGTGACTGCGTGTCTAATGGCATTCAACCGATGTCTTCAACTCGACGTCAACTAAAAATTTACTACCAAAAAAATATGTTGTCTGGAAATTTGATCTCGGATATGGATATCGATAAAAACAATAGTATCGACGCTGAAAGTAAATGAGTTTGCAAAATACGACGATCATTAAAAAAAATAGACTTATAGAAGAGTCTCAATATAAGTTGTCCTTTACCAAGAGATCTAGGGCTTTGATGAACTCCTTCTGTAGTTTCTCTTAGCTCTGTTTGTGTCTAAAGCCGACTTCCCAATCGAAAATTGAGCATAGAAATACATATTAATATCGAAATAATTCACCTTTCCTTTTTAAGCCAATTTCCAAGTAAGTTTTCTCTTTTCTTTTCTTTTATTTTATATTTTTTTATAATTTAATTCACTATCTCGGAAACTGCAATGAATTCTAATTTTATTGGAAAATCTGTTCATATCGAAAGTTTCCTTAAATTTCATTCTAATCGCAGCTTTTGCAATGCTCAGAATTAAAAAAATTGATTTTGGAATCATCATCTTAAATGTTTGGCAAAATTGCTGTCGGGGTTCATTTGGAAATCTCCATCTTGAATTATATTTGGGTAAATGTGAGATAAATTGCGTATGTAAATTTCAGCCAAATCAGAAAGTATTGAAAAGAAGCCAAAATGAATTTACAAGATTTGTTTACATACAAAATTAAAATAAAGCTAAGCTGATAAAAGCTTGATAAAAATATATTAAAGAAGTTTGGCTACTTTCAAAACAGAATGCTCTCGTCTTATATTGCAAACTTACTTTCCTTCAGAACCGGGACTATAAAATATAATAATAAAAAAAGATAAATTTTAACGATCCAGAAACAAACAAAAAAATTAGTATCCGTAATAAAAAAAAAAAGAAGAAAACATTTAACAAAACAATATCATAAAATTTTCAATCAACAGGGAAAAAAGTATGATGGTCCTGAAGTGGACGTATGGTCATTGGGTGTAATATTATATACATTAGTTTCTGGTTCATTACCATTTGATGGTTCCACATTACGTGAATTAAGGGAAAGAGTATTACGTGGAAAATATCGGATCCCATTCTATATGTCTACAGACTGTGAAAATTTATTAAAGAAATTTTTAGTATTAAATCCATATAAACGGGCATCATTAGAAACAATTATGAAAGACAGATGGATGAATATGGGCTATGACGAGGAGCTAAAACCGTATGTTGAACCTGAAAGTGATCTTGCTGATCATAAACGAATCGGTAGGTATGGTACGCATCACAACTTTTGCTAATTCAATGTTGTGTATGTGTTTAGATTTGGTCTATTTCATATATCTTGAATATTTGATCAAACCAAGTGTCATATTCACGATCTATAAGTTGACTTTAGTCAAAATGTTTAATATTATTTTTATTCAATTATCAATTCAAATCACAAAATTATAGCTTTTGTTCGAAAATTATTTTTTATTCAATCATCAGAGCTGTCCAACAAATGGGGTACTCACCGTTCTGGAGTGCTCACCGGTTATTAAAAGCGTCTATTCCTCATGAGGTTGGAGTGTGATTTGTTCAAACTATAAGGAGGTGGATGATACGCCCTTCCACCTCCTAACAGAATATCCCTACAGAGCCAGAATTAGGTACCACCTAACCTTCGGCTCGACTGAAATGGGGAAAGTTGAGGTAAAACAACTAAAATGGAGCTCTGTCCTGTCATTCGCAAAGAAGACGGGTAGGTTCGACAACGAACACAGGACTAGAGGAAACGAACCAGATGTGGTAGAGGATATAAGAGTTTAGAGGGGGTGGGTTTCTTAAGGCTAGGTAAAAAGGTCTACTTGCCAGGCTTCGGCCAGGCCTCCCCTCCACTATTAGTTCCCAACAAATGAATATAGGATTCGTTAGACGCTTTAATCCTAGTTTTAAACCCCAATACAGGGAGTTTGAGTCCCAAATGAATCAATTTTTATCCTTTTTAGTGACAAAAAATTAATTCTATCGTCGAATGAGTGTTTGTCCGTAGATCTTATGCCAATTTGTATATTGTAGGATTAGTTAGACTCTTGAATCCTAGTTTTAACCCTTAATATAAAAAAGAGAATTTAAAGTAAAGTCAAACTTACACTTGTAACACATTTCTGAAAATTAATACTTGCGGAAGATTTTACAAACCTCTGTAAATCTTTTACAAACCCCTCAATGTGGAAATGTTCCACTTGCTGTACTAACGATAGATTCTCTGCCAAATTTAGTTCGCACCAAGTTAATAAACTCGAACCATCAGAGAAATTTTAAAAACTACTTGATGTGTGTGCGTCGTCTAATTTACGTCATAATAAAATTATCTTTGAATGATACATTAATTGTTTAATGATAATTTATTATTCATTATCAGAATATTAATTAGCTAGGCATTCATTGTTCGGTCTGATAATAGATAGATTGTAGAGGCTACCTTGGACGGCCTACACTTCGACCATAAACTCCATTGTGATGCCTAAGGATGTGAGTGTAGTGGAAGGAATTTTTGTGTATAGACTAGGTATTGGTAGGATATGCGGCTGCAGCCGACTATGATAGGAACTATGCCGATATTCATCTGGAGATCGTGAAGGAAACTGCAGAAAACCTTCTCAAGCATAGCCGGTTACTTCGTTCTTGTCCATACGCCGACAGTTTAGTCAATTAATTGACAAACAAATAGATAGATAGGCTGAAGAAATTTAGAACAAAAGCTATAATAAAAGGTTATTAAATATGTGATTGAGTTGTTTTCTTTTGTAGGGACATTTTTCTTTTATTTTTTCGTAAACTTGTCTGCATGATAAAAAATAATTTGTTCTTTGTCAACCATTTAGTGTCATGTCAAATGTTTTAGAAACCTGTTGTTTTGTGTAATAAATATAGTTCAAATATTTAATTTATTTGACGTCATACAAAATAAATATTTATTCCCAGAAATAGACTAAAACAATGTCTCCCTCCTCGCAACTGACTGTCTAAATGTACGCGATAATCTCGAAAATTAATGAACGGATTTTATTTCAGTTTTCATCAAAGAATAGACTGATTCTCAGCGAATGTTTACGTGTATAATTTATATATTGTCTGGTACGATATTTTTTCAGGCTAGTTGGAAAAAACAAACCCTTGCCTAAACCGTTTGATACAAGTATGGCAAAAATGTCTACCTTAAATAGTTCTACAAAAAAGTTCACGATACTATACATCTAAGTTTTATATTTAAACCATAATGACTGCTTTTTTTTGTGGAAAGTGGCGGTGGATCATCTGCGTATTTTCTATCAGTTGCATGGAAAAATTAAATTTAAGGTCGAGGGTATTTTTTCGTTTCATAAATCTTGTATTTTGGAATCCCATTTTTTTGTTTCACGTGATCTTCGTAAACAGGATTGACGTAAAATTTTTCGATAATACTGGTAATTCCAGGACTGCTCTTTAAGGCTTTTCTTGAGCACAATTAAATTTCTACGGGCAAGCGTTTTCCTTATCAATTCGTATTTCACAAAAAATTTATCTATAATATTATAAATGTGAAAAAAACATGGCTAAACTAAACGACCGAACCAACGTTGATTCTTTTCTCCAGCCGAATTTGTGGTTTTCTACAGCTGTTGTGCGAAAAGACAAAAAATTTTGTGTTGAACAGCTGTGATATATTTTTTTGATGTTTGCGGGGTGGGGATTTAATCTAAAAGTTAAATATTTGAAACATTTTTGTTACGTTTTAATGCATGGTAGAGTTAACATTTACTCAGTAATAATTTTAACAATTAACAATCGTTCTTTACATAAAAATAAATTTTAATCATATTAGAAAACTCACAATATTCGTAAGATTTTTAACTTCAATTAGAAATTTTATTAGAGTTTTAAATATATACTAACATTTTCTGAATAAGATATCATACTTTCTCGTTCATTTAATCAACATTTATCATATCTACCCACAAATATTGATATCTCTCTCTTTTTGAGTAAAAAAGATAAAGATACCAATAGATGTAGTATATATTTGATAGATGTTAATTGAATAAACGAAAGTTTATCATACCTTCTCGTTTATTTAATCAACATTTATCATATCTACCGACATATATTGACATCTCTCTCTTTTTGAATAAAAAAGACAAAGATACCAATAGGTGTAGTATGTATTTGATAGATGTTAATTGAATAAACGAAAGACTATCATACCTTCTCGTTCATTTAATCAACATTTATCATATCTACCGACAAATATTGACATCTCTCTCTTTTTCAGTAAAAAAAGACAAAGATACCAATAGATTTAGTATGTATTTGATAGATGTTAATTGAATAAACGAAAGTCTGTACCATTTCATTTTTACTAAAAACTAATGAATTAATGAATAGATATTGAACTTAATTTCTAAAATATTTAATAGATTCTGAAAATAATATTAAACTTATTACTGACTAAAGTTACAGTCAATGTTTGTTGTCAAAAATTTCATTATGTAATTTATAATCCGTATGTGTATTTGCTCTTTTTTACAGAGGCACTAGTTTGTTTGGGCTATAATAGGAGTGATATTGAAGCGTCACTAGATTCAGCCAAATACGACGATGTATTTGCAACGTATTTACTATTGGGCCGTAAAAGTACTGATGTAAGTACTTAAATCTCTCACAGATTAACGCAAAATATTCCCACCAGTACTGTTTATTTATGTAAACTGCGTTTGTTATAAACGCAAAATACCATTTACAGTGATTTTCTGCCATATAGGTCTGAAAAACGTCATTAATTGGCCTGTAACCAAATCACTGCAAATATTCGCAGCAGCAACGAATATCTTGCGCTTGTCTTGTGAAATGCTTATCTGAAAGCAACAATATATTAATTATATATTCTAAATCAATTTTAGCCGGAAAGTGATGGATCAAGAAGTGGATCAAGTTTATCATTACGATATACAGCTGCTGGTGGTGCCGGACAAACAGGTATGCCAAATGCTACCTCAACCGTCCAATCCCCCAGTCATAGAGGTGTACAACGGTCGACATCTGCAAGTAACGCCAAGCCTAGTCGTCGGTATGTTTCATTCTTATGAAAGATGTTCTCGTTTCTAATGATTTTCTCGGTTTTGAGAAAACATTAGATAAAATTTGTATGAATTTGTTTCATTAAATAATTTTGCCCTCAGGGCATCCAGTGGTGGGGAAACTTTACGTGGAACACCGACAAATAACAATGCAACATCGGGTACTCAAACAAATGCTGTAGCAGTACAAAACCAGGCAGTGTCCGGTTTTAAACGACAAAATACAGTTGATAGTGCCACGATTAAGGAAAATACTCAAAGAATGCAAGCAACAAGACCTGCTAGTGCTACGCCGAAAATTAGTGCAGGAAATATAGATTCAAGTAAGTGGTTTTCTTTTTTTTCTGTCAAACGTTAGACATGAATATCTTTTCGATCTGCCCGAAAGAACTCAGAAAGGATTTGATTTGTTGAAATTGTCTCGCTCACGTTTCTTAGGTATTAATTAAATCCTTTTGTTGTAAAGGAGAAGAAGGTTTACAAAGACAAATCACCTCTCTCCTTCCACAGGAAAAACTATGCGGCATACGTCATTATTAATAAAAATTATATCCTATTTAGCCATTTATTTAATTAAAATTCGTGTTAGTATTTATTAATTAGTGTACAATTTACTAACCAATGTTCCGTCCAATGAAGGTTTATCGAGTCCTGTAAAACCTCGAACAGCATCAACAACGACAACCCCAGGCAAACCAGCATCGGGAGGCACAAATAAAACGCTTACAAGTGGTGGAAGTGTAGGAAGACGATCTACAATTAGTTACGATTCAAAAGCAGCTTCCAACGAAAAAACGAATTTAGCAGTGGGTGATAATACAAGGTATGTTTTACCTTTCTTTTTTTTTTTATTAAAAATTTATACAAAATCTATACTTCATTCATTCACGAAGATAACGACCTCAAATTTATATGAAATGTTTGAAATATCAATTTCGGAACATAATAAATTACTGACCTTGATTTGGCTGGAAAGTTCATTTGAGGCAGGTTAGGTGTCCCGCCTGACAAGATCTGCCTGAATCGTATGAAAATTCATAAAATTGAAGATTGTTTTCTTCGTGAATAGAGTATACATAAAAATTTTGAAAATATTAAATATTATTCCCAACTTTTGATTTATTTATCCCATTTGTGGTATTTTTCTTCAGAGAAATTTCCCGTTTAGCTGTTAATGTATTTATAAGTAACCTTTAAACTTCAAATAAGCTGTAATTTCTATTAACAAGGCATTTAATTCATTAAATTTACTTTTTGGTGATGGTAATTCTAAGTAATCAAGCTAACACGCTTCAAAATCATGATCAATTTAACTTCATTGGCAGAATATCCGTCTCTCATTCAAAGAGTTTCGTAGTCATAACTCAAAGCAATCTCAGTTTAGAGTAAACTTTATAGTTCTTTTTGTTTTTGGGAAGCGCTTGCTAGACTTGCAAATATATTATCCTTTTATGTGGCACACTTTACCAAGAAAGTTGGATACTCCCAACTTTCCTATATCCTTTTCAAAAACTCTGAACTTTCCTTATTTACTACTTCTAACTTCCTTAGAAAATTTTCCACGATAAAATGGTGTACAGCTAAGATAGGGTAAGGATAATATATTTTGCTGTAAATCATGTACACTCCCGTTCATAAAAATTGAACCAGTTAAAACATTATTGTATGTAATCACACGTATATTTAGTAATATATACGCTCAGAATGTGACTTACTGGTGGTTAATTTTTTATGAACGGGAGTGTACTTCTCGGATCTTTTTTTTGTTGAAGATTTGCCTAAGCTTTAAGAGATTTCCTTTGCTTCCGGGACTCTCTTACTTCTCCCTAGATATGGATGTTCATCTATCTTTCCAGAGAATGTACAACTAACCTCGTTTTCAAATTCTAATTTGCTCAGATCCTTTTTAAGTAGCCCCGCTTGAAAACAGACCACAGCAAAGATGCGAAAGGCATGCGCTCTCTATCCCTAGTAGATACAAAGTGTCCTTTATCTTATCTTCCCACAGAGTGGAACAATCGTATTTTCTAATTCTCATGAAAATTATTGATCTGCCTTAGTAGCCCCAAAAAATTTCTTCTTCCTAAGATTCCTATTTAGTAGATATGTCTCCCAATCCGCAGAAGGATTCTAGGACCCTATAAAAACGCCTCTAGAAACTATAAAATGATTTTGGAACTAATAAATTACAACAAGGTTTATTAAAAACCTTATAAGGTTTTTTTTAAACCGATTGTTACATAGGTTTTAGTCACTAGGACTATTTTCAAACAATTGTAATTTATTAATTACTAGCTGAAATGCCCGGCATTGCCCGGGCTTCAGAAAATTCTTATAGAGATTGCATAGGAAATCAAATAATTATTTTTTTTCTAAATTTTGACAATTCAGTTTTTGGTATTTTTAAATTATTGACAAAAAGAAACTATAAACTATATTAGAGATTTGGGCTGTGAGAAAACGGCTATAACTATGGAACTTTTGAGATTCTGGTAGCTTTTCTGGAATCGTAAGAAAAATTTACCTAGAGTCTTTTCTCATCATTATTTCGCTATCTCGTATAGTTTATATATAACACACATACACTTTCGTTCATAAAAATTGAACCAGTTAAAACATTCTAAGTGTTACTGTATGTAATATATTAATATATACACTTAGAATGTGACTTATTGGTGGTTCAATTTTTATGAACGGGAGTGTACATACAGGATATTTTCATTTTTTATTTATTATGAATTTCCAAAAAGTAACGGTCAACAAAATTGATTACGGAATCTTTTAAACGTGTTCCAGCTCATACTTGACAAACCTTGACATAAAATTCCATTATTCCAAATTAATTTCGATAATTTTATTGAATTTCAAAATGAGAAACAATTTTCGAAAAATTTTTCGTACTATTACAATTATTAAAAATGAACAACAATAAAAACTAACTGCATGTATGCATGTATTGCTTTATTATCGCACAGTACAACTGCCAGTGATTCTCTGCGACCTGCTAAAGGACACGTCAAATCCGCGTCTATCAGTGCCGCTACAAATCCAGACCCAAATGTAGATCCATTAAGACAAAGGTAATTAACCATCCTCCATTATTAATATATCATATTTATTTATTTCGCTTTTCATATTATTTTCACTCTACTTTTATTAACATGTTTTTAGTTTTCTTTTTCACACCATTTTAATGTCGTTTACCATAATGCAAAATTTGTCATGGTAAATAGCAAAAAACAAAATGGATAATGAACATGATTTTTGTTATTTACCGGGACAATTTGAATCATTTTAGTTTGACCCGAGCGTTTTTTGTTATTCAGCAAACTATACCTATAAAAATTGGGGAGTTGGTATGGACTCAAAAATTTTCAGAACTTCAGTTTGTTGACTAACGAAAATTACGGGTTATTATTTAGCTCATTTCAAATAGTTGTTTTTTTTACTTTTAAAGCCTAATTTACATTAGTATAGTACTATATTACATGATGTGAATTTAGTTCACAAATTTGATAGCTGTTTGCCTTATTGCAGTAAAATTACTGAAACATGGGTATGAATATACATATATATGTATAAAGTTCCTTGGTATATAAAAGTTATTTTTTATACATCTGTGAGTGTTAAGGTCTTACACATAAAATCCGTAAGAAATGCTTAAACGTAAGCGTAACGATAATATCGATAATATATATTGTCCATTGCACATAAGCAGTAAATTTCTCCCAATCAGATTCAAACAGAGAGTGGGATAGCAAGTGCGGGATAGAAAATGTTTATAAGTGAATATAACCTAATAAAGGTCAAAAATATTGTTGAAGTATAACCCAAACTGTCAAACAACCATAGATAAGATTTAAATGAAGCGACTGTGTGATTTAAATTCATAAAAGCTGGGAAGGATTGTGATTGGTTGGCTGTAAGAAGTAGTCGTTAGAATTTCATCATTATGCCGGCAGTACACACTCGGCGAGACATTCGTAAGGTGAGGAGCCGCGCGAGTGGAGCTGTATGCACCATCGCCGAGTGTTCGGTCGGCAATATAGTTCTCGTCAGTTGGTCAACGTCGCTAGGCCAGAAATTACGTTGGTATACCTGAAAAATAACATTTTTTAATTAAAAATTACAGAGTAGTAATTTTTTGATTAAGCTATTAAAAATTATTATTATTCAAATGCGTATTTATTTTCGTGTTCTACTATTAAGATTATTGGGTACAAAAAGCTGTGGATAGTTGAATATTTAAAAATGGCGGTTGAAAGTTGAATCGTATGGTGAAGAAAGTGTCCTTCGTGCTCGTGTCAAATGTATTCTCACCACTCGCTTTCTTTGACTCGTGTTAAAAAAAAACGTCCTAATGGAGCGTAGACAAGCTTGCTATGTCTCTGTCTTGCCTCGGCGAGTGTGTACTGCCGATATTACGAAATTTTTTGTTCTTACGTCTTTCGTTATACGGTGGCAATATGGAGAATATAATACTTGACTGTGATTGGGTGATTCGGTTACGTCGTCTTACGGTTATGTTCTTACGGACCCAATGTTTACAGGATATTTAAACAATTAACTCAGATGTACATCATATCCAATATTTGTGTCTTGCAAATTTAAATCTACAATGAAAAATGTATATTACGCAACAGTGTAAATATTTGAAGCAATAAATTCAATAATTTTACTGCTTTTTAGACAAACCATATTTTGAGTAGAAGTATTTATTCAATTGCTTCAAAAATTTTAGCATTTGTTCTTTCAATGCAACAAAATTGAGAATAATAACAATAAAAGAAAAATTTATTTTTAGTTCTGTGGTAAATAGGGCCGCAATATCACCAGTGGTAAATAGTACAAGGCAGCCTCCATTCCCACGGAATGTACCATCAAGGAGTACTTTTCACTCTGGTAAGGATATATTATTTAACAATTTAAATTGAAAATTTTGTATAAAAAAAAAACTGAAGACATATATTTAAATATAAAACACAAAACTATTGATTATTAATTCGAAACAAAACAATTAATTAATTATAATATAATTTTTATTTTTGAGAAATCTCTCGGTTAGCAGGAATATTCCCGGGATCCGCTGTTAATCGGGGGAAATCACTAGACTTAAAAGATAACAGTACGTTTATAATTTTTGTTGTACATCTAATCTACTTCTTCTGATCGATGAACTTGATTTTGTTTCCATTTTTTTATAATTTATTTTTATTAATTTATATATTATGGATTTTAATTAATCTTTTTTTTTTTAATTATTATTTAGTACATATTTAGTTCAGTGTGATTGCTGATGATTGTATTTATATAATCTACATAAAATCGAATATTTTTTGATACTTTATTTTTTGGATAAATTGTTCATGTTACATAACAGATAATTTTTGTGTACACTTTGTAGTTTCAAATAATATTTATGATGGTTTTCTATTAATTTTATCAAACAATTTCATATATGACTACTCAGTAAAAAATAATTGGGTAAATACAAAGTAAACATAGTTGATTCAACTATGCGGCGGATATTAATACGATAAACCAAATGAATCAGTTCTCTGAACTACGCGATATAAAAAATTTCATTTGATGTATTAATCATCGTTTTATTAAGCAGTTTTGCATCCCTTTTACAAACAAATTCCGTATCACTTTGGGTTGCGACTTGTATTAGGCACAACTCTCTATACTATCTCTGTCGACAGTGTTCGGTTTCAGTGTTAAGTCTGAATACATGATGTTCACATACACTCTCTATATATATTGCCAATAAGATCATAAATAACTGCATGCTTTCGTTGGATAACTATATATACCAATCACAACAGAACATGTCACAAGCGAGAGTTTGGTATTATTTTATATCGATTACTAAAAATTTCATAATATTTTGAAACTATTTATTTATTATTTAGATAGATAGATATATCCTGGGGTGTAAAAAGTACTGCACTTCGACCTTATGGTCCATTGTGCTCCCCCTTCTACTTCAGTCTGACGAGATTCGCTTCTCCCATATTTTGGCAACAGCCAGGAACTTGCTGATCAGGTTTTCCTGAAGGTTCATATATTCGGGGTGAGATGCACCGAATATCTTGTATCTGCTGTAACCTAGAGGTTCGCAGTTAAAGATAATGTGGCTGGATGTTTCCTCCTCCTCGCCACACAATCTGCACATAATGGATCCGTTATGGAGTCCCATGGTGTGCAGATGCTTCCGCAGGAGATAATGTCCGGTAACCTTCCGCAGTTGCATCCTGTTCAGTTTCAGTGCATCGAGGGACAGCCTCTTGGATGCATTCCCAGTGATCACGCTCACGGTTGATCACCTGTTTACATGCAGTCTTTGGAATTCCTAAAATAGGCTCTGGGCCTATGTAGGGTATTCCGCCCCCTTCTTTGCATTGCAAATATCCAAGAAATAAAGTCAAAAATATTGACAACAACAAATGGCATGTTTTTCGTAAACTATTGATTCATTTTGTAAATTATTGAACAGTTTTTTTATAATTTTTTAAAATAACTATTTTTGGTAATTTTTGAAAGATAATTTTAAAAATTTTGTATATATTAAAGCACCCCCCCAGATGCGATGATTTTTTTAAGTAAATTTTTTTTGTCAATATGTCTTAACACCAGTTTTTATTAAGTTTTTTTTTTTTTAATTAACATGTTAACAATTACAAAATTATCGTTATTTGTTGTGTATATAGAAATTTATATGTTTTTATCATGGTTTTGTAAACTTAGTTTTGACATTATAAGTATGGTAATTTGATTGTTTCATTATCTAGCGTATCGACTTCGTATATACGTATACTTAACTATAAATCCATTTTTTTAAATTCTCAGCTGCGCCAATTTTTTTCTCGTATCAATACGTTTTCGATCTTCTTTTATTTCTCTTTTTAACTACTACTAGACAGCATCTCCTATCCGAAGCAGTGTTGCCTTAACAGAGTTTATTATAGCTTTAAAAATTCATAAACTTTTTTCTGTCCAAAATAACTTTTCCTCCCCCTCTCTAAATCTAGGGGATAAACCACTAAGTTGATAACACTGCCTCGAATTTAGATTCTATAAGACTATATTTACTATCAAAAATGTTGAAAATCTGTTTACAAGATCATGGTTTTTAATAACATAGAATTTATTCGAAATTAATAAAAATTATAAATTTTATTACCATACATCACAGATTAAACTCAACACACCGATTTGGATACAAATAATTTTTCATTTTCTCTAAATTAATAACAAATTGAATTTTAATTAAAGTTTAAGACTGTTTTAAATTGGAAAATTTTTCGTTTAATGTAAATCTGACACTAACGATTTGGACAGTATTCGAGTTTTATAAAATCGGTCTCCAATTCGAACTGTTTATAGTCTAGTCAACAAGTTAAAAAACGTGTTAAGTCTTCATCTGCGAATTAAAATACGTGCGATAGGTCGTTGAACTCGTTATGTCGTCTAGAAAAATGTGCAAAAATTTTGCACATAAACAATTGCAAAAGTTATAAACAATTAAAGATTCCAAAGAAAAGGGGTCTACTTTTTTAAAAATTACACATAAACTATTGGTGCTAGAAGAATTTTACAAACAGATTCTTAAAGAGGAAGAAACTTCCGAGAAAAAATGTCGACTCCCGGAACTTGACCTCTATTGTTAATACTTTTTATTTAATATTGAAAATAGGGTTCCAACGGGAAAAAATAAATAAATAATAATTATTTTTTGTTTAACGGCACTGCGCTCGCCGCGCGGAACCCTATTTTCAACATTAAATAAAAAGTATTAACAAGAGAGATCAAATTCCAAGAGTTGACATTTTTTTTGGAAATTTCCTCCTCTTTGAGAATCTGTTTGTAAAATTCTTCTAGTACCAATAGTTTTTGAGTAATTTTCAAAAAAGTAAACCCCTTTTCTTGAATTCTTTAATTGTTTATAACTTTTACAATTGTTTATGTGCGGGTTTGAAATTTTTGCACATTTTTCTAGACGTCATAACGAGTTCAACGAGCTATCGCACGTATTTTAATTCGCAGTAGCAACAATTAACACGTTTTTTAACTTATTGACTAGACTAGTAGGGACCTCTAAGTCATACGAATTGTTTTATATAATTTTTTTTTTGTATTCTTTATCTCAGAATAATTTTAGTATTAGAAAATTCAGAAAAAAGTATTGCTTTGCATTCTTTGTGCATTGTGATGACATCAGGGCTATTTTTTCAGCTTTCATTAGGGATATTTTTATCCAAGAATTTCTTTTTTTTTTGTATACTTAAATGGCTAAAGAATGCATGTGACCAATATTTAAGAAAAACAAACAAATTTCCTATTCTATGTATTTCTTTCTATTTTAGCCATCTTGTATAGTTAATTTTTTTTTCTATCACCAGTAAATATAAATATTTTGCTTGTTTGCTTGCCAAAAAAGACTCAATTTTCACTTGATGTAAAATATTTATTTTCAAATACCTTATAAATGTTTAATCCCCTGAAATTTCATACCCCGATTAATAAGAAATTCGAAAAATTTGTATACATACAAATTCAGACGTTTTACAGACCGAAGTCCCACAAATAGTGGATGTTAAAATATCGCCGTTCCATTTAAACAATGACGAAACTACAAAAAGAATAATTTTATTGCAGAATACAAAACAAAATGATTTAAGGTGATCAACATTAGACAATGTTTCCACATTGGCTTAAGGACGTTCATACATGAGGCTCAATAGTAGATAAAAAAATTTTTTTAATAAATTGAATTGCTCAATTCAGTAGTTATCCTCCCTCAAAAATTTAACACCTGTTGACGATCATTTCGAAGAGTAATTGTCGATTAAAAATCAAACTTTTAACACAGCGTCTTATGGAGAACAGAATTTTTTTGTACTTAATATTATAATAACTGTATTATTAAAGTAGACACCATAATAAATAATGTTTATAAATATTCTTTGAAATATGCAGTTTATATGAATTGCATTAAAAAAATGGTGTTGACAATCTCTTGAATTAATTATTTAATAAAATTAAAACTTTTTTTGTTAGGTTTGTTTTTGCCACCATATTTTGACGTGCACTATTATGTGGAATTCTGGTCTATTACAAATGTTTGGAACATATGTGTGTATCAATAAAGCACTCAAAATTCGTATTCAATCGTATATGTATTGTCGGTATTTTGTTTTAGACGTCACAAAATTGAACACATATACACGCTGCTTTTACACCAGACACAGCTAATTTTAAACGTTTTTTCCATCAGGAGTGATCTTACTGTCAAATTTTACTGACTAAAAGCATCAATACTCACTTGACTTCATTATTACCGCTCTTTTTTCATAATTTTCCATTTGATTTGTGTTGAATTCATTCGATTATCGAAAAAAATGTTTATAACAAAAGGTGTTAGTATTCTGATAATGAACAACTTTCTTTAAAAATATTTTTTTCGAAAATCAAATCGATTTGCCAAAATCTGAAAAAGAAACGCCACTTATAAAGCCTATAGTGAATATCGTTTTGAACTGGGAAATATTTAATAATTAAAATCGGGCCATTATGGAACTTTCTTAAACATACTCAGTTTTATTCACCTAATTTGCTGTTGGCATCGGAATTTCAAAATTGAGAATATTTTAAAAGTTAGATGAGAGGAATTTCTGGATAAGTCTAAAAGACGTTTACAGTGATCGATTTCTTTTGCTAATGTTTTTCCTTATGTAAATGGCTCTTAGACATTCTTTTATTTGAAAAAGATTTCGTTTGCAATTTTAAAAGGGGGTCTAGCGATCGTGGATTCTGGAAATTAAAGGGTCTTTGGAAAGTAGAGATATAAACAGAGTTTGAGTATATTTATCTTCGGAAAAATTTACCCAACAGCATATTATATTATATACAACGAATCTAGGTAGAAAATATTACTGGGAATTTCTTTAAATTGATCGGGAAATACGGCAATTTCTAAATAGGGTAGTGTTAGACATTCTGTATAAGTTTATTTATCCTTAACGATCATTGTAAAAAACAGTCTCTTATAATTCCGTAAAATACATATACTCGAAAACTCACCACTGTAGCTCTTTTCGTTCAAAAGTTATATCGGGGTCAAATATTTCAATAAGTAATAGCACGGTAACGTACACAGGGAAAAACCCTTTAAACTTTGCCTGTCGCACTACCGTGCTCTAGATTCAACATTGGCAACATCTGGAAATATTATTCAAGAGATCTCTCAATATTTAATCTTAGATATCTACAAATAAGATTTTCAAAACTTAAAATATTCTCAAAAAATTTGGCACTGAGTAGTACTAGTAAGAAGAACTTTTTCTTATGTATGTATTATGGAAAAAAAATGATTAAGCGTTTCCTAACAAATCAAATTCAGTTGGGCATGTATTTTTTCACAAAATTCCCAATGACACTGCGCCCAAATAAATTTTCCTCCGTTCAATCATATATATTTTTGTTTTATTTAGTTCAGTGTGTGTATTTTATTTAACGGTACCAGAATGATTTCTTTGTAATGATATTTATTTTTAAGTAGATAGTCGATTAACATTCATAAGTCACAGTTGACTTACGATAATGATCCCAAAATAATCCTCTTTATTTCTACCAAAAAATATGTTAGCGAGTTTTGTTTTCATTCTTATTTTTGTCATAGAATCTCAACCGTTTCAGAGTTACTTTAAATAAACTCATTTTTTCATTAATGATAATAAACATTCAAAAAAATTTATGCCAATTCGTACGTATTTCAAATATAACGTAGTCATCATCAGTATAAATTAGTAATTAATCTTTGGGTAGGTACTTAACTCGTCGCCAATTTGATGACTTTCATATAAACGACGTCTAACGTATCTCCTCGAAGACTATGATTATCTTATTCATACTGGTTATGGGCTATTTTATATTCGAAATACGTATTTATATAATGCAAATAATTGATCTAAAAATTGGGACAACTTTTAGATTAACGTTCATGACTCGTGTCCGTCTCTTAAAAATCATTATCGTAATACAACTGTAAAATTATCTTACGAATTTCTGAAAACATTTGAAAACATTTTTCAGGTCAAACTCGAGCGCGAAATAATACAATGGGTGGTCCAGGGGGTGGTGGAATGTATGGAGGTCATGGTATGGCCGGTGGTGATTCACCACATTCAACACGACCTACGTCATTTTTTTCGAAAATTAGTTCACGTTTTAGTAAAAGGTAAGCAATCAATATTTATTTTTCAGAAATAATTTGTTTTTTTTTTATTATAAATAAAAAAAAAAAACCAAAACGGATTGTATTACATAAATTAAAAAATATACAATGTTTGTGATATTGCAAAAACAATTATGAAAACGCTTCTTGATTTTTTGAGCTTTTTAAGTTTCAACTATATTTAAGACTAGTCGCTCCGTATTTGAACCAAAACTATTAGGTAGGTGTATGAAAATACGTTTCAAACCAAAGTTGTTTATGACATACAATTTTTTGTATTTATATATGAAGGATACCTGGGTGTAAAAAGATGAATGTCCAAAAATCACGATTTTTAGATTAATATTCGAATTCATACCAGAATCTGATTTTCGAATCTACTAAAACCAATAAACGTCACAAATTACAGCGAATTTTTAGTGTTCAGAGCTATAAATGTCACGCCGTGTCGGTGAAAAAAGATTATTGTCCACCTGAGATGCATACTTCACCTATATCAATGGCAATCCAATTGGTATTAATGCTTCTGCGTTCTGGCTATGACATCTGTTGGCAATAATTAGAAACAGAAGAGCCAGGCTCAACTGCGATAGTTAAATATGCGTTACGTTAATAAAATAAATAAAAAAATATTATTTTGTTAATAAAACTCATCACCTTTTCATTACGAATAACTTTTGTAAAAACTTCTTTATAACATAAATAGAAAGTATAATTAACCTCTGCATAAAGTAAAATACTTTATGCAGAGGTTAATTATACTTTCTATTTATGTTTTGCAATGATTGAAAAGTCGTTATAAAGAGGTTTTTACAAAAGTTATTCGTAATGTAAAGGTATATTTTGCATTAACACTTACGGCCAGTTCTAGGAGATTTCTAAGAATTTGTTACATCGAGGAAATCGTTATATTGAGGTTCGTTATACTGTACAACTAATTGTTCAAATGTAACCTGAATAAAGCAGCCATTTTGGAACATGACGTCATGAGTAACTTATATGTCGTTATACACAAAATAAGCAAGCATTCATGCATACATAAGTTTTACTGATGACGTCACACGCTGAACTTTGGTCATTCTTGATTTTAGGTCATTCTTGATAGTTTTGATTCTCAGTATTTTGTAAGACTTTATTGGTTTATAAAGGTTTGTTTTTGAAAATATACTCGCATTTCCCAAAATAGAAACAGAGATGGAAAGTCGTGGATAGACAGCTCATTTGTTTATTATCATGAAAAAGTGAAAGCGATATTCTAAAAAAAAAAGAAAGTAAATTTGCAATTATCACAAACATTAAATAAACTGGCCTTGAAATATTTGAATGTAGGGATGCACAATGTTTCATTATTATTATTTTATTATTTTTAATATATTTGTTTTTATTTAATTTTTAAGTCAAAGCTGATTAATCATTTTTTTAATTAAATATAAAATAGATTTTATTCAAAAATCTTTGGATGATTTGTTTTCTCTTCGTCTTGGCTCGTGTGATTTTATTTTTTAATTTTTTGTTTGTTTAGTAATTATATTTCTTTTTTGATTAGCACTTTTGTTTTATTTTTTCCAAATGGTTAGTAGAATTTAATGTTTTTTTAAGTTTGATTTGTATAGCTTTAAATGTGACTTAAGTATAGTAGTGTGTATTTAATAATACAGAAAATATTAGTCTAAATGGCCTTAAAGTGGATAAGTTATATTTACTAAACGAATTTTATGTGAAATATTCACACGGGCTTAAAAAACAGTTTGTTTAATAACGGTCGTTTTACTATCGTGATCACAATAGTATATTGGTCAAATTTTTCAATCGATTTGTGCCAAATCCATTTGGTTTTGGAAAATATATCTCGACTAAAAGTTGTTCGTTATACAAATTTTAACAATTTTTGTTGGCGGGGGTGTTTAAGTATTACGTAAGCAGGTTTAGGGGGCGGGGGATGCAATTATTTCTTACTTTTGCTGACAAAAGGAGAGGGGGGATAAAATAAATCTTACGTAAGATAAAAAAAACTTATAAAACAATAAAAATATTTTTAAAACAATATTTATAATCTAAATTAATAATACTATTTTTATTATTTTATTATGGTATACCGAATTTCTTTTCATATTTCTTATTTTGGTAAATAATGTAGGCGAATAATTCAATTTTTTTGTGTGTTTCAAAATTTTAATTGTCAACGTTTTAGTCGCAGGAAATAAAATAGAGAAATCGTAAAATACCCTAGATTAAATTAATTTTGATAGATACTAGATGGGACAGTGCAAATAACTTAAGTTTTCTTCAGCTTTTGCATTTACAAACTATAAATTTTTCGAATGCCGTTAACCTCTCATCATCTTTTAAATAATAATAATCGAATGTTATCATATCATTTTACCATTTCATTACGTTCATCATCTTGAATTTTCAATATCAAAAATTCACTTAATTTTATAAAAATATTTCTTATAGCTTATATTAGGATTTAGTGCCGAAAAGCATGTTAAAAATAGGGTATTGTCTTTCAATGCTGTAGTATTTTAGTTGTTCTTCGTCTTTTAATGTTCTTTTTAGTGTCCTCAAAAGACATAGTCTCCTACAGTTTATATTATCAAAAAATTTACACCTTGGATCACTTTGTTAAGAAACAAGAACAGTGTGTTAACGAAAATCACAAATCGGTGTGGAAGAGCTATACTAAAAGCCTGCGGGACGTACAAATGACCACAAAAGTAGCGTACTTTTCTCAAAATTTTATAATTTTAATACATAAAATTTTTTCCGAAAGTTAAATTTTTTTGGTCATTTAACCTCACTTTTAATTTCTGCCAATTTATGAAAAGTCTAATTATATCGTAAACAAATTTGTAGAGCTATATCTTATGAGTTCAATTTCAACTCAAAGTTAACTTCTTTACCACTTTTGGGAGCGGTTAGGCCTCAACCTACACTTCTGAGAACATTTTCTTTCAATTTCTATTTTCAAAATGTAATACTACACCAATTTTCAGAACTATGTTCGATCGTTTTTTGTTTGTTTAAAACTCTACACGATTGACCCCCACCCACACTCTCCACCTGCAATGAGACTTCTGTAAAATGGGGCTCTTGCTTTGGCGATATCATTGGAAATTTATGAGAAAAAATCACGACTATGTTCGATCAATTCACTTTTATGTAGACCATTATACGTCCTCTTAGACCATTCATACGTCCCTCTTATATCTTTTTAGAACCACTCAATTATTTTACTACGTGTTTTAATTAAGATAATTAATCATTTATTAATTATTCCTAATAATATTATTATGTTTTTTAGTTTTGAATTCGCTTTATTCCATAAAGCAAGATTTGTACTATCCACTTTAAGGTAATCATATAAAATATTCGTCACAAAGTTATTTTGAGATCAGCTTTATATTAAAAAAAAAAAAAAAGTACGCATATTGAATGCTACGCTTTTTTGTTACACACATAAACACTACTAATAAACTGTATTCGCGTTTCTGCTACCACGCTAAGACATAACTCATATTCTTTAAAATCATTAATTACGTCATTTTACAAAACTTTGCTACCACAGAGTTTATTTCAGAACTTATGCTACGTCTAATCTACAAACACCACCAATGTACCGCTTAAATTATTAATTAGAACGTAAGCCGTCAATGAATGTAAGACGTCGAAAAATTCCTCTAATTTTGTCACATACAACCTTACTCTAAAACGTATTTTGCTCTCATGTTTGACTTTCTAAGGGAGCATTGTTCATAGAACTTATTTGCTCTAGTTTTTGCGCAGGGCATGTCTTTCGCCAATCTTCGCAAGATAATAGTCGAAATAAAATGCGATTAAAAAACGACGTAATTAGATAGATGAATTTGAAAGTCGAGATGAACTTGTCGAATGGCCTAGCTCTGCATAAACACAGCTTGGCCATTCGACTGTGCTCGGTTGAAACTCACTAGAATACAGTTGAGAAGGGTGGTGGGACTCTTGACAAGACACTGTCGCTTGAACTACCACCTACATAACTCGGGGATCTCTGATAATCCCACTTGTAGGGCCTGTATAGAGGACGATGAAACCTCCATACGTGTCATTTCTACATGTAAAAACCTGCAGGGCATAGAATATTTGGGTTCGAAACCCTGGATCCATCAATCTTGGGAGCACTCCCGGCGAACAAGCTGCGAGATTTCTATGCGGCGTCTGGCCTCAACAGAATCCTATAGCTCCATCTGCTTAAAATAGTACCTTTTACCCGGAGACGTCTGGCCTTCGGGTGACAGACAGGTTGTTCTCAAGGAGGGCACAGAGGATCCTTTGGTCTAGGTGCTAGTATTATTATTATTACTGACCTCTATATAACTGGTCAGAGTATTATTATGGGCCTTAACGAGAAATAACGTATAAAATCGAAGGGTGACAACTAGCCAAAAAACTAAAAACTTTTATGTGTTTAATAGAAATACATGTAACACATACTTTTTACACATAAACGTCGCGCAGGCGCACTGAAGCAAAATTTAATACCTTGGCTAGTTGAAGAGCGTTTCAATTCTGGCTAATGGCGTAGCATGGGATAATCTGTCCAGTTATATAGAGGTCAGTGAGTACCATATTAAACAATCAGAGTCACGCTAAACTTGATAGCAAATTGAATTCCTTAATAGATGTGTATATGTGTGTATGTTCGTAGAAATTACCTAAACAAATCGTAGTAATTTTTATTATTTTGCATGCAAAATTAAACTTAAAGATCCGTAATTATTAGTCTAATTAACACAGTGGTTCTTAACCTTTTTAGCTACCGGCACCCCTAAAATTTTCAAACAATATTCTCGCACCCCTTATTAGAAATTATTGAGTTATATAAATTAAAAAACAAACATTATGCAAAACATATTTTTTATTAATTTTATGTGCGTAACAAATTTTTTATAAATTTTAATTGTTAGCTGAAATAATCAATTATAAATTATCAAAGTTTTTATTAATGGCTTTTTTGTTGTTGCTTTTCCTCAATTATTTTTGAAAACCGGGGGATCTTTTTTGAAATAGCTACACGCATATCATTACTAGCATTAAGTCTATTTCTAGCTTTTGTTTTTATATGCACAAGTGACGAGAATCCCATCTCACACAAATATGTTGTGGCAAATGGAACAAGATGCTGAAGCGCTATTTTAGCTAATCGTGGATATGACATTACTTGAGCACACCAGAAATTTTCCAAATTCTCTGCTTCAAATTCCATTTGATTATGTCCATTTGTCCGTAGTTCAACAAGGTCATCTTTCAATAAATTACTGTCATCCATTGAGTCCAGATTATAAATAAATGGATCTAATATCCATTTTTCTGATATATCTATATCTCCAGTAGCAAAATATCCCTCAAAAGATTCGCTCAACTTTTGCAAATGATCTTTAATTTCGGTGGTAATATTGTTTCTTTCATCATCTGAAACAAGAACTTCTTCAAGCAAAGAGAAGTTAGCATAATTTTTCTTGTCAACACGGTTAATCCAAATTGAAAGTTTTCGACTAAACGCAGTCAACTTCTCTTTCGCTGTTATAGTGTTCACTCCAAATCCTTGGATTGAAATATTTAATTCATTAAGGTGCGTGAATATGTCTGCCAAATACGCTAGCTGAATTATAGCATCTCTATTGCTGAATTCATCAGCTAAACTACTGCCTTGATTATTAAGAAACTGCATTATTTCACTTCGCAATTCGTACACACGATTTAGCATACGTCCACGCGATAGCCATCTTACTTCTGTGTGAAATAAAAGGACAGTATGCTCGGCACCAAGTTCTTCGCATAAAGCACGGAAGAGACGATGATTTAAAGCTCGACCTCTGATAAAATTTACAACTTTGACTGAAGTGATTAATGTTTTCTTTAATTTTTCAGGCAATGTCTTTGTAGCTAGCGCATGTCTATGTAAAATACAATGGGTAATTGTAACGTGAGGCACTTCCTTTTTTACATACGCTACAAATCCAGAATTTTTGCCTAACATGGAAGGAGCTCCATCAGTACAAATTGATCCTATTTTGTTCATCGGTATCTCATATTGTAATAAAAAGTCTTTGACTTTATTAAATATATCAATTCCTTTTGTAGTCAATTCTAATGGTTCACAAAACAAAAATTCTTCAACAATTTCTTTTTCTTTTACATATCGTACAAACACCATCAGCTGAGAACAATTTTCAACATCTGTAGATTCATCCAATTGAATACCCACTGGGACATTACTAGCTTTAATATCTTCAATTACTTGTTGTAAGATGTCTTTACTTATATCAGAAATTCTAGTACGGATTACGTCATTTGACAAAGGAATTTGTTGAAGCTTTTGTTGTGCTTCAGTACCCAACACTATTTTAGCCATTTCTAATGCACAAGGCTTTACAAGTTCTTCAGCTATTGTATGTGGTTTCTTCTTCTTGGCACAGATATATGCAACTTGATAAGACGCTTGCAACAGCGGCTTTTCGTGTGATATAAATCCAAAAGTTGTGATAGTTCCACTTTTATCAAATCGAACTCGTTTAGATTTCAAACTTTCAAAATCATAGCCAGCATCTACACCACCATGCTGTTTGGTAAAATGCTCATTTAGTTTCGACGGCTTGAGATTGGCGTTTGAAAATTTATTGCAGCACAGAATACATTGTGGTCGCTGCGTTCCATCCTTCTCCGTTGTAAATGTAAAACCATAACGAACATAATCGTCATTCCAACATCGTTTCTTTGACATGGCGTAAACTAAATTAAATTTTTTAATAAAACACTAAAAAAATATTAAACTTCTATCTATTATTGCTATATTTTAGCTTACCTTTTGAATTTGACTTTAATGTACCAAATTATATTCTAATAATTAGAATATAAATATTCAACTAAACTTGTAAAATTAACTTGTATTAATTATTTTATTATTAATATTTAACTTTTAATATTCAACACAAAAATTCAAACTTGTAATAGTCGACACTAAAATTCAATTATTTTTAAATTTTTATTCAATGTAATGTGCGCATCAACAGTATTTATATTTCTAAGAATAATCGTAACAATCAACTGAAATTTCGAGGAAATATAAAAATTACTATAGAAACTAGAAACGCATTTGAATTTTTGTAATTGTAGAAAAAATACAAAAATTAATTTGTCTCGATGGTTTATAATTTACAAACATATTTAAAAAATGTTTAGGGAATAAAAAATTTACTAACCAAAATGAATTTTTAAGATTAGTTTTTTATTTTGCTAGCTACACGTGAATTTGTAAAATTACAATTTCGCACCCCAAAATATTCAAGCTCGCACCCCTAAGGGGTGCGTGCACCACCGGTTAAGAACCACTGAATTAACATAAAACATATAATTAAGTTGAATTTTTTTTTTTTTTTATTAATTTGTAGAAAAATATTTTAACATTGTGCATCCGACTAAAAAAAAAAAAAAAACAATCCCCTTTAAATAACTCTTTTTTGAGTCAATTGCTCTGGAAAAATAAATTCATATAATTGTACACAAATAAATAAATGATCAAATTGATATATCCCACAGTGTTAAAACAAAAACATAAAGATAAACGGCGTTCCCATTTTTTTTTTTAAATTTCTTTTATTTTTTTTTTACACAAATCATTTTATCTCACTTCATAAATTAATAAAATACATTGTGCATCGCTACTACTACTTAACTACTCTAATTAATAATTTTTTTTTATTTATTTAATTTTTTTTTATATTTTTTTTATTTGTTTTCGTGACATTTTAATTAAAATAGTGATTATCATTGTCTCTATTTGTTTATCTTAGGATCAACTAACAACTTCGTGTGTAATATCGTTCCTTCTTCTTCAAATCCGTTTTAAATAAAGTTGAAGAATTCAATCATTATTGGAAAACACAAAACTGCCCTGTGGGATCTATCATTTTGCATTCATTTCAAAAAAAAAAATAATTATTGAGTTTATTTTTATTATAAAATAATTGCATTACAATTTTTTTTTTTTTTGTTCTTTATATTTTCTATAATTCCAAAATGAGATAAAAATATTTCGACTGTACACAACACAAGTGTTTTTAAAAGTTAGAACGTTTTTATTTTTGAATTTTGATTACTGTTTTTAAATATTAATTCATTAATATTTTGTTTCAATGTATTTTCTAATTATTACAACAACAAAAATTATTACGTTGACATTATTTTGATTTGTTTAGATATATTTGAATTAATTTGAAAAAAAGCGGTATTAATTATCTTCTTTTTTTTGGAAATTGACAGATGGCAGCTCTAATCCATAACTGAAAACTTATTGACAATAGGAATATTAGGTTATGAGATTATGTCTTATAATGGAATCATTCGGCTTTTTTCCGACATTTCTTTCCGTGTAAATTCGTAAAATCATTTGAAATCAAATTTGAATTTAATTTTGAATATTCGAAAGCTACAGAACTCATATAGTTTGGTATTATTACAAAAAAAACTTTCCAATTCAATATTTACGTCTTACGCTTCGGGGTCACCTTCAAAAACTAATGCCACGAAAAATTTATTTTTACTTTTTGTTTTTTTAAATTGAAAAAAACAACTATTTTACAACCTCTTGACAATGTTCGCTTCGAGATACTGGTAATTTTAAAGGGTCCGTCGTAAATCTATCTATCAATTTCAGCGTTACAGCCATAAACTATTTTATATATAATTAGATAGAAATTCAGTCGATTCGAGTTGTAAGCAAATTAGTTTCTATAATTAGCATTTATTTTACGCTTTAAACTTTTTTTACGCACCTTTTTCAATATGCCTGTAATTACTAAACGTATTTCGTAATTTTAGCTCTTTGAACGGTAATTATCATATTTTGTAACTGACGTCTAAAATCGTAAGTGACGTATTTACAATTTTTAAGATATTTTGACCTTAGAATCCTGATAAACAAAAATTTCAGCTAAAGCCAACATCTAACGATTCAACAGGCCTCAAACAAAATAGTTGAATCAACAGGCCAATCAAAATAGTTTAAACAGCACTTTTTTAACTCAAAAAATGTTGGAAAATAATTAATTAGGCTGAAGATATCTGCTTCTTTGCAGTTGGAGCCAGCACACAGTTCATGTCTTGTTCTCTAAATGTACCTAAATTAATTATTTTTGACAAATAGACCTATTAAGTTTATCCTAACCGGGTCTACCAGCATGTTACTCTACACGTTACTCTACACTTATATTCGATAATGAAACAAAGAGAACTTTTCCTTTATATAAAAAGTGCGTTTATTAAAAATATAAACTCGTGATTTTTATAATAAAAATGATCGATACTTAACTCGGCTATAGTAGTTTGTCATGTGGTTAAAAGATGGCTTCTATAAACATTCTATTTTTATATAAAATCCATCTTTTAACTATGTGGAAAATTAAAGCTGAGAATTAATAGTAACTATCTTTTAGCCCCATGACAAACTGTCATGGGGCCCGTAGTGTCGTGCATTTTTATCATATTGACGCCAGTCTCGACAACTGTGCTAAATAAAGTGCATTCATAAAATTCTACAAAATCCACAATAAAATTGATCATTTTTTGTCGTAATTTATAAAATTAAAATTTATTATATTATTAAATATACTGGTTTCAGTATATTTGTTTAGTTTGACGAATATTTTTAAACAATATTTATCACAGTGTCTAATTTATTAACATAGTTGTTACAAGTTTAAATATAAAAAACTACATTTTCCTATAATGTTAAAAATTTGATTTTTAATCGTTGATAAATTTTTTAAATGATCGATAAAAGGATTTGAATTTTGGGGAAACTTAATTACGTGATTAAACTTGTCAAATATTAACGATTGAAAGATCTAATATCAAATCTCTCGCATGAACCGTCATTAAGTTATTTATTGTTACTTCTTGTGAATTTTATACCCAATAACGCGACATATTACATCAAAGTCTTACAAGTTGCATATGTTTCTAAATCTTTAGAGTAGAAAGTATCCTCGTCGCCAATATTCACGGTATAATTTCAAATATATCTAAAAAAATCACATAATACAATCCAAATTATCACCATCCAAAAAAAAAAAAAATTGCTTAATTAGTGTTTATATTAATTATGTACTATCAAAATAGTCATGTTCGAAATTTTAAATTATATGTGGACCTTGTTTTTCAAAATCTTAAAATTGTATGTTTCTTTTATAAATTGAAATGAAAACCGTACATACATTCTTGAATTTTGACTAAACGAGTCCCCCATATCATATTTCAATTTCAAAACATCAAATCGTAATTTTTATTTGTTTTTCGTTTTTGAAACAAACGTAATTAGATTGTAGTAGGGGTATATAAAATTAGAAAATTTTCCTTTTGAGTTTTTTTTGATTATTATTTTCGTTTTTTTTTCTTTCTTTCTGTTTTTGCCAAAAAAAAAAAAGAGTCGAAAATTTAAGAGACACTACAAAATTATATTATTTTCTAATTTGATTTTTGTGCAATGATATTTTTTAAGTGTTTATATATATTTACATATTTTTTCAGATTGAGAATTTTTACTCCGGGAGTTAGTGATGCATTTCGTTTGGAATAATATTGAGTCACCATTTTTCGATGGTCTAACAGAGAATATATCGAATGGATATTCCGTTCATTTGGGTCAAAGTGATTGAGTTCTGTAGAAATTTAAATCTTAATATAAATACATAAGAGGGGTACCGCAAATGGGTCCCTAGCATCTAGACCAAGGGGTCGCCTGTGCCCTCCTTGAGAACAACCTGTCACCCGAAGGCAAGACGTCTCTGGGTAAGAGGTGCTATTTTCGGATAAGCTGTGATGCCCGACGCCGCACAGCTTCTCCGTCGGTATTGTTCCCAAGATTGATAGAATCCTGGTTTCAGACCCAAACATTCTAAATTAAAACCTTAGAATCTACTGACACTTAATATACTTGACAGACTCTTTTCACAAAGTGGAAAGCTTAAACTTAATACATTTTGATTATTTTCATTAAAAAAATTAGGGGTCACCAATCAATTAGAGGCAATATTCAAATATTAATTTAAAATTTTGTTAAAAAATACTCTTGATACAGGTTATGATTATTCATAATCTCTGGACCGTTTACACTAAATCACAAAAGATCTCGTACGTTGACTTTCTCCAAAGCTCAATGGAACTCAGCCTCTTTGACGCAACTGACCAGAGTTTCGTTATTATTCTCTACTAAATCATCACAAAACGAAGATTTAATTTTATGATCTATGAAATGCATCACTTATTTCCCGGACTATCGTTTTTTGTAGAATGTACAAATTATGTTTTTTTTTTAAACAAAAATTTTTCCTAAACTTTGTCTGAAGTTTTTTTTATATTTCTTATCGGGGATGATAAAACAACAGTATTTAATCAAATTTTTAAGAACGTTTGGCCAATATGTTTTTTTTCAAAGAAGCCTAAGAAAACTGGCTGTCTATAATAAGAAATTTCCATCAAGCTACGATTTTTTTCATTAGTAAATAAATAAGGTTATATCTACTGAAAAGTTTGATTGACCAATAACGATCGCGAGACTTCAAATGAAATTGATAAACTTTACGGTACTTTATTTTACGGTTATCTGATAAATCAATAATGTTCGGCTGGGAAATTAGATGGAACTGACTAGTTATTATACTCTACCGACGAAGACAAAATGTCTGACAATAGATAAGAGTAACTCTCATTCAGAGTTACATATCTTATAAAAGTTGACTAAACAGGATATTCATCTTGTCCGACAATTTAAGAAGTGTCCATTCTAGCGTACAAGAAATAAGTAATGTTACTCAGCCGTTTTTTTGAAATTATTTCACATAACCTTGAGAACGTGTACATTGACGACCGACAGATGGATAAATAGTCGATTCATAAATGTTAATAAAATTTGAAAACAAATAAATAAAATAATTTCAGACTTAAATAATTTTGTATTGAATGGGTCGTTACTCATTCATTATAATTATTAAATAATTTAAATACAAATGGATAGTAAAAATTGGTATTTATATTTAAATACCAATTCCTGCCATCTATCGGTCAATGTATTGAAGCACAATCAAGTTTCAAAAATATCAAAGCAGCGACAAGACGTTGTCCTTCTTTAACTTATATAGGGATCTTTGACAGGGGACGGAACTTAATGTATCAACCTCACTGACCTCTATAATATGGACAGGTGATACTACAGTCCTCCGTTGGCACCATTAGAGCATACATCAGCGTCACTCTTGAAGGAGGAACTAAATTTTTTATAGCAGGACCATGAAGAATAGATATATTAGGAGATCGAACGTAATGTTAAATAAACGGCCACGAATTGGTGTAACTATCTTTTATCAGTAGGGGTCAGTGGTGTCAGTGCCGTACGGAATTTAAATGTTTAAATGTAGGCGCCAAGAAATCACTTTTACATTCAGTTTATAAGAAATCATAGTTTTATATATAATAAAAAATTGTTTTTATAAGTTTAATTATTAAGTAATAATTAAATAAATATTAATAATAGAGAATTCTTAATAATCTGCAATAAATAAAAAGATGAAGAATCATAGTGATAACTTTGCAATTAACAATAATAATACACAATATATGTTTACAATAACTGACATATATTAGATAAAGAAAGAAGATGACAAAACCGGTAATTACAGACCATATTCCTTTCGTAAATGCAGACACGCATTTCTAACTTTAAACAACCTTTCACTCATACATATATAACAGTATATCTATGCTTTCCCTGTACAACATCGTCCCATTTTTTCACATTTATAAAATGAAACAATTTTTATACTTACAATTTTTATACTTACAATTTTTATTTGTAAGATGTGATAACCGTTGATTTTAATATGTAATAATAATAATAATTCCGTACGGATAGATTCGCACTGCCGCTAGTGGCGAAAATAATAACTATGATCTCTACACGTTTTTGAGGACGAAAAAACAGACGAATTGCCTATGTCGTTCAATCTCCTATTTATCTATTCTTCATGAGCAGGACTGTTGAAAGGTAACTTTCCATACAAAATGTCTGTCGCTTGACGCGTGCGCTGTTTCGTTTAATTTAGTTCTCATATTCATTATTGTAAGGCGCTGTCTTCCACACCGCCTAACTTTATATCTTGATGTTTTTTGAGGTCAGTGATCAACCTACTAGCAGTAGTTACTAAAGGGTATGTCACGAGGGTTGGTGTAGGAAATATCATCCCAATAATGTTTTCTCAATCACCTATATTTTAAAGATATACCAAATTCGACAAAAATTCAGTTTGATAGAAATTAGTGTTATTTTAGACAGCTATTTTTTAGGTTAAATTCGTTTAGGCCAAAAAAGTGACAGGAATTATTTAAGACTGTATATAGTTATAAATAAATATATAAATATATATATATAAAAGTATTAATTTTTAAGTTTAAAAACTAATGTTAAATAGTTAGGTATTATTACAAATTTAAAACAGAAATTTTAGATAAATATGTTAAATATTTTGAGAAATTTGAGAAATACATATAAAAAAAAAATTTGCATGTGTTGTATATATTAGATAAAAAAAAATTTCTTACTAAATAAAAAAAAAAAAAAAACAAGACAAAAAGGTTTATTATCCATTTATTAATTTGAGAATCAAATCAAATCCAAAGATTTATATATTAAAAACGATTTAAAAGAAAACAAATATTTTATTACTTCGTTGTTCTGCGTCAAATTTTTAAAACAAAAACTACTATAAAATTCTATAAAGTAATATAAAAAGAAAAATAATTGCCAGGACGTTTTCGCAATCAAAAAACTGCACAGAATGTATAAATTTTTATTAACTAGACAAAAAAAAAAAAGTAATATTAATACAAAAAAGTCCTTCATAGATGTTTATATTAAATTTAGATGGCCAACTTGGATAAATTAATATATCACGTATTGAATAGAGTGTGCAAAATGTTTAAATAATGCAAATAGATTATTGTGGCTATTCAGTCGACATTTTAAACAATTTTTACACTTTTTCAGCCGTTGTTGCTAATCTGGATTTAGTATAGACTTTTAACCTTTTTTTTTTTTTTATTAGAAGGGAGATCTTGCAAGAAATAATTTGAGATATTTTAGGACTATTTCTACGAAGATTCCTAAAATAATTATCGATACTGAATTCTTTTTGTTAACTCAATGTGATATACGAGGTGCGTTGAAAAAGTAAGGTGGCTTTATTCATCAATATTCATGTTGTCCCCTTCAAAGTAATCCCCCTCAGATATAATACACTTGTGCCAACGCTTTTTCCAATCCTCGAAGCACTTCTGATAAGCACTTTTTGGTATAGTCTTGAGCTCTTCCAGCGATGCAGTTTTTATCTCCTCAATCATTGCAAATCTCCGTCCTTTCATGGGTCTCTTCAGTTTTGGGAACAAGAAAAAGTCGAAGGGGGCTAAATCCGGTGAATATGGTGACTGCGGAATGATTGTGGTGTTGTTTTTGACCAAAAAATCACACACAAGCAACGATGAGGGATCACAGGTGTATTATCGTCAACCACTGTCAATATTTCGAGTGTTTTGGATCACTTAATTCCAGTTTTAACACAAAATTTGAGGCAAATTCTTTGATCCATTTTTTTCGACAGCAGAAAATCGTCGAGGAAACCAAACACTTCTAACCTTTATGCCTCTCACAAACAAACAAAGAATTCTATGTAATTGAAACTGTGAACATTTGTTCGGGACGAGTGTACCAACATAACAAAATAAAAAAAATCGAATGTACGTAGCCCGCGAAATTTGAAAAGTCACCTTACATTTTGAACACACCTCGTATGTTTTCTTGATATTAAAAGTAACACGATACAGAATCGGAGGGAATCAACGTGTTAAAAGCTTTTCTTGTATCGTATTATATTGTATTAAACTATACAGTCACAGTCTAAGTAAATGACTTAAAGGTTTTACTATACTGTGTTTGATCCAAACGTTTTCAAATTGATTGATTACGAATTGGGACGTCTCTTACATACCGACTAGCATGCCTCTCCGTTCCCATCGGTTTTTACCTTTTTCAAAGGAAGATTTCGGTAAGAAGTTCCTAAAATCAGGCGGGAAGAGGGAGATGAATAGTGTACACTAGAATTCTTCTAGTAAGAGTTTAGTTCCATCATATTTTATGACTAACTATGGTCTATATTAATTATAATTCATTTATTACTCAATTTGGCTAAAAATGCTTAAATAATGCAAATGATCTCTAATTTGACAGCTGAAAAAATTAAAAATAACCTCAATTTAAAAAAAAAATTGTTTAACTAATTATCCAAAATTATTATAAGTTCCAAACTTAAACAACATTTTTAACATGATCCCTTTCAAATTGGGGCATCCCTCGCATACCGACTTGTATGCCTCTTCTTTTCCGTCAGTTTTTACCTTTTTGCGAAGGAAGATTTCGGTAAGAAGTTCCTAAAATCAGACGGGAAGAGATGAATAGCGTGCACTAGAATTCTTCTAGTAAGAGTTTAGGTCCATCATGTTTTATGGTTAACTATGGTCTAAATTATTTTTAAAATGATCCCCTTATACTCTTCGGACAACATGTATTAATATTACAAAAACAAAAATCCAGAAGACCGATGCTTTTTTTAATGCATTTCTATTAATTATTCGTGTGTTCATTTTTTTTTTTAAATAAATATGAATGTAAACATGTTTTATAAACATGCATTTTATTAGTTGCCAAAATAAAAAACATTTCTTCTCAAATATTAAAAGCAATTTTTAAATAAACCACGAGAGAATGAATGCATCCAAAATATTTCTTATAAATTATTTATTTTTGTTATTTATGTATTCTTTTTTGCAATAAATAACCTTCATTTCAATACGATACAAATTTATTATATTAAATAATATATTTTCATAATTCATTTATTTGTGTTTGTAATACGTTCTCGAATTCATTATAAACTATCTATAAATTCATCTTAAGGATGTACGAGCACTGAAGCTTCAAACAGATTAAGGCTTGATTTTATGTTTACATGTAGTTGAAGTGCATATAAATCAATTATAAAAGTTTGAAAGGGGGGTTTTGGGGGTCTTGAATTAATTATTTAATGTTAAAGTTCGAGTTTTAATGCATTGCTCTTATGAAGAAACCCATATTTTTACTAATATTTTGATAATTTTCACTTGGAATAAAATAAGACGAATAACAAAAAAAAACTACGCAATAGAAAATAGAAATATTAATAAAGAGATTGATCCAATAAAATTCCGGTATGACGGGGCTAAAACAAAGATATTTAAGAAAACAACTGTGATTTCGGGTAAATTTTATTTCTGTCGGTGGTAGCTTAATTACCCGAAATCTTAGGTTTTTTTCTTAAATTCCTTTTTTTGGTATGACGGGGCTAAATTAAATTTTTATTTTAACTTACGACATAACAAAATAAACATTATTGTGGACTTTTATGAATGTACTACATACGATTTTGAAGAATTTTATAAATGGACTATACATCAGTGCTCGCATATCCTTAAAAAAAGCCTACATATGAAAAATATAGATTTTTCAATTTGAAACATTTCTAATTGGCTCTTTTTCCAAAACTTTATTTCTGTAATCTAAAAACAAATACTCTCATGGTTATATATCGAGTTAAATTCATTAAACATGATCGAAATTAGATAAAACAAAGGAAAAAATCTATTCAAAACCGAGACGGCCTTAAAAACCTCCCAATTACATTTATATACGATATTGCAAAATTGGCCGTGTTCAGACAGTTAAGTCCTCAGCAAACTAAATAAGTTATTATCTGACTAAGCAACTATGATTGTGTCGCCATTTTGTTTAGTAAACACTCTGTCAGATTGGGGATTTACCCTAAATTTTAGTGGATTTAATAATGTCCTGTAGAAACTAGAGCCAATTTATTCTTGGGATTGTCGTATTTTTAAATTTTAGTATTCAATTTGAAGATTAATATTAATTTTTTTAAAGGAAATATGGACAACTATTCGTTTATGTACAACTTTTTTATTCTGTTGCTAACGTTTCGTCAGTCGTTGTTGACTTCATCAGGGCTCTACAAATAGTTGTCCATATTTCCCTTAAAAAAATTAATTGATTCTAAGATGGACAGAAACAACAATAATTATAAATATTATTTCATATTATTAAATCCATTGAATTCGGGGAAAATCTCCCAATTTGGCAATACTGCTGACAAGTTAGTTAGTGTGTCCTGAGAGAATCATGCTCAGATGCTCGGAAGTGCATTTTTTTTAGATTCACTGATTTGCTTAGTTTACTAAGGACTTTGTTGTTCAGAACAGAACCATTATGTTTCATAAATTCAGAAGATGAGAGTGAACTTATGAAAATGAACAAATTGTTTCGCATTTGAAATATAACTCCCGAGAAATCGTAACGAAATTCGAATTCAATTGATAAAAAATATTTCTAGTTTCGATCATGAATCAATTGAATTACCAATGTATCACAAAGTGGTGATATATTGGTAATTGAAGAACTCGATATATTACGAAAATTTATGTTTCAGGGCTTTGGAGCCCGGCCAAGTTGGCAAACATGGACAGTCACCACTTCCAGTTGTTGGGTAAGCATTATATGTGTCCATAATATATTTGGTATGAAATTTTTAGGAAAATTTATTTAAAATAAAAAAATTTTCATATGTGGGCACACTTTTTTCATAAAATTAATTTTGAAACACGTTACTAATTTGTATTTTTTCAATTATCGCCCATTTTTCCTTCATTTTTTTTTGTATTAAACTAGATTTTGGATATTTGCATGCCAGTTTTGCAAAAGTAAAAGTTTAGTCTCTCTTTTTCAATTGTTTTCATCATTTTTTGTTTTGCTTGTCAACTGTACGTTTAAAAAAAAAGCGAATTTTAAAAACTCTCCCAAATCGACGAAAAGAAAATTTTATAATAAAATATTAAATAACCTTTTCTTATAGACCTCAGGGTAATGATGAACACGTAAAACCACGAGCATTGCGGTTTACTTGGTCAATGAAAACTACATCCAGTAGAGATCCATCTGAAATAATGGCTGAAATTAGAAAGGTAAGTGTTCGAAATGATTTATTTCTAGTTTAATTCGTATTAATTTGTAATTTTTGGTTTAGGTGCTAGATGCCAATAAATGCGATTATGAACAAAGGGAGCGATTTCTTTTACTTTGTGTTCATGGCGATCCCAATACAGATAGTTTGGTTCAATGGGAAATTGAGGTGTGCAAATTACCTCGATTATCACTTAATGGTGTCCGATTCAAACGTATTTCAGGTATGTTTCATATAATTATAATAATAATTCCTCAAAAATGTCCCAATTTTTCAACGTTCTGAAGTTGAACATGTGGTGTACTCGCTTCTATATTGAAAAGAATGGTCAATGCTAAATTTTTTTTAACCTCAATATTTAATAATCAAATACAAGTTTGTTGATAGTTACGAGGTCTAACTTAGGAACATGTGTATTGCACTACGCCAAACTCCAAAATATTGAAGCGAGTACACAGCATCTGCGTTTTTATATGACTGTGATTCAGCATTATAAATTGTGTTTTGAATTAAGCAAGCCAATTAGCCAATTACTATTTTTGCATCTTCAGAGATGCTTCATAGATAAATTAAAATCTAAGACCGATAGATCGGTAAGGTGAATACATTAATATTAGCGTGACGTTCAATAATGTTGCTATTATTTGGTCTTTAAAACCATCGGAATCAGATTCTGAACTTAGTAAAGATTCAATATACATTGGCGATAGAACTGCCACCTCAACTAAGTTGAGTGGCCTTTAGAATTCCTGCGCCATCCTGCGTGTTCAACTTGCGCCCAGCCCAACATAACTATTTACTTTCACAAGTCCTTTTAATTATTTCGCACAATAAAGGTGTACTGGGCCCATAACCTTTTAAAACAGCTACCTCACAAGAAATTCACATTTTATTTCATAGAAAACATAAGAATTTTGCTCAAAAAAGAACAGTTAACTTGATATTGGCAATACTATGAAAAAAAAGTGAGGTCGCAAGTCCTTGGCGAAAAATATTTCAATATAATACATCACAATATTTATTTACCGCACTAGAGTGTGCACAAACATGATAATTTAAATAAAAAATGATTTTATTTTTGTCAACAGGAACAAGTATTGGTTTCAAAAATATTGCTAGTAAAATAGCAAATGAATTAAAACTGTGACTCCCCGTTGGTGAACCGACTTCATCGCCAGATTAAACTTCTCATTTATATATTAAACAAGAAAACATATAAACATGTAAGCAGCAGCAACACGCTTTGCGATGGCCAATTTTAAATGGTATATTTAAAACAAAACAATAAAATAAATCAAACTCTTTTTTCAACTCGAATTTTCTTGCACTACGAATCAACAAACAAGCAAAATAAAAAACCAACCGTCACACAAAACGTTGCTGTGATACAAACCATCGCATTATTTAACAAACAAACATAAAAAAAATGATCTGTGCTCCTTCTCTTTTTCTAAGTATAATTATTACGGACTGCATAAAATATTTTTCGATATAATTAATAAATAAATTAATATAATAACCGATATATATATATATAAACATATATATATATATATATATTTAAAAAAATAAATCAATAAAAAATTATACAGAAAAATTTTAAAATACAAGAACAGTATTTCCACAACAATTTTTGGTTCGATAATTTTATATTAATTTGCAGTATATACAACCAAAAAAAAAAATAGTTCTTTTAAAATCAACCAAGTTCATTTTAAAAACTAGTTTTAAAAAAAAAGAAAACAAACGTCTGAATACTTAAAATAATATTTCATATTTCCATATAAAATAAGCAATCAACAAAACTATTTCGAGGTGTTTCAATCTCGATATTCTAAAACTGTAATAAAAAAAAACAATTAATATACAGTGTGTTTATATTAAAATGTAGCAAGCAATCCTTTTAAACAGTTAATTCGAACACCTAACGTAAGTATTCAACGAAACTGACAACGTACGTAAGTACTTCTTAAATTCCATTAATTCAGGGAATATTTTATGTCCTCTTTAAAATCGATTTTTACGATGTCTAATAATATCCCAATTATTTATGAGACAAGTCCTCGAAATGTGTTACTACTAGTGACGTTCAATAATGATGCTATTATTTGGTCTTTAAAATCACCGGAATCAGATTCTGAACTTAGTAAAGATTCAATATGCATTAGTGATAGAACTGCCACCTCAACTAAGTTGATTGGCCTTTAGAATTCCTGCGCCACCCTGCGTGTTCAACTTGCGCCCAGCCCAACATAACTATTTACTTTCACAAATCCTTTTAATTATTTCGCACAGTAAAAGTGTACTGGGCCCATAACCTTTTAAAACAGCTACCACAAAAGAAATTCACGTTTTATTACTACTACTCATCTAGAGTGTCATGATTAAGGCATAAGAAACAGGATAATGGGAAAAGATCCGTTTATCAGTTTATGTATATTTTTTCCTTGGATGAGAACACCATGCTTTGTCCTGAAACACGACATTGAGATTCTTTCTTGAATGTCCTTCGAAGTTTCTTATTTGTATGTTCATTTCTAATAAATATTACATCCAGATTCAGTGAACATATCCTGCGAAGGCTTTGCATTAATATTTTTTTTTTTAAATCGTACACAATTTTCGAGGTTCAAGGAGCATTCGATGCGAACGCTCACAAATCAGCTCTAAATTGTAGATAATGATTTGTATCCTGGACCCTAGATGATAATTTTCTTATTTTTTGAATGAGATTAAAACGACTCTGCTTTAGAGCGTTTTTCTTTGCCCCTGAGGATATATTCAATGCACCTGGGAGCAGTCTTCCCCTAGACCTTTAAAGTAAAATTTTGGAAAAATTGAATTTGGTCTAGTAAAATTAAGTTACTTAAGGACGTTCATACATGAGGTTATCCCCTCTTAAAAATTTAACACTTATTGACGATCATTTCGAAGAGTAATTATCGATTAAAAATCAAAACTTTTAACAAAGCGTCTGATGGAGACCTGAATTTTTTTGTACTTAAAATTATTAAAGTATGCACCATAATAAATAATGTTTATAAATATTCTTTGAAATATCCAGTTTATATAATTGCATTAAAAAAATGGTGTTGACGGACATTTGAATTAATTATTTAACAAAATTAAAACTTTTTTGTTAGGTTTGTTTTTACCACCATATTTTGAAAACTGGCGATCACGCACACTTAAATAATACACACATACACACAAATATACAATATAGTTTACCGAAAAATCTGTCACATCAAGTCAAATCAATTTCTAATTTACATTTCCTGATATTTTACAATAAATACTTTTAAAATATTTAGGACAAATAAAAAAAGGTTATAAATCATTGTAAGATCATTGATATACTTTACAACTTTATTCAAATTCTAAATAAATTTTATTAAAGATAGTACTCATTTGACTTAAGCGTAGCAAATGAACGTCCTTAAGTGATTTTATCTATGTTTCTCACGAACACTTGACTATTCTCTTTACCACGCTAGTGTGGTGGTACTTGGAATAAATTTTTAAAGATATGTAAACTTTTAAATGGAAAATAAAAGTGATATCGTAAAAATTGCACATGAATTTTAATGTAAACACCCTGTATAAATGACACACGTATATAAATATATATTATATATACTGTATTTTATAATAGTTTATCGACCAATTAATAAAATAAATCGATTCATTGGGATATTCCATGGATTCTTTTGTTTATATGTCAAATATATGTTAATCAAAAAAAGAAACATTATATATTAAAAATAAATGGTGTTCTCATTTTCTTTTTAAAATATTTGAAAATTGTTTTTTTTCTTCAAGTTTTTAACCATTTTCATCAAAACAATATTAGAAATTTCGAATATGTATATAAAATTATAATCAATAATAAAAATTACAAAAAATAAACAATTTTACTTGTTAAAGTTGGTCTCGGATCAAAAAAATCGTTTAAGAGTATTTTATTTAAGTGCCTATTTTTAATGAATTGAAGTTTCAAGATCAAATCATTCAAATTTCAAATTTTTTATCATTTTGAAGCTAAAAAAAGTGCTAAACAAGAATTATTGTAAACATAGATGTGTTTACAGTAGTTTAAGTGTTCTCATAATAGATGGAGTAAAAAAAAAAAAACAAATGTTAAGCCCATTACAAAATGAAAAAATAAGGTATAAGAATAAGATATAAGAAATAAGATATAAGGAATAGTGGAATCCAGCAGATGGAGAACCGTTGATCAATTCTCAATTCAAAAATAAGGAATAAGCAATAAGATATAGCAACAGAATTTCCGTCGCGTTGGATATCTATTCCTCATTTCTTATTCCCAGCCAATCACAATCTTATGCGCAGTCGACTCTCCGACTTATGTTTTTGACATTTGTGCACACACCAGCAGTTGGCATTCAATCGCTGTGATTGGTTGAATATTATATCTTATCGCTCATTGTGTTTTGGTCGCTGTGCTATATCTTATTCTTATATCTTATTCCTTATTTTTTCATTGTGTAATGGCCTTTACTGTATAAATAAATCATGGAGACTAGACAAGGAGACCGAACTCAAACGGGAGAATTGACAAAATATGTCAACGTAATGGTCGAAGTTATATTTACTTTTTGTGCCACTAGCGTCGCTAGTTTGCCTTTTGCACCGACGTGAATATAGTATAATAAATAGGAGTGAAGTATTTATTTGTCATTTTGTTAGACTTATTATTAAAAAATAAATGTTTAATTTAATATCTGATTCAATAATCTTCTAAATTGATTTTAATAGTTTTAATATAATTTATTTTTACTTATTTTATTTGCATTTTTACAATTCCCACTTTACAGGTTACTATTTAATTATTCGATGTTTTATAATTATTTTGTTTTTTATTGTTATGTTTGTTATTATTTTGCGAATTTTTAATTATCACTCATTTCAACTAATTACTTTATTTCATTTATTAAAAAAAGTATTTTATTGGAAAAATACTTTGACTGCAAATAATTCTTATAATACTACATAAATGCGTCATGTTTTTCAATTCAAACTCGCGCCTTATACTCTCTCCACTGTTTCCGGAGCAAAGGAACACTACTGACATCTTATTTTTGTCAATTATTTGTTTACATAGAGTTCGGACTTCTTGTCTAGTTTCCATGGTATAAATCACTAACGTCTATCATATAAGATGGAAAAAATTCTCTTACATTACGAGAGGGAATATCTTTTGTGAGGAAGTAAATAATTAAAAATCATTTAGAAAATTTTCTACGAAACTTAATATAGCAAGTCAAAATAAATCTGTAAATAATGTCTTTGCAGATCGACCGTTTCGATCGATATACCGTTTAGCGCTTTAGAAGAATTTATACTTAAGGTATTTCCAAACTATTATTAGGTTGTCAAGAACTTCACGAAATTCACAATATTAGTAAAATGGATCCTCAGAAATCAGGTGAATTTTTTTGAGAATTTATCATCATGGCGTTTTTGAGAAAATCGTTATGTAAGTTGGAGAAATTTAACATGCATCTTCATAAACTTGGTGAAATAAAATGCAAGTTTCCGACTGTTTTTACTTCGAACTCTCTCAATATAGTCAGTTGGTTGTTCTGAAATTCGACACATACTTTCCTCAATTTCTTAGAAATATTTTTCCTTAAAACTTTGGGAGAATGACCATCGGGTTGTTAAGTTTTTTGATAAAATATGCGTAAAAAAGTGCATTTTTTTCATGTCCGCAGCAGAAGGTTATTTTTTATGTTTCAGTTGGCATCCTGAGTACCGGCGCGCTGTTTGAAAGTCGTTTGAAATTATATACTAGTATATGTATGATGACTAGTATATGTATGATATGTTATTTGACGAATGGGAACACTGACGACAACGGGCAATTGTTTTCAACAACGCGCAGGAGTACCAACATATTTTTTGTACACATATAATTTTTTATATATTTCTTTTCGCGTGGGTACCCGATCAGCTGATATAGTTTGGAAATACCTTAAGGAAGCCAAATCATCCTTAATTTCAATCCCCGTTAGCGATCTAGACTTAATATAAACATATGATGTGTTCAAAATCAAGATGGTGCACACATTTCAATAAATACTTTCCGCCGAAAATAGGACTTAAATGAAATTTGTACCAACACATATATTTGACATGACATCTAATAGTTTATTATATCTGTTTATTAAACAAAAAAATGAACTTATTTTTATGTTGAGTTAAAAAAAGTAAAAAATGTATCACCGAAAATAAGAATTAAGAAGAAAAAAAAACGATGTATATAAAACAAAACAAAAAAAAAAGAACTAATAATAATTAAAATTAATTCATAACGATGTTGTTTCGAATGAATTTATTGGTATGTTATGTTCATTGGATGAATGATGTGAGTGTGTGTGTGTATTGATTATTGATTATTTGTATGTATCATTGATGATAATAATGTGAGAGTGCTTGTATGGCCGTATAAATGATTTTCAATTTAAATATATTTCAATAAGGAAGCACTATAAAACAACAAAATTATTTAAAAGAATAAATAAATAAAACTCCCCACAAAATAATACATTTCGGACTGAAGAATTCTATGTAAAATATAACTGTTTTTCGATAAAATTTTGGCATATTATTAGAAAATAAAATGTAATCTATTGTAGATTTGAGTTTTCCATAAGTTTAAAAAATGTTTGAAACATGGCTAAGAAAGTAATTAAATTTAGACATATTAATCATTTTCGTTGAAATACAAGGTTATGTTAATATTAATAATTAGCAAGAGGGGTACCGCAAATGGGTCGCTAGTATCTACAAGGAGTCCTCTGTGCAAATAACGTGTGGAAGTTTCATCGTCCTCCATACAGACCCTGCAAGTGGGATCATCAGAGATCCTCAAGTTATGGTGGTGATAATTCAATCGACAGTGTCCTGTCAAGAGTCCCACCACCTTTCTCAACTGTATTCTAGTGAGTTTCAACCGAGCACAGTCGAATGGCCTAGCTGTGGTTATGCACAGCTAGGCTATTCGGCAAGCTCATCTCGACTTTCAATTGAGATGAGCTTGTCAACAAGGTTATGTTAAATTTTTAGTTGTCATCTATCTAATTACGTCGTTTTTTAATCGCATTTTATTTCCACTATTATCTTGCGAAGATTGGCGATTGAAAATTGCAGAAAATGTGTGTTAAAATCTACGACTTGATCATTATCAAGATTTACGACGCTTTTATTATTATTCTATTCGAGGTTAAGTTCAATTTTCGATTATAAACTGTCAAATTCATTCGTTTTTTTAAATTGGATTCCTAATGTCGCATTATCCTTCGAAGAAAAGCAATTTTAAATAACCATAAGTTTGTGTGCGTGCCGAAATTTTGCCATATTATAGTAATTTTTCTGAAATTACGTTAAAATAGTAAAAAATTATAGGTTATGTACAATTTTTTGTTGTCAACTGTCAAATAAATTTTTTTTTAGTCACATTGTTGAAGCATCATCATGAAATTTCGTAATACTAAATAACCTTTGCTAAATTAACGTTAAAATATTAATAATTTTGAGGTTTTTATGCAATTTTCGTTTGTCAGCTATTAAATTAGTTCATTTTTTAATAGTTTGAAAAATGAGCCACTTTCTTTCAAACGGTTAGCGATCCAAATTAGTAATTTAAATTATAAAAAGATCTAGAACTCCTGCCGACAAATCATTTGTCTCGTTTTATATGTTTGAAGTATTGGGATTTCTGGCAGGGAGCTGAGCTTAATATTCCAACCTACTAGCGGTAATTACTAAGTTCACGGGGGTGGGGTAGGAAAATACATCCACCTAATAGCTGTGGTTTTTAATTTTCCCACCAGAGAGGATATCCAAGTGCTAGAGTCAATAGAAAATCATCATTCGGAAGATTGATGGTCTAAATGCTTCTATATTTTTTTCGCTTCGAAACTATAGTTCGATTTTTTTAAATATCGACGTGAGATAACTTGAATTTACAAATCGGATTCTTGTAGCCGAAAAACTTTCTTGCATAGCTTGAAATTTTTTAATCTTATGGAAAAAAAGTCTCTGCAAAAAACATATATTTCATATCAAAATTTAATTACGATGCCAAATAATTGATGTAAGGCCTAGAATTTGAAACTACTATTTGTAATATTTCGAACAATAATACTGCCAAATAAAAAATAATTCTTATTTTAAATCTAAAACCACAAACAAACAAAAATGCGTAAAATAAAGCAGTTAGATTTTACAAAATTTTTGAACTATCGAATCATATAGGACAGATCTGTGAATAAAATGTGTGTACTTATTTAAAAAAAAAAAGAAACAAAAATAGAAAGTTTTTTGCAAAAAATATTATTTAATAAAAAGAAAAGGTCATTATTTACCATTTGATAAATCTAAAAAAAAAAGGCAGGGGACATATGAAGAACATTTGATATTCGTTTTGACATGAAAAATATCTCGAAACTAATAGCGCTGCACACTCTTCTAGTGCGATCAATATTTGTTCGTGGATTTTTCATTTCAAAATGCGGATATTTTGACGCCGTTGTGTTTGATGAGCTTTTATTTTCTCTTATTTTTATTATGAATACTTTTTTGCTTACGATTTTTATTTTTATTAGATAATGTACTCTTTTATTTTATTTAAAATTTATAAATAATAAAACGGCGGGAACGGCGTTCATACAAAATACAAAATGTCTTCATATGACTACTATTTAAAAAAAATACTATAGGATATTAATAATGTAGAAATAAATGAAAAAAAAAAAATATTACAATTGTTTATTTGAGATTTCATTATTATTGCAGTTTTTATTTTATTTTTGGGAAGATGAACAACAACAACAAACCACTCGAATTATGTGTACACCCCATTTTTTATTCACCATCGTTGTAGATTCCGCGAATTAGATGCGAACAGATTATTTTACGATACAAATTGTGTAATCAAATGCTTTTAATATTAAAATAAATATCAATTATACTAAACTCAAGTTTCAGAGTCCATCGATGTCAACAAATACATACACTGAACGCGTGCGTGAACCTAATGTCAAAACAGATCGGTTCGTTCTATCGTCATTTATTCATATTATTTTGTTATAAATATGAATATAATGAATGGAAACAATTAAAATAATAACAAAGAACAAATATAACAATAAAAACTAAAAATAAATATTTAAAAAAATGTGAAATATATAATATGTGAAAGAGTTCTAATAGTTCCCAACCAATTTTACAAATAGAATTATAGCCTGCCGATCAAGAACTCTAAAAAAAGAATGGTTTTTCACAAATGGGGGGGATAAGTTCATAGTGATATCATTTCAAACTATTTTATTTTATGCATTTATTTGTAATAAATAGCAAACTGCTTAAGTTAAGGTAGTTCGTGTTAAGGTAATGGTGTAGTACTCAAACGTATGTAATATTTGATCGTTAAACAACTCAAATTCGATAAATATTAAGGATTGTTAACTAAATAGTCTTATCACATCAGGGTAATAAAAAGCGTTTGATTTACTAAAAAATAGACTTAATTATAGACTCAAAATATTATTTTTCATTCAAGAAATCATATTATTTGATCGACTGACTTTCCTCTCATAGTCAGTCCTCGCAGTATCCCTTTGAAGGCTTCAACCGAAGTCTACAAGCATGGTTCCCCTAACTACCCTGATAACGCTTTTCAAATAAGTGTATACACAGAAAAGAAATTAACGACTACCCTCAAACAAGTGTTTCAAAGAGTAAATAAAATAAAACACTAGTTGTCTATTTTATGAGATGTGATATCAAAATAAAACTTTCTTCTCCTTTGTACACTAGGTGTACCTAATACGAATCACTATTCGATATTTCGGTTTATTTTTTAGAGTTTTATTGTATTATTAGCTTCAATTTTGTGTATGTTTATGATGTTTTATATGTTTCAAATGAATGGTAACAGCGAGTTAGCTAACTTTATTCTCGGATTATAAGGAAAATCGAACTACCTTAATGTAATAAAAGTCAATTTTTTCGTAATTAATGATTTTTTTAGTATTAATTATTTTTTTAGAAAATTGTGAGTTGATGAATTTAGATAAAAGGAGGAATACAAGTAGAAGAATCTTTATAGGCTGTTTAGTACAGATGTCTGTATTAAACTTAGATAGCTCTTGTGCGACACATTCTTTTAGTCGATCTAAGTATAGTATCTAGACATCAGTAAACAATGTATAATCCATGACAACGAATATTCGATTATCGATTACTTTTCTAATTATTTATAAATATAAAAACATCCCACCAAAGATTTGCAATTACCAATCATAAATTTTGGAGTGATTAATTCCTGTCTAATTGTGATAAATCTCTAGAATAGACATGTCAGGTTTGAGTAACGATTTGACTTACGTCTGCTATCGATACAAACGACGAGTTTACGAGAATTTTTATCAAAGCAATTTTATTATCCACTTCGTGTACGACCTTAGCCTTCACTAATAACAAAATGGCAAATATTTGCACTAATGAGGAAACAGGTTTTTGGACGGTTTTGTCTCAGCTATAGTAGAAGTTGAAGAACTGCGTTTTTGTATTCGCTCCCAGCGCAACCGTACTCAGCGCCATTCGTGGTCGAAAAAACAACTTCATGACCAATGTCAGTGTATAAAAGTATAGGCGTTTAACAAAAATAATTAATTATATTAAATAAACAACATGCCTATGGTTTTTATACACTGTCATTGGTCATGAAGTTGTTTTTTTGGCCACGCATGGCGCTAGGTACGGTTGCGCTCGGAGCGAATAATCTGAGACATAATCTTTCAAATTTTTGGCGTTTGATACTTAAACTTGGATATCCGTTGATGCAAATTTTTGTTCGTGTACGGAACGGATACAAGCGAAGTGAAAAATAGGAATTTTTTTATTAAAAGCATTCAAATATTTGCATGTGATAATCGTGATAGACTTATTTTTAATTTTTTAAGTTAACATCGTTTTACAGAAAAAAGCATGCTTATCAATTAAAATTAGAAACGGCAATACCATATAGGATGAGTTATAAAAGTGAGATAACAAAACGTATTTTCTTTGTTACCATAGAAATGAATTATAAAAAAAATGAAGATCATCCTACATAGAAGCCATTTTAAATTTAATTGTTGGATCATATCGTGAAATTCTCTGTAAAAAATTTATTCTAAAATCGATTACCATTACCGAAAAGAAAATCTGTTGAACAAACTTTCTTACAAATGCGAACAAATTTTTAATGTCGGCCATTTTGTGTTTATATCACAAAATTTGTTTTTATGTTTCTATAAAAAAACAATAATAATGTAATTTCTTCAATAAATTTTATTGCATAAAATGCTTACAAAAATACTTAAAAAAAAATGAAAATTCAATGATTTCCACATCGAGACAATAAAATTTGATATTATATAAACGAGAAACATGCTCAAATCAATTTTGTACTACACTCTTTTCTCTTAGATTTAGTTAAATTATTTTTCAATTTTGATGAAAAGTTAGTTTTGTTTCATTTGAATAGTGTTTTCACGGCATTATATAATCATCATTTTTTATTGTTCCATATGGATTTACAAAAAATAAAAAATAGTAGAATATTTAAATACAGTAAAGAAATCAATTAAATCTCTTCATCCTTGGATTCAAGAAGTACATGGAAAAAGTGATTTCAATTGAAAACTTACTGCAATTTCATTTTAGAATGCGCAATGCACCGCTAGCTCTATCTTATAATTACTAAATGTAAAAAAAAAAAATTATTAAAAGAGATGAAAACGTGTATCTAGATTTTAAATTCTAATAAGTGACTGTAATTTTGTGCATAGCAACTGCCAATTTTTTAGGTTACGTGTTGCTATATGTCATGATGATTCACGTCAAACACTCCGCTAAACAAAAACATACATGATTATATAATTGGGGGCGGGACATAATTCTCATTATATGTTAGGCAAATAAAAAAAACATTTCTAATAAAGTGTAAAATATTGAATTTCGATTCTAGTTCATCTATTTATTTGCCCTTGATCTCTTCAATTCCTATTACAATCCTTATCAGATATCTCTTCGATGCATGACAAAAAGCAGAGGTGGGTTTTTGGTGGGATGCATTTTCAAAAAATCAATTACAATGCTCAAACATCGAATCTATACTGAAAAGTAAAACCGAATAATATTCTAATGCTCGTAATATTTTATCTAGGGTAAGCTGAGATTAGGATTTTTGATTAGTGTAAGAGAGAATAACTAGTTTTCACTTTCTCATTTTTCTCGAATGTTTTTTTTTATTAAAAATGACGGTTAGTAATTATGTCCAATTTCTCATTTTAGTGTCTTCAACAGTAGAATAGTTTTTATTCCTCAAAAACAGTCATTGGATGTTTCATAATAAATCACAATTTAGTTAGTCTATAAAAGAAAGTGCCAAGTTTTATCTGTTTCAGTTATAATAACGAAATACTTTTCGAATACAAGGCTGTTACATTGAAATAAACATAATTGGCTCCGTTCTCACTAATACAAAAGTTGATGTCGTGTCTAGACCTTTCTATATACCGTGATTAAGTGATGACTATTGACCATGTCTAGTTTTTGATTCTAATATCTTAACATTAAAATAGAGTTTATTCCTCAAAGACATATTTTAAAAGTCATTATGGTGAGTCCAGAAACGGAACAAAATAAAGGAACGATTTGCTATTGGGTAAAAGTAGCCATCCTGCAACTTTGGCCAAATATTTCCCTTAGCACGGATTAATCCACTAAATGATAACGCAACTTTCTTTAAAATCAGTTTAGTGATTTTTGCGAGATAACATGGACAATTGTTAAAAACTTAAAGAAAATGCGTTATGTTTTTGATTGTTTTACATAAGAACATCTTAAAATTCGTTACAAACTATATATATTCCTATATTACGTTAGTTAACATTGCTGCCAACGTTGATTAGTTATAGACAGTCTAGTATTTATTTTTGTTATTCGTGGACCTATAAAAATCGATTATTCTAAAGAAATTCTAATTGAAAAATCAAGATATTCGTCGAAATCTTCATTTTTAGGCATAGAGTTGTGAATATTCTGTTAATATGACGAGTAATATTTTATCAGCAAAATTATAAAAGTTTGAGTCACACTGGTTTCCTATGACAAATAATCCCGGTTGTCACTGGGAGGTGTCAAAATTAAATCATTATCAATAGTGATTAATTTTATTAATTATGGATAGTCAAGGTAGAAAAGTTATTGTTTGTGACAACGGTACCGGCGTAAGTTTCTCTTTTACGTAAAATTATACTTTCATAAATTAAGAAATAACAAATTTTCTATATAGTTTGTAAAATGTGGTTATGCTGGAAGCAATTTTCCTGCACACATTTTTCCATCAATGGTTGGAAGACCGATTATTCGTGCTGTAAATAAAATCGGAGACATTGAAGTTAAGGTACTTATCCGCAATAATTTAATTGCTTATATTAATTTAACTTTTAGTTGGCGGTTGAAAATTTACAAACACATCTCTATGAATAAAATGTAATTTTTATAGAAATCGAATGAAAGAGGGAATTGAAACAATTTCAAACTTAATACTTAGAAGAATTTTTCTTCATTTTCATGTATACTTTAAAACCGAATAGTATATAACGCTTTGACTAACAATGATTTCCAAAAGTTTCTAACTCTACAAAAAACAGATACAAAAGACACTTCCTTTTTTACAAAATCGAATTTATCGTTTCTTTAAATAGAATTTTCGTGATTTGGAACCGAATTTCAAGTTTTGCTATGGTCATTTGAATATTATGATATAAATACAAAATTGGGAGTGGCCAGCGGTATAGCTGCTTATATATAATCGAAGCGATGCATAACGTTTAATTATATTATCGATGGTGAGCTTACGAGACCCGAAACAATAAGTTTTCGTTACCCATTATCCATATTTGTTACCCATATTTGTGGAAAACTGATGACAAAGCGCAAATTTTGCAACCGGAAATTGAAATATCTTTATTCATTCATTTACTTAGAACGTCTACAATCTAAATTCTTATTAGCACAGTTTATTCTTGATAGAAACCTTACTGCCTCTCATTCTGATCACCTTTTAGAATATTCAACAAAATTCGAAAAACAGTTTTTAATATTACCAGACAGGTTGTATTAAAGCAAACCCAATACGACCCGGATCTTATTAAAACTTTGATGCGAGTTTTTGTGCGTCTATTCTTTATTAATGAGTGTAACGATTCTATGCTTGTAAAATGGCGTCACAATCTAAGTTGTTTAGTATCTATCAAGTGTCCTGGCTAAAAACTAAATTAGAAATACTTAGTAACTTACTTAGTCTACTAAAGACTTAGTTATTCCAAACACACTCATTAATGTGATAATTAGAAGTTTGTTGGGAACTCTGGCAGGGGGTCGGTGCTTAAAATTGCAACCTATTAGCTGTAGTTACTAAGATATTCACCAGAGTGTGACCACGAAACTTGGGGTTGAAGGCAAGAAACATTAACCTACTAGCTCTAGTTTATGATTCTCTCACTAAAGAGCATACCCAAATGTTACGAGCTCCTATTCATATTACAATATTGTAAGCAGTGTTGCCATACTTAAAATTTCACACCAACGTTAAAATATAAATATTTTTGTATAATTAATCAATTTTTTTTTTTTTAATTTCTAATTATTATGCATTGAAAATGTTGTCCGTTAATTTAATAATAAAAAAAAAGGTAATATTGAACAAATTCAATCCACAATTCAAATTTTAATGTCGAAGGATGTAAATCAGGAAAAATTCTACCACAAAATGTTTATTGTATCCCGAATAAATGTATTTATGATTGTGTGTTTGTTTTTTGATTATTATTATTTGAAATATTCCTATTCCAGGACTTCCATGTAGATGTATGTAAGACTTCTTCAGTACTGTAAGCTTATTTGTTTCATTTTGAAATATGGTTCGGTTTTTGCGTGTTTTATAACTTTTATAATTTTGTTGTTGTTGGTTTTATTTATTATTTTCCACTATTTTTGATTCTTGTTTGATCTGTTTTATAAATGGTTTTCTGATAGTCCAATCATTTAGATCGTTTTATCTGTCAAGTTTAGCGAAAGTTTTGAAAATTTTTGTTCATAGATTTTTAGGTGGTTATTTTGAATTTTCACTTGCCCTCTGCGTACGAACAAGGATTGTACCATCCTTTGTCACAAAATCAACCGTTAAAGAGTTATTTTTGAAAAAACTACCATGGCTAAGGGGAAAGTTAGCAAATAGCACTTCGTATGTTGTTAGACTAACAAAGTCACTATTGGCTGGGTGTCTAGTCATTCAGGAATCGATGGCAACCAGAAGACTAATGACTCCACTAAACGACCAGAGCCAACGCACCAAACGAATTTGGTGCGTGTCTCCAATTAGCAACGTGTAATATATCTCTGACTCCATATCCCAGAGATAGATACGATTAGCTAATTCATACTGATGATGACTACCTTGTAATCGAAATACGTATTTATAAAATACAAATAATTGTTCTAGGAATTGGGGCAAAATATGTAATTTAATTTGAAAAGACCTAGAGTTATCTTTGATTATTTTAATAATCTTTATATAATCTAGACTAACAAAATTTCAAAACTATGACTTAACTTTCCAATCGACCCTGATTTTTGGACACTGAATGGTTGGACTATTAATAGATTGTATATATTTTTTTATATTAATCATCTATTTATAAATTGCACGCTTCTAGGAATGTACCAATACTTTACCCGTAAGTATTATAATTTATTCATTGTATCGAGAGAAAAAACAATTTTTTTTCGATAAATTTTGTTTGTTTTTTAATTTAATTTATTCCAATGTTTGCTGGCAATGTGTTTACGCATGTTGATTTGTTACTCCAAGTATGTGTGAATAGATTTTTTAAATAAAAAATAGTCAATATTAGTTGGAATAAGTCAATATTTAATGAAATAGTAATTAATTTAGTAATGAAACTCATAGAAAGTATCAGTGGCGGCGCATGTTTTACTCATTTATAAATTATAAATATTTTATATAGAGCTGCAAGAAGTAAATATTTGGGTTACACTGGTGGAAATAATTCTCTTCAGAAACTGAGAATTAAAATACGTGCGACAGGTCGTTGAACTTGTTATGACGTCTAGAAAAATGTAAAAAAATTTCAAACCTGCACATAAACAATAGGGAATATGCATGCAAATTTTTTTTTCACATTTATTTTCAGAATATGAAAATACTGTTAATACTGTAATAATATTTAAAAACGAAATTAAAATCCGACAAATATCAAGGAAGCTATAAGCTTTTAAAGATTATTATCTGTCTCTTTTTTGCAAAAATACTAAAAACGGAGTTTTAAGTGTATTTTAAATGGTGAAAGTGTAATATGACGTCACATAACATATCAAGAGGGCTATCACCCTCTCTATCTAATCGGTGATTTCAATCATTCATATCTCGCTTATTTTTAAAGTTATTTGAAAAGTAATTTTACCTTGATATTTGTCAAGTAAACATGCTTCAATTCAAGTGAAAAAAAATTTTCATGCATATTCCCTATTGCAAAAGTTATAAACAATTAAAGATTCCAAAGAAAAGGGGTCTACTTTTTTGAAAATTACTCAAAAACTTATTGGTGCTAGAGGAATTTTACAATTTATGAATTTTGTTTTATTTAAGTTCAATGTATGCCATTAATGTTTAAATATGATTTCGGACATATGTCCACCTCGACTGCTCCTGACTAAACTGAAATATATAACAGGGTAATGAAGAAGTTGAAGTCAGTTGCTAACAACCTCCCCCCACCCCAAATAAATGTAAATATATTCAAATTTTATTACAAAATAAATTTATCTTTTTTTGCATGTTTGTAAATTCTAAATTGTTTTTTTTTAACCTGATTTACATCCTTATTAAAACTTACCTTTCTTAAAATTTTGCATCTCATTAAAAAATTTTTATTCATCTTAAAAAACATTTTGCAATATATCTTTTAAAAAAAAACTATTTTATAAAATTAAAAAGATCTCTAGTTTTATCTCTTTTTGTTGATAATTTTTAATAACTAAACACCTTAACGTAGGATCTAATGGTAGGCGATGAAGCATCGGCTTTAAGGTCTTTATTGGAAGTCAGTTATCCAATGGAAAATGGTGTTGTACGAAATTGGGAAGATATGCAACATGTTTGGGATTATACATTTGGACCGAAGAAAATGAATGTTGATCCAACTGAGGCTAAAGTACTATTGACTGAGCCTCCGATGAATCCTACTAAAAATCGGGAAAAAATGATTGAGGTAATATTAACTCCAAAAACTAACACCAACCCTAGGACAGAACGACGGCTGTGGTTATCCTTGGGCTATTACATGAAACCAAGTTTTTATTTACAAATTTTTTAAGGTCATGTTTGAAAAATATGGTTTTGCTGGTGCTTATATTGCAATTCAAGCGGTACTAACTTTATATGCTCAAGGATTACTTAGTGGCGTTGTAGTGGATTCCGGAGATGGTGTCACCCATATTTGTCCAGTATATGAAGAATGTTCTCTTCCACATTTAACTAGAAGATTGGATATCGCTGGTAGAGATATCACTCGTTATTTAATAAAAGTAAGTACAAAAACTTTCAGGTACACTATCGATAACAAAATTTGAATTTATCTAAATAAGAAAAAAAGTGTGTGTCAGCTCCAACGCACGGTGGAGTTTACTCCTTAAGAAGGATTGTCTTTGAACAGGCACAGAAAAAAAGACTTACTAGACTAAAAAAAAGACTTTTTTTTCGGGATTGAAGTTAATCTTTGAAGTAATCCACAATAATAATATTAATTATCGATATATATATATATATAATAATAAAATAAAACAAGCTTGTTTACGTGTTATTGAAGTGTTAAAAATATATGTGGTAATGAACAAAGTGTGTGAGCTTATGTGGGTGGGGCTCACAAATTTTTTCGTAATAACCACCTCTAAAACAAACGTAGGAACTGGCCCACCTTACACCAAAATGATTTGCATAATTTTTTATGTTTAGCACGTTAAAGTTTTATTATATTTTGTTTTAGCTTTTATTATTAAGAGGATACGCTTTCAACCATTCAGCTGATTTCGAAACAGTTCGAATGATGAAAGAGAAACTTTGTTACATTGGCTACAACGTTGAAGCGGAACAACGACTGGCTTTAGAAACTACAGTTTTAGTAGAACCGTACACGGTAATTACAAAAATTGATCTAATTTCAAAAACAGCATGAAAAGAATATATTGTTTTTGGTTTAGTTACCTGATGGCCGAGTAATAAAAGTTGGCGGTGAACGTTTTGAGGCCCCTGAAGCTCTATTCCAACCACATTTAATTAGCGTGGAAGGACAAGGTATTGCTGAACTTGTATTTAATACGATACAAGCGGCTGATATCGACATGAGACCTGAACTATACAAACATATTGTTTTGAGTGGGGGTTCAACAATGTATCCAGGTTTACCGTCACGATTAGAACGTGAAATTAAACAATTGTATTTAGAACGTGTTCTGAAAAACGATACTGCCAAATTAGCTGTAAGTATTAGAATTATATTTATTGCCGACTTTCATGGTTCTGATGAGCGAATTTTACATTGAAAAAAATTTGATGTTGTTTTTAAAAAATTTTCCTGCAAATCAAATTAATCTTTTAGTCCAGTCATTTTACATCCAAAAATGGCTTCTATTATATGGAAATTGTCTTAAAATGTTTGAGCTTTCAATTGAATATAAACCTCCGATTCTAGGTCCCATTTCAGGTATCACATCAAGTTCTAAAATGAAAGATAATTAAATTTCCCACAAGAAAAAGGTTCAATAACTTTTGTAGCTTCAACCATTTACGAGATAATAAATTTTTTTCGTTAAAACCCTTAAAAATAAAACATTTTTTAATTTCAAGGATTTCAAAGACGAACAGGACTTTTTGCTCCTCGAAATCACCTCCTAAGGTCCTAACAAACCATTTTTACTGGGGGGTTATAAAACAAATAATATCCAAGATTAATAATTGATTAAATAAATTTTTGTATTTCTAGAAATTTAAGATACGTATTGAAGATCCACCACGACGTAAAGATATGGTATTCATTGGTGGTGCCGTGTTAGCGGAAGTGATGAAGGATAAAGATAAATTTTGGATTAGTAAACAAGAATATGAAGATCAAGGTTTAGGTGTACTTCGAAAATTAAGTGCACGTGCATCTTAAAGACACTTTTTTATAGTATATTTTGTTGTGGATAAATAATAATTATAAACTAAAAAAAAAAAGAAGAAAATACTGTAAAACAAAAGAATATATGAAGCACAATGTGTTGTTCCTCTGTGCTTTTGTTAAAGAATAATAAATTTCGACGCATGAAGAATAAAGGCGCATACATCATCATGACGTGAAAACATTTTGATTAATTTTAATGCATTTATTTTATTATCAAATAAATTTTTTTAATTTATATTTTTTGTTGATTTGTTTTTTTTTTTTTTTAATTTTCCCTATTCCCCTCCAAGTGTATGTATGCTAAAGGATGTTCCAGCATAAAACATTTTTTATTTTTAATATAAAATATTTTATATTATCCTGAAAATATTTTGGATATCTACGGAGCTCTAAAATTATTAGTCTTGTAAAGCAGTACATTTAATCTGCTTTTCGTGGTATGCACAGAATATATACAAGGAGAAACTTTTCGAACAATACTACAACCGATTCACGATCGCAAAAAATCTAATTGAGCTCTAATATGCGTCTAATGCCGTAAACGCTCGATGCTTTAATGGCTGCGTGATTACGGAGAGGATCTTTGTATTCAAATTCTTATAATTTCTTAAATTAGCTGCATATATTAGCCGTTTGGTTTTCGATCCCAACAACTCCTAACTCAGTTCTAAGAATAGTCTAATAATATAACTTTAATTTAAAAACTGCCCAAGTTTCTATAAGGAAACGTTTCCGTTATTCGTAATTAATAATTCTTGACCACTTGTCACCTTTGATAACTTGCTATAAACAATTGAATGACTCTAAAAAAAAATTTTATTTTGGGATTTTTCCAAGTGGGGTTAAGAAATTCCAAATCCACAGAATTCTTGAAATAGGTTGATGACGTGAAGAAAAAAATACAATTTTAAAGTAAATTAACTGAAATTTCGCGCGTACTGTACGCTTGTGAAGAGGACATGAAGAATTATATCTATTCTTCATGATAGGGGAATTCAGTTACTTTCAAATGCATACTTTGTGCTTTGACAAGCAGTAGCTGTGTCTCTCTTTAGGGTACAACAAAATATTAGTGGTTTGATACAAATAGTTACCTTAAATTAATTTGAGCGGTCATCATATTATTTAGATAGTTCATTACATATTCATAAAATGGTTAAACGTAAAAATCAAGCGCTTATCGATTCAGATTCGGATTCAGAATCAAGTGATTTAGATTCGGTAAGTAATGTGTTTTGATATCTAACCTTCATAAGGGCAATTTATAACATAAATAATTCCGTTAATAAACTTGAAAATCTTGAAACTATTTATAGTAGCAACGTAATTTCGCAATCTTCGAAACAATTAAAATTTCGATAACTATAGAATGTACCTTTTATTATTGATACATTTTTTTTTTGAAAGTGTTCCAAAAGTTATTGGCATTTATTCCATTTGTATTTGATTAGGAATTGTTAACATTGGCTAAAAAAAAGAAGAAGAGAAAGAAAACACCACCAAAAAGCAAATCAGATTCCGATTCAAATTCAAATAGTGACAGTGGCAGTTCATCGGATGAAGATGAACCTCCAGAGAAAAGTAAAAGTGAATCTCCGAAACCTGTTGCTAGTCCTCCAGCTAAAACGAATCAAGGAGGTAAGAATTAATCACATAATTATCAAAACGGTAGTTTTTACTTGCATTTTTAGGACGAGTGTCCATCTAAGACCAAATAGACTTCGAGATTACTCACAAGGCCACCTAAACTGTTTTTCTAGACAATTGTTTAATCACAAAATAAAAAAATTGGCATCTTTTTCAATTTGAAAAGTATTTATGCTAATTTTATAAACATGTTTGTGTTGAATTTCATAGTACATGGGAAAATATCTGTTGGAAATTAAATACTTTTGATCAATATTAATCCGGAATCCAATATCAGATCTACGTTATATTTCTGTAATATTAATTGCAACTAAAACGACTTGATATTGTTACTAAATATATTCTAAAATGCAACGAGTACTGGCCCAATGGTCCTAGCAGGTAACTTTTTCTGATTGAAGCCCCTTAAGGCGGCTATGTTGCTTACCTAAGTGTTCGACTCTGATTATATTAGGCAAAATATTATTATGTTAAAATTTACCAAAAAAATTTCTTTCTCAAACCCAAAAACCATATAAAGATCATTATAACATCTTTTATTATTAATTTTAAGCCCTTTTCTCTTGTTTTTTTCTTTTTAATTACACACTTTTCTGAGTAGCAACGATATAAATTCGAAAAGAAATGACGAAAATTTGCATTGATTAAATTTTTTGTTACCATGGAGCATTCGATGTTGAATTATTTTTTTTTTAAATATGAAATATTTTCTGTCATTGTACAAGTCTTTTTGTTCCTGCTACTTCTATGATATAGACGTTCTTTCATGGCTTCTTTTTTTAAAGGATATAATGTCCTTATAGGAAAGTCTCGTAAGAAATTGTTAGGAAAGAAAGGTATCCTTTTATATTAAAATCCAAAAAGGTTTTTTTGTTTGTTTGAAAAGACTATTTTTATTGAATATCAAAGTAATCATTGTGTAGTTGTGATAGAATTTAAAATATGAAAATTTCCTGTACTCAAAATGATTATTTTAAATTTTGTGATCCAAATGTGTAGTAATAATCAAATTTTGGGTAAACGAGGTATAATTTAATATTTATATAAGCTAAATTTTTGTTAAGTGTCTAGAAAGGGGGATTCACCTCAATCAAAATCTTTTTTTAATAAATAATCCATAGAAACTGTTGTAATTTTGACAAACACACAGACCCAACAATATTTATCTTCCCGATTTCAAGGAGGAAAAACAGCTATACACCTGGAAAAAGCAGAATGGTGGGAGTTCGCGCTTTCGTTATCAAGAAGTTAACTAAAAATAACTGGTTTGAGTTTATGTAGACGCACTGTTTCTAGTATCAACCATGGTTTAGTCTGGTGATCATTGTGTTATCCCCGATTTCAAGTATTGTGGTGAGAGTTTACGCTTCCGTTTAATAAAAATGACATTGAAGAAAATTGGTCGCATTATTATCGTGATTTTGTTGTCTTAAGAGATTATTAAAAATTATAGATATCTGATCCGATATGATTATTACTACCGAAAATTTCATCGATTGGTCGTATGCTTTTCGTACTTTCGTTTTCTAAGAGCTTATTAAAAATTATAAACGTCGTGGTTATTATCAAATACTGGTCTAATAATAACCATCGATAATTTTATCAATGACTCGCCATTTTTAAGAAAGTTCTCGACACCGCAATTCCCACCATTCTACCCGACGCGTAGCCTAGCTGTACCTCTTTGTAAATCGAGATTACCATGAAGTAATACCCAATTTGAAATTAGTGTGGATTAAATTCGTTTGAAATGAATCCAAGAGACGAATGTTGTCGAAGCTTTCATTTAATATTGAAAGTTTAACAAGTTTTTCATTCCAATTCTATTTTAAGTATAATAACGATTGTGTTGGTAATTTGTAGGGGCATCCTCTGAACCAGAAGAAGGTGAAGTTTCGTCTGGCGGGTCTTCCAGCAATAGTGATGAAGAATTCAACGATGGCTATGATGATCAACTTATGGGCGATGAAGAGGACAGAGCACATTTGGCGAGTCTTACGGAAAAAGAAAGAGAACAAGAAATATTTAAACGTATCGAACAAAGAGAGTTGATGAAAACAAGGTAAAAATTTCATCTTTGTTACGATTTTCAGTTAATTTTTTCCCCAGTCAAGTTATCAAAATGAACATTTGATAATTGGGGGTCTTAACAGTTGTGACACGTTGATATAATAGATAATAAATCAGATTCCACAGCCAGAACGAAAGTTTTATACCTCGTCTCAGTAGTAAATAAACAGCTTAAACTCCTATTATCCTAAAATTGATATATTTAGAAAGACCCACACACTTCATATCAAAATGGAACAGATTTTTTCGTTCTTAACTTAAAGTTGTTCTGAGATTTAGTTTTATAGTTGTGATATTGAGTCCTATGCTGTATTCAATGAAATTTCAAAGTATATTTACCAATTTCTGCCCTGAATGGGCTACAGGCCATAAGGTCCATTGTGATGCCTAAGGATGTGAGTGGAGTGGAAGGAATTTTTGTGTATAAACTAGAAATTGGTAGGATATGCGGCTCCAGCCGTCTATGATAGGAACTATGCCCATATTCATCTAGAGTTCGTGAAGGAAACTGCAGAAAACCTTCTCAAGCATAGCCGGTTACTTCGTTCTTGTCCATACGCCGACAGTTTAGTCAATTAACCGCCCCCTTTTTTTTCCTAATAATTGACAAACTGCCGATGTCGGGATTCGAACCCATAACCTCCCAGTTTCCAAGTAGGCATAGTGCGCAGACATACAAATTTTGAATGTATACAATTCTAATTTTAATATCACAACATGTTAAAAGAACCTATGAACATATAGCCCCTGCACACGGGGTTGTAATGGCCGCTAATAATTCGGGGTACTATCGCTTCAACATCTAGTTGCCTACTGGCGGCCACCAAACTCAAGCAGGTTTGTGTTTAGTGAACGCCAGAGGGTCAGTAACAGGGCCACGTAACCTAGTGCCATTATTTGACGTGTTTAAAAGGTGCTGGCCACCAGTAGAGCGCTAGACTAATGTTCTCATATACTCTATGTTGCACTCACCACGTCCACACAAAACTGGCTGCCATGTAATAGAAGCCACTACTGTCCTCGTGTGTAAGCCTACTATCCGGCCATTTCACTGGCTTCCACTACTATTCCCGTATGCAGAAGCTTTATGCATTTTCACTCAACTTTGATAATTTTTTCTCGATTCCTAGCGACCAGATTTCCTTTACTTTTTCATAGAGTGATGAAACACCTTTTTGAGAATTTATACACAAATTCATTTAGTCTTCGTGCTAGAAAAGCTTTAAGAATAACTTCCTATTTCTGGGTGGCAGTTTTATTCCGTAACTGGGCTGAGGATGAGTATAATAACGGGTCTTATGTTCTAGATATTAGGGAACCGGCACAATCCCAGGTATCTAGATTCTCGAAAGTTTCGTAACAATAAACTTTCATTTCTTTTCTGTTTTCATACATATAAATTTTGATCCAAGCAATTTTTGGCATACATTCGAAAAAAAAAATAATACAATCAACTTCGATTCATTAAAATACTGTATTTTTGTTTTTTAAAGATTTGAAATTGAGAAAAAATTACGACTTGCAAAAAAAGCTGAACGAGCAAAAGAGAAATGGAAAGGTGATAGCCATAAAGAACGGTCCAAAGAACGTAAGAAAACAGTCGAAGAGAATCGTGGCAAAGTGGATAAACGTGTAAATGCAATGGCTGAGCTAAAAGCTCGCCGTGAACGTAAAGAAGAGCAAGAAGTTCAACGTCGTGAAGAACAACGTAAGAAAGAGGAACAAGAAGCACTAACACCGACAAAACAAACGGCAAAACTGAAAGCTTCAGATATTTATTCGGATGACGATGATGATAGTTCGGATGATGATGTTGACAAACCATCCCCACCACCTCGAGCTCCATCGGTTTGTAAACATTTTCAAATTGTATCAAAAAGAGTAAATTTTTGAAAATAAATTTGTTTATTTTTCTAATAGATAAGATCAAGGAGCAGTTCTTCGTCAAGTGAATCAGACACACCTGATACAAAGCCCCACGAACCCGAAGTAATAAAAACTCGAGTTGAACTAAATTCAATACGACTTTCACGTCATAAAATGGAGAAATTTGTACATTTACCATTTTTCGATCGAGTCGTCACGGGTTGTTTTGTACGAATTGGTATTGGTAACAATTCGAATGGACGACCCGTTTATCGAGTTGCAGAAGTTGTTGGAGTTTACGAAACGGCAAAGGTAAATTTTTTTTTTATTAATTCAAACAAATTTTGCAATCTAGTTTTCATTGAAAGTTTTTTTGTTTCCTAGAAATTCACTGGCTTTTTTTTCCAGTTTGATATTCAACTCAAATGTTGAGTTGTCAAATTGTTATTCATTTACGAACGAAAGCTGTTACTTTAAGTGCGTAAATTTATTTTTACTAAAATTTATTCTAGATATATCAACTTGGATCAACCCGAACAAATAAAGGTCTTAAATTAAGACATGGTGGACAAGAAAAAGTATTCCGACTAGAATTTGTATCAAATCAAGAATTTTCTGAATCTGAATTTCAAAAATGGGTTGAAGCGTGTGCATGTGTAAGTTTTAATAAAATTTATTACTTTGTGCTTTATTTATTATCTCGCGAGTCTATGCTTAGTATTGCTCTATTTTGGTTTAATTTTAATTCCATCTCTATTTAAAATTGAGAGGTTTTTAAGGACGTTCATACTTGAGACTTGATAGTAGATAAAAAAAATTTTTTAGTGAATTGAATAGCTCAATTTTGTAGTTATCCTCCCTCAAAAATTTAATACCTGTTGACGATCATTTCGAAGAGTAATTATCGATTAAAAATCAAACTTTTAATACAGAGTTTTATGGAGAACAGAATTTTTTTGTACTTAAAATTATAATAACTATATTATTAAAGTAGACACCATAATAGATAATGTTTATGAATATTCTTTGAAATATGCAGTTTATATAATTGCATTAAAAAATGGTGTTGACGGACATTTGAATTAATTATTTAATAAAATTAAAACTGTTTTATTGTTAGGTTTGTTTTTGCCACCATATTTTGAAAACTGACGACTGCGCACAGTCAAATAATATACACATACACACAAATGTACAACATAGTTTACTGTCAAATCTGTCACATCAAGTCAAATCAATTTCTAATTTACATTTCCTGATATTTTCCAATAAATACTTTAAAAATATTTAAGACAAATAAACTTTATTAAAGATAGTACTCCTTTGACTTTAGCGTAGCAAATGAACGTCCTTAAAGGAAGTGTACCTCACATAGTCCATGCCTTTTCTTCAATAACTATCTCCCAACGAATTAGATAAATTTGACACATTGCTTTTAATAAAGCTCTGTTTGATCTGTAACCATTTTCAAAATTTGTTTTTAGTAGAAGAAATACTTTATAGAATTTGTGACCTACATATTTCCTACCATCAAAGTGCAATCACAGAGTGTTTCAAAAGAACTATTCCTAAACAGTTGGAGTTATTTTTTATCCGGAAATACTTTCGTTTCGAGATAACAGAACTTGCAGCATTGTAAATAATACTAAAATCATATGTACACTCCCATTGATAAAAATTGAACCAAATGAAAAATTCTAAGTATATTTATTATTATAAATGCTTATAATGGATCAAATGGATCTCCCGTTCATCAAAAATGCCTTTTCAAATAAATTTTATAAACACAAAAAAGAATGTTTAAAATTTTGTAGGCTACTTTTTTCTGAAACATCTTGTATAAGAATGTAAAGAAAGTTACTCGTAAAAAACAGTATAGCAACTAAATTGATAAATTTTTAATTTCAGTCTGGCGTTGAATTACCAGAAAAAAATCGTATTACAGTCAAACAAAAGGATATTCGAGAAGCATTAACGTATGAATTTAACGAAGCTGATATTGAGAAAATCATTCGAGAAAAAGAACGTTTTAAACAGAATCCATTTAATTATGCTATGAAAAAAACACAATTAATGAAGGAACGTGATTCAGCATTAACACGGGGCGATGAAGATGTTGCACGTGATTTGAATCGTAGATTAGCTGAATTGGAAGAGCGAGCTAGTGAATTAGATAAAATGCGAACGTCAACAATTTCAAGTATATCCTACATAAATGATAGAAATCGTAAGAAAAATGTTGAAACCGCTGAAAAAGCTATTTTAGAAGAGGTTAGTATTGCATTTTTTATTAATAGAGTTTTCTTTTGAAGTACGAGAGACAGCAAGCTCGCTATACTCTGTGATGACGTCAATGCTTGACCTCAGTTCTTACTCGAGAATTATGATCGTTTATTATTAGGTTGACTGTCAGTGTCAAATACTTAAGGATGTTCTCCAGCATACCAACACTTTTCGACAGATTTTGCTCATTTTTTTTTCACAGGTTAAAAATAATGTTTTCTAATCAATCCCGAAGTTTCAGAATTTTTGACTGTTTAGAACGCGAGATAATTAATATTAAAGTTATCATTCTCTCTCACTCTCTCTCATTAGAAGCATGTAAAACTTCATGCCCGCCCAAATATTATCTGTTGTACTAGGAGAGTAAAAATAAATATTTATTATAAAAATTTAAAAAAAAAATCGTGTCACCGTTTTGTTTTCGAAATTTAAAAGTTTAAATTTATTTATTTTCTTCAAATCAACATTATTTTGTATATGTGAACTGTGTATTTGTCTATGTGTTGTATATGTGTGTTTATATATTTGTGCATCAAATCGGTCTGTTGTGCTGATTGCATAACACAGTGCTGGTGTACGCCCTTAAGTACATTTTAGCTGTTGTTTTGGATGAGTGATCAGACTGAGGCAGCACTATCAGCACTGTACATATAATATATTCTTTGATTTCAAAATATGTCCGTCCGTGTGCGTAAAATAAATATTATTTAGTAAATATGGAAATAAAATTGAATCTGATGGCACTGATGACACTTTGTACTATTATTAACAAAGCATGTAATAGTCCTCATCCCTAGATGTGTATGATTTTTCATATCAAGCATTTGATGTCAAAAAAATGTTATCAATGTTCAGACATATTACTTAAATGTCAAAGTAAGTAAACGCTAGTCGCTTCGTTGGTATAATATAACCGAAAGGCAACCATACTAACAATGGAAATAAATAGACGCTAGTTTACAAAAAAACAATTTGGAAGTATATTCATTTGTAAAGAAGCCTCTAATATCATCACAGTTTGAGTGGATCAGTCTATTTTCAAAATGACGGGGAGGAAACATATTAATGTTTCCCCCACTTGTAATCCATTTATCATTTTATTTAAACGTGTGAAATATAACCAGTATAATAAGTTGCCCTTCTACTTTTAAATAAGTTATTTGTTTTGACTTGAAAAGCGCGTAAGGGGCTTTTCAAGTCAAAACAAATAAATTCAGCTCTAATATACACAGGATCAAACTTGTAATTGTAATTACAATTAAAGCGTCTTCATAATCAGATGATAATAGTTCCAACACTGTCAACATTCGTGGTATTTTCGACGCCATATTGCACTGCACTATTGCTCTAACGTTACTAGTCAAAGCAAGACGGAGGGCACTAGGAGTGATCTCTTTCGTCAATCGAAAACGAAAAACTCAGTGCGAACAATCTATAATAATCAATCGAACATCATTTTATACTGAGTGCACTCAGTGCGCACGAGGGCAGTCAAAAGAAAACGCTATAAGTTAAAAAATATATTCGAAATATTATACTGAACAGAGATTCTAAGCCTAGTGGCATATTTTGATTTTAACGACTTTCATTTATTAAACCTGCCTGGATTTGGAAATAACTTGAACTGTGGGTATAATAAATTTATTTTTATTTTTTTGTAGTTGCGAGCGAATAAAGGTAAAAAAATTGATGATCCATTTACAAGACGCTCAACAAAACCACGAATGAATTTCAAACCATCTTCTGAAGATCCACCACCTGCAAAACCTCCACAAATTGTCGAAGAGAGTTCGAATGATGTGGCGATAGACAAACCAAAAGAAGTATCGTCATCGGATACTGTTGCTCCTACTGGTGAAGCAAAAGCATCTACAGATGATTTATTCTCAGCACATGATTTTGATATTAAAATTGATTTAGAAGTTCCATTACCAAGTGAGTTCGATTTTTTTATTTTCAAGAACTACGAGGGATTATACTATTAATTTAGGATTTGTAGACGGGTTTTTGGATCCTAAAAATTTTATTTCTGGAATTATGTGTTAAGGATGTACGAGCACTGAAGATTCAAAAAGATTAAAGCTTGATTTTTTGTTAACATGTAGTTGAAGTGCATATAAATCAATTATAAAAGATTCAGGGGGGTTACGGGGGTCTTGAATTAATTATTTAATGTTAAAGTTCGAGTTTTAATGCATTGCTCTTATGGAGAAACCCATATTTTGATAATTTTCACTTGGAATAAAATAAGACGAATAAAAAAAAACTACGCAATAGAAAATAGAAATATTAATAAAGAGATTGATCCAATAAAATTCCGGTATGACGGGTCCAAAAGATATTTAAGAAAACAATTGTGATTTCGGGTAAACTTTATTTCTATCGGCGATAGCTTGATTACCCGAAATCTCAGGTTTTTTCTTAAATATTTTTTGTAGGCCCGTTATGGCGGGCCTAAATTAAATTTTAATTTTAACTTACGACAAAAAATAATAAACAATATTGTGGACTTTTATGAATGTACTATATAAGATTTTGAAGAATTTTATAAATAGACTATATATTAGTGCTCGTACATCCTTAAGTAAAACTAAAAAAATTGCAAAGATAACTCACATCGTAAGGCCAGCGGTGTTGTACGTATAATCATCACTACCTCCAAACATATCTCAATAAAATTCTTTAGGATCACGAATTCTATCCATAAACTTTTCTTCAATTAAAAACTACATTATTTTTCAACTTAACTCAATTTTAATTCGTTAGGTGCACCAGTAAGCGTTACAGTAACGGCGAAAACAGCAGCAAATCGTGATTCAGGACCTCGACGGAGTTTGAACTTACAAGATTATAAGAAAAAACGTGGACTTATTTAGTATTCGATTAGTTTTAATGTTTATTTTTTTTATTAGTTTATAAATTATAATTTAAAAGAAACAACAAAAAAATAATAATAAAAAAAACAGACACACGTATCTTCGATTCATTTTATTTAAATTTATACGATAAACATGTGAAAACAACCTCCATTGACCTCTATATAGAGGTCAATGAAAAATATACATTTAAAACCAAGAACGTAACAATCAATAATAGTTTGGATTGAATGTTATTACAAGATTGTGTGATACTATTTATACTGTAATTTTTAATTTAATGTTGTGTCTAAGGGTTAATACCCATTTAGCGGATCAAAAAACGAAATTTTGGGCATTACAAAATTTGTACAGTTAGCGGATATAGGTGGTATTCACAGCAGTGGATAGGGTAAATATGTCGAATCACGGCTGCAGCTTAAAACAGCTCTAAATTTTTTGTATAGCATTTTAAATGTTCCGAAAATGATATCCCATGTTAATATTATTGGAGGGGAAGACTCCCAACATCATTACAAAAATTAAAGAAACCGATAATAATACAAGCATACATTTTAACGTTGCAATTTACCATTTAGTCGTTGTCCGAATGAATATCATCGAAGAAATCTTTGATTGCTGTAAATAAAGAATGGATATGCTCTGTGTGGTTCGGAAACTTTCGGCGATACAAGAACTCTGCTGAGGTGCCGAATTATGAGAAACCCAATACTCTAGGATTTCACGGATGAAATTGTTCCAATCATAGACCGGGTGTGCACCCATTTTCATTTCAACAGCATATAATAGGCCAGTAATATACAGCACCTTTCTGGTACCAAATTACTGTTGTGAAGCCACGTTTTTGTTCTCAAAGATTGTTTGAAATTATACACTGTGCGAACAAATTTTTTCCCAATCCGTTGTTCATTTCTTCTTTGACAACGCCAAATGAGTCTGTTTTCACAGAGACTAGCAGGATTTTAACATTTGGCACAAATTACTTCACATTTCAATACGCCATGATTTTGTAAAAAAACAATGCTATCAGCGCGATTGTTAAATTTTAGAATAGCATCGGTAAGCGACACTACACACCCGTCCCAATTCATCGTTACGTCGATACTATTATTTACTTACCCATAGACCATAAACAAGGACACATAACTCCATGTAAACAAATAATTGACAAAAATAAGATGTCAGTAGTGTTCCTTCGGCATCGGAAACAGAACAGAGAGTATAAGGCGCGAGTTTTAATTGAAAAACATTACGCATTTATAGTATTATAAAAATTATTTCCAGCCAAAGTATTTTTCCAATAAAATATTTTTTTAAATAAATGATAAGTAATTTCAATTTTTCAATAAGGATTTAGTTGAAGTGATAGTTAAAATTCGCAAAATAATTACATAAAAATAAAAAAAAAACATCAAATAATTAAATAGTAACCTGTAATGTTGGAATTGTAAAAATGAAAGCAATTATTGAATCAGATATTAAATTAAACTTTTATTTATTAATAATAATGCTGAAAATTAATATTTAATATAATGTCATACAATTTAATTAATTTTGGAATATTTATACTAGCTTTTGGTACTTTAAAAGTCCTGGTTTTTTAAACCCAATTGATCCCGTTGCTTATTGTCACAAGCACTACCACTTTTACAATTGTCTACTGCACATACTTTTCCCATTTTAAATGTTTTTTAAACAGTTTTTTATTTAATAAATTTTTTTAACCAAATCGTGTACTTCAAAATGATCACTTCAAAATAAAAATAGTTACTTGGCTTACTTCACTTCTATTTATTATACTATATTCACTTTGGTAAGGATGAGTATCTATCAAAAACTTGCGACCCTAGCGGCATAAAAAGTAAATATAACTTCTCCCATTTCGTTGCCATATTTTGTCAATTTTCCCGTATGACTTATATCTCCTTTATATAGCCTCCATGTACTTACCCTTCGTACAATGATATTATTTCATGTCCCTGTTTGGAAGTCTTCCCCCACCATAATTTTACCTTTTCAAATATATTTTAGTGATATCAAGCGTTAGAAAAAAAATTTACAGCTGTTTTAAGCAGCGGCCGTGATTCGACATATTTACCGCGGATAGTAACTACGGGTAAACCTCTATACTAGATTAATCGGAACCCTATTTTCGACATTAAAGAAAGAATATAAACAATAGAAATCAAGTTCCGAGAGTCTACTTTTTTTTTTTGAAAATTTCCTCCTTTAAGAATCTGTTTGTAAAATTCTTCTAGCACCAATAGTTTTTGACTAATTTTCAAAAAAATAAACCCTTTCTCTTTGGAATCTTTAATTGTTTATAACTTTTGCAATTGTTTATGTGCGGGTTTGAAATTTTTGCACATTTTTCTAGACGTCATAACGAGTTCAACGAGCTATCGCACGTATTTTAATTCGCAGTAACAAGAATTCACACGTTTTTTCAACTTGTTGACTAGACTATATGTATTCACATCGGCTGTCCGCTATTGTGAACACTACTAATGCCCATTGACATGTCCCCCCTCTAATGTATGCAAAACTTAGCCAACTCTTAAGATTAGTATTCTGTGACCGGACAAATTACTCTTTGACTTGAAACAAAAACATCATTAAGTATAAAAATTTTTTTCTTTTCTTGGTTTGCATAAAACCTAGGCAATTTGCCTATAAAACAATGGCATCATGGATAATGGATTCCATCCAAAAATTTTACAAATGGTTGTTTTTTGTTTTTATTGAATATAAACTTCAGTATTTAATATCACAATTCTTCGTAATTCAGATTAAAGTTAAAGATGTTAAAAAATAATTCGTCATTTTTCTTTACCTAATAATTTATATATAGTAAAATCATTATCATTTTCTTGATTCATTAGAAAATTCTCATTAAAACATTCCTGTAAAATTTATTTAAAAAAAATTGTATATCTGACATTATTATACAAGGTGGGCCAAAAGTAATGTCATAATGTAAATGAATTAAATAATTCTCAATCTATCTGTAAACCAGTCCAAGTAGCTGAGCGGTCTAAGGCGTTATGTCAGCGCAGTATGCATACTTGGAAACTAGGAGGTTATAGGTTCGTATCCCGACATCGGCAGTTTGTCAATTATACAAAAAAAGGGGCGGTAAATTGACTAGACTATCGGAGTATGGACAACAACGAAGTAACCGGCTTTGCTCGAGAAGGTTTTCTGCAGTTTCCTTCACGAACTTCAGACGAATATCGTCATAGTTCCTATCAAAGTCGGCTGCAGCCGCATATCCTACCAATTCCTAGTCTACTCACAAATTCCTTCCACTCCACTCACATCCTCACTTCCATAGGCATCACAATGGACCTTATGGTCGAAGTATAGCCTGTCCAGGGCAGCCTCTACAATCTATCTATCTATCTGCAACATAAAAGTCAAAGCACAGTGACCTTAGATGTCAATTACAAAAATTATGGGCCTATTCACATTATGACATTAATTTTAGCCCACCTTATATTAAGAGATTACATCACTTTGCCAAATGCTAGGAAAATGTTGTACAACATTAAGCTTGGGAAAAGTATTTGGATATTGATTTTTTGTGCATACTTAATCTAATGTATGTAATACATTGGTCGTCTTCAGAACGATTAAGTCCTTAGTAAACTAAGTATATCTAACTAAGGGTGTATTCGTTTTGGGTGCTTAGACGCTTTCAGCGCCATCAAGTGTTGTTTTTAGTGTTAATTTTGACGCTGTGTATACTGACAAATCGCGAAAACGGTTACGTTCTATGATAGACGTTCCACGCTCAGGACGAGTTCGTGTGTCCTGAGAAAAACACGTCCACAGTGACCACAAGTAGAGTATATTATGCAAATGTTTGTAGTTGACTTGTGACGAAATTATTCGGTTTTCGAAAAAGTGTTTGGCACATGATTAGTTTTAATTTTTTTAAGGAACAACTTTCGTTCGAAATATTTTTTTTTTACTGACGACCGACTTCGTTTACTAAGGACTTTTACGTTTTTTGGAAGTTTACTTATTTTAAAAAGGTCACAAAAATAAAGCTTAACTCGAAATTTTTCATTTTGATCTCTTTGCAATGTGCTGAATTTATTGAAATATTCAGAGTAGATATTCAGATCACTGGTCTTAATTATAGATGGAGAACCTAAAAAGTCTCTGAATTTATTAAGCCTAGTTTTTTTTATAGTTTATTATGGTGGTGGTTGATTACAAAGAAAAAAGTAAGCCAACGCCTGTAACATCGAGCGCGCGCATGCGTAATTTTTATTTCTTTTTTGCTGATTGACCGACGTTCTCCCACAAAATCGATGACTGACCATTTTGTTTATGTTTGATATAACATTTAATACCCTCACAAAAGTTTTAAAGTGTAGGACACAAATTGCACAGTATTTATTTTTTTGTATATACATTGCGGCCGACTGATCAGCTCCGTCCCCACATTCAGCTGACTGACTATCATAACTTTTATTTATATACAATATACAATTTGTATTGGCTTCGAGCGCAACCGTACACAGTGCCATGCGTGGTCAAAAAAACAACTTCATGACCAATGAAAGTTTATAAAAACCATAGGCGTTTAACAAAAATAATTAATTTAATTAAATATACAATATGTAAAAGAAAAATTAACTGTAACTTTTTGATAAACGCCTATGGTTTTTAATATACTGACATTGGTCATGAAGTTGTTTTTTGACCACGCTGGCGCTGAGTACAGTTGCGCACTCGGAGCGAATAACAATTTTCAGCCTTATTAAATTCATTTTATTACCTCGGTAGGTACGACAGTTTTGATAGTGTACCTGAGAGCTTTGATAGTGTACCACCATAATAAAAAAACTAGGCTTAGTAAATTCAGAGACTCTTTTAGGCTCTGGCTCTTGGACTATTATATTTGGGTCAGTGGTCTAATAAACTATTTTAAAGTGATGTGTAACTCGTTAATTATCATTTTTTTTTAAAGATTTGTATAAAATAATTCATAAAAATGATTCGTTTATTCAATCAACATGAAAATAATTCGTTTATTCAATCAACATCTATCGCCTAAATAACGCTTTGTTTTTGTTGTTTAAATAAAAAGAGAAAGAAAGGTGCGTTAGATGTTGGATGAATAAATAAACAAACAAACAAAAACTTTTAATTTCGGTTAGTGAAACGTAAGTTAAATTTGTACTTATATGACTATCGAAGTAAATTACTTGATTATTGTTCCAAAATGTAAGTAATTAATAAAAAATTTTTTTTTAAATAGTTAGTGTAGCAATAAAAAGATAAAAAAATTGAATAAAAACGTAAAAAAATTGATGTAATTAAGTAGCAAAATTTTTCTTTTTTGGAAGTGTTAGAAGATTTCAAGATTTATATTTGCTTTTTATTATTTCAAAATGGTGTACAAATTTTTCGCTAGCAATAAGTTCGTGATGGATTAGCTATTGCTAAACATATGGTTGTTTAAGATAATGTTCAAATTTGGCATAAGATTGTGGATAGCGAAGAAAAAGGGGTGTTACTATAAGGATGTTGACTATTTTTAGGATAGTGTTTTAAATCGAACCTAATATAACCCCAAATAATAATAATAATTTTTTAAATACGTCTTACGCATAAAAAACTTGCATTTTAAATTGCGTTTCAAATTTCGCTCCAAAACGTCAATACTTGTCACGTGGCCGCGCTGTTACGTCACATGTTGCCAAACACTGGTAAACTGTTATGGTGATTCAGAGTTTTTTCGTAATTAAATATGAATTATAAGTTTTATAAGTGTTGTGCGGTGCCTCAGTGTGGAAGTACTACTTTAAAAACATCTGAAAAGTTATTTATTCAAGTTCCACGTACGGAAAATAATAGAAAAAACAAATACAGACGAATTGAGAACCATCATCCTTTTTGAAGTCGGTTAAAAAGTGGCTTCAGCGTGCCCGCATGGATCTGACACTTGTGTTTACACAATCCAAAATGTATTTTTGTGAAGATCGTTTTGATAATACAGTTTGTTTATTTTTCTTATGTCCGTTATTATCAAGTTTTCAAAGAAAAAAATAATGAATTTTGAGGTTAGACATAAAGTAAACAAATTTGACAATGTTTTGTACTTGTTTTATTTTATAACCTGAAAATCATTAGGTTCTTTTCAATTATTCAGTTAACTCTTTACTTACATGGAGATCTTCACATTTCTAAATTCAACAGAGCAGAAGTTACTGTTTGTTACAAAGAAATTGGCCACCGTTAAACAGTCAATTCTCGGTAAATTTGAACTGTTTGCCTTTATAAACCCACTTTCCTTTATGGAAAACTCCTTGCAATTGTTTTCAAAGGCAGTAGCAAGCAAATTTTAAAGAAATTACACAAAAATCACTGTATAATATCTAAACACCGAAGCCGTGTTGACAGCGCTTGGTGATGTTTGCGAACAAGTGACGTCATGCACTCTGATTAGTGTTTGCTGTCACGTGACATAAGAGTGATCTAATTACATTTTGTTTATTAAATATTAATTAAATCCAACAAAATTATATTTTTATTTAAATACAGTCAACATCCCTATTATGGCACAAAGTTAGTTAGACGCTCGAATTCACAACCTTTTCGTTGGATGATTTCGCCGATTTCATGGCCAAAATAATATGGTTTTATACACATCAAAATGTAGATCTCACAGGGTGGTCCACTTTCTGGGAAATCGAAAAATGTCATGAAATTTTGTTCATAGACAAATATCTTAAATTCATTTATGGACAAAAATTTAGCTGTGATCATAAAAAAATTGATTTTTTTAATCTGGTTACCAAAATCGAAAAAATGGTGATTCATCAATTTAATTCAAGAGAAAAGTTCGCCGATGATGGAGTTTAAAAAGATAATTTCTTTGTTATAAAAGCTGTGCGGCGTCTGGCCTCAACAGAATTCTATAGCTCCATATGTTTAAAATAGCACCTCTTACCCGGAGACGTCTCGCCTTTGGGTGACAAGTTGTTCTCATGGAGGGTACAGAGAACCCCTTGGTCTAGGTGCTAGAGACCCATTTGCGGTACTCCTCTTTCGAATTATTATTATTATACAAAAATATCACGCATTGACACGTATTTATAAACCTGGGAATATACTTTTTTTAGTCAGGGAAAACCTGGAAAAGTCAGCAAATTTTATTTTGAAATTTTTTTGCCACCCTGTCTCATTCAAACAAATCGAGTCGGATAAGTTGTAAAAAAAGAATCGTAGAAGTTGTTTTCGTGGAAATTGAGAAATTAGCTTATTTGTAGAAAATTGAATTATGAAATTTGAATATTCTAGCGTTCTAAAGATATATTCATGTTTCAAGAATGGTATTTTGGCCATCAAGAGACTCTAAAACGTAAAGATTTAATGAAACCTCAATTCGTATGGCTATAAGGTATTCTAACCATTGGATAATATGTGCGGCGGGCTTTACACAGCCCTAATATTTCTTATTCATTTGTAAATATATACAAATCACAAATATCTCAATTATGTATTTTGAAAAAACGTATGGGAAAAAATTATGTCACAATATGTTATTTAAGGATGTACGAGCACTGGAGCTTCAAAAAGATTAAGACTTGATTTTTGTTTACATGTTGTTGAAGTGCATATAAATCAATTATAAAGGTTTCAGGAGGGGGTTACGGGGGTCTTGAATTAATTATTTAATGTTAGTTCGAGAAACCCGCGAGCGTCGACATATTTTGATAATTTTCACTTGGAATAAAATAGGACGAATAAAACGCAATTGAAATATTAATAAAGAGATTGATCCAATAAAATTCCGGTATGGCGGGCCTAAAAAAAAGATATTTAAGAAAACAACTGAGATTTCGGGTAAATTTTATTTCTGTCGGCGGTAGCTTAATTACCCGAAATCTCAGGTTTTTTTCTTAAATATATTTTTTGTTAGACTCGGTATGACGGGCCTAAATTAAATTTTAATTTCAACTTAGACAAAAAATAATAAACATTATTGTAGACTTTTATGAATGTACTATATAAGATTTTGAAGAATTTTATAAATGGACTATATCTAGTGCTCGTACATCCTTAATTCATTTGGGAAAAAATTATTTTCATTCCTGGTAGAAACATTTCTCTTCAGAATAATTTTTGTATCTAAATGTCTTAATTTCTCTGAAAACTTCAGAAAAAGATGGAAAAGTTTTACTAAGACTGAAAAACGTATACTAACTCTTCCATAAGACTTATTCAGAATTACCCACAAATTTTGGGAATTGTTATTTGCAGAGCAACATACGTGGGTCAAAGTGGCGGCTCAGTTCGCTGATCTCCGAGAAGTGATTTACGCGAGAAGATTGAAAAAAAGAATTTGGAGGTTGTTTGGATGATGTAAGTATAGGATAGTGGAGGACCCAGATTCATGATGGAGAAACCAAACCTTAGAGGATAATTTTATGGATTTTTTTTCGATATCGTTCGAAGGCATCGATTTTGATCATTGCATTTTGTTTGTAATATAAATGGGAACGCAGTACTTGTGAGAGGTTTACAAAAATTTAGTAAATTTAATCGAAATCTTCGATGATCTCTGAAAACCTTATATTTGTTTTATTAGGTTTTGCGTTAAATCTGAATAACTTTTCTTGAAGAATCTCAATATATAATGATTTTCAATCTTAGTAAAACTTACAAAAGCTTTTGGCTCTTTTCTTCATTTTTTTTTTCTAAAATATTCAGAGAAATTAAGATTTTTAGAATTTTTATTTACAAGAATTATTTATTCCAATTATCTGAAAATAAATATTTCCACCAGATATACTTTCATTTTTCATTGAAATATAAAAGTAATATAATTACAGTAAAATTGTACAAACGTATTTCACTGTAATATACACACTCTCAATCACTTTTATTGATAGTTTTAAGGATTATTTCATTAAAAAAATATGGGTGCGATAAAATTATCCATACTGGCGAAATGATAACTTCTATAAAGTGTAGTGTAATGTTCAGCAAAATACTGCAAATTATTTAACTGGTAGTGGAACTCATCAAATTGAACAACTATTTATTATATTTGGAACTATTTGAAATTTTTGGCTAAGAATCTCTTCGAGAATATAATCGCAAAACATATATCTTGGGGTATAAACAGTACTGCACATCGACCTTATGGTCCATTGTGCTTCCCCTTCTACTTCAGTCTGATAAGATTCGCTTCTCCCATATCTTGGCAATAGCCAGGAGCTTGCTGTACATTGGCCTAAATAAAAATGGATTGCAGCAACTGGCGAGGTTTCTTACGGGATATTGTAGACTCTGGGGATACCTTAGAAAGCTAGGCTTGGGAAATGATGGTCACTAAAGGTTTTGTGGAGAAATGCAAGAAACTCCGGTACACCTTCTAATAAACTGTGACGTCATTATACATAAAATAATAAATTGTCTGGGAATCTACCACATACGTTCAGGGGAGCTACCATCTACCTAGACCCAATCCAGTTCCTCTTCTTCCCAAAAGAAACAGGGCTGAATGAGTTGCTCTAAGACGAAGCCATTCCTCGTTAGGCACCAGATAGGAGAGCACAATAGATCTTATAGGTCGCAGTGCACCAAATTTCCCACCATTATCATTCAAGTGTTTAGTATAAAAAATAGTAAGCTTTTACTATCTGTTAAAATATTTGCAGTATTTTTTTCTAAATCCTGTGTATCCGCTTTCGAAACTTGGCCAACCCCAATGAGCGTTAAACCTGGCAAAACTTCTACATGGTGTGGGCTATAGAAGTTATCACTTCAAAAATATTTTAAACGAAAAGAAAAAGATAGCTCGGTAACTATTTACTGTGCAAAAGGTCGGATATCCTATTTATGTTTATTTGTACATGTTGGAATCAGTAGTGAAAAACCAAACTTGAAAGATCTCGGCTAGATTTTCTGTAATCGAAAAATTGTAATGAAATTGTTCAAAATTTGAACCCACTTAATATTAATAATAACTATTAAAGCTGTAAAATGTGGTTTTTAGGCCACAATTAAAATTTACACGAGATATTTCGAATAAAAAAAAACATGTTGTTTTAAAAATTAGTCCCAACATGTAAAAGTAGTAAAAAAAATCCGACACCCTACTTTTATTTGAAGTCAGTTACTGAGCTATATGGCAACATTGTAATCATTTTTTTTTTAACATTTTTAACACAAAATGGTGGGAAAATATAAAACAATGTTTAGTGAATATTATTTCTAATATTATAAAATGTATTTTATTTATATAAAAGAACTTTGATGTAAATCGATAAAAAAAAATTACTTCAAACCGTTTAACAAAGTTTTCTATTTATGTCCATAGACCGGTGGACAGCTCACATGATGAAAAATTACCCGAATGATTAAATACCACTTTTGGGGGCAATGGGACTTAAGGACGTTCGAATGAGTCATTTTACGGGGAAAGGCGTAGGGGTTATCAAGCGAGGACGCAGGCTCGCAGCGTTACAGATTTAATGTATACGTTGAAACTAGAGGTAAATCTTCTATGATTATTTGGTAAATAGTAATACTCGTGAGTCGTGACTCGTAATGTTTCTTTTATTTTAAATAAAAAGTAAAAGCTTGTGTTTTGCTTCTCTAAAATGATAAAATTACTTATATAATTCATGATTACTTTCCAAAATGCATTTGAACATACCTTCATCTTTGGCTCAAATAAATCCTTGTTTATTTAACAAGAATTTACATAGTTTTATAAAAACTTCTCTGCATTTTAAACTATGTTTTATTCGATTATAAATATTAAATTTGTAGTTTCTCCATAAGGCCCAATGTTGTATGATTTTCAATATCGAAAAAAACGAAAAAATGCATTTGAAGTAACATTTTGAAGCATACCAATGAATTCGTATTGACTTTTTTATAACATATTTAATTTACAGGAACTTCTCTGCATTTTTCCCCTTCGAACTACGTCTGGCATTCTAGAACGCTCTAGAAATTATCTCTATATAATTTTTCACTATCTTGATGCCGATGTATTATTAATTTTTTTTAAATTTACTATTTACTTAATTTTAATTCATGCAACTATTGCAATGCGCAGGTTGGTTTTGTTTAGTTACTCGCCTCTGGGTTGGTAGCGTCAGTGTACTCTTCAATGTTGTACACTTTGACGTTATAAGGAATCTATGACGCTAGTAGGTAATCACGGTTAGATGTTCAGAGTAAGGCTAGAAACGCATAAAGACCATCACAATTATAATGAAGCCGTAATTAGTGAGGTTGTCCCCAGTCATGTATCGCTGGTCACGAACATTTTTTTTCCTCCTTACCTCTATTCTCCAGTGCTTCACATGTAAGTGCGTATACTACAAACTTTGGGTAATTTTTCATACTATCAGCTGTCAGCCTACCAAATATTTTCAATAGTTTCAGATTTTTTAAAGTAATACGAAGATCAACATTGATAAAACCTACAAAATTATATTGACCTGTGTTAACCAACTGTGGAAGTGTGTTACTAATAAAACCGTGTTTTTTAGTTCTTTGTTGAAAGTATTATGAATTTAAAAAAAAAATTTTAAGTTAATTATTTTATCGTACTATAAAATGTAAGTTTCGTGTCTGCACTCTGGTGAACAATTTTGAAACTACTGTAAGTAGGTTGTAATATTAAGTTCCATTCCTGCCACGGAACCCAATATTTTAGTATATCTCGTCCTCTTTTCTTAAACTTTTGTGGTTTTCTTAAACAATAGCTGAGAATGATTAAACAAAACAGTTTTATAATCAGAAAGTATCCTAATTATAACCATAAAAATTCAGCAGCCCTAATAATTCTCTGAAAGAGTGCAGCCGCATGAAAATTTAGCTATGTGGATTTCTCGATTCTATCTAATAGATGTAGAAAGTGGCCATATATATATATACTAGCGGGCCCGACAGACGTTGTCCTGTTCACACGACAACGTTTTTTTTCATTTTTTTGTGAATCTAAACCATTCTCGAATCCACTGCAACACACACACACACAATAGGGAATATGCATAAAAATTTTTTTTCACATTTATTTTCAGAAAATGCAAATACTGTTAATACTGTAATAATATTTAAAAAACGAAATTAAAATCCGACAAATATCAATGAAGCTATAAGCTTTTAAAGATTATTATCTGTCTCTTTCTTGCAAAAATACTAAAAACGGAGTTTTACGTGTATTTTAAATGGTGAAAGTGTAATATGACGTCACATAACATATCAAGAGGGCTATCACCCTCTTTGTCTAATCGGGAATTTCAATCATTCATATGTCGCTTATTTTTAAAGTTATTTAAAAAGTAATTTTACCTTGATATTTGTCAAGTAAACATGCTTCAATTCAAGTGAAAAAAATTTTCATGCATATTCCCTATTTCATCAAAATCGGTCCAGCCGTTTAGGAGGAGTTCAGTCACGTACGCACGGGCAGAAGAATTATATATATTAAGATATGTGTGTGTGTATGCTCTTTGGGTCACAATTTTAGTCCAATCAGAATGAAATTTGTTAATTAAAAGGTCAAGTTCGTAAATGAGTATGCGTTTTAGAGGGAAGAGGGAAACACAAAATTTTGAAAATCTAAATTTAAAAAGTTGATCATAATTAAAGTTGTAGTGAAAATTTTGTTCTCCAATTTATCGCCTAACCCTATTTTCTGTAACTCTAATATTTACAGTTTTAATGTTCTAATACCAAATTGATAGTACTATAATGTCGCCATGGTACTTTTATTCCTTCCTCTTCTGATAAAATTAGCTAGACTACGTATGTCCTACGTGACGACATTGTTGTTGTTTTTTTTTTTTGTAATAAAATAATAAATATTATTTACATAACAAAATTTTTATAAAAAATCCTTTGAACTTTTTGAAATGTTTATAAATTTCAATCGATTCAATATAATAATATTTTTTTGTACTTTTGTGTGTATTATCTGTAAAATAATTATATAAATATGAAACATAAACATCACATAAATATAATTGATAATATCATCATCATTATAGTTTATTGATAAATCAAATAATTATTATCAATTTTGACCTCAAATAAAATGATGAAAAAAAAACCACATACTTATTCTTTTAAAAATTTGTTTTATTTGTTTGATATAATTAATATAAATATGTACAATTCATAAAAGATTTCTGATGAATATGTATTGATTGTATAATCCTCCAAATTCAATATTTAATTTTTAAATTCTTTTTTATAAACCAGTATGTATGTATTCTGTTGGACAGTCAAGCTCTGTTCTAAAACCCTTGTCTGGAACTGAGGTCATCTCAGGGTAGATAGATAGTTTGTAGCGGCTGCCCTGGACGGGCTACACTTCGACCATAAAGTCCTTTGTGATGCCTAAGGATGTAAGCGGAGTGGAAGGAATTTTTGTGTGTAGACTAGGAATTGGTAGGATAGTCATCTGGAGTTCGTAAAGGAAACTGTAGAAAACTTTCACAAGCATAGCCGGTTATTTCGTTCTTGTCCATACGCCGACAGTTCAGTCAATTAACTGCCCCTTTTTTTTCTTAATAATTGACAAACTGCCGATGTCGATATTCGAACCCATAACCTCCCAGTTTCCAAGTAGGCATACTGCGCAAACATAACGCCTTAGACCGCTCGGCCACTTGGACTGGTTAATGCAGGGGTTAGTGCTGATGAATGTTCCTGAAGGTCCAAGGAATTCAGAAGAAAGATAATTTTTTAAAATCGGTGCTGTTCCACCACTTTTCCAGATTTTCCGGCTTATTAAGTGGGAAAATACTGTACAATCTGGAAAATTAGTGGAACAGCACTGATTCTTTTTTTCCTGGATTCCTTAGACCTTCAGGAATATTTATCAGCACTAACCTCTGCATTACCTCGAAAGTTTTCTCCTAATTTTCTCATTTTTACAAGGTAATGCAGGGGTAGTACTGATGAATGTTCCTGAAGGTCTAAGGAATCCAGGAAAAAAAGAATTTTTAAAATCGGTGCTGTTTCACCACTTTTCCAGATTTTCCGGCTTATTTACTGGACTATTTATAAGATATTTGTTTTTGAACGAAATGTATAGAACATTTTTCCAGCAACTTTGATTGCAAATATCAAAACATTTACATTATTAATATCATATTTGGGCACAGAGGATCCCTTGGTCTAGGTGCTAGGGACCCACTTGGGGTACCCCTCTTTCTAATTATTATTAGAAAGAGGGGTACCACTTTTCGAGTGAACTACCTTAAACGAGCATTATAAAATTTACAGATTTCGATAAAATTGCTGAGAAAAATATTTTTTTTGCCACAAGCAAAGAAATAGCGTGAAACTTTTTTTTTAATTAGGCAACGTATACGACATTAGTGTGATGATGTTGTATAAACTCTCAATATCCCAATCGGACAACAATCCATCATGCCAGTTAAAAGCGAATAGCCAGGATATTTTCTAAAATCTAAAAGAAATGTAACAAGTAAATTGGTTAAATACTCTGTATAAACTGAGATCTTTATCAAAGTGTGTACTGTTTAAACAAAAATTATTTATTTTTAAAGTATGGACATTTTTTGTATTTGAAATTTTCTTCTGTTAGTCTTGCGGTTTAAAAGATAAATTTTTGTGGGGAGATGCATCGATCGATTTTGCCCATTCACGAACTCGATATCATTTTTTAGGTCCGATGCTCAGAGAAAATTTCAGCTTGTTTTTAAGTTAAACAGTTTTATCGCTAGAAAATAACATTATGCATCAATCAGAGACTTTAATCGGACTCAGATGAAATAGTGAGGCGCATAATAAACGTTTTAACTATAAATGTTAAAATTAAAAATCCACTGATTTCCACTTGATCTTTGTAATAAATTTAATAAAAAATTTATTAATTAATTAATAACGAAATTAATTAATTTATAACGAAAATATTTATCATTTCTCTACCAAGGTGAATTGAAATTCGTTCAAAAAATCTTTTACGTCTGAAAACCACTCTGAACCAGTATGTCTCAGTCTAAGCGTCTTATCAGAAAAAAAAAGAAAAAACGTGAATTCTCAAACACAAGTAAACATCAAAAAATATAGATTTTATTCAACGCATTATTTTCTATAAACACATTTTTGATTGGTTGTTCTGAAAAATAATTATCATCTTTATACACAAGTTTTTTTTTTTTACAAATTCTAATATTTTACAATAAATTTTTATAATATTAACAACATCTCCAGACACCCTCTCCCTCCCTCATTACTTTTGTTTTAACGTTCTTAAAAATTACATTTTTATGGATTTTTTGGCATTCAATTTTGAACTCTTAAGTGTTCGCGAATCTCATTTGCATTTGTACTGCGGAACCGACACTTGCATTGCTAGCTTTTCGTGGAAATGAATCTGGTCGAATTTCACGCCTTTGAATATGCCGTTCAACCCATTGCAACATTGTTAAAACTGCATCAGTTGAAGGTAATCGACGTTCAGCTGCTGTCCGTATAATATGTGATGTTGTTACCCTAAATGTAGCTGCCATACCCTTTAAGGCTTGCATAGCATCTTCATCGGTCACATCATCACCAGCGTAAATGATTCGTATACGTTCACTCCAATCGACACCGAAAGCTGTGCGTAAAATGTAAATTGATGCACGACCTTTATTCCATTGTACTGGCGGTTTTGCTTCGATAGCACAATGGGCACGAGCTGCTTTGAATCCAGCCTCTTCAATTAATGCTTTTGCTTGTGCCACTAATTGTGGCCGCACTTGTAGCGGCGTTTCTCGATAATGGAACGTTAATAAAGCTCCTTTATTTTCAACCCAAGCACCGTCTCTACAAACTTGCTCCTGTAATGCTTTTAACAAATCGGATACTTTTTCTTCGAATTCGGTGGGCATTGGATGAACAAATTTTGTACCATCTGGATGTAATATTTCTAAACCATGGTTTCCAGCATACGTTAAACCTTCAATTCCAACCATACTTTTAACATTTTCAACATTCCGTCCGGAAATAATTGAAATATATACATCCGACATGTTTGACAATCTTGTTAATACATTTTTAGTTTCTGGTGGGAGAGTAGCCAAATCTGGATGTGGAGCGATTGGCGCTAAAGTACCATCGTAATCTAATAATAATGCTAATTTATTTGTTTCACCAATGTAAGTTGATAGATATTCATCAAAATCGTCCATCGTGACTGCGGGCATAGTTGTTGCTCCAACATCATCACTCTTCGAGGCCATTAACGAACCCATTGCTTTTAGGAACGATCGCATCCAATAATTAACATCATGTACTTTTTCTCGACGTCGAAGATGATTCATACGTAAAGTGCGTTCATCTTCTGGCATTGTAAGTGCCCGATGTATAACCTCTGCAGCTTCTTCCAATTCATATGGATTACATAACAACGCTTCGTGCATCATTTCACCGGCGCCCGCAAATGGTGATACCACTAACACTCCGGGAGGTGTCTTTATTTGACATGCCACAAATTCTTTGGCAACTAAATTCATTCCATCACGTAATGGTGTTACCAAACATACAGCAGCGTCTCGATAAAACGCAGCCAATTCATTTTGATTAATACACCCATAAATATAGCGAATTGGTGACCAGTTAGGTGTCGTAAATCGGCCATTAATTCGTCCGACTAATTGATCCATTTCTTCCTTTAATTCTTGATACTCCTTAACATCGGTTCTGGATGGAACTGATATTTGTAATAGCGTCACATTTTCAATATGTTCGGGATGTTTTTCCAGTAATACTTCAAAAGCTTTTAATCGATTAACCAAACCTTTTGTGTAATCTAATCGATCCACACCCAAAACAATCTTTTGATCGCATAACATCAATTTTGGTGCTGTTTCAGCCAAATGTACAAATCGATCAAATGGTATACCAATCGGTAATGGTCGGACAGCAATTGTTCGACCATCATTTTCCACAAGTAAATTTTTCCGATCAACACGACACCCTAAATTCCTTTGACAACAATCAATGAAATTTAAACAGTAATCCATAATATGAAATCCAACTAAATCACATCCCAAAATACCTTGTAATATTTCATCAGACCATGGAAACAATCGAAAAATATCCCATGGTGGGAATGGTATATGCAAGAAAAATCCCAATTTACATTGAATATTACCATCAGCGCAATCTTGTCTCACCCAATTGGCGCATAACATTAAATGATAATCATGGATCCATACCAATGGAATACTGTCATCTTTGGATTGTAATGCTCTCGCTTTATTCAACGCAAACAATGTTTTCACAGCAAATTCTTTGTTGACAGTCACATAAGATTTCCAATGTTCCTTCGAAAATTGTGCCCGATCCGGCATCGAATGGAATAACGGCCAAAACATAGCATTACAACAACCATTATAGTAGCTATCAAATAATTGCGGATTTGTATGAACAGCTACAACACGATCCGAACGTAGACCAGCTGTTGGTGTTTTATCATTTGGATCCGATTCCGGTATTTGTTCCAGTGGATTTGCTAGATGTATACCCGGCCAACCAACCCATAAACCATTTCCATTGATTACGACAGGTGCAACGGCTGTTACTAAACCACCAGCACTCGCTTTTCGTAATAATTTACCATCGTCATTGCGACTTAATACAAATGGTAGTCGATTTGATACAACAATCATTGCACCGGTCGATGTCACCGGTTCATCCGCCATGTTTATTTAGTTTGTTAGTTGTTTTAGTCGTAAAACAAACACTCAACAATCGTTGAAATTGCAGTTGTCGTTTTGATTTGTAATTGTTTAAAATGCAAACGTACCGCACTCACTTGTGATAGAAAAACAATTTAATTAAAATTATTTGCTTTTAATAATGGTTTGAATTTTGACCCGTCTAGTCTTATCATTGAAGAAAAAAAGGTCACGCGACCCAAAATAAATTTATCTTTGACCATAGACCTAACTGGATATTTACACAATAATCCATGTTTCACTTCAATCAAATGAATAATGTCTTCGATGCCAAATTTAATGTATATATGTTAGTGATTACGCGTGTTCTAGTACATTCTCGATACCGGTATCCAAAATAGATATTGCGATTAACTTGCCTCCTCTTGTTTTTTTTACGATAGTAAACAACGTGCATATGACATTCAAACACTGCGCTTGCGAAATATTATATTTGTAGTTAAAACAGGAGCGCATGCAATTTATAAACTTTATGATTTTCGCTTTAAAAAATTTTCCAATATTATTCGGGTATCATTCATGAAACTCGTGCTTATTTAATTGTTTACATTATTTTTGACGTAAATGAAAATCGTAATTGCAGTAGTTTGTAAAATCACGTTACATGTAAATGATATTATTAAAATTTTATCAAGATTAAGTGCACTGAAACTTTTGGGTATAATTGGAAAAACGAGAAAGATATGAGACTTTTTGTTGTTTTGCTAATAAATAGTTTACATGACATTTTCCATAAATTGTCATAAATGATAAATTATTAGGTTGAGAGCACTCGTGACATCAAATTTTTCCAGAAAAAGTTATAGTGAAATTACCGCGGATAATACGAAAGTGAAGGAATAATCGAAGTAATATAAAGATTATTTGAAGAAATTAAAGTGACGGTCATGTAATATTTCAGTTTCGGGAATACGATTTAAAGGCGTCTGGCATAGAAGAGGGTTTGTCATAGTTATACCAAACAATTTTTTAAACTTGTAGTTCTGAAATGGGGTGCCCTCCGGTCGACTTGAAATTTTGTACAGGCTTTATTGGACTCTAGATGAAAGCATTTTTTGCGACTACACACTATCATGTTCATATTGGTGTTTCGTCCTTAAAACGATGACATCTGGTGGGAATAATTAGAAACAGAGTAGCCAGGCTCAACTGTGATAGTTACATTTGCGTTACTACAGGATTAAAATAATAAATTAGTGTTTTTGGGCCAATAGGGCAGCCGGGCAACCCAATCAGAGGGTGGAACTTCGGATCTGAAGCCAAGGGATCTAAAAATAAATATGGACTCAAATTAACATGTAGAACATTATGGGAGTGATGGATAATTTCATTGACGTTCCGTGGTGGATTTCATGATAACGCCGAAATTCGCAATGGATCATATATACAGAATTTTCGATCGGGTAACGGAATGGACCTTTGAATAATAATCTCAGAATGAGATGATAATTTGTAGGCAGTTTGAGGTTAGGGCCTAGATAGTAAAAATTTCTGGGCAACCTAATCGGAATTTATTAAATGGGATGCGAAAAATTTCGCCTTAAAATAATCGAATCAGACACCAATAGCTAAGCACTGTACAAATTTGCATTCAAATCGTGCTTATAGCTTCCACGAAAATAGGTGGGAAATTTTGGAAAATTTTTGTTGTTCGGCTTGCTCCTACACTATTGAATCAAATGAGTTGAAAATTTGTAGGAAGCTTGAACTTAGATCTTAGATGGTAAACATTTCTTGGCGGCATGACCGAGATAAATTAAGAAGTTACGAAATTGAGATTTTAGGATTGAAATATAAAATAAACTCTTGTGTAAGTCGTTTGTTTGCAGCGATTTTTTTTTTTTAAATTTGATGTAACGAGCTTTCACGTTACGATTAATTATATTGATTACAGAAATACAAAAAAAAAATTAGAGATCTGAAATTCATTTTTTTGTGTACTTTGATTCTTCTACGCATGACACAACAAACAATAATAAATTAAGTTTAGTGTGAAAAAATCTTGTTTTCTTTTTTTAACCCGACTTCAAAAAAAGAGGATGGTTCTCAATTCGTCTGTATTTTTTTTTTTTTTTTTTATTTTTTTTTTTTATGTTTGTTACCTCAGAACTCCGTCATTTATGAACCGATTTTGAATTTTTTTTTTGTTTTAAAGGGTTTGATTCCCGATTGGTCCCATTGACACCAAATCGCATTCTGATGAGGGGATCTCCGGGAAATTGAGGAAAATCCTCATTTTATATGTGATAACCGATTTCTGCGAAATTTTTTTTTTTTTTTGAAATGGTATACTCATTCATAATGGGAAAATAAAAAAATTTTTTTAAAAACCGACTTCAAAAAAATTTTTTACAAAAAAAAAACCGACCCCAAAAAAAAAAATTTTTACAAAAAAAAAACAAAATGCTTGTAAAAAAAACTGAAAATCTGTTATAAAAAAATGCACTAAAAATTACAAAAAAAAAAAACGGGTAAAAAAATTTTGTTATAAAAAAATTCACTAAAAATTAGTTGGTCGTTTAGTAGGTCTACCCATATTTAGACAAATAAAATCAGTTATAGAACTTTAAAGTCACTAAAAAGCGAGAAATAAAACTTATTTTGACAAAATGGAAACCCGACTTAACAAAAGAAGCACTAAAAAGTAAAAAAATAATTGCATATTCTTGTGCCAATTTTAGTTCACCAAAGCAAAAATTTTTAAATATATATGTACAATTATTGTTATTTTTGGAGGCGGTGTCCAAAAGTTATGTGAATTTCTCTATGTTGACACCGCCTCCAAAAATAACAATAATTGTACATATATATTTAAAAATTTTTGCTTTGGTGAACTAAAATTGGCACAAGAATATGCAATTATTTTTTTACTTTTTAGTGCATCTTTTGTTAAGTCGGGTTTCCATTTTGTCAAAATAAGTTTTATTTTTAAATTTATTTGTATTTTGATATCAGTTCATCAAATTTATTGTAAAAAAATATGTCAACAGAATTGATAAGAAACATACAGATCAGTATATGAGACGCGTACCAAGAATTTTCTTATTAAATCTAAGGATTTTTAGAGTCCTTCTTCTTGCAAACTTCAATGACAGCTAGTTTGTATAATTTAAAAGTTTTGTTTCAGGGGTTCCCAAAGCTCTATACATAGCTTTAGACAACTCTGCCCACAACAACCTTTTTCTCTTTATTAAGATACATGAAAGCATAGTTTCCACCAAGAGAGATTGTTGTGGGTAGAGCTGTCTAAAGCCATGCAAAGGGTCTTGTGCAGCTCTGAAACAGATCAGAGTGCCTGGAACACGTCTACCTAACAAATTCCCATTATTATTTTTCCAGCCATACTTCCTGTATTATCATAACTATGCCCGCGAAAATCCTGTATTAAGAAATATCAAGGCTTTCCAAAATGTTCAAAACCGTATGTGCTATATGGCAATAGGCTTTCAGTGTTTTAAGTACCGCGGGATAAAAGTTAGTTTCGCATTTGTTTTGTTAAATTATGGGTTGAACTTAGAAATAGTGGGTTTTTTATTGATTAAATTAATTGGACTCATGAGAAAATTCACTGGGTTAATCGCATTGGGGTCATGCCACACTTGCCCTTATAGATAATATTGAGGGCTCAAACATAATGAGTCTAGCTCCTTGAATACTACTAAAAATTCTAAGAAGCTTCACCTTTCTCTAAATCAGCTTTAACCGATCAACAGAAGTGTACCGTTCAAAATCCGATCAGCGCACAAGGCAGAAGCCTAATTATGCCTAGGATACTTTTATTGCCCGGCGATTTATTCCGATTGTTGTTATGAGAATATGTCGAACAAATTTGCGTACTATTAAACTCGCCACCATATTTCTAAGTGATCTAAATTATCTAAAATTTAGTTATATACAACAAAGTTTCTATGCGACCATGATTTAAGCAACATTAAAAATATGGGATTTGGTAATAAATGAATTTTTTTATTGATTTTCGTGGAAATCTATTTTTAGTTTCGCAAATTAGATTCAAACATCATCATGTGATCAATCATGATTAACTAAATTTTGATCATATGGAATTGGACTGTATAAAAACTTGAACGCATTAAAATACAGTATAACCTCGATATAAGTCGAACCTCGAAAGATCGAAATCCTCTACAACGCTGGTCCCCATTCTTTCAAACCCCAGAACCACTATTACTCGAAATAAAGGCCATCCATAGATAGATAGATTGTAGCGACTGCCCTACGATTATCAAATGACGTCAACAAGTCATCGCCCGTCATAAGTTGAAACATTTATAACTTAAATTTTTTGGGTTTTGCTTGAAGTTCGACGTACCGAGGCTTTACTGTATTTCAATTAATAAATACCACATGGGATTTTGTTTTTAAACAGTAAACAAAAATTTTCAATTTATGGAAATTCATAATCAGATAAATGTGCTAAAGTTTTTAAGGAAATTTCCATAAAGTATTTACCCAAACGCAACGTCCTAATTTTATTTTTACGGTATGAAACGCCCGATAATTAGATTAACAATTTATCAACATGTTTAAACTTGCCTGAATGAAAAAAAATTTATGTTCTCCTGAAAAGGGACAAATCAGTGTGAATCAGTCATCGACATATGCATTCCATTTGAGGTTGCTCCAGATACTTTAGAGGTGGTTTGGCAGCAAAAACTTGAAAAATATAACCCACTTGTTGTTGAGTTGTTCTGCCCCAGATTTAAAAACAATGGTTATGTAAAAAAAAGAAAAAACAAGTTAAACAGTTAAAAAATAAAATAATGTCAATATCACAGAATTTATAATCACTGAAATTCACATTTAAAGGCATTAAACGGGAGTGGATGGTCAAGGCATTAAACGGGAGTGGATGTTCTGCCCCAGACTGGGGTCTGGGGCAGACTGGGGTCTGGGGCAGAACAACCGGGTCGCAAGATCTCTGGACACAGCTCAAAAATATACGCAGACCATGGCACGTTGATGGTATCCGACACGATTCGCTGGTTACGTGACATCTGCATCGAGCAGCCTCGGTGACCAAGCACACTAGTACCGGATGGCCGCACATCTGAGCCATCCACTTTTAATGCCTTTAAATGTGAATTTCAGTGATTATAAATTCTGTGATATTGACACTATTTTATTTTTTAACTGTTTAACTTGTTTTTTCTTTTTTTTACATAACCATTGTTTTTAAATGTGTAGTGCTTTTATATTTATTTGCTTTTAACTTTCTTTTAACCTGTTTTTTATTGTATATATTTTATTAACTACGACACTTGATGCGAATATTTTCTGGTTGTACATATTTTTAATTTGCAATTTTTTCTTATTATGAAAATAAATGTTTTATTTGATAATATTGGTCTTGCCCAAACTACTAAGTCCTTAGTAAACTAAATAAATCAGTCAGTCTAAAAAAAAGTTTACTTCTAACCATCTACAAGTTCACTATATGTTTCTCTCAGGACACATTTACTGACTTGTCAACAGGGTTGCCAAATTAGGTGATTTTCTCCTGATTTAGTGGATTAATAATATGAAATGATGTATGCCATCATATGTATCGACGTATAAAACATTTTGAATTCTTATTGGGAACTTTGGCACTTAGATATGCGCTCTGTTACTAGAGCTAGTAGATCGATGTTTCCTGCCCCAATCCCTGTCATATCTACAAGTTTCTTGGTCTCACTCTGGTGAACAACTTAATTACTACTGCTGGTAGGTTGAAATATTATTCCCTGCCACAGAACCTAATATTCAACTTGAATACAAAAAATTTAAAAATACGACAATCCAATGAATAGATCAACTGGATCATAGACACTAAACTTATATAGTCTCCATGAACTAGATGTTTGACTAGGTCCTCAATGTGACAGCACCTACTAAGCAAAATGGCGTCGCAATATAAGTTGCTGTATATCTGTGAAGTGTCCTAGCAAAAAACGAATTGTTAGATTTACTGAGTAACTTATTTAGTTCTGAACACGACCAATCTTTTGAGGTATTGGTGATCCACAAAAATGCAATAAATCGCGACAAAAAGAGAAGGGGAGTCAAAATGTTTTGTAGCATCACTTATTTTATGGATATTGTTGGATACTTTGGGAGGTTGATTTTTCTCCGGAACTGAAAGGGAAAGGTAACAGAAAGTCAATATTTGGCATGAAATTCGTCAAAACAAATTTTTGGCAAGTCTCCGAAACATTTTTCTGAAAGCCGAATAAACAAGGCACAAATGAATTATAAAATTTTGAAGTGATAGCGTGACTGTTGACACCAAGTATACAAGGTGATGTATAGACTTAACAAATCAGCTGTAAATAGAATATTTCCATCTAAAATCAAAGAATTTCGTAGTATCAGTAATTTTCAAATATCGTTTGAAATTAATCGATCATAGAGGATGTATAGCTTCTAATTCCAATTCATATACCGTGTGTGTTGGCAAGCTTTTCCAATAGAGAATCAATGTTAAATATTATTTATTACTGACTGTCCGTGTGGTTACTGTATGAAGTCAGTCAGTACACATATAATTAGAGTCATCACATGTACAGTCATCAACCATACACATGTATACGTATGGTTATTTATTTGTCATTTAAGAGTGGGGATTTTGTGATTCACATACTAAAGTTCAATGAACATTTTTAACCATTACATGTATACTGACTGACTTTATACAGTAACCACACAGACAGCTAGTAATAAATAATATTTAACATTGATTCTCTATTGGAAAAGCTTGCCAACACACACGGTATGTAATACTCCAATATGGACAGTTTCTATAAGTGGAAGCTGTCCCAATTATTCTCTCTCTCCTCCGAGCGACCAATTCTGTTCTGCGCATTTCAGAGCATTACCAGGCATGCGCAGAATGAACAATATGTCTCGAAGGAGAGAGAGAATAAATATAATCGGTACCGTAATGTTGGGACGTTCTTTCCTATACCAACTGTCTATATAGGAAGTATTACATATATGTTCCAATCAGATTTTAGAAGGAGATGTATAGATATTTAGGGATTTCCCACAAATTGTTGTTCGCTGCATGTGCCAAAAAAGCTAAAAATAAAATATGAAAATATATCCAAATAAAAAATAATATCTACGTTCATGTGTATGTTAAAACAATTTTTAATATTAATTTACATTAAATAAATATATTTAGCGTCTATGTTCTAACTAACTTTCAAAGTATTGATAATAAACAATATTATTATAAATTTGTAAATAACATATATAATTTTTATTAAATAAATAGAAAAAAATCAATCATCTTAAAATATCAAAATTATTTTTAGTCATTAAGGTATTATAAGTTTAGTCCCGACTTTGTAAGGGTTGAAAATATAGGTCGGGAAAAAACTTTTTGGCATAGGCGCGAATACACATTTTCGCATATTTGCCAGTCTGTCCGTGAACATAATATCTCAAAAAAAAGAGATAACGAATAGATTTTTGCAATTTTCTGTATGTTCTAGAGCTTAAAAGTAACTTCAAGTTCGTAAATGGGCAAAATCCCCACACTAGGGCCGAACATATTTATCTCTGAATTATATATATATATATAATTGAATACGACGTTGCCAAATTAACGAAACAGTATAACTTTTAGGATTGAGCAACGCAAGAATAATCTGTTTTTTTTCTAAATCTTGACAGTTTGAATTATCAAATTTTTTATATTTTAAATTTATTGATAGATAATTTATTTGCAAAATTTTGTCAATGCAAGTATTTCTACAGAAACTATATTAGAGAAGGAGATCTCGGCCGGCTGTAACTTATACAGCACACTAAAACTGATTTCTTTTATTGGCACCAGACGTCGTGACTAAAGTTGTCATGTTATCAATAGACTAGTTTATAATGAACATGGCATGTAGAAGTATATTAATTTGTAAAGAAGCCTCGAATATCGTCATAGTTTGAGTGGATCAGTCTATTTTCAAAATGACGGGGAGGAAACATATATTTAATACTAAGTATTAAATGTAGGATTAAAATATGGTTTAAATAAGTTGCCCTTCTACTTTTAAATAAATTCCCCTTACGCGCATATAATAGTCAAAACAAATTAATTCAGCTCTATGTACAAACCCAACCTCCTCAATAATGATATACTTACAAAAAAAACTCAGGGTCACTAAACAATTTGAAGAACAATTTGAAAATTTTATTAAATTCCAAATCCATTATTTTCTACAATCAATATGTCTAATCGTTACAAACTAAAATTTTAACACTATTGAAGAACATTTATCATTAATTAATTTTATCACTATTGAAGAACATTTATCATTATTCTTAAACTAAAATTTTATCACTATTGAAGAACATTTATCATTATTCTTCGAAAAATGAATTCAGAGAATTAATTGATTAGTAAAATTTTCTATGACAATTTGAATGTCGTATTGGAAATTTTCTTTGTTTCATTTCGTCATGGAATATTTCTTTGATAAATGTAATTTTTTTATTGTCAAGATATTCACTTATTTTATCTAATCTCAAAACCTAAATCTTCCATTTGTCATCATGACACAGTATTTATCTAGTCAAATGATTATTTTCCTATATCCACTTATGGCTACGTGAAATGGAGTATTTCAAAAATTTGTTATAACCCAATAAAATAAGGAGTTAACCTCGGAATGAAAGGTAATAAGTTCAAAATTTACATAGACCTTTCTTTTGACATTCTAAACATTGGCTCAAAACTCTCATGTAATTAATTAAGTGTCCGCGTCTTAAGATATTCAAGGGGAAAGGTCACGAAAATCGTTTTTTGCAAATATCTCATTTGATAGGCATCAAATCAAGTTTAAAGTTAATACGAGATTTTGTAGAGCATAAAATTTTCTTTATAATTTATATCCTGGTCATTTTTTTTATTACCGACCGTTTATGAGATATCGTGCAGATAATGGGATTTTATTGAAATGCTTATGGAGGTCATACCATCAATGGATCACACAACATGTGCGCTATTTAAAAAAAGGTAAACAACAAATTATAGAAATGCTTGAAAAACAGGACGAAAAAAGGACAATTTTTAAAAAATTTCACAACAGATTTATGCCGAATCTATTCGGTTTGTCGAAAAATTATTTAAAATAAAAGCTGTTAGTATTTCTATAATGAACAACTTTTTAAATTTCAAACGAATTAATGTTCCATTTTTTTGAGTAATATTGTTAAATTCACCGTCAAATTTTATTATTATCTTCGATGAAATAGATGTTCCCAAGGTTACGATTATAATTATTAAAATTTTAACTCAGAAGATGCTCAGAAGCCTATTTTACACTGACCTCCATCCATATGAAACAGTGGAGGTCAGTGTTATTTTACCACCATTGTCAATAAAAATATTTAAATTCTTGCCGTAAATTTATTCGTGGTCGAACCTGGTCGAACTACCTAAAAATGGTTTTATATAAGCACAGATGATCAGTACTGTTGAATTTTTTTCTTCTAATTGAAATAAAATTAGAATCACACTTGATCAAAGGAAATCTTAAAATAGAAAATTGAATATTATCTATATGTTCAGTTCATCAATATGTTTAGGCCACTTATGACCCACAATCATATTATAAGTACAAATAGTCGATTTCTACCGAATCCATTCGATTTTCGAAAAAATATTTAGAACAAAAGTTGTTTGTGTCTTTATAAGGAACAACTTTTATTCGAAACATTTTTTCGAAAACCAAATGGATTTGACACAAATCGACTGTCAAAATTTTACAAAAAAAACACCACTTTAGTTGTTCATGGTACTCATGACCACAAAAGTCAGCACATTTTTTTAAATTATAAAATTGATTTGTGCCTTATTTATTCGGTTCTCGAAAAAATACTTCGAATAAAAGTTGTTCATTATAAATACACTCATAATTTTCATTCGAAGCATTTTCCCAAAAACCGAATCAATAAGACACAAATTAACTATGAAATTTGGGAAAAAGAACATTACTTTTGTGGCCTATGGTACATGCATCGTCGTACTGACTACGGAAGACGACAATACTAGAGCGTCATCCACCACCCATTTGGCCGATTATTTTTTAATACAATTTGTAAACAAATTGTTTTAAAAATGAACGATAAAAAATATTGTAGTCTAAACGTTTTATTTTTATTTTGCAAAACTATAAAACAAAGATGAATAACAAATGATTAATTTTAGCCTTAAACTTCATAAGAACAAACAATTACTTTGAAGTACTACATAAATAATAAATATAAGCGTGATATCGTACAATAACCTGTAATTTATATAAAGCAATTCAAAAAATCATTTATTTTATTTTATACCGTATGTTTATGCAAAAAAAAAAACATTTATTATGCATTTCATAAAATGTTATTTTTACTCGACACTAATTGGCTTTAGTGTAGCATGAAGACACTATCCGATATTGAGTAGGCAAAACCGAGAACCCTATTTTATATCCTTCGTACAGAGTATAATCGCCAAGCCTAGCCATAGGGCATAAAAAATACAATAACGTATGTATATATGCATTTAACAAAGCCATACACTTATTTGTAAAGAGGAAAAAAGACAGACCTACACATATATTTATGTCTGTCTCTTTCCCTCTTTATAAGGAAATACTTGTCATTGTTACACGTATATACTATGTCCTTTTTTCAAAAGTGTTTAGTCATTTTGTGCCTTATTGATTCGGTTTTGGGGAAATGTTTCGAATAAAAGTTGTTCATTATAAATATGCTGGGCATATAAAGCAATCTGGGGCCGTCAGATCAAGGTATTTTACATCTGTATTCATGTAATATACTCCCTATGCTCGCTAGGGGGCTCCACCAGCTTGATTCTAGTGTGTCTTTGGCCTTGGCTTTGCATCCTAGAAAGAATAAATATCCTGATCCTTCAATCCTTTAAGTATAATTAGAAGTAAAGAAGGTATTTTGATTTTTTTTTCTTGCTTTGGGAAAATTAAAGTTTTCTGTTTTTTCCCGTAAATTTGAAGTTATTCCGCATCGAATGCAAAAACCGCATTCTTCTAGCATTTCTAGAAGTAGGTTAGATTTTGTACAGATGAGTGAGTGAGTTAGTGAGTCAGTGACTCAGTTACACAAAGGGCTGTATAAATTTTAGGATACGCTATGGAGCAAGTGGTGAATGATAGAATTGTTAATAAACCATAACGACAAATTATGATTAATAAGAATATTTTATCAAAATGTCTGGTCATTATGAATAATGCAATTATTGCGTAATACACTACAAGTCAAATTTTTTATAAATCTATGTTTGTGTAGATGTAAAAAAACAGTACACGGGCTTTGAAAATGGCCACTTTTAATCTTAATATTTCATTAAATAATTCCCTGCGACATGACATACGTCTAATATTTTTATGGAGTATAAAAAAGATTACCACTTTACATGTTCCTAATGGGATCTTAAAATGACTACGGAACCCTAAAAATGATTGATAAAATTATAATATAAACTTTTTATACCAAATTTGGAAAGAAATAATGTGAATGTATTTTGCTTAAAATAATTGCACATATTATCATTATAGAACTTACATATTTTTATTAATTGTAGTTCTAGGAATGGATGAAAAGATGATTCATATTATTAATTATGTTTTTAAATAATCATTTTACAAAAACCAAAAAAAACTCTTCCCTTAGGTATCAAATTTAATTTGATGATACTGATACTGTTTCATTGTTTTTCATTCCATTTAAGGTCATGCAAACTTCAATTCATAACTACCAACGTCAAGGTTTTTTTCCATTTTCTAATTAGTACCGAGGCTAAACGACAAATTCAACTGAATCTTTCGGACAATGAAAATTGATATACATATTCATTGAACCTTACTCTTTGAAATAAGAAGAGTTGTCAAAGTGGGGGGGTATGACAGGGGGTTGAAATGGAGATATAATGGATTTTTCCAAATATCTCACAAACTATACTATTTATCGCAAACATTGTTCTTACCAAAATTAACGTAAATAAAATTTTGAATAAAAATGATTCCTAACATTTTGTTGCTAAAGACATTGGTTTCGGAGATATTGCTAATTTTAACTGATTTGAACAAAATCGATAATAAATTAATTTTTGTCTCACAGTTTCTTCGAAAACGATGAAAGTTATCGAGTATAAAACGGTATGGGGGAATGCAATTTCAAATATGGTAATGAACCAATAAACCTCATCCCATCCCCACTCCTAATTTTTTTTTCGCAAACGGTAAAATCGACTCGGTAAAATATTGAGCTAAAATTTCAATTAAAAAGTTGTTCCATATTAAAATACTAACAACTTTTATCGAAAAAGCCCAAATCTAATAAAATAGCTCAACTGAATTAACCTTACTGAAATACCGTAAATTTTGAGATATTATAAAAATAAGGTTTTACTCAATGTAAAATTCAAGATAGTAAATTTTTCTTAAATGAGAAATTTTGATACTTGACATTTTAAGTAATATGATATTTTGAACAAACTAATAATTTTCAGCTTTTGGGATAATTAAACTGATCTGAGATATTATTGGAAAGATTAGAGAAATGAAAATTTCTTGAAAATTTGCATATTGATTTTACGTGAGACCTACTGTAAACAAAAGTATATTTATATACAAAATACAAACTAAATAAATAAAAAAAGTAAAATGCAAATATAAAATTTAAAAATAGAACAAATCTATTTATAATTTTTCAAAACATTACTTATATTCGAACATTTTATACGCAATCAAATTTTTATATAGTACGCAATTACAAGAAAAAGCACTTTAATGAAATTGTAAACGAATTAACAGAATTTTTATTTGATAAAATAACATTGTTGGTAATTTAAATTACGCGGTATAATGACATCGCCATGTTTCTAAACATAATTTGACCATAAATGGGCATTTCCTAAATACTGTAATCTTATTGGTTAAAAATAATACTTATCGAAATTTATATATTTATATATAAATAACAAAAATAAAAGACAATTTAAGTATATTTGTATGATAAAAATTGAATTAAATTACACGATATACAGCATATTATTACTGAAAATAATCATTTTTCTAATTTAATACAAATATTAAAGTAGATCCGCTTCAGAAAGTAGTACCATTTGAATCGTTATCAAAATAGAAATAAAATACTTATTTATATGTTGTTAATTGTATAAAAAGAATCATATTGTCGAATTAAAGAATATTTAGTGGACGCCAAAGACGTGTATAAAATTATATTTATAGATTTATAAAATTAACTTCAATTTCTCAAATTAGGAGTCGATGTATGAATACGAAAGCAAAACTAGCGCATGAGCACTAATATATTTGTAGAAGCAACCCCACAGATTGCGAATCAAAGAACTGTGTGCCGCGAGGTGTGTGTGTTAAGTGCTGTTCGCCGTCAAGTTATTTTTTTTACAATTTAAGTATTTATTCAATAATTTTTCATAGTATTTAAAAAATGGTAAGTTTGATAAAATTGATTTTGCCACAAAGTAATATTTCTGAAAATTCGGTTTCCATTCTAAAATATAATCTACTCCCATTTTTAGGCACAGAGATATAAGTAAGCCGGCGATGACGCCATTTTGCTTAGTGAAATTAGTGTTAATTTTAAAAATTATTAAATTTTTTTTCAATGAATAATCGTTTATAAATTAGTTTGCGTGTGGAAATCCTTTATCCGTGAAGCATATAACCGTTAAATTTTGTTAAACCGGTCAAGTCTGGTAACTGATTCTTGTTGGTTATGATATTAGTGACTCATAACGTCATAACCACATAGCCTCGCCCATAGTAATACCGTGTGGATTTTATTTGGCTGTGTTTTGTGACAGTTTTCATAATTTTTTATTTTTATTAATTCGTTTTTCAATTATGGTTAGTAATTAAACGGTTTACCACATTTTCATGTACATATTCTTTGTTGTAATCTGACAGTTTTCTCATTTTCTTTGCACGATGTTTCGATTTTATTTTAAGACAAGTTTTTTTTGTTTGTAATTATTTCAGGCGTCAGGAGTAACCGTATCTGACGCATGCAAAACCACATATGAAGAAATTAAAAAAGATAAAAAACACCGATATGTAGTATTTTTTATCCGAGATGAAAAACAAATTGATGTTGAAGCAATTGGAGAACGATCGGCAGAATACGATCAGTTTTTGAAAGATTTACAGGTAAATATACTAGTACCACACACAAATATGAATCATCATTCCATTTTATCATGACCTCTGAGTCAAGATAAGAATTGTCTCTATTATTTACGTTCCAATCAACACAATTTTATTCCCAAACGCATCATTTTTTATCGATACATAGGAAATTCATTAATCGAAATCGCGTTAACAATCAAAATAATTTGCGGAAACTTTCCTTAACTCCCAAAAACATCATATACTCGTGGTTTTTGTGTAATGTTAATTTTTGTCCATTCGGAAATTGAAATTTTCCCTTTGGAATGACAATATGTAGACAATAACATGTCGACAATACAAATTTCACATTTCATGCATCCTTAGTTGCTTGGTGTATAAAAAGTACTGCACTTCGAACGTATGGTCCATTGTGCTCTTCTACTTCAGCCTGACGAGATTCGTTAGCCAGGAGCTTGCTGATAAGGCCCTCCTGAAAGTTCATACATTTGGGGTGAGATGCACCGAATATCTTGTATCTGCTGTAACCTAGAGATTCGCAGTTAAAGATAATGTGGCTGGATGTTTCCACCTACTCGGCACACAATCAGCACATAATGGATCCGTTATGGAGTCCCATTGTGTGAAGATGCTCCCGCAGGGGATAATGCCCGGTAATGAATCAGGTAACCTTTCGCAGTTGCATCCTGTTCAGCTTCAGTGCATCGAGAGAAAGCCTCTTGGTTGCATTCCTGCGGTACATTTTCCCAGTGATCACGGTGTTTAACATTCATCCACTCGTTGATCACCTGTTTACATGCAGTCTTTGGAATTCCTAAAATAGGCTCTAGGTCTATGAAGGGTATTCCGACTCCCTTATTACAACTATGTCTTATTTTAATCATTTAATTAAGTGGACTGTCTCTAAGTAAAAAAGTCTGTGACCGACAGACACAGATTTCATAAGTGCATCAGTTTTTTTAAATACGGAACGCTATATAAATGATGATCCCATAAAAAACAAACCACTTTTGTTTGATACATTTTTAAAATGATAATTTGAACATGTTAGGTTGGCGGTGCTGGTGAATGCCGTTATGGTTTATATGATTTTGAATATATGCATCAATGTCAAGGTACTTCAGAGTCCAGTAAGAAGCAAAAATTATTCTTAATGTCATGGTGTCCAGATACTGCCAAAGTTAAGAAGAAGATGTTATACTCTAGGTATGTATTATGAATGTGAATGTGATCCCTACTATGTTCTTCTTTTATTATTCATTCACCAGTAGTCTAATGTTTGAACTGCATGCTTCAATAATTTCTATAATTAAAAATTTTAATTTTATTTTATGTTCATTCATTTAATGCATTTACATTATTTTTTAAATAATAAAAAAAAAATTTACTTTAGTTTTTTTTTTTATACTTGATGTATATAAAAGATGCGTAAGGCTATTATAAGTTTAGTCCCGACTTTTATAACGGTTGAAAATATTGACCGCAGAAAAACATTCATTCGTATAGGTGTTCATAAAATGATTTAATTAGTCCGCCCGTCCGTCAACACGATAAACTCGAAAACAAAGACTAGATAACTGGTTGAAATTTGGTGCGTATCGCAACTGCGGAATTTCCGCATTAATTTTAGCATCCGTATTCGCAATAACCAATTCTCTCGGATAAATACTTTTTAAGGATGTACGAGCACTGATGTATAGTCCATTTATAAAATCCAAAATATAATTTATTATTTTTTGTTGTAAGTTAAAATTTAATTTAGGCTCGTCATACCGGGCCTAATAAAAAATATGTTTAAGAAAGAAACCTGAGATTTAGGGTAATTAAGCTACCGCGGATAGAAATAAAATTTACCCGTAATCTCAATTGTTTTCTTAAATATCTTTTTTTAGGCCCGTCATACCGGAATTTTTTCAGATCAATCTCTTTATTAATATTTCTATTTTCTATTGCGTAGTTTTTTTTTTATTCATCTTATTTTATTCCAAATGAAAATTTTCAAAATATGTGTTTTTCCATAAGTGCAATGCGTTAAAACTCGAACTTTAAGATTAAATAACTAATTCCAGACCCCCGTAACCCCTCTGAAACTTTTATAATTGATTTAAACGTACTTCAACTACATGTAAACAAAAAAAGCAAGCCTTAATCTTTTTGAAGCTTCAGTGCTCGTACATCCTTAATAAAATTCAAACTTAAAAAATGAATATTTCAAAATATGAATCGATGAGACCTACCCACAAATTTTATCTTTATTTGTGATAGTGACTATCTTACATTCTTAAGGTAGATTTATCCAATCTCCACCCTCCTTGTTTAATAATTTCAATAAAAGTAAATGCCTGTATGATAATGCAATTTGTGCTGCCAGTGCACTTAAATAATTATAAAATGTCAGTCATTATGCTTTTTTGCTGTTTTGATATGAATTTAATCACACCTTAAGGTTGACCGGACAGTACAGTACATTTCATAATAAACAGAAACACTCTTTTTTAACAGAAATTAAAAATTATAATCTGTAAATTAATTATTTAAACTTAGATAGCGTCTAACATCACTAGTAATCGGATTTATGGAATTATTTAATTACTAAAAATAATAAATAATCGTCTTTTGACTATATTCAAGTATGGTGGACGAAAATTTTCGTGGACGACGATTTGGTCACTCAATAGTTTCAATTCATTTCAATTACCATTAATAAAAATTCGTTTCGCAGGAGCTGCTTCAACTTAGCGAATTTCTTTCAATACATAAATCACTCTCTAGCGGTCATAATTTTAGTGTGATTAAAATGAAATATCATATCTGATATGATTTTAGTATTTGCAAGGCCAATTTTATTACTAAATGGGCATAGTAGAGGGAAAGGGGGCATAGAGAAAGAAGAAAATATAAAATCATACACACTTTTAATTAAGCTCGCTACAACATCTTGGATGATTTCCTCCCTTTTCTGCACTAATGCTATTATGAGGCCCCGTGAGCTACCAGGAAGGTTACTTCATCCTCTTATTATACGTCGGACAAGCTCATCTCAAAGATATTCTATGAAAGTTCACTCTGGGCTACGTGGTAAACATCTCAAAATCAGAATTTCGATCATTTTATTTTAATATACACCCTTCGGAATCGTTTTTCAAGTGCTTTTGAGACTGATATATTTGCTTTAAAAAAATGATGTTGACAACCGTTTGAATTAATTATTTAATAAAATTAAAACTTTTTTGTTAGGTTTGTTTTTTCCACCATATTTTGAAAACCTGACAACTACGCACACTAAATTAATATACACATACACACAAATATACAACATAGTTTATTGTCAAATCTGTCACATCAAGTCAAATCAATTTCTAATTTACATTTCCTGATATTTTTCAATAAATACTTTTAAAATATTTAGGACAAATAAAAAAATTTTATAAATCGTTGTAAGATTATTGACATACTTTATAACTTTTTTCTAATCCTAAATAAATTTTATTAAAGATTTACTTTTTTCAAATGAACATCCTTAATTAGTCAACTAAGAGTTTTGGATTTTAAAAAAAAATTCATTAAAATGTCATATATTAAGATTACATTGAAATTCACTTTCACAATTAAGTTTTCGTGACATTTGCCAAAAAATAATGTTGTAATAATTTTGATTATCAAATAAATATTAAACAAAGTGCCAAAAAATTTGTATATGCAATAAATTGTTTATAAATTATAAATCCACTTTTTTCATATTTATTTCTAAGTAGCTAAAAGAGAAACTAGATTTGAGTATAAATGAGTGCAGTAGCGTACACGTAACTAGATGGCCAACGTCATTAAGGATGTTCCAGCATTAAACCACTTTTCAACAGATTTTACTCATTTTTTTACACAAGCTAAAAATAACGTTTTCTAATCAATTCCGAAGTTTCAGAATTTTTGACCGTTTAGAACGCGAGATAATTAATAGCAAAGTAATCATTCTCTCTCATTAGAAGCATGTAAAACTTCATGCCCACCCAACTATTATTTGTTGTATTAACAAAAATACTCGACAGAATTTAAAAAAAAAACTAGGATAGTAAAGATAAATATTTATTAATTAAATTTTTTTTCAAAATCTCGTTTTACCGTTTTGTTTTTGAAATACAAAAGTTTTGTTTAATTACATTTATTTACATATATGAATAGTGAAAATATCTATGTGTTGTATGTGTGTATATATTTATTTGTTCTATAATAAAAGTAAACCGGTTTTTTGTCATTTTTATATAAGACAATGCTGGAACCTTCTAAAAACATGAATGCCGACTGTTGCAAAAAAAAATTACTAATAAAAGTGTCTATCTAAAATTTCATTTCAATCCCTATATAAAGTCAAACTTGTATAGTCTCGCTATAAATGTTTTCACATCAAAAAAACTTTTGCAATTTTTCAATATATGAAACGATTGGTATTAAAAAACTATGTAATTTTATTGTTTCAGCTCCTTTGATGCCCTGAAAAAATCGCTTGTTGGTGTGCAAAAGTATATCCAAGCAACGGATTTATCTGAAGCAAGTCAAGAAGCAGTTGAGGAGAAATTACGTGCAACTGATCGCCAATAAAATAATATTAATAATGATATGATCAAGAGAGGGAGCACACACAATTCATCAAAAAAACAAACACAGCATCAATTGTGTGCACCTCTCTTTTTCTCTCATAATAATAATAATGGCTGGCTGGAGTGGATGTTTGTTTAGGGACGCGCGCTCATCACCACACACTCATACAACAACAACAACAAAACGGTTGTTACAAAACAATTTTAAACGGCCGTAATCTTGTTGTGTTTTGAGTTTAAATTGCAAAACAAAACAATTTTCTCTCGCTTCTTACCGCCCACTCTAACCCCCCACTCTCTTTACTTTTATGTACTATTATTATGTATTACTTATACTAATAAATTTGTAATTTATCAGTGAAAATTGCTCTGATTCTTAATTATTTATTATTATATTATTTTTTAATATAATTTTTTATTGAAAACTTTTTTTAAAAATTAATTAAAAAAATATACAGAACATTAAATTAATTAAAAAAATATAGCACAATAGTTTTAATTATACAAATTAATTATTATTTTTTTTTGTTTGAAGTTTAAGTAGTCAAATTAATTATTCAAAAATCAATTCAATAATCTCTGTTATTAAATTTTTTTGTGAAATATGTGTTTTTTTATTTGTAAAACAAAAATACAGCGTCCCAGTTTTTATGGCAACAAAAATAATTTAAACAAAAACCAGATTGTATTCATTTTCAAAGTTTAATATAAAAATTCATTTTCACACATCAGTTTTTCAAGTTTTTTTTTATTTTATTATTGGTTTTGTGATTTCTTGTTTTATTTTCATTTTATTTAATAGTGGATGCCTTCCGGCAGGGTATGGATGGATACAAACTGGGCAAGTATGGAATTATAAGGGAAATTAAAAAAGTATCTACGAATTTTAACAGCAGATCTAGAGCACGGTAGTACGACAGGCCGAGTTTAAGTTAGTTATGTCTGAAAGATTTATTTTTATGCCGGTAGTACACACTCGGCGAGACATAGATAGACATATCTTAAGGTATAAAAAGTATTGCACTTCGACCTTATGGTCCATTATGATCCCCCTTCTACTTCAGTCTAATAAGATTCGCTTCTCCCATATGTTGGCAATGGCCAGGAGCTTGCTTATCAGGTCTTCCTGACGATTCATATATTCGGGGTGAGATGCACCGAATATCTTGTTTCTGCTGTAACCCAGAGGTTCGTAGTCAAAGATAATATGGCTGGATGTTTCTTCCTCCTCGCCACACAATGGACTTCCGCAGGGATTAATGCCCGGTAATGAATCCGGTAACCTTCCGCAGTTGCATCCTGGTCAGCATCAGTGCATCGAGAGATAGCTCTCTTGGTTGCATTCCGAAGCAGTATTTTCCCGAGCTTTTGATGCGGTACATTTTCCCAGTTATCACGGTGTTTATTATAATTCATTCACTCGTTGATCACCTGTTTATATGCAGTCTTTGGAATTCCTAAAATAGACTCTGGGCCTATGAAGGGTATTCCGATTCACTTCTTTGCTAAGGTATATGGTTTTTCGTTTCCTTCGAAACCATTGTGATCTGGGTAACTACATATTATGGCACAGATGTCATATTTTAATCATTTAATTAAGTGGGCAGTCATTGAGTAAAAAGTCTGCGACCGACAGACACAGAGATGATTTCATAAGTGCATCAGTTTTTCGAAGTACGGAACGCTATAAATGATTATCCCATAAAAACAAACCACTTTTGTTTGATATAAATTGAATAATTTTCTTCATAACAACCTTAATAAATATTTTAGCTAATTGCATTTGGTTGTATTCAAATTAAATGTTAATTCTAAATGAACAAAAAAACAATAGTTTTAAATGTTTTTATTAATTTATTTGAAAAAATTAAATATTACATATTAAATTATATGAAATGATATAACTTGGAATTTTCATTGTTTAATCCAACTGAAAATAAAATTAATTAAAAATTAGCAGTTGATAAAAAAACTTTCTAAAGAGAATGGTCTTGAAATTTCAGGACATTTAAAGCCGCATTAATAATATACATCTTCTAGTAACTATTTAACTAGTAATCGTTGTTCATAGGAAAAATATAGTTAAAAATAAATGAAAATAGAATCTTTTGAACAAACTCCTATACTTTATGGACAGTTACATGTGAGTCAAAAACAATGACAAACACAAGCATTTTCTGAAACTTTTGAACAGAAAAGTCGGTCAAATACAATGATAACCCAACCATCTCAGAGACACTTTATGCAAGTGATTTTGTATTGAATAGTAAAACAGTTTTTTTTACTTTAGCACGCTGTCCTGTAAAATCACATTTTTTTAGCTTTTTCGTACGTTTTTCTCGAAAACTGCTGAAGCGATTTGAATCTTTCTAGTTCGAATCAATTCAGATTATTGGGGCAGTATTTTGACCTTTCATTTGACAGAAAAATATCATTCTTACGAAAGATACACCCATGAACGTCAACATATGATATTTTTGACAGCACCACAAATTATACAGACTGTTTTGGAATGCTTTTCCAATAGAGAATCAATGTTAAATATTAGCACTGTAAGTGAGAAGGCCAAATGTCCCTTAAACTCGCCTTACGCACTACCGTGCTCTAGATATATTACTGGTAGGCCGTCTGGTTACTGTGCGGAGTCAGTCAGTACACATCTCATATGCGTATGGTAGTTTGTCATTTAAGAGTGTATACTGACTCATTGACTGTGTGTTTTGTGTGTACTCATTACATGTGTACTGACTGACTCCGCACAGTAACCACACGGTCTGTCAGTAATAAATAATATTTAACATTGATTCTCTATCGGAAAAGCATTCCAAAACAGTCTGTATAATTATTACAATACATAAATATTCAAAATTTCATTCATTCACTAAAAATATAGAGAAATAATTTGCTGAGAAAAATGTACAGAAAAGGATGTACGAGCACTGGAGCCTCAAAATGATTAAGGATTGATTTTTGTTTACATGCAGTTGAAGTGCATATAAATCAATTATAAGTTTCAGGGGGTTTTAAAACTTTAGATGCAAAATGTTTTAGTATGTTAAGGATGTACGAGCACTAGTACATTTATAAAATTCTTCTTCAAAATCTTATATAGTACATTCATAAAAGTCCACAATAAAGTTTTTTTTTATCGTAAGTTAAATGGAGAAAATTTATTATTTTCGGTATGATGGGCCTAAAAATATTCAGAAAAAAACTCGATATTTTGCACCATTCATTTGCATTGAAGAATTTTTAACGAACTAAAAACATACAAAACGACAAAAAAATTATAAAATGTTTTACCTTTTTGAATCCAATGTCAGCGGCGTATTCTCTAAAACACTGTCGGCACAAATTTAAGCCATATTTTCTGATTAAACCGTGTCTGTTAGCACATGCTCGGCTAAAAAAAAAAAAAATTTAATTAAAATATTTCTAAACCGTACATTTTTTTGAGGTTATAATTATAAAATTTCTATATTTCCCGAAAATAAATTAGTGTAAATGTTTTATTTACAATTAATAAACTTATATTTAATATTTATGAAACCTTTTTAAACATTCAACCAATAAACAAACTTTAACAGGTTAGAAAAACTAATAAAACATGTGCTTTTTAGAATACATTATATACTTCTATTAAAAAAAAACTTTATACGATAAATATACATATAAGACTGTACATACCAAGACCTCGACCCCTGTGAAAATTTACGGGGATGGCTATAATGTATGTTTGAGTGTCCCATTTTGATTTTTGAACGACACAGTACACACGTAAAATTAAAATGAGTTAGTATAGTATTTAATAAACTCGGCTTGTCGTGCTACCTGGTGCTACCTATATCACCGCCAACTGGATATAGTTTTTATAAAATTTGAGCATGCGCTATTTAAAACGGAAGAAGGTTATTGACGCGCCATATTCAAATTATTTACACGACAATTATAAATATAATCTGTACAAAACATGTTATATATTACATGATATAATTATTTTGTAAAACTTATAAATCAATTAATTATTCTTACTAATCGTGATAGACAGCAACAATATTATAATAAACCAGTAAGAAATGCAGCATAAATTAATACTGAATCATCTACAATAATTACTTGATATAGAAAGGCTGTAGTGGATAATTGCCAAGATTAAACAAAAATTGAATATTTCTTTTGAATGATGGAATAAGATGTAAAATAATAATAGAAATAAAAATTTTGTAATTTTTTTAAATTTGTAACTTTCATTTTATAATAGTGAACCACTTTTATCCGAAGTATTTTTTTCGGAAACTGAATGAATAAGGAACATATCATTTATATAGTTTTGAAAAATCAGCGATACTTTATTGACCCATTAAGGACGTTCATTTGCTACGCTAAAGTCAAATGAGTACTATCTTTAATAAAATTTATTCAGGATTTGAAAACAGTTGTAAAGTATATCAATAATCTTACAACGATTTATAACCTTTTTTTATTTGTCCTAAATATTTTAAAAGTATTTATTGTAAAATATCAGGAAATGTAAATTAGAAATTGATTTGACTTGATGTGACAGATTTGACAATATATTATTTGACAGTATATTTTTTACTGTGCGTGGTCGCAAGTTTTCAAAATATGGTGGCAAAAACAAATCTAATAAAAAGTTTTAATTTTATTAAACAATTAATTCAAACTTTCGTCAACACCATTTTTAATGCAATTATATAAACTGCATGTTTCAAAGAATATTTATAAACAATATTTATTATGGTGTCTAGTTTAATAATATAGTTATTATAATTTTAAGTACAAACAAATTCTGTTCTCCATCAGACTCTGTGTTAAAAGTTTGATTTTTAATCGATAATTACTCTTCGAAATGATCGTCAACAGGTGTTAAATTTTTGAGAAAGGATAACTACTGAATTGAGCTATTCAATTCACAAAAAAATTTTTTAAATCTACTATTAAGCCTCGTGTATGAACGTCCTTAACGAATCACAATTCAAGTTACAAAAACTTTTATACTTTTTCAATTACATTTTTTGGTCACGAAACTGTTGCACATAGTTTAATTTTCATTTTTCGCCCGTTTCTTATAAGGTCATACCTTCTGATTTCTCTTTCCCATGAATTCGTTTTTTATGACGAACTAAATCATTTTTCTGCACAAACGACTTATCACAAAAATCACACGAAAAAGGTTTTTCTCCGGTGTGAATTCGTTTATGTCTATTTAAACAACTTTGATCATTAAATGATTTATCACACACATAACATGAATACGGTTTTTCTCCAGTATGAATTCGTTTATGCCGAGCTAAACCATTACAATTGGTAAATATTTTCATACAAATATCACATAAAAATGGTTTTTCTCCACTATGAATTCGTTTATGTTGATTTAAATTACTTCGATGATTAAATGATTTATCACATTCATCACATGAAAAAGGTTTTTCTCCAGAATGAATTCGTCGATGTGTACTTAAACTGTTTTGTTGAGAAAATGTTTTATTACAAACATCACATGAAAAAGACTTTTCTCCAATATGATTTCGTTTATGTATAATTAAATTACTTTGCCAATTAAACGCTTTATCACAAACATCACATGAAAATGGTTTTTCTCCGGAATGAATTCGTTTATGTGCAACTAAATTGTTTTGACTTGAAAATGTTTTATCACATACATCACATGCAAAATGTTTTTCTCCAGTGTGGATTCGTTTATGTATAATTAAATTGCTTTGATGGGTAAATGTTTTATGACATACATCACATGAAAATAGTTTTTCTCCAGTATGAATTCGTTTATGTCTGGCTAAATTGTTCCAGTGGGTAAAGATTTTACTACACACATCACATGTAAAATGTTTTTCTCCATGTACAACACGTTTATGAATGTTTAAGTTACCTTGTCGAGTGAATTTTTCATCACAAGCATCACAAGAAAAAGGCTTTTCTCCAGTGTGATTACGTTTATGTGCAACTAAATTGTATTGACGTGTAAATTTTTTATTACAAACATCACATGAAAAACCTTTGTTTTCAACATGTTCCGAAATATTGTCATTGAATATTTCATCCTTAATTATGAATTCTGTATTTAATTCTTTTTCAAGTTTAATGTTTTCATTTTTAGTTGTGTAGAATGGTTCATTTTCCAGTTTATCACTTTCGTTTTGAATTAGTCCATGTTTTACTGTAACATTTTCTTCTAATATTTCATCTTTAATTATAAATTCTGTATTTATTTCTGTTTCAAGTTTGATGTTTCCATTTGTGGTGGTGAAGAATTGTTCATTTACATATATTTGTTCATTTTCTATTGTATCAACTTCTTCTAATATTTCAGTTTTGATAAGTCCATGTTCCATTGTAACACTTTCTTCTAATGTTTCATCGTTTATTAATCTATTTTCCACTGTATCATTTTCTTCTATTATTTCGTCTTTAATTAGTCCATGTTCCATTGTAACATAAACATCTTCTAACATTCTATCTCTAATTATTAATTTTTCTTCACCGTTGAACGGGTTGAACCATGAAGAATAGATATATTAGGAGAGCGAACGTAATGTTAAAAAAACGGTCAAGAATTGGTGTAACTATCTTTTATCAGTAGGGGTCACTGGTCTCAGTGCCGTACGGAATTTAAATGTTTAAATGTAGGCGCCAAGAAATCACTTTCATTCAGTTAATAAGAAGTCTTAGTTTTATAGATAATAAAAAATTGTTTTCGATTATCAAGTAATAATTAAATAAATATTAATAATAGAGAATTCTTAATAATCTGCAATAAATTAAAAGATGAAGAATCATAGTGATAATTGCAATTAATAATAATATACAAATATATGTTTACAATACTAACATATATTAGATAAAGAAAGATGACAAAACCGGTAATTACAGACCATATTCCTTTCGTAAATGCAGACACGCATTCCTAACCTTAAACAACCTTCCACTCATAGATATATAACAGTATATCTATGCTTTCCCTGTACAACATCTTCCCATTTTTTCACATTTATAAAATTAAACAATTTTTATACTTACAATTTTTATTTGTAAGATGTGATAACCGTTGATTTTAATATGTAATAATAATAATAATTCCGTACGGGTATATTCGCAATGCCGCTAGTGGCGAAAATAATAACTATGATCTCTACACGTTTTTGAGGACGAAAAAACAGACGAATTGCCTATGTCGTTCAATCTCCTATTTATCTATTCTTCATGGGGTTGAACGAAAGATTCTCAAGTTTTGATCATAGATAAGGTTGTATTATAGATAGGTATCGCTCATAGAGCTGAATTCATTTGTTTTGACTATTATATGCGCGTAAGGGGAACTTTTTTAAAAGTAGAAGGGCAACTTATTATAGTGGTTATATTTCACACGTTTAAATAAAATGATAAATGGATTACAAGTGAGGGAAACATTAATATGTTTCCTCCCCGTCATTTTGAAAATAGACTGATCCACTCAAACTGTGACGATATTCGAGGCTTCTTTACAAATGAATATACTTCTATTACTAATCTCTGCTCATACATTTCGTCAAAGTTGTAGGTTAGTTCTGACTCGATTCACCGCAACATGGAGACTATATAATGTTTAATATCTATGCACCGCAAGATGCTTCAGTCAATTAACCGGGTTTTTGACGTTTCAATGGACGTCATTTAGTTTGGTTGTAGTGACGGACGGTAGAGGTAAGGAGTATCCTATCTGTGTCTTGAATAATAATAATACGTAAGAGGGATATCGCAAATGGGTTCCTAGACCAAGGGGTCCTCTGTGCTCTCCTTGAGGACAACCTGTCACACGAAGGCGAGATGTCTCCGGGCAAGAGGTGCTATTTTAAGCAGATGGAGCTATAGGATTTTGTTGAGGCCAGACGCCGCACAGCAATCCCACAGCTTCTCCGCCAGGATTGATACAAATAAAGATCAAAATTTGATTACAAATTAATGTTTTTTTTACTAAACATAATTAAATTATTTAAAACTGTAATTAAATATTTATTACAACGAATCAATATTATGAAAGTTCAATTTTAATGTCGATCATTTGTATATCAATTCATATTTTAGAGCTTAAAAATATATTAGTTAGACATCTACATTATATTGTTCAAATTTATAATTAAATATTGATATGCAAAAATTAAATCATACACCAGGAATCAAACCTCGGACATCTGGATATTTGGCGAAGTGTGCTAACGCGTTAAACCAAGTTCTAAAAATATAAGTATTTAAATTTTTACTAAAAAAAGTTCATGAATAAATAACTAAATTTTATTATCAATAATAAATAGAAAAATATTTTATTCAAATAAATGAATTAAATTTACATTGTCTAATATGCTAAGAAAAATTAATTTTAGTGTACGAAAATTCTCCAGCAAAAACGATAATTTTGCAGCCCTAGCCAGATAAAGCTCTCTACCATAAATGCCAACACTGGCCCTACCTAGTTTTTTTGTATATCGACGATCTAGCAGTAGCTACTGAATTGTAACAAATTGAGGATTCATAAAAATTTCAGGGCTCAATAAACAACTATCAACTTTAATTTTTATTAATTATTTAATTTACATTTTTAAGTTACTATATTTGTTTACAGAATTTATTTATCAATGATCTGAGCTTTTCTTGTCGACGTTTTCTATTGATTATTTTTTCGCATGCGTATGAGACAAACGTTTAGCTAATTTGTTTCGACCGTAAAATTTTTTATTGCAATACACATGAAAATGGTTTTTCTTCAATGCGACTTGATTAATGTCGAACTAAATTAGTTGGCACATTATATGTTTTGTCACAAACATCACATGAAAATTGTTTTTATCCAGTGTGGATTCGTTTATGTTCACGGCTTTGATAATTAAATATTTTGCCACAAACTTCACATGAAAATGATTATTCTCTAGTATGAATTCGTTTATGTCGAGTTAAATATCCTTGCTTATTAAATGTTTTATTACAAACTTCACATAAAAATGGTTTTTCTCCAGTGTGAATTCGTTTATGTCTATTTATATTACTTTTATTATTAAATGTTTTATCACAAACATCACATGAAAATGGTTTTTCTCCAGTGTGGATTCGTTTGTGTACAGTTAAAGTGCCTTGTCGATTAAATGTTTTATTACAATCATCACATGAAAATGGTTTTTCTCCAGTGTGGATTCGTTTGTGTACAGTTAAAGTGCTTTGTTGAATAAATGTTTTATTACAATCATCACATGAAAATGGTTTATTTCCAGTGTGGGTTCTTTTATGTTGAGTTAAAAGGCTTTGAACTCTATATGTTTTATCACATACATCACATGAAAATGGTTTTTCTACACTGTGACTTCGTTTATGCCTGGCGAAATATTTCCACTGGGTAAAGATTTTACTACACACATTACATGTAAAATGTTTTTCTCTATGTACAATACGTTTATGAACAATAAAACCGGGTAGTCGAATAAATGTTTCATCACAAGCATCACATGAAAATGGTCTTATTTTTCTAGTGTGCTTACGTTTATGTGCAACTAACTTGTTTTGACGTGGAAATTTTTCATTACAAACATCACACGAAAAACCTTTGTCTTCAACATGTTCTGAAACATTGTCATCGAATATTTCATCTTTAATTATATATTCCGTATTTATTTCTGTTTCAAGTCTGTTGATGTTTTCATTTGTGGTGGTGAAGAATTGTTCATTTAGATATATTTGTTCATTTTCCAGTGGATCATCTTCTTCTAACATTTCAGTTTTGATAAGTCCATGTTCCATTGTAACACTTTCTTCTAATGATTCATCAAATATATTTTCCACTATATCACTTTCTTCTAGTATTACATCTTTTAGTAGTCCATGTTCCATCGTAACTTACAAATCTTCTAACATTCTATCTCTAATTATTAGTTTTCTTCGCCGTTGAACGAAAAATTCTCACGTCATAGATTAAGTTGTATTATCTTGAGCACGGAAGTGCGCAAGGCCGAGTTTAGATAAGTATCTCTCATACATTTTGCCAAATTTGTAGGTTACCATAATAATAATTTATAGGAAGTTTTAAATTGTTAAGGACGTTCATGCATGATAATAGATAAAAAAATTATGTAGTTATAGAATCCTCACCAAAAATTTAAAACCTATTGACGATCATTTCAAATAGTAATTATCGATTAAAAATCAAACTTTTTACACAGCGTGAGAACAGAATTTTTCTGTGCATAAAATTATAATAACTATATTATTAAAGTAGCGCGCACAATAAATAATGTTTATATTTTTTGAAATATGCAGTTGACGAACATTTGAATTAATTATTTAACTAATTCTACATTATGATTTCTATATTTCACTATATTATGAAAACTAGCGAAATCACACAAAAAAAAAATATACATCATAGTTTATTATCAGATCTGTCGTATTTTTAGTTTACATTTACTGATATTTTTCAATAAATACTTTAAAAATATTTAGGACAAATAAAACAAGGTTATAAATCGTTGTAAGATCATTGATATACTTTACAACTTTTTTCAAATTCTAAATAAATTTTATTAAAGATAGTACTCATTTGACTCTAGCGTAGCGAATGAACGTCCTTAAGTTTTACTGGTTTTCTTGAATCTTGATATTACTTGTTCATAGATAATAGATTGATGTCTATACTCTAACCTCAATAATTGATGTATACGTTTCAACGGCTGGTAATAAACTGACATTTATTAGTTTGGTTTTGGTTACGGAGAGTATTGGTAAGGAGTATCCCACCTGTGTCTTCAATTGAAAGTGTCTAATTTATAATTGACCCACCAGAGAGCATATCCAAGCACTAGAGTTTCCAATAAGCATTCGATTCACAAACATACAAAAAAATAATGTCAATAAAATTTGATAACAAATAGATCAAAATATATCCGACTTGTATAAAATAATTTAAATACAAATACATAATATAAATTAGTATTTATATTTGAATACCAATTTCTGCCATCTACCGGCGACAGTATTGAAACACAATCAATATTTTCTCTAAGTTATGTGAAATGACTTCAAAAAGATCAAAGTTCCGACAAGAAACGTCCCTTCTTTATTTGATGTTAATGTTTGTATTTTTTCCATGTTCCATTATAAAACTTTCATCTATTATTTTATCTTCAATTATTAATTCTGTATTCAATTCTTTTTCAAGTTTAAATTTTTTTGTTAATTTTGTTAAGTCGCTATTTCTTGAAACTATGACGGTTAGGAATAGAATAGATTGAGTTGTATTAAGGTTAGGGTAACCAGTCCAAGTGTCCGAGCGATCTAAGGCGTTATGCCTACTTGGAAACTGGGAGGTTATAGGTTCAAATCCCGACATCGGCAGTTTGCTAATTATTAAAAGAAAGGCGGTTAATTGACTAAACTGTCGGCGTACGGACAAGAACGAAGTAACCGGCTATGCTTGAGAAGGTTTCCTTCACGAACTCCAGATGAATATCGGTATAGTTCCTACCATAGTCGGCTGCAGTCGCACATCCTACCAATTCTTAATCTACACAAAAATTCCTTCCACTCCACTCACATCCTAAGGCATCACAATGGACCTTATGATCGAAGTGTAGCCCGTCCAGGGTAGCCTCTACAATATATCTATCTATCTAAGGTTAGGGGGTAGACTGTTGAGTTGTATTGTATCCAATTAAAAGCGTTAATCGTAACTAGTGATAAGTGAGACAGTCCTCTATTCGTACATTGCTGGCTGGGTACATTGTCCAAAAAATAAAAAAATGCTTAAATGTGAAAATTGTTAAAAAACTGAAAAGAGAAATTGTTTAGAATCAAATAAAAATGCTGAAAAAACGGTAGCTCGCAATGATGTAATTAATCAAATTAATGTATACGGAGGATATTTCTATGCAAACAAAGCAACCATATTTGTATTCCGGCCCTCGCTACTTTAAATAAATCAAAATAAATATTTATTTAATATGAATACAATTGGAACGATAATATAAACTTATAAATTTTGTCTATTATTTCGAAATTTATTGTCTTTTTTTTTTTTAATCTCAAAATAGTTCAGTCAAAATGTGTTGCCATTTGTTGTTAGATTTGTTATTGTTTTAAAAAATGAAGTTATTTAGGTGTTTGGAAAAGGATGAATCAGATTCATCATTAACTTCTGGGACTGTGTGGAGTCTATAAAATTCACAGGAACTAACTAGAATTTGGGTTAGTATTATTCGAAACGGGACTGAAGCCAAAAAAGATATCTTCTCAGAGTTTTTTCCATCTCAAATCCTCTTATTTTCTACAGTGGTACGAATTATTGCCTTCGTCTCTGTTACTCACAACTGCGATTGTATAGAAACAAAGGCATGATTATACAGATCGAAATTTTGTCTCTCCCTAAAAATAAATACCAGATAAATAATGACGTTCATCTAAGAGAAAAAAGCGCTGTATTTGGTGATGTTAGAAAGTGTTTTATGCTATGTTTCTACAGACATTTTGAAGCATATGAAGCTTCTCATTTTGCCTTTATATTTCGTTTACAAACAAACTTAATAAGATATTTAGTAGCCTTGATCTATGTAAGAACTAACAACAGATGTGTGATATTCTGTTTACAACTGTCCAGCGGAAAGTAGTCCAAAGCATTTCATACTCTGTTTCAGTGCTGCCAATGTGCGGTTAATTGCCCGTTATTTGGGTAACTTAGCCTCTTATGAGTAATCTGCCAGCTATAATAGTGTAGAAATCCGATACATTATCACGCTTCTTTTTATGATTATAAGTTAGAACTGCACAAACATGCAGGGATCGCATTAGCGTCTGCTGGGTCTAGCAACTAGCAAGAGACTAAACATTTATGCCTATTGACAATGAAATAAATTTTTATCTCCCGGTATGTACAAAGCCAAGTAGCCGAGCGGTCTAAGGCGTTATGTCTGCGCAGTATGCAGTACTTGGAAACTGGGAGGTTATGGGTTCGAATCCCGACATCGGCAGTTTGTCAATTATAAAAATAAAAAGGGGCGGTTAATTGACTAAACTGTCGGCGTATGGACAAGAACGAAGTAACTGGCTATGCTTGAGAAGGTTTTCTGCAGTTTCCTTCAGATGAATATCGGCATAGTTCCTATCATAGTCGGCTGCAGCCGCATATCCTACCAATTCCTAGTCTCCTCACAAATTCCTTCCACTCCACTCACATCTTAAGGCATCACAATGGACCTTATGGTCGAAGTGTAACCCGTCCAGGGCAGCCTTTACAATCTATCTCTATCTCATGTACAAGGCACTGACTTCTATCTATATAGATTGTGGTTTGTTATGGGGTAAACGAAAATTACGACTGATGTCTCCCAGTGTAAGCCTCAGATTTTCAGATACCTATCTACTTTATGACTGGGCTAAAAATTATGAACACAACTAAAGTTAAATGCTTATGAAACATAAAATTTAAATCGTCTATTTATTTTAGCTACTTTTAAATTTTTTAGTTTTAAATAAAATAAATAAATGTTTTATTCACATGTCACAAATAAATTGTAAATTTTTACAAAAATAGTTCCTTATATACCTACATTTTCAAAATATGTATAATTAACTCTATAATAATGAAAATATATTATTTTATTTATTAGTATTTTACTTTATTGAAAATGACGATTAAAATAAATGATATAAAAAATGTGATGGAAAACGAGCCAAATAAACCGAAAATACTTCGTGAATTATTAACAACAATTACCGGTAAGTTATCAAAAATCATTTATTTAATTTTTCTCTACAAATATTTAATCGGTGTCGGCCAAGATGATTTCAGTTTGACTCACACTTGTTTACAAAACATTGCGAACTCAACGTGCAGTAACAAATATATACTATTCGCATCACTGACGTATATCATCAAAGTATGCTTATAGGTATAAACGCACTGACCTCTCTAGAGGTCAGTGTATAACAGTTCCTAGACTGCCTAACCGCCTCAACTAGCCAAGGTACTATGAAGAATAGATATATTAGGAGATTGAACGACATAGGCAATTCGTCTGTTTTTGTGTCCTCAAAAACGTGTAGAGATCATAGTTATTATTTTCGCCACTAGTGGCAGTGCGAATCTGCCCGTACGTAATTATTATTATTATTACATATTAAAATCAACGGTTATCACATCTTACAAATAAAAATTGTAAGTATAAAAATTGTTTAATTTTATAAATGTGAAAAAATGGGACGATGTTGTACAGGGAAAGCATAGATATACTGCTATATATCTATGAGTGAAAGGTTGTTTAAGGTTAGGAATGCGTGTCTGCATTTACGAAAGGAATATGGTCTGTAATTACCGGTCTTTCTTTATCTAATATATGTCAGTTATTGTAAACATATATTGTTATTATTAATTGCAAAATTATCACTATGATTCTCCATCTTTTAATTTATTGCAATTATTAAGAATTCTCTATTATTAATATTTATTTAATTATTACTTGATAATCGAAAACAATTTTTTATTATCTATAAAACTAAGACTTCTTATTAACTGAATGAAAGTGATTTCTTGGCGCCTACATTTAAACATTTAAATTCCGTACGGCACTGACACCAGTGACCCCTACTGATAAAAGATAGTTACACCAATTCTTGACCGTTTTTTTAACATCACGTTCGCTCTCCTAATATATCTATTCTTCATGCAAGGTACTCAGAGTTCATTTCAAATCGCGATTGGTTTTTATTTCGGACAATGTCAAAAAACTCAATGTGAAGAAATGAACAAGCAATACATCACTCTTTTTTCATCTTATTGTAGACAGTATAAAAATTGCATGCGCATAAAATCCTATTAAAAGGTCTATAATGAACATGCCGCGCAGGCGCGCTGAAACAAAAATTAGTACTTTCTCCAGCTATATAGAGGTCATACCGGGTATATGACAGATTATTATTAATACGTTGTTTATATATACAGGCGTGACGTCAAACTTAACATATTAGCCGACAACGTTTAAGTGGGAAATTAAATCCTTGAATTATTTAAATAAAAATTAACATAGCTTTGCGCAAAAAAGATAGATTCTGATTTTTGTTTTCATAAACTTTCCTTTCAACTCCAGAGGGTATCAGAATCATTAGAAAACTTCTAACTTGTTTTAAGAACTTTGTGAACTGGGCACCTGTTTTAATATTTGCGAAAAGGTAAAATATCTAGCAAATTCTTAATTTGCGCTTCCAAAATTGAAACGTATTTGTGCATCTTTTTGTGTTTTTTTAAATCAAATAATCAAAACCGAGTGTTGGAATTTTTTCATTTGGAAATAATAGGCTTTCCCGCTTTCTGCAATAAGAATTATGTGCGTTTTCAATAAGAATTATTCATAAAAGTTTTTTTCCTCTTACAGTTGCGCTAAGCATGATGTCATGCGGCATCCACTACAGTTGGCCATCACCAACCTTGCCAAAATTACTAAGCGAAGATTCTTATATACCAATAAACGATTCGGAAGGATCGTGGTTAGCTGTGGCACCATCAATTTTGTCAATATTTTCTGCCCCGCTAGCCGCAGATTTAGTGGATCGTTATGGACGCAAAATATCAACAATGCTAACCATACCTTTATATTTAATATCATGGCTTTGCATTGGCTTCACAAATGTCTATTATATAATGTTATTAGGTCGTTCTATTGCTGGCATTGCAGATGGTATCGCCTATACCGTCGGATTGATTTATGTAGGCGAGATTGCAAGCAGTCGTATTCGAGGATTTTTAACAAGTTTTCTATCAGTGGTCCTTCTATTTTCTGGATTGTTTGTCAATAGTCTTGGACCATTTGTTTCAATACAAAAATTTGCATTTATATGCGCAATTGTACCATTGGTCCAATTTGTTTTATGTATTTTCTTACCGGAGTCGCCATACTATTTGCTAATGAAAGATGACGTTAAAAATGCTACCGAAAGTTTACAATATTTACGGGGTGGTACATCAGCAAATATCACACAAGAATTGGAGGATATGAAGAGTGCAGTCAAACGGCAAATGTCAGAACGTGGTGCTTATAAAGATGTAATCGTTCAACCTGGAAATTTTCGGGCGCTGTTCATATGTATTGGATTACGGACATCGCAACAGCTATCTGGAATAACCGCAGTCGTATTTTATAACCAATATATATTCGCAGCGAATAATGAATTTATCGCAGCAACAACAGCCGTGATTATTTTTAATGTATTACAAATGGTCTCAGTATGTTTTTCGTCCTTTATTCTCGATAAATTGGGTAGAAAAATTTTATACACCATATCTTCTGCGGGCTGTGCAATTACTTTAGGTGTTACGGCAATATATTTCTATGTCAAACAAGATGGCGTCGATGTATCGGAATATTTTTGGTTACCAATGATCTCATTATGCGGTTTTATTGTTGCATATAATCTCGGTATGAGTATTGTACCGATTACAATGTTATCGGAATTATTTCCGACAAATGTAAAAGCAAAAGCTTTAGCTGTTATGGATGTGTTTGTTTCCCTTCTTGCCACTATTGTTACAAAATTATTCCAACATTTAGATAGCACCTATGGAATGTATGTTCCATTTACGGTATTCGCGTTTAGTTGTATTTTGGGGGTTATATTTGGAATTGTTTACTTACCGGAAACGAAAAATAAAACTCTGGAAGAAATACAAATGATGCTTCGTCGTAAATCCATTGATGGAACTTCAACAGCAGAAGTTAGAAATAACCAGACAACTGGAGAGGTTTTTGCTTATATTTAATAGGCGATTTAGTACAGTCAAATAAGGTAGAAAATAGACTGAACCGCGGAATGATAGTTAATAAGTTGAAAATCTGCTTAGACCTTTCTTTTGATATTCTTAACATTGGCTTAAGTCAGATAAAATCACGTGTACGCGCCTTAAAATATTTAAGATCAAAGGTTGCGAAAATCGATTTTCTTTCGAAGATGTATCCTGTTCAGATTGAGTGCATCGAGGGACAGATTCTTGGATGCATTCCGAAACAGTATTTTTCCGAGTTTTTAATAAATTAATAACTTTTTAACCGAAATAACCGAATAAAAAAGGTACAAATCAACTAAAAAAATTTGAAAAATGATCAGCGCTACTTTTGTGGCTCATTGGCTTTATACCTGTTTTATATTAAAAATTTAAATGATTTTAAATTTTAAAAATTTAAACTATTCATTTAGTTTTATTGAAAAACTTTTTACATGTTTAAATTACAACTTTAGGTCACAGAACTGTCACACAAAATTGTGTGATGAGTTCGTTTATGTGTTATTAAACCGCTTGGCTGAGTAAATGTTCTGTCACAAACATCACATGCAAAAGGTTTCTCTCCCGTATGAATTCGTCTATGTTGAATTAAATTGTTGCGCTGATTAAACGCTTTATTACAAAATTCACATACGTATGGTTTTTCTCCCGTATGAATACGTTTATGTTGAATTAAACTGATTTGTTGACTAAATATTTTATTACAAATTTCACATGTATAAGGTTTCTCTCCCGTATGAGTTCGTCTATGTTGCGCTAAATTATTGCGCTGATTAAATGTTTTCTTACAAAAATCACATGAATACGGTTTTTCACCCGTATGAAATCGTTTATGTTGCGCTAAACTGACATGCTGACTAAACACTTGATCACAAACATCACAAGCATACGGTTTTTCTCCCGTGTGAATTCGTCTATGCTGTAATAAATTATTTCGCTGACTAAATGCTTTATCACAAAAATCACATGGAAAAGGTTTTTCACCGGTGTGAATTCGTTTATGTCTATTTAAATCACATTTCTGTGCAAAGATTTTCTCACATAAATCACATGAGAACGGTTTTTCACCGGTATGAAATCGTCTATGTTGTATTAAATTGTATCGTTGATTAAAAGTCTTGTCACAAAAATCACATGTAAATGTTTTTTCGTCAGTATCAATTTGAAATGTTTTAGCATCACGTTGGGAAAACGGTTTTTCTCCAATGTGTAGACGTTTATGTATATATAAACTATTTTTTTGAATAAATGTTTGATCACAAACATCACAGGCGAAAGGTTTTTCGCCGGTGTGGAGTCGTTTATGTATTTTCAAAGTACTTTGTTGCGTAAATGTTTTATCACAGAAATCACATGAAAATGGTTTTTCTCCCGTGTGTAAACGTTTATGTATATTTAAACTACTTTGTTGCGTAAATGTTTTATCACAGACATCACATGCAAATGGTTTTTGTCCAGAATGAAGTTGTTTATGCCGAATTAAATTACTTTGATGGGTAAATGTATTATTACAGACATCACATGAATAAGGTTTTTCTCCCGAATGAATTCGATTATGTGCAATTAAAAGATATTGATGCATAAATGTTTTATTACAAATATCACATGCAAAATTTCGCTCAGTATGAATTTGTGGTTGTTCTAGGACATTTCTATCGAATTGTTTGCACTTAATGGATGCATTGAATTCGTTTATAGTTCGTTCAGGATTCACTTGAATATTTTCATGAAATATATGATTTTGTGGATGTTCTAGAACATTTCCACCAAATTGTTTGCACTTAACTGATGCATTCAATTCGTTTTTTGCCATGAAGGATTGTTCATTTTGAAGAGAGCGTTCAGGATCAACTTGAACATTTTCATGCAATATATGAATTTGTGGATATTCTAGAACATTTCCATCGAATTGTTTGCACTTAATTGATGCATTCAATTCGTTTTTGGGCGTGAAGAACAACTGTTCATTTTGAAGAGAGTGTTGAGGATCCAGTTGAACATTTTCATGCAATATTTCATCTTTAATTGTGATGTCTGTTGGTAATTGCTATTTAACTGCAATATTTTCATATTTGATGAACTGTTCATTTTTGTGATTTCCTTCATGTTCCACTGCAACACTTTCATGATCCATTCTAAAACGATCTTCCAATAGACCATTTGTGATAATTATTGATTCTGTATGTGATTTATTTCTGTTGTGATGAATTCGTTTATGTGTATTTAAATTGTTTTGTCGATTAAATGTTTTATTACAAAAATCACACGCAAAAGTTTTTTCTCCAACGTGAATACGTTTAGGTTGAATTAAATCACTTAAATGTTTCACTGCTTTATTATAAACGTTTAATGAAAACTGTTTTTTATTTTTATGAGTGCGTTTATGTTCAATTAAATTACTTTTCTTTGTAAATATTTTGTCACAAAGATCACACGAGAAAGGTTTTTCACCAGTGTGAATACGTTTATGTGATGTTAAACTACCGTGTTGAGTAAATGTTTTATCACAAATATCACATGAAAAAGGCTTCTCACCCGTATGACGTCGTTTATGTTGATTTAAATTATTTTGTTGACTAAATATTTTATCACAAATATCACAAGCATACGGTTTTTCTCCCGTGTGAATTCGTCTATGTTGAACTAAATTGTTACGTTGATTAAATGCTTTATCACAGAAATCACATGGAAATGGTTTTTCACCGGTATGAATTCGTGTATGTCTATTTAAATCACTCTTTTGTGTAAATATTTTCTCACAAAAATTACATGAATAACGTTTTTCGCCATTGTGAATGCGTTTATGATGATCTAAACTACTTTGTTGAGCAAATGTTTTATCACACATATCACATGGAAATGGTTTTTCGCCGGAGTGAATTCGTTTATGTTGAATTAAACCACTTAAATATTTGAATGATTTATTACAGATATCACATGAGAACGATTTTTCATCTGTATGAATTCGTTTATGTTCAATTAAACCACTTTTCTGATTAAATGTTTTCTCACAAAGATCACATGAAAAACGTTTTTCTCCAATATGAATTTGTTTATGTGTATTTAAACTGCTTTGTTGAGTAAATGTGTTATGGCAGATATCACATGAGTAAGGTCTTTCTCCAGTGTGAATTCGATTATGTGCAATTAAATGATGTTCGCGTGTAAATGTTTTATTACAAATATCACATGAAAACGGTCGATTTCTAGTATAACTTCGTGGTTGTTCTAAAAAGTTTCCATCGAATGATTTAGAATTAATTTTTAAATCTGCATTCAATTCGTTTTGATTTCTGTGTTCACTTTCTTCCAATATTTCATCTTTAATTACGATTTGTGTTTGTCGATTTAATTCAAAATTTTTATATTCGTTGAACTGATCCTCTACGTGAGTTAGTTCACATTCTATTGTAACGTTGTCTTCCAGTGTTTCATCTTGAACACTTTCTTCTAATATTTCAGCTTTAATTAATACTTGTTCCATCGTAACACTATCTTTATCTGAAGTCACTTCTTTTTTAATTTTAATGTGTTCTTCATTGATAAATAAATGATTATTGACATCATGAAATGTAGACATTTTTATTTTGTTTTTATTGATTTAATGAATTCAAAATTTTCCATGGATATAGAAAAAAACTTCACTTATTTAAAACGGATGAATTTCGATTATGATTTATTATTTAACATAGGTGGGGTATGAAATTGTGACCTGGATACTCAAATTTCTAGAAACAATTGCTTTATTTTCTGTATAAACAACTGCTAAACATTGCTGTTCACAATGGCGGAACTAGATGAAAGATACTGATACTCTGCCTGGTAGTCAAATGATGTACTAAATAACGCAGTACTCGGGTATTCATATTTCTAAGGGTGCGTTTTAATTGCACGCTAAATAATGAAGTTTACTTCATAAGAAAACTCATTCAGATTTAAATATTTTCGAATATAAAAGTTTGTAAATTAAAAAAAAACAACTAAAATAGACAACATACTAAAAAGTTAATTGCTAAAGTATGGCGCAGTTTGTGTTTACAACATCGAAGTTTTCTCAAAGAAATTTTCAATACAAAACTCACTACTTTTTTACAAATAATGATTTCCCATAATTTACCAACATTTCCATCTCTTTACACGTTTTAATATTTTACTTCAGAATATAATTATTAACACAGATGCATTTTCATGTTGACGCTTGACACTCATTTTGGTCATTTGGTTGAATTTTAAATTTCCCGCCAGATGAAAAAACGTACCGTTAAAACTACTCTTTAAATTATAAATTTTGCCCCAATTCCTAGAACAATTATTTGTATTTTATAAATACGTTTTTCGACTAAAAGATAGTCATCATCGGTATGAATTCGCTAATCGTAACTATCTCTGGGATATGGAGTCAGAGATATGTTACTCGTTGCTAATTTGGTGCGTGTCTCACACGCACCATGATAAAGTGAAGTTATAAATGTCTGTCCAGCGGAACACTCGCAACTTGTCATAGAGCGTATATGCGCGTCGAAGCTTTTTTCGCTAACCAAACGTATTGACTGTACATTTTTCACATGGCTGGAAATTTTAAATACGAACAAATGACCAAAAGTAAAGCTCAAAACGAGCGTCAAAAGTTCACATGAAATTGCGTTTACTTGATGGTAGATTTTCATGTAATTAATCTGAAAATTATATTACTGATAGAAAGCTACACTATTCTCGAGTGATATAAGCCACATTTTACTGTAAAACAAGTTGAAAAAAATGAGCTGATTGGCTACTTCATCGGCGTGAGCTGACCAAACGGTTTGAAAAAAATGATCACAATGTATTGGAATCACTGGCAGAAGACGGAGCTTGATATTTCAACCTACTATCAGTAGTTACTAAGTTACTCAACAGATTACGACTATAGTGTTGACCAATGGGTACGTCACGGGGGTATGGACAAAAAACATCGACCTACTAGCTCTAGCTTATAATTTACCCACCAGAGAGCAAATCCAAGTGCAAGAGTTCCCAAATTGGTCTTTAGTAGTAGTTAAAAGAAAAAATAATAAAAAGTAATGTTTAGATGTATTTATTAGGTACAAGAAATCAATCCATATTTTAAAAAAATCTAAAACAGGTAAATATGGCACAAACGAAGATACACGAGAATGCTAGTATTGTATATAAAATGAAATTTTGTCAATTAACCTCAATCAAACCAATTTAAAAATACGAAATTGTAAAACAAAATTCCCAAGCGTATAATTAATCTATTAATACATAAACAATTAAAATTTCAGTCATTAATATATATAAGAACAAAACATGATTATTTAACTTTAATGAATTAATTACTCAATCAATTTTATTAATAACACTTTTAATTATTCAATTAAAATTTTAAATCTTGGAACTGTTTGTATGAATTCGTTCATCTACGTTGTTTTGTGAAGTTGTTTATGTTTAATTAAATTGCTTTTCTGTTTAAATGTTTTATCACAAACATCACATGAAAAAGGTATTTCTCCGGTATGAATTCGTGTATGATCAGCTAAATTGTATTTGGTTGAAAATGCTTTATCACAGAAATCACACGGAAAAGGTTTTTTTCCAGTGTGGATTAGTTTATGTTTATTTAAACTGCCTTGTTGCGTAAATGTTTTATAACAAATATCACATGAAATAGGTCTCTCTCCGGTATGAGTTCGTGTATGTTGAATTAAACTAATTTTCTGATTAAATGTTTTTGCACAAATATCACATGAAAATGGTTTTTCTGCAATATGAATTCGTGTATGTACATTTAAAGAGCTTCGTTGATTAAATGCCTTATTACAAATATTACACGAATACGGTTTTTCACCGGTGTGAATTCGTTTATGTTTAATTAAACCATCATGATGTATAAATGTTTTATCACAAACATCACATGAATATGGTCTCGCTCCGGTGTGAATTCGTTTGTGTACAGCTAAATTATGTTCGCGTGTATATTTTTTATTACAGATGTCACACGAAAGATATTTTACTCCCGTATGAATTCGTTTATGCTCATTTAAATTGGTATATTGAGTAAATGTTTCATTACAAATATCACATGAAAATAATCGTTTTTTAGCATTAATTATCGGATGTTTTGTTAACCCTGTATTCATATCGTTTTCATTACTGGATGTGGATAATTCTTCATTTATATCAGTTCGCTCATGTTCCACTTGATCACTTTCTTCCAATATTTCATCTTTAATTTCAATTTCTGTTTGTAATTGTTGATCATAATCAAAATTTTTGAACTGTTCCTTAACATGAATTAGTTTTTGTTCCATTTTAACATTTTTTTCTGATGTTTCATCCGAAATATTTTCTTCTAATATTTCGGTTTTAATACGTACATGTTCCATTGTATCATTGTCTTCCAGTGTTTCATCTTGAACACTTTCTTCTAATATTTCAGCTTTAATTAGTACTTGTTTCATCGTAACACTATCTTCTAACATTCCGTTTTGAATTATTAATTCTGCATTCACATTTTTCTCAACTTTAATGTGTTCTTCACTGATAAACAAAGGATCTTTGACATCATGAAATGTAGACATTTTTCTTGATTTATTTAATTCACAATTTTTCGCCTATATAGAATTTCGCAAGTTTAAATTGGATTAATTTCGATTATTAAAAATAATTTTTTTTAATCTTATTTAATTAAAACAATTCGTTATTTGGATATATGCAAACAAACGAGATACTGAATTAGATTGAGGTGTATTGGATCATTGACCTCTATATATATGGACTGTGGAGGTTAGAGTATAGAAGGAGAACTATCTCCATGTTATAAAAAGTGTCCCCTAAATAGAAGAAAATTTAGATGGCGCTGGTGTACTGTAATACCAATTTTAAAGAAACTAAAAGTAGATATTAAAAGTAGAATAGGACAGGCTAACATCCGCTTTGTAAAGGCGGAATTTTTAAATTATTACATAAATCATATGAAACCTTAGATGTTAAAGAAGTAGAACCACTATTTATTTAAGAAATTCCTTGAATATAATAAACAACGAATTAGTGATGAATTTTCAAGTCACAATAAATTTGAAAAGTTAAAGGTATTTTAATAACAAAATTATAATTAAGAAACTTGAAGTAATATATATTTCAATTAATAAATTTTGTTCAAAAAATAGAATAATCAAATTTTTATCGAAGATAGAAATTCCTAGAACAATTATTTGTATTTTATAAATACGCATTTCGACTAAAAGGTAGTCATCATCAGTATGAATTAGCTAATTGTAACTATCTCTGGGATATAGAGTCAGAGATATGTTGCTCGTTGCTAATTTGGTGCGTGTCTCACACGCACCATGATAAAGTGAAGTTATAAATGTCTGTCCAGCGGAACACTCGTAACTTGTCATAGAGCGTATATGCGCGTCGAAGCTTTTTTCGCTAACCAAACGTATTGACTGTACATTTTTCACATGGCTGGAAATTTTAAATACGAACAAATGAAATGTATTTTAATAACAAAATTATAATTAAGAAACTTGAAGTAATATATATTTCAATTAATAAATTTTGTTCAAAAAATAGAATAATCAAATTTTTATCGAAGATAGAAATAAAAATATTGTTTGATAAAAATTTAATGAAGCATAAATGAAATATTTCTATATTAAACTATATATACATATATTTTTTCTATTATTTATGTTCGGGAAAAACTTTTGTAATATACAAAATTTTCTGCAATATTTTGTTATCTCTAGTTATATATTTTTTAAATTATAAATAAATAAATTTTTTAATTACATCCAATAATAATGGTTTTAAAATGGTTGTTTAGAACTTTTTAAATGCATACGAATATTTAAATATGTATTCGCCTTAATTAATTTATAAATAGTAATTATTTTTTTAATCATGTGAAAAACTCAATTAAAATAAAACACACTAATTAACTATTGTCATAAATTATTGTTATTTTTAGTTTTACAATTTATAGCTATCAATTTATTGGGTCGAAACTCGTTGAAAAATGACCGTCATAATCATATATGTTCTGATTATGAAAATTGAATACGATGTGCCTATAGGTAAAAAAAAACCTTTATGTTTTAAAACAATGTACACATTGCCAAAAAAGTAGCGCTTTTAAATAATCTAGAGCACGGTAGTGCCACAGGCCGAGTTAAGTTTTATTATTTAAAATTACAAGTTGAACAATATCTAAAATTTATCTTATATTGTTAGCTACTTTGTTTATAAATTTTTAAATAAATTTATTATTCACCACATGTCAACGAAATGTAAATTTTCATAAAAATTGCAATTATCACAAAATAAAAAGCTTTGTTACCATATAAGAATAATAAATTGTCCTTAACTGCTGTAAGCGTACAATGGGCCACAATAGTAACGTTCTTTTTCAAATTTTTATAGTTTATTTGTGCTTTATTAATTCGGTTTTTGGAAAAATGTTTCGAGTAAAAGATGTTAGTATATTTATATTGAACAACTTTGATTCGAAGAATTTTTTCGAAAACCAAATGAATAAGTAAGGCACAAATCAATAATAAAATTTTGAAAAAAGATTGCTACTTTTGTGGTCATTTGAGCAATTGAAAATAGCTTTGTTTGTTAATTTATTTTCAAATTTAATTTCTGACTTAATTTTTTTTTATTTAGTTTCATAATTTATTGTAAATAAATAAATATATAATAATATTAATTATTAGACGCAAAAAAAAAATTAAATATACATATATATATATATATATATATATGCATTCCACTACCATAACGTCTCAGGTAGCTCAGCGGTAGAGCATTGGTCTGGAAAGCTAGAGGTCGTGGGTTCGATTCCCATCCTAGATGTGTATGATTTTTCATAACAAGCATTTGATGTCAAAGAAGGTTAAATTACGAAGTTTTTCAGACGAAAATTTTATATATATAAAAAAAAAGTGATTATACTTAAAATTGAAGAGCTGTAAATTTCGATGATATAAAAATAAATTAAATATTGTTCTAGATCGATTACAATATTTAAATGATTATGTATCAAATAAATAAAAACAATTAAATTAATTAAATATTCTAGAACTGTTATTTTTTTAAAATTATTTAATGAAGATATGGTCAAGTATGTGTTACACTATCGTGCATATGGTTCTTATGTATACAAATAATAAAATATTAAATTTCAAAGTTGTATCTAATTTTTATTGCATTTTTAATAGTTAAGTCAACGAAAGGTCTGTAAAGGAAATGAAGAGGGGAGGATTTGTTGGGGGTAACTTAAGAGGTAAACATACTAAAAGGCCCCATCCCTACCTCTGAAACGAATCGTAATTTAAAATGTAAAGGTCTATTGTTGCACACTTACAACTTTGGTCACGACGCCTGGTGGCCAAAAAAGAAACCTATTTTAGTGTGCAGTATAAGTTATAGCCGGCTCAGACCTCTAATATAGTTTATAGTTTCTATAGAAATTCTTGTATTCTCAAAATTTCAAATATAAATGATATGTTAATAAATTTAATATATAAAAAAATTAACATTTCAAACTGTCAAAATTTAGAAAAAAATAATCATTTGGCATAAAATATAGATTATTATTTTGTTACACACAAAAGTCAGCCATGTTTTTTAAGCCCCATCCTCATATCAGTTCTCAATAACCATATCTACTTGGTTTATAAATTTTTTTTCTCATATACGATTAAATTTAAAATTTTGTCCCAATTTATTACTCAAGCAAGGAGTAACGTATCTACGATTTCATATCCCGGAGATAGTTACGATTAGCTAATTCATGCTGATGATGACTAGCTTGTAGTCGAAATACGTAATTATAAAATACAAATAATTGATCTTGGAATTGGGACAAAATTTGAAATTGAATACGACACACGATGTTATCTTAGAAACGGCCATACACTCTTGACACTCGCACGCGGATGGCCATACATAATTAGACACGGCCCTGGGTTTATGTAAAATATAATCGTTTATTGATATGGTTAAAATTTTATAGGAAATCTTTAAAATAATTGCCTTGATTCAAAAATAAATACATATTAAACCGGAATATAAAAAAATTAACATAAAAAAATTATTGAATGAGTCCTTGATGTATGAGCTACGTATCACATCTCTACGGACCCAAATTGCCGAACAAACAGTGTAAACTCCGATAAACAAGAATTAAAAATTAATACCAAGAAGATGTATTGCGAAACATTTACTATAAGTTTTTTATTTAAGACTGAAACAATCATTTCTCAAATTCATTATTACTGAAAACATATTATGAGAATAATTTCAGTCTTATTTTTGTTAATTAATTTATTTTAAATATTTTATTTTATTTATTAATAAATAATTATTTATTTATTTATATTTTTTTTTTTTGAAAATGACGATTAAAATAAGTGATACCAAAAATGTGCCAGATCATGTGCCAAATAAACCGAAAATATTCCGTGAATTGTTAGCGACCATAACCGGTAAGTTTTCAAAAATAATTTTCAAATCTTTTCCTTTTTGACATTTAGTTTGTTATTGTTTTCGACAAGTTTTAGTAATAGTTCAAAACAAACGTAAATAGTTTTATCAAATATTTAGAATTCAAGTTTTAACTTTTTTAAATTTGTTTTTGATTCTTATTTAATATCGAAATTATTTCAATTCCCTTTAAACTATAAGAGTGGCTGCAGATATATCTGCTTTTGGCTTTTCTGGGTATTGCTACGTCCCAAGTTTTCAGTAAAATTACTCAAAATATTTAAAGCTATAAATAAATAAAAGTGTTCAGTTTCTGGAAACTCGTTTTGATTTATAGTGCAGTCTAATAGCCAAAATGTTAATTATTTTATAGTAATTAAACAAAGCTTCTAAAAACTAATATAAATCAAACTTATTGTACTTTTTTCCGAATGATTTTAAGCGGAATGGGGGATATTATTATTTGCTCCATATGGTAAAATTTAATTTTTCTTATTATTTATAAAGTTATTTAGGGCCAGTGGCGGATTTATAGGGTTGCTTATGATGCTAAAAGCACTCTTTTGGGCTTTTGGAAGCCCAAAGTGGCTTCCAAAACCTTATCTATTATTTTATAGAATTTAGTTTTGTCTTCTTTTGTTATGAGCTTTAAACTAGCTTCCTATACCCATTTACTAGAGTCAAATTAGCTTCAAAAACGGGTTTAAAGCAGGAAATTAACTAATTAGATCATTTTACCGTTACAAAGTCGGGACTAAACTTATTATATCCTTGTAGACTTGAGGGACCATGCACGAAATATAGAGGCAGCACTTCTGCCGAAGTTAGCGCTCTCTAGTATTTTATTAGTGAAGTAAATGGGATCATAACATAATGGTAAACATAACATAATAATGGAAATTATTTTGAAATATGGAAAAAATAATAAAGTACAGATTTCAATCAGTAATTATTAATCGTGTACATAGTCAGAATAGCTCAAAAAGAGAAAAATGTGATGAATAAATGCTCCTATCAGATTCACATTTTTGCCACCAGTTGGCGTAAAAGTCACGAAGCATAGTCCTTTCAGTTTCTAAATATGACAGTTGTAAATATACACTCCGTTGCCAACCATTTGAATTCAGCCACCGCTGGCTTTAGTTTCTATTATTCCATCTGCCGTTACTAACAAAGCAGTCAAAATTGTGTCAAAATCTTTTAAATAATGATAATTTATGACATTGTATTGAGCGATAATTTGTAACAGTTCATAGTTCAGCTTGAAAAATAATTATGTAGCACATACAAATCACTTATTATTTCTTTATAAGCACAAAGAAGTGATTGTATGTGCTAAATAATTCAATCATGAACTTCCACAAATTAACACTCAATACATTAGCCACATTTAGCGAATCACGACATGCTGTTACTGCCTGTGAAGCGAAGCGATTATTCAGAGTATCGGCTAGACAAAAAATATAATGAGCGTTGCATTTGCTAGATAACCCCATTGTAATAAATTTATCAACATTTAAACAAAATTTGACAAAAGATTCTCCGCTTTTGTTATTAATCACATATGAAATCATACAAAGAGTCAGCGGGCGCCGGGTGGTAAGCAATGGCCGTGGTCGGCCGAACTAAGTCCTTAGTAAACTAAGTAAGTTAGTCAGAGTACTGAGCTAATGATACTAAGAAACTTTTCTTATGCCGCCATCTTACTTAGTATGTCACGAACTTATGATACTATTAAGTAGCAAAAGATAGTGTGTCCAGGCCGAAACTCGCTGCGCTCAGACGCTCAGAACAAAATTTTATTTACTCCGACTAATTTAGATTACTAAGAACTTAGTACGGTCGACCACGGCCATTGAGTATGCTTCAATGTATCTTAAGGTACCAGCACTGTCTTGTGTAATCAGGACAAAAACCGGTTTGCTTTTATTATAGAACAAATACATATACACACATACACAACACATAGATATATTCACTCCATATATACAAATTAATGTCATTTTGAAATAAAAAAATAATTTTAAACTTTTATATTTCGAAAACAAAACGGTAAAACGCTATTTAAAAAAAAAAAATTTATTTAATAAATATTTATCTTTACTATCCTAGTTTTTTTTTAAATTCTGTCGAGTATATTTTTTAATACAACAGATAATAGTTGGGCGGGCATGAAGTTTTACATGCTTCTAGTGAGAGAGAGAGAATGATTACTTTGTTATTAATTACCTCGCGTTCTAAACGGTCAAAAATTATGAAACTTCGGGATTTTTGAGAAAACGTTATTTTTAGTCTGTGAAAAAATATGAGCAAAATCTGTCGAAAAATGATTTCATGCTGGAGCTCCCTTAAGTTAATTTTCTTTGTTGAGTAATCATAATCAAAAATTATAAATTTGAGGTTAAATTGATAATTTTTGTTCCAAATTTCCAAAATTAATTTCAAAACTAGTGTATTAATTATATATTTTCAAAATTTTAATGACCGACATGAACATTGATATCAATTAAGGTCATAGCTACAGTATAGTAAACACCAAGGTCATTTGTAAAACATATTTTTTGCTCCCTCCTATGTAATTAAGAGACGCAAAATTATCAAGGTTTTTTATGCAAGTTTTGGTCAATGCACAGCGGTGCTTGTAACAAAATTACCAACTTCTAGGATTTCTTTAATTTCATCCCCAATTTTGAAACTAACTTCTCGAAGACGACAATCAAAATGCATTGTCTAAAAATCTAGACGAAATTTATAGAAGCTGGCAAGTTTTCAGATGCCTTAAAAATTATTAATTGAATCTCAGATAATAAGATTATTATTTGAATCTCAGATAATAAGATTATTATTTGAATCTCAGATAATAAGAGAATGTAACCAGCCAAGTAGCCGAGCGGTCTAAGGCGTCATGTCTGCGCAATATGCAGTACTTGGAAACTGGGAGGTTATGGGTTCGAATCTCGACATCGGTAGTTTTTCAATTATAAAACAAAACAAAAGAGGGGCGGTTGATTGACTAAACTGTCGGAGTATGGACAAGAACGAAGTAACCGGCTATGCTTGAGAAGGTTTTCTGCAGTTTCCATCACAAACTCCAGATGAATATCGGCATAGTTCCTATCATAGTCGACTGCAGCCGCATATCCTACCAATTCCTAGTCTACTCACAAATTCCTTCCACTCCACTCACATCCTCACCAGGGCAGCCGTCCAGGGCAGCCGTTACAATCTACCATAAGAGAATGTATCAGTATACAACTTTAGGGTAATCATACTCCCGCTCTGGTCGTCAAAGATAAGGTTTGATGGTAAGGCTGAGGAATGGTTACCCCATAACTCTTTACTAATGACACATTCTTATTATTTGAATTTTAAATAACTTACAGTCAAAATTTCAAAACGTTTGAAAAATTACTTTGGAGTTAATTCTTGAATTCCGATCTAGAGAACACAACTTCTATTTGTTTTCGGTATATAAAGCCAAGTTTGTTATTCTCCCTCTTAGAGAGGGAGTGTCAAAAAATTCGAAATATCTCTCTTAGTTTTTGTAAAATGGAAAAGTTTCTCGTATAAATTATCTGCTGAAATTTTTTTTTTGTAACTCTAATATCTTCAGAAATATTTACGATTCAACTTAATTTCATATTCATAATGATTCCTTCCTCTGAGAAAACTCGATTAGTCAACGTTGCTCTTACGTAGACATTTTCATGAACAAATTCGTTCAGTTAAATTTTTGTAATCAGTTTTGATCCATTCAAAATTCCCTTGAAATAGATTTGTTTACGTTAACTAGGTCACAATATAATTAAAACATTTCTTCCGCAATGCCAAGTACAACGTCAATGTTCACGCGAATTCTATATTTAATTAACACCAATGTCAAATATTTGTTGTAGTACTAGTCGCCACGTATTTCAGCCAAAACTATTGGGTGTGTGAAAAAATGTTTCAAACGAAAGTTGTTCATTTTTATGAGATATAAATCTTTTGTATTTAACGCGTTTCTCCATATCGTACCGTTTAAAAGATAGGTTTTGTGTAAATTTGCCACGCGGTCCTGAATGCTTAGTACAAAAAATATATAGCCTATATGTTATCCGAAAAAATTATTTACCATTCGATGAAAACCCCATCAAAATCGGTTCAGCAGCTCTAACATAATGCGGGAACAAATAGACAGACACAGAAATTATTGGTTTTTTTCGAAGGCTGGTTATTTTTGTCTTAAGACACCAGGCAATCTAAAATTTCAGTTCATCCCTGCTCCCATCTCAAATATTTACTTACAAATTAAGCTCATTTTTAAGAAAACTTTTTGCCATCGTTATAACATAGTTTTTTTTCTCTTACAGCTACGCTGAGTATAATGTCATGCGGGTTCCACTATGGCTGGTCATCACCAACCTTACCAAAATTACTAGGCGAAGATTCCTACATACCAATAAACGATTCGGAAGGATCGTGGTTAGCAGTGGCACCATTAATGGTCGCATTAATCTCTGCCCCGCTTGCCGCAGAAATAGTGGACCGTTATGGACGCAAAATATCAACAATGTTAACCATACCTTTATATTTAATATCCTGGTTTTGTATTGGCTTCACTCGTGTATATTACATACTCTTATTGGGCCGTTGTATTGCTGGCATTGGCGATGGTATCACCTACACTGCTGTGTTGATTTATGTGGGTGAAATTGCAAGCAGTCGTATTCGAGGATTTTTAGGAAGTTTTATATCAGTGATCCTTCTATTTTCTGGATTGTTTGTGAATTGTGTTGGACCATTTGTTTCAATACAAGCATTGGCATTTATATGTGCGGTAGTACCATTGGTCCAATTAATTTTATGTATTTTCTTACCGGAGTCGCCATACTATTTGCTAATGAAAGATGACGTCAAAAGTGCTACAGAAAGTTTACAATATCTACGAGGTGGATCGTCAGCAAATATCACACACGAAATGGAGGATATGAAGAAAGCAATAAAACGGCAAATGTCAGAGCCTGGTTCCTATAAAGATTTAGTCGTTCAACCGGGAAATTTACGAGCGCTTTTAATATGTATTGGATTACGGACATCGCAACAGTTATCTGGTATAACTGCAGTTTTATTTTATAGTCAACATATTTTCGCATCGAATAATGAATTTATTACAGCGACAACGGCTGTTATAATTTTTAATTCGTTACAAGTGGTAACGGCTGGTTTTTCTTCTCTAATTCTTGATAAATTAGGTAGAAAATTTTTATATACCTTATCTAGTGCGGGCTGTGCTATTACTTTAGGTATTGCGGCTATATATTTTGGTGTAAAACAATCTGGCATCAATGTGTCAGAGTATTCTTGGTTACCAATGATCTCATTATGTAGTTTTATATTTACCTACAATCTCGGTATGAGTATTGTTCCGGTTACAATGTTATCAGAATTATTCCCGGCAAATGTGAAATCAAAAGCGCTGGCTGTTATGGATATGTATTTTTCCTTAATAGCGAGTATTATTACAAAATTATTCCAACATTTAGATAGTACGTATGGTATCTATGTACCGTTTACGTTATTTGCATGTTGTTGTCTTTTGGGGATTGTATTCGGTATCTTTTGTATACCGGAAACAAAAAATAAAACGCTTGAAGAAATACAAATGATGCTTCGACATAACAAGGTTGGTAATACACCAACGACAACTGAAGTTAAGAAAAGTTCTGACGATATTTCTACTTATATGTAAGTAGGGGATTTTCGATTTTGGTTAAGTTACAATTCCGTTAACATTGGCAGGAAAAAGGTATCACTTACATATTTCGATTTGAAAGTAAGCTTAGAAATTGCTCTCAGTATAAACAAAGAGAATGGACAGTGCGATTAGTAGTTTAGAACACGTATCAAGCGTGATTTAAGTCTTAGGTCAATTTTTAAATTAGCAGTGGAATAAAATTAGGAAATATTAACTCAGTGCAAATTTTGTCTTACACGTATCAAATGTTTATTTAATTGGTACTCTCCATCATAAATAGGAATAGAAAGTTCTATGATAACAGTTTATCTAGGATATTTGCGATAACCACATTAAATTTTAAACCAACTTTAACACATGCAGATGACGCCATGTTGGCATCTTGGCGCAACAATCAATGAATTTCTTATGAAACTATATTACTCAACTAGCCAAGGTACTAAATTTTGATTTAGTGCGCTTGCGTGACTAAAAATTTTACATGTGACAACTGACAACCACAAATAATTATTACACTTAAATGCCAGCAAATTAGTACCTTACGAGTTGAGCAGTGCTTCAGTTCTAATTTCTGGCTTATGTGGGATAATCTATCGAATTATATAGAGGTCAGTTAACTATATAGTAGCTCTACGGGGAAGAGACAAGCAAATTAGACTCTGCAGTGAACGTGTTAACTATTTTTAATGAGATATATGAGATATACTACTTAAAAGGAAGGTTAATTGTTCTGTGTTTTTTACTATTTGGCTCAGGGAGATACAACGGAGATTTTAAGCTGGGCTTACCTATTTTACCATTTTCATACGAAGACGCTGCTCAGCAAGTTTCAGAGGCCGATATTTTTCTGTTTAGTATTGGGTTGCCCATAAACAAACTTCTTTTGATGGGATTTTCCCATCAAAAAGAGACATTGAGACAAAAGAAGTTTGTCTATGGTTTGACCGCACCCAATAAATTAAATCGTCAATATGATAACCCTCCCGTGTACATAACCTTAAATTTAGTTGACATATAAAAGAATATTTTTTCGAAGGCTAAACACGCACTTTAGTGAATGTTTTTTTAGAATTAGAAAATTTCAAATTTCTACTAAATGATCTGATTTGTAGTCTGAATGATCGAATCTCATTCCTAAAGATTTTTGTTCTTCAGGATAACACGTTGATTAATTTTATAAGAGTGTAAATATTCATAATGTATGTTTTTAATTATATAGTTTATATCTCAGAAACAGTACTGTTTACAATACTTACATAGTTTCATTTTATGGAAATTTAATTTCTCATAGGTGCCATAAATTGTGGAATATATTCCTGTTTGTGGATTTTCTCAATAATATTTTATTATCTGGAACATTCCATTTGGGGTACTAATATATATTTGTAAAGTATAAATGTGATAAAAGTTTAAAAAAATTGTTTCGACTATAAGAAATTTAGTTTTATTTTATTTGTTAAAATAATGTAATCTTAATTAGTACAGATTAGTTATTTTTTCAATTAATATGTATGATTGCTCAATAATATAAAATTGCCCACAATATATTATGCAAAAGGCTAATATAAGCAGAAAATTCGCTGATATATAGAAAACTTATGTAAGATCAAGCTTCACAGTCCATCGACAATAACAAATACATTCACTGAACATGTGAACATATGTCAAAAAAGGCTTCATGCTATCGTTTTCGTTTTTTATTCATATTATTTTGTTATAAATATTAATATACCGAATGGAAACAAAAATAATAACAAGAACAAGATAACAATAAAAATTAAAATTAAATATTTAAAATTAAAATGCGCTTCGTCTGTTTATATGGATGGATTCTCTAGCTTGAGTTTACTGTAGAAGAAATTTTGAAAATATATCTAATATATAGATAATCAAGAATCGGTCTAGATACTCGAATTAAAAACAATGTTTCTATATATAAATACTCGCAGATTAAAAATGTAACTAGTGACATTTACTCAGATTAAATTGTGTCTAGATACAGATTGTCGGAAGAAAAATGTACCATTACAATTTTTTCTGATGAAGGAACTGTGTTTCCTAAGATTATCGTCAAAAATAAAATAATTTTTACGAAAATTTTAAATATTTGTTTAATTTAATAAAAAACATATTTCATGTGTATCCTTAGAAATTCTTTACCGATAACTAAGTAAGTAATGGTTCTAAAATTCGGAAACCTCAATGCTCAGAACTGAATTGGTCGCTCGGCGAATAGAGAGCACGAAATACTATCTGTCTCACTTCGTTGGAACCAGCTTCCACTTATAGGGACTGTTCGTATAGGAGTATTACATATACGAAAGTTACGCATGACGACATATTCCAAAATGGCGGCTTTAATCAGACTACATATAAAAAATTAGTTATTTTTTTCATTTAAAAAAATGAGCTTCATTAACAAAATAATAATTTTTTGTTTATTCTATTAACGTTACCCTAGTAACGCATATGTAACTATCACAGTTGAGCCTGACTAGATATCGTGTAACTGTATATCTAGGTACTGTTAGGGATATTAATACATCATTGGAATAAAAATATCTTATTAAAAAAAATGTTTAATAATTATGCATAAAATTTCTAGGCATAGGAGTGTTTAGATAATTATATATTCAGTTTAAAATGTTCAAGCTGTAATTTCTTTAGATGAATGCATAACTTTGTTTACAAGATGTTCGGAAAAATATTGCAAAATTCTACCAGATGATCAAATGCAGCATAAAAAATTTTTTTTTATTAAACAAATGTTTTGTTTTTGAGATATAAACATTTATTAACTTCCATTTCCAAAAAAACATAACCTCCAAAAAATATTTATTAACTTCCTATTTGTGGAGTAATGGGTTCGGTTCTTATACGAATTACAAATTTCGACATAGTCCCACGTTTTAAGGTCCCTAGAGTCCAAATCCATCGTTATTAGAGAGATTTAGAACAATTTTGCAATTATTTAAACAATTTTGCTTTAAAAAAATTGAGATAAAATTTCCGCATGGCAAAATGCATTTCTACAATCAGCAACATAGAGAAAAGATTTATAAAAAAATCGCAACAGAACAGTTTCTGAAACTCATGCGTCAATTCTTGCTAGTCTTAACGTAATTTGTTTATAGGTAGAATTTATAAAGGATACAAATATATTGATTTCAATGTAATAAATAGAGTAGACCATTATTTAATATTTTTGGGATCAAATATATTTGGTGAATATAATAATAATTTTAAACTTTCTACATACACTATCAAAAATGTGGACTTTTATAAAATTTTAGAAAGTTGACAATTCAGATTGGTTCATTTTTTTTGTACGGGTTTTTTCGATTCACGTATGTCAAGAAAAAATTGCATAATAAAGGAACACCCATAGATAAAGAGAGTTAAGTTAGGAATACCTGATAAGGTTTGCAAGAAATTTGAATTAACGTTTTTTTTTTTTATAACGACAGAACTGCTAAAAAATATTTGCATGTTATAAACTCATTTAGTGCTCGTACATCCTTAATTAAAAAATAGTTCATGTCATGGATTGTAAATGTATAACTGAATCCGAATTATCGAAGCATCATAAGTATAAGACTGGGGTCTAGTTTTCAAGGACACAAAATGGAAAGTTGGCAGTGTAGGTAGACCAGTCGCACTCAGGCTCTTTTTACAAATTATTTTCGGATACAAGGCCATATGAACTTTTTTTTCCATATTTTAATATGGAAAATTTAATATTTTAATATGGATTATATAATCTGCTATAAAATCTTGTATTCCAACACCCAGTAATTTTGTATTTGAAAATAAAAATTATAGAAAAAAACAACTGAAATTATTATGATAAATGCAATTTTCTTATCAGGAAATACCATAAAACATATATCAAATAGAAAAAAAACCTTAGAAAAATGTATGCAAAAAAGATATATAAGACAAGATATAATAACAAATTTTTACAAATACAAGTATATAGCCAGTCACGTTTTATTATCAATTACACACAATTGATTTATTAATTTGCATGCTCAATTTTAATGATCAATGTGTTTGTAATTACATAATAATTGAGAATAATTTATTCAAAAAAATACAGGCTGTCTTCCTCTCAGAATAACTATTCCTACATTAGAAAAGAAAAACAAATTTTATGGACAATACTGAAGCTATTTTATTTTGTAAAACCCATTATTATAAATAAATTAAACCCTTTACTACTCCTTGGCTCTACGGTCCATGAAGACCTTCCTTGACCTCACTTGAAAGGTTCTTCGAGACTTTTCTGTCCTCGGCTTTGGCTTTCCAGTTTCTGGCTCCAATCCATCGTAGTCTTGGTCTTCCTGCTTGCCTTGAGCCTTCTGGGCTACTGTGGTATACCATTTTCGCACCTCTTTCACTATTGGCATTCTTTCGAGGTGCCCCAACTAACGTAGTCTTTCTTATTTCTGTGAAAATGCCTGGGTCTTTTAACAGGTTCTGAAGCTTCACGTTAGTTTTTATCCTCCATACGCCATTGACACATAAAAGTCCCAACTCCTTTTGGAAATTGATTTTCATAAAACCCATTCTTAGCAGATGGTTACGAAGCATAAGGAACATATTTACCCAATTTCAAGTCTGTTGTATTTAAAGTTAAAGAATGGAAGTATTTTGATCTATAGCAAAGATCGATTTACTTACTTGAAATCTGAGTATAGGAAAAATTGTGATAGGATTTGAAGGGTCAGTTTATTTCACTAAAATTCTTGATACACTATCATTTTTGAAACTTACGTGATAAATATTCTGGGGAGGAGGACATTCTGTATAGTAGATTGATTTGTTTAAGGAAAATTATTTTGTTTGGATATATTTTATTGAAAAATTTATATTGAATTGATCATGGAACAATAAAAATCAATTTATGCAGTAATAAATTTTATAATATTGCATATATCAGATCCAAAGTACATATAAATTGATTTTTTTTTTATTAATCCATATTGTTGTTGTAAGAAATACGCAAAAAGTATTGATGAACAATACAGTTAGTCAACCTTGGTTCACAATATTCAATGGAACCTAACTCGATTATCTACTTATTAAAAACCTACAGACGAGGTTGTCTCCGCGGTGGGTCTAGAAACATGAAATTTTGGACAGGAGTTCCTTATATAACGTAGGTAAGTAATAAGAAAGGATTTTTGAAAATTCATCTCCTAAAAGACTAAAATAGAGGATGACAGTTTGTATGGAAGTTCGTCATTTTTGAAGTTAGAAATATGAAAATTGGTGATTAGGTTTCTGTTTATAAATAGAAGTCAGTTGTAAGTTGTAATCGGAGTCAAATTGTAGGTGGAGCGTTTTGAGATAAATAGCCTCGTATTATTTTGTCAATGCCGAAAGTATCTTAAAATCAAGGTTTATATTATAAAATATACTTTGTCCAAAACTGTGGCCATTAAGTAAATGATTTATTTATTTCTGCCAATAAAACAAATGATGAATTTTTGACCCGCGCTTTATTTATAATGGCCAAGGTCGAGTTAAAATTTTTTAGACCTTAGGCTAATTTACTAGAAAAGGTCGATTAATAAAAAATGTTCATTATAAATAAATTAACAATTTGTATTTGAAAATTTTCCCGAAAGCCGAATGAATAAGGCATAAATCAATTATAAAATTTTTTAAAAAAGAACGCTACTTGTGTGGCTAATCCAACGATTTTAAGGGCATAAACCTTAGTTTTTAAGCTTTTTAGCCTTATGGTTAATCCGGCCCTGTATGACTACCACTGACCTCCGTATATACTATCCTATAGTTTAGAATGAGACATTTGATGCATACACTAGCGCCGCCAACCAAGAGACAGATGTAAGTAATATGAAACAGTGCTATATATGAAAAAGCTTTAATCTTGGGTTTATGTTAAAACATGTTTACAAATATATTATATTTTGGCCAACCATCTAGAAATATCTTCGACCAATATTTGTCCAGTATATTTTCGCCCAAATCCCTCTTAAAATGAAATTCTGGTAACGTCGCTAAAATTTGCTAACGTCAAAAGATCCCAAAAACATTAAGTAAGGATAAGGATGAAATCCCTTGAATTTTAGAGGCTATTATTATAAGATTAAAATAGTATGGTAAGGGAAGAAAATATTCATTAAACTAATCATGAAGAAATATTGTTCATGAAATTAATTTTGCATTCAAATGAGGACAGTAATGCCCTCTATCTGACAATAAATGAAAAAGTAAAGAACTAAACTTTTAAATTTGACATTTAATAATTTTGACGTTTAACTGTCATTTCATTTAATGAATAAAGTTGTTTAAACTTTTAGCTGAAACTTTTTTATTAGATAACTAAAACTAGAGCTTAGAAAATGAGTACTAATTTTTCTTCATGAAATTAATTTTGCATTTGAATGAAGACAGTAATGCTCTCTATGTAAGAATAAAGTAAAGAAATAAACTTTTAAATTTGACATTTAATAATTCTGACGTTTAGCTGTCATTTCTATTTTATAAATAAAGTTGTTGAAACTTTTTTATCAGCTAACTAAAATTAGAGCTTAGAAAATGAGTACTATTTTTTTAAAACCATCCGTAGTAGACACATCTGATTTACCTCAAGTATACATGAACTTATTTACAAATAATAGCAAAAATTTTAAAACCATATCGGAATGGAACGATTCTAGTATTCGATTTTATATAGTGGATAACGAAAACAATATTTTTAAAACTAATGTAAGCACTTTTAAAAATTACGTGTCTGCTTTCCGGAAGCTTGCCTCTATTTTCCTATTTTTAACTGAACGAATTACATTCTTTAACTTTGAATTACTTACGAAAATTATAAGTTAACTTCACCCAAACATTTTTACAGAAACCCAACCCATATTATAGCATTTTCCTTCAAGAAAATTTCTTAATTTGAGATTCAACATTTTCCTTCATTGAGAAAAATATCAAATTCAGGAAAATATTGGGTGGAGAAAACAATTAACACGATAATCTATTTATTTGTGGGTATTTTATTCCGACGCAAACCAGGAGTGTTTTTCGGAGTGTTAATTGTACAATTTCCGAACGGGCAAACTCTTTTTCTCTCAATTATAAAATGTTTAAGAATACATTTTAATACCAATTCATTTAAGGTCAACAAACAATCATTTGAACCACAAGCGGATAAACTAAAGCTGAAATTAAATGATTATTTAAAAGAACTACAATTAATTTTTAGCAAAAATAAACAAAATTATGTTGCTTCGCTATTGGAAAATCAATTTTCAATAAAAAGAATTCTTAGCGAAGAAGATGAAATGTATGAAAAATTTTGTGATATAAATTTATCAAAGGTATTCAATTTTTTAATCCTTTGCATGAATAATTTAAGCAATACACCAATACTTTGTAAAGTTATTTTTATTGTTTATTTGATTTGATATAAATGTCAAAAACAATTATTTCGTAAAAAAATTTATAATTCATATTTGATAGTATTATATTTGCTTAACTCCAATTTCTCTTCAATCAATAAGTTGTTTTCTTACAAATTTTAGGTCAATAGTAACGATGTTTTATTCGAAATTTGGAATTTAATGTTAAAAGTATTTTATAATCATAAAAATGAAAATGAATTTCAACGCGAACTATCGGAACGTCTAAAAGAAGGCAAGTATTATGTAACATAAAATTTAATAAACAGAATTCGATAAAAGATAAAAGGAACAAATCATTATAGAACCCAAGAACGTAGTTATATTTTTCACATGAAGTACGTTATAAAAATACGGAGCTCTAATTACCAATAAATTGAAAATTACATAAATATATCTTCAATTTTTTCGTAATTTTCAATTTAATACCGATTTTTACCTTTATTCCGGCGAATATTTTTATTGTCACACTTTACCTCCAAATAGCTACATCAATTTACAACTTTACACAAAGCTAATCCGTTACCATTTACGCACACGCACTGATACGATGACATCACAGGTAAAACAAATACAGCGCGACAGATACGTAAAGACATGATCTGTATATTGTGGGCCCAACCATTGTAAACGCATTATTAGTTTCGAAGCTATTGAAATCTTACAACATTTCGTCACACAATGTTCGACCAACCACCAGTGTAACGAGCGAATCAAATATAACTAAATCATTACTTCCGGGCAAAAACGATGTAAAAAAGTGACCAAATTCTATGGTATGCAAAATATATTATTACATTACGAATAACTTTTGTAATAACCTCTTTATAACGATTTTTCAATCATTGCAAAACATAAATAGAAAGCATAATTAACCTCAGCATAAAGTGTTTTACTATATCAATCTAACAAGAATTCATCTCTCGACAGGTTCAGACACGTTCAATTTATCGTAAGACAATCAAGGAATTCAAACTGTCATAATAAACCTTGCTAAAACGAATCTTAGACCAACCTAACTTCTATATAACAAACCTCATTGTATAAATTACTTGGTATAACCCTATAATCCTTCAGATTTGTTATATCAAGGTTTCACTGTATATATATATATATATATATATATATATATATTTATATATATTTTATTGTTTAAGTTATTTTATAAGTTGTAAGTGAGTATTTAATATTTTCTGACAAGGTTCCTATTATGATCCTAAACAAAAACAATAACTTAATCCCCCACATAGATTTAAATACTGTTTTGGTAAAACATTTTAGATAACTAATATGATATTAAAACATTTTCGGCCACAAATCAATAACTAGGAAGTTTATAGGTCATTCTAATAAACTGTGAATTTTTTCTGTTAATTATAGAGCAACAAAAATCTACGCAAAAATTAGAGGAAATACAAACAATATGGGAAAATGAGAAAAAAGATTTAAAGCATAAATTTTTATTATTATTAAATGAAAAGAAGGATCGAATACTTGAACTTAGAGATTTATTAGAAGATTCAATGCAATCAAGATCAATCGATTCTATGAAAAGTTCTTCTGCACGAGTATCAACTAAACGGAAGAGAGAGAAATGCGACACAGAAATCAAAAATAGTCCGGAAAATGTTCGACGGAATAGTAGTCCTGATAATTTACCTATGTTCGATGAAGATTCGAATGAATCTATTACAGATGAGGCTAATTTGGCTGCATTACAAAGTTTATCGACAACGACTTGTACGACGATCAACGAGCCTCAACCCAGTACAAGTAAATTAACAGCGTTTGAAATTAATACTAAGGCAGCTAATAACCAACCGAAAAATGATTGTAGTAAAACGACAGGTAATAGAAATGTACAGTAATGTTCATAAAAAGGAGCATATCATATATTTAAGTATCTAGAACGTCCGATGTCTAAAATATTCTCTAAGAAACCTGGATATATCCTAGGAAAAGGGCTAATCTCTGTTAAAATATGGGAAAAATCAACTTCTTGAGAATAAAGTAAATTGAAAGTTGAGAATAAATTTTAACAATAGCTAAAGGTCCACGATTCGATTTCTGGTAGATATTTATTTTTGATATATTAATTTATAAATTTTGTTTTTAGTTGCGAATAGAGAAAATTTAATGGGCGAATCACAAGGTAGTGAAAATTTATTAGGCGAATCACAAGAAGCTCCAATTATTGAAGTTAAACGCAATCGACGTGAAGAAAATGTTGGTTCAAATGTGAAATTATCTTCAGATGAACATCAAAACAAAACAATTGGGATGAAAGATGATGTTACCGAAGGATTTGACGATGTTATTGAAGATTCATTTGATTTAAACGATTATTTAGCGAAAATGCGTAATTAATTACAGTTGGACTATACGGCAAAAAAGAAGGATAATGTTTTTACAATGTAAATATAATTATCTATAATATAATTATCGGTAAATTGGAAGAAAAGTTGGGATACGAACTCATCTTTTCATAATGGAAGAATTATTTCGAAATTTTATGACAATTTATGATTAATCAATTGTAATCGATTATGAAAATGTATATTTTATCAAAGTTATGACCTAATTTTTATTGTTTAAGGGGTAACACCTGTATAGAGTAAAGCTTTTGCATCGGTTTTAGGTGTGTATTTTTTTTTTGGAAAATGCAAAAAGTGAAACAGATAGATAGAAACAGTTAAGTTTTAGTTTTCCACTTATAAAACGACTTTAAAAAAGTGCAATTTTTTAAGCTTCTAATGAAATCGTATACAAATCAATTTGAAACATGTAGTATCGAGAGGGTCATTCTTGAGATGCAAGAGAACCATTTAACTTTTTTTTTTAATCGATCTAAATAAGTGTTACCTCTAAACAGAAACAAGACTAAGTTATGAAATTAAGAGAAAATGTTAAATGTTTAAAAAAATAAATTTTATTTATATTATTCCAATCTTCTTATTACTAATTCAAGCAAAACTTCCGTAAAATTGAATGCCCGGGATTCTGGAATATAGGAGTAACCAAAATCCAATAAATATCTGAAATAGATATTCATTCAAAACCTATCCAAGAGTCATCAAAAACTTGATACGGCTCTACCGCGTCAGGGGTCAGATACATATCACGGAATAACGATAAAACAGATTTCATCTTCCATTCGATAATTGGGTTGACAAATCTAAGCATAAACCCAATAATAGCCGAGTTCTGGTCTGTATGGCAGCCTGGCTCATTGATAAAAGTCGAGAGAACGTTGAAATTATGACTGGTATTCTATACATATATTTTTTATGGAGATATAAAGCATTTTAATGGAGGATATAAAGCAAAATAAGACAAAGATTCTCAACCGTTTGTAGGACTAAAACCGTCAATTCCAAAGGAAAGGCAGGTGATATTTGAATGGGAGATGGAGAAATTCTGGAGTTAGCGAAATAAGCTTATATGCCTGATTGAAAACGATATAATTATCTATCGTTTCTTAATCCTTCTCAATTGTAGAAGTTTTTATAGTTTCAATGAAGGACTCAAAAGATTTTACAATAAGGGAAAATACAAAATAACAAAGTTTTCCATCCCTTGTTTTTCAATGAATAGATCCACCAAAAGTTATTTTTTCGCAAAATTTATTAATTTTAATAAATAGTGAATTTGTTTACATAAATTTCGAGCACTATTTATTTTGTAACTCTTTATGTAATTAGAATAATTTATGAAGACAATAAATAAATACAATTAACAGTGAATTAATTACTTCAAAATCAATTAATATCGATTGCGTGTTACCATTATGTAAATTTTAATGAAAAATATGTGACAGAATTTTTTTTTGTAAATAAATCAAAGTATTCATTTGAATCGTTCGAAATCGCATCAACATATTTTTAAATGACGTATTTACCAAATAACATACTTTTATAAACATATGAGTACCTATTAACAGATGATTCATTATTTGAATTAATTTTTAGGATACTTTACCAAAAACAATATATTTGAAAAACTTCCGCTTGAGCTGGTTCTATCAAAACTTTAAATTGTTAAGCAAAGATAAGATATACAATATTTCTTATTCTAATTATTTATTCATAATTAAGAATTTTTACTTTGTTTATTTACTGCCAAAGGTGGTTCAAAACTACTCATCAAATAGAGTATCACTGATTACCAATCTACTACTCTTACTATACGACTTCGTAGTACAGTTCATTAATGTAATAGGAATCGTCTTACGACGAAAAATCTGAATATATTATTGTATAAACTTTAAAAAATTGTAACTTAAACATATGACAAATATGTTAAGATTAACTCTTGTTTTTTATTTTTCGAATATCGTTTCGTGTCAGAGATGCAACCTCTATAAATAACGATATTTTCGTGAATTTACAATCTGGATCATATTTTCACCAACAGCATCGTTTTTATCGGCTTAAATTAGTTTACAACGAATATTTTGACAAACATTTCGAAAATAAGATTCAGTTTGACGTTTGTTCTAATTTTGCCTTCAATTCTCATGATTTTGAATTTTAAAACTATTTTTACCAATTGCCAAGCGCATAGCTAAAAGAATAAGAAAGAGGGTACTAGACTGCAACCCATCAAAGCCGATGATTGCTGACTGTCAGGTAGTCGATCGTTACAAAAAACGTGACATTTTATAATCTGAAATATCATTTCACTCTTTATATAAAATCTTGTATTGTCTCATTATAGATGTTTTCACACCAAAAAGTTTGTGTTATTAAGTAAGTTCAGATTTCTCAAATAGAAATTCTGGCCACTTTGCTGATATCAAATATCTGAACTAACAATAACCTAAAATATTATGAAGTCAAATAAATGCAGAAATAAAATACCGAACCCGTAATATTGACAGTTTCACACTCAAGTAATATTTTTTTAGTGTAATAACCAGTAATGCCAACTTAGTAAATAAAATATTCTTGCCACTTGGCACTACGTCAATTTTCATTGAAGGTCTATTCGTATTTCCGCTAGTTAAAGGTAGCCATTGTCTAAAAAATCTTATGTATTTAACAAAAAATATACAAATTGATCATATAAAATCAGTGTTGTGTGTGTGCTAGAACTTTTCTGACCCGAAATTCGATCTAAATACTTGAAAAACATTTTACCAGCGCATTGCAATTGTGATTAAAAATGAATCCTGAATAGTAAGTATTGATTCTATTATTTTATTATGGTACTACCAGTTAGTAAGTCATTCGGATACAAATGATACAATGGAAATGTAACCACCTAATTGCGTATTTGATAGTATACCCTAAAATTTCGCATGCATATTCCATAAACGTAAAATTCAATTGATTTAGCTTTCAAAAAAGTACATATATTATGCGTAAATAGTTTTATCTATTTTGTGTGTCCTCCCACTTTGAATAATATAAAATGGGTGTACTTCTCAACTATGATGAGAATCAATGCAACTGACCTATGAACGAAAAATTTTGCTGGAACTTGTAAGGAGATATAATTGAAATTGTAATTTTTTTGCAGTGATTATCTTTTTAAACTTTTGTTGATTGGTGATTCGGGAGTTGGTAAATCATGTCTACTATTACGATTTGCGGTAAGCAGAATTTTTTTTTTCATTAATAAGATAAAAACCTCGTAATTTTTTTTCTCTCAAATCTATTACATAATTTGTATCATAAAAAATAGTTGGAATTGCGCATTTTGTGGACAAAGAGCAAATCCCCTTGTTTAATCTGTTATTGTTAAGTAAATATTAGTTTTAAGTAAATTATGAAAACATTTAAGATAGTTTTATATCTTTTGAAAAGTTTTTAACGAGTTATTATTGGAAATATTCGGAATAAAATATCAATTTGAAAATTTTCGGAGATAATTATTTATTTCGTCATTTGTCATTTGATGGCGTCATCCAATCAAAATAAACTATACGGAAACCGTCCAGACTTTATCGGTGTATACTAACGTATAAATACGGACTACAGGTTTTGAGAATTAAATCAATCATAATTTTTCAAAATTTGAAACGAAAGTAATGGTTTTTGATTTGATATTAATTTTGAACTGGATTGATCCAGTGGTTTAGAGTCAGTGAACAAACTCATATAATTTATATTTTCTTGTTTTTAGGCTGGAGTCTATAAATGTAAAACGAATCGATTTTCATTATAAATTCTAGTTTTTTTACTGTTAAATAAACGTCTTATCGCTCGGATGTAAAAACAATTGATGTCTATAGCGTTCGCAGGAAAAAGGATCCTTAAGGACCTTGAACAAATCAAATGGAAAACTATTTGTTCATTTCTGAACAAATATTCTCATAGATTTGTAGAACCTCTGTAACGGAAAAACTTTTGTTTTCAGAGGTTCTAGCTTTAGGAACATTTGTTCTGAAAAACCTAAATAAATTCAAATACAAATCCAAAAATCAGTTGATTCCACTGATTTTTGCAAGGTTTTTTTTTAATACCAAATAAAAAATTATTACAGTCTAACTACCGAGAAATATGGGATATATTATAAGCCTTTAAAGTACCGGGGGAAGGGGAGACAACCGGGAATTTTTGTTGTCAATGTCTCTGATTTTAAACTACTTAAACGGTTTGAGTATATTTGTACTCTTTTTCAAAATGGTAGTCTCATAGTGCTAGGTATCCTGTACTATATTTATAAGTAGCTGTTAGATATATTTGGCAGGAAGAAGGTAAAACCGCTATTTCAATGAGTGAGATCTTGTCACACCTAGCGAAAATTCATACTGTGCGAGGTCATTCCATTCGTGAATAGAATGCAATACAGACCTTATTACCATCTTGATTTGATTCAGGTTTTTGCATGAAGGCTTGGCTGTCCGGTTATGTAAATTATGTACCTGTTTGATATGAAAAATCATACACATCTTGGCTGGCGAACGAATCCAAGACCTTTGGCGTTCCGGACCAATGCTCTATTAACTGAGCTACCCAGATGCTATTATATGTACACTCCTGTTCATATAAATTGAACCAGTTGAAACGTTCTAAGTGTTATTGTATGTAATATATATATATATATACATTAAGTAATATATACGCTTAGAATGTGACTTAATTAGGTGGTTCAATTTTTATGAACAGGAGTGTACCTGTATCCCAATATAAGCCACACAAAAAATGAATAAAAACGAACTCTTATTCTGAATATAAATTAGTGTATCTACGTTTTTTATGAGCCTAACTTTCATGAAAATGACTAATTGCTGTTGAATCAATTATTTTTAAGCTAAAAATAACATTATTTTTTTTTAAAGAAAGGATGAAAAAAATGCAGTCAACATTTCAATTTCAACAACAAATCGATATCCTTTATTTAATAATTACGTCCAAATTTTTGAACTTTTAAAAATTTTTGTCCTTTGTTTATCATAATCGTTTTAATAGTTCACTAATTTTTAAAAAGACCGCATATGTATGCGCCCGAATGATCCTAAATTTGTTTTCTACTTAATATAACTTACATAGAAATATCTAGTTTAATAGTTTCGAATTATTGCACTTTAAAAAGTGCCCGAGATCGATTAATCCACCCGAAAGGTTAAGCAAAGAAAATTTCCGAATGTAATGTTTTTTTAGTAAGTTCTAAATGTTTTTTTATAAAAATATATAATTTCTGAATTCTGATGAATAATTATTGAATAATAACAAAATTAACCTAAATATTTTATGAAATTTCTTTAGATTATTTGAATTCGTCAGCCATTTTTAATACATGACTTTTAACATTAGTTAATATTTAATTTATAAATAAGTATATGATAACGCTAAGATTGAATTTATACATTTTATTCAAGGTTAAAAGGAAGTTCAGTTTATTAATTAGTTATATTACTGAAAAAGGTAAAAATAAACTTGTTAAATATGTTCGAAAAACAGGAACTTAAAGTACTCTTCGTGTAACAACCAATATGGCGTCATTCACGCACAGTATTTTAAATTTAAGTTGGATGGTATGTTCCTATATACCCTGCGAGCACTGTAAGGTATGATGTCAATTTAGTATACTGCGAAGTCGTTCCTTTATAGCCCTACTATACTGGTTACTATGTAAAACGGAACGCAATCACGTAAAATTCTAGTCGGTTTTTTCTCAACATCACGTGATCAAAGCACTGGGAGCACCTTACCTCGAAAACGCCAGTACTCGCAGTACAAAAATGGTGGTGGTTTATGACGTCATATATTTCCCTAGAGCACTGTGGCAGTGTGTACTGACAGTCAATTACGGAACGAGTTTCTCCCCAGTGAGAGCACTGAACAGTGCTCGCAGTGCATATCGTAACATACACTAATTAATAACTTGCGATTCTCAATTATTTTAAATAAGCGTAAATCTTTATGATAAACCGGTAATTAATGTTACCTTACTGAATTCGATTAGTATAATGATGGTTTGCGCATGTCCGTTTTTTTTCTTTTAAATGTATTAATCGTTATCGTGTGAATAACTATAAATACAGAATTGCAATAACTCAAATTGTTAATCTGTAAGAAAATTTAATTTTGAAGTTTTGATTCATCTGAAAAAATGACAAATGGTTTAACTAATACGAACGAAAATTACTTTTATAAGTAATATACGGTTGGTTTTGAAGTCGGGGTTTTTGAATAATATCCGACAATAACACTGACCTCTATATAACTGTATAGAGTAGCTATAATGAAAGGTGTAATCAGCATAGAGATTGTATATATTATCTCTATGTGGTAATCATTCAACTAGCCAAGGTACTAAATTTTATATTTTCACTAACACACATTAAGTTTTTAGTCATGTAAGTGCATTGAAGCAAAATTTAGTGCCTGTAATCAGCATAGAGATTGTATATATTATCTGTATGGTAATCATTCAACTAGCCAAGGTACTAAATTTTATATTTTCACTAACACACATTAAGTTTTTATTCATGCAAGTGCATTGAAGCAAAATTTAGTACCTTGAAGTGGCGCTGTCTATCCATTTGATTTCGTATGCTATTTCATGTTTAAGCCCATAAGAATACTTTGTCCAGTTATATGAGGTCACTGGGTTTTTGAATACTATCCGAAAATCCTGATGCGAATAGGTAGTTTCTCTCTTTGTTTCCAAGCGCTAAATATGAAAGTTTTGAATGTTTATTTTAAAAGTAAAGATTATTACAAATACAATTAAAATTGTCTCCCAATTTTTTTCTTCCTTAAATATTTCTCGAATTAAATATCTAATGCGAAATATTGTATTGTTTTTAGGACGACACATACACAGAAAGTTATATCAGTACTATTGGTGTAGATTTCGTAAGTATTTTTTTTCAATATAAATGGACTTGAACGGTCTAGAATATTTTTAACCATCTATGAATTTTCTTATTTAGAAAATACGAACAATTGATTTAGATGGAAAAACAATAAAATTACAAATTGTAAGTACAAATTTATGTTAACTTTTTTTACTGTTAGTTGTTTTTATACCTCCGTATATATGTAATATTTAAGGGTAAGTTTAGTCCCAATATGTTCGTCTGTCTATCTGTGGATTAACACGATAACTCAAAAACGGAAAGAGATAACGAGCTGTAATTTCTTAAGCATGTTCTCCACCAAGGTAGAGATATCCATCTTGGAAACTGTAAAAGATAGAAGAAAAATAAACACTTTTTGTTTGAAACTGCTTGTTATAAAGCTCAAAAACTAAAATAAACGGGAATGTCGAATTCAAGTACAGGGTATTTAAATAATTAACTCAATTATTTATTCACTTGTTTTATAAATAAATCAAACATGTTAAGGTTGATCGGACACAATCTATAGGCAATGTATAGATAAAAATCTGAATTTTTGATATTAATTGCTAACTCATACGTATAAAATAATTTTTTGAAAGAAATCTGACGAAGGGTTTTCATGTAATTAATCATTAAAAATTGGAATTTTAACAAGGTTGTGAATAGAAAATGTTGAATGAATGCATACATTTTCGATAATGTTGCTCCACCTTCTATAGATTAAAAAGTAAAAAACTTCTACTTTTATAAATTAAATCTCGTACATTGCGTTAAAATTTAAAAAAAAATAGTCTGACGAAGAGTTTTGTAAATATCTGAATTAAAAAGATAAAAAATTCACGAAAATTTTCGTCCGTCATACTTGAACAGAGTCAAAAGATGATTATTTATTATTTTTAGTAATTAAATAATTACATAAATCCGATTACTAGTGATGTTAGATGCCATCTAAGTTTAAATAATTAATTTATAGATTAAAATTTTTAATTTCTTATAAAAATATTGTTTCTGTTTAGTGTGATTTTGCTGGGTACTGTCCGTTCAACCTTAACAATATTTATTTGCTTTGTTGCACAATAAAATGCAATTTTAGAGACAAAGAGATATATCCAATCGCGAATTAGTCACAGATTTATTATAATTAAAAGTGTTTTATGTTTGTTTGTTGTTTTTTAGTGGGATACCGCAGGTCAAGAACGTTTTAGAACAATAACATCCAGTTATTATCGTGGTGCACATGGTATTATTGTTGTATATGATTGTACAGATCAAGAATCATTTAACAATGTTAAACAGTGGCTTGAAGAAATTGATCGTTATGCATGTGATAATGTCAACAAATTACTGGTTGGAAATAAATCCGATTTAACTACAAAAAAAGTTGTCGATTATACCACAGCTAAGGTCAGTCTTTCTTCATCTATTTTCTCGTATCGTCCTATTATGAACAAAATCCGTAGAACTTTGGCACAGTGACTCGTAAATCTTAAATCGCGTCTAAGGAGTTTTTTTTTTTTAATAATTGCGATACTTCTAAATGACCACATAATTTTTTCCGAGAATATAGCAAAAAATTTCGATTCCAAGTAATATATTCTAAGTAGAAAAATTCATTCACTCATCTCGATTTTTTCGTGTGTAAAACGCATTTAAAGGGTTTCTACAACTTTGCTTGTCTGAATTTAGGTCGAAAACTGAATAACAGATAGGGAAAATAATTTCGAAAAACAAACTTATTTGTTAAATTCGAAATAGTGGAAAACTAAGAAAACTTTTTTGTATGAACCTTTTGGGTTTTCTAGCAAGAGGACTCAAATCTGCCTTAAATTTTTTTTATGTTAATTAATTTTGAAGAAATATTTAGAATTATTGGACTGTACACGAGATGTAAAAATATTAAACCAATTGAAACATTCTAAGTAGTACCAAATATAATTCTACATATACGGAGTTGCCTAGAAGTCCTACAACGGCAGATTTATTCGTACCAGATGAATAAGCACAAAACCTAATATTAACATCCCATGGACTCATTGAATCAACTCTAAAATCTTACATGTACCCCCTCCCAGCCATTTTTTATGAAGGATTATTTTAGAAATCTTGAAGATTAGCTTCTTTAGTATTTTTTTTCAAATGTTGCTTTGTATCGAAGATAAAAGAGTCGCAGAGATGTCCAGAAAATAGTATTTTCTCGGATTTTTTATCCTGAGATAACATGAAAATTTGTACATATTATGAGCAAATAAAAATGGTTACTGCCGCTTGAAATAAATAAAAATATTTTAAAATTTATTAATTTTAATTTGTGTATGGATCGTAAAAAAATGGAATAAAATGTGGAAAAATTTCCAAAATGTTAAAAGTCTGGTTAGACTACGTTTCTGAAATCTACCTATTTCGGTCGACTCGAGGGTTAGAAACCTCATTCTGCCAGAAGGAGAAAGGACGTGTCATCCGCGTCGATACAGTCCGGAGAAGTAACACTGGCCCTCAACCCCATGAAAAGCAGTGACCGGTGAGCACTCCCCACTAAATGGTTTATGTCTTTCCGGTTCTTGCTAATGAAGCAGGTCATTAGTTTGGTTTGTCTACAACTCGCTGTAGCTTTCCATTTCCAATTCATAGACCACCTTATCCACCTATTCGTTAACGGTAGAGGTAGTCTGTCTTCTAGTTATTCATAGGTATGGTTCTGGTCCCCGAGCGTTTCTAACAGGTTTTTTAAAATAATTTATTTATATTCATTCTTTGATTTTATAGGAATACGCAGATCAATTGGGAATTCCATTCCTAGAAACTTCTGCTAAAAATGCCACAAATGTAGAACAAGCCTTCATGACAATGGCTGCTGAAATTAAGGTATATTTTTTTTTAAATTAAAAATATTCAATAAAAATTTTATTTCATAATCGTATTTATTGTTTATTTATAGAATCGTGTTGGGCCACCATCCAGTGTTGCTGAAAATGCTGCAAGTAATGTTAGAATTGATCAAGGCCGCCCTATAAAAACACCAACGTCCGGTTGCTGCTGAAAATTTAATTTAATTATCATCCCCTTTTTGAAATGCGTTACTGCCTAATTTTGTTTTGTCTGGTAAGCATTTTGTACACATTTTTATTTAAGGAGATTACCTATCTAAACCAATCTATTGGGAACTCTAGCGCTTGGATATGTTTTGTGGTGTTTAAATAATAAACTAGAGCCAGTAGGTCGATGTTTCCTGTCCCAACCTCTTACAAGTTTCGTCATCTTACTCTGATGAACATCTTAGTAACTACTGCTAGTAGGTTAAAATGTTAAGCTCCGTCTCCTTTCAGAGATCCTAATATTATCGGCTTCGAATGTTGGCAACGGTGTGTATGGTTAGTACTGTTTAGAAAAGTGTATGTGATTCGTATTTAGTTAATTAATGTTTATTTTCTTAAGGATGTACGAGCACTGAAGCTTCAAAAAGATTAAGGCTTGATTTTTTTTAACATTTAAAAAATTTAACACCTGTTAACGATCATTTCAAAGAGTAATCATCGATTAAAAATGAAACGTTAACACAGCGTTTTATGGATAACAGAATATTTTTTGTACTTAAAATTATAATAACTATATTATTAAAGTAAACACCATAATATATAATGTTTATAAATATTCTTTGAAATATGCAGTTTATATGAATTGCATTAAAAAAATGGTGTTGACAAACGTTTGATTTAATAATTTAATAAAATTAAAACTGTTTTGTTAGGTTTGTTTTTGCCACCATATTTTGAAAACTGACGACTGCGCACAGTAAAAAATATACATACACACACAAATATACAACATAGTTTAATGTCAGATCTGTCACATCAAGTCAAATCAATCTCTAATTTACATTTCCTGATATTTTACAATACTTTTAAAATATTTAGGACATAAAAAAAGGTTATAAATCGTTGTAAGATGATTGATATACTTTAAAACTTTTTTCAAATCCTAAATAAATTTTATTAAAGATAGTACTCATTTGACTTTAGCGTAGCAAATGAACGTCCTTAAATACAAACGTGTTTTGATCGAATTTTTCCCTTACATATTAAATATTTAAATCGTCAAATTTTTGTATAATCATTAGATCTTTTCTTTTTGTTTCAGATAAAATCATTTTTAGAGCAGTATATCCCTTAAGCACCATTTAAATATTAATTATTCAATTTTTCTTTTTTGATAATTTTCATCATTTTTTTTTGATAAAAATGAACTAATAATCAAATTATACATCTCTCTCTCTCTCCCCCCCAGAAAAACAAAAGAGGAATAAAAATTCAAAAGAAAAAAAAGTAAATAAAAATATATATTTAGCTTTTTGCAAGAGTATTTCATTTTGCAATTTATAATTTTATTATAAAAATTTAAAAATTAAAAAAATTTACAAATTCACTTAAAAACAAATTCTTTTTATTTTTTTCGTTTTTCTTTTTATACGCTAAAACAAAAAAATTCATAGTCCTCATATTTCTTTTCTTCCACAGACACATAAAATCCTTTTTTTAAAATATATATATATTCCTTGGTTGCGTGCTGTTAAGTTTTTAATACGTCCATTTAATCTTAATTTGTATTAATTATAATTTTTAGATTATTATTTTTTTGTTCCTCCATAATCTCTCACAAGGCGTTAATACTTTTTATATAGTCAAAAGAAACATTTCAAGGTGGTTTTAACAATAGCTAAGTTATCGTCAAGTGTCATCCACGTTCCAAACAATTCATCCTTACTCTATATATTATATCATATCTATGGTTATTGTGTGGGATAGACGATAGAGATGATTCAAACTTAAACCGATATTTTTAATTTTTGATAAACTATTTCTATCCCACACAAGTTTCAAAAAAAAAAAAATAATGTGCAAGGGTTTTGATTGAATATTAAAGATGGTGTGTTCTGTCTATGTAATTTAACTCAACGGTTTTTTTTCTTAAAGAATTTTTTTTAGTGTGCATGCGAACAAGCATGTCTGTACTGAAACCTAGATCGCTAACGGATAAAATCGTTACTTGGAAAATATGTTTACTGCGTGGTCTCATTCAAATACAATGATATTATCGAATACACAGTAAAATTTTGTACGATTTTTATGCTATATGAATCTTAATCTAAAGACCAAAACGAAAACTTGAAGACAAGGGTGTCTCTTTAGCGACTAATAATTTTTCGTAAGATTATTTAACCTAAAATATTTACGGTTGGAAATAATTATACATAGATATCTTAATAGTTGTTAATCAATATCGATTATGAATACGGGTAATTTATATAGCTTTTGCGGATATCCAATAACGGTTGTGGCACTTTTTCAACATTCCTGTTACTAATACGAACCTTAACTTCACATTTTTATATAAGAAAATCATATGAAAGTGTTTTACATATATTTTTAGTCAGTCATTGCTAGCGATCTAGGTTTTGTACAGACATTTGTGATATGAAAAATAAAAATAAACGAAATAATATGTAGTGAATATATTAATTATGTGTTGCGTCTCGTATTCTCCCCCCCCCCTTCTTTTTATCAAATAAATTACGTAGGCAGTCGAAACATGGACATTATTTGACGCGGTTTATATAGAAAACAAAACAAAAAAAAAAGAAAATATTTAGATAAAGTTTTTAGAATAATTATTAAGTTACAATTATAAGTGTTTTCAATTTATTATTTTTTTTTTAAAGAATTTTTTTTTTTTTTTTGTTAATGTATTTTTGTATATTTTGCGTGTACATTTCCAAATGGTTTTAAAAATATTTAAAAGAAAAAGAAGAAAACATGAGAAAAAAATAAAAATGAAAATGGAAAATAGATTTTTGTTACACCAAAAATAATTATATCCGTAAAAATTATATAAGTTTGAATTATTATCTAATAAAATATGTATTTGTACTCAATGGTTTATTCTTTTTAATTGTTTATTTTTCTCTTAAGGGGTAATACCACTCGAGCGGCTCAAAAAAATGGTAATTTTAAAAAAGTTTTGAGCCCGGGACTCAGACATGATGTGAAAATATATCCTATAAACAATGATATATATACATTGCCTTATACTTATCATATTGTCTATATACGAGGTGTGATCAGAAAGTAAGGTGACTTTTCATTTTTCGTGGGCTACGTAGAAGTATATTCATTTGTAAAGAAGCCTCGAATATCGTCACAGTTTGAGTGGATCAGTCTATTTTCAAAATGACGGGGAGGAAACATATTCATGTTTCCCCCACTTGTAATCCATTTCTCATTTTATAGTCAAAACAAATGAATTCAGCTCTACACTCGATTTTCGTTTTTTTTATTTTGTTGTGTTGGTACACTCGTCCCGAACATACGAGTCACAGTTTCAATTATATAGCATTGTTTGTGAGAGGTATAAAGGTTAGAAGTGTTTGGTGTGCTCGGCGATTTTTTTTTTCGAAGAATTTGCATCAAATTTTGTGTAAAAAATGGAAATAAGTGCTCCAAAACACTCGAAATGTTGACAGTGGCATACGGTGAGTCAACTCTGAGTAAAAAAAAATGTTTATAAGTGGTACAAGCTCTTCAAAGAAGGCCGAGAAGATGCCAAATGTCAAGGTTTTGCTCACTGTTTTCTTCGATTACCGTGGCGTAGTGCATCAGGAGCTCTTACAACAAGGTCGTACGGTCAAAAGGAGTATTACCCTGAAGTAATTTCACTAATTCACAGAACAATTATTTGGTTGTTCGAGTTGTCGCGCGCTTACCACGGATACGGACATAAAGCTTATATTATCCAAGTAGTGCCCAAACTAAAGATTCATATTTTGCCATGCGTAACTGCATCCCAGCGTTTTCTAGATAGATAGATATATCCTGGGGTCTAAAAAGTACTGCACTTCGACCTTATGGTCCATTGTGCTCCCCCTTCTACTTCAGTCTGAGGAGATTCGCTTCTCCCATATCTTGGCAATAACCAGGAGCTTGCTGATCAGGTCTTCCTGAAGGTAATATATTCGGGGCGAGATAAACCGAATATCCTCCTGTATCTGCTGTAACCTAGTGGTTCGCAGTTAAAGATAATGTGGCTGGACGTTTCTTCATCCTCGCTACACAATCTGCACACAATGGACCCGTTATGGAGTTCCATTTTGTGTAGATGCTTCCGCAGGGGAAAATGCCCGGTAATGAATCCGGTAACCTTCCGCAGTTGTATCCTGTTCAGCTTCAGTAAATCGAGAGACAGCCTCTTGGTTGCATTCCGAAGCAGTATTTTCCTGAGCTTTTGCTGCGGTAAATTTTTCCAGTGATCACGGTGTTGAGCATTTATCCACTCGTTGATCACCTGATTACATACAGAGCCTTTTCTACGTTTGATTTGTAATTCGAGTTGGAATCATCTTATATGGAGTATCTTAAGAAAATTATCCCAGAAAAAAACTGAGAACGATGAAGATTTAAGATGATATAAATGCGAATAATAATTCTAAGAAACTTATTTTTTACAGCGTGAAATTTGAAAAGGAAAATTTACAAGTTTCAAGTATAAAAAAAATTTAGCATCTAAATATAAAAATTTCCAGAAATACATTTTGCGTTTTGTAAACCTTTTTAAATATACATTTTGCATTTACTACTAAACGACCGGAATTACGACATTATTTAAGATAAAAAGAAGGTATTTTTGGAAAATTCTACAGGAGCATTATCCCTTAATTTTGTCGATTTGGGGAAGCAACTGGAATCGGAAATATTTTTGATATGGGTGCACCGCAATCTTTCAAAATTTATATTTTAAAGATGTTGACGATATTACGGTGTTCTGAGAATTCGTTCTTTTTAGACAGTTTGACTCGTACGTGATGTTGTAGGTCTATGGCCTCTATGCTACTTTGACATAAGGTCAAGCGCAAACCGATCTTTATCCGTGTCCTTAAAATTGACATATAAAATATATGATGCAATTTTAAAATCTCATTTAGGGTTTCAGTGATTCAAATATTTTTTCACCCAATTAAACTGGGTGAAAATTATTCTGAGCTATCAAAATTTCTTGACGGCCGGATCCTATTATTCTAAAGAGTATTGGAATCTTTTCTAACCAATTTCAAAAAGGAGGAAGGTTCGCAATTTTATTGTATGTATTTTTTCGACAATTCAGCACCAAAAAATGAATAAAGTTCATAGAGAAATTGTTAATAGAGTGTTTCAGTCCTTTCCATTTTTTTGGATGATTATTACAGATGTCACGTGAGTATTTTACACCAACATTCTTATACATATCTTGAAAGTTTCGAACAATCAGCAAGGTTTATGATATTTTCGAATAATTTGATAAATCAGAAGAACCATAATTTTTCATACTAGACAATGTAAGATAGATCCTGAAGTTGAATGAACTCAAAAACTGAAAAGTCCATGAACAATTTTAATACCATTTAAAATTTCATAAACATCAAAATTCAATGTTTAACGTGGCGTGCTACGTAGTAGGCGTGGTTGAATTTAACAAGCATGCGCTGTATGTCGTACCGGTATTATAGTAAGAACTTTTAAATAATGATAGATACATACAACGACTGTACATAATAAACAGAGTTAACAATATATTCACATAATACATAGAATTCATGTCGACTGTGCTCCTGTAGACGTCTTTTGGTGAATTTTGTTAGTGGTATCTAAACGTTGTGCGTTGAACTGCCGGTTTTCATCAATGTTATAGTAAAAAAATATTTATTACCCAAAAAAAAAAAAACAAAACAAATTTCTGTGTTATTTTTCATTCAAATGCAATAATATTAAGTTCATATTTTGAACGAAAACATTAAATGTAAGTAAATATTTTTAGTAATTTCTTTTTGGGATCCACATTTTTTTTTCTTTGGCTGTTCGTTGTGACAACTTATTTTTGACATGATGGTAATCTTTTTGTATTTGCATATGTCATAGAAAATAATTAACAGTGTTAATTTTTGCATCGACAGAATTATTGAGAAATTTTGTGTTCCCAGATCAAACTTGCTTCAGTCTAGTTTTAAAAACATGGGTAGCAATTGTATGCATTGATGTTTAGAATTTATTTATCGGATTTTTATGTATCCACACAAGTTTTTACACGAATTTGTGTACATGCAAGTTCAAAAACCATTCAGGTTATTTCGTGTTAAGGGGCACTAGTCTACCAAGGATTTATTTTAGTGTGTTTACTTCAAATTTTTATAATTAGTTTGACGGTTCCTGAAAGACTAGTGGTTTTATTGAAATTATATACCGAAACTTTTTTCGAGAAAATTCATTCACTTAATTGAGTGTATGAAGTAATTTCACTTTAATTAAAAGAAATTGCTTGTTCATATTTTAATTGATTATTAAACGGATTACCTTGACCCTAAATATTGTTTTTGTAATTATTCGAAGAAAATTTATTTGATATTTCGATGAAAAATTTTATAATTTATTTTCTATATTATTTATGGCTACGTGGAATTTAGAAATGAATAAGTATGCCAATTGGCTGTGTTATTTCAGTTTAACCTTTTACATAAATAATTATATATTTTTTTAAACTGCTAAAATCATTATAAACTTTTGCCTGGCTGATTTCTTTTTTTTTGATGACCACACGAATGATTGAGAATACAAAGATTTTTTCATTTTGATCTACCGGGTGTAATAGACTATCGTAAGGTTACATTTGTTGCTATAACCCAGTCATTTTTGAATAATTATCTCAAAATGTCCCGATATTGGAAGGCCCACAACATTCCTTTGGGATTTTATGTCAAATTTTTTTGAGTCCTGAATATCTCAAAAACTTATTGCGTACCACATTTATTAGTAAAATAAAAGAAAATTACATTTCCAACTAAAAAAAAAAGTAACTTTTTTTGTTGCTCAACCGTTTTTGAGATAATAATCGTTCAATTGGATAAAAAGGTGAACACCCGAATGGAAAAAAACCTTGATAAGTGAGAGTGAAAAGTTAAGACGATTATTAATGTAGATAATGAAAATCAAATTATCTTTCATTTTGTAATTGATTATGGTACGCAAAAAGTTGATAGTTTTTGAGATATTTAAAAATGAGATTTAATATCAAAAATGGGAGAATATTGCCCATCAGGGATTTTTATGTTCAATTGAAAGACCCAAAGAACAGTTTAAGATAACTTCCTTGTGTAATAAAGTCTGTCTCATAGATGATTCCTCTTTTTTTTGTATAATACATACTTGTGAATAAAAAAACCGATGGCAAGGGAACCTAAGTAAGATGATCTTTACAAATTATCTGTTTGTGTCACCCTACCTTGATTAAAAACACCCGGCACACCTCTAAAGAGATGAATATGAGATGAATGTTGCCTTCATATTATAAACCCTTTTCTATTTTGTATATAATCCTACCCATTTCGAATGCAACGTGAAAACATGTAAATGTCGAAGAATTTTTAGGTTCTAAAAGTCGGGGAATTTTAGCATACTTGATAAATCATACATGTATTGGGATCTCTGGCAGCGGCCGGAGTTTGATATTCCGACATACGGGCAATAGTTATTATGTTTTTCACCAGAGCGCGATCACGAAACTTGTCGACCGAAGAGTATGTCACGGTAGTTGATGACAGAAAACAGATCTACTACCTCTAGTTTCTAATTTATCCACCAGAGGGAATATCCAAGCGCTAGAGTTCCCAATTGCTGGGGTAACGAATTCACAACCACTTGCGGTCCGGATCAGTGGTCTATCATAAATACATTTCGAATTTATTAATTTGATGCATCTCGTTAATACTTTGAAGCCGGACTACATTACATTCGACGCAGCTCCGACTTTGCTGATGTATGTGTAAAAACATACTAAGGATTGTTTGTTCGGCTACGGAACCCTAAAAACTGAGTTTTGGAAATCTCCGTTAAGATTGTTTATATTTTGATTAAAAATTGTTCAAAGATTGAATGACACATGTTTTTATGATTCATAAAATGGGAATTTTAAAAAAAATACTTGATTTAACAAAACTTTTTTTGACAAACTTGTTCCATAGTCAACAAATCAGGTGCGAACAGCAACATTTTTTGATCCATCGAATTATACAGATTACTAGTCGTTACCGGTTGTTTTCACATTTGAAATCTGCTGAAAAATACATGTCAAGTTTTCTACATTTTTGTTATAATATTTTACTTTATAATCCGTGTTGTGAATTTAGATTTCTTGATGAATTTAGTTGACATGATTAATAAAAAAATTCGTTACGCAGGAGCTGCTTCAACTTAGCGAATTTCCTTAGAATCCATAAATCACTTTCTAGCGGTCACAATTTTAGTCTGATCAAAATGAAATGTCGTATATGATTTTAGTATTTGCAAGGGCAATTTTATTAACAAATGACATATGTCAAGGGGAAAGGGGGGCATAAAGAGAGAAGAAAACACAAAATATAAAATATCTCCCTTAATATTAGAACAATCGAAAAATGTGTAAGGAATTAAGTTGTAGAAAATCATGTTTGCTACAATTCATCACCTTACCATTTTTGCTCCAACTCTAATGTGTACAGAGATATTAAGGAATTTAATTTCCAATCTTAAGCCGCCAATATTTCTGTAAATATTAGTGTTACAGAAAAAATGATAAGAAACAAGATTACAGTAAAACCTAATACCTACAACTTTACTTCTTATAAATTTTTCAAATATTAAGGGCGATATGTCAAATTTTGTGTTTTACCCCAATTCCTAGATCAATTATTGTTATTTAATAATAATGTATTTTAACTACAAAGTAGTCATCATCAGTATGAGTTAGCTAATCACAACTACCTCCGGGATATAGAATCGAAGATTTGTTACTCGTTGCTAATTTGTTGAGACTCGCACTAAATTAGCAACGACTACCATCTTTGATTCCATATTTCAGAGATATGGATTCAGAGATAGTTACGATTAGATAATTCATACGGATGATGACTACTTTGTAGTTGAAATACATAATTATCAAATGTAAATAATTGATCTAGGAACATGGGAAAATATTTGAAACTTAATACATCCAATTGTTTGGGCCTATTACGTAGCTCCTATGTGACGAATTTTCTTTATAGGATATTACAAGTAGTTTGTGTTATATAAATGGATTTTTTTTGTTAAAATATGTATTAAATTACAGCTTAATGTAAAACTAATAAAAATTGTGTAGGCGTTTAGATATAAAACATATTATCTCTGAATTCAGGGGCGTACATAGAAAAAAGATGATTTCAAAAATTACGTTTTAAATAGTCCAAGCAGGGGACCGTTAAAAAACGAAGCCGATTTTATTAGGGGATAAAACTTTCAGATAAGATAGTACACATAGTGATTTCCAATCACTTGCCTAGAGAACCTAATCAGGTTGCAGTGCACACCAACCCCCACCCCACAATATATTATCGCGCATAACTTTTTTTCTATAATAATATTGGTAATAAAACATCAATACTTTTTTTTTTTTCATAAAATTTTATTTCCAGTTTTTTTCGTATCTATTATAGTTTCTATAATCTATTACATCTTTATCTATTTCTTTTCTCAGAAACTGTAATAGATATGAAAAAAAGTTGCATACCAAAGTTGTAGTGCTATTATCGTAATTATTATATTAAAAAAAATTATACGCGTTTAAAGATTTGGGGGTGGTTGCCCTGCGTTGAATCAGATTCTGGCAGGATTGCCTAGGCAAGTGATTTCAGTCACTTTTCTAAAAGTTTCATCCCCTAGAAAATTGGCACCGTTTGTTTACGGCCGTCGCTTCTACTAAAAGATTAATTTAAAAAAAAAATTTTCCAGGTTTTTTTCTTACCCATAATTACAATTTTATATAACTGTTCTTTTGGACGATGATTAACCACGCAAAATTCCCTGCGTACGCTACGCCCCTGGTTTATTTTATTAGATTAAAATATGTTTTTAACTCTTAAGATTTATTTTTTTCTATTAATTTTTATTATTCATACATTTATTTGCTAAAATTATGGCAAAATAATTCAGCTTATGAATAAAAGTTTCAAACAGAAGTTGTTTCTTTGTAATAGAGAAACATTTGTACAACCGGCATATTTATGCAAGGGTTATATTAAGGTTCCAACGGCTGCCTGCTTGTCAACTCAAAAATGAAAAGAGTTAACGAGCTGAAATTTTGTGTTTTTTTGAGCTAAAAAGTAAGATCATGTTCGTGAATGGGCAAAATCCTATTATGTTTGGGCAAAACTGTCTATCTTTGAAACCGTCAGAGATAGAACAAAAAATGTTCCTTTTTTAAAAATAAACAACTTTTGTTTGAAACTTTTTTTTTATAAATTCAATATATACCGGGTATTTAAGCAATTAACCCAGTTCGTTGTTATTTTACTAGTATAAATAATATTACAGAGAACTCTAGTATTTTTCGAAATAAATTTCGATTTTTGCCCCAATTTCCTAGATCAAAATTTTTTGTATTTTATAAATACACGACCGATCTGCACGACCGTCACCAAATTAGCAACAAGTAACATCTCCTCGGAGAATATTTACAATTAGCTAATTCATACTGATGATGACTACTTCGTAGTCGAAATACGTATTTATAAAATACAAAAAATTTTGATCTAGGAAATTGGGGCAAAAATCTAAATTTATTTTACTAGTAGTTGGTTGTTAATTTTTCTATCTCTTACGGTTTCAAAGATAGATATGAAATATATAACTGCTGTGACAACATAAATTTTTGGGTTCTTTGGGATCACAAAAATACGAATTAGTTGAAATATCTCGCTCTTCATATTTTTCCTACTTAATCTACTTCAGGTTCTGGTCTAAATAATAAAATCTTAATTACTTAAAACTAATTAACAATTTATTAAAAAAAAACTCATAAAAAACGAAATTTTAATGAGTTTTTATATTTGTTAACTGAAAATTTATGTAATTTTTTGAAATGAAAAATGCGTTACGTTAATTTGTGTCATCATAAATTTATCTCAAATGTTTATTTCTATAAAAAATACAATATTGGTATGTATTTCCGGCAGAGAGTGTGATTAGAAATGTAAACAAAGTGGTATTAATTTTAATGAGATAGAATATCTGTTGAAATATCATTGGCATCATTGGTATTTTTAATCTAAAACTTTCTGAAGTTTCGGTACGAAAAGAACAAACCCTAACTAATTGGATTACATACCTCAATAAATCGATTCAATTTAGGTTATGGTCATAGGGAAAAAAAATTTTACTACCTTTCGATTTCATTGTAACACAAATATGTATGAGGATAAGGAGAAAATTTATCGGTCTAGTAGTGATAAAATGAGTTTTTATTTTATTTTGAATATGCATTTATTTCTCAATGTAGTCTCCCTTTAGTTCAATACATTTTCTCTAATAACTGGATTTCGTCCATGAAGTGCGATTTTGGAAGGTCTTCAAAAGACCTTGACGCGAAACTTTTTTCTCAAAGATTTGGTAATAGATGAAAGTCAGAGGGAGCCAAATCTGGCTCTAATCCCTCAAATTTCCCACTGCCAAAACGCCCTTGTAAGCGGTTGGAATTGTCCTGGTGAAAGAGGTTTGTTTGACCTTTAGGTAGGTAGTCAATTATCTTTGCTTTCTTAGGGTCAGAGCCACCAGCTTCTACCCACTGCTTGGACTGTTGTTTTGACTCAGGTGTGAAGTGGTGGACCTACGTTACATCCACCGTAACAAATCGATGCAGAAAATCGGTTGGATTCTGTTTAAAATGACACAAACATTGCTGAGAATGTCGATTTCTCATTAGTTAGTGATCCGTATTTAAGAAACCCATCTAGCACAAAGCATTCTTATACTTCAGAGTTCTTAGTGTAAAATATGCCGTACCCTTTCTTCTGAAATACCTTCAGCCTTAGCTATCTCATACACCTTTAAAATCGTCGATCATCTAGAACCATATTGTGTATTTTCTCGATATTTTCTTCGGTAGTTGCAGTTTTTGACCGTCCTTCTTGTTGATAACGAAGGTGCAGACTCCTTATACACTTTCACCCAACTTTGAATGAATTTCTGTTGGTGATAAACCATCCAAAACAAAGAATTTTATGTCGATTGGTTTCTGATAAACTGATATATACACTGTTGCATTTTTAATATACTATATAGCTATTCTTGACGATTACAGTCTGTATACTTAATTCGACACTTAAGCGAATTTTCTCAGTGAAAGGTGTTGTAGACATTAAATTACATTGGCGAAAATTTAATATTCATTATAATTAACTACATTCAAATCGTTAATATTTTCGTAAATTTTGAGAGTTTCAGAAAAAATGATCAATTGATTAACTGAGGTAAAATTAATTTCCTATAAGTCTACTAATATAACATTTTTCCAGTTTACCAATGGTACAGGAGATAATCGAAATTTTGTGTTTCACCCTTCCGCTAAACTCTTTTTTTCTTTCGCCAATTCCGCTCATTAACAAACTTGATCTTTCAAATACCAAAAGCACATTGCATATCAAATTTTATTCCGATCGGACCAAAATTGTGGCCTAAAATGCACCTATATATTAATATTAAATAAGTTCATTTTTTTTTCAATAAGTTCATCTATAACACTTGGCTCTCTGGTGGGTAAATTATCAACTAGTGATAGTCGCTCGATGTTTCCTGCTTTAACTCCGGTGACATACTCTTCGACCTACAAGTTTCATGGTCGCACTCTGGTGAACAACTTAGTAACTATGGCTAGTTGGTTAAAATACTAAGCTCCGCCCCCTGCCGAAGATCCCAATAGGTATCTAAGTAGAATCGATGGACATTTGTACAAATTTTTGCAAAATCGATTCATCGGTACTACTTTAATAGCTATATTTTCGCTAAAAATTAATTAATTTAAAAAAAAAAAAAAACTTTGTATCGCAAGGACATAAATAATTACACAATTGACGCCATCGGTAATCGCTGGTTGACAATAAAAGTATTTTAGTTAAACAAATTTACCAGTAAATATTATCTTATAATAATTAATTATCTTTATGTTTATTTACTTAACCATATGCATTTATTTTTAAATAATACTTTAAACGATAATAATAAATTTTTATATTTTACAATATTGTCGGTTAACATTTTTTACGTAATTAATTTATTGTTAAATGAATTTTTAATTTTTATCAGGAATTTCTAAAAGTATTAACTCATGAATGCATTATATGCATTTGCGTCAATATTTTCAAGGAAGCGCCTACGTAATGAATTATGTAATTAGCCAAGGGTGAAAGTACACATGATAACAAAAGTTACGGTCTTTATTCAAAATTTCATAGTTCATTTGGGCCTAATCCATTTGGATTTCGAAAAAAAGGTGTTATAAAAATATTTGTGCAAAACATTTTTTTGAAAACTGAACTGGGCGTCAGGTATAGAATGTTTGGGTCCGAAACCTTGGATCCATCAATCCTGGAAGCAATCCCGGCGGAGAAGTTGTTGGCCTTCTGTGTGGCGTCTGGCTTCGACAGAATCCTATAGCTTTATTTGCTTAAAATAGCACCTCTTACCCGAAGACGTCTCGCCTTCGGGTGACAGATTGTTCTCAAGGAGGGTACAGAGGACCCCTTGGTCTAGATGCTAGGGACCCATTTGCGGTACCCGTCTTTTTAATTATTATTATTATGGGGTTGATACGAGAGTTGTATAAGCCATGCATCATTGTCTCATTCTCCAAAAATTGAAACATCAACTTTTTACATATCTTTTATTTTTCATATAAAAAGAAGCTTGTTAGAAACATTTTTTTTTTTCGTATCGTTCTACGTCACCTTTAATGCAGTAGCAATGTTGTTGTTTGATCGATCTATATTTTTAAAATAAATAAATAATTAAATCATCCAAATCAAAATATTAGGATTTAAAAATAAAGAACGTTTTATTAGCAATAGTATAGTAAAAATAAATAAGACAATCTGTGTGTAATCTGTCTGTATGTAAATAAAATCTATATTTATATATTAATTATAAAAATTGATTGTAATTACAAAATACTATAGGCGGCCGCATTGTTGGTTTAATCCAGAGGTTCCCAAACTTTTTTTTGTTATATATACTCCGGGGCGATTTTTTTCTATTGTATCTAAATATTCCCTACATTAACTTCAAACAGACACAGAGATTCTTACTTCGATAGCTCGTATTTACACGTGAAAATTTTCAATCGTTTTAAAATAGTTGATATAACAAAAATTACATTGCTATTCACACCATGAAAGTTACTAATTGTATGTTTTTTTAACAGTTATAGTTTTATTCCTGTTTAATATTTCTTTCTTTGTCAACCGCGTCAGTAACATGGTCTAAGTATATCAATTACAAGAAATGAAATATCATACATACGCAAACAGTGCACTTACGTATAAAGTTACACACATCTATACATAGTATAAAAGGAAGTCGCTTTCCGCGTCTGCCTGTATGTTTATCCGCTAACTCCTTCTAAACCTCGCAACGGATTTTGAAACGGTTCTCACCATGATGTAGATAATTTTTTCCAGAAGGTTTATATGTATAGTACATCCTAATTAAAATTTCCTATGTGTAAAAAATAAAGATATTTCGAAAAAAATTTACTTTCATGGCTTACGTATTTAATTTTAAGTTAAAACACCAAAGTTACATATCACCTTAGTTACATATTATACAATTTTTTTTAAACTCTCATATGTGAGGTGTTGTAATAGTGTGGATATAACCATATATTTGGCTGTTGTATGTTATCGATTCTCCGATCAATGAGCTCAGATCAAAGTGTGGTAATTAACCGTGCGAAGCTGGGCCGGATCGCTAGTTCCATATAAAGTTGCTTCAAATAGAAAACTTACATAAGAAAATAATACTGCGCTTGCTTAGTAAAACAATCGATTGAAAACTTGCTTCAAAACTTTCACGTATAAAAAAACATCCATAGGGTTTACTGTAGTATAGAAAATTTTAAAATAAAAACTGGTAAATTTTTTTATTCATTCCTTTATTAATTAAAACGACACAAAGATTACTTCTTATTGTACGATTATTTTACGATCCTGAATCACATAATTTCATTGTCCGAAGCTTCCGAGGAAAAAAATTAATACTTTTTTTCCATAAAATTTGATCTCGCAACTATTTTTTGTATGAAACTGTTTTTCATATCTATTACAGTTTCTGAGAATAGATTAAGATGTATAAATATACAATATAGATATCAGAAACTATAATAAGGTATGAAAAAAAAGTTTCATACTAAAGTTGTTGGAATTAAAATTTAATAAAAAAAAATAACTCTGAGTTTTTCTCGTAATTATTAAAGAAAAAAAGTTATAAGCGATAAAATATTTTGGGGAAGGTTGTCCCGCTGTCGGATTAGGTTCTCACAGGGTTGCCTAAATCAATATATGTATTATCTTTTCTGAAAATTTCTTCCCCTAATTAAATGGGCACCATTACCAGTCCATTGCGGTCTAAGGCATTATGTCTGCGCAGTATGTCTACTTGAAAACTGGGAGGTCATGGGTTCGAATCCCGACATCGGCAGTTTGTCAATTATTTAAAAAAAAGGGGGGCGATTAATTGACTAAACTGTCGGCGTATGGAGAAGAACGAAGTAACCGGCTATGCTTGAGAAGGTTTTCTGCAGTTTCCTTCACGAACTCCAGATGAATATGGGCATAGTTCTTATCATAGTCGGCTGCAGCCGCATATCCTACCAATTCCTAGTCTATACACAAGAATTCCTTCCACTCCTCTCACATCCTTAGGCATCACAAGGGACCTTATGGTCGAAATGTAGCCCGTCCAAGGCAGCTTCTACAATCTATCTACCTAAATGGGCACCGTTTATTTTAGGTCGCCGCTACTACTAAGTCTTGTTAATTTATACTTGTCCTCGTGTCCTACTTTCTGTATCGGTCAGTGTTTTTAGAATGTCAATATATTAAAATTATATCATCGTTATATTAAGAATTATCAGAAGGTAAATAAATAATTTTTTATTCTCTCACTATTATCACAAATGTCTACGTTTTAAAATTATTTTCAATGCTTTATGGTAATTAAGCTATAAAATATACAATAACTTAACTTTAAAGTAGCATGTTCTATTCTAAACTTAGGTACCGATTATGTAATCGCTAATCAAAAAATTACAATTCAAGTTCATTCTGAAAAAGAAATTTTAGTCACGGTCAGGAAAAATGATATAAAAATATTTTCAGTACCTCTAAATATTTTTAATTTGATTTAACTTTTTATTTTCTGAAAATAATTGAATTTACAGAAGAGCCTTGAAAGTCGAAATCCTTTACAGGATTATAAACATAGAATATTCTTTCAAGAAAAAAATAACCCGGATAAAAGTTGTTTCGGAGGGGGAAATCATTTCGGGATTTTAATATTCACCTTGAACTTGATCTTCAAGCTTATTTAAGATTTTGAAATTGGATTATCTTTGAAAATCCATTTTTTTTAATGGCTATAAAATGGGGTTAATTATTAACCAAAATAGACTTTATTACCCCCTTTTTAATGTTCTTTTTCCCTTGGCTATCAGATTCTGTCAAAATAATTGGATTCCCATTTAAAAAACGTAAGTTGATAACCTTGAAGGCCATGGTTAAAGTGAAAATCAAGATCACCATAAGATGTCCCCCTCCGATCAAAACAACATTTAGCTGTGCCATTTTTTTCCAAAACATGCTTTCTTGAAGAATTATTCAAATGTATTGTTTAAAGTATAGGGTGTCGCATAAGTAACGTTATGATTTATTTAATGAATGCGTATCTGTGCATCATTTGGTTTTAACTCGTGAACCAATTGAATCTTATGGGAAACGGTGTAACGTATGTAAAATTTGCAAAGACCGCCTAGACATCACCAACTGCTGAGAACGTCGCCTAGTGGAAGTTTCGGGGTTTTCCTCAACACTTGCTTGAACCCGAGCAATGTTCACATCATTTCGAACTGCACGAAGTCTTCCAGCACGTGGAAGATCACAGACAGCTCCATGTTGCCGAAAACGCTGAACCAATCGGTAAATTGTCGGAACATGAAAGAAATTTCGATACGATCTTTGTGTCTGAATAATCGAATGCCGACTTTCAAAATAAAATTGAACAACTTTGGGTGCTTTGTTCTGTGCTGAGTCTTTCCATCATAAATTTCCCAAGTTTTCAAAATTAATTCTGAAAAAAAAAATACGTAAACAAAAAATTTATTCGCTAATTAAATCATAACGTTACTTATGCGCCATCATATAACTCAAACTCATTACAAAATCTCCATTACTCGAAATATAAACACTCTGTAAGTCGAAACAATCAATAATACATTTTTCTTCCTCTATAACTCGAAAAAAATTTAATTGACCTCTGTATATCGAAAATACTGCGGCCAAATCTATTCTTACACCAGTGTCAGTAAGAATTTAACGATATTTGCCAAAACTGTTCCAGTCATATGTCACGGGTGGTTGGTACCACAATATACACAAATAAACCCCCCTGAAACACATTACCCGGCTTTTGCTAACCTGTAATAATGGAATATGAAAAAATTCGTTACGCAGGAGCTGCATCAACTTAGCGAATTTCCTTAGAATACATAAATATCTCTAGTCACAATTTAAGTCTGATCAAAATGAAATGTCGTATCTGATATCATTTTAGTATTTTCAAGGCAAATTTTATTAATAAATGGCATACGCAAGGGGAAAGGGGGCATAAACGTGGAAGAAAACATAAAATATTATATATCTCTCTTAATATTGGAACAATCGAAAAATGTATAACGAGTAAAAGAAAATCAAGTTTGCTATAATTCATTACCTTAAAATTTTTTCCAAACTCTAATGTTGTGTACAGAGATATTTTGAATTTTAACTTTCAATAATTGTAAATATTTCTGTAAATGTTAGTGTAACAGAAAAATGATAAGAAACAAAATTATAGTAATACTTAGTACCTACAACTTAACTCCTGATAAATTTTTCGATTTTTCAAATATTAAAGGAGATATACCAAATTTTGTGTTTCCCCCTACCTCTAAACCCCCCTTTACCCTTGTCCGATTTTACCCATTAACTAACTTGACCTTAAGAATGCCAATAGCGCCTCAAATATCAAATTTCATTCCAATCGGAATAAAACTGTGACCGCTAGAGAGTCCACAGACACATAAAAGTACATATATAAATTTTAGCGATAGTGATAACATCTAATAGGTAGGATCGATAGACATTTGAAATTTTTTTAACGAAATTCCAACATTGGTGCAAAAACAATAGCTGCATTTCCTTTGGAGGAAATTCGCTATAAACTGGGATATTAAAAGAAATTCAAAATTATGACAATCAAATGTGAAAATTAATTTGTTTTTTTTTATAGTCAGAAAATGGATTTACAAACTGCCTTAGTATGTGGAGCAGTGTTCATACTCACAACTGGAATACTATTATTAATATCAGTATTTGGAATCAAGTCAAAAAGTTATGAAGAGGCGTTAGCCGAACAGCGAGACTTAAAAGCTGGACTTTTAGGTATTAAAACGCAGGCACGATTAAAACATGCAAAAGAGAAGAAATTGAAAAAATTAAATCGCAAGAATAAAGATAAATCAGTAGCCGTGGTTTCATCGTCATCGGATGGTGTCAGCGGTGACGAAACAACTGCTTCATCCTCAAACGAAACACCAGAAGTAGTTGTCAATGATGTAAATACTAAAAACATTCCCGTTATAAACGTTAAACCCAGTAATGATATCCATGTTGAATTTGTTGTTGACGAACCTGAAATTATTCCAACGGAACCTCAAGTTATTAATAAAGTAAGTATGGCCAAATTTCAACACCTTAAAAAAGGAATTAATTTTGTTTGTATCAAAATAGGTTGGAAGAAAGAAGCAACGTGAATTGAAACCAATTAATGTACGTCCAATCCTTATAAATCGTGACCCAAGTCCCGTATCCAGTTATACACCAGTTGATTCACCGAAAACTTTGAATCATTTCGAAAAAATACATCCCAAGGATGAAAAAGAATTACTTACATCTCAAATTGTGAGTAAAACTTTTATATTTTCAAAACTTTCATTGAAGATGACCTGAATTTTCAGTTGATTCATTACAAAATGGACAGTTGCAATTTTTAAGACAAACTCTATTATGATTTTGAATTCAAGTCTGTCAAAATTTTGATCCATCCTAAAACTTTATGGCGAATGTTCGTTGGAAGACTTTTATCTGTCTTGGTCCTTGAACTTCTTAGTCCTTCATTTTGGTCTATCGTTCGTAGATCTAAAAGTTTTGAAAAACTTTTTTTCAAAATTTATCTAATTAATATATTTTTCTAGATTGAGAAGCTTAATTTATCCCCGAAAATTACTAAGAAGAATAAAAATAAAAACAAGAACAAAGATACTGAACCCGAAAATATACCAAGTGACGTTGTAGTCACTGAAAATAGCGTCGTATCTGGGAAAAAAAGACAATCAAAAGAAAACACCAATGAAATAAGCAATAATCCCTCATCAAATCCTAAAAAACAGACAAAATCAAAGAAAGAAGTTTTACAACAGGACAAGGTAAAGCAGGACTCATTACCAGAAAAAGTAAAAAAAGACACTTTACCCGAAAAAGGTAAAAAAGAGAATTCACCATCAGCAGTGGATAAACCAAAAGTTGAAGAGAAAGTAGAAAAACAAAAATCAAATACTCAAGCTAAGACTACTTCGAAATCAGAAGTTATAGAAAAATCTAAAGTCTCATCACAGCCAGAAAAGAAACCGAATGAGAAAAATAAGAATATGCCATTAAAGAAGGACAATGTTTCGATCCCCACAACAAAAACCAATCAAGAATTACCGAAGAAAGAAGTGACTGAGAAAAAAGATCAAGTCATTGAGAAAACTAAAAAAGAGCAACAAAATATCGATAATAAAAAATCTCAAACAAAGAATCAAATTAACTCAATTGAAAATGGTACCAAAAAAGTACAATCAAATTCTAAAAAAGTGAACAACGTTGATGTGAAAAACGATGTTGAAAAAGTAAAAAAAGATTCCGCAGAAAAGATCAAAGTTGAGAATATCAATAAAAAGAATACTATCAAAGTTGTAGATATGATTGAAAAACCAGCGAATCAAGATATTTTGACAGCTTATGAAAATGGAAAAAAAGATTCGCCTCCATTCAAGAAAAATAAAAAGGAAAATTTAATTGAAAAGAAAGTTGAAAATGATTTGTTGACGGTTGTTCAAGAGAAGAATAAAAAGAATACAGAAGTGTACAATGGATTCAATGGAGTCCATCATGTTCAGAATACGGTCACAAATAATGGTATTTCGGCTAAGGAGAGTAAAAAGCGTAAGCGTGAATTAAACGCTTTACAACAAATGAGTGAGTTTTTTTTTTTTAAATTTAACTTAATATCTCGTTGAGATGTAAAACTGAGCAATTTTTGTTTCTTATTACCCCAAATTAAATCGGCATAACCAAGCATGTGGTGGTTTGCTCCCTGGAAATGTCTGGTAATTTAAAAAATGTTTAGGAAATTTTCCCTGTAATTAGATAGAAGTCAAGGAATTTTATAAGACCTTTTCGGTCGCCACTCTACCAAGCTTGATATGATTACAAAAATCACCCAGAATCAATCATTTTTGCCTTTAGCATAGTTTTTGCTTACCCAGAATAACACCATTGATGACGAGATTCGGACAACCAAAATAAAATATTTTTACAAGCTCTAAGAGTAGTATTTTGTTTAGGTGGTGACAATACTGGTGTGAATGTAAGCTTATTAGTCCCACTTGTTCGTAAGGCCGAATTATCACGAAGTGAAGTACAAATTTTAATCGATTTACTTCTAAATAAACAACACGATATGCCAATTGCACATCAAGAATGGTTCGAAGGTCGTTCCGATCCTGTAGTTAAACTTCGAAAACAATTAGCTGAACGTGAGAAAGCATTACAGGCAGAACAAGAAGCACATGTTGGTGTGGCCGCTAAACTACGTGAAGTACGCGGTGAATTGAATTCATGTATGCAAGCCAAACGGCAAGCTGAAGAGGCAAATGTTCAAGCTTTAAATGATCGTCAACAATTAATCACTCGTTTACAACAGAATCAAGAACATTTACAAGCGGAAAAACAAATGTTACAAAAACAATTACAACAAGTAAGTTAATTTTTCTTGACTTTAGTATAGATAAAATGGGCAGGAGCGCAACATGTAGCCTATATAGTAATTAATATTGATTTGTGAATTCTCAAAAATATCGTGTTTGTTTGTTGACAGTTAAACGCTAAATTGAACGAAGAACGACATTCAACTCGTCAATTTCAAGAAGAACATGCTAAATTACAAAGTCAACGTCAACAATTAGAATTAGCTGTATCACGTTTAACTGATCAACACAAGGAAAATGATGTAGCATTAAAAAATAACATTGGTACATTACATAACGATTTACAAGAACAAATCAATGTAGCGAATGCCTTACGACGAGAAGCTCATGCAGCTCGATCTGAAGCTGATGTGTTACGCGAAAGAATATCACATTTACAGACAGCGACCGATCAAGCACAAGAACTTGCTCGCCAACTTGAGGTAAGTTATTCAGTTCATTTGCTGTTTCAAAACTCTATAGGGCCGTTTATACACTGGAGTTTTTCCGACAGCTTTAGAGCAGACACTCCAGTCGTGCGCTCCAATCCTGTGTATGTAAACGCTGTCCGCCGAGATGCCAGGAATGTGAAGTTAGAGCGACGTGGCAGGAGTGCAGGTTTGGACCTGCACCGTCATGTACACATGCTCCAATCTATCGTTCCAGATCTCTAAGTGCGTCTCAGACAGAAGGTGGTCCACTCACTGCAAAGTATTCAATTCGACTGACTGGTTACCCACAGAGCTTGGAGCGCCGCTCCAAAACCTTATATTGTATTGACACGGAGGGTCTTGGCGCGTACGCTTCAAATTCATGCTCCCGGCGCATGGTCCAAGAGTATTTCTCTTTTTGTCTACCACACTCCAATCTCACGCTCCGGAGTGACGCTTCTTCGTAGCGGCGCGCCAGGAGTGTCAGTTTGGAGCGTACGTGTGAACCGGCCTATTGAGTATATACCAATTGTTTCACTTGAATGTCTAGATAATCTAGAGGACCCAGCAACTTCAAGGGGACCAAATGGTAAAAAACGGAGCCCTTATAATTTCCACCCGTCGTCCGTATGTCACATTAAAAATCCGCCATTTTTCGAAATTCCACAGACAGGTGTCTCATAAATTAACAAACAATCCTGTAGTGAAATTATATTGAAAGATTTTCGGGGTCGTTCTTCAAACATAAAACCGAGGAATCGTGCGGCGGGGTATCATCGATCAGATCTTGTAAGATTATTAATATACTTTACAACTGTTTTCAAATCCTAAATAAATTTTATTAAAGATAGTACTCATTTGACTTTGAGCGTAGCAAATGGGAAGAACGTCCTTCTTAACGAATTGATTTGATTTATTATAGGAATCGCATCATACCGTTGCTGAATTAGAACAACGTTTAACAATATCAATGAGCAATGCACAAACAATGAGCGAACAATTAAATAAATATGAAGATGATAAATTAAAATCACATTCAGAAATACAATGTTTACAATCACAAATAGAGTGTGCACACAAATTAGCAAAACAACAGCAAGAGGACGATGAACGTATCATGGCACAACTGAAGAGTGAATTAACAACATTTAAACAGAATGCAAATGGTTCCGCCGAAGATGATAAACAACGTCAAGTTGAAATATTAAATTTACATAATGAATTGGATTCAGCCCGTGCTGAATTGAAAGCATTGAAAGATGAACTGGAACAACAAAAAGAAAAGAATAACGTAAGACTCCAAGTTATTTGTTTATTCGAATGAGTTTTTATTTCTTTCTTTCTTTAGTAGTCACATAAATAAATTTTGCATGTTCACTATTTTAATTGTATTTGTGCTATTTAAAATTCTAAAGCCTCATTTTATTTGGAAATCATTATTTTTTTGAATTGATTGTGTTCATTTTTATAAATTTCCTCTATCGAGTAAAAAAAATAGTAGTGGTAGTGTTTGGTTAGATTATTTATCGTGGATTGGTATTTGTAAAGCCAATTTTATTAATAAATGGCAGACGTCATGGGGGGCATAAAGAGAGAAGAAAACACAAAATATAAAATATCTCTCTTAATATTAGAACAATCGAAAAATGCGTAAGGAATAAAGTTGTAGAAAATCATGTTTGCTACAATTCATCACCTTATCATTTTTGCTCAAACTCTAATGTGTACAGAGATATTAAGGAATTTAATTTTCAATCTTAAACCGTCAATATTTCTGTAAATATTAGTGTAACAGAAAAAATGATAAGAAACAAAATTACAGTAAAACTTAGTACCTATAACTTTACTTATAAATTTTTCGATTTTTCAAATATTAAGGGAGATATGTTAAATTCTGTGTTTCCCCCTCCCTCTAAACCCCCCTTTCCCCTTGTCCGATTTTACATTAACGAACTTGACCTTTTGAATAGCAAAAGCGCCTCAAATACCAAATCTCATTCCGATAAAATGAAAACTGTGACCGCTAGAGTGATAACAGACACATAAATATATATATATATATATATATATATATATATATATATATATATATATATATAAATTTTACAGATGGTGATTTTTGACATCTACTAGGTAGGATCGATGGACATTTGAAGAAATTTTTGCGAAATTTTGACCTCGGTACGGGACCAATAGTTCTATTTCCTTTCAGGAAATTCGCTAATAAATTGAGCATTTCCGAACCTTTTTCTTAACTAGCATATTTATTTATAATAATTGAACACAGATGACTCTCACATCTGTTCGAACTTAATCGATATTATAAACTATTGGGAACAACCACTTTGGCCACCAAGCCTGGTTGTTAAAATTAAACTGTCATGAAGTTGCATTGCTATCCATTTCTATTCCTTTTTTTTTTAGCAACATTTGAACCTACATGTATTTATTTTAAATTTGCAACCTAAAGTCAGCCATATTAATTAAGCCACGCCTCCATGTCAGTTCCCAATAATATTGTTTATAATATAATAATTTTTCTATCTTTTTTTTTTAATTTTTTGTCTCTTTTTCTTTCTTTTTTTTTCTTAAACAATTGAATGAAAAAATAGTTCTTTCATAGTTTTATTTTTGCATGCAAAATTTTTTTTTTATTTGATTGATTCTTCAGGAAATTCGCCAGTTGAATTGGAAAGTGATGGAGGCATTAAATGCTGCAGAAAAAGCCAATGAAACTGTTAAAAAAAGTATAAATGTAAGTGTGCAAGAACCAACGGCATAATTTGGCTATAAAATAATCTCTTTTTATCAAAATATGTACGCTTTTATTAAGGTGATGCTACAGTAAAACCTGTTTTTACCGTCATGTTAATTAAAATTGTTACATTCATTGCATCAAAATGACAAAGTTCTTTAAATACTTCATTTTTTTTTTCGTCTTGCAACTTTATTGTTAATTTTCCAGTAGAGAAATTATTGTAGTTGACCCGAAAATCCATATTCTAATTTTTCCGAAACGAGATTTCAAAAACTAAATTCTTATATCATAATTATTGGGTATCTAAAAAAGATTTCTGTAGCATCTGATTAAATTTGGATATGATACACAAAATAAACAAATTTGTGATACTCCAGTTGATGTCATCAAGATCCACAAAAACTATTTTTAATCTATCATAGACAAATTTGAACCGATTTCAGTGATTTTTTTTCGTCAAACTGACAATAATTAAAAGTACATTTGTTTTGTTGAAAAGTAAAAAATGTGTTTTGTCCATATAAACACTATCATTAATTATTCAGTTATCCAGAACAACACAGTCAGACTGATCTGGGTGCCGGGTCACTCTACCGTTAAAAGGAACGAAGTAGCGGACTCGTTGGCACGAGAGGGGTAATCTCAAACGCCCCTTTCACCTGAGCCTATAATTCCCATAGCAAGATGGTCCGGTAATTTACCGAATCAAGGAGTGGCTGAAACAAGCTCATCTCGATTACTGGGACTTTGCACAGGGCATGCGATAGACCAAGTTGTGCATAAACACAGCTAGGCCATTCGACTGTGCTCGGTTGAAACTTAATAGAATGCAGTTGAGAAGGGTGGTGGGGCTTTTGACAGGACACTGTCGATTGAACTACCACCTACATAACTTGGGGATCTCTGATGTCCCACTTGTAGGGCCTGTATGGAGGACGATGAAACCTCCATACTTGTTATTTGCACCTCTAGTAACCTGCAGGGTGTCAGGTATAGAATGTTTGGGTCCGAAACCTTGGATCCATCAATCCTGGAAGCAATCCGGGTGGAGAAGTTGCGAGCCTTCTGTGTGGCATTCGGCCTCGACAGAATTCTATAGCTTCATCTGCTTAGAATGGCGCCTCTTACCCGGAGGCTTCTCGCCTTCGAGTGACAGGTTGTTCTCAAGGAGGGCACAGAGGACCTCTTGGTCTAGGTGCTTAGGGACCCACTTGCGGTACACCCCTTTCTTATTATTATTATTCAGTTATCCAGGAATGTCATTTTAAATGGCTCACTTTAGTAGCGTTTCCATCACTTTCAAAAGAAAACGAAAATTCGTAGTTGAAGCGAAATGGTTCTGCAGTGTTATCCATTCTATTTGTTAAATGTTTATTCGGTTAAAAAGTCCGATTAAAATATTAATCAAAATCAGTTAACCGAAAACGTGATAACCGGAAAAACACGGTAATTTGGTTTTAGTTCCCACAGATGTGATTCATTGGATTAAGTTCCAGCGAGTTAAAATGAATTATTATCGCTTTCATTATTAATAATAGCCGGATGTTTTTAATAATATTGGTTATTATTACAAAAAATTGACGAAAGACGATTTAGGAACGATACAAAATCTTTTAAAAAATTTCTTTCGTTTTTTTTTTCTTATAGGAAAATATTTCCCTGGTAATTTCTAAAGAACAAGAAAATCAAAAGAAATTTTTACAACGATTATTCCCGGATCTACAAATGAAAGTAACGACACCGACACATGAACAATTTTTAATAGAATTTGAAAAATTAGCACACGATTTCATTTCTCAAAGCAAAACAGTCGCACAAAATCAAGTAACAACAATTCAACAACTGAACGATGACTTAAGTCAAAAATTAAAGGCAAATGATATAGAATTTAAAAAACAATTGAAAACCATTGAAGAGAATTTACAGAAAGAATTACAAGAATGTGAAAATAATTCCAGTAAACGTTTAATGGATGCAAATGAAAAAATTACACGGTTACAAGAGCAAGCAAATCGATATAAATCTATTATTGACGATACAGTAAGTAATACTGAAATTTCAATTTTGAATGGTCCTTTGTGATTTGAGGTACACTCAAGATAGTACACTCAAGATAGAGAGTTCATCGTTGTCAACAAATACATTCATTGAACACGTGAACACATGTTAAAACAGACCCCGGCTTCATTCTATTGTTTTCTTTTTTATTCAGATTATTTTGTTATAAATATGAATATAACGAATGGAAACAATAAAAAAAATAATAACAAGAACAAATATAACAATAAAAACTAAAAATAAATATTTAGTAAAAAATTAAACAAACAATAAAAATGATGGATCACATAAATGATAGCAGTAAATGTATTAATTCAGATTTAAAGGTTCAAGTTATCAAACGAACCAATCATATTTATACACGATTTCGTTTGTTTATATGAATGCGCACTCTCTAGCTTGAGTTTACTAGATAGACAGATATATCTTGAGATCTAAAAAGTATTGCACTTCGACCTTATGGTCTGTAGCGGTGTCGCTTCATCATTAAATTATTATAATAATTTTGTTCATCTTTTTTATCTGTTGCATAACAACTATAACTTCTCTCTATTATCACGGTTGCTTTGAATGTTAACAACCTTGGTAATTTACATATTAAAATAACATTTCATAAATCAAATTAAAAAGATCAATTATATCTTTTATATACATTTAATTAATAATTTAATGATGAAGCGACACCGCTACATGTCCATTGTGCTCCCCCTTCTACTTCAGTCTGGCGAGATTAGCTTCTTCCATATGTTGGCAATAGGCAGGAGCTTGTGCTTATCTGGTCTTCTTGAAGGTTTATGTATTCGGGGTGAGATGCACCGAATATCTTGTATCTGTTGAAACCCAGAGGTTTGCAGTCAAAGATAATGTGACTGAAATTTTCTTCCTCGCCACACAATCTGCACACAATGGACCCGTTATGGAGTCTCATGTAGATGCTTCCGCAGGCAATAATGCCCCGTAATGAATCCGGTAACTTCCGCAATTGCATTGTGTTCAGCTTCAGTGCATCGAGAGACAGCCTCTTGGTTGCATTCTGAAGCAGTATTTTCCCGAGCTTTTTCTGCGGTACATTTTCTCAGTGATCACGGTGTTTAGCATTAATCCACTCGTTGATCACTCTGGGCCTAAGAAGGGTTTTCCGACTTCCTTCTTTGCTAAGGTATCTGCTAATGAGTTTACTATTTAAGAAATATACGATAAATAATAAAAAGTAATAAATTTGATTTTAGCAATTGACGCTGAATAAATTAGAAATGAGTGTAGCAAAAGAAGAACAAAGTTGGCGAGTTAAACTGTATATGAAAGACGAAGAAATATCACAATTGAAAACAAAATATTCCCAGATACATTCCAAACAAATTTTAGAATTACAAGAAAAATTAGTAGCAGAAGAAAAACGTAATCAAGAATTAAATTCACAATGTGAGCAATTACGTGTTCGTGCTTTTGATACTTATGTCAAATTAGAAGATGTAAGTGGAAACTCTTTCTCTCTTTAAGTAAACGAAATATTAACCGGTCGTATTCAAAGACACATTTTTACTGAAATTAATTGTTTTAAAACTTTAGGCAACTTGTAACTATACAAATAATTTATAAACTCTCTACAATTTTTAACTCGGAGATTTCTGATAATATAACTAAAAATGACGAAAGCTCCACTCACCAACTTTTATCACAATCAAATTTTTGTTAAGGTTGATCGGACACATGTATAGGTAAAATCGGCAATGTCTAGATAAAAATCTGAATTTTTGATATGTTATTAATTGCTAACTCATACGTATAAAATAATTTTTTGCAAAAAAAATCTGACGAAAGGTTTTCATGTAATTAATCATTAAAAATTGGAATTTTAACAAGGTTGAATGAATAGCAAATGTTGAATGAACGCATACATTTTCGATAATGTTGCTCCACCTTCTATAGATTAAAAAGTAAAAAAACTTCTACTTTTATAAATTAAATCTCGTACATTACGTTAAAATTAAATTTAAAAAAATAATCTGACGAAGAGTTTTGTAAATATCTTAATTAAAAAGTTAAATAATTAACGAAAATTTTCGTAAATTTTCGCCATACTTGAATAGAGTCAAAAGACGATTATTTATCATTTTTCGTAATAGGGAATATGCATGAAAATTTTTTTTCACATTTATTTTCAGAATATGAAAATACTGTAATAATATTTAAAAACGAAATTAAAATCCGACAAATATCAAGGAAGCTATAAGCTTTTAAAGATTATTATCTGTCTCTTTCTTGCAAAAATACTAAAAACGGAGTTTTACGTGTATTTTAAATGGTGAAAGTAAAATATGACGTCACATAACATATCAAGAGGGCTATCACCCTCTTTGTCTAATCGGTGATTTCAATCATTCATATCTCGCTTATTTTTAAAGTTATTTAAAAAGTAATTTTACCTTGATATTTGTCAAGTAAACATGCTTCAATTCAAGTGAAAAAAATGTTCATGCATATTCCCTATTAAATAATTACATAAATCCGATTAATACGGATGTTAGACGCTATCTAAATTTAAATAATTAATTTACAGATTAAAATTTTTAATTTCTGTTAAAAAAAGTGATTCTGTTTATTATGATTTGTTGGGTACTGTCCGGTCGTCAACCTTAAGACTCAGTAAATAGAAAATTGTCTATGAATACGGATAAATTGAACTCAATTTGTATCAAATATTTTAACTTAAATGATTTTTAGTGTTCCGTACCAAAATTGTAAATTATTTAAAAATTATTTGCAGGAATCAAGTAGACTTTTATGCAGTGAACAAAATAGAAATGAAAATAGTCCGGATAGCAATAACAGTATTGACGATGTTAAATTAAAGGTAAAATCGTAATTTGTGTTTAAACTTTTACAAATATGACCTCTAAATACCAATAATTTCTTTAGGTCTTAAACAATTCAAATGGACCAGCAACAGCTGATTCATCGTTAAGTGAGGTATAATTCAATTCTATATTCAAATAACAGTTATTTTAACAATTTACACTTTTCATGGCTTTTAATAATCTTTATTCTTTCATCTAAGGGCTGAATAAAAATTTATATTCGAAACAAAATAATGGGGATTCCCGATATACATTAATTTTTATTTTAAAAAAAGGTCCTCCACACAGAGCAATGTAGATAGAGGGTTAATTCGAAAATTGATACCAAAAAATGTAATTTTTAAAATTTCTCAATTTGGTTTTCACAACAGGTTAAAATGGCCGATTCGTTTTTGATGGGGTTTTCACTGAATGGTAGATAATTTTACCGGTTAGGCTATACATTTTTCGTTATGGCAAATGTGCCCAAAACTTAATTTTTAAACGTTGCGAAATACAAAAAATATTTGCCATAAAAACAAACAACTTTTGTTTTTATTTTTTTTTTCATAGTTCAGACACAATTTGAGTGCGAATTTAGCTTATTTAGAATATATTTTTATTCAGTTCTTTTTGTTCACTAACACACTAATAAAGTAACATGATTTTTGGGGATTGATGTCATTTCAGTATCAATCATCCACGTCACCTAGCCCCGCTCCTTCACACAGTTCACCACTTAATAACAGCTTACGATCTTCTAAAACTAAAAAGAAAAAGGTAAATTTCCTTCATATCTTCAATTAATACTTAATTTCATTTTCATTTCTTTTAATTGTAATATTGAAACCAGAGAGAATAGAAGAGAGTAGACGAGAATAGAAAGAGTTACGTTACATTGAAATATATCTAGTTACTAAAAACTATCTAACCAATCGCCGACTAGTTGTAACAGGACTGGTAGTTCATCAAAGTGTGAACACGAAACTTGCAGGCCGAAGGGTATATTTTATTAATATTACGTTCGTATTTTTATACAACTGTCTCAATTAAAAATTAATGGGGCGGTTGATTGACTAAACTAACGGCGTATGGACAAGAACGAAGTAACCGCTATGCTTGTGAAGGTTTTCAGCAGTTTCCCTTCGCAAACTCCAGATGAATATCGGCATAGTTCCTATCAAAGTCGGCTGCAGCCGCACACCTATGAATTCCCAGTTTGCATACGAATTCCTGATCCTCCACTCACGTTATAAAAATGTAAAAAAAAGTTAAAATTAATAAAGGTTGGATAATAATAATGTGGGTGGCTTCTGTTATAGATCGTCGTGTCTCAAAAACGGAGGTTAAATCCCATTATTAATATTACAACTGTCTCAATAGATGGCAGTATATTCTCCACTCTTCATTCTCTTTGGTTGTAATATTTCAAATTATTTAATTAGTGCTTTCTTGATTAATTAACAAAACTTGAATATCTTTAAATTTAAAAATGCTTTTTTTTTTGTGTAATTGTAAATTATGAAGGGTAGAGGGAGAACTATCTCAAGGGACTTCAGTTGCAGAAAACTGTCTATCTAAAAGTGTCGAATAGTAGTTTAATAAGTAAAATGGCGCTACTAGGCAATAAGGATTAGATATATAGATGTTGAGAGTATGGTTAGAAAATATAGATTCGATTTTAGATAACGGGAATACCTGTGAATCAAAATTTAACGTATGAAGACGAGCACAATAGGGAATATGCATGAAAATTTTTTTTCACATTTATTTTCAGAATATGAAAATACTGTTAATACTGTAATAATATTTAAAAACGAAATTAAAATGCGACAAATATCAAGGAAGCTATAAGCTTTTAAAGATTATTATCTGTCTCTTTCTTGCAAAAATACTACAAACGGAGTTTTACGTGTATTTTAAATGGTGAAAGTGTAATATGACGTCACATAACATATCAAGAGGGCAATCACCCTCTTTGTCTAATCGGGAATTTCAATCATTCATATCTCGCTTATTTTTAAAGTTATTTAAAAAGTAATTTACCTTGATATTTGTCAAGTAAACATGCTTCAATTCAAGTGAAAAAAAAATTTAATGCATATTCCCTAATGAAGCCGTAAATATCGTGGCTGTTCGGTCATACATTAGTGGCTATTATATTGACCGAGAAATGAAGATAACAAAACATGGATTATTGTCAAATCTGTCAAATAAAGTCAAATCAATTTCTAATTTACATTTCCTGATATTTTACAATAAATACTTTTAAAGTATTTAGGACAAATAAAAAAAAGAGTTATAAATCGTTGTAAGATGATTGATATACTTCACAACTTTTTTTTTTAAATCCTAAATAAATTTTATTACAGATAGTACTCATTTGACTTCCGTATGAACGTTCTTAAACTATTAAAAACACTTTCTCCTTTTAATTCTGTTCTACTCTAAAATATTTTTTTGGTTATTATGCTATAGTAACGCCATCTTAATCCTACTTTCTTTCACGGAAACTTTTCATACATGGCGATAGTTCTCCTTACCTCTATACTGCTGGTTCACAGCTGGTTGATTTCGTCCAAATTAATTCTAATGTTGTATTTCTGTCTTTTATTTTTAGGCAAAGAAATAACAGTATCTCAATGAAATTTTATTCTACATTTAAGGAAAATGAAATACTTAAAAAAAAAATGAACGAAGCAATGAATACGCTATTTCATAAATAAGACTTAGAATCATTATATAATTACGGCAGTTATTTTAAGATATTTTTATATTATTATTTAAAGTATTAAAACAAAACAGAATCAATTATTAAGACGACTTAAAACAAAAACATAATATTTACAAATATATTTGTACTTAAGGTAGGTTTTTCCCGGTGCGACTCTCACCGATGGATCGGACAACGATAATCGTTGAGTACTATTTTTATGCATTTCATTTGAGCTGGGTTTGCTACGAGCGACTGACGCTAGACTCGTTAACGACTATCGTACCTCTTGAATAGTCGTACAGAATAAGGACGAATATAATCGTCAGTCGCTTATGTTTTTTTTTGTATGCGAAGACCACATGATACTTTCATTTTCGGACGATGAAATTTTTATCAAGAAATTGACGAATCATCCCTAGTTATGGCAGATGTCACATGCGTCCAACAAGGATCAAAGCGTCAAGGACAATATATGGACTGAAATTGCCAATAAAGTTGGAAAATCGCTTTGTGTAGATATTGTTTTTGATTAATCCTGGCTCGAAGTCAAACTTATTCACACAGATTGGTAGTAATTAATTGTTGATACAGTCCTTTCTCATTTTTGAGCTCAAACAACTGAGTGTTTTTTAGGCTCTTTTCAACCTATGAAGAAATATTTTGCCGTCTTCCATCTCCTCAATTAAAAGGCATTATCTAAAGTAATCGTTTACGTCTACTCAAGTGTAGAATCTTTCTCTAGAACGATTTAACTGCAAATGAAAGTATCGCAGCCGTTCCGAGCAAAATGGTAACAACGGATTATCGTTCAACAACAATAATCGTTGAATCACGATAGTCGCAACGAGAAAAACAACGTACCTTAAGCCATATATTTTTATTCAATTTATTTTTACGTTTTTATAATTGTGGAAAAATTTGAGTTAATTTTTATTTCCAACAAATAACGTTAATGGAATTAATTATTATGAATGTAACGGAATTATGTGTTTTTGAGTGAAATAAATTGAATAAAAATATATTATATCAGAAGTAACGAAAAATGGATAAAAAGAAGGAAAAATTTAACCTAGTGTATAACGCCAGAATAATGTATAATTTTTTTTTTAATGTTATAATTTAGATATTGAATTCTACGAATATACTCGCTTTTTTTAATAAAAAAATATTTTATAATATTAAATTAGTTAATAAATTTTTAGTATTTTTCTATAACTATTTAATCGAAATACCAAATCTCACACACATACATCACCAACCAACCAACCAATCACCATATGACGTCTTGAATACGTTTTTTACCTTTCAGATTAGAAGTATCTACTGATCTAAGATCCGGCATTAGAAAAATCTTCCCTCATCTGTTAATTGAATGAAATAATGTTTAAAAGGCAGATAACAATATTATAAATGTATGAGTGCAATGTCTACCACCGTAGTCCTGCTGGCTATTAAGATTAATTCATTAATTAATATGATATAGTGTCTTTGTTTGTTGCTCGAACAAATATAATTGTCTCTAACAAAGACACTATATCATATTAATTAATTAATCTTAATAGCCAGCAGGACTACGGTGGCAGACATTGCACTCATACATTTATAATATTGAACAGATGAGGGAAGATTTTTCTAATGCCGGATCTTAGACCATACTACTCCCATTACTTCTCTCAACGGTAGCAATAAACTTCTCTAAGTCTAGTCAACAAGTTAAAAAACCTGTTAATTCTTGCTACTGCGAATTAAAATAAGTGCGATAGCTCGTTGAACTCGTTATGACGTCTAAAAAAATGTGCAAAAATTTCAAACCCACACATAAACAATTGCAAAAGTTATAAACAATTAAAGATTCCAAAGAAAAAGGATCTACTTTTTTGAAAATTACTCAAAAACGTGCTACTTCATCAGAATGCGATTTGGTGACAATGGGACCAATCGGAAATCAAACTCTTTAAAACATAAAAAAAATCATAATCGGTTAATAAATGACGGATTTTTGAGGTAACAAACAAAAAAAAATACAGACGAATTGAGAACCATCCTCCTTTTTAAAGTCGGGTTAAAAATAAGGTGAAAGAAAAGTTAAGTTTTTAACTGAAGTTAAAACAACTGTTCTCAGGTGAAAGGAGCTACAGCAAAGATAAGTATTTGATGAAGTTTTCTTTTCAGTTTCAGGAGGGTATTGTGGATGTTCGAGAGGTGGTCAGTGAAGAAAAAAACTTTGTTGAAGGTGTTTTTAGTTTTTTAGAATTTTCATTCCTTCTCTCTAAAATTTTGCAAAATTTAGATCTCAAAATAGACAAGTTTGTAGAAAAGTATAAAGATTATTAAAATAATCAAAGAAAACTCTAGGTTTTGGAAATTAAATTTCAAAATTCGCTCCAATTCCTAGATCAATTATTTGTATATTTTATAAATACATGTTTTCCAATCGAGACATGCACCAAATTAACAACGAGTAACATCTTCGAATTCATACTGAATATGACTACTTTGTAATCGAAATACGTACCTATTTATAAAATACAAATAATTTATCTAGGAATTGGGGCTAATTTTGAAATTTAAAGTAGAAAAGGTTACTTATTTTTGCAAGCTCTAGTGATACAAATATAACGCTTGTCTGATGTCGTGTTTATGATCAGATCGATGGAATAGTATTTTGATCCAGGAGACCTCATAATGAAAATATTAGACATCATCAACTGCTGAGAACGTCGTCTGGTGAAAGTTTCGGGGTTTTCCTCAACACTTGCTTGCACCCGAACAATGTTCACATCATTTCGAATTGTACGAGGTCTTCCAGCACGCGAAAGATCACAGACAGCCCTATGTTACCGAAACCGCTGAACCAATCGGTAAATTGTTGGAGCGCTAGGTACATTTCGAGCATGAAAGAAATATGAATAATCGAATGCTGACTTTCAAAATAAAATTGAACAACTTCGATTCTTTGTTCTGTGCTGAGTCTTTCCATCATAAATTTCCCAAGTTTTTCAAAGTTAATTCTGGAAAAAAAAAACGTAAACAAAAAATTTATTCACTAATTAAATCATAACGTTACTTATGCGCCATCCTATATTTTATTCTAAAATTAAGAGATTCAACTTTTTCATAGCATCTACACCTTAAATCAAATCAAAACAAATAATACTTTTTGTCTTTTTTTTCCACAAGCCTTCGCAACAGGTATCATGCATGACAAATTACCTCCCTCATAGTCCCCCACCTATTAGTTAAAAGAAATAACATTTTGATTGAAATGAATTTATTATGAAGTGCAACACGTGCTGTTTTGATTTACAACAATAAAAATCTAACCTAAATACGAGCACAAAAAATTATGGAAAATGCAATAAAAAACATAATTCAAAATGAAAATCAAATTTACGAAATCGAAATTAAAGATGAAATAAGTGACACAGAATACAACGACGAAGAAAATTATGGACCTGCACAACAAAAATGTACAGAATGTGATAATAAATTATATCAGACCAGTTTGGAAACATTTGTGGCATATGATCAAAACTGGAAATGTAAATACTGTTCCCACAATTACAATAACACATTGAATCAATCGAAAGGTATTCTTGTCGAAAACTACAATCAAATCATCAAACAGGAAAATGAAAAAGCTTATAAATGTAATATTTGTAACATCTCCTTCATACGTGAACGTTACTTAATTGCACACGAGCGTATACACAGTGCGGATAAAGTGTACAATTGTAATGTATGTAATAAAATATTCACACAACACAGTACTTTAATACGACATGAAAAATTTCACAACATTGAGAAAACATACGAGTGTAAACTGTGCGGAAAATCATTTATCCGACAACGTTATTTAAATGTACATGAGCGTACGCACAGTGAGGAGAAAATTTACGAATGTAATATATGCAATGAAATTTTTTTACAACAGAGTAATTTATTATTACATAAACGAATACACATTGAACCGAAAATTCCGAAAGAAAATATTATTAGACAATCAGAGCCATCATCCAGTCCACAATCATCCGATGTGAGTAAACACATCCATAAATGTAAAACATGTGGAAAAATATTTTCTTCAAATAATCGTTTAATGCGTCATCGAAGTGAATTACATCGAAAGGAAAAACCGTTCAAACGTAAATGTCGAATTTGTAATGAAATCTTTTCGAATCATCGTCGAAATACATGTTGTACATGTAAAAAACAATTTCCATCAGGATTTTTATTAAACGAACATCAAAAAACGTGTGCGAATTTACCACACATTCAAAAACAATCTAAAGAATATAAATGTGAAAAATTTTATATCCATAAATGTAAAACATGTGGAAAAACATTTTCCTCAAATAATCGTTTAATGCGTCATCGAAGTGATTTACATCGAAAGAAAAAACCGTTCAAACGTAAATGTCGGATTTGTAATGAAATCTTTTCGAATCATCGTCGAAATACATGTTGTGCATGTAAAAAACAATTTCCATCAGGATTTTTATTAAACGAACATCAAAAAACGTGTGCGAATTTACCACACATTCAAAAACAATCTAAAGAATATAAATGTAAAAAATGTTATAAGCTTTTTGCGACAGAGAGTATTGTAAAAGCACATGAAAAATCACATCACGTCTTCGATCAAATGAAACAAAGAATTAAACAATCCCTATTTTCTTCTACCAGTACATTTCGAGATCGTCCGAAGATCGATAATTATGAAATTCAAATTCATGGTCAGGAAATTTCATACCTTATAAAGAGTTTTTCAATTGATGAAAATATTGATGTAAAAACTTTTAAATGCACCAAATGTAATCTTTCATTCTATCAAGAAATTTGTTTAATCAAACATGAATCGATACATAATGTTGCCCATATATGTAATAAATGTGATGAAGTATTTTTAATAAAAAATCATTTAGTACATCATAGAAAATTACATTTCAATGAAACACCCTGTACATGTGAATGTAATAAACAATTCTATCATGGACGCTATCTTATGTTACATAAAGCTAGTCACCACCAGGGGGGACAATATTTTAATTGTATTTATTGTGGCAAAGATTTCCAGAATTTTGATGAATTAGTCGTTCATGAAAAAGCTCATTTATTAGCGATTCAAACGAATAAACAGATAGAAAATAGAAAGAAATACAAGTGTCAAACATGTAAAAAATCGTTTATAATACCTGCCAATTTAAGGAGACATGAGCGTATTCATACGGGGGAAAAGCCGTATAAATGTAATTTATGTAATATGGAATTTATACGTACGTGTCATTTGACTAGACATATAAAATGTGTCCATAAATCTAAAATTCTAGCTAGAAATTTAAACAGAAAGAGAGAAAACATGACAAGAAGAAAGAAATCTTTGTTGAAATGTGAATGTGGTAGAATATTTAGGACTCAATCAAGTTTAGACATGCATATGCAAAATGGTGGAAAATCGTATAAATGTAAGTTATGTCGGATGCCATTTTCATTGATGTGCAATTATGATAAACATATGAAACGTATTCATGGCATAAAACAATATCCATGAAAATACCGCTGAAACTAGCGGACGAGCGGTGCAACTATCGCGATGATCGTACAACGATAATCGCTGTATACTATTTCTTTGTGCGATTTGACCGACTGGCGCTGGAGTCATTAACGACGATCATACGTTTTAAATAGTCGTTCAGTAGAACGGTGGATATAATCGACATTTGCAGTGATAAGAGCATGTACATCATGGCTTCTTCGTTGGATGATGAAGTTCTTTTCGAGGAAGTGGCGAATCATCTCTCACTATGGCAGCTGTCACAAGCGTCCTACAAAGATCACAAGGTCAAGAACACTATTTGAGCTGAGATTACCAATAAAGTTGGAAAACCATCTTCCATCTCCTCATTCTGTTAAACACAACCTTTCTCTAGAACGATGACTGCAAGTGAAAACATGCGTCTAGTGAAAAATCAATAAATCGTAGACGCTCCGAGCAAAATGGTAACCAACGATTGTCGTTCAGTGTTTAAACGGTCAACAATAATCGTTGATCGCAATAGTCGCACCGAGGAAAACGTACCTTTAGAAGTCAACAACTTCTTCTGGACATAAAAAATAATAAATTATGAGCTGGGATAAGGATTCAAGTGGCTATATAGTCATTCTGAACGTTCAGCTTTAAATTTGGAATGATATTTGGTATTTGGGGCGCTTTTGGTATTCAAAAGTTCAAGTTCGTTAATGGGTAAAATCAGACAAGGAGAAAAGGGGGTTTAGAGGGAGGGGGAAACACAAAATTTGACATATCTCCCTTAAGATTCGAAAAATCAAAAAATTTATAAGAAGTAAAGTTGTAGGTACTAAGTTTTACTGTAATTTTGTTTCTTATCATTTTTTCTGTTACACTAATATTTACAAAAATATTGACGGTTTAAGATTGAAAATTAAATTCCTTAATATCTCTGTACACATTAGAGTTTGAGCAAAAATGATGAGGTGATGAATTGTAGCAAACATGATTTTCTACAACTTTATTCCTTACGCATTTTTGGATTGTTCTAATATTAAGACAGATATTTTATACTTTGTGTTTTCTTCTATCTTTATGCCCCCCTTTCCCCTTGACATATGTCATTTGTTAATAAAATTGCCCTTGCAAATACTAAAATCAGATACGATATTTCATTTTGATCAGACTGAAATAGTGACCGCTAGAAAGTGATTTATGTATTCTAAGGAAATTCGCTAAGTTGAAGCAGCTCCTGCGTAACGAATTTTTTTTCATGATTTTTGTGATCGTATTCAGTTCAAGTATGCACTTTCGTTTGAAATGTGTTTAAAATCTGGAAAAGGTTTTAGAGCCATTTTACTGGCTCCCACTTTTAGAATTCTATAACTATTCTCATTCTACATTCCATAACTATTCACGAATAGTTATATTCCATAACTAATTCCATAAATATTCCATAACTATTCACGAATAGTTATGGAATATTTTCTTTGATTTTTGTAGGCACCCTATTAATAAATAACTGTCGAAAAAAATAAATAAATAAACAATAATTTATCTTCCCCATTGTTAGCGTTTTCTAAATATCTAAACAAATTATTATTCATATTTGAATTTTATTTTAAATGTTATCTCATTTTATTGAAAAAATATATTTTTATATAATTTAATATTAATAATAATTAAAAAACAAAAAAAATACAGACGAATTGAGAACCATCCTGCTTTTTGAAGTCGGGTTAAAAAGAAAAACAATTGACTGAATAATTTATAAAATAAAAAAAATATACAGGTTGAATTAAGTACCTCCTTCTTTCGTCGGTAAAAATTGAATGTAATGGCCTTATTAGTATACATTATAGAATTCTTAAGAGTTTGTTTTCCATAAAATAGTAATTAATAATAAGAAAAAAAATGGCCTTACTAATATTAATAATAAATTTAATTTATATAAATTTTTGTATTTATTAAATACATTATTTGTTTAATATAATTAATTTTATTAAATTTTTGTTATATTCAAATCAAATTTCCAAACCGCATTAGTATATCTACGGATTGATTATATGCAATTTTATTAGTTATTATCCTGGGTTGCCAGATTGTACTACTTTTCCCGAATTAGGCTATTTTTTATATGCTTGAGCTACATGGTGTATCGCAATTTAGGGTCTTTTTTTACGCGCCACTGTCTATGTTATTATAATTGGTTGAAAATAATGAGGCGCTTTGAGTACTACATTAGGTTACTATATTATTTTTTCAATACAGATGGGGCTACTTGATAGAAATTATTCTGGCAATCCTGCTCCTATATGTTGGGCGTCGATTTTCTTATGTTACGCCATAAGCCAGAATTGAAGCGCTCCTCAACTAGCCAAGGTATTAAACTATGCTTCAGTGTGCTTGTGCGGCGTTTATGTGCATTAAATATGTGTGGCTGTCACATATATTTCCACTACACACATAAAGTTGTTAGTCACGCAAGTGCACTGAAGCAAAATTTAGTACCTTGACTAGTTGAAGAGGTTAGACAGCCCTTTAAATGTGTACGTTATTTCACGTTTAGCCCATAAGCATACTGTGTCCAGTTATATAGATGGTCAGTGATGTGTTTAGTATAGATCATAGACATAGTATTACTAGACTGCGCGATTCATATACATTCTGTATTGAAAAGTTGTATCAACTTTAGAAACAGACAGCCTCTGATCTGCAGTGTTTCTATCTTTGTTCCACTGTGAATGAATGACAGAGATAGTTCTACTGTAACCGTCTTTGTATTTCTTTCTAATATTGGAACATAAATTTCATCGAATGCACAGTCTAGTATTATACTATGTCTATGGTATAGATATTTGTTTGGGGTTTTTAAATATTTATACGTAAATATTGGTAACATTTGTCATTGCATTCTATAACTATTTTCAGTTTGAATTGTTATATGTCAATTAATAATTCTTGTCTAAAAGATTTATTTGTATTTTGTTTTTAATAACAATAATATAAAATATTGAAACAGTATTAATTATTATTAATTATAAATAAAAAATAAATAAATTATGAATATAAATACCATATATAATAATAAATTATGTTTAATTTGAATAAAGTACACTTTATTATTCAAAGTATCACACAAGAATTTTCAATAAATTGATAAGAAAATAATTGGATGCCTTTAAAATAAATCACAAAATACCATGGCCACAGCAAATGTAAATGAACTATGGCGTGAATGTGCAGATTGGTTAACCAGATGTGATGTTTTACGTAGTGATCATAAGGCCAATTGGCCAGAAGCGAATATCCATGATTTAGCATATACATTACGTGATGGTGTGTTACTGTGTAATTTATTAAAACAATTAGATCCTGGGTGTATTGATTTTCGAGACGTTAATCAAAAACCTCAAATGGCTCAGGCAAGTATCATTTATTTATAAAATTCTATCAAATATTAGAGAGTTATAAATTACGCTAGAATGTTACTTAATCGGGTAAATTTTCATCATTTTTCACGAATTTTATCAATGTTCCGAAACAACAACAGATAGATAAATAATTGTAATTCACGCAAAATGATTATTATCGTTATTTGTATGTATCCGTGTAAACGATGACAGATAGACGAAAAATTCGAAGTAGTAAAATGTTTTTCATTACTTATCCTAAAATTTTGCGCCTTTCAACTCTTCTAAAATGTACATTTCTCCCATCTTTGGCTACTAATTGGTTTTTTTATAGATAATAGATCTTTTTATAGAAAATATAGTATTTTTAAGCACTCCTTTCAGATAAAATAATCTATAAAAGAAAGGTACAATTCAACTAAGAAATTTTGAAAAATGATCGCTAATTTTGTGGCCCATAGTACCTAAATATATCACACTGGCTGACCTACACAGACTTCGCAATGAAATTGTGTCTTAAGTTATTGGTTTGTGAAAAAATGTTTCATACAAAAGTTGTTTGTTTTTATTAGATACAGATTTTTTATACTTAAAGGCTTTCTCTATCACGCGGATACATGAAATGCAAACTTTTTATGGCCTTTGTCACTCGAGAATAGTGTAGTTTTCTATCAGTGAAAGAATTTTCAGAATCGGATCAGTAATTCCAGAGATTAACTCAGACAAATATAATCGATTTTGTATCTTAAACATTGAACGAATAGATTGATTGACGCACTCAAATTGGAAGAAATTTTAAAAGTCCATCTTATTTAAAACGTTGGATCAGAGATTATTATTGAGATCCTACTTTTTTTTGTACGGAATTTTAAATAATGAGAGTAATTTTTATTTATTTTTTTTGTGTTTTAGTTTCTTTGTCTACAGAATATAAAAATTTTTATACTAACATGTCATGATATTTTTGGTATAAAAGAAGCAGATTTATTTGATCCGTCAATGTTATTCGATTTAACAAATTTTCATCGTGTACTATGTACATTAGCCAAATTATCGACATGTCCACATGTGCAAAAGAAAAATATACCGTAAGTTTTACTATTAATTCCAATTAGTTATTTTCGCAATCTTAGTTAGGTATAAAATTAGCAATAGCTGATAAATTATTTCTATATAGTAGAACTCCAATTATTCGGATCGCTTTGAGGAAAAATCCGTATTCAAGTAGTTTTTGCAGCGGCAAGCATTGGGAATTTCTCTTTCAGGACCGATTATTTGCGAAAAAGCAAAACTCTTAACCGAGAATATCGATAGTTTGTCTTCAATCTTAATCATTATACACAAATTTAGCTACAATGAAATTAATTTTCAATTATCCGGATCGGGTACGGTTCTAATTAGTTCGGTTAATTGGATTTCTACTGTAGTAAGGTATTCAATAATTAATGTTAGTATTGGGAACTGGACACTTTGGTCACGACGTCTAGTGGTTAAAACTCTTACTATGATAAAGCATTAAATTATTAAATTAGTTGTCACTGATTCACAATACATGTATTTATTTTAAATTTGCAACCTAAAGTCAGCCATCTTAATTAAGTCACGCCTTTATGTCAGTTCCCAATAGAAATATATTTATGTGATTCACTATTTATGTGATTCAAAAAGTTCATAAACAAATTTTCTAATGTTAAATTTTCTTGATATTTAGTGGGTTCTCAGCGCATCGAACTCAATCTCAGGAAGATATTTATAACGACTTACGTACTATGTAAGTAAATTTTTAATTATATTTGTACAGAGTGTTTTCAGATATTCATAATCGTATCTTCAAAACGTATTTATTGACGGACCTTCAGATGAAACCGCTTCTGATGGTCACATTATATTAACTAAAGAAAATCGTCTTATAAATCGACTTTATTATTATTCTGTTGTTGTTTTTCATTTGATATAAATTCACAACATTACGGCGGGACGGATTCAAAACTCGACTATAGTTTGCCATGTGGTTAACATCAGCTGAGACATAAATCGTGTCACCAAAATTGAATAGAGTCCCTCTAGTTAAAATTGGATATTTATAGAAGCCATTTTGTTTCAATTTTAACTAGAGGGATTCTATTCAATTTCTGTGACACGATTTATATCTCAGCTGTAGTTGAAAGGTGGATTTTATATAAAAATTGAATATTTATAGAAGCCATCTTTTAATCACAAGACAAACTATAGCCGAATTTTGAATCCGTTTCGTAGTGTTGTATATTTTTATCACATTGCCGTTAGTCTCGACAATTGTGCACCCAGCTAATTACCGCCATTTGGGTACTTATTAAACTACTATCAGAGGATTTTACTTGGACACTTTTGCAATTAAAGTCCTGTATGAGATAAATTTCCAAATCTTCACTCTCAATAATTGAAACTAATACAAATGTTGAGTTTATTTCATGTATAACTTATGATATTCTTGTCCAACATTGAAATAAAAAATTAAAATTTAAAAACAATCACTTTATTGAAATAATAAAGTAACAAAATATTTTAAGGATGTACGAGCACTGTAGTTTCAAAAAGATTAAGGCTTGATTTTTTGTTTACATGTAGTTGAAATGCATATAAATCAATTATAAAAGTTTCAGGGAGGTTGTGGGGGTCTTGAATTAATTATTTAATGTTGAATTAAATCTATAATAATGTTGAATCTTGAATTAATTATTTTGATAATTTTCACTTGGAATAAAATAAGACGAGTAGAAAAAACTACGCAATAGAAAATAGAAATATTAATAAATAGATTGATCCAATAAAATTCCGGTATGACGGTCCTAAAACAAACGATATTTAAGAAAACAACTGAGATTTCGGGTAAATTTTATTCCTGTCGGCGGTAGCTTAATTACCCAAAATCTCAAGTTTTTTTCTTAAATATCTTTTTTGTTAGGCCCGGTATGACGAGCCTAAATTTAATTTTAATTTACGGCAAAAAATAATAAACATTATTGTGGACATTTATGAATGTACTATATACGATTTTGAAGAATTTTATAAATGGACTATACATCAGTGTTCGTACATCCTTAAGTGGCATGAAACGCGTTTAATAAATAAGACGATTTGATTTAATTCGGTTTATAGATAGCCACGGCTATTTTATATAATATATTTTGACATTCCAGTATAAATGATTCAGTGCCAAATATTGTTGATTATGGTCAAATAGCAACGACAGGAAATGCTACTTGTAATGACCCAAGTTGGCTAAATTTTACGATAAAATGTCCTCCAATGATCCTTGAGGATCGTGATCAGGAAGTGTATGAAGATCTTTGTTATGTAACATTCTCGTCAACCCTTCCGGAGGTAGATGTTTGACCCCTTTACCAAATCATTTTTTTTCTTTCCATTTATTAGCATTGATTTTTATTTTTTGTTTTCTGAGATTTTTTTTACGCATGATATTTGTGATTTTCAGTCGAAATATAAATCACATTTAAGTGTTAGAGAGCTTTCGCTATGAAATTATTATCGTTTTTTTTCTGCTCTAGTTTATATCGTATTTATTCGGATCGATTTAGTTTCGTTTTTATAATTTTAGAGTTTGATGTTGATTTCTACTTTAGATTTCTAGTTGCATTTTAGGTTGGACACGTAAAAAGTTTGTTAGGGTAGACAAGAAAACAAGTTATGTTTCTGCCATCAAAATTTATACATTATATTATCGAATGATAATTAGTGAGAACTCTAGGTTTTTGAAATAAAATTTCAAATTCGTCCCCTTTACCTAGATCAGTTTTTTGTATTATAAATACGTATTTCGACTACAATGTAGTCATCATCAGTATAAATTAGCTAGTCGTATTTTACTCTTTGACAATTAGAGATAGATATAAAGTCGAGATCAACAGACAAAAATAAAAATAAATAGAAAATTAACTAGATTAAAATATACTAGATTTAAAATATAATAAATTTTAAATTATATTGAAATTGCTCTTGTTAAAATTTCCTTCATTCAAATTTGTTCCTGTTAATTTTACTCTTATTAAAATTACTCTTATATTGTCGCAGGATATGTTACTTGTTACTAATTTGGTGACAGTTTCACTTGGTGCAATAACAAGTAACATATCCTGCGACAATATAAGAGTAATTTTAATAAGAGTAAAATTAACAGGAACAAATGTGAATGAAGGAAATTTTAACAAGAGCAATTTCAATATAATTTAAAATTTATTATATTTTAAATCTAGTATATTTTAATCTAGTTAATTTTCTATTTATTTTTATTTTTGTCTGTTGATCTCGACTTTATATGTATCTCTAATTGTCAAAGAGTAAAGTACGACTAGCTAATTTATACTGATGATGACTACATTGTAGTCGAAATACGTATTTATAATACAAAAAACTGATCTAGGTAAAGGGGACGAATTTGAAATTTTATATCGAAATTTATGTTTCTACTTTTTTAAGAGATTCTAATTTTTTTTGTGGAAACGTTTGCTTTCTCTACAAATTTGTAGACGACTGGAATGTTTGCTCTGATCAAAAACTACATCTTGGGTCCTTTTTTTAGTAGAAATATGCTCTTTTGAATATTTTGATTATTGAAAACATTGTTGCATATTATTATATTTATTGATAAACAGAAATAATAAATCTTTATGTAATCATCAAATCATTTCGTATCTACAAAATTACCAGAGATATAAACCTGTAAAATTTATCGTTTTATGGATAAACGATGAAGAATTCACTTTAAGGGGTTGTTGGGGCAGTACACAATAATAATACATTTATAAAAACATATTTTAACGATTTTTTCGTTATTCGTATCAAAATATCGCCAAAAAACTACACGTCAAAATACTTGGTTTATAAAGAGTGATTCATTTATATAGTTTGACATTTCATCATGGAAGGACTTAAGCCCGGCACCGATTCAGTCTTTGGGCTCTTGAAAAGCTTGAAGAAAATCCACTGTTTTCGACAAAAGTTTTGTTTAGTGATTGAGGCACATTTCTGGCTTAACGGATATGTAAACAAATAAAATGGCCATATGTGGTCTGAAGAGCAACCTGAAGAGATTCAAGGGATGCCATTACATCCAGACAAAACAACGGTGGAATCATTTCTTCAAACACGACGCCGACCAGAACGTAACTGTGAATGTCGATCGTTTTCGTGCCATGATAACGGACTATTTGTTTCCTGAAATTGAAGCCCGTGATCTCCAGGTTATTTGGTACTAACAAGACGGCGCCACTTGCCACACAGCACATGAAACCATGGCTTTATTGCGAGAACAATTTGGTGAAGACTTTTTTAGACTTTTTCCTTTGTGGCTATGTAAAGTCCAAAGTCTATATGGATAAGCCGCGTATGATTGAGCTACTGGAAGCCAACATTACTTGCGTTATTTGCCAAATACCACTCGAAGTTCAGGAGGGCACAGAGGACCCCTTGGTCTAGGTGCTAGGGACCCATTTGCGGTACCCCTCTTATGTGTTATTATTATTCTTCGTGGTCGCACTTTGGTGAACAATTTAGTACCAGTAGGTTGAAATATTAAGTACCGCTCCCTGTCAGAAATCCCAATAGAGCCGTTTATTAAATTAGGTAGGGGTTGGGTAGAATTACGGAGCAGTAAACAAACTTGAAGAAGAGAAAATAATAGGAGAAAGATGATTGAGAACGATGCTTTCTCATACAATAGAATCTATCAATACCATCCTGAAAAAAAAACCACCATTCTTCTAGTCTAGAAAAATAAACGGGAGAATAATGTTGTACTCCAATTCGAGTAGTGTTTATTGAAATTTGATTGATTTATAAATTATTGTTTTTTTTTTTGTTTTGAAACGTAATTGCTTTCTTTTTATTTTAAAATGATTAAACGTTTGCATGGCTTGTGATTTTGTTTGTAATAGTGACAATACACAAGATCGAGACTTAATTGATGAACCATATAGCAGCTATTATTCCCATATTAAAAACGAAGAAATTTATCAAGGTTTATGTTCAGTTTCTTATCGAACTTCTAATTCATCATCACAGGTAAATAAAACATTATCAATAACAAAATATATAGATCAGTTTTTAGGGACGAGAGATATGATACTCTCGTCTCGTCTCGCCACGCATTATGTAAAATGTAAAATTTACATAATGCGTGCTTTACATATGTAAAATTTTCATGAAAAATTTCAAAAAGTACAAAAATGTAATTTAATAAAAGTCCCCAAAAAAGTCTTAAGTATATATATGATAATACTCGTCCTGCCCGCAAAGGAGCATCCCTTAACCCGGTGCGACCTTCAGCCTTGTTTTCGCGCCCTAGAAAGAAGGCCTATCCTGCGTAGGAGTGAAAATTAAAGTTTTTTGATAATTCCCGTAAGTTTTATAATATTTCACTGTTTAGAAGTGAGTTTGGCTTTGTATAGAACAGTCAGTGAGTTACATTAAGGATGTACGAGCAATGATGCTTCGTTGAAGAAAATGGAAAACTTTTACAAGACGAGACGATGGAAAACTTTTACAAATCAATACGATACGAGAAACATGCTACTTTCGTCTCTTCTCGTATCGCGGCATTACAAATAGATAGCATGATTTTACTTCGGGAAAAAAAGTCTTACAATTGATATCAATTTCATTTTTCACTTCAACTTTCCGCAGAAGATTCTCAGTATTAAAAAAATGACCCTCAAATATCGAGATTTTACATAAAATGTCGATTCTACGGTTCGATACAAAGTGAATCAAAATCAGTTATAATATTTTGAAATATTTATAGCCATAAAAAAAGGATTCGATAAATTTTTGAGTGACGCTTTGTCAAAATTGAATTTTTTCCCAGTGGTGATTAAGAAAAAAAATCAAAGAATTGTTTTCCCGATTTTAAATTGTTTCAAATAGGGAAAACAACTCTCAAGTTGAAGTTACTTACAGGACATTGTCGATTGAACTTAACCTTCATAATTTGGGGATCTCTGTATGGAGGACGATGAAACCTCCAAACATGTTATATGCACCTGCAGAAACCTGCAGTGTGTCAGGTATAGAATGTTTGGGTCTGAAACCTTGGATCCGTCAATCCTGGGATCAATCCCGGCGGAGAAGTTGTGGGACTTCTATGTGGCGTTTGGCCTCAACAGAATTCTATAGCTTCATCTGCTTAAAGTAGCACCTCTTCCCCGGAGACGTCTCACCTTCAGGTGACAGGTTGTTCTCAAGGAGGGCACAGAAGACCCCTTGGTCTAGGTGCTAGGGTCCCATTTGCGGTACCCCACTTTCTAATTATTATTATTATTACTACAGTTATAATCCCTAAAAATTGGTCTAATATTGTATTTCTAAAATTTCCAAGAGGATAATCTTGAATCACAATGGAATCCAAAAAGATGTTTAGTTTAGTATTTTTAAATATTTGCTTTTTAGAACATATATAAAAATTTATTTTGCGTTGATGTGCATTTTAAAAAAGAATATCACAAATTTTCATCTGAATTCAAGAACACGGCATAATAATTAGAAAAACAATTGTTATTTTTCAGTTTGGTCACATCAATAGTCATAATTTAGAAAAACGTGATTATGTAATTAAGGAATTAGTGGACACAGAAACTAATTACGTTGAAGTATTAGGCAAATTACAAAAACATTTTATGAAACCATTAAATTCATGTTTGCGAGCCGATGATGTTAAAATTATTTTTAAGGGTATTAAGGTAAGTGTCAAAAATATTCATTAAGTAGAAGACCATGCAAAATTTAACATTGAGGACGTTCCAACATTGTGTTCTATAATCAGGACAAAGAAACCGGTTTGATTTTATTATAGAACAAGCACATATACACACATACACAACACATAGATATATTAACTATTCATATATATATATACAAATTAATGTAATTTTGAAATAAAAAATAATTTTAAACTTTTATATGTCGAAAACAAAACGGTAAATGCGATTTTTTTTAAAATTTAATAAATATTTATCTTTACTATCCTAGTTTTTTTTTTAAATTCTGTCGAGTATTTTTTCTAATACAACAGATAATAGTTGGGTGGGCATGAAGTTTTACATGTTTCTAATGAGAGAGAATGATTACTTTGCTATTAATTATCTCGCGTTCTAAACGGTCATAAATTCTGAAACTTCGGGATTTATTAGAAAACGTCTATGAAAAAAAAATGAGCAAAATCTGTCGAAAAGTGGTTTCATGCTGGAACATCCTTAATAAGTGAAATTATCAATGAAAGCAAACAATATCAGAAATTTGCACAAAATTTCTAGATATAATCGATGTTATTTTACAATTAGAGCCTAGTGCTAGAAATTCTGCAAAAGGTCTGGTGTACGTTTTTTTTCTTCAAATTTCTATTGGTGCTTGTTGAGTCCAGTAATTAAACATAATGTTTTCTGATTCGAAACATCTAGGTTAAATTTTCTATAAGTTAAATTCACCAAAATGTTGATTTTACAGTTTTGATTGTTACTGTCATTTTAAAAGAGACAAAATTAGCATAGTACAATTTTTGTCTAAACCGAATTTCAAAGGCACTACAGAGCTGCTAGGGAAATAGGATATTTTAAGTTGAAAAAATTGTCCCATTTACCTGAAGCGCGCTTGGTATTGGGTGTAGAGAAAAACTGAAAATATAATTTATTGAAAATTCAATCCTCTTTAAGATAGACTAAACGTAACTTAACTACCAAAGCTCTAAAATCAACAAATATCGACCAATTTATGAAAAATTTTCAAACAAAAGTTGTTTATTTTTAAAAAAGTAACATTTTTTCTCATTAAATATTTGTTCTATCTCTTACGATTTCAAAGATGGATAGTTTTGTCGATTTAGCCAAAACATGGTCCGATTTGCCTATTCATGAATTTGACCTTACTTTTTAGCTCTAGAACACAGGCATAAAGCGGTTGTCCGTGCCAAGACCATTTCAAAAAGCGGTTCAAAATACTTTTCTAAGTTTCATGGTACTAACCTTGAATATAGTTATTTCTTGAGATTCTCCTATTTGATACTCGAATCATAAATTTTGTGGATATTAATTAATTAATTGATTATTTTTAATGTTTATAGGAATTATCAGAAATTCATTCAGGATTTTTGAGTCAGCTAAGAAAGGCATGCTGTTCATTAGCTGATTATAACTCAACAAGCAGTACAAATCAAGTAAGACTTAGTGAAGTGTTTATTAATTGGCGAGAGAAATTTTTAATTTATGGTGATTATTGTGCAAATTTAACACGTGCTCAAAGTCAGTTACAAGAATTATGTGATAGGAATGAACTTTTTAATCAAGAAGTTATTGTAAGTTTTGAGTTAAATCTATGTGCAAAAAAAAAAAAACTGATTATTAAACATAAGGCTAAATAAAATCCATTATTTTTATTCCAGAAATGTGAAATTGAAGCGAATAATGGAAAATTTAAATTACGTGATATATTATCAGTTCCCATGCAAAGGATATTGAAATATCATCTTTTATTAGATAAATTAATATCTGAAACACAACCGGTAAGTGAGATTAGTAATGTTTTGTTGTCAGATGACCTTATATCAAAACCTTATCTCGCTAGTACTGCACACCCCCCCCCCCACCCTTGTGAGCTTATGATCACACGCTTTTTTTTTGTTTAAAATTTAAGAATCATGAAGATTATCGAGAGTTAAAAAGGGCACGTGAGGCAATGGTTGATGTAGCTCAATATATAAATGAAGTAAAAAGAGACAGTGATACATTACAATTATTACGACAATTACAAGAGAATATTGTTGATTGGGATATACCGGGTGGCATGGAATTGCATCATTATGGTCGATTGTTACGTGATGGTGAATTAAGAATTAAAGGACATGATGATCAAAAGATACGCGTACGATATGTGTTTATATTTGATCAAATTTTACTCATGTGTAAACAACGGGTAAGTAAAAACAGTAATCATTTTAGAAAAAGCGACCAAGATCACAATTTCTTGGAACATTATATATTTTACTAGCTGATCCGTCCGGCTTCGCACGGGTTTCTTTACAGAAAATATAAAAAAGCCTATGTTACTCCGAGGAGATGTAGCTTTCGGTAAAATTGGTTGAGTAGTTTTTGAGTTAAATCGTAACAAATAAAAAATCAATCATCTTTCCTCGTTACATCCATAATAGCATTACCCGTCGCGGCTTCGACCGCAAAAATTTTGTAATGCCCTTATAATCAAGTAACATAATATTTTCTCCCGTCATTGCGTTTAATTTTTGAAATACATTTGTTGTATGCACTGCCACCTATTGGCAAAATTTTTGAAGTACTCATGTTGTGTATACGGCCATCTGTAGGCAAATTTTTAAAACGTATTTATTGTATGCATTATGCATAGCATATTTAACACATTGGTTGCTTACTACCATCTATCGAAAGGCGGAGGACTTCAAATGTCCACCGATCGATCCTACCGAGTAAAATTCGAACAATAAAATTATCTAACAATAAGTCAATTTAATTAAGGATGTTTGGGAGATTCAATCTGAGGCAAAAGTACTGAAAATTAGAAATTATTGAAAATTACTGAAAATATTGTTTTTTATTTTAGGGAAATCAATTTAGTTATCGCGAAACGCTTAAATTAAGTGAATATCGAATTGAAGATCATACTGGAAGAAGAACCTTAAATCGAGATGCCCGATGGTCATATCAATGGTTATTAGTACGAAAAACCCAACAGTCAGCGTATACTTTGTATGCAAGAACCGAAGATTTGAAGATCATAATGATTAAAGCGTTGAAGGATGCTATGTAAGTTTCTAAGTTCCTTTCACATTCGATATAGACCCTCTTTTATTATATTGTTATTAATGTGTTGATCAATTGCCGAAAATTGAGTATGCATTTTAAAAAGTCTTTCAAAGACCCAAAAATTATTTTTTTTATTTAGATTTTTATGAAAGCATGAAAACGCTGTCCGGTCATTATGGCTTAATTACAAACTGCCGATGTCGGGATTCGAACCTCCCAGTCCCAAGTAGAGCGCCTTAGGCTAGTTCTACAATCGGTCGCTTGTCGGTATCGGATGTCGCTCGCATGCGCTTCTACATGGTTGGTTGTCGTAACGGACTGTCGTTGTCGTAAGACGTCGTCGAAGCCAGAGTTGACCAACCCTCTACTTTTTCCGACTTGCGACAAGCGACTGAATATTATTTTGGTTATGTTAACTGTCAAACATGGATGTGACCGAATTAATTATTACTTTGGTTCGGAAATATTCGAAAACTTTTCGATACGTACCGAAATTTTCGCGAACACCACAAGTTATATGCAGTTTTACCCACCAACGTCTTGATTTTCTTTTTTTTAACAGCAATCGTATTTTTATTATTTGGAACAAAGCTAATAGTACATTGCTGTACATGCGAAATTGTTCATTATCCATTTTTATAAAAACTCCGAAATTCTAAATTCTTCTCCGGACCGCTTACATTTAGGTTATGGCATACGTAAGTCGCTACGGAATTGTAGAACGCACTGCGATCTATTGGCCGGCCAACGACAAACTACAACCGACATACGACATCGACAAACGACCAATTGTAGAACCAGCCTTACTTTACAAGCGCGGCTACTTGGCCGGTAACTATATTAATAAATCATGTTTTCAATACAATTTGCTAAGTGTCAACTAGTCTATTATATGTCCGATACCATTTGAGCTTTCTTTTGCAGGGATAATATAGAACCGACAACTTGTCGAAGTACCGATCATAAATTTGTAATGTACACATTTGCAAAACCAGTTTCGTGTGTATACTGTAGTAAATGGTTAAAGGGTCGAATATTTCAAGGCTATAAATGTACAACATGTGATACACCAGTCCACAAAGCTTGTATTCCAAATGCAGGTCGTTGTGGACATCCGCCACCTCCACCGCCTCCATCACATTATCCAGATCGTGGTTTAAATGAATATTTATGGTAAGTTTTTTTTTTTTGTTTTTTTGCGCCTCTAGAGGCTTTCCTCGTCTTTCTAAATTTAGGATAAATGCTATAAAAATTTGCTATTCATTCAACGGTTATAGAGCATAATTTAATGCGGTCGTCAGATGTCGTACACTCACACAACCCTGCCCATACTGATAAAGAGATTTTGAAAGAAATAACATGAAACCGTATTGTGTTTTTTTAGGTTTGCAGGTGAAATGCAACGTGAAGTAGCGTCAATGCGATTAGATAAACGTATTGATGGTACATATATGTTACGAATCCGACCTCAAGGACCGACACATCCTAACGAAACACCTTATGCACTAAGTCTAAAGTAAGTTTGATAAAAGAAAGGTAAGTTTTCTTTCAACTTTTCAATTAATTTATTCATTTGTTTTTTTTTTTCCAGGACTGATTGTAAAGTAAAACATATGAAAGTGTATAAAAAAGATGTCGAATCTGTTGCTCATTACTTTTTATCCGAATCTAGATTTTTCAAAAGTATTGTTGAATTAATTGGCTATTATGAGCAAACTAGTTTAGTCGAAAATTTTGTTGGGTAAGTACAGCTGTTTTTGGATATTTTATTCTTTCTCTCATGCCCTCTTTTTTCTTCTTTTATTGGTAAAGAGTTGTACTTTCAGAAAACGAATCTTATTGCTGATTTCTCCCGCTATTCGGAACAAACTTTCACGGTTTGTCTTGTGCTGGTTAGCGATTGAACGACGAATATAGATATAATCTGAAAGTTAAGTATCTTAAACGAAAATGATCAGAACACAAACTTTAAAAATTTACCGTTTAAACTATCATATATAGTCTCTCAAGATTTGAACGAAATTCTCTCTACAATTTTTTGGGATATTCAATTGTAATACAGTAGAGTCTCACTAATCCGGTACTGTTAAAAACTAGAGGGTGCCGGATTATTGGAATGTTCAGATTACTGGATTGTATAGAAAAATTCATAATAATTAAGATATTATACGTGCTATGTGATAAGTTTTTAGTTCACACTGATGCCGAAGCGCGGGAGTAGGGATGTCGGATTATAGAACGTGCCGAACTATTTAGTCTAGTTAAGAAGTTAAAAAACGTATTAATTCTTGCTACTGCGAATTAAAATACGTGCGATAGCTCGTTGAACTCGTTATGACGTCTAGAAAAATGTGCAAAAATTTCAAACTTGCACATAAACAATTGCAAAAGTTATAAACAATTAAAGATTCCAAAGAGAAGGGGTCTACTTTTTTGAAAATTACTCAAAAACTATTGGTGCTAGAGGAATTTTACAAACAGATTCTTAAAGAGGAGGAAATTTACGAAAAAAAAGTGTCGACACCCGGAAGTTTACCTACCTCTATTTGTTAATACTTTTTATTTAATGTTCGAAATATGGTTCCGCGCGGCGAGCACATTGCCGTTAATTTTTTTAAAAATCAATCTTGCTCAAACTATATTTGGAACGCGCGGAACCCTATTTTCAACATTAAATAAAAAGGGGTCAAGCTCTGGGAGTCGACAATTTTTTTTCGGAAATTTTCTCCTCTTTAAGAATCTGTTTTAGTTTTTGAGTAATTTTCAAAAAAGTAGACCCCTTTTCTTTGGAATCTTTAATTTTTTATAACTTTTGCAATTGTTTATGTGCGGGTTTGAAATTTTTGCACATTTTTCTAGACGTCATAACGAGTTCAACGAGTTATCGCACGTATTTTAATTCGCAGTAGCAAGAATTAACACGTTTTTTAACTTGTTGACTAGACTAATTAAAGTGCCGGATTATTATTGACACTTTACTGTATATACTTTAAGATTTCCCAATCCCAAATGATCATAGTTATAAATTTCATTAGCCATGTTTTAAGAATTTTGTCCTGTAATTTTTAAAAAAAATTCACTCTACAGTTTTCGAGAAATTTACAAAAATATCTGTCAAAAAGGTCTGGCAACCTTTCACATATTAGAATTGAATAGGGAATATGCATGAATATGAGATATGAATGATTGAAATTCCCGATTAGACAAAGAGGGTGATAGCTCTCTTGATATGTTATGTGACGTCATATTACACTTTTACCATTTAAAATACACGTAAAACTCCGTTTTTAGTATTTTTGCAAGAAAGAGACAGATAATAATCTTTAAAAGCTTATAGCTTCCTTGATATTTGTCGGATTTTAATTTCGTTTTTAAATATTATTACAGTATTAACAGTATTTTCATATTCTGAAAATAAATGTGAAAAAAATTTTTCATGCATATTCCCCATTGCTGTATATCAAGTTAGAACTAAATAATAATATAAATACCATTTTATCAGCTTTCTCCTGTACTCCTGTATTTTTTTTCTCTCTCTAAATTTTGAAATAAAATTTTCAGATTAGATGTTGTTCTACAATGGCCATATAGACGTATAAAAGCAATAGTCGAGTGTGATTTTAATCCAACGGATACAGCTCAATTAAAATTACGACGTGGATGGGAGATAATTGTACTAAGTAAAGATCGTGATTCGCAAGGATGGTGGCGTGGCAAGTATCAGAATAGAGTTGGTTTCTTTCCAAAGGCATTCGTTCGAGTTGAACCAGAGCTATTTACACATGAGTCTGACTGATGTCCGGAGTGTCTGGTGGCGATACCACCGCCACCAGAATTTGCAAGTTGTTAATTCAGTTTTTATTTTGTCGTTTTCAATTACGACAGATTCAACGGCTTTAAGCATTTAAAAATTGCACACATACACACACACAAAAAGACCGGAATATTTTTGTGTGTAATCACAATTTTCTAGGTTATGTTTATATAGCCAGAATTGAAATTATTGTCTCTTTATCAGAGTTTAGATATATAAGCAGTTGTACTACCATCGTCGTGCGCCATTTTATGTGAAATTTTTATAAAATGATTAAATTTATTTTGTATATAAAAGACAGACAAAAGGATTCCATTCTACTTAAGACGGAGCCGACAAGATGAACAATAAAGGGCAAAGGAGAATGTGATATTAATCGTATCCAGGGCCGGATTACCTGATAGGCTATATAGACAGATGTCTACGCGTCTTTTGGGCCCTCCAGAGAGGTGTCAGTTTATGAGATATGCTAAATTACCATCGTTTTTTATTTATTGACAATCGGATGAAGCATTTTGTTTTATTAAAGATCGAAGCATTTTTCGCTACTATGAGACTTGAATTGTCTAAGGACCTTGCATGGCTTAATCCGACCCTGATCGCATAGCAATTGTTTTGAATTGTATAATCACAAAATTTTCGAAATACTCTACATAAAAGCATTGAGCGCGCAGAATACGCTCTGGGTATGCAAAGAAAATGGTTCGGAAAGAAAACTTGATTAGGGTCTGTTCATAATCCGCGTACGTAACGGGTCCATTGTGAGGCAAGGAGGAAGAAACATCCAGCCACGTTATCTTTGACTGCGAACTTCTAGGTTACAGCAGATACAGGATATTCGGTGCATCTCACACCCCGAATATATGAACCTTCAGGAAGACTTGAGCAGGAAACTCCTGGCTATTGCCAACATATGGGAGAAGCGAATCTCGTCGGACTGAAGTAGAGGAGGGAGCACAATGGACCATAAGGTCGAAGTGCAATACTTTTTAGACCCCAAGATGTATCTATCTATCTATCCACCGGGGAAAGTTAGATGTAACTCCGTTTTACGTGATCCACAAAATATCTAAGTAAAATTAATAAAGAAACGGACGTTAAAGCCTGACGAAATGTGATTTATTGCTAAAATATTAGGTCAACTGAGTACTAGCATGTTGATGGGGTAACAAAATGTTGAAAAGGGGAAGCGATAGCCGAGCTATTTTACAAATTTTATTGGTTTTAAAAGTTACGTAACACAAAACAAGCAGGACGAAAGGGGGAACATAATGTCTAAATAGTGTTATATGGTAGGGTAGGGGGAATTAAAAAAAGTACGAAAAACGCGTTACGTGATTAATATGGATGGCCTCTTTTACAGTTTAAGCTCGTTAAAAACGCTTTAAGCTTCAAACGATCAGTGTATGTATCCTGATGAATTTGAAAATGTAGCAAAACATGTAAGAAGATCTCTGCAACTGCTTGTATGTCTAAACTACGATTTTAATATCATTAATAAATTATCAAATTTTCTTCCAGTAGTCATTAAGAAAAGTATATAAATTAAAATTGCTACTACAAAGCGAGCAATGGCCAGTGTTAATCGTTTTAAAAAAAAATTTTTGATTATTAATTTTAAAAACTACTGAATATTATTAATTTTGGAAAAATATGTAAATATTGTATTTAACAAAAAAAAAAAAAAAAAAATATATACATCACACACTCGTTAAGATTTCGGGAAAAACAAAAGGTAAATATGTTGAATCACTGCTGCAGCTTAAAACATCTCTAAATTGTTTTTTATAGCCTTTTTAAATGTTCAGAAAATGATATCCCATGTAATATTAATGAAGGGGAAGACTCCCAACATCATTAAAAAAAAATCGCACACATTTTAACGTTGCAATTTACAATTTAGTCGCTGTCCGAATGAATATCGTCGAAGAAATTCTTGATTGCCGTAAATAAAGAATGGATATGCTCTGTGTGGTTCGGAAACTTTCGGCGATACAAGAACTCTGTTGAGGTGCTGAATTATGAAAAACCCAATGTTCTAGGATTTCGCGGATGAAATTGGTCCAATCACAGAGTGTGTGTGCACCCATTTTCATTTCAACAGCATATAATAGACCAGTAATGTACAGCACCTTTTTGGTGCCAAATTACTGTTGTGAAGCCACGTTTTGATTCGCAAAGATTGTTTGAAATTACACACTGTGCGACCCACTTTTTTCCCAATCCGTTTTTCAATGTCTTCTTTGACAACGCCAAATGAGACTGTTTTCACAGAGACTAGCAGGATTTTTTACATTTGGCACAAATTACTTCACGTTTCAATACGCCATGATTTTGTAAAATAACAATGCTATCATGGCGGTTGTTAACTTTTAGAATAGCATCGATTAGCGACAGTACAAACCTGTCACAATTCATCGTTACGTCGATAATATTATTTACTTACCTTCGTACAATGATATTATTTCATGTCCCTGTTTGGAAGTCTTCCCCCACCATAATTTTACATTTAGAAACATATTTTAGTGATAACAAGCGTTAGAAAAAAAATGTAGAGCTGTTTTAAGCAGCGGCCTTGATTCGACATATTTACCAAACAGGAATAGCTAATAATATTCCTGTTTTAAAAAAAATATAATAAATTTCTTCCTTTATATTTTTGCTACAAAAAAAAGAAAATAAAAATAATTTACACAAAATTCGAATTTCCAAGGGAAATTTTCAAGTAATGCTAGAAGATATATTTTGGTAAAATTTCATATGAATCAATGTTTTACTGTATTTGATTTGAAATGAATACTTATACCATGGATACTACACAAGGATACCGAACTCAAACGGAAGAATTGACAAAATATGGCAACGAAATGGTAATAGTAATATTTACTTTTTATGCCACTAGCGTCGCTAGTTGTTCATCCGTACTACAATCCGTACCGAAGTGAATATAGTATAATGAATAGGAGTGAAGTAAGCAAACTAACCAGTTTTATTTCTTAGTGATTATTTTGAAGTATGCAATTTGTTTCAACTAATTCCTTATTGGTTGGAAAAATTGAAATTATCATTTATTAAAAAAAGTATTTTATTGAAAAAATACTTTGGCTGTAAATAATTTTTATAATACTATAAATGCGTAATGTTTTTCAATTAAAACTCGCACCTTATACTCTCACCACTGTTTCCGGCATAGAAGCGACACTAATGACATCTTTTTTTTTGCCAATTATTTGTTTACATGGAGTTCGGTATCCTTGTGTGTAGTATCCATGACTTATACCGTCACAAATGTATATAGACAATAATGAAACAATTCCTTGAACAAAAACAATGGACAATATTATTATGGTACACAATGGTTTGAAAAAAACCGATCATATCAGATTTTATTCTTACTAAATAAATTGATATATTTTTGTAAATGTTCAAAGAAAATAGAAAATTATTAGCTGAAATATTTTATTGTAGCAATTATTAGAAGAATTTACATTTTCTCGGGGAAAATCTTTATATTAAATTTTTTTTCTTTGATTTATATACGGGGCAAGGTTATAGCAGATACACAGGATATTCGGTGCATCTCACCTCGAATATATAAACCTTCAGGAAGACCTGATCAGCAAGCTCCTGGCTATTGCCAACATATGGGAGAAGCGATCAGAAGCTTTAGGACAAAGTGGCATATAACCACGGCTGTCCTCTGAACATCACTATGAATATATATTAAATACATTAAAATATATTACGTGTAAGTTGTTTATTTAATAGACGATAAATATTGAATAGTTTGTTAATAACAATTTCAGATAAGAATCTTTTCCTGTTTCATACGTTTTATAGTGCGATTTTTCAATAGTCGATTTTAGCTTTTGAACTTTTTTTTTTAAAATCCGTAGCGTTATTTGTGGTTCAAATTAATACAAATTTTTTACATAAATATATTTTTCTAAATAAAAAAAAGAATAACATTTAAATTAACAGTTAAAAAATAAATTACAAAAAATATAGAATCAAAGTATTATCTGTTTTAAGGACGTTCATGTGCTAGATATATAACATTAAAAAAATTCTACAAAATTCAATATGGTACATTCATAAAATTCAACAAAATCCACAATAAAGTTGTATCATTTTTTTGTCGTAAATTTGTTTCAACATATTTGTTGTTTATTTTTTTAACGTGACAAAAAATTTCAATTATGCTGATTAAAATCATTAATAATGAATTATAACGTTCGACAACAATATTTTTGTAAATCAATTAAATAAACCCTATAGTTCAAAGAATATTTTTAAACCAATACTTATCACAGTGTCTTATTTATTAACATAGTTGTTACAAGTTTATATATAAAAAATTATATTTTCTCACAAGAGGCTCCGTTGATAATGTTTTCAAATGATCGATAAGAAGTGCAAATTTTTGAGGAAACATAATTACGATTAAAAGTTCTAATCTATAATATCAAGCACGTATGAACGTTCTTGAAAATATAGCAAATTTATAATGGAAGATTTTTAAAATATACAAAAAATTAACTTTAGAGACTAGAAGCAAAATTTTGTTGTGCAATAAATTATCTTTAAATAATCTTAAAGCGTACTAAAAAAAACCATGTTTTGCTTCGCATATTTTATGTAAACGAAGTTACACAAATTATCAGTATTGAAAACTGTTATCAGATGGCCTAAGAATTCAAAGAATTTAATCGTTCTTCTTTTGACGAATTCGTTGTAAACACAATTAAAATATTTTTTTTTTCTGGTAAAGTAAACTTTAATTGATTGATTGTAAGGTTTGATATAGACGCTGCCTGCTAGCGGAAGGTAACGGAACTGGCTGCAGGAATTTGACACAATATTTTCAGTATATAATGCATTTCTTTGATTTGTATATAATAGCTATTATATGTATATATTTCAGATTTTATATTAGTTATTAATCGCAAGCATTTATTACGCACTAAGAGATAAGAGTTTATTATATATAAAGTAACGGAAAATCGGTATAAAAAAAAAACAAAAAAAAACGCGCATTTATTATAAAAAATTTCCACAGATTATTTTGTTTCCATTATAGTTGTCTCACTAAATTCAATTTGGATACGTTTAGCAAAAAGAGCCTCTTTAAAACAGAATAGCGTCTTATTAGGCACTAACATGTCTCACTACTTATTACATGTGAATTTTTTAGTAAAGTATTATATAGGCAACAATAATTACATGTAATTATGTTTTCCTAAAGGTGCGTCCACATATACGCGCCACGAACCTCGAGCGGTGTGCGCGCCTTTGGTTCGTTGGAATTGTTGATTTCAACGAACCTCCAGCGATCCATAGGAAACCACACGAACATATATTCATATTGCAGTGAAGTTGAATCAATCACAAAAACCCGTTATGTAAGCCTGAAAATAATCTAAAGATATTAATTAAAATGTTTACATTTTAGTTCAGCTAAAATATTACATTTCAATTAATATTTAAAAAAAACAATAATCACATGCGCGCTAAAAACGACAAGCCTTTCACGAACACGTCCAAATATGAACTGTGAACATACAAAGTGTTCGTTGAAAAAACCGATTTCAGATGGATCGTTGTGCGCAGCGCGCGCACACCGTCCAAATATGACGAATTCGATGCGCGCGTACCGCGCAGTGCGCATATGTAGACGCACCATAATATAAATGTAATAGGGAATATGCATGAAAATTTTTTTTCACTTGAATTGAAGCATGTTTACTTGACAAATATCAAGGTAAAATTACTTTTTAAATAACTTTAAAAATAAGCGAGATATGAATGATTGAAATTCCCGATTAGACAAAGAGGGTGATAGTCCTCTTGATATGTTATGTGACGTCATATTACACTTTCACCATTTAAAATACACGTAAAATTCCGTTTTTAGTATTTTTGCAAGAAAGAGACAGATAATAATCTTTAAAAGCTTATAGCTTCCTTGATATTTGTCGGATTTTAATTTCGTTTTTAAATATTATTACAGTATTAACAGTATTTTCATATTCTGAAAATAAATTTTCAGAATATGAAAAAATTTTCATCCATATTCCCTATTCCTCCTTTTTCGCACTCAAGGCTTATCTCTTATTTCCCCTCTATTTAGTCATTTCCCCTTTATTGTAACCCTTAATTTCAAACAGATATGTCGCTAAAGAAGTTTCACTCCAATGAATATTTCACTATACCAACTTTACACTCTATTTTACCGTCTTAAGGGTTGAAAAACAAAACACGTGTCTAATTATTTAGTTTGAAGAGTATACATTCATAAAGTTTCAAATCGATAGGGGAATATTTATAATTTTATACATAAATCTGTAATACCCTTTTTACCCGTTTAAAGGTATTTCTTTCCTAGTGGGTGCCTAGGAATCTACTGTCCAAATTTCGTATCAATTTTTTCAGAATCATTTTTTAAATAAACTTCATCAGTCAGTAGCCAGAGAATAGTTAGTATTCTAAAGTAGCTGTAAAGTGATTTAAAGCGGCTTTTTCAGGTGAACGTACCATTAATAGATCAAATCAGATGTACAATGATACGTCTCTGGTAGTAAACAAGATACTAGATATTTTAGATAGTTTAAAAATTTAAATAACACACCAGACATCACACAATCAAATTAATTTGAAATTTTAACCGAATATATATATATTTGCTAAACTAAATTTAAAAAAACTATATCTAGTTCAAATTTTTACCACAAAAGGAGCCAGGAATGGGTAAAATACTATTTTGAACATATTTAAAATGGAAATGTTACGATGCTCTTTAAAATTTCAAATGGAAAGCAATTGTTGTTCAAAAGTATCCGTTTACATTGCATGCATTAAGCTTGTACAATTTTCTTACTTAATTTTAATAATTTTCCGTCCAAAATAATATATATTTTATAATTATTATTCGCACTTATATCACCTTCAATTTCGGCATTCAAGTTTTCAGTTTTTTTACTTACATACACGTGATTCCTACTTAGTTGGAATGCAAAAAGTAGGGATGCAGTCACCACGCATGACAAAATATGAACCTTTAATTTGCGCACTACATCCACAGTACAAGTTTAATGACAGTGCCTGTAGCAAATGCGCGACAATTTGAACAATCAAATAATTGCACTTGTTCATTTCGCTAAAATTGTCTAAACAATTTAATCCAATAAGCTGAAAATTTGCATCAAAATTGATGGTATGATCTCTATAAACATTTCAGTAAAATCCCATTATCTGGACGGTATCTCAAAAACTGTTAGTCATTAAAAAAATGACCAGGATATTAAACATGAATTGACGCGTAGCAAACGTGATATTTATTAAAAACCGATTTTCGGGACCCTTCCCCTTGAGTATCTTAAGATGCGGACAAGTGATTATATGAGACTTTTGGTCTAGTGTTTACAATGTCAAAAGATAACTCTATGCAAATTTTCAGCTTATTATCTTTCATTCTCGGGGTTGAAGCCTTATTTGATTGGGTTAATTTAATAATTTTTAAATAGCCAAATACTTTAAATGTTAAATGGAAATGATTTTTACCCATCCCTACAATGGGCGTAACATTATTATTCGCTCCGAGCGCAATCGTACTCAGCGCCATGCGTGGTCAAAAAAACAACTTCATGACCAATATCAGTGTATAAAAACCCATAGGGGTTTAACAAAAATTATTAATTATATTAAATAAACAGCATGTAAAAGCTAAATTAACTGTAAATTTTTGTTAAACGCCTATGGTTTTTTTTATACACTGGCATGGCGTTGCGTACGGTTGCGCTCGGAGCGAATAAAAGATTAAAAAGTTGACGCTTAATATATTTATTTTGTGCCATAACAAAAAAAAAGTGGTATATATTATTTTAAAAAAAAACGTATCGACATAATATTATTATTAAGCGAAAGTGAAATTTAAAGGATAATTCAGGATAAATAAATTTATTAGATCAGTCAAAAACTAAGTTAAAATTAAACGTATAGACATTTTTAAAGTTTATGTTAAAAAGTTTATATATTGATTTTATATTCATAAATTATATTACACTAGCGCCATTCAGTTTGGAAATAAACACAAAAGAAAATACAAATTTTGGAACCATGCAAACTTTACCAGTCCAAGTAGCCGAGCGGTCTAAGGCGTTATGTCTGCGCAGTATGCCTACTTGGAGACTGGGAAGTTATGAGTTCGAATCCCGACATCGGCAGTTTAACAATTATTTTAAAAAAAAGGGGCGGTTAATTGACTAAACTGCCGGCGTATGGACAAGAACGAAGTAATCGGCTATGCTTGAGAAGGTTTTCTGCAGTTTCCTTCACGAACTCCAGATGAATATCGGCATAGTTCCTATCAGTTCTTTACCAGCCAGGGGGTAAATATCCATCATTGAAACTGTAAGAGATTTAAAGTAAAAAATTTAAAGACCAAAAATACTCTTTTTGTTAAAAATAATTAACTTTTGTTTGAAACTTTTTTCATAAACTCAATATATATCGGATATATAAGCAATTAACTCAGTTAGTTGTTAGTTTCTCCTGTTTTACCACAGTTTCAGCTAATTATTACATTTTTAAAATAATTTCCAGACTGACACACAACACTGGTGTATATTTTTAAATTTATAAAAAAATATTAAAAATTATATACGGTTTGTCTTGTATTATAACTATGTATATTATATACATATATATACAGGGTGGCTCAGATTCTAATTTGGAAAATTGAATAGGCGATAGATCTGCCAAAAGTAAGACGAAAAATTTATATGTACTTGGATGTTTTGTTTTCGAGATACAGGCTGTTAACGTTCATAAAAAAAATTTGTGTTTTCAAATGTCTCGAAAACAACGTTTTCTACAACGTCACTGCTTTTTTCATATTATTTTTAGATTGAGTAATTAGAAAGAAAATTATTTTCACTCCTGTATTTTACTTTACAAGAAAAAAATAACATTTCGAACATCCGAGAATTTCTTATATATATATACATATAATGTATATATAATAATTACCTGAGAATCTCTAAATAATTTAGAACTGCTTCTATTGGTTCTATTTGCCTAATTTTAAATTGCTGGTGAGCACTAATAACTACTCGAATATAGCGTTTACAATTACGTATCTCGAAAACATCTACGTTCATAAGAAATAATCTTATTTTTGGAGATCTATCACCTATTCAATTTTCCAGATTAAAATTAAACTTGAGCAACCTGTATATTATTATTTTATTTTTATTTTGTATATATATTATTATTATTATTTGTTACAAATTTTAATTTATCAATTGTATCACAAATATATTATTAATTATTATATAAATATATTTTTTTTTTTCTGTAACATAATATTTTTAACATATAAAAAAAAAACAATTTATGAACTTATAATTTTTATAATTTGTGTTTCTTCTTTTTTTTTTTTTTTAAATTAATATATACCCCGTGTTACATAACAACCGCATTACATACACAATACAAGCTTAATGACAGTGCCCGTTGTAAGCGTGCGACAATTTGAACTTCATCAAATAATTGTTACTAATCTCGCTGTGAGTTAGTAAAATTATCTAAACCACTTAAGGACTTTCGAAAGAATCATTTTGAGGGGAAAGGCGTAAGGGGGAGTATCAATCGATTGCGCATGCCCGCAGCGTTACAGATTTTATGTATACGTTGAAACTAGATTTAAATATTCTAGGGTTATTTGGTAAATAATAATACTCGTGAGTTGTGACTCATAATGTTTCTTTTATTTTAAATAAAAAAGTAAAATCTTGTGTTTTGCTTCTCTAAAATGATAAAATTACTTATATAATTCATGATTACTTTCCAAAATGCATTTGAACATACCTTCATCTTTGGCTCAAATAAATCCTTGTTTATTTAACAACAATTTACATAGTTTTATAAAAACTTCTCTGCATTTTAAACTGAATTATTTTATTTGATTATAAAGATTAAATTTGTAGTTTCTCCATAAGACCCAATGTTCAAATTCTGATTTTCAATATCGAAAAAATGCATTTGAACATTTTGAAGCATACCAATGAATTCGTATTGACTTTCTTTTATAACATATTTAATTTACAGGAACTTCTCTGCATTTTTTCTCTCTTTCGAAGGTCCTTAAATGAATATTTCTATTTCATATTTAAAATGGTAATTTAATAATTTGTGTATGTTTTTTTTTTCATTAATTGCAAGACGGATGAGCCTTGATGCAGCGAATTATCCCTACTATTATGAGTAGAGAGATGTTTTGGAGACATATTATGTGAATATACAAAATTTTTCATTTTGAATAGATAGCAATTTATGTTGAGTTTAAACCTCAGGGAAATTATAAAAAAACAACAGTTGAATTAGAGAAAATTTAGTCATATTTTGGCTTTGGAAAACAAAAATAGAGACAATAAATATTTTGCTAACCAAATTTATATCAAAGGATACTGCAGGTAAAATACAAATTAGATATAAAAAAAATGTTTGTGGAAGGAAGTTCATGTCAGACCTTACCGTTAGATTCATTTGGGTTAAATTTACGTGACACTTCCTACTCGACTAACAAAACAATTTAGGAAACTATCCTCTAAGAACCTAAAGGAACGAGTGTAATATCATAATTCAAATTTTTCATAATCATTTTCATTTGATCGTAATCAAATTTTTTTAAATATGGCGGTTTTTTTTTTTTTAAATTATGCAACAAAATGTAAATTGAAAATTAGGATATTCGAAGCTTTGTAACATATTTTTCAATTAATAAACGTATTGTTGTTGATAATGTAGTACCTTTCGAATAAAATTATATATAAATTCATTTTTTACTTAAACGAAGCTTAGTTAAATGTTATTCAAAGAAATTTATGCCCAAATTTTTTATCATATTTTTTATAATCGCAAAAATGTAAAAACAATTTGAAATTGTTTTCTAAATTTGTTGAAACACCTAGAACCTTATAGTTTAATTTTAAAGTGCTCAACTTTGTTATATTCAACTTTTAATTCGAAACCTATCAGAATTGTATTATTTTCAATTTTGAAGATAATACTTGTATTAGTTATTTATTTAAGGATCTGGTTAGAAATCCTCTATTAGGATTAAAAAATTGTGATCATGATCTAGGAAGATAGGTTGAACGAACGTGGAATGGGGAGAGTATTCATTGACCTCTATATACATGGGCAGGGTATTATACTAAACGTGAAATAACGAACACATTTGAAGCGCTGTCTAATCGCCTCAACTAGGTTGCGAGACTTGATGTGTGCGCTGGAAATACATGTGGCAACCACACATACATTAACACACATACTTATTACACATAATAAACGTGTAATCGTACTGAAGCTAAATTTAGTACCGGGGCTAGCTGAGGAGCGCTTCAACGGTGGCTAATGGTGTTACATGGTATAATCTATCCAGTTATATAGAGGTCAGTGAGAGCATAGGCCAGTTTACACTCCAAACCAAGTCATTTCGGAGCGGCGCACCAGGAGCGTGAGGTTGGAGTGTGGTAGACGAAAAGAGCAACACTTCTGGCGGAAACTCTACGCGCCGCTCCAAGCTCTGTGGGTAACCAAACAAATTAATACACAGAACGAACCTCAACAGGTATCTGAGGCGCACTGAGAGGTCTGGAACGTTAAATTGGAGCGTGTGTGTGTACATGATGGTACAGTTCCAAGCCTACACTCCTGCCACCTCACTCCAACTCCACACTCCTGGTATCTCGGCGGCCAGATACCAGGACTGTCCGCTCCAAAACTGTCGGAAAAACTCCGTGTGTAAACGGCCCTTTATCTCTTATTGATAAAGTGAGAAAACAATATCTTCTTTGTCTTACTCATACAGTATCTAACTAAATTAGCTTCAATAAGAAAGAGACCCACTTCACTGACCTCTATATAACTGGATAGTTATCCCATGTTACGTCAATAGCCAGAATTGAACCGCTCCACAACTAGCCAAGTACTCAATTTTGATTTAGTGTGTCCGCCCTGCGTTTATGTGTTATAAGTATGTGTTGCTGTCAAATGTATTTCCATTGCACACATCAAGTTTTTAGTATCTTAGCTAGTTGAGGCGGCACTTTCTACCTATCAATTTTGTACATTCAGGTCCATAAGGATACTTTGTCCAGTTATATATTGGTCAGTGACCTACTCCCATCAATACTAAGCCGTGTCTAGATCTGTTCGTTTTAATATAACTTGGGACTCCAGTCATACACCGTGTGTGTTGGAAAGCTTTTCCAATAGAGAATCAATATTAAATATTATTTATTACTGGCTGGCCGTGTGGTTACTGTGTGAAGTCAGTCAGTACACATGTAATGAGAGTGGATTAAATATGTTCATTGAATTTTTAACTTTAGTATGTGCATCATAAAATCCCCACTCTTAAATGACAAACAAACAACCATACGCATACAGTATACCTATAGACTATCCAGATGTTTGTATGTATGTGTATTGTATAGTTTTATAGTTAATATTTTATTTACTTATTATAAACATTGATTCTCTATTAGAAATGCTTTTGAAAACGGTCTGTATATATTTTTAACCTTAATTTAATTATTCGAATAAATTTATGTTCTTGTTCTTTCAAACTTAATTGAGAAAAAAAAAAGCTTTCAAAATCGGTCCAACATTTTTGGCGATTACCGCTTCAAAAAACAAATTCTAAATATATGTAGTAGTAGTAGTTTTTAAAACGTTTCGAACAGTTTCAAAAAATCTTTTTATTGATAAAAAAAGAAGAAATCTATTCGTGAAAAATAATTAATATAAATTATTTTTATGGATAATATATTTATTATAATTATAAAAAAATAATTCTATATTGAAAAAAATCTATGAAATACGATTTTAGATTTTAAGGATTTTGTATATAAAACAAATTAAATAATATATAATAAACGTTAAAATAATTATAAAATGAAAATGGAAAATATTTATGTATTTATTTAAAAAAAAATAATTGAATGAAAAACTATGAATTAATTAATTAACTGTTTGTAGATGTGTTTATCTAAATTATATGATGATTACTTTTTAGAAATGTTAAATAAAATTATATTATTATTTCCTGTTGAAAAAAATACCAAAAATATTTATTTATTTCTCATTATAATTTCTTTTTTTTTATCCATAGATTATTAATAATTAATTAATAATTAGTTAATTCTAAGCCTTAGATAGTTAAAGATCTCGGATATTCTCTAACAATTTTTAAGTCTAACAGTTTTAAATTCAGTAGCGTAGCTACCGAAGATATTACAGGTAGCAACCACTCTTTGTAATCGTCCAAGTAGCCGAGCGGTTTAAGGTGTTATGTCTATTTGGAACCGGGAGGTTTTGGGTTCGAATCCCGACATCGGCAGTTTGTCAATTATTAAGAAAAAAAAGGGGGCGGTTATTTGACTAAATTGAAGTAACCGACTATGCTTGTGAAGGTTTTCTACAGAGTATGCATATAGTAAGAATGACGGAATGTATAGCATAATAGGCTATAATTTTTGTCCAAGACTATACCGGTATATAAAAATACTACCCAACATTTTTATAGGTTAATATACTTTTTGTTTACATATATAGTGCTTGACATTTTACAACGTACATAGTGACGTACATCAGGTTATATATGTTCAGCATGCCGACACGTATATTTATTTAAAAGATGCTTCACTTTGCCTTGTTATAACTAAACAATGAGACGGTTAATAATTCTCTTTTTTTTTTTTTTTAAATACACAGGCCAAATCCAAAAATTTATAGCTATTTTTTTAGTGTCGTTTTTTTATTAAAAATAAAAAAATGGTAGAAATACTGCTAAAAATGAGTAGTCTCTATTAGATTAGATAGATTGTAGAGGCTATCCTGGACGGGCTACACTTCGACCATAAGGTCCATTGTGATGCCTAAGGATGTGAGAATGTGAGTGGAAGAAATTTTTGTGTGTAGACTAGGAATTGGTAAGAATTGATAAGAACTATGCCGATATTCATCTGGAGTTCGTGAAGGAAACTGCAGAAAACCTTCACAAGATTAACCGCCCTTTTTTCTCAAAATAATTGACGAACTGTCGATGTCGGGATTCGAACCCATAACCTCGCAGTTCCAAGTAGACATAACGCCTTAGACCGTTCGGCTACTTGGACAGTTAGTCTCCATTGCTCCCCATGTTAAATATTCGAAAGTCAATTATATTTTTCTCGAATTTGAGACGGTTAATCGATTTTAAATTTTGTTAGTGTGTGTGTATAATAATACCCTTAATACCAGTCCAAGTGGCCGAGCGGTCTAAGACGTTATGTCTGCCCAGTATGCCTACTTTGGAACTGGAAAGTTATGGGTTCGAATCCCGACATCGGCAATTTGTCAATTATTAAGAAAAAAAAGGGGCGATAAATTGACTAACTGTCAGCGTATGGACAAGAACGAAGTAACCGGCTATGCTTGAGAAGGTTTTCTGCAGTTTCCTTCACGAACTCCAGATGAATATCGACATAGTTCCTATCATAGTCGGCTGCAGCCGCACATCCTACCAATTCCTAGTCTATACACAAAAATTCCTTCCATTCCACTCACATCTATCTATCTATACCCTTAATAAGTGTACAAAAATTTACCAACTACCTTATGTATAGACATTTGTTTGTATGCATTTCGGTCAATAGGTACAACTGGTGGTGGTTTTGATTTTTTTAAATTAGCATAATGTGCATTCTTTTATTCAATAATTAATTAACTAACTGTTGTTATCTATAATACATTATAAATGCTTTCACCTTGATTAAAAATGAATATATATTCAGAACTTTGTGATTTGTTATGAAATTCCCAGTTACTATATTCGGAGTGTCATATTGTTTGCCACACATGTGTGTACCCGATAATTAAAATTCACTTTCACAATGCCATCAATAATAGTACTTACCTAGTAATTTCAAATTCAGTTCTAATATATATTTTAGTTTTTAAATTCTTCAATCAGACTGTGACTTTATAATATGCCAAATCTTTTAACAAAAATGGCATTAATTCCTTAAGGATGTTCCAGCATAAAACCACTTTTTGACAGATTTTGCTCATTTTTTTTCCACAGGGTAAAAATAACGTTTTCTAATAAATCCTGAAGTTTCAGAATTTTTGACCGTTTAGAACGCGAGGTAATTAATATCAAAGTAATTATTCTCTCTCTCTCTCATTAGAAGCATGTAAAACTTCATGCCCGCCCAACTATTATCTGTTGTATTAGAAAAAATACTCGACTAAAAACTACGAGAGTAAAGCTAAATATTTATTATATAAATTTTTTTTAAAGATTCGAGTGTTACCGTTTTGTTTTCGGAATATAAAAGTTTAAAATTATTATTTTTTTTCAAAATTACATTATTTTGTATATATGAACAGTGAATTTGTCTATGTGTTGTATATATGTGTTTATGTATTACTTCTATAATAAAATCAAATCGGTTTTTTGTTCTGATTATATAACACAGTGCTGGAACGTCCTTAATTCGTATATTTTAAGATAATTTTTGTTAAAGGTGGAAGGTAGCATATATGTAATACTCCCATATGGACAGTTGGTACTGGGAAGAATGCCCCAACATTACGGTTCCGACTATATTTATTCTCTCTCTCCTCCGAGACACATTGTCTATGGTGCGCATGCCTGGCAATTCTCTAAAATGCGCAGAACAGAATTGGTCGCTCGGAGGATAGAGAGCACAAGACACTATCTGACTCACTTTGTCGGAACAGCTTCCCCTTATAGGGATTGTCCATATAGGAGTATTACATATAGGCCAGGTAACTGGTGAATCAATCTACCTAGGGATCACCCGAGTTTCAGTGGCGCCACTATCGGGAAAATTAGTATATATTCAAACATACCAACTTAAAAGTAATTCCGTTCGATGAATGGTTCACATTAGGGATAATACGTTCAATCAGATCAGATCAACTGTAAGGGTAGTAAGGTAGAAAATTAAGTATTTATACATGAGACTTCAACATACCACTTGTGAGAGGACGAATAATTTTGTACAGTTCTAACATTTTAGGACTAACTGTACATCTTTCAGTAGATGGTACCAAAATTAAGAACAAAAAATTCTTGCGAAACAGATTTGGTCATATCTTAGTGAGCGAAGATTTTGGATTTATCATAAGCCATAGACTCAGCATGTATTTAGGCAACTCCAAAAAGAGAAAGCCAGAAGTAAGGTACGTCTTTAATCTCATTTGCTTTTCAAGATTAATAGACGTCCAAAAAATTACTTGATCGATACAGATTTTTGTACACCTGGACACAAGAGTAGCGTTCTTTTTCAAAATTTTATTATTGATTTGTGCCTTATTCATTCGGATTTTGGGAAAATGTTTCGAATAAAAGTTGTTAGTATATTTATATTGCACAACTTAACAATAATAGAGTAGTACAAATATTAATAGGGTACAGATCAGTTATAAATATTTGAAAATGTACGCTACTTATGTGGCCCATAATACTATCCTTAGTAATAAGTTTGCATAGACCAATAAGTTGTTCACAAAAATTTATCAACATATCTACAAACAGATGTATTATTTTATGCATCTTGTAGGAAGTATCCCACCACGTACAACGTGGACATTGTTGGTATATGAAACATAAAAAAACGTTTTTGGAATGCATATAACGCGAATCAATAATAAAATTTTTATTTGAATCATTCGGGAAAAAAAAAATTGCGTGGAGATAAATTAAAATAATTTATAATTAAAGCCAAACGTTTATAATATACACAACTACTAAATACTCCCATAAATACTAACACACTCTTTTAATAATAATAATAATATGTGCTTCCTAATTTCTGCCTATAACATTTAAAAGTGGGAGACTTTTAATTAGAAAGAGAAATCACTATACAAAATAGATACGAGTTAAACAGAGACATCAATATATATATTTAAAACATATACAAGAAACATATTCAATTACATAAATTTAGGAGTGCTGTGTGTATATTGCGACGTCGTAAGAAGACGAAAATAATAAATATTCGACGCGGAAAAATGTGAGATAAAATAGTTTGTATAACAAAAAAAAAAAAGACGAACTATATTTAAACAATTTTTTAGTGTCTCATTTTCTGGTAAGCTATCTAAATTTTGCTTGAAAAAAAAACAACTCAATCCTACGCATCAAACTGCTTTTTGTTTTCTAATAAATCTTTCTGATAAAATTCTCCTTTTTTGGTAATATAGTAGCGCGCGAATTGATTATTATTATGATTGACAAGAGTGTGATTCGTGTGTACAATCCGAGATAATTTTGCCAAAACTATTTCAGAATAAGTTTTTTGTTTATAAATAAATGCGAGTTTTTTTTTTCTTCTATAATAGATCCGAGTTTATTTTCGCACAATCTATTTTTAACCAACACATCGATAAGTTCTTTATACGCTGCTCTTCTCTGTTGGCCGCTTACTTTCTGTGTGTGCATTTCTCGTATTTGACGTGTCTGTGTGTGTGTGTGTGTGTGTGTATTTTTCAAATGCATTTTAAAAATAAATTTTTCTGTTTTTTTTTTTTACTTTCAGTGAAAACTTTTTTTTCTTCAAATTTTTTTTAAAAAAGAAAGAAAACAAAACGACTTAGATCATTTTTATATTATTAATATAGATATATTAATGTGAATAATATGTAATGTGATCTATGTAAATCGATTAATTTTTATTTAAATAAATGAATATATCTGTGGGTTGAGCATCTTATAATAATTATTATTTATAATAAAGAAAGCAGCAATCTTTGTGGATTTTAGAAGAGATATACTTCATTAGATCCGACACACCCACAGTTTTAATAAAATAATCCTGTAAGTATATTTGATTTAGATATATATTTATAATAATTACGTCATTGTCATTTATTTAATTCATTTGCATTTGTGTTGTCGGTTTTTTTTTTTTTACCTTGTTTATCATATTCAATCAATATGTATGATTGTTTTCAACAACAAAGTTCATTCATTCGTTTTTATAAACACAAAATCATCGAAATCATATTTAATTTTTTTTATATTCTGTATTTGAGATGTTTGCTTTATCCATTTATGTAATGTTTATAACATTCGTGCTGTTATTTTGCCTAACTTGTGATTTTATTTATTACTTGCATTGTTGTATTGGAAACTATTGCACTTGGATATGCTCTCTGGTGTGTAAATTATAATCTAGAGCTAATAGGTTGATGTTATCTACCTCAATCCCCGTGAAATACCCTTCTATCTACAACTTTCGTGGTCGCACCCTGGTGAACAATTTAGAAACTACTGCTAGTAGGTTGAAATATTAAGCTCCACCTCCTGCCAGAGATCTCAATATATCACTCTTCCTTTGAATGAATATTTAGATAACCCCAAAGAAAAAAGATAAATGTCAGTGGCGAATTTCAGGGGGTCGGCAAATGCCTAGGGTCGTTTACAATAGATATAACGCTACTTGGATCAAAAATATAATTTTTGGCGTAAAAAATGACCACGAAACTGATCACGCGGCCCATTTTGACGCCCGAGCAATTTCACGAAATTGCACCTTAAAAGGAGTTGGTAGCAATTTTGCAACTGCCTACGGCGGCGACTTGTCTTAATCCGCCTCTGTTCAATAGTGAAATCACCGTTGTAAAGTGTCTATCAATAAATTATAACATTGCTGGTATTTCTCAGCAATTATTTAGAGTTCGTAAAATGTTGAAGGTGTAATTGGAACGTTGTTAATGCCATCTAGTGTAAAATTACAATACAATACATTTATATAATAACATATAAATGTCAATTGATAAATGGATAAAAATTTTCTCACCCCTTTGGTTCTTTATAGATTATTTTCCTGGAATTTAAAGGAAATAGATCTTTTCATCCATGATATGAAAAATATTTCATTGAGAGAAGATCTACTTCCATGTATAAGGTTTTATAGTTTTTGAGATATGAGAAAGTGGTACTCTGTAAATCTACTAGCTCTGAAAGGTTTTTGAACTCTCTTTACTCTTAAGTGCAGAAATTATTTACTCAGTAATTTCTATTTATCTACTTTAAACAAATTATTTATTTAAAAATTATTTTTATGCATTTAAATTAAAATAAATGTCAAGAATTTTATTTGTGATGCGATGAAAATATAAGTGTTAGTTGAATTAACCGACATTTAAAATACCGCCTTCAAAAGTTTGCGGCGCTATAATATTAAAAAGTTTAACCTATAATCTACACATATAGTAAGAGTATAACCTAAAATTACACATATGATAGTTGTGAGTATTCACATCGTTGCCAACTTTACGAATCCGATTACATAAATGTTGTTTTAACCACTTTCTCCTGTACTCCGTGCATTTTAGGAGGTAGCCTACCTTTTTTTGAAGTCCTTCTAGAGTAGATTTATTTTTGTATCGTTTGCATTATAAATAAATTTATATTAAGACATTGAATATGAAGAAAATTTTAAACAATAACGTATTTAAATTCTAATCACGTACTTACGCGATCCATAATGGGTGATTATTTTTGTTGAAATATTTAAATGCATAATTATTATTTATTAATAAACAATCATTTATTTCGATTGTGATTAGGATTTTTATCAATATTGTGTGTCATGTTATTGTTGCTTCCTCTTTATATGGTAGTAGTATATCTCTATTCTTATTTGTATGCTTGTCCGGTGTACAGCATAGAATTCATACCACGATCGTCTGTACAGGTCTGGAAACCATAGAGATAAAATATATAGAGTAGGCAAGCCGAGTCAAAAGTTGTCCCTCAGATAGAAAGAGAATCGCGTAGAGTATATATTATAGAGTATATATTATAGAGATAATATATACTCTATGATATATAGTCATTATATATCATAGAGAATATATTATCTCTATGATATATACTCATTATATATCATAGAGAATATATTATCTCTATGTTATATATTAGTGACGGGACGTTTCCACTTACACGCGCACCTATAGCTTGTCTACTCTATATATATTATCTCTATGCTGGAAACTTTTTAGAAAAGATGGAACGCTTATTGAAGTTAATTTTAGTAAGTTAATGATGGCGCTGTTATTGGGAAGAATAACATCATGGTATATTATTCGACAGCGTGTTATCATTGACGTACTAAAATCGACTTCAATAAACCCTTTCATAGGTCTTTATGCGCATGCTCTTTCGTACTGCCTACAATAAGTTGAAAAAAGACGTGAAGTATTTCTTATTCATTTCTTCACATTGTTTTTTTTTTGACATCTGTCAGAAACAAAAATAAATCGTGATATACGGTATATGGTAAATGTAAACCCTAGTCACTAGTTGAAAGTAGCATATTTAAGCACGTTTTTACCCGATATTTCCTAAATAAAAATTCTTATTGAAAATTAGAAAAAGAAATTTCCATTAATTATTTTATTTTATGTTTCAGATGTAAGAAACATAGGTATAATTAAGAAAGAAAAAAAGAGCTCTAATCAAAAATATGTTCAACTCACATCGTAATTAATAATCAAATAAAATACCCCCCAAACTAATAATATGACAATTATAAAACATAAAATATTAAATCAATGGTTAAGATCATTAATGTGCGGTCATAAACCGTTATTGATTTCAAGTAATAATAAAAAAGTTATATCAGTCAAATTTTAAAAAGAATTAATTTAAACCAGATTAAAAAAAAAAAGAGTAAAAATAAACCTGATATAAAAATACTCAATAAAAAAATTATTAATTATAATAATAATTTTAAACTAGTCATTATAATTTAATTTCTATATAATATACTTAAATCAACTAGTCACTAATATTAATTAACAATTAATTTATTTATATTAATTAATTTAAAACAAAAAAATATAATCATAATTGAGTGTGTAGTTTTTTTTGATTATTATTATTTTGTTTGACAAAATGAGTGGACCATCACAACAATCTGTATCAACTACGGAATTACGTCGCAGTAATAAAATGCAAGATTTTAGTGGTATTAATCGTGAACGCAGTTTTGTTCGAGTTAATTCGAATCATCACCATCATCCGGTATGTATTTTTTTAAATATTTAATACTTTTCGAGTGTATGTATTTACACTCCCGTTCAATAAAATTGAACCGACCTGAAACGAATCAGTCTCTCACAATTTTGATTATTCTTGTAGTAAATGTTTTTGACAGATACAACATTTTATTTAATTTTTATACGTAAAAAGGAGATATAACACTTAACATGTATTTACATTACATATTCTTACTCTATCACTGTCTTGTTTACATAAATAAAAAATTTCTTTTTTCACATTTAAAAAATATCCTACTTATCTTTGTTTATAAATAAATAATATACAGAGAGTTACAAAAGTGAGGAGTTTTATGAAATGTAAGAAAATTAACATTTCAGGTTGGTTCAATTTTCTTGAACGAGAGTGTATGTATGTATGTCTGTTTCTTTAGCACGCTCTGTAGCCTAAATGGCTTGATGAATTTTTACATATGAGGTGCTGTTAGATTCGTCTTAATTGTGCGAGTGACATAGGATATAATATTTAAATATGACGCCTGTGAATATTAAGAGAGGGAGAGTGTGTGTGAACTATAGGAGAAAGCGAAATAATGATGAGAGACGGCCCCAAGTAAATGTTCCTTACGACTCCAGAAAAACTATCAGAAGTTCAAAATTTAAAAATGTCAGCCGGCCCAGATCTCTAATATAGTTTATAGTATCTATTATGAACTCTAGTATTTGGATATGCTCTCTGGTGGGTAAATTAAAAACTACAGCAAATATGATGGCGTTTCCTGCTCCAACCCCGTGGCATACTCTTCGGCCTACGATTTCTTGGCCGCACTCTGGTGACAACTTAGTAACTACCACTAGTAAGTTGAAAAATTAAGTACCGCCCCTTGCCAAAGATACCAATAAAAATAACTGCCTTAACCAAATTTTTTCTCGTAAAAATTAGGTATATGCTGTTCTAGGCTGTTCATGTTTTTTGCGCTCCTTCCCCTAACAATTTGAATGTGTTTGCTTACCGTCCTAGTAAAGTAAAGTTTGTTTACCGTCCTAGCTTAATTAATTATTAATTAATTAACGGTCCGTCTAATAAAAAAATGTCTCAGGACTTTTCGTTCCAAAATCGTACCCTCTATCTACCCTCTTATGGAACTCGACTACTTACGGGACACCCTGTATAGTTGAAGTAAATTTTGATGAAATTGAGAACAACTGTGGTACCTAGATATATAATAGGGGATTGTAAAAAACAGACTATTTCAAAGAACAATTTTTTTATTAATTTGGACTAAATAAAAATTTAATCTTGTAAACATTTCAATAAATGTTCCTTATAAATATCTTGGTCCACTTGCGTTATAACAATTGTATTCTTATATTGTTTTAATTTATCAAGTTTATCTGGTATTAAACCACCACGAAATTCACCTTCAATCACTGGTGCAATATGATAATGTTCGACAGCTGTTGCAATCCTTGGATTTAACGCAGTGGTTGCACAATATGTATCAGATGACACCCAATATGAGTTTTTCGGTAATGAAACACCTTCTGCTTTATTTATAAAATCAATCATATCGTTGTCAATTTTTCCTAATACATTAAGACGCCAATCCTAGATAATAAAAAATATTCAGGATCATTAACTTTTGAGGCACCTAGCTTAAGGTAATTCTCCAGCACTGTCTTGTATAATCAGGACAAAAAACCGGTTTGCTTTTATTAAAGAACAAATACATATCCACATATATACTAACATACATATATTTATATACAAATTAATGTAATTTTAAAAGAAAAAAAAATTTTTAATTATCATACTTCGAAAACAAAACGGTAAAACGCGATTTTTATTTTGTAATTTCTTTAATAAATATTTATCTTTACTCTCCTTGTTTTTTTTAAGTTCTGTCAAGTATTTTTTAAATACGAACAGATAATACATGGACACTACACAAGGATACCGAAGTCAAACGGGAGAATTGACAAAATATGGCAACGAAATGGTAATAGTAATATTTACTTCTTACGCCACTAGCGTCGCTAGTTGTTCACCCATACTACAATCCGTACCGAAGTGAATATAGTATAATAAATAGGAGTGAAGTAAGCAAGTAACCAATTTTATTTCGTAGTGATTATTTTGAAGTATGCAATTGAAATTACTTATCATTTATTAAAAAAAGTATTTTATTGAAAAAATACTTTGGCTGTAAATAATTTTTAAAATACTATAAATGCGTAATGTTTTTCAATTAAAACTTGCACCTTATACTCTCACCACTGTTTCCGGCATAGAAGCGATACTACTGACATCTTTTTTTGCCAATTATTTGTTTACATGGAGTTCGGTATCCTTGTGTAGTATCCATGAGATAATAGTTGGGCGGGCATGGAGTTTTACATACTTCTAATGAGAAAGAATGATTACATAAAGGCCATTACACAATGAAAAAATAAGGTATAAGAGATAAGAAATAAGGAAAAGGAAATAGCGGAATCCAGCAGATGACAGAACCGATGATCAATTCACAATTCAAAAATAAGGAATAAGAAATAGCAACAGAATTTCCGTCGCGTTGGATATCTGTTCCTTATTTCTTATTCCCAGCCAATCACAGGTTTGGCTGCCAATGTTATGCGCAATCGATGTTTTTGACATATGTGCACACACGAACAGCAGGCATTCTACCGCTGTGATTGGTTGAATATTGTAGCTTATCGCCCATTGTGTTTTGGTCGCTGTGCTATTTCTTATTCCTTATTTCTTATATCTTATACCTTATTTTTTTCATTGTGTAATGGGCTTAATTGTTATTAATTATCTCGCGTTCTAAACGGTCAAAAATTCTGAAACTTCGGGATTTATTAGAAAACGTTATTTTTAGCCTGTGAAAAAAATGAGCAAAATCTGTCGAAAAGTGATTTCATGTTGGAACTCTCTTAAAAGTTTGGATAAGTTTTGTCCAAGGTAAAGGTGAAAGAATCTGTTTTTGTATCAACATGGAAAGAACGTCATTTTCACCCAAATATGCAAATTTTAACGATAATTCACGCTTTGAGATATTGGAAAAATTCTTATTTTAAAGGATTTTGCTAAGATGCTAAGATTCGGATTAAATGGTTAGTTAATGTCTATGCATAAATCTTAGTGCGGACAAATGGCAACGAGATTGGATATATAAACCTTACCTGATCCATAAATCCATGAAGAACCATTGTATCCCAAGTCATTAAAATTAATGGGGAGGTTTCTTCACTATTAGTTGAATTGTATACAATATGATTTGCTATTGGATCCAAAAAGGCATTAAATTCTATAGCAGGTACAACATTTCCATAACCACTTACACTACCGCCCAATACAATCAAATGTTTTATATTTTTCCGAAATGTTGGATCCATACGAATAGCTAATGCAATATTTGTTAACGGACCAAGGGCAAATATTGTAATCTCACCTGAGAAAAATAATTTTATTTCAAATTTAACATATCAGATTTTGGATTTTTTGGGTGACACAAAATTTCCCAATAGAACAGCGTTTTTTTGTCATCTTTTGTCCAAGACATAAGAAACATTGAAGTTCTTTTGGAAAATAACTGCTCTGTAACAAGTGGCCAAGCGGTCTAAGGCGTTATGTCTACTTGGAACTGAGAGGTTATGGGTTCGAATCCCGACATCGACAGTTCGTCAATTATTTTGAGAAAAAGGGGCGGTTAATTGATTAAACTGTCGGCGTATGGATAAGAACGAAGTAACCGGCAATGCTTGTGAAGGTTTTCTGCAGTTTCCTTCACGAACTCCACATGAATATCGGCATAGTTCCTATCATAGTCGGCTGCAGCCGCACATCTTACCAATTCCTAGTCTATACACAAAAATTCCTTCCATTCCACTCACATCCTTAGGCAACACAATGGACCTTATGGTCGAAGTGTAGCCCGTCCAGGACTACAGTTGGATCCAGGATCTCTGTTTTAGTATAAAGTAAAACGTTAATACCTGGATTCTCACGAACCAATCGTGTTAAAGCATTTACAGCATGTTCCGATTGTATTAAACCAACGTCTGGTGGATCGGCAAATTCAAAATCACCCAATCCATCGTACCCATAGTAATGTGTATTTTGCATAGGTGTATCCAAAATTGTACTGTTTGCACCGGCATAGACAGGAATCTATAATTTATAAATTGTATTAATCAGCAAATTTAGTTCTAATTACAAATCAAACCCAATTGATCCCGTTGCTTATTGTCAAAAGCACTACCACTTTTACAATTGTCTATTGCATAAACTCTTCCCATTTTAAATGTTTCTTAAACAGTTTTTTATTTAATAAATTTTTTTTAACAGATTTCATACTTCAAAATAATCACTTTGAAATAAAACTAGTGACTTTTGGCTTACTTCATTTCTATTTATTATACTATACCGTACGTTTAGTTTACATCTTCGCATAGCAGATCTCCCACGAGTATGAGAGAGTACATATGTATACATTAAGAACTCCTTCTCATACACATTGCTTAATGTATACATATGTACTCTCTCATACTCGTGGGAGATCTGCTATGCGAAGATTTAAACTAAACGTACGGTATTTCACTTCGGTACGGATGAGTTTCTATCAACAACTAGCGACCCTAGCGGCATAAAATGTAAATATAACTTCTACCATTTCGTTGCCATATTTTGTCAATTTTCCCGTTTGAGTTAGATCTCCTTTATATAGTCTCCATGCATAGAATGCTCATATCAAGCATTTGATATAAACAATGGTTAAAAAGACGCTAGTTTAAAAAATAAAAACAATTAAAATTATGCAAATAGTAAATAAATAAATTAATAATACATTGCCATTAAGATCATCATGGGATATCATATGCATTACTCTACCATAACATCTCAAGTAGCTCAAAGGCAGAGTGTTGTTCTCGAATGCCAGAGGTTGTGGGTTCGATCCCTATCCTAGATTTGTATGATTTTTCATATCAAGCATTTTATGTCAAAGAATGTTATCAATGTTCATACATATTACTTAAATGTCAAATTAGGTAATCGCTAGTCACTTCCGTTGGTATAATATAACCGAAAGGCAATCATAGTAACAATGGTTAAATAGACTAGACTAGTTTACAAAAAAAAAAAAAAAAAACATTTTAAAAATAGATTACTTTACCTCTAAGCTATTTGCAACTTTTAATGTTTTTAAAACATTCATTTTAACATTATCCAATCCCGTATTACCATGCACACAAGTAATCCCAATAATTTTTGAATCGTTTAATTCTTTTCTCAAATATTGTATCGATGTTAGTATTGCAATCGCATCATCTGCCCCAGAATCGGTATCAATTATTATTTTGGTATGTTTTAAATTGTGTACATACTCCAATGGATCAAATTGTTCATTTGCATCAACTGATCTATGAAGAAAGATAAGAAATTGTTCACTATCACAATAATAACTATATATAATCCAGAACTTTTGTTTAACACTTTTTAGCCATTCACCATTTATAATATTGTTGGTAAATATAATTGAAAATATCATTTTAAGGACGTTCCCACGAAAATCAGTTTTCTTACGATTCTTCTGTAATTTTGAATACATGTAGTTAAAAGTATCTTCTACACGTAGAATTTTTTTTGTAATGGTCCTTACGGTACTAAATTTGTAAATATTGACAGTTAAAATTTGTATGTTTATCACATAAAACTGACCCCGATTAATGTTGTCACACACGTTTTATTGAATATTAATAGTAATTTTCTTACGATTCTTTTAAAAAACTGAGAATAAGTAATTGAAGATATAACAAATATCTTTTTACAAAAATAACAAAAACAAGCAGTATTAGTTATCTTATAAATAAGTGCTCAATTAAAAAAAAAATTCCATTATGTAAACTACAATAGATCAAATAAAATATAGTTGAGGTACAGTGTTACTTTTTTCTGCTGCTTGCATTCAAATGATATTTCATGTGATAATTTAAATGTATAATCAAGAAGGTGAAAATGCTATTATAAAATTATTTACGGAAAAATTAGATGATAACAAGCCGCGAATAACCAAAAATATAAACATTATCGCAAAAGTCTTAAAAAAAATCAAAATTCGCCAAATCTAAAGTGTTCAAAACAACAAAAAAAAAGTAATAAGAAATTACTAGTCGGTAAAAAATAATAATACATTTTAAATTATATTACAAATTATACTTCAAAATTGATAATTATCTATTTATTACGTTAACTTAATGCTTATTAGTTATAATCAATAAAAAAGAATATTTGATTTATTATAAAAATTAATTTTTTATTTACAAAAACTTACAGCTAACCTATCGGAGAAACGACGCAATGAACGTATTTTTGAATTTAAGTTGAGCACGACTGCTCTTTGGGAACGTCCTTATTTGAAAATAAACATATAGGTGTATTCGTTTTGGGCGCGTACACGCTTTCATAGAGATAATTTATTTCCATAGAGATAATATATACATAGATATAGAGTAGGCAAGCCGAGTCAAAAGTTGTCCTGCAGATAGAAAGAGAATCGATAAGGTATCGCTATCTCTTTTTAATGACTAATATATAATCATTATATATTAGTCATTTAGAAAGTATACCTCATCGATGTTCTCTCTCTTTCTTTTGACGGGACGTTTCCACTTACGCTTGCGCCTATGACTTGTCTACTCTATATATATTATCTATATGGTTATTTTACATTTAAGCCTATGAGGATGAGGATCACTATCCATGTTGTATAATGATCAGTGAGTTAAACTGAAACGATAAACCCGTAAATAGATACGCCGTAAATTATAAAATTAAATGTTTCAGATTTATACCTTTGCATTGAATATATAACAAATATTAAGAACGCAACTAGCACTACATTTAAAGTACACATTGTTAAATTTATTGACATCGATAACAATTAAAATAACTCAATAAATAGCAAAAGTGTTTCTTATTATATAAAGATAATTAATTAATTATCCGAGTTAATTATCAAACAAACTGCATGTAATAATTATGTATTAATATACAGGGCAATTGTATATAATTACTATATATATATACTACAGTTACTATATATATATTCTACAGTTGAAAAAAAATACACAGGCCACAAAAGTAGATCAGATTATCAAAATTATCTAATTGATTTGTACTTTAACTATTTGGTTTACGAAAAAATGATTCGGATAAAAGTTGTTCAACAAAAATATACTAACAACTTTTATTCGAAACATTTTCCCAAAAACCAAATGATTAAAGCACAAATTAATTAGAAAATTTGGAAAAATGAGTGCTACTTTTGTGGTTTATAGTACATGTGAGTGTAGATAAACCAATGTGTCGCGAGTATCTAATTTGTTCATTTACTTTAATTATATGTAAACAGGGTCTGATTGAGTTAAGCCCATTACACAATGAAAAAAATAAGGTATAAGAATAAGATATAAGAAATAAAATACAAGGTATAAGGAATAGTGGAATCCAGCAGATGGCAGAACCGTTGATCAATTCACAATTCAAAAATAAGGAATAAGAAATAAGATATAGTAACAGAATTTCCGTCGCGTTGGATATCTATTCCTTATTTCTTATTCCTAGCCAATCACAATGTTATGCGCAGGATGCTATGCGCAGTCGACTCTCCGACTTATGTTTTTGACATTTGTGCACACACCAGCAGCTGGCATTCAACCGCTGTGATTGGTTGAATATTATATCTTATCGCCCATTGTGTTTTGGTCGCTGTGCTATATCTTATATCTTATTCTTATATCTAATATCTTATTCCTTATTTTTTTCATTGTGTAATGGCCTTTAACATTATGTTGCTTGAAGCCCGATTTCAAATAATATTACTGCGCAGATTGTCAATATTTCAAATACTGAAATACGTTACTGAAGTGACAACCTGACACAAAGCTCAGATGACAGCACTGTAAGGTGTACTAATGAGCAAAATCAGAACAGACAAAAGTCAAAATAATATACAAAGGCCAGAAAATACCATCAAAGTTATATCAGAACAAAAAGACAATGTGTTCGTCTAGTCAACAAGTTAAATAAACGTTTTAATTCTTGCTACTGCGAATTAAAATACGTTCGATAACTCGTTAAACTCGTTATGACGTCTAGAAAAATGTGCAAAAATTTCAAACTAGCACATAAACAATTGCAAAAGTTATAAACAATTAAAGATTCCAACGAAAAGGGGCCTACATTTTTGTAAATTACTCAAAAACTATTGATGCTAGAAAAATTATACAAACAGATTCTTAAAGAGGAACTTGACCTCTATTGTTAATACTTTTTATTTAATGTTGAAAAAGGGACCTTTTGGTAACTATATATTAAATGAAGTTATCAGCATGTGGTATTTTTAATTGTTATTTTATCTATTAGTTATGAATAATTTAAGCAACAAAATAATTAAAAAAGGTAAAAAGGGGATTACAAAAATGTATTCATAACTAATAGATAATAACAATTAAATAAGTTTCTATTAAAAAAACATTTTTAAAAACAAGCTTTTTAGGACTCCTGGAGGAACACCTTTGAAGGAAAGCAGGAATAAAAGAACAAATTTTTTAGACTTGCTCCTGATTTAAATCTAATCTAATCTACAGAAATGGAATGTATGAAGTGCAAGTTTTCTCCACCGCTATATAATGCCTACAGTGCGTTCCACTAAGTACTCACAACAATCACGCTCACGACCGCGGGTTTTCCTGTTTCACTTGCTTGCGAGCGTTACAATCATAAACCCAAGTGGAATGGACTATGGAGCGTTTTAACCGTTGATGTAAACATTAAAAATTGCGAGCTTGAAAATAAGTCAGAAGCTTAAAGAGGTTATGTTATAATTTGTAAGCATTAATAATAAACTTTCATAATTATTGATCAATATTTAAAAAAAATATACAATTGAATTTTTATATTTTATTTTAGTGGAGTATTTAAATAATTTACGTTTAAATATAACCAATATGTCTGTTGTGGCGACAGTTGGATATTTGTTGGTGCATCGCAATAATGCTAAAATATCTCTTTCCGAATCGTACAAAGTAATTTTTCTATCGCCATCTTTAACTTTTAAAAATTGCGCCGAATTTCTCAACGTCCACTTTGACCCACCTCTTCAGATGGGTCGTTATGAGCTCGGCGTGAGCGAAAATAATGACGTCATTAGTGACGTTTTCACCGCGACCATAACGAACGTGGTCGTCATGTGGAACGGCTGAAGGGGTATTTTGATCGTTGTAAGCGTCTAGTGGAACGCACTGCTAGGAGATTCTCTGAATACAGATACGATCTCTAAGTCCTTGGGACGATACTTAATCGGTTATTCTTATCTATTTTGTATACAACATGTGTTGCGTCATAAATCATTTTATGACTCTTTAACCCCTTAAATTAGATTGTTTTATCTTTTCACAAGCATATTTTTAAAAAAAATGTCCTTATTTTATTATGTTTGGGTTAGAAATAAATTTTTGACTCTTTTATACTCATTTATGAAATACTGCAAATTTCGTATCTTAATGGCTAATCTTGACGATTATAGCCGTAAGTTTGTGTTCGAAAACATCATAATTAAAGGTTTACTAGTGGCAAACGTACACACTAGTCACTAGTTGAAAGTGGAACCACAATTTAGATTTAATATATACTTTCGTGTTGGTGGTTTGGAAAAAAAAGGAATAATTAAATATGCAAATGGAAAAAAAGGAATAATTAAAAAATATAATTTTCGGAAATAATTATCATTTATTGAATTAAAAAACTTATTAAAATTTAATCTTGTAAACATTTCAATAAATGTTCCTTATAAATGTCTTGGTTCACTTGCGTTATGACAATTGTATTCTTATATCGTTTTAATAAATCAGTTTTATCTGGTCTTAAACCACCACGAAATTCACCTTCAATCACTGGTGCAATATGATAATGTTCGGCAGCTGTTGCAATCCTTGGATTTAAGGCTGTTGTTGCTAACCATGTGTCAGATGAAACCCATTTTTCAGTTTTTGGCAATGACACAGCTTCGGCTTTATTTATAAAATCAACCATATCGTTGTTAATTTTTCCTAATACATTAAGCCGCCAATCCTAGACAATCAAAGATATTTAAAAAGATTTTAAAGATTCGGAGCTGCCAAGTTTTGATCCAGTGTCGCTATTTTGTCAAAAAACATACCTTATCTATTTCTCCATGAAGAGCCATTGTATCCCAAGGCATTAGAATTAATGGAGAAGTTTCTTTACTATTGGTTGAATTAAATACAATATGATTTGCTATTGGATCCATAAAAAAATTAAATTCAATACCAGGGAAAATATTCCCATAACCACTGACACTACCGCCCAATACAATCAAATGTTTTATATTTTTCCGGAATGTTGGATCCATGCGTATAGCTAATGCAATATTTGTTAACGGTCCAAGAGCAAATATTGTAATCTCACCTAGAAACCAAATTATCTCCATATATATAAATATGTTTTATGTAGATCGTATTCTCAGGATCATCTACCTGGATTCTCACGAACCAATCGTGTTAAAGCATTTACAGCGTTTTCAGATTGTATTAAACCAACGTCTGGTGGATTGGGAAATTCAAAATCACCTAATCCATCGTATCCAAAAAAATATTCATCTTCTATTGGTATTGCCAAAATAGTGCTGTTTGCGCCGGCATAAACAGGAATCTATTTAATAATCACATTATTAAAAGAATTGCATATAATTGAAATATAATTGTTCATAGTCGTTAAAAAACGGTAGATCATATTCTATTTATAGATAAATCAGCAACTCAGCCTCCATTCCAGATATAGGTGCTTAAGCTTCGGTTTATTAATGGAATACGAATAAGTGGAATGCGAATACATCTATCGGTAACCGATTTGTGGCGAATCTATTTGGTTTTCGAAAAAAAATGTTTATCGAAAATTAATGGAAATGGAACTTTTTAATGAAAAGCAATTCTATTTCATTTATAGAACCTAAAAGATTTTTTCTCAAATATCCGTGTGTGCCACTGACCCTTATATACCTGGATAGATTATCCCATGTTACGTCATTAGCCAGAATTGAAGCGCTATTCAACTAGCCAAGGTATTAAATTTTGCCACTTGTATTTCTGGAATGCGCACTGCAGCAAAGCAAGCGCACTGAAGCAAATTTAGTATCTTGACTAGTTGAGGAGTTATTTCACGTTTAGGCCCATAAGGATACTCTGTTCCAGCGTTGCCAACCCTCCGTAGATCTACGGAATAGTATTATCATCTACGGATGATAATAAAATTTAACGGAAAATTATAAATATCATTTATTGATATTTGATATCATTTATTGAAAAAATAATAAACGTAATATAATGGAATGGTTAGGTGATTATTATAATAAATAACAATTTTTGCATTCATTTTGGCAAATCCGTAGATCTACGGATATTTTGAAATAACATCTACGGAATTGTATGGAAATTTTGATACCAAACTACGGATTTGAAAAAAATCGAGTTGGTAACACTGCAATCTGTTCAGTTATATAGACAGTGGCGTAGGGTAGTGGGGGTGGCAGGACCGGCACTTTTAGAGGGGGCGAAAATAAATAATTTCTTGTAAATATTTGAACCATTTCATATTTTGATAGTGCAATAAAAGACTTTGCTCTTAAACAAAGTAGACGAATAAAGTTTTTGTTAAAGACAGAAGTTTTGTTTTTAATTCTAACAAGTATATTATTTTTCAATAAAAATATAAATATTAAGTAGTATCGTTCTAGTTCTAATTGGAAGTCGATTGGCGTTTTATATTCAATTCACTAATATCTTAATCTTGTTGATCGTCAAGGTATAATCATAAGTGTTCTATACCTGTTATATCAATGTAAGTGGCATTTTTGAAATAAATGTGATTATTATATTGTTAAACATATATATATATATATATATATATATATATATATATATATATATATATATATATATATATATATATATATATACACGCTACGCCACTGTATATAGAAGTCAGTGGTATGAGTACCTTTATCTAATCTATATCTATAGATAGCGTCCGGACGAACCAACTTCAAAACCTGTATCAAGTAGTTCCTCAAATCATTCTTTAAACTACACATGTAGACTTACAGTTTACATGCAGGCTCACTGAATTAACGAATCAATTCGTAAATTCGTGTAAACTGTCTACAAATGAAATTTTTTCTCGTTTTTATTAAAATCGAGAAAGTCTGTGTGACATGCCACTGTAATAATGTATTTAATTATTTACCTCTAAACTTTTTCCAACTTTTAATGTTTTTAAAACATTCATTTTAACATTAGGCAATCCCGTATTACCATGCACACAAGTAATCCCAATAATTTTTGAATCATTTAATTCTTTTCTCAAATATTGTATCGATGTTAGTATTGCAATCGCATCATCTGCCCCTGAATCGGTGTCAATTATTATTTTCGTATGTTTTAAATTGTGTACATACTCCAATGGATCGAACTGTGCCTTTGCACCATCCGATCTGTAAAGAAAGTGAAAAAATTATTAACTTAATTAATTTGAAAAACTACATTGTTTACTATACACGAAACTTTTTAAGATGGTAGCGCCACGTGACCAACAAAAAAACTAGTAAATTTTTGTGTTTGACACTTTCAATAATTTTGATATTTATAGTTTGGTGACCAAAAGTATTAAGGTATTTCCAAACTATATCAGCTGATCGGGTACCTGCCCGAAAAGAACTATATAGAAAATTATATGCGAATCAGGGAGATTCCGCAATAAAACATCACACATATACTAGTATATAATTTCAAACGACTTTCAAACAGCGCGCCGGTACTCAGGATGCCAACTGAATCATAAAAAATAACCTTCTGTTGTGGCCATGAAAAAAAATGCACTTTTATACGCATATTTTATTAAAAAAACTTAACAACCCGATGGGCATTCTCCCAAAGTTTTAAGGAAAAATATTTCTAAGGAATTGAGGAAAGTATGTGTCGAATTTCAGAACAAGCGTGACTATATTGAGAGAGTTCGAAGTAAAAACAGTTGGAATCATTTTATTTCACCATGTTTATGAAGATATTTTGTCAAAAACGCCATGGGGATAAATTCTCAAAAAAATTCAACTGATTTCTGAGGATTCATTTTACTAATATTGTGAATTTCGTGAAGTTATTGACAACCTTATAATAGTATATAATACAAAGGACTTAAATGAGTGACGCCATTTGTGTAACACCTACCACGACGATTGTGTTTGTTAATAATTAGATTGAATTAATATTAAATTATAGAATTAAATATTTGAAATACCTTTGTATTGAATATAAAAGAAATATTAAAACCGTCACAAATCCGATATTTAAAGTACACATTGTTACTCGTTAAACTCGTTAACATCAATAACAATAACTCAAATAAATAATCATAAATGGCCTATCTTATTTATATAAAGATAATTAGTTAATTGGTTGGGTTGATTAAGATACACAATAATGATGTAATAATACGATAATTAATATGAATCTGTAATTCAATGTTAACATTAATAATATAGCACGATAGTGCGTCTGATGACCAAGTTTAAGGACGTTCATACACGAGGCTTGATAGTAGATAACAAAATGTTTTTTTAGGGAATTGAATAGCTCAATTCAGCAGTTATCTTCTCTCAAAAATTTAACACCTGTTGACAATCATTTCGAATAGTAATTATCGATTAAAAATCAAACTTTTAACACAGTTTTGTTTTGTTTTGTTTGTACTTAAAATTATAATAACTATATTATTAAAGTAAACACCATAATAAATAATGTTTATAAATATTCTTTGAAATATGCAGTTTATATAATTGCATTAAAAAAATGATGTTGACGAACGTTTGAATTCATTTTTTAATAAAATTAAAACTGTTTTGTTAGGTTTGTTTTTGCCACCATATTTTGAAAACTGGCGACAGCGCACAGTAAAAAAAATACACATATACACGTGAACGTCATCACAAAATATAGTTTATTGTCAGGTCTGTTAAATCAAGTCAAATCAATTTATAATTTACATTTGCTGATATTTTAGAATAAATACTTTTAAAATATTTAGGACAAATAAAAAAAGGTTTGTAAATCGTTGTAAGATTATTGATATACTTTACAACTTTTTTCAAATCCTAAATAAATTTTATTAAAGATAGTACTCATGTGATTCTCGAACGTAATGAACGTCCGTATAATATTTATACCACGGTTTTTAGGCCTCTCAGAGAGGCCTAATTCAAAAATGTTTTATGAGTTATAATGCATTTCCAAAGTGGCCCACAAGATCATTTGGGTTGGCCATCCCTGCCTTAAACTAATAAAGATTAGCAGTATATGGTAAACAGAGTAAAGTTATCATACCCTTGAATGGGGGATTAACTCTATTCCACTACTACAGAAGATACTACAAATTAAATGGGAACATACAAGATAATTAAATATAAATCGCTGATTACTTACTTGACTTGTGATGTCATATTCTTTATGATTTAAGATTGAAAAAAATACTACAAGTGTGCCGATAAACCAATGTTTTGCGAATATTGCGAATATTTAATTGTATAACAACAATATTATTCACTCACTTCAATTCTATGTAAACAACAGGGTCTGATTGACTTAGTAGACACAACGTTATTTTACACAACTGCTACGTTCTAATAATAAGTTACTCCACACACTTAGGTATTAGTTCCCCTAAAGAGACTGGTTATATTCATCGCCATATGGACAATATGATGGAAAATAAACACTTTTGTAATACAAGGGCAGAGTTTAAACACAATTGTATATAGAATTATCCCGAAAAAAAATTAACAAATTTAGCACTTTTAGCGAATTTCCTGAAAGGAAATATTGGTCCCGTACCGAAGTCAAAATTTCGCAAAAATTTCTTCAAATGTCCATCGATCCTACCTAGTACTTTGAGGCGCTTTTAGTATTTAAAAAGTCAAGTTCGTTAATGAGTAAAATTGGACAAGGGGAAAGGGGGGTTTAGAGGGAGGGGGAAACACAAAATTTGACATATCTCCCTTAATATTCGAAAAATCGAAAAATTTATAAAAAGTAAAGTTGTAGGTACTAAGTTTTACTGTAATTTTGTTTCATATCATTTTTTCTGTTACACTAACATTTACAGAAATATTGACGATTTAAGATTGAAAATTAAATTCCTTAATATCTCTGTACACATTAGAGTTTGAGCAAAAATGATAAGGTGATGAATTGTAGCAAACTTGATTTTCTACAACTTTATTTCTTACGCATTTTTCGATTGTTCTAATATTAAGAGAGATATTTTATATTTGGTGTTTTCTTCTTTCTTTATGCCCCCATTTCCCCTTGACGTATGTCATTTATTAATAAAATTGGCCTTGCAAATACTAAAATCATATACGACATTTCATTTTGATCAGACTAAAATTGTGACCGCTAGAAAGTGATTTATGTATTTTAAGGAAATTCGCTAAGTTGAAGCAGCTCCTGCGTAACAAATTTTTTAACTATATTCACACGTGTCTTTTAAAAAATGTACATATTTTGATATTGACAAGATCGGTCTTACAACGAAACATAAAGAAACCACTCAGCGTAATTATGAGTTTATTAATTCAAAAATAAATTCTAAAGCCAAGTTAATACGAACACAATAAACAATTAAATTGCCCCTGACACTTTTTATTCTCGGTATATATGGTATAGGTATACAAGGGTATATTAAGTTTAGTTCCGACTTTGTAACGGTTAAAAATATCGATAGCAGAAAAAATACTTTGATATAGGTATTTGTAAAATAACCTAATTAGCCATTTCGTCAACACAATAACTCAAAAACGAAAATTGTGTGTGTGTGTGTGTCTTATAGAGCTAAAAAGTAACTTCAAGTTCGCGAATGACCAAAATCGGACCGTGCATCCCCTCGTCAGGGAGGAAAATATCCATCTTTGAAACTGTAGGAAATAGAACAAAAACTTTAAGACAAAAAATTTTCCTTAATGAAAACTACACAACTTTTATTTGAAACTTTTTTTCATAAACCCAGTATATACCGGGTATTTAAGCAATTAACTCTGCAGTCAGTTGGTATTTTCACTTTTTTTAGACTAAATAAGACCCTGTATTTATTTACAGACACAAATAAAAAATAGTAATCTTTAACAGTTTAAATAATTTAAAAAAATAACATGTTTGATTAATAATGTTTTTAATAATCAAAATTTATCTGAACAATAATTTTGTGTAAAGATATAAATCTTTTAAATATTATGTTTAAAGAACGGACTTTTAATAAAAATAATCAAAAATAATGGAATTTTATCTATTCTTTTATGATTTGTTTCCAAATTATTTGATTAAGTTACTAGGGGTTAACTAAAAATAGATATTTTTATTTGGGTCTAAATAATTAAGTTTTACAGAACAAGTTTTATTCATAAAAATACGTCTCCGATTTCTTGAACAAACATCTCAAGAACAGAAAAAACTAGCTACCCGATTCTGTATTTTAAGTGAGATTGCTCACTTTTCGCATTTTCATCTCACGTGAGTTTACTCGCCTGATTCTGTAAGGTTGTTGTGAAAATACGAAATTACTGGGTGAGATGATTTGGATCATAGATAATATATGTAGTTATCTCTATAGAATATAGTAGTGTTTGACATTGGCATCCGTGTAAAAATAAACAGCTTTGCTTTGATTGTTTAATTTTTCAATATTTCACTTTTTCAACATAAATGTGACTGATAAACATAAGCAAATAATTTTAAATTTCATGCGCGCCGACCCCGACTTTGGACGAGGTAGATAGATAACCAAAGAATACATATATACATTCTTTGACATTACCATGAAGAATATTTATCTATTCTTCATGGACATTACCATTCGTTGTTTTAAGCCATCGATTATTTCTCTCTCTCTGTCTACTTCTTTCCTTTCTCTCTTGGAATTCACTTAAACGTTATGAAATTCCTTGTCGAACAAACTCACGTGAGATGGTTCACATTTTCACTATGGTGAAAGTTACGGAATCGAGAGAAGTGCTCACATTTAGTATTTTCACCAGATTTCAGTTACAGAATCACTACCCTGAACACAATTAAGGTTTGTTAGTGGTAAATGTACACACTAGTCACTAGTTGAAAGTGGAACCACAATCCAGATTTAGTATAAACCTTCGTGTCGGTGATTTAGAAAAAAGGGAAAAATTTAAAATAATATGATTTTCGGAAATAATTATTCTACACACTAGTCACTAGTTGAAAGTGGAACCACCGGTGATTTAGGAAAAAGGAAAAAATTTAAAATAATATGATTTTCGGAAATAATTATTCTTTATTGAATTATTATAAAGCAATTATTAAAATTTAATCTTGTAAACAAGTCAATAAATGCTCCTTATAAATATCTTGGTCCACTTGCGTTATGACAATTGTATTCTTATATCGTTCTAATTTATCAAGTTTATCTGGTATTAAACCACCAGAAAATTCACCTTCAATCACTGCCGCAATATGAAAATGTTCGGCAGCTGTTGCAATCCTTGGATTTAATGCTGTTGCTGTTAAATATGTATCAGACGATACCCAATATGGTTTTTTCGGTAATGAAACACCTTCTACTTTGTTTATAAAATGAATTAAATCGTTGTCAATTTTTCCTAATACATTAAGACGCCAATCCTAGATTATGCAAAATTTTTGAAAATCATTTGATTTTCAGTCAATGGAATAGTAAGTTTAAAATTAGTTTTAAATATAAACCTTACCTTATCCATAAACCCATGAAGAACCATCGTATCCCAAGGCATTAAAATTAATGGAGAAGTTTCCTCACTATTTGTTGAATTGAAAACTATGTGATTTGCTATCGGATCCGTAAGAAAATTGAATTCAACACCAGGTTGAACATTTCCATAACCACTTACACTACCGCCCAATATTATCAAATGTTTTATATTTTTCCGAAATGTTGGATCCATTCGTATAGCTAATGCAATATTTGTTAACGGTCCAAGAGCTAATATTGTTATCTCACCTGACAAAAAATTATTTCAGACTTTCAGACTTCCGATTGTTTCAAATATCAAATGTAAGATTTGGCAAACTTGGGTCTTCTAGAGTATTTCCTTACAGAATTTTATAAAGAGTCGCATCTTGTACTAGGGGCATAAAAGCCACTCAAGTTTGTTAGAAAAGTAACTGCTCTTTTGAACGTAGAAAGTTTATGTATAAAGTAAAACGTTAATACCTGGATTCTCACGAACCAATCGTGTTAAAGCATTTACAGCATGTTCCAATTGTATTAAACCAACGTCTGGTGGATCGGAAAATTCAAAATCACCCAATCCATCGTATCCATAATAATATCCTCCATACGCAGGTTTGTCCAAAATCGTAGTGTTTGCACCGGCATAGACAGGAATCTATAATTTGATCGGCGCATTATGAGTACGAAAGTTTTAAATATTTGTTTATTAGATAATTCATCTCAGTCAAGTTTCGGACACGTAATATCGATATTAACCGTCCAAGTAACCGAGCGGTCTAAGCCGTTATGTCTACTTGGAACTGGGAGGTTATGAATTCGAATCCTAACATCGGCAGTTAATTAATAAGAAAAAAAAGGGGCGATTAATTGACAAAACTGTCGGCGTGGACAAGAACGAAGTAACCGGCTATGCTTGTGAAGGTTTTCTGTAGTTTCCTTCACGAACTCCAGATGAATATCAGCATAGTTTCTAACAGAGTTGGCTGCAGCCATATAACCTACCAATTTCTAGTCTACACACGAAATTCCTTCCAGTTTTAAAGTAGGCATATTGCGCAGACATAACGCCTTAGACCGCTTGACTATTTGGACTGGTTGCGAAAAGCTTAATGGAAAATGTGTAAGAGTCTTTTTAATTTGATACCTCTAAACTTTTTACAGCTTTTAATGTTTTTAAAACATTCATTTTAACATTATCCAATTCCGTATTACCATGCACACAAGTAATTCCAATAATTTTTGAATCGTTTAATTCTTTTCTCAAATATTGTATCGATGTTAGTATTGCAATCGCATCATCTCCGCCAGCATCGGTATCAATTATTATTTTGGTATGTTTTAAATTGTGTACATACTCCAATGGATCAACCTGTACATGTGCTCTATCTAATCTGTGAAGAAAGGAAAACATCAAAACATAAATTAAAGAAATGGAGTACGGAACATACAAGAAACTAAATAGTCTGTCTTCCAATTAATTAACAGTTTTGCGTCGTTAAAATATGCAATTAGTATTTTTTTTTTTTAATACCATGAACTCCCAAACTTTGCTGCTTTTTATTCTTTTGTTCGAAATCGTCATAATTAAAGTTTACTAGTGGCAAATGTACACACTAGTCACTAGTTGAAAGTGGAATCACAATCTAGATTTAATACAAACCTTTGTGTCGGATGTTTGGAAAAAAGAGAATAATTAAATGGAAATGGTAAAAAAAGAATAATTAATAAAATTCGATTAATAAATTAAAAAGATTCGAGGAAAAAATTAAATTAGTAAAATATTTTTAGCTTTACTTCTTAAAGTTTTATTTTATTTTACTTTATAATAAATATTTATTACACTCGGTATATATATATATATATATCGTATATACCAGGTATAAGTTTAGTCCTGCATATCTGTGTGTAAACACGATACCTCAAAAATTTTATGTGTGTATTCTAGAGCTAAAACGTGGGGTAAAGTTCGTGAATGGGAATAAACGGATAGTGCATCCCCCTTTCCAAGAAGCTCGCAAAATATCCATCTTTGAAACTGTTAGAGGTAGAAGAAAAGCTTAATCACAAAAAATGTTTCTATTTTAAAAGGAAACAAGTTTTGTTTGAAACTTTTTTTCATATACTGAATAGTGTAGGCACAATTTCAGCTCATGAATTAAAATTAACAGTTTAAAATGCACTCAGTGTGTACCACGTATTTAAGCAATTAACTCAATTATTTATTATTTTCACTTATCTTTTTTAATAGAGAGAATTACAATCTGATAATAAATCACATATATTTTTCCCACTTGATGAATGAGAAATAATTATATTCCTATAGGACAAAGGATAAGTGGACATATTCATTCGATACACGCTAATTACTTATAAAAAGATTACTTACCTATTATTGTCTGATGCCATAATGTTTAACATTAGTTGGCTATATTGAACACTCAACACACATGCATATCATACTAACTAAGCCATGATACTAAAAGTAAATATGCTATTATAATAAGAATAAGATTTAATTATCTATGAAAACAGGGTCTGATTATTTTGAAGAATACATTGTTTTTGTATGCGTTTTGGAGTACAACTAACTTCTAATCCAGATAACTGTTACAGATTATCTATGTCAAAATAGCTGTTGTGTAGTGACGTACTTGTTCCCCTAATGTGATTGGTTATATTCATAGACAGCGCACGCTACATATAACATAGTTAATTCATAACTAAAGATTCTCTTCTCGATATAAATGTCATTCAAATTCTCTTATATATCTTTTGATCCTTTTTGTATAAATACAATAATGATATTTATATTAAAATAATCATGTTTTATAAAGTGCTATCTATATCAAATGATTTTTATTTTTATTTGTGGTTTGAAAATATTGTGTCAATACCATATACAGTTGCTAATAAATATAGCAATGACCTTGAAAACACATCTTTTAGTTACAATTAATTTCGGTATGGGTAACATTTAAGAAAAACCGACACCAACTATCTTTGAATCTTTTAATTCAAGCCTTCCACCCTCTCAAAATTACATCGTCTACTCAGTAAAAAATTATCTGCAGCAACATTTCCAGAACTCTTTTGAAGAAAATTTTGCCTCAAGGTTTCTGAAAGAATTTTCTCGATCTCAAAGTAAAAACATACGAAATTAACTTTTACAAAAATTTACTTTACCAATAAAACTATTTTACAAAAATTTCTACAATTATCCATAGATCCTACCGAATAGCCCTACCCATATATAAAAAATGGCCATCAGTAAATGATCATCGAGCTTAAAATTGTGCCCGTTAGAGTACCTTTCTTCTAGAAAGATCAAATTGTTATGAAAAATCCAAAATTTTGAAACGAACTGTCATCCTGATGACTCAATTTCAACGTTTTTATTTTAATAAGTAAAGTTCCCTGCAAAGGGGGTCAGTAATGGTGGCCAGTTTGGGCCAGTATACTTATACACGAGCGCAGTAATGTAAGACGTGGAGGAGGTTAATATCAGTTCTACTGGCGGCCAGTACTTTTTAAGATACGTCAAATAATGGCTACCACTAGGTTACATTAACCTGTTACTGGCCCTCTGGCGGTTTCGTGGCCGCCAGTAGTCACCTGGACGTTGAAGTATCCTTGGGACGTAGAAGTGTCCCATACAGGAACAGTAAAGAGATAATTAATAGCATCCTTTGTTCGATAGATTAGATTGTAGCGGCTGCCCAAGACGGACTACACTTCGACCATAAGGTCCATTGTGATGCCTAAGGATGTGAGGGTGTGATTGGAGTGGAAAGAATTTTTGTGTGTAGACTAGGAATTGGTAGGATGTGCGGCTGCAGCCGACTATGATAGGAACTATGCCGATATTCATCTGGAGTTCGTAAAGGAAAGTGCAGAAAACCTTCTCAAGCATAGCCGGTTACTTCGTTCTTGTCCATACGCCGACAGTTTAGTCAAATAACCACCCCTTTTTTTTTCTTAATAATTGACAAACTGCCGATGTCGGTTTTCGAACCCATAACCTTCCAGTTTCCAAGTAGGCATACTGCGCAGACATAACGTCTTAGACCTCTCGGCCAATTGGACTGGTTAGTACTACCTTTGCTAGTACTACTGACCGCCATTACTAACTCCGTGTGCAGAAGGCTTTGGAATGAAAAAAATTAACGATAAATTATAATTCAACAGATATAATAAACCTTTGTCAAGGTTACAAAGCTTTAGTTAAAGATAATATAATTATTAGATAATTTTTATGAGTTTATTGTCACTGATGCTAAATATTAAAATAGAAAATTTAATGATATAACAAGTTACTGGCTGTGTCATACAGCCTTTTTTGTTTGAAGTTAGTCTTTATATCTCGGAAATTAATATTCTCATTGTCTTTTTCTTTCACATAGCATTGCAACAGTAATAATGCATTCAGACGTCATTATACCATAGAGATTATATATACAGAGTAAGCAAGTCATAAGCGCACGTGTAAATGGAAACGTCCCGTCAATAGAAAGAGAATCGCGTAGGTTGAGCTATCTCTTTTTAATTACTAATATATAACATAGAGATAATATATTCTCTATGATATATAATGACTATATACCATAGAGTATATATTATCTCTATTCCATACATTTCTCATTAAAAAGAGATAGCTCAACCTACCATAGAGATAATATATATAGAGTAAGCAAGTCATAAGCGCACGTGTAAATGGAAACGTCCCGTCAATAGAAAGAGAATCGCATAGATTGAACTATATCTTTTTAATGACTAATATATAACATAGAGATAATATATTCTCTATGATATATAATGACTATATACCATAGAGTATATATTATCTCTATGCTATATATTAGTCATTAAAAAGAGATAGCTCAACCTACACGATTCTCTTTCTATCTGAGGGACAACTTTTGACTCGGTTTGCCTACTCTATATATATTATTATCTCTATGCATTATACATTATTGCTATCTTTTTCTTTTCATATAAACTTCCATATTTCTTATCTCTATGAATAGGGAATATGCATGAAAATTTGTTTTCACTTGAATTGAAGCATGTTTACTTGACAAATATCAAGGTAAAATTACTTTTTAAATAACTTTAAAAATAAGCGAGATATGAATGATTGAAATTCCCGATTAGACAAAGAGGGTGATAGCCCTCTTGATATGTCATGTGACGTCATATTACACTTTCACCATTTAAAATACACGTAAAACTCCGTTTTTAGTATTTTTGCAAGAAAGAGACAGATAATAATCTTTAAAAGCTTATAGCTTCCTTGATATTTGTCGGATTTTAATTTCGTTTTTAAATATTATTACAGCATTAACATGATTTTCATATTCTGAAAATAAATGTGAAAAAAAATTTTCATGCATATTCCCCATTATTTAACATCTTAGATTTAATGAAATCCATTTTAATAAAAACGGACATTTGTTTTGTTGCAGGGGCGTAATGAGAAAAAACGAAGTCATACATCTGTGGCGTTAAATATGCGTGGTAAACCAACGTTGGAAATTTACAGACCTCCAAGTATATGTAAAATATTTTCCCCCAATTATTATTGTTTTTAACGAATAAGTTTTAGAATAAATGTTAGTTTTACTGTCCTCCTAAAATTTTGAAATCAACCTTTAATTTAATGCAAAAACAATTTTCCTTTGTTTTTTGTTTAAATGAACAAGTGTTATTAATTTTAGGTGTACGTCTAGACGGATCACAGAATGGTATACCAAATCCAAAACTTAATGTTCATGCAAAAGAATTTCAAATGCATCAAGGGAATAATAATTTACAAACATCAAGGTTTGTATTTTTTTTATGGATAACATACCTCATTTAAGGTAGCTCCAGCAATGACTTTTATAATTAGGACAAAAAACCGGTTTGCTTTTATTATAGGATAAATACAAATACACATATACAGACTGTGTTGGAATGCTTTTCCAATACAGAATCAATGTTAAATATTATTTATTAATGGCAGGCCATGTGGTTACTATGCGGAGTCAGTCAGTACACATGTAATGAGAGTCATCTCATATGCGTATGGTAGTTTGTTTGACTCCGCACAGTAACCAGATGACCTGCCAGTAATAAATAATATTTAACATTGATTCTCAATTGGAAAGCCATTCCAACACAGTGTGTATACTCACATAGAAGCTCATAGGTCCGATTTTTGTGTACCTGAACATTTTAGTACCTATCCTGACCACTAGATGGCAATAGCTGTTCGATGTCAGTATTTAGTGCCATTACCAGCACAAAGCTTAAAAATTTCAAAGCCACGATTTACTACTCCAATTTTTTATTTATGTTGTGGAAATATAGCCTGAATAAAGCCGCCATTTTGGAATATAACGTCATGGGAAACTTTACCAATACCGACTTCTATTGTCCTTCTACACTCCAGATTTTCCAAAAGTATCTTCCTGCAGACTCGATCTTCTAGTTTCCTAGATTAAAATTCTTTAGACACCATCCTCATTAGTCAATCTTCCATAGACCTTCAGAAGTGTCTTAATTTTTCATATTAATAGACACTTTACATTGTTTTTCGTTAGTGTTAAGGTCTGACGAAATTTCTGATATTGTTTAGATCAATCGCAAGTTTAGGCCATGCGTTCCATCAACAACAGCAAAACATTCTTCATCAACAATTACAGCATTCGAAATCGAGCGGAGATATGTTACGACAAATGGCCCAACAACATCAGCACCAACAGCAGCTTTCTTCACAATCCCAACATATTCCAACGCCAATGTTGCATCATTCACCGCAAATGATGCTTCCAGCAAGTAGCATACCATTACTTCAGTCTGCATCTAGTGGTAATATTCTTCATGTAAGTATAAAAATTACTTTATATGTACACTCCCGTTCAAAAAAACTGAACAGACCTGAACCGAATCAGTCTCACAATTTTGATTATTCTTGTAGTAAATGTTTTTGTTTACAAAAATTGTTTACATAAATAAAAATATAAAACATCCATTTGTTTCTTCACATTTAAAAAATATACTACTTATCTTTGTTTATAAATAAATAATATACAGAGAGTTACAAAAGTGAGGAGTTTTGTGAAATGTAAGAAAATAAACATTTTAGGTCTGTTCATTTTGTTTGAACGGGAGTGTACTTCTTGAGGTTACCATCCTAAGCTTGTCGCCAAATTTCCACCTATGTTTCCATAAATTTTTGTAAATACTATATGCTGAATAAGTTTGATTCAAAAGCATTAATGTTTGTTTTAAGAATCCACGTGTACATTTTCAAGCACCGATGACACCACAGCCACAATCTGGTCAACAATTTTTTCCAAATATGGCAAATTCAACAGCCGTCTATCGACCATTAAGGCAACCATATGTAAGTCCACAACAAGCATTAAAACGATCTAAAAGTCTTAGTGCTGCCGACTCATTAGCTAGTAAATTACAAGCACTTAATATTACGTCAGAAGCACCTGATTTAGGACAATTTTCTACAGAAGTTGAAGACGCTTTAAACATTGCAGTTGAAGGTAAATTTACAGAGGCAGCCAATGTTTTGAGAGTAGTGTTCAAAAATTTCAACAATTTGTTTTAGATCCAAATAAATTATCTGCACGATGTTTAATGGATTTAGTAAAAAGTATATTAGAAAGAATTGTCGAAGGACGTAGATATTCATTACCTGGTGCTAAATTATGTCTTACAATTATAGAAAAAGAAAAAAATGAAACATTTTTAGAGACTTTACTTAATACTTGCCAACAATGGTATCAAGATCGTGATAAGGTTAGTACAATTTTATATTTTACTAGCTGATCCGCCCCGGCTTCGCACGAGTTCTTTACAGAAAATATAAAACATAGGCTGTTACTCCGAGGAGATGTAGCTTTCGGTAAAATTGGTTGAGTAATTTTTGAGTTAAATTGTAACAAACAAAAAATCAATCATCTTTCCTCGGTATACATAATAGCATTAACCGTCGCGGCTCCGACCGCAAAAATTTTGTAACGCCCTTATAACCAAGTAACATAATATTTTCTCCCGTCATTGCGTTTACTTTTTGAAATACATTTGTTGTATGCACTGCTACTATTGGCAAAATTTTTGAAGTACTCAAGTTGTTTATACGGCCATCTATAGGCAAATTTTTAAAACGTATTTGTTGTATGCATTATGCATAGCATATTTAACACATTGATTGCTTACTACCATCTATCGAAAGGCGGAGGACTGTTAATAATCTTTTTTTACTTTTAAAAGGTCATAAGACTGCTGTCTGTTGTATGCTTATATATAAATAACAGTCAAAATGCCTACATCCCCACTCCTGGCAGCCAATATATAACACATAAGCAATGAACATTCACTGATAAATTATACACCTTACATCAATAAATTATACAACTTTACCGTTTTTTATAATAATTAAGGACCAATTTATTCAAAAACTTGACAAATTATGTACTAAAACCTTTCTCGAGAACCACTCTATCCATTGGTGAAAACAGCATGAAAATCGGTACAGTAGTTTTTGAGTAAATCGCGAACAGACGCGACTGGGGGACTTTATTTTATACTATGTAAGGATATCTTACTCTGATATGAAGGGGTCGTTTTTGACGAAAGTATCTTCCTTTCGATTTTATTTTGTACCCGAAAATTTCCAAAATTCTCATTGTGACCATATTTTTTTTATTTTACTGTTTTTTGATGTGAAAACATCTATAGGGAGACTATACAATATTTTATATGGGGAGTGAAATGGAATTTCAGATTATACAATGTCACATTTTATGTAACGATCGGCTACGTGACAGTCGGCAATCATCGAAGATATCCATTCGTGTTTGTCAACCAATCACATTGCTTGACCAGTCACATTGCTCACAAACACCCAGACTCAAAACGTTTTTTTTCTTTTTAGATTTTACGAAATGCAAAAACAGGTGAAGGCTCAAAATTTACAGCATTTATGTGGTTTCTAACAGAAATGTCTAGCCAATTAAAACGCCGACAATTACAATTAAAAACACAATGCGAAGGTGTGACACCTGGCCTATTACTATTGTCGTTACTGGTTAAATGTTGTCAATCTTGTGTTCAACCGCCAAAATCATTACCTGAGGTACGATATCAAAACAAACTTTTAATTATTTGTTTCTATCTTGAGACCAAAAAATATTTGTCGTTATTGATAAACAAAATTGGAAATTTTCAGATTGAATGTTTGTTCTTTGTGCTAACATCAATTGGCCGTGATCTAGAAGCAGAATTACCAACACAACTTGGACAATTATTAGAAAGTGTACGAGATGGTTTCTTAGCAAGTACAGCTGCACCACAAATACGAAAAACATTATTACAATTAATCGAATTAAAAGCATCCAATTGGCAATTACCTGGATCAACTGTTTTATATTATTATCCAAAAATGAAATAAAACAAATATTGGGAAATTTTCTTCTATCAAAAGAAAATGAAATACAACTATGTTTTTTTCGTTTTCGAGAAAAAAGAATGTAGTTAACTAGTTTTTACTAATTTTTTTCTAGACAAATATATTTAAAAAGAAAATACATATTTGAGTATTGAAATAATTTTTGTAGTCGAACTTTTATCACTGGAGTGCATTTATTTATAATATTTTCTAAAAAATTTAGGTTTTTTTACGTAACATATTTTCTTTTTAGTAAATATTACCTGTGATTATTACTTTTTTTCATTAGTATCTAGATACAGGGAACAGACACACTATACAACATTGTATCTATGTAAAGTAGTTATATTGTTAATAGATACATATTGACACAAACTTTAAATTAATTTGTGTAAAAGAGTATCTAGATAACCAAGTATCAATTAGATACATTAATTTTGTGTCTAAATAGTCGTGCTTTCTCGGCAAATACGAATTATCAAATATTATACGGTTTCAGTTAACACTTACCCCATATTTTTAATTATTTTATAAACTTAGACTGTCTGTAATAAAGACTTTAGACTATCTTAAGGTATGTTTTATACATGAAAATTAGATATGGTCAACTTTAAATTGGAATTTATGTGCAAAAATGATCTGTCAAACTTTCGAAAAATGTATGCAGCACTCCTTTTTTTTTTTTTTTTAAATTTGCACATTATGGATGTCTTTGAGTTGTCCTATAGACAAATCTACGAGTATATTTAAAGGAGTCCGAACGAAATGATAAAAAGTGGTACAATTTTAGGGACAGATCAGGAAATATAGATTTTTGTCAATAGAGCGCGCTACTTTTCAAGAAGTACTAATAATAGTGGTTGCTTTCCATTTAAACATACGGCAACGGAGTGTATGACACACTGTGTGCACACAGTAAAGCACGTTGTGTGTATGAAAGTGCGATAAATGTAACCTCTGTGTTAAATGGGAAGTAATCATTAACGGTACCTCCCGAACATAAACGCCACGAGTTGACAAAAAATAAACTATCATCTTTACCATTTTTGTGTACGTAAATACAGTAAAAGAGCGGATACCGTTTGGACTCCTTTAATATCTGTACTTCGTGTACAAACTTTCTATTTATAAGTTGTCCATTTCTAATGAACAGAACCTAACCGAAATCTAATTAATCGAACGTGTATTTAGAGTTTGTTTACTAGAAAAACTCTAAAAACATATTCCTCAAACTATTTGATTAATCAGCAATTTTTTTACACTAATAAAATGTTAAATAAGCATTAAAATGTTCATTCTTAATATTTGTATAATCAAAATTATTTTATAAATATTTTTAACAAAAATTTATTTTTACCATAGACATAGATAATGAATAGAGTTATCGATAAGTGTAATGAATCTTTTTTTCAGAAGAACAGATACTATAAAAAAAATTCATTCAAACTATAAAAAAGATTCATTCAAATTGCTCAGAGTACAGTAGAGTGATATACTGAATTTACTGTCCACCATTGTGAACACACCCTATGTCATGGAAGAAAATGAGAGAGCCAAAATGTATGCTTGGCAGTGACAGTTTGTCATCTTCTCTTTGTTATCCTTTGTATATCAAATCAAATTATGCCTATGATTTTTATTTTATGTATACAAGACTATATAAAAGGAGAACGATCGTAATGTTACACTCGTGGCATTAAAACTGGATACAGACTGTAGACGACGTCATTGTCGCGGTGGTTCCCTCGATTTAAAAAATTAAAATAAAACATAAAGTAAATATTTTATAATTGTAAACTTACATCCAATAACAATTGGTCTTTACTTAATTTATTATTAATTTTTTTCGTTCTGATTTTCTACCACTCTTACAACCTATAACTGCACAACACTTCACCATTTTTTTTTGTTAAATAACTCATAAACCACTTAATAATGTTTAAAAAATGTATTTTATTAAAAATAAATTAATTAAATTTTTTATTATAAATTTTATTATAACCTACATAATAAATATTTATTTATAAGGATTTGAAATTGTCATGCGCAGTAAGGAGCAAAAGGGGATCTCCACAACACAACTGCTGTCTGTTGGACATTAATAAACTATAATCTGTATGCTTTTTTTAGTACGCGAAAAGAGCAGAAACCCCTATCCCGATCGGTCTCCTTTTATATAGTCTTCGTGATTATGTATATTAATTTTTAAAAAATGGCCATAAATGGCGGCACTGGCATCTAGGTAAAATAATTCAAACTAATATAAAAGGTATAAACAATTTATTTCTAATTTAAGAGATTAAAGAGTAATGATAATACAATTTATCTCGTAAGCTTATACCGAATCAGTCGAAATAGTTTTTAGACATCTGTAATAATTTTAACTGAATGTTAGAAAATGTTAAACTTAATATTTAATATTTTCCATAAAAATAGTAAAATGTTAGTAAATATTTTCAATACTCAAAATATTTAAATAATTTTTTTTTTTATTATAAAAGAAAAAGTCAAGTAATTAATAATACATTTAATCATTATTTTTGTACGTATTTAAGATATAAAATCTTTTCTTTCTTTCTGTTTTTTTTTTACACAAATTAAAAAAAAAAGAAGAATGATTTAATTTGTACCAAAGTACTATTGTGAATGAGAGAAGAGCGATAAATATACTTTAATAAAGTATATTTTATTTAATCTTTTTTTAAAACTATTGTTAACTCTTTGTTCGTTAAATTATCGACTTTTAATTTGTTGGAAGTATTTATTTATATGTGATTATTTAAAAGAAAACAGTTTTTATTATTAATGTATATATATTTATCAACTTATTCATTAATAAAAATATTTTCAAAAAAATAAAAAGTAATTAATTCGTTAATACATTTTGTTGGTACACCTTTGACAAAACCTTTTACCTTTGACAAAAAACGATCAAATTAGAAACGGTTTTATTTCATTTTAAATTTGGCGCTTAAAATGGCTCTGCCTTGTTGATTAAGTTTTTTTTTAGCAACAAATTCGGCTATACTTCGTCGTCGGGTAATTCCGTCTGAAGAAACGGGTATTCTAAAGTCCACTCACCGGCAGCACTGATAATGTGTTTAAAAATGATAATCGACGTCCTACCCGAACATCAAGCGGCTTAAGTCGATGGTTATCGTCTATGTCGCGGCGATAAGCAAATGCTGGCTTCTAATAGATCAACGCGACCAATCTGCCATTTGCTATTGCATATGGCATCTCAATGAATTTATAGCTTTTGTGAAATATGAAGAAATCGGGCATATTTTATAATAAAAACCAGAATTAAGTACTAAAATTATATCAAAATTTTTATATCAAAAAAGATGAATACATTATTTTTTATAAAATTCATGAATATTTTTTTTAGAACTAGTTTTTTTTCTTTTAAGTTAAACAAATTTTTTTTGTTTATCACTTTTATAAAACTTTTATAACATAAAATGTTTTATAATACTCAGTATTGAGATAAATAATTTACTAAAATCTGTTTAAAAGCGTCCATATCAACATTAGTTACAACAATTGTATTCTTATAACGGTTTAAAACATCATTTTTATCAGCAATTACACCACCACGATATTCACCTTGAGTGACTATCGATACATAATATCGTTCAGCAGCTGTAGCAATTTTTGGATTTAATACAAGTGATGTTAAAAATCCATCAGAACATTGCCATTTTAATTCGTTCTGACGTTTTGCAATGCGTTCAGCTTTATTTAAATATTCAATGGCAGTAGTATTTATTGATCCTAAAACATTTCTTCGCCATTCCTAAAAGTGTTTGATAAATATTAACAATCGATTCGTCTAATCTATTGAGATGTTTACACATTGACCGTGTTCAGAACAACTAAGTCCTTGTAAACAAGTATTAGTCAGTATCAGTCTAAAAAAAAAAATGTTTCTGGCCATTTAAGTACTCTCAGGACACGCTTACTAACTTATCAGCCCAGTTGTAGGATTTTTCTCTAATTTAATGGATTTAATAATATGAAATAATTCATGCTACCATATGTCGAGTATGAATAAAAATTTTACATTCTGATTCGTTATATTCAACTTCAATACAAAAATTTAAATCATCTCGTTTTTCTTGATTAAATCCAATCCCCCAATCTGGCAGCAATCACTAAGCAAAATGGCGTCAAGGTTTATGTTTCTCAGTATCTGTCAACTGTCCTGGCAAAAAACTAAGTTAGATATATACTTAGTAACTTACTTAATTCGCTAAGGACTTAATAGTTCTAATCACGACCAATACTGTTTATTGAACTAGAAACTAGTTGATTGTCAAAGTTGACATAATTAGCCATCTGTTAGTAAAATTTTGAACTATACGAAAAATTATTTTACAAAATTCATTATTTCCAACAAATTTGTACCGATTTTCGTTATTTTAAAATTGATTTTCACTAATCGCAGATCAAGGAATTCAAATTTTCCAACCTAACAAATCGTCTAAATTGGATTCTTTGTTAAATATATTTACCATATCAAAGTCACCATGAAGCATTATTGTATCCCAAGGAAAAATAATTAATGGTGCAACACTTTCATTTTCCGTTGCATTAAAAACAATATGCGCCGAATCTGGATCACAGGCAAAGTTGAATTCGATATTTGGTGGCTCATTACCATAACCGCTAACTGATCCGCCCAATACATACAAGTGTTTTAAATTTTTTCTGAATGTAGGATCTAATCGTATAGCCATTGCAACATTTGTTAATGGACCAAGGGCAATTAAAGTGATTTCACCTAGGAAAATTTTAATAATATTTTTAGTTAAGAAAAAAAAATTCACATTTTTTAATAAATATTTACCGGGATTTTCTTTCACCAATCGAATCATTGCGAGAACTGCATGTTCTGTTTTTATAAGATTTATGTTTGGTGCATCAGGGAATTCAAAGTCACCTAAACCATCCAAACCATAGTAATTTTCTACTTCAGTAGCATGCAATAAACTGGATTCTACTCCAGAATAAACCGGTATCTACGATAAATATTCAAGTTATTTGGCAGAAAGTAATTTTCATAAAAAATCGGTCAAGTGTGTGGCGAATTGCGAATCAACTTAGAATTCCATAGCCTGTAGTAAATTAATTTTGTTGGTAGCCGGAAATTGTGTGTATCTAAAGAAACTTCAACAAAGCATAATTGCATAATATCCAGCTACACACACACGAAATGATGTTCAATAAAATTTAAACAATTTTTCCTAGGTTTTGTGTGGAGTGTCAATGAAATAATCTATTATCCATTATTAAAAGTTGTAAAAATTAGCTCGCATTTCAAACTCGTCAGAAGTGTCAGAATGTGACGTCATTAGCCATGGTGCTGTCAGCTATCAATACCATTGATAATGAATTTACGTTGTAAATATTGGTTGCGCTCAGAAACACATTTAGAAACACAGCCACAGAGTGTGTGACACACAATGTGCACATAGCAAAGCAAACTGTGTTTGGGAAAGTGCGATAAATGAAACATAATTTAGTTCTCAAAAGAATCGTACAAGTGTTAGAACAAGAATTAAATCATATTTAAATTTACATCTGCACTTATTTTCAATAAATATTTTTACTTTACTTAGCTGTAGAAAATAATGAAACGAAATTTATGGGTGTCTTGAACAAGATCCAGATATTATTAAATTATAAAATTTTCTAAAAAAAAACGCTTAAGGCCATTAAACATTGAAAAAATAAGGTATAAGAGATAAGAAATAAGGAATAAGAAATAGCACAGCGACCAAAACACAATAGGCGATGGACTACAATATTTAACCAATCACAGCGGTTGAATGCCTGCTGCTGGTGTGTGCACAAATGTCAAAAACATAACCTAATTGTTAACGCAATCCATTGATGCATTGATCCATTAATATTTATAAAAAATTATTTTACAGCTATATTATTAAAAATTTAATTTTACAGATATTTGGCAACTGGAGATCAGGTGTTCTTTGTGGCATTGACATTTCGGATAGGGGAATCGACTACGCATAATATCCTGCGCATAACATTGCCAGCCAATCCTGTCATTGGCTGGCAATAAGAAATAATATATTATATTTACATAGAATAATATGCTATTTAAATTTATTTCTTATTTTGTTTTCTTTGTTAGTTATATCATATGACCACCAGAGGCGTCACGCTTAGCAAGTTTCGCGTATATCGAACATTAATAATTTTAAGTCGGGTAACTGTATGAATAAAGAAATATTTTAAATATCTTACCTGTAAATTGTTTGCTATTTTTAATGATTTCAATACATTTAGTCGTACATGTTCTAATTTAGTATTACCATGAACGCAAGTAATTCCTATTATTTCTGAATTTGTTTTTTCTGTTTCCAAAAATTTTATTGCTAATAATAATGCAATTGCATCATCCGCACCAGAATCTGTATCAATTATAATTTTAGTATTTTCTAAATTTCGTATATAATCCAAATTTTCATCGTTGATTATCATGCTGCAAAACAAATTAAATTTAAAAAAATTAACACTCATCCCCCCTCCAATAGGGCAATTGACTACTTCTTGGAAAATAATATATTTTATATTTATTCGAAAATAAGTGAGAAGAAATATCCCTGGACAAAATTTTGAAATTTCCTTAACAAATAAGGAAATTATTGGCAACCGAAATTTGCTATGGATATACTTTACTGTGACGTCATTTTAACTATGCTACTATTTTTGTTTAGCCGCGTATACTTTAAAGCTTCATATTGGCGTTAATTTCGTGGGTATTAAAAAAATTATTACAGTCAACGAACTTTAAAGTAATCACCATTTTATACCCGGAATATGTTAAATTTAGTCCCAAGTTTGTAATGTTTGAAAACATTTATCGCAGAAAAACAATTTTTGGTGTAGTTGTTCATAAAATGATCTAATTAGTCCATTTTCGCATGTCTGTAGACACGATACCTCAAAATCGAAAAGAGATAACAAGCTGAAATTTTGTATGTGAGTTTTAGAGCTAAAATGTGAAGGAAGGATCGTGAATGGGCAAATTTCGGACAGCGCAACCCTTTCGCCTGAGCGGAAAATGCCCATCTTTGAAACCGTAAGAGATAGAACAAAAGTTTAAAGACAAAACTGTTCTTTTTTATAAAATAAACAACTATTGTTTGAAACTTTTTTTCATAAATTGAATAGTTTTACCACAATTTTAATTCGAAAATTTTTATTAATAATCATATTCGTTATGAACTATAAATGAATTTACATACCAATTGACAATTACAATAATTGAACTTAAAAAATAAAAAGTTATCTTCGTAAACATTTTTTAGTAATTTGCTACCTCGAGTTTTTATCATCGACTATATTATTTGTTTTCTTTTAAATGATAGCGTCAAATCTGTTTTTTAAATGATAATTAAAGGTTTTCATCTTAAACTGCCGAATTTATATTAACTAATTTTATATTTACTATCTGTTATTAATAGTAATAATCATTATAATCAATATTTATTCATTCTTTGTTTAATAAGGGGGTACCCAAAAACCAAGTACCTTACTCATTTTCCGTACTTTTCTTAACCCACTGTATTTTTATATGTATATAAGTAAGATATATTCGAGATTTGTGTTACCCCCTCCCTCTAAACCTCTTTTATTCTTTGGCCGATTTTTCCCACAAACGAACTTAGCCTTCCAAACACCAATAGAACGTCACTAAATTTCATTCTGATCTGACTAAAATTGCGTGACACCTTTATTTCGAAAATTTGCTAAAAAAGTTCGATTACCCCTTCCTTTTTTCAAAATTTTGTTATCCACCTAGGCGCTATACAAGTCAGTTCAAGAAATATTTAACAATCAATCACATTTCGTCAGGCTTTGAATCACTTTAGTTTTGTTGTGGATTTCTTTATTAATTTTTCTTAAAGTAAAAAAAAGTTACATGGTTTATGGATAATCCCTAATATATTTACTTGCTCTCAATTTCCAGTGAACATCCTGTCAGGATACCAAACATGAATAAAACCCGTTCTTTCTGTAGCCTTTCTCGATGCTGCTCAATCTACAGTAAACCAATAATATCCAAATATAGGCATTTGGTATAACTCATCGGTAACGACTACGGCACTAAAAATATTCCAACACACGCTTTAGCGTATTATTTTGCAATTGACAATTGGATTTTATTAATATTTCATGCATGAATATGTTTTTCGAAAAGTATCAGAATTAACTCATTACCCAAAGATTTTATTCACAACGAGTTGTGGATAAGTTTTTTAACGAACGAACTGATCAATGATCGTGTTCGGACTTACTAAGTCCTTAACTAATAAAGTAATCATTCAGCGTAAAAAAATTTGCTTCTGAACATCTAAGTTCAGCGCGTATCTCTCAGAATATACTTACTAACTTGTCAGCAGTGTAGCCAAATTGGGGAACTTTCCCAAAAATTTAGTGGATTTAATAATATCAAATAATGCATGCCATGATGTATCGACGTATAAATAAACATTTTGTATTCTGAAACGATACATTCAACTTAAATGTATCGTACAATATGAAAATATTAAAATTACGACAATACATACGACAATATGAAAATTTAAAAATATGACAATTCAAAGAATAAATCCCCTAGATTTTCGACTAAGCTTTCTAAAATCCACTAAATTTAGAGAAAAATACCTTAATCGGGTAGGATTTAGTGAAGTGAAATGGTGTCACAATCTAAGTTACTTAGTATCTGTCAAGTTTCCTGGCAAAATACTTTAAGTTAGATATACTTAGTAGCTTACTTGTTTACTAAAGACTAATTTGTTCTGAACACGACCAATACTGTTTATTGATCTAGAAACTATTTGATTGTCAAAGTTGACATAATTGGCCATCTCTTAGTAAAATTTTGAACTATACGAAACATTATTTTACAATAGTCCTTATTTCTAACAAATTTGAACATGAACACTATAAGGCGGAGATTTCTACTATTATTATTTTATGTTTCATTAAAAAATTTCTGGAAAATAAAATTTCCCTTTTTTAAAAAACAATCAAAGCTCTTATTTGAAACTTTTTTGTCATACACTGAATACTTTTTCAGTACTTTGTCATATACTGAATACTTTGATTTGTCTGGTGTTCAAATCCGCAATTAACGCAAGCTAGGTTTAAGAAAAATATTAAAATAGCAGCTGCCATATGGGAATACTCTTTGACATTGAATACTTTGTTGACATTGTTACATCTAACCTCACTAACATAAAAAAGAAATGAATACTGTAAACACTACTTAATTTATATATTTGTATATATATATTTGTGATGTATTCTGGTACTGCACCATAAATAAATGAATAGTCAAGCGGCGACTTACTAACTTATTTTATTATTACACCATTTGTTTATTAACGTCAATTTACTTTTATAAACATTTACACACTGCCAAGGCAAAATAGCAACTGAAACTACAAAAACAAATATTAATAATTTATACAGCTTGTAAAAAAAAAATAAAATTTGTTTTTGTAGTTTCAGTTGCTATTTTAAAAGAATACACTTTAAATATAAGTTTTTTAAATATAACAAATATTAATATTTTATACAGCTTGTAAAAAAAATTAAAAAATTTTGACTAATTAATTCTTAAAATTCATAAAAATTTCATCAATATTGGTGGATTCCTTTTTAATATAAATTTGAAGTACATCCCCGCTTCGATGTGATCCGGGCAACTGGTACTAAGTTCTGCCAAAGTACAGTTGATTGTGCTGATAATGGCACTAAATACCGAAATCAAAGAATACAATATACATAGAAGCGTATAAGTACGATTTTTGTGTCACTTAAAATTTGAAGTGGATATAAGCTGACCGCTAGATGACAATAGCTGTTGGCAAAACTACTACTTTGGCAAAACTAAATACCAGTTAGCCGGATCACATCGAAGCGGTGGTGTACTTCAAAATTATATTAAAAGGGAATCCACCACTATTGATGAAATTTTTATGAATTTTTAGAATTAATTAGTCAAAATTTTTTTTACAAGCTGTATAAAATATTAATATTTGTTAGCGAATTTTCTGAAAGGAAATAGAGCTATTGGTCACGTACCGACTTCAAAATTTTGCAAAAATTTTTGCAAATGTCCATCGATCCTACCTAGTAGATGTCGAAAATCACCATCTGTAAAATGTATATATATATATATATTATCTATTCTCACTTTATAATCACTTTAGCGGTCACAATTTTGATCTGATTGGAATGAAATTTGGTATTTGAGGCGCTTTTGGTATTCAAAAGGTCAAGTTCGTTAATGGGTAAAATCGAACCAGGGGGAAGGGGAGTTTCGAGGGAGGGGGAAACACAAAATTTGACATATCTCCCTTAATATTTGAAAAATCGAAAAATTTATAAGAAGTAAAGTTGTAGGTACTAAGTTTTACTGTAATTTTGTTTCTTATCATTTTTTCTGTAACCCTAATATTTACAAAAATATGGACGGTTTAAGATTGAAAATTAAATTCCTTAATATCATCTCTGTACACGTCAGAGTTTGAGCAAAAATGATTAGGTGATGATTTGTAGCAAACATGGTTTTCTACAACTTTATTCCTTACGCATTTTTCGATTGTTCTAATATTAAGAGAGATATTTTATATTTTGTGTTTTCTTCTTTATAACCCCCCCCTTTCCTCGAGGTATGTCATTTATTAATTAAATTGGACTTGCAAATACTAAAATCATATACGACATTTCATTTTGATCAGACTAAAATTGTGACCGCCAGAGAGTGATTTATGTATTCTAAGGAAATTCGCTAAGGTGAAGCAGCTCCTGCGTAACGAATTTTAGTTTTATTATCGACATTTTTGTGGTTGTGGTAGTTGTTTTTGTTATTGTTAATAAATAAAACTATTTATTTTTTCAATAAACATAAAAAAATATTAATGAAAAATTTTTAATGACAAAAAATTAAGAGAACATTTTTTTTCTTCAAGTAAAAATAATTTTTTTTCAGAATGAAACATTAGATTTCAGAATGAAACTTTTATGTATATGTTTAGTGTCTATGTCTAAAAAGATAAATACATCATTTTTTATAAAATTCATTAATGTTTTTTATAGAACTTTTTTTTTTCTTTTAAGTTAAACCAATTTTATTTGTTAATTATTTTTATACAACTTTTATAACATTAAAGGTTTTATAATACTGAGTATTGAGATAAATATTTTACTAAAAGCTGTTTAAAAGCGTCCATATCAACTTTAGTTACAACAATTGTATTCTTATAACGTTTTAAAACATCATTTTTATCAGCAATTACACCACCACGATATTCACCTTGAGTGACTATCGATACATAATATCGTTCAGCAGCTGTAGCAATTTTTGGATTTAATACAAGTGATGTTAAAAATCCATCAGAACATTGCCATTTTAATTCGTTCTGACGTTTTGCAATGCGTTCAGCTTTATTTAAATATTCAATGGCAGTATTATTTATTGATCCTAAAACATTTCTTCGCCATTCCTAAAAGTGTTTGATAAATATTAATAATCGATTCGTCTAATCTATTGAGATGTTTACACATTAACCGTGTTCAGAACAACTGAGTCCTTGTAAACAAGTATTAGTCAGTATCAGTCTAAAAAAAAATTTTCTTTTCCATTTAAGTTCAGCATGTTTCTCTCAGGACACGCTTACTAACTTAGACTAGTTGATTGAAACTAGAAACTAGTTGATTGTCAAAGTTGACATAATTAGCCATCTGTTAGTAAAATTTTGAACTATACGAAAAATTATTTTACAAAATTCATTATTTCATTATTTTAAGATTGATTTTCACTAAGACTTGAAATTTTCAACCTAACAAATAGTCTTAATTGGATTCTTTTTTTAATATATTTACCATATCAATGTCACCATGAAGCATTATTGTATCCCAAGTTAAAATAATTAATGGTGCAACAGTTTCATTTTCCGTTGCATTAAAAACAATATGCGCCGAATCTGGATCACAGAAAAAGTTGAATTCGATATTTGGTGGCTCATTACCATAACCGCTAACTGATCCGCCCAATACATACAAGTGTTTTAATTTTTTTCTGAATGTAGGATCTAATCGTATAGCCATTGCAACATTTGTTAATGGACCAAGAGCAATTAAAGTGATTTCACCTATGAAAATTTAAAAAAAAATTTTTTTAGGATCGTTTCTAAAACAAAAGTTTACATTTTTAATAAATATTTACCGGGATTTTCTTTCACCAATCGAATCATTGCGAGAACTGCATGTTCGGTTTTTATAAGATTTATATTTGGTGCATCAGGGAATTCAAAGTCACCTAAACCATCCAAACCATAGTAATTTTCCGATTCAGTAGCATGCAATAAACTGGATTCTACTCCAGAATAAACCGGTACCTACGATAAATATTCCAGTTATTTGGCGAAAAGTAATTTTCATAAAAAATCGGTCAAGTGCGTGGCGAATTGCGAATCAACTTAGGATTCCGTAGCCTGTAGTAAATTAATTTTATTGGTAACCGGAAATTGCGTATATTTAAAAAAACTTCAACAAAGCATAATTGCATAATATGCAGCTACACAAATACGAAATGAGCTTCGTACAAGAAAATTTAAACAATTTTTTCTAGGTTATTGTGTGGAGTGTCAATGGAATAATCCAGAAATTTTTGACATACCTTATTTTTACTTGTTTGCAAAGAGTAGATTAAAAATAATAAACAGATTGAACAAATGGTTTTTTTATTACTCAATTTTAAAAATTGTAAAAATTAGCTCGCATTTCAAACTCGTCAAAAGTGTCAGAATGTGACGTCATAAGCCATGGTGCTGTCAGCTATCAATACCATTGATAATGAATTTACATATATAATTTACGAATATTGGTTGCTTCCCATTTAGAAACACAGCCACAGAGTGTGTCACACACAGTGTGCACACAGCAAAGCAAACAGTGTTTGGCAAAGTGCGATAAATGGGACATAATTTAGTTCTGCACATGATCTATAGATGGTGCTCATAAAAATTTTTCGCAAAAAAAAAAGAATCGTAAAACTGTCAAAGTGTTAGAACAATAAATATATCATATTTAAATTTACACCCCCACTTATTTTCAATTAATATTTTTATTTTACTTAGCTGTAGAAAATAATGAAACGAAATTTATGGGTTTCTTCTTTTATTGGATGAAAGGCACTTATCAAGATCGAGATATTATTAAATTATAAAATTTTCTAAAAAAAACGCTTAAAGAATTAAATTTACATATATGCCATTTAAATTTATTTATTTATTTTTTTTGTTAGTTATATCATATGACCACCAGAGGCGTAAGTTTAGCAAGTTTCGCGTATATCGAGTATTAATAAGCATAGAGATAATATATATATCTCTATGATTTTAAGTCGAGTATGAATAAAAAAAATACTTTACGGTAAATCTTACCTGTAAATTATTTGCTATTTTTAATGATTTCAATACATTTCGTCGTACATGTTCTAATTTAGTGTTACCATGAACGCAAGTAATTGCTATTATTTCAGAATTTGTTTTTTCCGTTTCCAAAAATTTTATTGCTAATAACAATGCAATTGCATCATCCGCACCAGAATCTGTATCAATTATAATTTTAGTATGTTCTAAATTTCGTATATAATCCAAATGTTCATCGTTGATTATCATGCTGCAAAACAAATTAACATTTAAAAAAATTAACACTCATCCCCCCTCCAATAGGGCAATTGACTACTTCTTGGAAAATAATATATTTTATATTTATTCGAAAATAAGTGAGAAAAAATATCCTTGGACAAAATTTTGAAATTTCCTTAACAAATAAGGAAATTATTGGCTACCGAAATTTACTATGGATATACTTTACTGTGACGTCATTTTAACTATGCTACTATTTTTATTTAGCCGCGTATACTTTAAAGCTTCATGTTTGAAAAAATTTATCGCAGAAAAACAATTTTTGGTGTAGTTGTTCATAAAATGATCTAATTAGTCCATTTCCGCATGTCTGTAAACACGATAACTCAAAATCGAAAAGAGGTAACAAGCTGAAATTTTGTATGTGAGTTTTAGCGCTAAAATGTGAAGGAAGGATCGTGAATGGGCAAATTTCAGACAGCGCAACCCTTTCGCCTGAGCGGAAAATGACCATCTTTGAAACCGTAAGAGATAGAACAAAAGTTTTAAGACAAAGAATGTTCTTTTTTATAAAATAAACAACTATTGTTTGAAAATTCAATTCGAAAATTTTTATTAATAATCATATTCGTTATGAACTATAAATGAATTTACATACCAATTGACAATTACAATAATTGAACTTAAAAAATAGAAAATTATCTTCGTAAACATTTTTTAGTAATTTGCTACCTCGAGTTTTCATCATCGACTAAGGAGCTAATAATTTTTATTAATTTGAGAATATATTATTTGTGTTCTTTAAATGATAGCGTCAAATCTGTTTTTTAAATGATAATTAAAGGTTTTGATCTTAACCTGCCAAATTTTAATCAACTAATTGCATATTTACTTTCTGTTAACAATAGTAATAATCATAATAATAAATGTTTATTCAAATGTATATTAATAAGGGGCTGTCTAAAAACCAAGTACCTTACTCATTTCCCGTACTTTTCTTAACCCACTGTACTTATATATATGTATATAAGTAAGATATATTCTAGATTTGTGTTTCTTCCTCCCTCTAAACCTATTTCATTCATTGGCCGATTTTTCCCACTGTCGAACTTAGCCATTAAAACACCGTCACATACTAAATTTCATTCTGATCTGACTAAAATTGCGAGACATCTTTATTTCGAAAATTTGCTAAAAAAGTTCGATTACCCTTTCCTCTCTTCAAAATTTTGTTACCTGCCAAGGCGCTATACAAGTCAGTTCAAGAAATATTTAACAATCAATCACATTTCGTCAGGCTTTGAATCACTTTAGTTTTGTTGAGGATTTCTTTGTTAATTTTTCTTAAAGTAAAAAAAAGTTACGTGGTTTATGGATAATCCATAATATATTTATTTGCTCTCAATTTCCAGTAACTTTCCTGTCAGGATACCAAACATGAATAAAATCCATTCTTTCAATGGCCCCTCCTCGATGCTGCTCAATCTACAGTAAACCAATAATATTCAAATATAGGCATTTGGTATAACTTATCGGTAGTGACTACGGCACTAAAAATATTCCAACACACGTTTTAGCGTATTATTTTTAACCCGACTTCAAAAAGGAGGATAGTTCTCAACTCTGTATTTTTTTTTTTTTAATGTGTGTCACCTCAGAACTCCGTCATTTATGAACCGATTTAAAATTTTTTTTTTTTAAAGGGTTTGGTTTCCCATTGGCGAAATTTTTTTTTTTTGAAAGGGTATACTCATTCATAATGGGAAAATAAGAAAATTTTTTTACAATTGGCCTTTATTAATAGTTCATGCATGAATATGTTTTTCGCAAAGTATCAGAATTAACTCATTACCCAAAGATTTTATCATTTTATTCACAACGAGTTGTGGATAAGTTTTTTAACGAACGAACTGATTAATGATCGTGTTGATCACAACATCATTTGGGTAATAAAATTTAAGTAATGCGTGAATTTGGGTATTACGATTAACATATTTGAACAAAAAATTTATATAATTGGCAAAAAGTTAATTAAAAACAGATATTGATAATAGAAAACAACATGGTGTGGTATATTCAGTGATTAGGAATATCACAGATATATAAAAATAGATATATAAAAAAAAACTATGAGTAAAGTGCCACTGCCCGGTTTGTGAATTTTATTCAATCCTTCAGTTGCAATTGATCCGTATACTTTTTATTGTTATTATCAAGTCACTTATCATTTCAGCGATTGAACTTTATTGGGGCATAGAGTAAACAAATTTTTGATTATACTTAAAAAATATTGTTTATTTGATTACAAATAACAGTACGAATCATTGGAAATTGCATTTGAGTTCATCAATACACCTAAAAATTTTAACCCGTTATATTGCATCCGTTTCAAAATTAAACGGGTAAAATTTAGAAACTATCGTTTCCTAAAGTGGCATTCAAAATTTTTCTGTTAATTCGTACCGAATTCATTTGAAATTCGAAACAATTTTTAGAATAAAATAAGGTCTATCCCTCCATATCTCTGCATATCCATCGATTGTACCAAGCAAATGTAAGAGGCTATTTTTATTCACAATTTAATTAACATTAATTTTGCCAAAAAAAAAAATTTAAGGAAAAATCCCTAAATTTAGTGGATTTGGCAACACTTACTAAATACTAAGCAAAATGGCATCACAATTTCAGTTGTTTAGTATGTGTCAAGAGTCCTGGCTAAAAACTAAATTAGACTTAGTAAATAGCAATACATATTTAGTTTACTGGGGAGCCTAGTTGTTCTGAACACGACCACTGTTTGGAAAAAAAATGAGCACATTTTTATATCCTACAAAGTTGCACCATTTACCTTTCAATAATCTTAAAACTAACTCAAAATTCGACAGAGGTGTCTGACCCTACACTTTGGCCCGAATCCATTTCGTATTTGAATAAATGTTTGGAACAAAACTTGTTAGTATTTTATAACCAACAACTTTTAAACAAAGCATTTTTTTCGTTAACCTACATAGTGGATTTAGTCCAAATCGTCTGCAAAAACTTTAAAAATGTACACTACTTAGGTGAGGCTGCTAATTAATATATTTCGACAAAAATTAATCCCATCACAAGCATAAATGTAAAAGGGAAAGCTCTCGCATATTCTCCGAAAAATGTAGTCATATATTGATTTATATTAGAGCGACGTATTTTTGCTCGGCACAGGTGTGAAACATTCAGCTGCATCTATTTTTTAATTAATTTATATCTATTTAATCTAATTTATAATGGATTTCAACAAGGTCCAGTAAATAGTTATTTTTGTGTCGAAATATACAATATCAATACACCAATATCTTACAAGTTGCCTACCATTTCTTTATTGTGGAATTTATATATATATATGTATATATATATATATTCGTTTAATAACTACAAAATAACGAATTTTAAACCGAGGAATTAGGGATAACGAAATAACTGTGAAGCAATTTAGATAAAGAGTGCAGCTAGTTCGACTTGGACTGGCTGCACTGATTCATCATAAATAATAGATTAGGTTTGCTATTTACTACCGTGCACTCAAATAGCTTGGTCTATGATGCATTAAGTTTTAAAACTCTTCAACTTTCATGAAATCTATTCAAAATATTGATTACATGATTTTATATAATAAATATGGTAATAATTGATGAAAACTCGTTACATGTTTATATATTATTAAATATAGCAAGAAATGTTATAACAAGTTATGTATTGACATCTATTTTATTCCCTTTTATTGTAATATACCCTTATACGTAAACAATCATTATATTAAATCGCAATAGAGTTGTTTATTTTATTTTAAATCATTTTATTTTTATTTTAGTTGTGTTTCTGTTCGCTTATGTTATGAACAAGAGAAAATAAAGTGTACGCGTCCTTGTAAAACATTTTATTATTTGATTTAATTAATTTTGAAATTTAAATCTAAACCGTTTGTTTTGTTTAATTTAGTGTTTTTTATTTTTATTGGGTTGGAACGCCCTGGGTTGAAAAAATAATATGACAAGTTATTGTCATGGCTTCCTGATGGTGCGAAAGGTGCAAAGTTGTAAATCGTCAAATAAAAAACGTAACAGCAATGATTCAGAATCAACCTCCAAAAATATTATATCATGTGCCCATGATCCATACACAAATGTTCATAAACGTAATTTATATATTGTATCGTTTCCTGTAATCTTTTTATTTAATGTTTTACGTTCATTGTTATATCAAGTTTTTATTATTTTAAAATATTTATACACAAGTACTTCCCGATTCCTCTATAAACCAGTTCAACAAGAGTGTTCTAAATCATTGTTGGTTGTGGTGAATGAACGTGGTGACGGTGTTACCACTGAAGTTGTACAAGACTTAATTGAGATGCCACAACAGAATCATAAGAGTTCTGGTCCAGGACCTGGTGATCCGTTACTCGCTAAGCAGAAACATCATCATCGACGGGCCTTCGAATTTATATCGAAAGCTTTAAAGATTGATGAGGAGAATGAAGGTTCTATTTATTTATTTTCACATGTGAAGATGTTTTTGTTTTGAATGTGGGTTTTTAAACTTTTTTAGGGCAGAAGGAATTGGCTATAGATTTATATCGTAAAGGTATTGGTGAATTAGAGTTGGGTATTGCTGTACAATGTTGGGGTGGACGTGGTGAAGTTTGGGAGCGTGCACAACGTCTTCATGATAAAATGCAAACGAATTTAGCGATGGCACGAGATCGACTCAACTTTTTAGGTTGTTGTCTTTATATTTTATTAAAAATTTAATGCTTGAAAAAATCGTTGAAGTTTTTGTACCTATTTTTGCTCGTTGTAATCTATGTAGATATTTTTAGGTAAATTTTTTAGCTAAATTTTGTTGCAATTTCTATCATTCATTCATTTTTGAATTTATTCTACATTATTATCATTGGCGTAAAATATTTACGTCTTTATTGATTTAGTCAAGTGGTTCGAAGGTCTTTCGAAAATATCGGAACCGAGCAACTGTCAATAAAGGATCACTCTGCAGTTTTTATATAGAAAATTGCTTTGGCCAATTTTTATAAAATGTTGAAAATAATCTTGAAACCCATCTAAATAAATATGGCCATGAACACAAGGTTGAAGATTTGCTTCTTTCCGATTTCCGATTTATTTCAATAATTTATGTTTATTTTGAAAATAATATTTGTGGAACAAACTATTGAAATTGCTCTTAAAACTCCCGTAAATTGAAAACGAATACAAATTTAACATTGTGTCTACGGAAACTTTTGTTTAGAGGGATTCAAAAAAACATTTGGCCCGAAACTGTGGCGTCCTCTCGCCTTGAACCTAATAGATTTGAAATTGTCTCAAGAATGTCGAAACTGAGATGTAAAACTCGGTAATATAATTTGAATAGTAGAATAAATTCAATATGCATTGTATAATTCATTGTAAATATGGACACTATTTGTGAGAGGGTACAAGGGAGGATGTAGTATTTCATTCCATCATTATTAGTCATTAATTCCTGAAACATAAATTCATATTGTTCAATAATTGTGATAACATTTGAAAATTTTCTTTAGCATGTTATATTATATATTGTTGTATGCGTAGAATCACTTTTGGAGTTATCGAAGCTCCGTTTGGAAAAACCTGAACAAAATAATGTATCATACACGAATAGACGAACAAATCCAACACCTCGTTTACAAACACTTACAGAAGGTACTTCTACAACTGTTAAACAAAATGTAGAAAATAGAAAAGTTGTTTTCAAGCCTTCAGGTATTTTTTTATTTTCTTTTTTGTTTTTTTCTTTTATTTTCTCTTTGTATCTAGAAATAATTTTTCTTATCTTTTGGAATCTGTTTGGTTTCTTTCGTTTAATACATCAATTTAAAAGGACTCTCTTAATTTCAGTGTTTTTGGGAAATTTTCCGAATAATAGGGAATATGCATGAAAATTTTTCTTCACATTTATTTTCAGAATATGAAAATACTGTAATAATATTTAAAAACGAAATTAAAATCCGACAAATATCAAGGAAGCTATAAGCTTTTAAAGATTATTATCTGTCTCTTTCTTGCAAAAATATTAAAAACGGAGTTTTACGTGTATTTTAAATGGCGAAAGTGTAATATGACGTCACATAACATATCAAGAGGGCAATCACCCTCTTTGTCTAATCGGGAATTTCAATCATTCATATCTCGCTTATTTTTAAAGTTATTTAAACAGTAATTTTACCTTGATATTTGTCAAGTAAACATGCTTCAATTCAAGTGAAAAAAAATTTTCATGCATATTCCCTATTATAAAATATAAATTACTAACGGTCTTCCCCGTGTGACCTTGCACAAATCAAAGAAGTATATCTTTCTTTCTTTTATAACTTGATGAATTAGTAAAAATCATGCGATCCAAGTATACTGAAGAGCTCAAGAAACTACCTCAAAATTATCTTGATGGTTTTCGATTTAATTAATGGTTTCTCAAATAAACTCCTATCAGAATCCCTGGTACTGTAAAACATGTTTAAAATCCACATCGTTAACGATATTTGACCTTTTAAGCTTACACGCGTTCCGAATTATCTCAAATTTTGTTTCTATCTGTTATCACTTTAAGCGACTGGAAATTATAATTCTTGTAGTTTAAAAAGTAACTGGGATAATTTCTGTACGAAGAATATGCCCTTGAAAGGTTAAGGTAGTTCTCCAGCACTGTCTTATATAATCAGGACAAAAAACCGGTTTGCTTTTATTATAGAACAAATACATATACACACATATACAACACATACATATATTCACTATTCATATATACAAATAAATGTCATTTTGAAATAATAAATAATATTAAACTTGTATATTTCGAAAACAAAACGGTAAAACGCGAGTTTTTTTTTGTTAAATTTATTTAATAAATATTTATCTTTACTATCCTAGTTCTTTCTAAAATTCTGTCAGATTACTTTGCTATTAATTATCTCGCGTTCTAAACGGTCAAAAATTCTGAAACCGGGATTAATTAGAAAACGTAATTTTTAACCTGTGAAAAAAATAAGCAAAATCTGTCGAAAAGTGGTTTCATGCTGGAACATCCTTAAATAATACAAAGGAAGTATAAAAATCGGATCGCTCGTTTTGGATATAAATGATAATAGAGGAGTATTATTATCGAGTTAAAGTATTCCGCTCCTGGTGATTTTTGAGACCTTAAAATATTCTTCTCCCGTCAAAATCAGTCGAGTATTAAATACTTATAAAATTTAAGAACTTATAATCATTTAAATTTATGCTTAGGCTCTAATTTACTTTCACAATTAATCTTAACCATTTTAATAAAGAATTTTCGATGTAAATGATTCTAAAATTTTGTAATTCGAAAACCTCAAAATTGTCTTGTTTGCAATAACGATGTTGTTAATTAAGAGGGTCCTTTAAATTAACAAAAATGTAAATAAATTCCTTGTAAATATTTCGAACAGTGCATTTTTCCTACCGCTTTTTAATGTTAATAAGGTTTCGATGAGGTTTACACCTTGAATATAAAGAAGCCAAGAAAAATTTTGTCAGAAATAGTTTAAATTGAAAAATCTTGCATCTTTATAATTCGGTAAACTTCTTCGAATAAATTTTCAACAAAAAATATGAAGAAAAAAACCTAACAAAATAGTTTTCTTCTAAGCGACTGCGCGCCTTTATAATAATTCTGAATGGTGGTTGTCCTTGACACTAGATAAGTAAATCAAAAGTCGGTCGTATAATGATGAATCTTCCAATACAATTGATTTATTTATTTAATTGTGTATTTACACGTTTGATTCTTTTTTTTTGAAGGTTAATCAAACCACTGACCTACTATTATAATATGTATTCTATAACAGCTGCTGATTTGCTTAAAAACTAGTACAATCATTTCAAATTAACAATCAATCAATATATCCTATAATTTATTAATTAATCCAAATATTTTATTGATAATCAAATAATTAAAGATTATTAAAATAATCAAAGAGAACTCTAGGTTTTTTTGAAATTATATTTCAAATTTTGCCCCTATTCCTAGAACATTTGTTTGTATTTTATAAATACGTATTTCGACTACAATGTAGTCATCATCAGTATGAATTAGCTAATCGTAACTATCTCTGGGATATGGATTCAGAGATATGTTGCTTGTTGCTAATGTTGCTAATAGCAACAAGGAACATATCTCTGAATCCATATCCCAGAGATAGTTACGATTAGCTAATTCATACTGATGATGACTACATTGTAGTCGAAATACGTATTTATAAAATACAAACAAATGTTCTAGGAATAGGGGCAAAATTTGAAATATAATCAAATAATTGTATATTTTGCAATTAAAGTTATTGAATTCAGAATTTCTGATTTTCAGAAGAGTTAAGCATAGTTTTGAGATTAGATTGATACGAGTCAAAACTGTCCTTCACAGCAACGTCGAAGATCTATTGTGAAATTCTCCTTCTCTCTTAGGATTCCCAAATCAGGACCTTGGAGAAACTCAGGATTTTATCTGGATTAAGTTGCTTCACTTTACTTAGTATCACTCTTGGTCTTGCCGATCTTCTTGAGATGATATGTCAATAGATAGTGTCCAAACAGATGTTCGGCAATGACCTTAATATCTCGTCTGACATGTGACAGGGCCATCATAGTTTTCCTCGACGGTTGGTTTCGTTCCAGCACTGGACCATGCAATTTCCCATCTAAGACGTTATTGCACCCTTGAAATAGGTCCTGGGTACTCGTAAAGAAGGGTTTCAGTCCTTAGAAGGATGCTTCTGCATCCCTATTCATTAAACGATGACCCAAATCGTTGCCTTCAACGCCCTCCATGACCCGTTACTCAAACCCTTAAGGGCAATGAGAAAATACCATGAAATTCTTTACGCAAACCGTATACTAGGAAAGTTAATTAATTTTTAACAGTTTTTTTTTTGCAATTTTACTAGGAAGGTAAGTTCATTCTTTCCTAATATTATCAGCACAGGGCTTTGATTCAGAAAGAAATATATCTTAAGAAAGGTCAATCTTAGATGGAGGTAGGAACGCACTTGTGGCACTACAAGACAGATATGGTCGGAGTACAATCGTAGGCGTTCCGAAGATCTTATCTCGCTTCAAAGGGGGGGCCTCTATAAGCAAAATCATTGCGGCTATTACAGGACACTGGTTAGGCGGTAGACACGCTGAACGATTGGGCCTACCAGTGCATTACGATTATTGCAGGAGCTGTCACAGTGGGGGAAAAGAGGAAATGATATCTCATCTTCTCTGTCACTGTCCAGCTTTTGCCATGAGGAGATGGACTAATCTGAGTCAGCCTTTCTTTAACGACCTCTTCGATCTTAAGTCCGTTGACGTCAAAGCACTCTTGCTGTTCTTAAACACCTCCAAATGATTCATGGAGTAGTGGCCGGAAATGGTCTAATCCACTTTTTCGGTATCACCCCAGGACAACCACTCTAACCTAACCTACAATGAACAAATTTTATTCGAAGTATTTTTTAGCACAATAACTTTTTCTAGTCGGATTTGTGCCGAATCCATTCGAATAAAAGTTGTGTTCGTTATAAAAATACTAAAAACTTGTATTCACAAACCAACTGTCAAATTTTGGAACGCCAATTATATGGGGACTGATAACACGTAATTTTTCAAAATTTTCTATATTCATTTTGATTATTTCATATGTTTTAATTTAACTAGTTTTTTTTATGTTTCTAAAACAAAATAAAAATAATAACAAATCGATTTTATTGATTATTTTTCTAATTCATATTTACTATGACCTAAATGATATGACCTAAATTTTTCAATTTATTAAATATTATCGTTTTAAGCAAATATATACACACACATCTCGCTACATACATGTTGTATACTCAAGTTATTATTTTGCAAAACCTTTTGAAAATTATTAGGACCAAAAAGATTGTCGTAAAAATAGGAATTCAAAATCAATTTTTATATTTTTTGGATTCTCATAAAAAGTCAATTTTTTTTAACTTAATGTGGTTATTATTATTCTTTTTAAAAAGAAATTTTTATTAAGAAAACAAAAAAAAATGGGTATTATTTTAATTACAGCGTCAGGTCGAAAATTAGCGGTACCTGCAAAGCATATAAGTACAACATCAAAAAGTCAAACACTACCACGTTCAATGGGATCTCGTATACCATCACGACCGTCTGGTTCAAAAGTATTAACATCAACGCCACCGGCTGTACGTCGACAATTATCTGTACCAAATGCTGGTGGTTCACCAGCCCGACGTACCAGTCGAAATGTTACACCAACAACATCTACACGAAATTCGAATGCTGGGACACCTCGCTGCAAAACACCTACGGGTACTGCACTAAAAGGAATTGATACAAAATTAGCTCAAGTGATATTAGATGAAATTGTTGAGGGTGGTGCCGGTGTACAATGGGAGGATATTGCTGGTCAAGATGCGGCTAAACAAGCTTTACAAGAAATGGTGATTTTACCATCGTTACGGCCGGAATTGTTTACTGGATTACGTTCACCAGCTCGTGGTTTATTACTTTTTGGACCGCCTGGTTTGTATTTTTTTTTTAATAATTCCTATAATACGAGTCCTGGGATGGGTAATATTTGAAATGGTTCCATTTTAAATACGTATTTTGCGAAATTCGTTTTACATTAAAAATCGAATTATTGATGCTTTTATAAGGTCCATTGTGATGCCTAAGGATGTGAGTGGAGTGGAGCGAATTTTTGTGTGTAGATTAGGAATTGGTAGGATGTGCGGCTGCAGCCGACTTTGATAGGAACTATGCCGATATTCATCTGGAGTTCGTGAAGGAAACTGCAGAAAACCTTCACAAGCATAGCCGGTTACTTCGTTCTTGTCGATACGCCGACAGTTTAGTCAATTAACCGCCGCTTTTTTTTTTCTTAATAATTGACAAACTGCCGATGTCGGGATTCGAACCCATAACCTTCCAGTTCCAAGTAGACATAACGCCTTAGACCTCTCGACCATTTGGACGGTTACAGCAAGATAACGAGTACAATTATTTTTTTGTTCAAATTGTCACGGTCTTATGACGGGATCTGTCATTAAGTTTGTACTGTTGATGTAGTGCACAAACTAAAGGTTCATATTTTGAACTGCGTGGCTGAATCCCACTGCGTGTGAATTTTCTATGAAGTATCTCAATTTACAAGTTAAATATCTTTAAAAAGGCATTTTATCCACCTCTGATACAGAGAGTTCTTGTCTCCCATATGGGAAATCACCTTCCTCAAAAATTTCAGCTAAACAAACCCACGCTAGAAATGATTTGATGAAGACATCATATTTCCCATTCATTAGGTGATACTTTTTTTTTATTAAAAATTTTCATTCTTCTTTTTTTTTTTACAAAGGAAATGGAAAAACATTATTGGCACGCGCTGTGGCTACACAAAGTCGTTCAACATTTTTCTCAATAAGTGCGGCAAGTTTAACCAGTAAATATGTGGGTGAAGGTGAAAAATTAGTACGTGCATTATTCGCAGTTGCTCGAGAACTGCAACCTTCGATAATATTCATCGATGAAGTTGATTCGCTGTTATCCGAGCGATCGAGTGGTGAACACGAGGCTAGTCGTCGTTTAAAAACAGAATTTTTAGTTGAATTTGATGGTTTACCCACAAATCCAGATGGTGAACGTGTTATTGTTATGGCAGCTACAAATCGACCACAAGAATTGGATGAAGCGGCATTACGACGATTTCCAAAACGTATTTATGTATCATTACCAGATTGTCGGACACGTGTACAATTGTTACGTCGATTATTGGAGAAACATGCGTCTCCATTAACTGAAGCACAATTGGAACGATTGTCACAATTAACGGAAGGTTATTCTGGTAGTGATTTAACAGCTTTAGCAAAGGATGCCGCTCTAGGTCCCATTCGAGGTAAGTCAAAATTTATGAATATTATTTAAATGCTCATCAGACAGACAGGCAAAAATTTTAAAAACGCGTGTACTGATTACCAATAGCACCTTTTTTTTGTCAGGGGACTGCACTGGCGACCATTTTTCTTTTAAAATTTTAGTCAAAATCTAGAATAAAATAGTTTATAAAGAAAAAAAATCCATCGTATCTCCCTAAGTTATGTTGTTTTAAGGCTCTACACGATTAAATCGATTGGATAAAAATTCGCGGAGTTAGATGGTCGCCAATTGAAAAAAATTTGGTGTCGAGGTAAACTCTTTAAAGTTTTACTTGTCATTCAACATGAGAAATTTCTGGAGCACCAGAAGTCGACACTTAACACACCTACGCAATCTCTATCGCGTGTGTTCTCTATCTTTTCCTCCTATGAAGCATCTTATAAACCAAAATAAAAACGAAAATTCTGGAATATTTTTAGACTAGTCAACATGTGCCGTTTTTTCGAATTCCAGTGTCGGAATCAAACGGAGCCGAATCACCCGTTTTCAAGCCCTATTTTTATCTCTCAATTAAAATTATAAATATTAGTGGTACAGTTCCGGGAGGTGCAACTTTTTTTATGAAATTTCCTGCTCTTGAAGGATCTTTTTTTCGATTTCCGATATCTACAATAGTTTTTGAGATAATTGCAAAAAACGAAACCTCTTCTTTTTTTTTTACTAAATTGTTTATAAGACTTCCAACTTTTCCAAAAACTTTCTAGATGCAATTACGAATCGAATGACACACCTTGCTTATAATTTTCTGAGAAGGCGAAGTGAAATTCGAAAAAAAGGCACCTGTTGACTAGGTCTATTAACAAAATCTTACATATTGAATAAATTTAATTTTTTGTTTTCTTATACAGAATTAGATCCAGAACAAGTGCGAAATGTTGATTTAAGTTCAGTGCGAAATATAACAATAAATGATTTTTTAGAATCATTAAAACGTATTCGTCGATCTGTTTCACCGCATAGTTTAATTGCTTATGAGAAATGGTCATTAGAATATGGCGAAGTGACACTTTGAATTTTTCGTTTCATTGTTTTTCGTTTTGTTACAAAAAATTTAATTTTTGCATGATGCAAGTAAAACAAAGAGGATCAAAAAGGTCTTTGTGTAAAATCAAATGCTTTTTTTTTTGTTTGTTTGTTTTATTCGCATCTTACACTCTATACTTGTTATGTTTTTCAAAAAAGTAAAAAAAAAAAAACTGGCAACAACGAATCTTACAGAAAACATTGTTAGCTATAATAGATGAACCATTTTAACAAATATGTCTCAGAACACAGTTTCAAAAAAAGAAAAAAGGAAGTTTTTCTTCATATTTATTTGTTTTTTAAATGTCGACCATATTATTTTCGCGGTGATTTACTTTATCAAATTGTAGAAAATATCTTTTGTGGTGTTTTTTTTATTAATTTAGGTTGACTCAAATAAAAAATTGATTTAAAAAGCGATCTGATTTGTTCGGCTTGTTATTTGCGCTTACCTCCCAGACTAGTTGAGTGTCTATCTTTTCAAATCAGATCGTGAGGGCTTTTGAGAATCAGTGGAATTCTCTTGTGAAGTATCATTTCCTCTGTTTGGTCAATCATTCTACTATAAATAAATTTCAAAGGCTCATTTTATTTAAAATTGATTTTTTATTTTTAAATAAATTAAATTTTGCCAACAGTGCCTTTTTGAAATTACACAAAATAAAACATCAACGCTTATCTGTTTAACTTGTAGCGGTCTCGCTACTCAAATTAAATTTACTTTCTTTATTTTAGATATCTTTGCATATCCATTGCCTACTCCGCCTGTTACTAAGGTAATAAACATAAATAATTACCGTAATTAGCCATTTTTCCTCTGAAGATTTTTAAAAAATCCACCAGAGGGAGCACTAGTGTGTGGTACACTGGAAAGCAACGTTAAGCAACGTCCATACCTCGGTAAAAAATTAATCTTTTTAAATTGTTCAAAAAGCATCTTTTTTGCTTGCTTTGGGCTTCATTTCTGTGGATTATTAGACAATTTTATAAAAAAACTCGAATTTGTGAAGCAAAAACAAGAAATCGCTATTTTTGACGGCTTTTCCGATTTTTTTCAAAAAGTACCGATCCAATTTCAATTCAAGATACGTCAATCGATAGGTGTTTTTGATACCTAGAACTATCTTATTAAACTTTTCCTGATCGGAGTTCAAGTTTTTTTTTTATTCGCAAAAAACCATTTTTTTAATATATTCTGATGTTGGTATATGCCAACAACTGGTTCTAATCCAAAAATTACTCAAATTAAAATAAATACTGGAGGGGATCACCACGCTCTCTTGAGTAATTTTTGGATCAGAACCAGCATTGTTGGCATATACCAACATCAGAATATATTGAAAAAATGATTTTTTGCGAATAAAAAAAAAACTTGAACTCCGATCAGAAAAAGTTAAATAAGATAGTTATAGGTATCAAAAAAACCTATCGATTGACGTATCTTGTATTGAAATTGAATCGGTACTTTTTGAGAAAAATCGGAAAAACTGTCAAAAATAACGATTTCTTGTTTTTGTTTCAAAAATTCGAGTTTTTTATAAAAATGTCTAATAATCCACAGAAATGAAGCCCAAAGCAAGCCAAAAAAGATGCTTTTTGAACAATTTAAAAAGATTAATTTTTTGCGGAGTTATGACGTTGCTTCCTAGTGTACCCCACACTATAGTGCTGCCTCTGGTGGATTTTTTAAAAATCTTCAGGGAAAAAGGCTAATTACAGGCGGTGGATATGCAAAGGTTTCTAAAATAAAGAAAGTGCATTTAATTTTAGTAGCGAGACCGCCACTACAAACTCAATAAAATTTAATTGTTTTTCTAAATATTGTCAATTCGGCTGCATGACTATACTCAAAAAGCACAATTGTTTTTAAATTTAATTAGAAATTATTGAGGGCAAAAGTTTTAAAATTTATAACCCATCATAATTTAGGATTTAGAATATTGTTTGCAAAATCATTTTTTTTCAAAGCCATCAATCTGACCCAATATTTTATTAAATTGTCTTTAACAGGACATAATTTCAGTAGTAGTGTTCGTTTTTCTAAATTTTCTAATTGATTTATTGCTTTGTTCAGTCGGTTTTCGAAAAAATGCTTCGGGTAAAATTTGTTCATTATAAATATTCGAAACGATTTTCCAAAATCCGACTGAATAAGGCACAAATCAACTATAAAATTTTTAGAAAAGCATGCTACTTTTTCTGGTCCAGTTTCCTACATTTTTTAAGCAGAGATTGTCACTTAAAGTAATCCTAATTGAAATCTTAGAAAAGAAAGTGGAAAGGATCTCTGAGATAGATGAAACCAAATCGAATGAAATACCTTGAAAAATATTCATTTTTCGTAAATAATCCAAAATTAAAATCTACCGTATCTACCATACATATAGAAATATTGGGACACGGGGTGAACGAGTTTGTGGGAAGTGTTCAGGAGAAGGGATACGAGTAAAAAGTCGCCGAACAGTTTTTGATTTTCTGGCCCAAGATATATATGTATATACTCCATTATCTCAATCTGTGATCAATATGGCGTCCAGTGGCTACCATCTCTTATAATTCAATAAATTGAAAAGAAATGGATGCTGTAGCCAATTGACGTCATTAGGATAAATCGAGTGTAAATGTATACCTTGTCTATATGTACACTCGATTTTCTCAATTAATGCTCAATATGGCGACAACTGGCTACGGTATAATACATCTCTTTTTAATGCATTGAATTAAAAAGATATGTACACTCGATTATCTTAATTTGTCATCAATTAATGGCGTCAAACGGCTACAGTACACATCTCTTTAATTTGTTTAATTAAAAAAGAGATGAACATTGATGTATACTGTAGCCAGTTGATGCCATATTGATGACAAATTTAGGTAATCGAATGTACATTCATGTATACTGTAACCACTGGACGCCATATTGATCATAAATTATATACAGACAATTATACAGTCCGTATTTTTAAAATACGCCCGATCCAGAAACAATGTATAGTGCATCTATCGCTATCTCTGTGCAGGGACTATGATATGGTGTCTTTGTTACATATACATGTAGACACACTCACACGACGGACAATAACGACGATGTATACATGCACGAGTAAGATGCAACTATATATATGACAAGCACTGCCCGTCGCAGCTTCGCCCACGAAAATTGTAATTTTCGTTTATTTAAGTAAATATACTGAATGTTTATGCAAAATTTGAAGTAGATTGGACCAAGGAATCACGTTGTCCCCTACAAATTTTGCCCCCGTTTTTCACCTCCTTAGAGGTTGAATTTCGGAAAATCCTTTCTTATCGGATGCCTACGTCATACAAAGAACACACCTTCCAAGTTTCAGGTCTCTACGATCAGCGGTTTAGGCTGTGCGGTGATCCGTCAGTCATTCAGGACAAAGCATTTTATATGTATAGATTGTAGTTAGAGAGTGATAAGTGTAATAGTTATATGCTATACAATACTGATTTTAATGCAGTTTAAGTGTAACAAAGACACCATAACATAGTACACTACATATAGAGAGCGATAGATACATTATTTTCAGATTGGGTTATTTTAAAATACGGGCTGTATATATAATTGGTGTTAACAGCCAATTTCCGACTGAGCATCTTTCCCCCCCATCTCCTAAAAATTAACGCCCTAAATGGCTTCCCCCTCGGCTAAAAATCACCTTACCATTCGTCCCTATATTTCTATGCCTATAGTATCCACCGATAAAGATTGATATCTTTCTCTTTTTAAGTAGGAAAGACAAAGATACCCATAGATGAGTTATGTATCCAATAAATGTTGATTGAATAAACGAAACGTGTTCAAATAATATCTAGTTTTGCAAATTGATAACTCTCCTCGAACTATTTCGCTATCAATAATGGCTATAAATATGACTCATAAAAATTTTATGTTACAAACATTTTCGAATCTTTGGTGTGGTTCCATTCAAACCCTGCAAGATATTTTCTACAATATAAATAAACTAATAAATATGATGATTAATTTTTTGTTTTTTTAAAAGTTGATTCAAATTTTAAAATTTCCTACAAAATACCTTGCCACAAATTAAGTAATTATTTTCTTATTTTTTTAAACTAAAAGACACTACGTTTAATAAGATTTACATATTGTTTAAGGTCGTATAAGTTTATTATTATTAATTGCTCACATTAAAAATAATTTATTTTGATATTAAAAATATGGAAATGTTTTCATTATCGCCAATGGTAATTTGGTTTTCTTATATTATATTATCGGCATTCAGTACTATGCAATATATCTCATTACGGAATCGGTTTTTTCACGAAGATCCTCGTCATTTCATGAAACGTCAACGTATTGTGCATGGATACCGAACTCAAATGGGAGAATTGACAAAATATGGCAACGAAATGGTAATAGTAATATTTATTTTTTATGCCACTAGCGCCGCTAGTTGTTCATCCGTACTACAATCCGTACCGAAGTGAATATAGTATAATAAATAGGAGTGAAGTAAGCAAGTAACCAGTTTTATTTCGTAGTGATTATTTTGAAGTATACAAATTTGTTTCAACTAATTCCTTATTGAAAAATTGAAATTACTTGATCATTTATTAAAAAAAGTATTTGATTGAAAAAATACTTTGGCTGCAAATAATTTTTAAAATACTATAAACGCGTAATGTTTTTCAATTGAAACTCGCACCTTATACTCTCACCACTGTTTCCGGCATAGAAGCGAGACTACTGACATCTTTTTTTTTGCCAATTATTTATTTACATGGAGTTCGGTATCCTTGTGTAGTATCCATGTGTAAAAATAAAATGTTACATGTAGTGCCGCCTGGACGTTTTGTGAAAAGCTCCTCATACTTCGACAGATAATGTCTAACAAAATCCTACGATAATATTTGTTACCGAAGTCGATAACGAAAACACTTCCTAAAGTATACCTATGTTTCACTTATAGCAATTAAAATTAGTAATTAAAAAAGACTAATCGTATTAATGTGCTTCGTTTTAATATAAAATGTCTAAAGAATTGCTATTTGCACACTGAGATATAGGTAAAAATTGTGCTTATAAATATAAAAGGGACAAATAAGTTTTTTTCTACGCGTCACAGAATCAAAAAAAACGGAACGTAATAACATTATTGATCCATTTTTAAACCCGTTAAGTTAGATCCCTTTATCAATAATTCTTTATGCATTAAAGATGCTTTTTCATGCTGACGCTTGACCCTGGTTTCTAGCGTCCAATTCGGTCACGTGATAAGAATTTAACATGCGCGCCATCTAGAAAAAAATTTAGCGATAAACCTAAATTTGGTTTACATTTTCTGCCGGGTTATTATATTAGCGTCAACGTAATAACTCGAACAATCGCTGCTGTTTCTTCTTTGTGATTTTATAAATATAGCGGGTGCAAAATTAAAATATTAAAAAATACCAGATACAGTTTTGTTTTACTTACAATTACATACATAACCTATAAAGTCTAGGGGTAATATCGATACATTGACTTTCGATACTGATATCTAATTTGACGCTAAACGCTGTAATTTTTCGCTAAAATTTTTTCTAGATGGCACGTATGTCAAATTCTCACCGCGTGGCCGAATTTGATGCTAGAAACCACCGTCAGATTTTGATACCATTGTACTTATTAAGGGCTGTCCGAATGAGGAATTATTCTCTAAATTTGGTTAATAAAATCGAGGTGATTTATTATTGGAATTGTCGTATTTTTAAATGTCTGTATTCAAGTTGAATAAAACAAATCAGAATACAAAATTTATTAATTATATCAGGTGAAAAGACCAAAACGTTAATATTATTTATTCTTGAACAACGTTTCGTCGGTTTTATTCTGACATCTTCAGGTATCTATGTAAAACAGACAAATACATTAAAATTAACAATAATTTACACATAGCAATTTCATTAAATTAACAAATTATATATAAAAAATATACCTTGAATAATTTGTTAAAAAGTATATTTTTTATATATAATTTGTTATTTTAATTAATTTGCAAATTATTGTTAATTTTAATGTATTTGTCTGTTTTACATAGATACCTGAAGATGTCGGAATAAAACCGACGAAACGTTGTATTCAAGAATAAATTATATTAACGCTGAAGTATTTGGTCTTTTCACCTGATTTAATTAATAAATATTCCAATTAAGACCTGAAAATCTTAACTATAAGAATACAAAATGTTTATTTATACGTCGATATAGCTGAATTAATTTGTTTTGACTATTATATGCGCGTAAGGGGAACTTATTTAAAAGTAGAAGGGAAACTTATTATACTGGTTATATTTCACACGTTTAAATAAAATGATAAATGGATTACAAGTGGGGGAAACATTAATATGTTTCCTCCCCGTCATTTTGAAAATAGACTGATCCACTCAAACTGTGACGATATTCGAGGCTTCTTTATAAATGAATATACTTCTACATGATGGCATGCAAATTTTAAGAATTCCGAAAGGGATATATTTAAAACAAAAAAAAACTTATTTGTTTCTTCGATAATTTCGATTGAAAATACGTATTATATGTTTATAAATAATTTTTTACACGAAAACATTTTTGCTACTTTTATATAAATAATCAAAAACAAAAAAACGCATTTTTGATTTGATTGATTAAATTGATGATTATATTAAAAACAAAACAAAAAAGCACCACACACACTCATTATTAATAATTTTAGTAGCTAACATGGACCAAAATTTAGTTTTATATATAAACAATTTGTTCATTTGTGATATTTATTTAATTCTTATTATATTTAAATATTATTAATTGTTAGTTATAAATAATTATTTGTTATTAATTTTTATTTTTGTATAACAGTCAAAACTTAATTAATATAATTACAGTATATATGTATATATAATATATATGTGTATACATAGATGTGCAATCGATTTGTTTTACCTGATCGAGAAAACAAAAAAACATATACTTAAATATTTTTATTAAATGTTCATTTTTTTGTAGGATTGTGTAAAACATGCAAAACGCTTCTTTCTATTTGAAGTACTACACACTGGCAAAGAAAATGGAATTATACTAGATAGTATAGAAAAAAAAGTTCAAAAACTAAAACCCGGCTACTGAAAAATTGCACTATAAAACGAAAAGATTCTCATCTGAAATTGTTATGTACAAACTATTCAATATTGATCGTCTATTAAATAAACAACTTACACGTAATTTATTTTAATGTATTTAATAGATATTCATAATGCTGTTCAGAGGATAGCCGTGGTTATATGCCACTTTGCCCTTAAGCCGACTTCGAAAGTTGGCAACGGTGTGTATGTAATAATTTAACATCCGTTTAGAACTCATTCATTATTTAGTTCTAACTTGTGTAAAATTGCCAGACAATTTCTATTTTTTCTTCCATTTTCTTAGCCAGTGAATAGTATTTTAAACAATCATATAAATTTATTTTTTAGGTAATAAATAAAATTTCTACTAATAATGATTGCCACAGAAAAATTTTCCACGTTCTTCGATATAACAATTACGAGGTAATTAAAAAATTGACAATAAATAAAAAATTATCGTCTTTGTCCAATAGGAAAAAAGGTTTATATATTTTTTAAAGAAAAGTTTATGGGACGGTAGTCATAGACCTTGCTTATTATGTAAAAGCTCTTTTTTATCCGAACAAAATGTGACAAATGCTTTTTATGTTGTATCAAAAGCAAAAACAATTGGAAATAAATCATGCGGACATGTCGAAATGGACTAGTTAGGTTTATTTTATGAACACCTAAATCAAAAAATTTGTTCTCCGATCTATATTTTCAACCGTTACAAAGTCAGGACTAAAGTTATAATATCCTAACATTTACTAAACAAGTACAGGGGTGTAAAAAATTCCTATTGAATGGATGAATATTGTTTATTTTTGAAAAGTTTAAAAGTTTTTATTTCTGAACAGCAGGGTTAAGCTACGAGATAGGAACCAAAATTACTAATAAGTTCCACTAACGGAAAAGTGATCTTAAATACTAACTTATTTTAAAAATATTTATAAATAATGCTCAAAATATGATGGTTCCTTGAAATATTTTGAAATTATATACGTTTTAAGTATTAATTAACATTTAATTCATACATGTTTGCGATAAATCTACTTTATTTAAGTATCGTTTAAGGATGTTCCAGCATGAAACCACTTTTCGACAGATTTTGCTCATTTTTTTTCAAAGACTAAAAATAACGTTTTCTAATAAATCCCGAAGTTTCAGAATTTTTGACCGTTTAGAACGCGAGATAATTAATATCAAAGTAATCAGTTTCTCTCACTCTCTCTCATTAGAAGCTATAAAACTTCATGCCAATACTCGACAGAATTTAAAAAAAAAACTAGGATAGTAAAGATAAATATTTATTAAATACATTTTTTTTAAATCGCGTTTTACCGTTTTGTTTTCGAAATATAAAAGTTAAAAATTATTTTTTATTTTAATACTATGAAAAAATTAACTCGTCAGCCAGGAATCGAACCTCGGGCTCTGACATTTGTCTATAAAGTATACACTAGTCTTCTACAGTTTGTCCTACGTAACCGAAATGGAATTTGGACAAACATCATATTGTTGACGCTTAAGTATACACAAATAAATATATATGAATTATTTTTTATTTCAAAATTACATTAATTTATATATTTGAATAGTGAATATATCTATGTGTTGTATATAAGTGTATATGTATTTGTTCAATAATAAAAGTAAACCGGGTTTTTTGTCCTGATTATATAAGACAGTGCTGGAACTACCTTAAGCGAAAATGTTTTTATATTCAGTACTTAATAAATTAAATTAATTCGAGTATCTTGATAGGAGAAAATTCTGCTACCAACATGTAACAGAAAATTTTTCTGTGGCAATTAGTTCTTTTTCTATTTTAAATATAATGCCGGAGTAACATTTGTATCGAAAGGCGTATAAATGAGTTGGTTGGCTAACGTTTGAAATGCTCCAAAATAGTAAAAAATTAAGCAGTTAAAATAGCATAGTTACTATTATTTTTCTATTCTAAAGATTCGTAGTCAAGTATGTTCTGTTTTTTAATTTTTAGCATCACAATGCAGACCATTCATTAGTAGAGGGGATTTGAATTAACAAATTTTTTGCAATAAAATCTTTTCCCCAGAAATGATTTTATCTGATAATTAAAAAAAGTTAGACCCAGACGGATTCATGCTTAACTATTTCGATAAGAACAAAAGTCATTATTTCGCGTCTAACTTAAAAAAATGAAAAAGTACTGAAATACATGGATTGTATAATGACTACGAAACCCTATTTATGTCTTTTATGACACACTTGGAAAAATTTTGTTATGAAATTCCTTCGTACAAATTTTTAACAAAATTAGAATTCAATGTATATTTTCCGTTTTAACAAGAATCATAGAAATTGATTGCTATATGTTTTGTTTCAAATTTTAATAAAGTAGAAATTCTAAGACAAAGGAATTTATGGAGTTCTTTTTGGAAAATTTTGTCTGTGTCTATGTTTTAAATTGATAAATTTTCATGATATTTTTAAATATGGATCAGCTTTTAGTAAAATCTTGAAAAATTTACAAAATAGGTTAAATTGTTGCGGCTGTTCAGGATAGGGCTCACTTGGACCATAAGTGATACCGAGAGAGGTTGATCAATCCTTACTACTACTCTTTATACCATTTGGAGCTGTTCAAGTACAACAATAGGACATTGACGCCAGTGGACGTTAGCTCAAAGAATTATTGACCCAGAAGGGCGAGTCTTATCATAATAAAAGCTGGGCATTGTCAGAAACCTTTTCATAATAAGAGCAGACAGATTCTGCATGTTTTGCGCCCAGTCAGTGTCCTGTAATGGATGCTACAACGTTATCTATAAATGACCTCCGTAGAGACTTTCCTAGTACATGTAGCCACATAAGTAGCGCTCTTTTTCAAATTTTTATAGTTGATTTGTGCCTTATTCATTCGGTTTTTGGGAAATGTTTCGAATATAAGTTGTTAGTATATTTATAATGAACAACTTTTATTCGAAGCATTTTTTCGCAAACCGAATAAATAAGACACAAATCAAGACCCAAGCTCCCTCCCGACCATAATCGAGTTTCTTTCAGGAGTAGCTTACAGTTTGCAAAGATCGTAGGGTTTACAGTACCTTGAAATGACCTACAAATTAAGTTATTACTGTTAAATATAAATCGATTATATATTTTTCGACTAATTTGGTATTGAGATCAATCAATTCACCCAGTAGTATCTTTTTGAAGATTCGTCCAAAAAGGGAAATTATCTAGCAGATAAGCTAATCTGTGAATCAGTATTCCATAAACTTCTTTGTCTGAAATTAGAAAATAAAATACTAATAGAAAAAATAACATAAGAATTTTGGGCTTTTGCATGTGTTTAAAAAATATTGACAGTAAGCTTCCGAATTTTGTACCTTGTATAAAAAAAAACAAAAACACTAAACAGACCGAGTACCTTACAAACAAACATACACATACAGAGAAAAATGGTTTACTATTTACAAAAAATAAAAATACATTTTATTATGTCCCAGTGTAATTTTGAAAAACGATTGCTTCACAAATGGTCTAAGAGCTGGCTACATAAAAGTGAACTGATCGAACATAGTCGTGATTTTTTCTCATAAGTTTCCAATGGATATCGCCGTCAAAGCAAAGGCCGCATTTTGCAGAAGTCTCATTGAAGGCGGAGAGTGTGGTTGGGGCTCAATCGTGTAGAGATTGAACAAAAAAAAAAAAACGATCGAACATAGTTCTGAAAATTGGTATAGTATTACATTTTAAAAATAATAAATTGAAAGCAAATGTTCCCAGAATTGTAGGTTAGGGCCCAACCGCTCCCAGAAGCGATAAAGTAGTTAACTTTGAGTTGAAATTGTACTCATAAAACATAGTTCTGCAAGTTTACGATACAATTAGACTATTCATAAATTTGCAGAAGTTAAAAGTGAGGCTAAATAACCAAAAATTTTAACTTAAAAAATTTATCTCAACTCCACACGATTGACCCCCACCAACACTCTCCGCCTCCAATGAGACTTCTGCAAAATGCGGCTCTCGCTTTGACGATATCATTGGAAACTTAAGAGAAAAAATCACGACTATGTTCGATCACTTTTATGTAGACAGCTCTTAGTCTAAAAAACTAAACTAACCGTAAACAAATAATTTATTAGAATTTATGAATTAATTAATGATTATGCACAGTTTACAAAGTACATGTTGCGCACATGTTATCAATAATTTAAAAAAAAAATCATCCATGTATCGTCCTCTTTATGATAATAATAATAAATAATACAACAACAAAAAAAAAACATCCATCTTGTAGATTTGAAAATTGTCCTCCCATAAGTTGCTTTAAAAAAATCATCCAAATATATTTATTTCTATTTATTTTTAAACAAAAGTAAAATCAATTTGATGTAAAATAAAATGATCAATAAAAGTCATTTATTATTTCATACTTGAGTTTTCATTTTATTCTTAAGTTTTTCAGATCATACCGTGAGTAATTTGAAATCCAAATTCCCGATCCTAATTGATGATGGACAGCTTCCCAGGTTCCCAGATCCATTTTATGATGGTGGACAGTTCTATTCATCTCTACCTCTCCTTTTTAAGTAATGCCAACTTAAAACTTATTGATGCTATCATAGACATAGTATTTACTATGTCTATGGATGCTATCATTACGGAATGCACTCTGTCTCTCCTCAGCGACACATTGTACATGCTGCGCAGAATAGGTCGCTCGGAGGATAGAGAGAATATATATAATCGGCACCGTAATGTTGGACAGCTTCCACTTATAGAAACTGTTCATATAGAAGTATTAAATATATGATTTTTTTATTTTGGTTATGTATTAAAAGTGACTGCATTGTACATATTATCTCTATGGACTGCATGTGGTTTGGATTAACAAAATTTAATTCTTTCTGGCAATTAAGAAGGATAATCAAACAAAATAATTGAAATAAATTCACAACGTTCAAATTCAAAATACTAATCTGTAATTATATGTGAATTAAAATATAAAATAAAAATGTCCAATTGTCCATTTAATCAGTTAATTAAAGAAGACGAAATTAAAGTTGAACCAGAGTTACTTTCAGAATCTGAAATAAAAGATGAAGTATTAGAAGACAATACTTCAATGGAACATCAACTTATTCTAGTAAATAATCCTCCGTTAATCAAATTTGAAGAGATTAAAATAGAAGAATATCATACAGAATCACTAAATAAAGATGAAATTGATGAAGAAACTGCGTCAATGGAACATCAACCAATCCAAGAAAATTATTCTTTATCAATTAAAGAAGAAGATATTAAAGTTGAACAAGATTTACATACAGAATTAATATCTAAGAATGAAGAAACTGTTAAAACCTTAGAAAAGCTTTATACTTGCGATGTTTGTGAAAAAAAATTCGCTATCAAAAGCAGTTTATATAGACATAAAAGAATACATAGAAAATTAATTTCTCAAAATGAAGAAACTGATAAAACATTAGAAAAGCTTTATACTTGCGATGTTTGTGAAAAAAAATTTACTATCAAAAGCAGTTTAAATAGACATAAAAGAATACATACAGAATTAATTTGTAAAAATGAAGAAACTGATAAAACATTAAAAAAGCTTCATACTTGCGATGTTTGTGAAAAAAATTTCACACACAAAAACAGTTTAAATAAACATAAATTAATTCATACTGGTGAAAAGCCATTTTCGTGTGGCTTTTGCAAAAAAAAATTTACACAGAAGACCGGTTTAATTTATCATCAACGAACTCATACCGGAGAAAAACCTTTTCCATGTGATGTTTGTGATAAAAAATTTAGCCAAAAAAGAAGTTTAGTTCAACATAAACGAATTCATACAGGTGAACGTATTTCATGTGAAATCTGTGAAAAAACATTTATACATCAATGCAGTTTAGTTCAACATAAACTAACTCATACTCATGATAAACCTATGTTTGTGATCGAATATTTGTCCAAAAAAACGATTTAGTTCGATATAAACGAATTAATAGAAAAGAGAAACGCAAATTAATAGAAAACGCATGTGTAAAAAACGAATATGAAAAATAAATTTTGTACAACCGTTGTGTTTTATAAAATTGTAATTAAATATGTAAAAAAGGTTTTTTTTAATAAAATTAATTCGTTAAAATAAAATAATCATGTTTTATCTTTTATATCCATACCTCAGCCTATTGTTGAATTGGAAATATAATTCGGATATAAGTAGATACTTAGAATAACTTATTTATTATTTCCAAATAAAGGTTTATTTATTTATCTTTTATATTTAATATTGAAATTTAATTAAACATAAACGAATTCATTCAGGAGAAAAACATACTTTTAATCACTGATCTTTAAATAACTACCCTTTCAATTGTGTATGTTATTTCACGTTTAGACCCATAAGGGATACTCTGTCCAGTTATATAGAGGTTAAGGATCTTAACATTACGGATGGAGGATCCGTCCGTATCACTGACGTAGAGTAGGCAAGCCGAGTCAAAAGTTGTCCCTCAGATAGCTGCAGATAGAGAATCGCTGAGGTAGATCTATCTCTTTTTAATGACCAATATATAATCATTATATATTAGTCATTTAGATAGAAATAGCTCTACCTCAGCGATGTCTGACCTCTCTTTCTATTGAGGAGACGTTTCCTCTTACACGCGCGCCTATGACTTACCTACTCTATATATATTATCTCTATGATTTTTTTCATAGAGATAATATCTATGATTTTTTTACTTTGGTTATGTCGTTTGGTATACTGTCTCTATGATATAATGTCTATGATGTCGTAGATAAAGTATTGGGTTATGTTCTAAAAGTGACTGCATTGTACATATTATCTCTATGGACTGCATGTGGTTTGGATTAACAAAATTTAATTCTTTCTGGCAATTAAGAAGGATAATCAAACAAAATAATTGAAATAAATTCACAACGTTCAAATTCAAAATACTAATCTGTAATTATTTGTGAGTTAAAATATAAAATAAAAATGTCCAATTGTCCATTTAATCAGTTAATTAAAGAAGACGAAATAAAAGTTGAACCAGAGTTACTTTCAGAATCTGAAATAAAAGATGAAATATTAGAAGACAATACTTCAATGGAACATCAACTTATTCTAGTAAATAATCCTCCGTTAATCAAATTCGAAGAGGTTAAAATAGAAGAATATCGTACAGAATCACTAATTAAAGATGAAATTGATGAAGAAACTGCGTCAATGGAACATCAACCAATCCAAAATATTAAAGTTGAACAATATTTACAAACAGAATTAATATGTACGAATGAAGAAACTGTTAAAAAATTAGAAAAGCCTTATACTTGCGATGTTTGTGAAAAAAAATTCACTATCAAAAGCAGTTTAAATAGGCATAAAAGAATGCATACAGGTGAAAAGCCATTTTCATGTGAATATTGTGATAAAAAATTTGATACTAAACAGCTTTTAGTTCACCATAAACAAATTCATACTGGAGAAAAACCATTTTCATGTGATGTGTGCGATAAAACATTTAGCCGCCAAAGCAATTTAAATGTACATCAAGCAATTCATACCGGAGAAAAACTTCTGTCATGTGATGTCTGTAATAAAACATTTACTGATAGATCGAATTTACGTCGACATATACGAACTCATACTGGAGAAAAATTTGCATGTGATGTGTGCGATAAAAAATTTAGCCGCCTAAGCAATTTAAATGTACATCAAGCAATTCATACCGGAAAAAAACCTTTGTCATGTGATGCCTGTGATAAAACATTTACTGATAGATCGAATTTTCGTCGACATAAACGAACTCATACTGGAGAAAAACCATTTTCATGTGATGTATGTGATAGAAAATTTATTGATCTAACGAGTTTACGTAGACATAAACCATCTCATACAGAGGAAAAATCATTTTCGTGTGACTTTTGCAAAAAAAGATTTGCACAGAAGACCGGTTTAATTTATCATCAACGAACTCATACCGGAGAAAAATCTTTTTCATGTGATGTTTGTGATAAAACATTTATTTATCGTCAGAGTTTACGTCGGCATAAACAATCTTCTCATTCAGACGAAAAGCCATTTGCATGTGATGTGTGTGATAAAAAATTTAACTTTAAAAGCAGTTTAATTGAACATAAACGAATTCATACAGGTGAAAAACTTTTTTCGTGTGATGTTTGTGATAAAACATTTACACGCCAATGCAAGTTAGTTCAACACAAACTAACTCATACTGGAGAAAAACCATTTTCATGTGATGCTTGTGATCAAACATTTAGTAATAAAAGAACTTTGATTAAACATAAAATAAGACTCCATACTGAGGAGAAACCTATGTTTGTGACCGAATATTTGTCCAAAAAAACGATTTAGTTCGACATAAACGAATTCATAGAAAAGGGAAACGAACCGTTTTGTTACATAAAATTGTAATTAAATATGTAAAAAATGTTTGTTTTTTAATAAAATTGATTCGTTAAAATAAAATAATCATGTTTTATCTTTTATATTTAATATTGAAATTTAATTAAACATAAACGAATTCTTTCAGGAAAACATATATTTTAAACACTGATCTTTAAATAACTACCTTTTCAATTTTCTATGTTATCTCATGATTAGACCCATAAAGATACTCTGTCCAGTTATATAGAGGTCAGTGATCTTAACGTTAACTTCTTCGTGACTTAAGATTTTTATTTTGGCTAGAAAATGAGCTTTCATGACAACATACAAATTTATTATTTTCTTGATCTCACCAAAAAGTAAATACTTCAGTTTGTTATAGGATTCAATGACCTTAGTAAAGAATACAAGACCGTGGTCTTGTATTCTTTAACCAGAGATAGTAGATTATTACTAATATAATATAGATAATTAATTACTAATCTCTGCTTATATAGACAATTTATATTACAATCACCGATTAATAATATTTAGTTAACAGCGCTGCCATCTGTTAATAAAGTATTGCTTTATTATTGTCAGTATGGTTTTTTATTAAGCAAAGAATCTCACCAAAAAATAATATTAAGTTAACAGCGCTGCCATCTGTTAATATAGTACTGGTTTGATTTTTTAGTTTAGCAAAGAATCTCACCAAAAAATAAATACTTCAGTCAGTAATAGGATTCAATGACCTTAGTCAGTTATAATAAAAACACTTTTGGTTACTAAAAAATATTATCGGATTTTTCCAAGGGTCTAAATAATTCCCAAAACTGGGTTTGAAGTTGAATAAATATGAAAAAATGTCTTATATAGACAATTTATATTAGTATCGCATATAGTATTCCTCCATTCTTGTAAAGACGCGTTTATTTATTCTTTGAAAATTTTCTGATTGGATTCATTAGATTTTCGAAAAAAAAATGTTTAGAAAAGTTGTGTTGTATTTTTTTAATATATAAACGAACAACAATTTATTCGACAACAATTTTTCAAAAATCTGTACAAATTGGTTAAAATTTAAAAAAGGACCGCCATTTTTTTAACCGATTTTTCCATAAACTTTTATGACTGCAATAAATTTTGACCAGGTGGAAATTTGAAGGTTTACCTACCTGTCATAAAAACTGATTATGGTTACTTGGCTGGGTAGCTGAATCTGATGGAAACAACGCCTACTCATAATTACGGTTTGTTTATATAACATTATTTACATAAACATTTGAATAATATTTGTATTTTCTTAACATACAAACCGGATGAAAATTACCTACTCATATATTTTTCTAATTTACATTCCCCCTTCAGAAAAATCGATGTCGAAATTCGTTGAAATTAAAATAAAGTGAAAAATTTTATTTCTTTTTTATTGAAATAAAAATTGTTACATCATTTAAAATAAATTGGCAGCCTTTTTCCTTCTAGAGCGAAATATTCCAGAACTCCAGTCGCAATTAAAGTAAGGAATTATGTGAAAGGACAAAGGATATTTCTAAGAATTTTATTTATTTTAAGTAAAAAAAAAATCGTTGTATATATTTTTGATATAAAAATTATTACTCTTATTTAAGTAAATTTTCACAGCCTTTTTCAAAAAGGCCGCTTTTGGATCGATAATTAATTTAAACCTTCTTTTCAATAATTAATTCTTATAAAATAAACACGATATTTGGTACTCGTTTCCACACCCACCCAGTGAGGTAGAGTACTTGGGCGCGTTTTTTTTTACGTGGTCTCCCCAGTAGGCCTATCCACGATGACAAGACGACGGACATTACCTTCCTAGCTATATATAATTCGCGCGCGTAGGGAAAAAAAAATACATGTTATATATAAAAACAATCAAAAAAAAAAATAATAATAATAATGAAAAAAATATAAATATAATATAATGAAAAAAATATAAATATAAACAATTCCTGAAAAAAAATTATGGTTAGCCCTAAAAAAAAATTATGATTATCCCTGAAAAAAATGTATGATTATACCTGAAAAAAATTTATGATTATCCATGAAAAAAAAAATTAAAAACAATAATATAAACATTTAAAAAAATATATATTATATGCTAACACAGTACCGTTTCATCTCGAACCAGTTGCTCTGCTCCCTGATACACAAATCACTCACTTTTCACTGCACTAATCACTCACTTCTCACTACACTAATCACTCACTTCTCACTGCACTAATCACTCACTTCTCACTACACTAATCACTCACTTTTCACTACACTAATCACTGCACTAATCACTCACTACTTCCCTAATCGCTACTTCGCTCAGATAAAACATTATTAATTTTAATGAAATTATGAAATCCACCCCACCAAACCCCTGACAAGACAACCGTTTTATATACATTACTTGCAGAAAAATATCTTTTAAATATTGAGAAATTTTCGTAATTTGATGTAAATATTTAAGATGAAATGATTCTAACTTGACTTCGAAATAAATTTAGAAATTTCATGAACAAAATTTTAATTTATTCATAGAAAGAAAATTTCAGTCGATATCATTCATCATCATATAGGTCATAAGATTTCGTGCACGAAAAAATATTTACGGCTTACGACAGCACAAACCAATGCACACATACATACATACATACACACATAGATCTTTTCAAAAGTGATTTCAAAACGCGTGGGGATATTACAGAAAATTAAATCCAATATTTTGATATAGAAAATCCTACACATTTTGGCTGGGAATTTAACCCAACCATAAGCTCTGTCAATCATAAACGACTCAGTATTTTCGATGACAAGTTCAAGTCGTAAATTTGAATTTTAATAGTTAAGAAATTCATTTTTCACATTATTTTGGCAACGATGATTTGATATTAAAAGTCCTACACATCTCGGCTGGGAATTGAATCCAACCAAGAACTTTGATGATTTAATTTAGGGAAAATCCTACACATGTTGGCTGGGAATTTAACCCTACCAAAAACCCTGTCATTCATAAACGGCACAGTATTTTCGATGATAAATTCAAGTCCTAAATGTGAATTTTAATAGTTAAGAAATTCATTTTTCACATTATTTTGGCAACGATGATTTGATATTAAAAGTCCTACACATCTCGGCTGGAAATTGAATCCAACCAAGAACTCTGATGATTTAATATCGAAAATCCTACACATGTTGGTTGGCTGGGAATTTAACCCTACCAAAAACTCTGTCATTCATAAACGACACAGTATTTTCGATGACAAATTCAAGTCCTAAATTTGAATTCTAATAGATAAGAAATTCATTCTTCACATTATTTTGGCAACGATAATTTGATATTAAAAGTCCTACACTTCTCGGCTGGGAATTGAATCCAACCAAGAACTCTGATGATTTAATATGGAAAATCCTACACATGTTGGCTGGGAATTTAACCCTACCAAAAACTCTGTCATTCTTTAAAGACGAAGTTTGATTTATTCGTAGTAAGAAAATTTCAGTCGTTATCATTCATCATATTGGTCGTAAGATTTCGTGCACGAAAAAATATCTACGGCTTACGACAGCACAAACCGATACACACATACATACACACACACACATAGGTCTTCTGAAAAAGGATTTCACATTATTTTGGCAACGTTGACTTGATATTAAAAATCCTAAACATCTCGGCTGGGAATTGAATCCAACCGAGAACTCTGATGATTTAATAGGGAAAATCCTACATATGTTGGCTGGGAATTTAACCCAACCATAAGCTCTGTCAATCATAAACGACACAGTATTTTCGATGATAAATTCAAGTCGTAAATTTGATTTCTAATAATAGATAAAAATCATTTTTCACATTATTTTGGCAACGATGATTTGATATTATAATCCTACACATCTCGGCTGGGAATTGAATCCAACCAAGAACTTTGATGATTTAAAAAGGATAAAAGGGATAATTCATTTTTCACAATATTTTGGCAACGATGATTTGATCATAAAAATCCTAAACATATCTCAGCTGGGAATTGAATCCAACCAAGAACTCTGATGATTTAATAGGGAAAATCCTACACATGTCGGCTGGGAATTTAACCCTACCAAAAACCCTGCCATTCGTAAACGAGTCAGTATTTTCGATGATAAATTCAAGTCCTAAATTTGAATTCTAGTAATAGATAAAAATCATTTTTCACATTATTTTGGCAACGATGACTTGATATTAAAAATCTTAAATATCTCGGCTGGGAATTGAATCCAACCAAGAACTATGATGATTTAATAGGGAAAATCCAAAACACATGTTGGCTGGGAAATTAACCCTACCAAAAACTCTGCTATTCTTTAACGACAAAGTTTGATTTATTCGTAGAAAGGAAATTTCAATCGATATCATTCATCATATGGGTCGTAAGATTTCGTGCAAGAAAAAATATCTACGGCTTACGACAGCACAAACCAATACACACATACATACATACACAAGTAGATCTTCTGAATAGTGATTTCAGGACGTGGGGATATTACAGAAAATTAAATCCAATATTTTGTACTTGAAAATCCTACACATCTTGGCTGGGAATTTAACCCAACCATAAGTTGCCATTCATAAACGACTCAGTATTTTCGATGATAAATTCAAGTCCTAAATTTGAATTCTAGTAATAGATAAAAGTCATTTTTCACATTATTTTGGCAACGATGATTTGATATTAAAAATCCTACTCATCTCGGCTGGGAATTGAATCCAACCAAGAACTCTTATGATTTAATAGGGAAAATCCTACATATGTTGGCTGGGAATTTAACCCAACCATAAGCTCTGTCAATCATAAACGACAAAGTATTTTCGATGACAAATTCAAGTCCTAAATTTGAATTCTAATATAATAGATAAAAATTCATTTTTCACATTATTTTGGCAACGTTGACTTAATATTAAAAATCCTAAACATCTCGGCTGGGAATTGAATCCAACCGAGAACTCTGATGATTTAATAGGGAAAATCCTACACATGTTGGCTGGGAATTTAACCCTACCAAAAACTCGTGTCATTCATAAACGACAAAAGTATTTTCGATGATAAATTGATGCCGTAAATTTGAATTCTAATAATAGATAAAAGTCATTTTTCACATTATTTTGGCAACGATGATTTAATATTAAAAGTCCTACACATCTCGGCTGGGAATTGAATCCAACCAAGAACTCTGATCATCTAATAGGAAAAATCCTACACATATTGGCTGGGAATTTAACCCTACCAAAAACTTTGATGATTTACCGCTTTTATTTCCTAAATTCTGATAGAAAAATTCAATTTTGTATACAGAATGTAGCTTACGTAGGTGCGACCAAAATCATCGGCCATATGATTCTGGCCAAACCATTTACCCATACCAAAACCATTGGCCGTATGGTTTTGGTTGAGTAATTTTAAAAATTACAATCTGTATACAGAAATAAAAATTTTCTAAAAGAATTTAGAAAACTTTTCAATTCGAATTTGAGACAAATTCGAAAAAAATAGTGATAAATCACAATTATGTATATCGGGAGTAATTGTTTCTAGTCCCCCAAAAACAAGTATGTACTTGGTCGAATACAACTGTACAGGGTGATCAAGTATTGTTATTAATGTCATAAGAAGATACTAATTCTAGAAAAATGGATTTTAACATGGATCTGAACATAACCAAGAACTCTGGCATTCATAAACGACACATGAGGGCTGGGAATTGAATATAAGACCTCTGATATTTTGATTCTGAAATCCTACATATCTTACCTGGGGATTATACCCATAGACCTCAGATGTTTTGGTATGGAAAATCCTACAAATCTTGGCAGGGAATTTAACCCAACCAAGAACTCTGGCATTCATAAACGTATTTTCAAAGATAAATTAAAGTCCTCAAAAAAATATTCATCTCAACGCACAAAAATCAACTATAATTATCTAATATTAGAAACCAAAACTTTTGAAATTAATTCGTTTAATTTATCAAAATGGCGGGCACATGTAGGTACATTCATGTCCATGGACATGATTGTAAAATATGGATATCTTCTAAAAAAAAAAAGATTCCAAATTTGTCGAAAATACATTAAGGTTTTAGAAAAATGAATTTTAATTATCTATTATTCTCGTAATTTGAACAAACATCTTATATCAGAAAAGCCTAACACATCTTGGCTGGGAATTTTGCCTAATCAAGAAGTCTGGCACTGTATTTTCGATGATAATTTAAAGTTGTAAATTTGAATTATAATAAATTATATATTAGAAATTCATTTTTGATATTAATTACAGGTCATCAATGTTTTAATATGAAAAATCCTACACATCTTGCCTAAGCCGTATTGAACCGGCATCTAAAATAATTCAAAATATCCTCAAAAAAAATATTCATCTCGACGCCATCTAACTAATTAATTATCTAATATTAGAAACCAAAATTTTTTGAAATGAATTTGTTTCATACCTTTTCATTTAAAGTTACGATTTTGTCTTTGTTTCACATAGATTGCCAAAAAAACGAATGTAAAGAAATGAATACGCAATATTTTACATCTTTGTTCATCATATTATAAAGTGTGCGAACATCGCATGCGCATAAAACCCTATAAAAATGCTTATCAGAGGGGAAGAGAGTCATATATTGCAAAATTCCGCCAAAATAGTTTTTATCTAAAATATGGAAAATTTTTCAAAAAAAAACTATCACTAACCTTTAGAATAAGCTTTAAAAGAGTTTAAAGCAATCAATTTCCATAATCGATTAAAATAATCCCGAATTTTATGAGTTTTACTCATCAAAAACTGCATAGCATCACTTTGGGCTATTTTCGTGCGAAAAATTATTTTAGTCAAAATAACAAATATCTAATAAAAAAAAAAATATATATATATATAGTATATGGAAAACTAAATTTTTTTAAAGGAATTCGTCCCAAATATAATCTTTTCATTTAAAGTTACGATTTGTCTTTGTTTCAAATATAGATTACCAAAAAACCAATGTGAAGAAATGAATACGCAATATTTTACGTCTTTGTTCATCTTATTGTAACGTGTGCAAACATCACATGCGCATAAAACCCTATAAAAATGCCTATCAGAGGGGAAAAGAATCTGCATATATTGCAAAATGCCGCCAAAATAGTTTTTATCTAAATCACGGAAAATTTTTCAAAAAAAACTATCCCTAATCTATAGAATAAGCTTTAAAAGAGTTTAAAACAGTAAATTTCCATAACCAATTAAAATAATCCCGAATTTTATGAGTTTTACTCATCAAAAACTACATAGCATCACTTTGGGCTATTTTCGCGCGAAAAATTATTTTCATCAAAAATACTAGATATTAGAAAGAAAATATTATCCAAAACGATTTGAAATTAATTTTAAAAAGATGTTAAGCTATGATTAAACCAAATGTTGTACATGAAATTCCAAAAATTCACACCCAAGCCATATAACCGTTAGGTATAACACGCCATATTTTACTAACACAAAATTACCGAATTTTTCACAAAAATACGAAAATTTTTCAATATAATGTACTAGAACGATTCACTTACCAGATATTTGGTGGAAAGATCCAAAAATTTTCAATAAAAAAAATAAATTTGAGACACATACGAAATCACTTGTGCTCAGTTTGAAGACGCGATGATAAAAGAACGAGCTACCGGTTTATCTACGGGAAGGGGTAGTATACCATACGGCATGTATGATGAATAATATCGATTTGTTTTAGACCATTTCAGATTATATCTATATTCATACAATTAGATAAGGTTTTGTATATAGGTAATCGAAATATAACATATATAAAGGCTGATTCACGTTTATAATTAAACAAATTTGTTTAATTTAAAAAAAATGATCATTTTTGGTTTAAAATAATCTTTCTTCTATATCTCTTACAGTTATAAAGATAGATATTTTGGCCGCTTTTCACACGCACAGACCGATGAAAAATTATTTTCTACGATTCATATACTTATTCCACCATTACAAAATCAGGACTAAACTTATAATACCCATGCAATGTATATAATTTATACCAGATATATAAAAATCTCAGAAAATAAATAGGGGCCAATAAGATGTAGCGGTATCGCTTCTTCATTAAATGATTATTATAATTTTGTTCATCATTTTTATCTGTTGCATAACAACTATAACTTCCCTCTATTATCACGGTTGCTTTGAATGTTAACAACCATGGTAATTTACATATTAAAAATATAACATTTCATAAATCAAATCAATAAAGATCAATTATATCTTTTATACATATTTATTATTTATTTAAATAATAATTATTTAATATAACTATCATCTACCATTACAAGGTAATATCGCTGTCTTTGGTAGATTGTGAAAATTGAAAACTCAAACGTAACGCACGTTCTTAGAAATCTATGTGTGACCTCAATGTTGGATCGTCCCAGTAATTTGGAGAAAAACCCAAATAACTTTTGCTGTCTTCGATATTAATGTAAATATAAAGGTATAAAGTATATAGATAATTAAAAATAGAAAAACGCTCATTTCTATAATGACGTCACTATAAGGTATATATATATATATATATATAGAGTGACAGCCTGTAATTTCCGCAGAAATAATCAACTGTCCTATTGCGTAAAGCAATTCAAATTAATTTTATATTCTTTTGTTTATTAATTTTTATATATTAAAAAAAAACTGTACTAAATATATCTAAATAGCCCTGTACCAAACAAAAAAAGGTTAGCTACTCTGTGCCAGTTTCAACAAATTTTAGATTCCCACAAAAACATTGCAATGCTGTAAGAATTGTTCGTTCATATGTGAAGTTCGTCTGCTTAGGTGTTGTGTATGCTATGTGTTTTTTAATCCGACTTCAAAAAAGGAGGATGGTTCTCAATTCGTCTGTATTTGTTTTATGTTTGTTACCTCAGAACTCCGTCATTTATAAACCGATTTTGAATTTTTTTTGTTTTGTTTTAAAGAGTTTGATTTCCGATTGATCCCATTGTCTGATGAACGGATCCCCTGGAAATCGAGGAAAACCCTCATTTTATATGTGATAACCGATTTCTGCGAAATTTTTTTTTTTTAAGGATATACTCATTCATAATGGGAAAATAAGAAAATCTTTTTAAAAACCGACTTCAAAAAAATTTTTGCAAAATGCACTAAAAATTAAAAAAAAAACGGATATAAAAAATGTGTTATAAAAAAATGCACTAAAAATTAGTTGGTCGTTTAGTAGGTCTAGTCTATTAAGACAAATAAAATAAGTTATAGAACTTCAAAGTCACTAAAAAGCGAGAAATAAAACCTATTTTGACAAAATGGAAACCCGACTTCGAAAATCAAATATTCTATAACAAAAAATGCTCTAAAAAGTAAAAAAATAATTGCAAATTCTTGTGCCAATTTTAGTTCACCTAAGCAAAAATTTTTAAATATATATGTACAATTATTGTTATTTTTGGAGGCGGTGTCCAAATTTTATGTGAATTTCTCTATACTGACACCGACTCCAAAAATAACAATAATTGTACATATATATTTAAAAAATTTTGCTTAGGTGAACTAAAATTGGCACAAGAATATGCAATTATTTTTTTACTTTTTAGTGCATTTTTTGTTTTAGAATATTTGATTTTTGAAGTCGGGTTTCCATTTTGTCAAAATAGGTTTTATTTATTAAATTAAAACGGACAATAATTTTGTTGTTTTGGAATTGTAAACAGATCAAACTTGTTTATTACATTTTGAACACATTTGAAATAAAATCGGACCAAATAATATTATTAATAATTATATATCTCTCAATTACATTGCTCTGATCAAGATAATATATAGACTCGCCTGCATTGTTGTGAAACTGTCATTAACATCGGAATTGTTTCAATGTGATCATGCTGTTAGAAATTCAACCGGAAAAAGCTGGCTCTAACGATACTAATTTGAGGGAAATTTAAATCCTTTATTAAGGTGAAGAGTGATTATGTTTTAACTTGAATAAGTGCGATAAAGTTTTAACTAAGTTAAATTTGGAAATAATTTAAACATTATAAAAGATAATTTGTAAATATTTGGTTAACCTGTAGAAAAAAAAGGTTTCTGGAAATTAATTGATATAAAGTTATAAGTGGATAAATTAAGATGATCATTTTGTTCGATTGATTATTTTTATAAGAGGTCAGTATTTGATTTTTTATTTCAAATGATTTTGATATCAATTAAATTTTCTCTTAGGCTCTACGGTTTAGTACAAATTGTGTAAAGAAGTTGTTCGAAAATCTTTTGAAATGACAGAAGAATCAATTATAAAGCTTAATACGTCAATACCATTGCGAAAGAAAATTAATATTGCAGTTTTATTGCAATAATTTAGACATTATAAAAGTAATTTGTAAATATTTGGATAACTTGTAAAAAAAAGGTTACTGGAAATTAATTGATAAAGTTAAATGGATGAATTTTAGATGATCATTTTATTCGATTGATTATTGATAAGAGGTCAGTATCGATTTTTTATTTCAAATGATTTTGATAATAATTAAATTTTCTCTTAGGCTCGACGGTTTAGTACAAATTGTGTAAAGAAGTTGTTTGAAAATCTTTTGAAATCACAGAAAAATCAATTATACAGCTTAAGTTAATAATACCATTGTGAAAGAAAACTAAAAATACAGAAAAAAAATTATGTAAGTATCTGTGAAAATTGTTTTTTTTTTTGAGAAATTTTGTGTCAGTGTTGATTTCAACGTGTTTTTAATGGTCAATATAAACATGTATTTCACTGCTCCAGTGTACAATTTATAAAGAGCTGTATCAGGTCCAAATCTGTACGTCAAAATTGTTCGTAAGCTTGGGATTTTTGTAAAACATCTCGCTTTAAGTTCACAAAAAAAAAACTCCAAACCAAACTATTTCACTTTGCTGGCGTTAGTCAATCGTTCCTAAACGTGGAGTGTAAATTTTATTATTTTAAAACGCGCAATGTCAAACAGAACTGTAAATACAGTTGTTCCTCATAAAAATACTAGAGAAATTTGTCAGAAATTGAATACTCTTAGGTACAATCGATTTGTTGGTTTTTTTGATAGAGAAAAATTTTGATGATTAAAGTTTTTTCTCTACATCTTGAATATGTTTTCGGAACAAATTTACACTTTTTGTTATGGAATGGTTGATGGTTGAACAGGCCGAAAAACAATTTGGCATTTGATTTCGCAGGTTAAATTTGAGGAATGGTTTATAAGAAGCTCCCAATCTTGCGCAAAATGACACAGATTTGTGGCTTCAACAGCTTTTAGATTATATGCGGGATTTGTACTTAATAAAAAATAAACAAATAATAATATTTGCACTTGTTTGACTAACAGCATAACCTGCAGGTTGTAAACAGGTTAAGAATTGTAAACAGGTACTAATTGTAAACAGGTATAATTAAAGTGGCCTATAAACACGATCAATATGTATTGACTAATAATAATTCGATTGATAAAACGATTAATATCGGCTTCAATCAACAACGTCCATCGATATTATTGACAAAAAAATATTGATCGTTAAATAGAGTCCACGATTAATACGGGCACAAAAATTACATACAATGTTCAATTGCGATAGTCAAAATATTTCATTTGGTCCGATCTAAATAATAATTTAAGTGGGATATCTCGTAAACTGTTCATCAAATGAATGGAATGGAATGAAGTCTGATATGATTTTAGTATTTGCATGGCCAATGACAATTTTATTCATAAATGGCATCGCATAAGTCAAGGGGAAAGAAGAAAACACAAAATATAAAATATCTGTCTTAATATTAGAACAATCGAAAAATGTGTAAGGAGTAAAGTTGTTGAAAATAATGTTTGAAATAATTCATTATCTGATCATTTTTTCTCAAACTCTAATGTGTACAGAGTTTCTGTAAATATTAGAGTATCAAAAAAATGATAAGAAACAAAATTCGAGTAAAACTTAGTACCTACAACTTTCTTCTTATAAATTTTTGGATTTTTCGAATACTAAGGGCGATATGCCAAATTTTGTGTTTCCCTCGTCCTCTAAACTCGTCTTTCCCTTTGTCCGATTTTACCCATTAACGAACTTGACCTTTCAAATACCAAAAGCGTCTGAAATATCAAATTTCATTCTATTTAGATTAAAACTGTGACCGCCAGAGAGTCCACAGACACATAAACGTACCTATATATAAGAATATAATTTTTTTTTTTAAATATCCTGCAGGAATTACATCCACTTTCAAGTAATATAAAAAACGCAAGAATGTTCGATCGAGTTGTAAAAATTTTTAACGATTACATAAAGAATCAGGCCATAACAGAAGAATAATTTAAATTAGCGAGATAATAAAATTAACTAATCAAAATTAAATAATCAAACCCAAACCAAATAAGGTATTGGTTAAAATGAAGAAAGGTCCGAATTTATAACAAATATGCACAAATCTCTTATTTATAAAAGAACGTTTAATTAGAAGATGCAATAAGGGAAGCTGGTTGTATATATGGTAACCTAAAATACGTCCCCGTTTCTTTTGAATTCGAATCTTCATATCAAAAGACACAAAAGTATGAAAAGTGACAAAAACTTGAATTTTGTCTCACTAAGCGATTATAATTAAGGCGAGTCAATAGGCGATTAATCCAAAATTTCCATGGTAGAAATGTTACCTTGTCCGGAGAAATTACACTTTTGTTATGGACATTTAACCTTCAAAAGGATTTTCAAAGTCATGGAAATAATTAGAATTGTGACAATAAAGGTCATGAAAGTTGATTGGTTTAAATAACTAATTACTAATATAATGCTTTATTTTATTAAGGATCTGATACTTGATTTGTTGTATTTTGATTGGAAACTAAGAATAAGGCTTGCAATTCTATTGGCTGTGAACAAAAGATATCCTTTTGAAAAGAATCTTAGATATTAAAAGTAGATAATAATTGAACAAAGGACAAACTTAAAGGACAAATCTTTATAAAAAGATTATTTATGATGCAAGAATGTCACATATTTAAATAACACTCCATATTAAGGATTTTATTGTTCTCTTAAAGAAAAGGTTTTCAATTTTTATTAGCAATATTGATTTTCTCGGTGAATTAATAGGATAATGTTCTAATGGTTTGGAAATTATGGTATTTTTATATTTGACCTTTAATTAAGTAAATGATCTTGAAAATAGACTTAAGTTTTGTTAACAAGAAAACCGTATGAAACTTAAATTGATGAGCAAATCGAATCAGTTTGAAATTATTGGTTTAATGAATTATTTCTACGAGTATAATTGTATACGATCTTACTTTGCTCGTCACTTTAAACGATTTTGAACGATTTCATTTATAATAGATCATTCTTTTATAAACTGTATCAATTTTATTATTTTGTCGTGAATCCGGTTGTCGAAAAAACCTAAAAGTTGTCAGTACTTTGATAACAAATAAAAAATCAGATTCTTTCGATATCAGGATGGATTTAGACACAAATCTAATTTAATATTTGTTTATTTGTGTATACTTAAGCGTCAACATAACGATGTTTGTCCAAATTCCTTTCGGTTACGTATGACAAACTGTAGAAGACTTTAGCGTATACTCCGACAAATTTCATTGTCATTGAATTTTTAATAAATAAAAAATAAGAATAATATGAAAAAGTTGGCTTTACGTCACAGTCGTCTTTGGTGTAGCGGAAGCATACTGGACTAGATATCCACAGACCCGAGGTTCGATTCCTGGTTGACGAGTTAATTTTTTCATATCAGTATTTAATTTAATTACAAATCTAATTGTAAAAATCTAAAAATATACATAAATTTTGTGTACATTTGTACCTACACTAAACCTATTCTGTTCTCGAAAAAACTGTTTCGAATAAATGATCGTTCGTTATACAAAATATTAACAACTTTCTATCCAGAAGATTTATTCCTGAAAACTGATAAATTCGTCACAAAATAGTGAAATTGATACAGTTTTTTAAATGTATGAATGAGACATTCAAACAAGTTTCCGTTACATTTCCGATTCATTGTGCAATTTTATCCAGAAATTTTCCAAAAATTCAATTTTCATAAATAAATCTTTGAAGTCGATCTTTGAATAGATCTCTGAGAGTTAAAATAGAACGCAGTAGAATATTATTGGAGAGTTGGAATCAGTGGAACCAACACCACTCTGAAGGAGTGTTTAACGCTGTGTTCAGACAAGGCGTTCACCAGCTAGTGACATGCCCCACGGATAATATCAAACACCAACTGGTGCGTCTGCGTCAGCGTATACAAGTAGAAATATATAAATGTTATAAATATCATAATGTGTTATAAATATTTACATTTTCCCACAAAAAAAATCAGATGATTATCTTATTATTCTTGACTGATTTTCGCTTCATCTGTAACCATAAAATTAAGTTTGTAAACAAATTTTGGAAGTTTATTCATATCCATTTCTAATTGTCATTCAATACAAGAATCACAGTCGAAACTCATCGATATGGATTACGAAAATATGCCATGAAATACAAATTTGTTGAAAGTGTTATGTAAAAATCTAAGATTTAAAAAATATAATTTATATTTTCAAAAATGCTATTTTTTGACATCAAATGCTTGATATGAAAAATCATACACATCTAGGGATGGAAATCGAACCCGAAATCATATTGTGTATGATTTTTCATATCAAGCATTTGATGTCAAAAAATGGTATCAATGTTCAGATATATTACTTAAATGTCAAAATAAGTAAACGTTAGTCGCTTCCGTTGGTTTAATATAACCGAAAGGCAACCATACTAACAATGGAGATAAATAGACGCTAGTTTACAAAAATCAATTTAAAAATATTTTCAAAAATGCACTGAAATAGACCCTTTTATTTATTTAGTAAAGCTTCAAAAACGTAAAAAATTATTAACTTAGTGATCATTGTATATATAAGCTGATGAATCTTCAACATAAAGCACCCCACACGCTTTTACAATCAATTATTTCATACATTTTGGTATTTTTAGTACGTTACTTTAATCAATAAACAGCATAGAATTCACTTTAGTTCTTTGAAAATTAATACTTCCCATATTTTATGCACAACGCTTCCACCAAATTGATATTTTGTCGCATATTTCTAATTATAGAACTAATTATAGAGTTGAAATTATGTAAAAAAGGATTTGCTACTTAAGTTTTGACCTATTTTATTGTGAAATTAACGACATGAAAAATGATTGCGCTTAAATAAGTAATATAATCCGTTATTTTATTAAGGATCTGATACTTTATTTATTTGTGTAATTTGATTGGAAACTAAAAATAAGGATTGAAATTCTATTGGTTGCAAAGATAGACATAATCCTTTTGAAAAGGATCTTTAGTAGATATTAAAAATAATTATTGAACCAAGGACAATAAACTTAAGGAGCAAATTTTTATCAAAAGATTATTTGTGTTGTAAGAATGTCATATATTTAAATAATGCCCCATCTTAAGGATTATATTGTTTAATTTAACCGTTTTAATAAAAGTGGGATCAAAATTTACTTTCTCGGTAAATGAATAGGATAATATTCGGAAATTATAATATTTTTCTGTTTGAGCTTTATTTAAGTAAATGATCTTGAAATTAGACTTAAGTTATTGTTAAAAACAAAACCTTGAAACTTGGTGATGAGTAACAAATCAGGCCTGCATTCAAAATTGCGGTCACGCAACAAATGGAGCAAAAAGAGTTTCTTAAGGACGTTCATTTGCTATGCTAGTAGAGTCAAATGAGTACTATCTTTAATAAAATTTATTTGTGATTTAAAAAAAGTTGTAAAGTATATGAATCATCTTAACAACGATTTATAACCTTTTTTTTATTTGTTCTAAATATTTTAAAAGTATTTATTGGAAAATATCAGCAAATGTAAATTAGAAATTGATTTGACTTGATGTGACAGTGTGTATATTTTTATACTGTGCGCTGTCTCTTGTTTTCAAAATATGGTGGCAAAAACAAACCTAACAAAACAGTTTAAATTTTATTAAATAATTAATTCAAACGTTCGTCAACACCATTTTTTATGCAATTATATAAACTGCATATTTCAAAGAATATTTATAAATATTATTTATTATGGTGGCTACTTTAATAATATAGTTATTATAATTCAAAGTACAAAACAATTCTGTTCTCCTTTAGACGCTGTGTTAAAAGTTTGATTTTTAATCGATAATTACTCTTTGAAATGATCGTCTACAGGTTTTAAATTTTTGAGGGAGGATAACTACTGAATTGAGCTATTCAATTCACTAAAAAAAGTTTTTTATCTACTATCAAGCCTCATGCATGAACGTCCTTAATGTGTCAAAAATTCTTGTTAAAAACTAATTATTTTGTGGTGATTTCAATAAATTTTTATAACGATAAAATCAAATAATTACAAAGGGTGTTTTCAGGATATCAGGATGCGGATTTAGACACAAATCAACTATAATAAATTTGAAAAATGTACACCCAAATTTTGAACCCTTTAATAGTATTTACAAATATTTATCGAATTTGATTGAATGCAATTTATTAAATCGGTTTTATTTAAGTTTACGTTCCAAAAATTTCTTGATAAATTCGCAACAAAATAATGTGAAATTGATTGACAGTTTTTAAAAAGTATTTTACAGAAATTCAAACAAGCTTCTCGAAATTTACAAAAGTTCAGTTTTTATGAACGATATCTTTGAATTCGATGAGTGTTCGAATAGAACGCAATACTTAGAATATAATTGTAGAGTTGGGGGAATTATCGATCGTAACCAACACCGCACTGCTCTGAAGGAGTGTTGAATGTATGCACCGTGTTCAGACAAGGCGTTCACCAGCTAGTGACAAGCCCCACGGATGATATCAACACCATCTGGTGCGTTTGCGTCTAAGTAGAAATATAAACAGTGTATATCATAATGTGTTATAAATATTCGTCTTCCCATTTTCTCACAAACGGAATCATGTGATATTTCTTTTGCTCAAACCGTTTATTTTCGCTTCATCTATAAAAATCAAATTAAGTTTGTAAACAAATTTTTGCAAGTTTATTTCCATCTATTTCATCGATCGGAAATCGTTTGTGAATTCCAAATATATATTCATAAAAAATGTCGTTTGTGATTCCGTATTTTTCGAAAAATTGAAAATTCGGTTCATTTTTGCTTGTTTTTGGCCGCAAAAAAAAATGGCCTTGAAAATACTAAAATCATATCAATTTTGATCAGACTAAAATTATGACCGCTAGAGAGTAATTTATGTATTCTAAGGAAATCCGCTAAGTTGAAGCAGCTCCTGCGTAACATGTAATATATTTTTGTATTTTCAATATTAAAATTTTCTGAAATTAAAATTATTGTTGTAATGATTTAGTTTATGTTACGTGGAATAATGAAATTAATATTTTGCTGCCAAAAGATTCCTGTGAACCTAGGCGAATCGTAAGGGTATACCTTCGACTATACGGTCCACTTTAATCAAACCCTATTGGTTTTATTTTCTATAACCATTATGAAACTTATTGATATCTCACCAATTGTCGAATTTTATTCGAAAAGATTGAAGAAAGCAATTTTGTAGGATATACAAATATTTAGAAAATTCTTCTAGATTTATCTTGGGGTATAAACAGTATTGCACTTCGAACTTTTGCTACCATTTTGTACGCTACCATATTTGTAAAACTTTACTTTTTCAATTATAAACTATATAATTTAATCACTTTTTGAATTATTATTTCTCACCACATCACTTTCCTAGAATAGTAATCAAGCAATTTGCTAAGGCCAGTTTTAATATTTAAAAAAATACTGACAGAATAGTTAATTTCTTAAATATCCGATATATACTGAGTTTATTATCACTCTTGGACTGTGAATAGAGATAATATTATCTCTATGGGACTGTGTATTTACCCAGAGATTAGTAGAATTTAACTGTTTACCTTTATACCACGTACAAATGCATAAAAGGATATTGACGCCATCTATGATAATTGTTAAAAACTACTATAAAATATATACTCATATACTTTCTCCCAAGATATAAACCAATACTTGGTTTATATCACGGCTATAAGTAACTAAATCTAAACTATTCATAATATAGATGCCAGTGCTGGGATAGGTCTATTCTATCAGAGATTAGTAAACTGTATAAACAGAGATTAGTAAATCTCTGGTATAAACGTCTGTTTATCAGAAAAAACCTACATTACCGACATTTTTTTTCAAATTGTCAATTTAGGGTGACGTCACCAAACCAAAGATACTGTATATTCATAGACATAGTATAATACTAGACTGCGCATTCGATGAAATTCATGTTCCAATATTAGAAAGATATACAAACACGGTTACTGTAGAGCTATTTCTGTCATTCACTCACAGTGGAACAAAGATAGAAACACTGCAGATCAGAGGCTGCCTGTTTCTAATGTTGGTACAACTTTTCAATACAGAAAGCATATGAATCGCGCAGTCTAGTAATACTATGTCTATGTGTATATTATATTTTTTGTCGAAACTCTTGTTGATGTTCACGCACTGCCATATCTAAGGACAGTTTTTTATTGAAATACACAGTCTTTTACAAAATAAAAATGTCAAATTATTCATTTAATCAGTTAATTAGACAGGACGACATTAAAATTGAATCAGAGTTACATTCAGAAATACAAGCTGAAGTATTAGAATACAGTGCTGCAATGGAACATCAACTAATTCTAGTAAATAATCCTTCGTTAATAAAATTTAAAAGCGTTAAAATAGAACAATTTCACACAGAATCAATAATTAAAGATGAAATTTATGAAGAAAATGCGCCAATGGAACATCAACCAATTCAAGAAAATTATTCTTTATCAATTAAAGAAGAAGATATTAAAATTGGACAAGATTTACATACAGAATTAATATTGAAAGATGAAGAGCCTGACGAAACATTAGAAAAGCCTGACAAAACATTAGAAAAGCCTTATACTTGCGATATTTGTGAAAAAAAATTCACCATCAAAAGCAGTTTAGTTAGACACAAAATAATTCATACAGGTGAAAAGCCATTTTCATGTGATATTTGTGATACGAAATTTTACCTTCAACAGCATTTAGTTCAACATAAACGAACTCATACTGGAGAAAAACCTTTTTCTTGTGATGTTTGTGATAAAACATTTAATGATAAGAGTAGTTTAAATAGACATAAACGAATTCACACTGGAGAAAAGCCATTTGCATGTAATGTTTGTGATAAAAATTTTAACATTAAACAGCATTTAATTCAACATAACCGAACTCATACTGGAGAAAAACCTTTTTCTTGTGTTGTTTGTTATAAAACATTTAATGATAAAAGTACTTTAAATAGACATAAACGATATCATACAGGCGATAAACGGTTTGTATGTGATGTTTGTGATAAAAAATTTACCGAAAAAAACAATTTAGTGAATCACAAACTACTTCATACAGGAGATAAAACATTTTCTTGTACTGTTTGTAATAAAAAATTTACACAGCGAAATGGTTTAGTTCAACATCAACGAACTCACACTGATCAAAAAATCATATCAGATACGACATTTCCTTCTGATCAGACTAAAGTTATGACCGCTAGAGAGTGATTTATGTATTCTAAGGAAATTCGCTAAGTTGAAGCAGCTCCTGCGTAACGAATTATTTTTTAAAGTAATTGATGTGCGTTAAAATGATCATGTAATATATTTTTGTATTTTCCATATTAAAATTTTATGAAATTAAAATTATTGTTTTAATGATTTAGTTTATGTTATGTGGAATAATGTTCTGGGCCTAGGAAAAGTATTCCGACTTCCTTCTTTGCTTTTTCGTTTCCCTCGAAACCACCATGACCCAGTATCTATTTAACATTGTTCCATTTTGCCAGCTCCATTAGTTCCTCTATGCAATCTCTGACTACCCGTAAGGTTATTTCAGTGGAATCTACTGCCTTATAGAAATAATAGTTTTCTGAGAATAGGACGGGGGTGAGAGGTGCAATAATGAGTAAAGTAAATAAAATAAATTGCCGTGTTCAGAACAAATAAGCCCTTAGTAAAGTAAGTAGGCCAGTCTTAAAAAAATTATTCTGAACGTTTTAAGTTCAGCGTTTTACTCTCCGGACGCGCTAACTTGTCAGCAATGTTGCCAAATTGGGGGATTTTCCAATAATTTAGTGGAATATGAAATAAAGCATACCATCATGTATCGACGTATAAATAAAAATTTTGATTCGTAATATTCAATTAGAATACAAAAATACAACAGTCCTAAGAATAAATCACTTAGGTTTTCTACAAGACTTTATTAAATCTAGTAAATATTTAGGGAAAATTGCCCCAATGTGGCAACACTTACTAAGAAAAATGACGTCACAATCTAAATTGTTTAGTTTCTGTCAAAAGTCTTCGCATAACTTAAATTTAGATATACTTAGTAACTTACTTAGATTACCTAAGGATTTAATTGTTCTGAACACGACCATTGTGTTACAATTAAAATTAGGAGATATTTTAAAAATTATTATTCGAATTGAGTTAAACACTATGTATATAAATAAACAATAAAACATGAAACATAAGGATTCTTAATTTGAAATAATTAATTCTAAAAACAAAGGCTGCGTTTCATTTGGACGTTTACTTACTATTAGCGCTTGCGCTCACAATCACTTTTGAAGGCGTTTCATTTGGATGTATGCGCTTACCATAGAGTGTATTCGTTTTGGGCGCTTACACGCTTTTAAGCGTAATTTATTGGCGTTTGTGTTGGCTTATAAATGCTTACGGTACTCTTAAAAAGGCCGTTCGTTTTGGCATTATAAGTACGTGTAAGCGTCAGTTGACATCAATGTTCAATTTGGCAGATGAAAACAATTAAGCTGTTTTTTAAACGCTAGAATGTTTCTTTGAGCGTCTTCAAAAGCCCCTTAAAGCAAAACAAAACCCCCTAAACTGACAATTTGATAAAGTATGTCGGTAATGTAGGTTTTTTTTAGTGAATTTCCTGAAAGGAAATAATTTTTTTTTAAATTTAAAAAATTGCTCATTTTTTGTTCGCAGGCTAAAAATAACGTTTTCTAATAAATTTCGAAGTTTCAGAATTTTTGACCGTTTAGTACGCGAGATAATTAATAGCAAAGTTATCATTCTCTCTCACTCTCCCTAATTAGAAGCATGTAAAAAACTGCATGCCCGCCCAACTAATCTGTTGTATTTAAAAAAATACTCGACAGAATTTAGAAAAAAACTATGATAGTAAAGATAAATATTTATTAAATAATAATTTATTTTTAAATCGCGTTTTACCGTTTTATTTTCGAAATATAAAAGTTTAAAATTATTTTTTATTTAAAAATGATATTAATTTGTATATATGAATAGTGAATATCTATGTGTTGTGTATGAGTGTATATGTATTTGTTCTATAATAAAAGCAAACCGGTTTTTTGTCCTGATTATATAAGACAGTGCTGGAACTACCTTAAAGCGTGTAAGCCGTTCAAATGGAACGCAGCCACAGATTTATGTTCTATTTAATTTGATTATTTTTACTAAAAAATAATAATAATTAATTAATATTATTTTATGAACGTTTATTTATTTTATTTTTTATTATTCAGTCTCACAATATATTTATAGTCAAAACCGGATATAACGACATTGAAGGGACCACATAACTTCGGACGCTATATCCGATAGTCATTATAAGTGAAATACGTATGAAAAGTCGAGCTCATTAAAAAATTTTATAATTGATTTGTGCCTTATTTATTCGGTTTTCGAAAAATACTTCGGTTGAAAGTTACAGGCAATAAGCGAATATTCTTAAAGCAACGTGGTTTCTTAACTTTTCCGATCCAGCAACCAATACTGTAATTCTTGTTTTAGACAATTTCCTAACCTTGCATTGCTCACCTTTGAATCTAAGTGTCTTGCACGGGGTCAAAATAAAAAACAGTCCGGTTTCATCCCCATTAAAGATTTCCTCTGGGTTGTAACCTTCGGACAGTGCACTCACCATAAACTTTTCCAGCAACAATGTTATGACACGAGTGCGGAAACGTTGTACCCAAAATGACGAGCACTGGGAATTTTCTTTCCTATGTCGAGCGAAATCGTTGGCTTTTTGTTGAAGGTCCGGACCACTTATTGGCACGTTGTTTGTCCTCTGATTTATAAATCACGTTAATAACTGCCTCTTCTATAACTGTATGTTCAAATACCCTCAACCGTTTAATTTTCAAAGAATTGTTTTCAAAAAGAGCTTTTATTTTGTCCTTATTCTTCCAAATCGTTGATATTGTAGAGTGCAATATCCCCATTTGACTCACCATTTTCTAATCTCCATATAATGTGTGATTTTTCTTCAATATTAAACATTTTCCTCTTTTTTTACGACTTGGTGACTTAAAAACGCGCGAACAAAATCAAATCAAAACGATACGTATGACCTGTCGATGACCTGTCGACGTATGACCTATTCGCACTTAATAAGCCGTAATACGCATGCAAAATAATCCTTATTATGCCTTATTTCATTATGCCGACTGTACACACTCGGCGAGACAACACGATATATAGCCAATGCGAGAGGGTACTCACAATGAGTCAAAGAAAGCGAGTGATGAATACATTTGACACGAGCACGAAGGACACTCTCGTCTACATTTGATTCAATGTTCAACCGCTATTTTAAAATATTTAAACTATCAACCACTTTAATTGTACCCATTAATCTGAATAGTAGAACACAAAAATAAATAAAAACTGTATAAATTTATGAATACTTTTTTTATTCTTTTAGTGTCCTTCATTACTCATTTGAATAATAATTATTTTTAATAGTTTAATCAAAAAATTACTACTCCGTAATTATTAATTTAATGTCATTTTTCAGGTATACCAACGTAATTTCGTTGACTAAATTACGAGAACTGTATTACCGGCCGAACACTCGGCGAGAGTGTACACAGCTCCACTTGTGGCTCCTCGCCTTACGAATGTCTCGTCGAGTGTGTACAGCCGGCATTAGAATAAGGTTCAAAATAATGTTTTGTTTTACTGAAAAGTATAACGGTTGGTCGTTATAGCTGATGAGGTATGCTAAAGGTTCGTTGCTTTAAGCGATATGTCGCTTTATCCGATGTTGTTATAAGCGGTATGTTTACATACGTGTTTATTTAGGGATTCGGCGGGAAACCTTGCTATTTGGTCGTAATAACCGATCCGTCGTTGTTAACCGATGTCGGTATAGCCGGTTTTGACTGTATTCGTCATATTCTTTTTTATTTAAATAAATTTTGTTTGTTTAATCAAGTGTGTGACTGTTCCATACATAATTAATATTTATTTTAATTTTATTTTTTTTATATTTTTTTGCTTGTTTTTTACATATTTTTAATTTTTTTATATTTTAATTTTCAATAATAAAATTTCATTATCATTTGTGTGTAATGCGTGTAGGTGTGTGTGTGTGTACAATGGGCCACAAAAGTAGCTATCTTTTGTCAACATTTTATAGTTGATTTGTGTCCTATTTATTCGGTTTTTGGTAAAAAATGTTTCAAATAAAAGTTGTTAGTATATATATGTATATATAATGCACAACTTTTTATTCGAAGCACTTTTTTTTGAAAACAGAATAAATAAGGCACGCAAAAAATTATTCAAGTTTGAAGAGAGACCGCTACTTTAGCGGCCATATGTACAAATAATTTCGTCTTAACAATACAACAATAGCAAAAATTTTCCATTAAAATGAGACTATTAAAATATTTATTTATTTACGTATTACTTTAGTAAGTACCTCATGTTAAATTGCCTAATTTTTTTAAAAATGATCATAGAAATTGTTCTTTTGTACAAAAAAAAAAAAGCTATCTATTAAAAAAATTGACGTTCCTTTTCTTTTAGCGAATTTCCTGAAAGGAAATAAAGCTATTGGTCTCGTACCAAAGTCAAAATTTCACAATTTTAATCCGATTGGAATGAAATTGGGTATATGAGGTGCTTTTGGTATTTGAACCATCGAGTTCGTTACCATTAGTAACGTGTTAATCTTCGATTTAGGAGGGGGGGGGGGTAATGAATTACACTAGTATGACCACCACTACAATTTACTTGTGAATGCGGTCGCTAAGGTTTAAATTCTTAATTTAAATCTGAATGACTTTCTCACGATCTTGAGTATGTATTTCTATTTTAAAACTGCACTTCCAATATCCCCCTCACCCCGTTCATATTTTTATTTAAACTTTGGATATACATTTGAAAAAAGAACAATATCTATGACCTAAAGGGGGGCTCTCTCTCTCATTATTCATTTCTGACTATTCACTAGAAATAAATGAACACGTGATTAATTTACTTTTATAAATCACTAATCTTTTCATTCTCGTTTCCATGGATACTACACACAAGGATACCGAACTCCATGTAAACAAATAATTGGCAAAAAAAAGATGTCAGTAGTGTCACTTCTATGCCGGAAACAGTGGTGAGAGTATAAGGCGCGAGTTTTGGTTGAAAAACATTACGCATTTATAGTATTATAAAAATTATTTGCAGCCAAAGTATTTTTTCAATAAAATACTTTTTTTTAATAAATGATAAGTAATTTCAATTTTTCAATAAGGAATTAGTTGAAACAAATTGCATACTTCAAAATAATCACTACGAAATAAAATTGGTTACTTGCTTACTTCACTCCTATTTATTATACTATATTCACTTCGGTACGGATTGTAGTACGGATGAACAACTAGCGACGCTAGTGGCATAAAAAGTAGATATTACTACTACCATTTTGTTGCCATATTTTGTCAATTCTCCCGTTTGAGTTCGGTATCCTTGTGTAGTATCCATGCTCGTTTCCATGAATGGTTAGGAATGAATTGAGTTAAAAATGAGTAGTAGGAACCCACAACATTAAAATCAAACACTTTTTCTCAATCAATCTCATTTTAATTTAAACCTCCAACGCATTTAAAAAATAATAAACCAAAAAATACTTAAAAAATTATTACAACTTTCCAAAAAAAAACAACAGAAATATTATTATAAAAAAAATATATAGGGAATTTTCTTTCATTTTGTTAAAAATTTGAATTAAAAAAAAAAAGAAGTTTTTTTTATTATTTTTAATGTATTATTTTTTTTTTTAACAACAGAAAATTATAATTTACTATAGATCTCAATGGTTTTTGTTGAGCCCATTTTTTGTTTCCCTAATTATCATGGAAATTGCAAGATTACCACCAAATTTTTCCCAAAACATAATTTCTAGTCTTCAGTAAAAAATATAGGACTACAAATAAAAAAAATTAATAGAGATTCAGTCGAATAGAATTATTTGTAGCCAAAATTTAAACAAATTTTTAAAAGATTAATCGATATATATATATATATAAATTTATTTCTAACACAAATATAATAATAACATAAAAATTTCCGAACGAATTCATATGCTCATAGAGAGCTCAGCCATCGCAAGGAAAAGGAAAACGAATAAACCTTTTACACCGCCGATACATAAAACCGGCAAGAGGCATTCGATTTCCCGCCGTTTTCTTTTGCGACAGCCGTGAATCGATAAACAATTGCGATGATAAATATCGATATAATATAGTAAAAAAATTTCAAAGAATCAAAAAATGAAGTATTTTTAGCCAAAATGTAAATAAATTTTTAAAGGCTTAATAAGAAGTATATATATATATAAATTTATTTCCACCATAAATATAATAATATAAAAAATTTTACGTACGAAACTATATGCTCATAGAGAGCCCAGCCATCGCAAGGAAAAAAGGAACCGAATAAACTTTTTACACCGTTCATACATAAAGGGAAAGAGGCATTCGATTTCTCGCCGTTTTCTTTTGCAACGGCTATGTGTCGATGAATAATTGCGATGATAAATATCGAAATAATTTCGTAAAAATTTCAATGAATCAAAAATAAAGTATTTTTAGCCAAAATGTAAATAAATTTTTAAAAGATTAATCGATATAAATTTATTTCTAACACAAATATAATAATAAAATAAAAATTTCCGAACGAATTCATATGCTCATAGAGAGTCCAGCCATCGCAAGGAAAAGGGAACCGAATAAACCTTTTACACCGTCCATACATAAACGGCAAGAGACAGCATCCGATTTCCCGCTCTTTTTTTTTGCGACAGCTGTGAATCGATGAATAATTGCGATGATAAATATCGATAAAATTTCGTAAAAATTCCAATGAATCAAAAATAAAGGATTTTTTGCCAAAATGTAAATAAATTTTTAAAGGCTTAATAAGAAGTATATATATATAAATTTATTTCTAGCACAAATATAATAAAATAAAAATTTTCGTACGAATTCATATGCTCATAAAGAGCCAGCCGCCATCGCAAGGAAAAACGGGAACCGAATAAACCTTTTACACTGTTCATACATAAACGACAAGAGGCATCCGATATCCCACCGTTTTCTTTTGCGACGGCTGTGAATCGATAAATAATTGCGAATATATAATTTCGATATAATTTCATAAATAATTCTAATGAATACAAAAATGAAGTATTTCGAAAGTTTCAAAGTTTGGAAACATTTAAAAAATGACTTTATTGAGCTTGACAGCTTTGTCCAAGCTGTCAAAAGGCTTTTTTTTTTTTACCTCTAACAATTATATCCACTGAATGTAATTATTATTTTATCCTGAATGTAATCAGGATAAAATAAGAGGTAGTTACAAGGTATTTTATGGGCCACACTAAAGTGTCGTTCGTTTTTCAAATTTGGATCATTTTTCAACTGTTTCCAAAAATTTTTTTTTTTTATATAAAAATAAATGAAAATATAAAAAATAAATGAAATTTTTTTTTTTAAAACTAATAATAAAGAATGATTAATTTAGTGTGGGTGGTTTTCTGCAATGCTTTATTTGAAACGTATTTTTGTTTTCCATTTTTGTTAAAACTTGTTTTGCGTGAAGTTAAGTAAAATACATGATTTTTTTTTTAAATGGTCGTGAAATGATTATGTTTTTCTCTCCTTGCAAAGTAGTAGTAATTATTATATCACAGCTACACAGATTTTTATAATAATAAAAATAAAAGTCGGAAGTTATCTATAAAATATATATATTTATATATATAATTATATATATATATATAATACATAATATATATAATTGTATATACAATATATACAAATAACCGATCTAGAAAATGTGACAACAATTCAAATTAATTGTTACTGGTCCGTGTTCAATCATTATTATCAAAACATAAGAGTCAACTCACACGTGAGCGCGCACGTGGAAAATGTTATATTGGAGACAGTATTGTATCTCAGAAACTGCTTTTGATGTTGTTGTGTCGTTCATTTGTAAGTTTGGAAATTATTATGGCATAAAGTTAAGTTGTACAGAATTCGATTTCCAACAAAAAAAACTTCCTCAAATTTTTTTGTAGCATGTAGCGTTACGAAGCTATAGCGTCTAAACTATTTACACCCCCTTTTCCAAGATGGCGACCAATTGAGTAATAAGAAACATTTTGGTGACCAAAATGCAATAAGGAATCATGTAAAAATTTCAATGTATTATTTTATACTTTGATTAAGCTTCCCCTTGGATGAATTTTTTCCTGAAAAATTAGTTCTTTGCCAGCGAAAAATTATAGCATGATAATTTTTCGCTTTTAATCCATAATCAAAAAGTATTTTTTGTTTTTAAATTGAGATTTTAATACTAATAAGATATTTGAAGAGGACTTTAATTTTTCGCTGAAAAATATATATGAGAACTGGACCTGAAGAAGGGGTTTAAAAAACATAGCTGACTTTTGTGTGCAACCAAAGAATAATCAATTTTTTTATGTCAATTATTTTTTTCTAAATTTGACCAGTTTGAAATGTCAATTATTTATTTTAAATTTATTGACAAATATTAATTAATTTGCAAAATTTTGTTAAAATGCAGGTATTTCTATAGAAACCATCAACTACAGAGATCTCTGGATAGGCCTATTAACTTATACTGAACACTAAAAATGGTTTCTTTCTTGGCCACCAGAAAGTCGCGACCAAAATGGTCAGATTTTTATCTACTATTAAGCCTCATGTATGAACGTCCTTAACTCATTCTCACAATTTAAAAAATATATATACTTTTTGATTCTGGATAACGGGGGCGTCCTAGCTGAATGTAGCAAAACTGCCCCACTATTCTAAAGATTATGTGCTGGGTATATCTTGATATCCATACCCCACTGGACTGGAGATCCAGCGTGCTATACAAGTAACAAACACCCTTTTTTCAGTGATGTTAATCAGACAATGTATTTGGTACACTTTTATACACATGAATTCAACATCCCACTATTGAGAGGATGTAATGAAATGCATAATATTGTTTTTTAATTGGATATTTAAAAAAAAAATTTTCCTGCTAAACTGTGCAAAAATATTTCTTTGTTTTATACTAAGTTTAAAAAATGGAATAATTTTGTTGATTTTGACAGGAAAAATCTTAGCACCTATTAGTATACAATAAAGGTGTACTGTTTAAAGTAATTTTATATAGTAAATATCCAATTGTAAAAATTATTATTTTTGTAATTTTTGTAAAAATATCAAATAGTGAGGTTAATTTATGAAATAGAATATTTAAAAAAATATTTCTAATCGATCTTATTATTATTAGTGCAGCACTTATGGGCGCACACGCTTAGGAAACTTTCTAGGGCTGTCGATTTCCTTAAAATTGTATTTAAGATACTTTTCTTATTAGAAAAAAATTCATTACGCAGGAGCCGCGTTAAATTTTAAAGAAATTATCAGTCCTAAAAATTAAATGATTGTACCACTGACCTCTAAGACGGATGGAGGTCAGTGGATTGCACCTATATGTTCCAAATCCGAAGCTACCTATAATCAAAATTATTAAACATTGCCGTTACTCAAAGCTTACTTACCCTAGTTTGTTGTTAGTCAGTGTATTTCTCAATAATTGCGTTAAGTTAAAAACGAATTACAACGAGATACCACGAGAGCATTTTCAAATGTCACTTGGCCGCCATATTGATACGAACAACTTAAGATGGACATGAATTCACATATATATGAGACACGTGTTTGAATCTTGAACCATCCAATTAAGTTAAATACTGTCCCATTTTCTGAGCCGATCAGAGAATATAAGATAGAGTTAGGTAAGATTGTTTTGTTTTTGTTTCTTTTATAGAAAATAATAAGCGTTATGACTTCTGGTGTGTGAAAACCCTTCTAAATTTATTAATTATTATATATATATATTTTTATTTTTTTTTAAATGTGGAACTTCCAATTTTTTTTAAAGGTTTTTAATTTTTTTAAAGGTTTTTTTCTTTTTAAATTTTTTTTAAAAGGTTTTTTTTTCTTCAATATAAGATAAATAGCGAATTTGTTTTCTATTTTTGTTTGTTTGCAGTAAAATGTAATAAAAGAGTTTTTAATAATATTTGCAACAGTTATGTTTGTTTGTTTGTTTGTTTGTATATAATGACTATATAAAATGAGAAATAGGTATAAATAATCACAGTGCGTCTCTATGCCAAACCCATGTTTTTTTAGTATGATCAAAACGATGTGTCAGCCATTGTTGTTCCAGTAGTTCATAACGATCTCGACATAAAGCAAGTGGTTTGCCGCGTCTATGAAACAAAATTCAAAAATTTATTTTTAAACTAATAAAAATAACATTAAAAAGTATATAAATAAAATAAATAATGGGGGTTTTACTTCCGTCTCTGAAACTTCACAGTCTGTAACAACTACAGAGGCCACTCACATCATTATTTTACAATATTTATTAATTTTTAACGATACATTTATATGATATGAGTGGAGGATAAAGAATTCGTATGCTGACTTGGAATTGGTAAGTTGTGCGGCTGTAGTCGACTTTGATAGGAGAGATAGATTGTAGAGGCTGCTCTGGACGGGCTACACTTCGACCATAAGGTCCATTGTGATGTCTAAGGATGTGAGTGAAGTGGAAGGAATTTTTGTGTATAGACTAAGAATTGGTAGGATATGCGGCTGCAGCCGACTATGATAGGAACTATGCCGATATTCATATGGAGTTCGTGAAGCAAACTGCAGAAAACCTTCTCAAGCATAGCCGGTTACTTCGTTCTTGTCCCCCTTTTTTTTTCTTAATAATTGGAAAAACTGCCGATGTCGGGATTCGAACCCATAACCTCCCAGTTTCCAAGTATGCATACTGCGTAGACATAACACCTTAGACCACTCGGCCACTTGGACTGGTACTTTGATAGGAACTATTCTGTTATTCATCTGGATTTCGTGATGGGAGTAACTCAAGCATAGAACATTTTTCTTCGATCGATATTTAGGATTGCCACCTATCCAAATTTCGTTGGGAGTCTCCCGAAATCGTATAGTCTCTCCCGACTCCCGATTTCAAAAGTAAATCTCTAATAACAATAATATTGTTATTAATTAATATTAATATTAAAAAATAACTCTTTAAATCGCTAGGAAACGAGCCTCGGACCTCAGTATATCGCATCCTGTACGCTAACTGTTACACCACGCTTGATTAGCTTGTCAATTACTAACTTATTATTCCAACATATTATTCTTGTGTATACTTAAACGTATGTAAACTAATAAATGTCATTTTTAATGATTCGAGAATGTTTTGATCATCTAAGTAGCGGTATATTTAGTGTAAACCATGGATACTACACAAGGATATCGAACTCAAACGGGAGAATTGACAAAATATGGCAACGAAATGTAATGTAATAGTAATATTTACTTTTTATGCCACTAGCGTCGCTAGTTGTTCATCCGTACTACAATCCGTACCGAAGTGAATATAGTATAATAAATAGGAGTGAAGTAAGCAAATAACCAGTTTTATTTCGTAGTGATTATTTTGAAGTATGCAATTTGTTTCAACTAATTCCTTATTGAAAAATTGAAATTACTTATCATTTATTAAAAAAATTATTTTATTGAAAAACTACTTTGGCTGCAAATAATTTTTATAATACTATAAATGCGTAATGTTTTTTAATTAAAACTCGCGCCTTATACTCTCACCACTGTTTCCGGTGTAGAAGCGACACTACTGACATCTTTTTTTTGTCAATTATTTGTTTACATGGAGTTCGGTATCCTTGTGTAGTATCCATGGTGTAAACGATCAAAATTTGCCTCCCTAGGCAGCTACGTACTTTGTCTACCCGGTAAATCATCCTCTGCCCAGTTTACTAAATAATATAAGAACCTCCCGATCTCCAGACAAGATCAACATAATATATGTTGATCTCCCTTTACATAATTTTGAGGTGGCAACCCTATGACAATATTTTAAACCGTTACTAAGATCCAGCATTAGAAAAACCTTCCCTCATCTGTTAATTGAATGAAATAATGTTTAAAAGGCAGATAACAATATTATAAATGTATGAGTGCAATGTCTTCCACCGTAGTTCTGCTGGCTATTAACATTAATTAATTCATTAATTAATTAATATGATATTGTGTCTTTGTTTGTTGCTCGAACAAATATAATTGTCTCTCTGCGTAGAACACATTTAAAAAAAATTTTATTACTGTGATATTAAAAAATATATTTTATATAATAAATATAATAAATATATAATTAAATTATTTTCAGCCTTTATAAAAAAAATTTTAAGTAATAAAATTTTCAAAAAATGTGTTCTACGCCGAGAGAGAGACAATTATATTTGTTCGAGCAACAAACAAAGACACTATATCATATTAATTAATTAATGTTAATAGCCAGCAGAACTACGGTGGCAGACATTGCACTCATACATTTATAATATTGTTATCTGCCTTTTAAACATTATTTCATTCAATTAACAGATGAGGAAAGATTTTTCTAATGCCGAATTTTAGACCATAAAGTTATAATATTCTTGGATATATTATATACAGGGTATAAAAATGAAATATATGAACTTACTTTAAGTCACGATCTTCTTCTGCAAATTCATCTAAATACAATGAGCCCCAAAGACATGCACGTCTTCCACGTATAACAATAATGTATGTTGAGGTGACCACTAAAAAGATACCAGTTCCTCCGCCACAATCAATACTGTGCTGTACAGCTTCACATACGTTTTGTGTTTTACAACAGCCCTGTTTTAAACATACAATTGTACCGCATAATAAACATATACTTGTCTCTTGTGGAACGGAATGGCATTGACTGCACTGTCTCTCATGATAATACTGTAACAAAAAATCAATCAAAATCAATATCCATTCGTTAAGGATGTTCATACATGATGAGGCTTAATAGTAGATAAAAATTAGTTTTTTTAGTGAATTGAATAGCTTAATTCATTAGTTATGCTCCCTCAAAAATTTAACACCTGCTGACGATCATTTCAAAGAGTAATTATCGATTAAAAATCAAACTTTGAACACAGCGTCTTATGGAGAACACATTTTTTTTTGTACTTAGAATTATAATAACTATATTATTAAAATAGGCACCATAATAAATAATATTTATAAATATTCTTTGAAATATGCAGTTTATATAATTGCATTAAAAAAATGGTATTGACGGATATTTGAATTAATTATTTAATAAAATTAAAACTGTTTTGTTAGGTTTGTTTTTTCCACCATATTTTGAAAACCTGACAACTACGCACACTAAATTAATATACACATACACACAAATATACAACATAGTTTATTGTCAAATCTGTCACATCAAGTCAAATCAATTTCGAATTTACATTTCCTGATATTTTTCAATAAATACTTTAAAAATATTTAGGACAAATAAAAAAAAGGGTTATAAATCATTGTAAGATTATTGATATACTTTACATCTTTTTTTAAATCCTAAATAAATTTTATTAAAGATAGTATGTGTAGTATTCGTCGACTCTAGCGTAGCAAATGAACGTCCTTAAGCGAGGAACATTTTACTAAATTTTCGTTCGGTTCGTAGTATTTTGACATACTCTCCAAAAGTTCTTGACAGTTTTTTAATACAGTAATTTCGTTAATAATAATAGTAATAATAATAATGGGGTTTAACCTCCGTTTTTTGAGACACGACGGTCTATAACCGAGGACACCCACATCATTATTTTTCAACCTTTATTAATTTCTACTTTACATTTTGATGATGTGAGTGGAGGATCAGGAATTTATATGCAGATTAGGAATTGGTAGGTCTGCGGCTGCAGCCGACTTTGATAGGAACTATGCCGATATTCATCTGGAGTTCGTGAAGGGAAACTGCAGAAAACCTTCACAAGCATAGCTGGTTAATTTGTTCTTGTCCATACGCTGACAGTTTAGTCAATCAATCGCCCCATTAATTTTTTTAATTGACAAACTGCCGATGTCGGAATTCGAACCCATAACCTCCCAGTTCAAAGTAGACATAACGCCTCATAACAAGTGCGGCTAGTTGGCTGGTTTAATTTCGTTAAATATGGAGGATACACTTACCGTAAATATTTGTTCATAGTCGCCGGGTAAATCTAATAGTTTCGGTGAAAACCAAGTAACATGTTGATCTATTAAAAAGTTTCTAGCTGCAATTTGACTACGTGCTACAAATGCTGAAAATTGATCACACCATAGACGTGGTAAAAATTTTGGAGAGAATTTCGCTAATGCACTTTCTGGACTTGCCCAATTTAATGCAACTGCCGCATTAAAACTATTCCATTCCATACCTTCTGTTATTAATTCTAAGTAATATACAAGCCGGGCAAATTCATTCTGCGGTGTTTGTATTTCAGGCAATGCTTGTTGATATAAATGATATTTTAATAGAGCCGCAATTCGTAAAAACGGTGTACACAATTTTTGTACCTGAAAAGAAAATAAACACTGTAATGTTTGTACAAATTATTTAACATTTTTAGTGTGTTCTGTACATCGACAAAACAAAAACTTATGGAATCAACTCTGTGTCTGCCAGTCTGTCGATCACAGTTTTTCTCAGTGACTATTTTACGTAATGGTCTAAGATCCGGCATTAGAAAAATCTTCCCTCATCTGTTAATTGAATGAAATAATGTTTAAAAGGCAGATAACAATATTATAAATGTATGAGTGCAATGTCTGCCACCGTAGTCTTGCTGGCTATTAACATTAATTCATTAATTAATATGATATAGTGTCTTTGTTTGTTGCTCGAACAAATAAATGTGTTCTACGCAGAGAGAGAGACAATTATATTTGTTCGAGCAACAAACAAAGACTATATCATATTAATTAATTAATGTTAATAGCCAGCAGGACTACGGTGGCAGACATTGCACTCATACATTTATGACATTGTTATCTGCCTTTTAAACATTATTTCATTCAATTAACAGATGAGGGAAGATTTTTCTAATGCCGGATCTTAGACCATAAATGATTAAAACTTGGCATAGTTGTAATATGCAGTTACCCAAACATACGACATTTGGTTTAAATTTCGAATTTTTTTAGTTAAAAGGTTAGTTTTGGGGGGTTAAGGATGTACGAGCATTGGAGCTTCAAAAAGATTAAGGTTTGATTTTTGTTTACATGTAGTTGATTTTTGTTTACATTTGTTGTATGCACTGCCACCTATTGGCAAAATTTTTGAAGTACTGATGTTGTGTATACTGCCATCTATGCATAGCATATTAAACATATGTTTTATAATATGTTTTCCAACACCTCCAACAAATATCATTATATTTTAGCCAATGGTGAACCACTCTATCCATTGGTGAAAGCAGCATGAAAATCGGTGCAGTAGTGTTTGAGTTTATCGCGAACAGACAGACAGACGCAGTTGGGGGACTTTGTTTTATACTATATAAGGATTTAGAAGGTATACATACGTGCAGTTCTAATGCCTGGATATTAAATCGCGCAGTACCAGAACCACATGAAGATGATGTTGGACCTTGATTACTGCTTCCACAATTCTCATCTTCAATATACAATTCACTTGAATTGAATGCTTCAATCACTGTATTCAATGTATCATATAATGTTATATCTTTTTGATTTGTCGCTGTTGAATAATAACGTGGTTGACTTGTTGATGTTGGTCTGGTTTTAAAGGGTAGTTCAGCTGATTGTAACGTTTTACAATCATTCACATACGATTTAAATACATTAGCACGATACTGATTTATAACATGTTGACGTTCACTGTTTGTCATTGAACATGTTAATTGAGCAACTACTTGATAGTATAATAAATTATATAACGATTTTACTACACTAGTAAAATAAGCTGAAAACACAATATTTATTATTACAGTAAATAGTTTCACAAATCACTGATGTAGTTATAAAATTTCAAATTCGACCCCTTTAACTAGAGGTGAAAAACTGTCACCAAATTAGTAACAAGTAACATATCCCGAGACAATATAAGAGTAAAATTAACAGGAATAAATGTGAATGAAGGAAATTTTAACAAGAGTAATTTCAATATAATTTAAAATTTATTATATTTTAAATTTAGTATATTTTAATTTAGTTAATTTTCTATTTATTTTTATTTTTGTATATTGATCTCGACTTTCTATTTCTAATTGTCAAAGAGTAAAGTACGACTAGCTAATTTATACTGATGATGATTACATTGTAGTCGAAATACGTATTTATAATACAAAAAAAACTGATCTAGGTAAAGGGGGCGAATTTGAAATTTTATTTCAAAAACCTAGAGTTCTCACTAATAGGGAATATGCATGAAAATTTTTTTTTACTTGAATTGAAGCATGTTTACTTGACAAATATCAAGGTAAAATTACTTTTTAAATAACTTTAAAAATAAGCAAGATATGAATGATTGAAATTTCCGATTAGACAAAGAGGGTGATAGCTCTCTTGATATGTTATGTGACGTCATATTACACTGTCACCATTTAAAATACACGTAAAACTCCGTTTTTAGTATTTTTGCAAGAAAGACACAGATAATAATCTTTGTCTATTTGTCGGATTTTAATTTCGTTTTTAAATATTATAACAGTATTAACAGTATTTTCATATTCTGAAAATAAATGTGAAAAAAAATTTTCATGCATATTCCCTATTAGAGGGATTTTCCCTTAAATTTAGTAGATTTAAGGATGTACCAAAGTTACATATCACCTTAGTTACATATTATACAATTTTGGTGGAAAAATATATAATATGCGAAAATTTTTAAGATGGTAGCGCCCGCGTGATCAATAAACAAACTAAATCTATAGCCAATGTTTATAACATGCGCCTTTGTGTTTTTTTAAAAATATTTTATTATTTTGTAGTGATTTTAGTAAAATTTTTTACTTGATACTTTCAATAATTTTGATATTAGGTTTTGTGGCGAAAAGTATTAAATTGCAACTGTATATAAATTCGACATTTTAGGTTAGTAAATAATACTTTCATATGTTTGCGAATGGGTTTATCAATTTTCAATTTCCACGCTTTGTGTTATCTTTTAGTGATTTACAGCCCAACTTATATTCAATTAATATGTTTTCTTTACCTAGCTTTGGATAATAATCAAACGAAATTTCTGAGTTTTTTCTTTAACGTGAAATGTCAAAGACAAGAAGGCGAATTTTGTATATTAGATTGAAATAACAAAATATTATTCAAAATAAAATTTAAAACAACTCAACACATGTTTATTTATTTATTATATTGAAATATCAATATAAAATAAATATTTCCTTTCATTTAAAAAAACTGTCACTTCAGTAAATATTCAAAAATAAATATACATATTTTGTTTGTTTTGAATTAAATTCATGGAATCCATTACATCCCTATGCGAGTGTTTTGTTTCATGCTATTACAGCAGACCCAAAATAAAGTATTTTCACATACTTTATTTTCATGTAAAAGTATTAAGTATAATAACTTAGTATAAAGTAGAATACGTTATTATAAAGTATGGTTGGCAACCCTAGTTTTATGTGTCTAATAACAAATAAATGGGGGGAATCCCAAAAAATCTGTTCAGCATGCGCATAATCTTTTTTTTGTGTGTATATATGGAGGGAATTTTGATTTAGTTTTATCTATACTCAGTTTTGCCGATCCATGTGAAATAGAAGAAATTATTATTTCGGGGAATCGGGGAGAATCAAGCGATTGTTATTTTATTGTAATATCAGGAGAGCGTCTTATAAAATTGCACACTCTCAATATCTCTCATACCATACCATTCGTATTTATTATTATAACCGGTATATATAATAAATACAAGAGTATTATAAGTTTAGTTTATTAATTAGTATTCATGTGAATTTAGTTTTAGTTCAATGATTTTTTTATTTTTAAATAAATTGTTTATGTAATAATAAAACATTTTTGGCTACATTCAACGAATGGCTTACTCGGCTGAATGCCAACTTTTTAGCTTAATTTACCATTTTAATTTTTACATATTTATTTATTTCTTGTTTTGGTTTTTGTTGTTCTCAAGGAGGGCACAGAGGACCCCTTGGTCTATGTGCTAGGGACCCGTATGCGGTACCCCTCTTTCTGATTATTATCCAGAGCACGGTAATGCGCAAGGCCGAGTTTAATTATTATTACATCATATAACCACCAAAGGCGTAACGCTTAGCAAGTTTCACGTATTAAATCACCAAAATCGTACAAACTTTGAAGAAAAAAAGATGTCAACTAACCTTGATCTAAGTGAAGAGGTAACAATAAAATAAATTGAATTAATAATGCTGTCGGATCTCTAAGTAGTAATGGTACTTCACGTTCAATTATTGTGAGTGCCATTGGTGAGGTAATGGGTGATCCTTGTACACCAGTGATTTGTGTCCACATTTGCCATGTTGGCCATTGAGCTAACACACGTGCATGTACAGCCAATACATGCAACAATGGTACAATACAACCACGTTTTGGTATTGGTTGTTTAATGTTAGGGTTTGCTGGGGTTGTGTCTATACATAATGAATCGCCACGTTGTATTAAATCAATTTCTAAATTTGTTCGTGCTATCGATGTCACAAATAAAAATAAACTTTGATGCATTGGTGGTGCCACCTTTTGTTTAAATTTTAAATGTGTACTATTTGTCATGTCTTCCATTGATTTACCCATTGCTTCTTGTAAATTTGATGAACTCTGGAAAATTTTTTAAGACAATGATAATTTATTAGAATTGTATTTAACAGCGCGCTAAAAAAAATAAACACATTTGTACAAATACATCGCATGTTTATTAAAATAATGAATTTTTGTAAAATTTGAATGTATTTTATTGCATTTTGTAGAATTTGTAGAGGTAGAAGATAGTTATAATAAATAATTATTATTTAAATAAATAATAAATATATGTGAAAGATATAATTGATCTTTATTGATTTGATTTATGAAATATTATATATTTTAATATGTAAATTATCAAGGTTGTTAACATTCAAAGCAACCGTGATAATAGGGGGAAGTTATAGTTGTTATGCAACAACTAAAAATGATGAACAAAATTATAATAATAATTTAATGAAGAAGCGATACCGCTACAAATTTTATGAATGTACTATATCTAGAACACGAATCCAATAAAACTTTTAATGGGAAACGCATCTCGATAGTTCAGACCGAAATTTCATATTTATTTGACTCTTTTAAGGACGTCCTTCTGCTAAATGCAGTACATTAAAAAATTCTACAAAATTAACCATTAATTTTATCATTTTTTGTCGTGAATTAAAATTTAAAAAATTCGTTACGCAGGAGCTGCGTCATCTTAGCGAATTTCCTTAGAATACATAAATCACTCTCTAGGGGTCATAACTTTAGTGAGATCAAAATGAAATATAATATCTGATATGACTTTAGTTTTGGCAAAAATTAAATTTATTAATAGCCAAAATAACGATTATAGTTTATAGTTACTATGGAAACGACAATCAAAATTTTTTACAATAAAATATATTTCATGTATTCGTATCAAACAAACACAAAATATTAAATATCGCTCTTAATATTAGAATAATCGAAAAATGTATAAGGAGTAAAGTTGTAGAAAATCAAGTTTACTACAATTCATTACTTGATCATTTTTCTCAAACTCGAATGTGAACAGAGATATTTCGAATTTTAACTTTCAATCTTTAATTGTCAATATTTCTGTAAATATTAGTGTAACAGAAAAATGATAAGAAACAAAATTACAGTAAAACTTAGTACCTACAACTTAACTCCTGATAAATTTTTCGATTTTTCAAATATTAAGGGAAATAGTTAAATTTTGTGTTTTCCCCTCCCTCTAAACCCCCTTTCTCCTCGTCCGATTTTACCCATTAACGAACTTGACCTTTAGAATACAAAAACCCACTCAAATACCAAATTTCATTCCAATCGGAATAAAACTGTGACCGCTAGAGAGTCCACAGACATTTTAAAAAAGTACATATATATATATACAAATTTTAGCGATAGTGATTTTTAACATCTAATAGGTAGGATCGATGGACATTTGAAGAAATTTTTACGAAATTCCAACATTGGTGCAAAAATAATAGCTGCATTTCCTTTGGAGGAAATTCGCTAAAAACACAAAAAGAAACTAAAAATCGTATATTTTTGCTTCATCGTCATAAATGACATGCCAAAAATATCCGATTCTTTGACAATTTTACTAATAATCGAAAATTACACTTACCGTAGGTTTTTGATTTTCTTTTAGGAAATTTGTTAATTCTGTTAGAATACCATTTAATGTTCCAGGTTTAGATCTTACAATTGCTGTACATTCTCCCAATTGCGGTGATAATGGTAAAACTGAATTTGCCAATTGTCTACACAATGGACACAAATATTCACCCCTAAAATAAAATCAGAATACTCATTTTAGAGAAACTGTTAAAATAAAAGAATTGTCAATGAAAATAACGTGAAAAATAAATGTAAAATTTACCGATCAACAGCCAAAGTTTGATTCCTATGTTGAGTACGTAATGAATTTAAATAGGACTTTAAACAATCTAAATGTAAATGATGACCACAAGTTTGAACATGAACACCACCTTCCCATCCAAGATTTACAGATAGAAGCCATGATTGCTGTTAGAAACACACACAAAAATAACATCAATTAGAATAACGGAAATTCGTTACGCTGTAGCTGCTTCAACTTAGCGAATTTCCTTAGAATACATAAATCACTCTCTAGCGGTCATAAATTTAGTCTGATCAAAATGAAATGTCGTATCTGATTTTAGTATTTGCAAGACCAATTTTATTAATAAATGACATAGTCAAGGGGAAATGGTTGCATAAAGAAGAAAACACAAAATATAAAATATCTCTCTTAATATTAGAACAATCGAAAAATGTGTAAGGAATAAAGTTGTAGAAAATCATGTTTGCTACAATTCATCACCTCATCATTTTTGCTCAAACTCTAATGTGAACAGAGATATTAAGGAATTTAATTTTCAATCTTAAACCGTCAATATTTCTGTAAATATTAGGATAACAGAAAAAATGATAAGAAACAAAATTACAGTAAAACTTAGTACCTAAAACTCTACTTCTTATAAATTTTTCGATTTTTCAAATATTAAGGGAGATATGTCAAATTTTGTGTTTCCCCCTCCCTTTAAACCTCCCTTCCCCCTTGTCCGATTTTACTCATTAACAAACTTGACCTTTTGAATACCAAAAGCGCCTCAAATACCAAATTTCATTCCGATAAAATGAAAACTGTGACCGCTAGAGTGATTACACACACATATATATATATATATATATATATATATGTATATATATATATATATATATATATATATATATATATATATATATATATGTATATATATATATATATATATGTCCATATATATATATATAAATTTTACAGATGGTGATTTTTGACATCTACTAGGTAGGATCGATGGACATTTGAAGAAATTTTTGCGAAATTTTGACTTCGGTACGGGACCAATAGCTCTATTTCCTTTCAGGAAATTCGCTAAAAATTCGGAAAATGTTTAAATTTAATTGTGCTTACACTATCAAAATGCCTATCTAATTCTTCAACACGTCGATCAAATTCACTTGCTAGAATATCATCACGATGAAACGTTTGTCGTTCTTCATCTGACGTTGGTAAAACAACACGTGTTGGATCTCGTCTTCGATGTGCTGTTACACTAGTGGACTGTAAAAAAAACACATACAATTACTGTCATTTTAAGTCATGAGCACTGAAGCTTCAAAAAGTTTAAGGCTTCATTTTTTGTATGATTCTTTTATGATTGATTTATACGCACTTCAACTACATGTTAAATAAAAAAAATTAGAATAATATGAAAAAGTTAGCTTTCACGTCACAATCGTCTTTGGTGTAGCGGAAGCATACTGGACTAGTTATCCAGAGGCCCGAGGTTCGATTCCTGGTTGACGAGTTAATTTTTCATATCAGTATTTAATTTAATTAAATATTCAATGACAATGAAATTTGTCAGAGTATACGCTAAAGTCTCCTACAGTTTGTCATACGTAACCGAAAGGAATTTGGACAAACATCGTTATGTTGACGCGAAAGTATACACAAATAAACAAATATTAAATTTCAATAAATGATTAGGTAATCTTTAGTTTTGCACATTTTAGATTATACGGTGAAGGCAAAATTTGATGGAATACATCAAAACGAAACGTCTAGTTCCAAATGTCTACGTAGTATAAACTTAAGATATGTATTCTTTGTTTATAAAAACTTACCTGTACTAAAACTACTAATCCCATTGGTTGATCATCTGTACTAGGTGTCGTTTGATTACAAATAACACAGTCGTACTCTTTCCATGAACTTTCCTTTTCTTGCCAATCCATTCCTGGTGTTTTCCCTTCGGCGGCTTCTTTTGACTTATCTAAAAATTGTTTCTGTTTCGATGCAAATTCCGCTAATAATTTTTTTTGTCGTTCTTTTGCCCGTGCTCGCCGTTGTTCCTTTTCCAAATCGTCTTGTTGCCGTTGTTCCGCATCTCGTTCTTGTTGTTCTGGCCATAAACGATTACGGATTTCTTTGATGTTCTCTTTGCATGTGTTATCCAAGGCAGAAATTTTGTTTAGAATGTTGCCAATAAAGAATGGACCATCACCGATACGATGCTTCTCTTCTTCACTCAAGGTAATTTCTGATTCTGGACAATAACTGTCTGGTACTCCGGATAATTGGGAATGCAGTTTCAATAATAATGAAATCATACTTTCATTTGCCGTTACAGTTAATGGACTTGAAGATCCTTCTACTTGCCGCCTCTTTGGTGTATGATATTGTTTGCGAGGTATTGACGATATTGTGGGAATTGCTAATTCATGACTAGTTGACGGCTGTTCTGCAGGTAGGATTGCTACTTGTTGTTGGCCACCATCTCCACTTGTACCTGTGTAACGAAAAACAAATTTAGAAATACTAGTTCTATCAAAAAAATAATTAACACTGGAATAAAATATAGCCTCTCTAAATATCTCAGATATTTGGGAGTATACCAAATTTCGATGGGAAAATTACAATCTCTTTATCAAACTAGTCAATAGATACTTAATCCTTCGAAAAAGGAGACCTTAAATCTGTGAGGCCTTAGTTTGATCAAAATTTGTCTTTGTAAGTGCGAACCTCTAAAAAGAAAGAATTCGTTACGCAGGTGCTGCTTCAACTTAGCGAATTTCCTTAAAATACATAAATCACTTTCTAGCGGTCACAATTTTCGTCTGATCAAAATGAAATGTCGTTTATGATTTTAGTATTTGCAAGGCCAATTTTATTAATAAATGACATAGGTCAAGGGAAAATAGGGGCATAAAGAAAGAAGAAAACAAAATATAAAATATCTCTCTTAATATTAGAACAATCGAAAAATGCGTAAGGAATAAAGTTGTAGAAAATCATGTTTGCTACAATTCATCACCTCATCATTTTTGCTCCAACTCTAATGTGTACAGAGATATTAAGGAATTTAATTTTCAATCTTAAACCGTCAATATTTCTGTAAATATTAGGGTAACAGAAAAAATGATAAGAAACAAAATTACAGTAAAACTTAATACCTACAACTTTACTTTTTATAAATTTTTCGATTATTCGAATATTAAGGAAGATATGTCAAATTTTGTGTTCCCCCCTCCCTTTAAACCCCCCTTTCCCCTTGTTCGATTTTACCCATTCACGAACTTGACCTTTTGAATACTAAAAGCGCCTCAAATACCAAATTTCATTCCAATCAGATTAAAATTGTGACCGCTAGAGCGATTACATATAAATTTTACAGATGGTGATTTTCGACATCTACTAGGTAGGATCGATGGACATTTGAAGACATTTTTGCAAAATTTTAAAGTCGGTACGAGACCAATAGCTCTATTTCCTTTCAGGAAATTCGCTAAAAAATCACACTTCAATATTACCTGGTTCTGACATATATTCCATCATTGTACCAACGGTAGTAACAGACATATCTTCGGGTACGACAAGAGCTAATTCCGTATTTGGAATTGTTGTAGCTGGTGGCAATGCTAATATTGTGAGACTATCGTCATCTTCATCCATAGCGGTGGGCGCTACACTTTGTTCAGGAACTACGGAGCGATCAGGATTTAAAGCAATCGCATTTGAACCTGTGATTGCAACAATGTAATCTGAATGATTTAACGAAGCCATCGTATTTGGACCTGAGATTGCTACAATGTAATCCGATGGTGAATGACCAGAACTCTCTTCTAACATTAATGTTGAATTTCCAGCACCTTCAGTAATATCTGAAAGCATTTCATTATCGGCTTCAGCGTCCCATTCCATGTCGCCTACAATTAAAGAATTTTGATTAGATTTTCAAAGTCACGTAATTTTATTTTATTTTTCGTACTTACTTCCATCTGAGCTGTACGTAGTTGGGAGAACTTCAGGCTCAGGTGCTAAAGTTATTTTCGAAATTACGGTACGAAGATTTTCGACAAGATTATCTGTTTCAAACCAATTAATTAGATCCAGATCTTGAATATTTCTTGGTGCCGTAGACGTGGGATATACATTGCAGGCCTAAAAAATTTGTAAAATTAGACAAATTATGAAACAAAAACTAACAAAATGAAATAAAATAAAATACAGTTTGATCAAGAAACAACTTTTGCTTTGTACATATTTTCGAAAACCGAATGAATTCGGCACAAATCCACTTCTAACATTTTGAAAAAATAACGCTACTGCTGATATAATACGTACTTGATACTTGGATATTTTTCGATAATTTCCAGCTAAATAAGTTTTTTATTTTAAGGACGTTCCCAAAGAGCAATCGTGCTCAACTTAAAAAAAAATTCCATTATGTAAACTACAATAGATCAAATAAAATATATTTGAGGTACAGTGTTACTTTTTGCTGTAGTGTTACCATATTTTATTTGTTCTATTGTAGTTTACATAATGGAATTTTTGTTTGAATTGAGGACTTAAACAATATTTATAAGATAACTAATACCGACCGCTTGTTTTTGTTATTTTTGTAAAAAGATATTTGTTATATCTTCAATTACTTATTCTCAGTTTTTTAAAAGAATCGTAAGAAAATAACTATTGATATTTAATAAAACGTGTGTGACAACAACATTAATCGCGGTCAGTTTTACAATATTTACAAATTTAGTACCGTAAGGACCATTAAAAAAAATTCTACTTGTGGAACATACTTTTAACTACTTATATTCAAAATTACAGAAGAATCGTAAGAAAACTGATTTTCTTGGAAACGTCCTTAAGAATTACTCAAAGTTTGATTTCTTTTTTGAGGCCCAGGGCGTAACGAAATGTTGGTGTGATTTTTTAATTTTGAAATAATAATATATGAGACAGTTCTTACCTGATCAGTTGGTTTATTTGCCGTGTCCACAGCCATTTCTAAAAGATATACGGCCAATGCCATACAATGCTCGGATATATTTTGACCATGTACAGCTTTGAATAGGACAACATATATAAGTGAATGAAATAGTCGGGTTCGTAACACTTTACGTGGATCTTCATATGCAGCATGAAATGGAGCCGGTTCACGAAATGGTGGCCATGGTGTTTGACAATTTTTCAATTTACCTACCATTCTTCCACTGTAATTTGAAAATTGAAAAAAATATATTAAATAACCTTCTTCAAGGTTAAATTATCATATAAATAATTTACGTGACAAACTGTCGATTTTCTTGGTTAAAAGTTTTGTTTTTTCGAAAATAATTGGCCCTAAAAGAGGGCTTCTTAAAGCTCCCTTAACTACTAGCCAGTAATTGCCGCTAGTAATTATCCCTCCACTGCCCTTGTGAGTAGGGGTACTGCCGCTTCAACGTCAAGATGGCTACTGGTGGTAACCAAACTCAATCAGATTTCAGTTTAGTGGATGCTAGAGGATCATCCACACAAAATCGACTACTCGTGTGTAAGCCTGTTGTCTGGCTACTAGCCAACAGTACTGGCCTATTTAATGCTCTCTGTTGCGAAAACTCCTTCAATGCAACCTTTTTTTCTCAAAACAATCCGGATAATTTGAGTTCTACTGTATTTAAATCAGATATTGACAGCTTGAACTGTACCATATAAAATGTATAGATACTTCCTAGCGTTTCCACTTTTACATAAATTTAAGTAATGCCATGACTTTTTATAGAAAATTGTTTATAAAAATTCAACGAATCATTTTGAAAATCAATAGAGCTGCATCAATTGAATCGATAAAAAAACCATCAAAATAGGTCAAGAATTTCGATCTTTGGTGTATGTATGCTAACTCATACATTACATACAGACTAATGGACGAAGATTTTCTATAAACGAATTCAAGTCATAGTAAATTTAAAATTAAAATATCGTTTTTTGAGTTAAGAAATTTCGTTGTAAATAAACAAAAAAAAAAACATAAAAATAAATACATACTATTCCGTAAATCGATCCATCGATGACTGAAAATCTCGTCGATGTACAGCCCTTAACATTACATGTAGTGGATCAAATTCATGTTCCCAAATACTGGGTGTTGGTAAATACATGCCTTGCATCATTGTACCACACGCCTCTAAATTTGGTTTTTTATAATCGGAAACTTCTCGTAATAATGCTTCAAAAAAAGTATGCGTTGATGTACCACATCGTTCTGGCATTAATTCCATTAATTGTGAGTGTGTTTTATCACCCATACATAAAAGTGTTACCAATTCTAATCGATTGAGCTCTTCTTCGGTAAGACCTAAAATATAATTAATGGATATTTAATTTTTGTTTAATTCGTTATTGATGAAGTGCCAATTTTTACTAATTCTGAAATTTGATCCTAGTATGACTGTCTAATTTAAATAAAAGTTTTTTTACCCGGTATATATATATATATATATAACTAGCGAGCCGACCCTGCTTCGCACGGTTAATTACTACACTTTGATCTGAGATCATTGATCGGAGAATCGATAACATACAACAGCCGAATATATGCTTATATCCACAATATTACAACACCTCACATGGGAGAGTTTTAAAAAAAATTGTATAATATGTAACTAAGGTGATATGTAACTTTGGTGTATTAACTTAAAATTAAATACGTAAGCCACGAAAGTAAATTTTTTTCTAAATATCTTTATTATTTACACATACGAAATTTTAATTAGGATGTACTATACATATAAACCTTCCGGAAAAAATTATGTACATGATGGTCAAAACCATTTTTGTATTCAAGTTGAATATAACAAACCAGAATACATAGCATGTATTTATTCCATCATGGCATGCATTATATCATCTTATTAAGGATGTACGAGCACTGAAGCTTCAAAAGATTAAAGCTTGATTTTTTCTTTACTTGTAGTTGAAGTGCATATAAATCAATTATAAAAGTTTCAAGAGGGGGTTACGGAGGTCTTGAATTAATTATTTAATGTTAAAGTTCGAGTTTTAATGCATTGCTCTTATAGAGAAACCCATATTTTTACACATTTTGATAATTTTTACTTGGAATAAAATAAGACGAATAAAAAAAAGCTACGCAATACAAAATATAAATATTAATAAAGAGATTGATCCAATAAAATTCCGGTATGACGGGTCTAAAAGAAAAGATATTTAAGAAAACAACTGAGATTTCGGGTAAATTTGATTCCTGTCGGCGGTAGCTTAATTACCCCTAATCTCAAGTTTTTTTCTTAAATATCTTTTTTGCTAGGCCCGGTATGACGAGCCTAAATTAAATTTTAACTTACGACAAAAAATAATAAACATTATTGTGGATATTTATGAATGTACTATATAAGATTTTGAAGAATTTTATAAATGGACTATACATCAGCGCTCGTACATCCTTAAATCTACTAAAGTTAAGGGAAAATCCCTCCAATTTGGTAATACTACTGACAAGTTAGTAAGTGTATCCTGAAAGAAACACGTTGAGCTTGGATGCTCAAATATAAATTTTTTTAGATTGACTTCTTAGTGGACTTACTTTTCTGAACACGATCAATGTGTGATCGGAAATTATAAATATTTAAAAAATGCTCAATTAATAACAATTTATTATTACCCAGAATTCAAATAGATCAAAATTAACATTTGCAAACAATTTTAAACAATAACCATAGGTAACTACAGGGATAAAATACTTACCAAGGTTTGCTCGAGAACAGAGTAATGTTGCTAGAAATGTTAAGCAACTTTCTAACATTGATGGAATTGGTGATGTTATTCCACTGTCTAAATATCCTTTATCACGATAATTTGGACCAAATGTTAAACTTTCCTTAATATGAAATCTAAAACAAAAACAACAATATAATTCAAATAAACTTTACCATAAGGACGTTCCAGCACTGTGTTATATAATCAGGACAAAAAACCGGTTTGATTTTATTATAGAACAAATACATAAACACACCTATGCAACACATAGACAAATTCATTGTTCATATATACAAAATAATGTTCGAAAACAAAACGGTAAAATGCGATTTTTCTTTTAAAATTTATTTCATAAATATTTATCTTTACTATTCTAGTTTTTTTTTTAAATTCTGTCGAGTATTTTTTTTAATACAACAGATAATAGTTGGGTGGGCATGAAGTTTTACATGCTTCTAATGAGAGAGAGTGAGAGAGAATGATCACTTTGCTATCAATTATCTCGCGATCTAAACGGTCAAAAAAAGTTCTTGCGAAAAAAATTTGCAAAACCTGTCGAAAATTGATTTCATGTTGGAACATCCTTAAGCGGATAAGACGTTATCACATATCATTTTGTTTCCCCCCAATACTGTTTGCTTTCAAGAAATAACAACCCATCCTTCTTTAAGTCTTTGCTAATGCTGTTTTAAATGCAATCAACCATTTCTTTGCATTTTCTGCTATCAAAAAGAATGAAGAAGCAAACTTATTGAAGCAAGCTAAGATACACAGCGGTTTTTGCCAAATCGATCCATTCGAACAACACTCCCGCATTATACAAAGTTAACTACGATAACAGTTGTTGAATCGCCTCGGTTTATAAACAGCCACGCGATGGCAACTAGTAGAAATAAGTGCAAAATCGGTGATTGACATCGACAGTGCCTCTGCAGATTGGCATGTATCAGCATCCTATGAAATGACTCCGTCTTTAAAGCCAATCGTTTACATTACTGAGTTTCTAGATAGTAGAATCTCACTTCGTAAAAATCGCCTATGGCACGAGGACAGCCAAAACTATGTTTCCTGTGCCCTAAAAAACCTCAATTGAGAATAGATACTATGAATTTTAACGAAATATGTCTTCGAATGATATCGAAAAAAACGATACATTTTTCTACTGAAGGTCTCCACCAAAAAAAGTTTATTACCAACTACTGCCAAATTTTCCACGCTTAACGAAAACACCTCTTCCCAGAGATCAACAGAAGTGCGTCGTTTTTTCGACTCTTCGGAAACGATACCCCCCCTACTACCCCCGGTCAATCGTAACTGAATTCGGTGTGATTCAAATTGTGTATATTTCTTTTAGGTTAAGTTAGATTTAGGGACGATTTCATATATTGAACTAGGTTTAGTTTAGTTATAGGTAAAGCGTAGGCATTAATTTAATGTTGGAACTTGTAATTCGTAAATTGGTACTTGGGAAGAATTTTCAAAATGAATATACGTACTTTTCAATTAATGTTTCAATAAACAATTGAGGTTCTAGCTGCGTAGCACATACTTGTAGCAAATAAATATCAGCATCGACCATTGAATTACAAAAATTACATTGGATATAAGTCATTGCTTGACCTTTAATTTGTAATCCATTTCGTACCCACATTCCAGATAAAATTTCATAATATGCTACCTGTAAACAAAAAAGACAATTTATTAATATTTTGATTGCATAAAATTATTGTGATTAACTTAGAGCAATTGATTAACTTTTTGGAGACGTTTGCTAATTTTTTTTTTTAACTTCTCTGTGGGTCGTTACTTGACGAAAATCCATTATAATTATTAAATTAAGCAAATATTTGAGATTTTCGTAACAATAATTTTATTTTGACTACTTACGGAACACAGTTCCTTCATTAGAAAATATATGATAATGGATTTTCTGACGAAAGAACTGTGCTCCGAAACTAGTCAAAATAAAATTATTGTTACGAAAATCTCAAATATTTGTTTTATTTCATAATTATGTTCACTATGTTTGATGAAAATACCCATCCATAAATTACGTAACGGCAACTAGGGGAGGGGGAGTTTATTTGTTACGATTCGTTACAATGGTGAGCACTTAGAAAGGATTTTTGAAAGTTCATGCCTTAAGAGGGTTAAATAGGGGATGAAAGTTCGTCATTTTTGAAGTTGAAAATGTGGAAATTAGTGTTTAGACTTCTGTTTATAAATAAAAGTCAGTTGTATCAGCGTTTGTGGAAATTAAGTGGATAAAATAAGGGACGAAATTTTGTATGGGATCTTTTTTATAATTGAAAACGTGGAAGTTGGTATTTAGGCTTTTTACATTTGGAAAAAGTTGAAATAAGCGCTACTTTTGTACTTCGTTTTAAGGCTAATTAAAAATAATAGTATAAATTAAACACTCTGTACATTTTTTAAATACATTGTGTAAGTCTAAATTTTTGTGTAGAACTCAAAAGAACGTGTTTATTATTTAAGATTTATGTAGGGTTGCCAAACTTTTTTTCAAGAACATAATGTAACTTGTCTTTTGCAAGAGGAAAACGAAAAGTATTTGTAAGAAGAAACAAAACTATTATTTAAATTTAAGTTTTTATTACTTTCTTTGTTGCTTGTCTAATAATTAGCTTACCGCACATATATATGTCGTGATCTCTTTACAAAATCTATAATTTCACGAAGACCCTGGGCATTTCATAAAACGTCGGTGTATTTCCTAGCGATTTTAGAAAATTTCTGTAATAGATACTTTCAATAATTTTGATATTTAGTTTTGTGGCTCGGATCAAAAGTATTAAATTGAAACTGTATACAAGATATCCCAGAGATAGTTACGATTAGCTAATTCATACTGATGATGACTACATTGAAGTCGAAATACGTATTTATAAAATACAAACAAATGTTCTAGGAATTAAGGCAAAATTTGAAATGTAACTCAACACATGTTTATTTATTTAGTATATTGAAATATCAATATAAAATAAATATTTCCTTTCATTTAAAAAAAACTGTCACTTCAGTAAATATTCAAAAATAAATATACATATTTTGTTTGTTTTGAATTAAATTCATGGAATCCCTTACATCCCTATGCGAGTGTTTTGTTTCGTGCTACAGCAGACCCAAAATAAAGTATTTTCACACACTTTATTTTCATGTAAAAGTATTAAGTATAATAACTTAGTATAAAGTAGGTTACGTTATTATAAAGTATGGTTGGCAACCCTAGTTTTATGTGTCTAGTAACAAATAAATGGGGGAATCCCAAAAAATCTGTTCAGAATGCGCATAATCTTTTTTTTTTTTTGTATATATGGAGGGAATTCTGATTTAGTTTTATCTATACTCAGTTTTGCCGATCCGTGTGAAATAGAGGAAATTATTATTTCGGGGAATCGGGGAGAATTTAGCGATAGTTATTTTATTGTAATATCAGGAGAGCGTCTTATAAAATTGCACAATCTACATTTATCTCTCATACCATACCATTCGTATTTATTATTATAACCGGTATATATAATAAATACAAGAGTATTATGAGTTTAGGTTATTAATTAGTATTCATGAGAATTTAGTTTTAGTTCAATGATTTTTTTTTTTAATAAATTGTTTATGTAATAATAAAACATTTTTGGCTACATTCAGCGAATGGCTTACTCGGTTGAGCGCCAACTTTTTAGCTTAGTTAACATTTAATTTTTCAATTTCTATCAATTAATAATTTTTTTCTAAGTTTTGACAGTTTAAAACATCAGTATTTTTTATATTTTAAATATATGTTTTTTAACGCAGGTTGTTGTTTTTACTGTCACCGAATTTCTCATATTATTTTAATAAATGATCAAATTTGAGGTTAGAAATTATGATCTCAGATCGAAATGCGATATGTAAAGTCAATAATAGAACGATCACTGATCGAATGTATCGGCTGAATGCATCCATTATTAAACATTCGTTAAGAACTCATTAATTATTTAGTTCTAACTTGATATACCATAATATAATTCGAACTTATGCAACGTTGCCAGACATTTGTGTGACAATAGCTGTGTCGAAAACTTATCTTTTAATAATTTTCAAAAAACATTTTGAATACATCCAATAGTTTTAGCTTAAATACGATTTTTGCAGAAGTCAATGGTTGCGAAGATTTGCAAGGGGAAAATTCGAATACATTTTTATTTAGTTTTGTTTATTAAATAAGAAAAGAAAAATTAAATAACTGAATGGCATTTTAACCTTAAATATTAATAGAAAGTGACTCTTAATATCTGAGAATCTTTATTTATTTTTATAAATAACTGTACTCGAAGTAGGATTATCAATTCAAATTAATTTATACCACTGACCTCTATATAAACTGGACAGATTATGCTTATGAGTCTAAACGTGAAATAACGGCTCCAACTTAATGATAGTCAGCGCCGCCATAACTAGCCAAGGTACTAAAACTTTATGTGTACCACAAGCTTACACATACATGGACCACAAGCTTACACATACACAAGCACCACATTCTTATCACACATACATCATACGCCTCAACTAGCCAAGGTACTAAATCCTAAAATCTTATTTCAAAATAAATATTTGTTGTTTTGTTACAATTTAATGATATTAATTTTATGTTACTCGGCATAGTCATAAATATAAATTTTTTAAATCGTTAATATATCGATAATGGAAAATTTTGTTGTATACTAGTACTAAATTATGAAAATTTAATTTAAGGACGTTCCAACACTGTGTTATATATTCAGGACACAAAACCGGTTTGATTTTATTATAGCACAAATACATAAACACACATACACAACACATAGACAAAAACACTGTTCACATATACAAAATAATGTTATTTTGAAGAAAATAAATAAATTTAAATAAATATTTATAATATTTAGTTTTACTCTTCTAGTTTTTTTTTTTAAATTCTGTCGATTTATTTTTTCTAATACAACATATCTAGTTGGGCGGGCATGAAGTTTCACATGCTTCTAATGAGAGAGAGTGAGAGAGAATGATAACTTTGATATTACTTATCTCGCGTTCTAAACGGTCAAAAATTCTGAAACTTCAGGATTTATTAGAAATTGTTATTTTTAGTCTGTGAAAAAAAATGAGCAAAATCTGTCGAAAAGTGCTAGTATGCTGGACATCCTTAAAAATAAGTATTTGTTACAATACTTATTTAAATAAGTTATGTTTTGTTACAATTATAATAATATTAGACGCAGACGCACTGAAGCAAAAGTTAGTTCCTTGGCTAGTTGAGTAGCGCTTCAATTGGGGTTAATGGCGTAACATAGGAATAACTGTCCAGTTTATATAGAGGTCAGGTTATTTATACTGTTATTTTGAGAGCATGTGATTTCCTAACCATTGATTAAAAAAAAGAAAGAGGTAGATTGTGGATGGCAGCACTATCCTTTGTGTATCCATGTAATGGTTTACAAATTGCACACTACAATTCTCTGACTCTGATGATTCTGTTCTGCTGAGTACAGTTTTTAAACAGAGACATGTAGATGAACCACATCTCTCAAATTACACATTACATTTTACATCAAACAAATACAATAAATATTATTAATTTTATATAGTTTTCAAAATAAAAATAATCATTATGAATTTATTTAAAATAAATATGAAATTAATTAATTTAGCTTAAGTACTTTCTTTAAAAATATTTAGTGTTTATAATAATAATAATTAAATTTTATATAAAAATAAAATTTATTATTAGTGATAAATTAGTCATATTTAGAATTATAAATAGCGGGGTAAGTGTTTAAATATTGTTTTCTTTGTTAATTCTCTCATGTAGACATTAAAAATTCCGTAATACAAGTATAATTCAAATGGAATGTGTTGTGATTGTTTTACTGTCGTTTGCAAAATTTACCCCCAGCAAGCATATTAAGTAAATATATATATCATGAAAACCGGTTAAAAAGGAACTTAAAAAGTTTTATTTTTCAATTAATGATTCAAAATTATTCTAAGAATAAAATATGTTCTTCCCTAGGGGTGATTAAATAAATGATCCCTTATTTATTTGATTGAATTAAAACTGAGATCTCGGCTATTGAAAGAAATAAAGTATTATGTTTAAATATTCCATTTATGACCATGGACTTTTATGAAAATATATAATTGGTAGTTTATATGCTTTTTATTTCCGGTTAATTCAAAATGTAATTTTATAAATACAGAGTGGTTTTAAAATACTGAAGGTATTTTAGAAAAAAAATTACCCACTTTTTATTAGTAGACAAAAAATTGTTCAGCCGTAAATGTTAGTGAAGTCTTTTTACAGTGGCGTAGAAAAGGAACAAATGACGGATGTGCCATCAAGTTTCATCTTAAGAAATTTAAATAATAAGATCTATTATTTAGTGAAATTTGTGTCACTCAGGCGTTCCGAAGATATTATTTACCTTCATATGAAATATAGTAGCAGCTATTACGGGGCACTGGCTGGGAGACAAACAAGCTGAGCACATGTGCCTACCAGTGCACCTCGACTATTTCAGGACCTGCCACAATGAGGAGGAAGAGGAAACGATGACCAACCTTCTCTGTTACTATTCAGCTCTGGTTATGAGAAGACTGACATACTTGTGTCAGGCACTCTCTTGAACAGCCCCAAATGGTTCAAGGAATACTCCTTGTGTGACAGTCTTATTTTCAAGTATCATAACAGGCCTCATGGGCTAAGTGTGTCCCACCCGGACAGCCATTGCTACCTAACCTAAAGTTGACCCATTAAAGAAAGTTCTAACCACTGTTCGTTTTGGATCAAAGGTTTCATACCAATTTTGATCCACTTTTCGGTGAGCAACCAATATTACTAATCGAAAACCTTAATTTTTCACCTTCAACTTTTAAGTTTTTTAATGCCATCTTCTATTTTGTAATCTCACTTTGATTTATAAACAAACAAAAAATTTAAATTACTTTTCAGATAACCTCTTTGCTTATTTATAAAAATCAAACCAACACATTATTTAGTAACAAAATGTATTGCGTTTTTTTTTTTGCTTGACAAGCATTTTTGTTCAATGTATGGTACAATTGGCTGCAAAAGTTGATGTTATTTTTCAAAATTGTACAAGATGTAATAGAAATAATAGAGCCGGGATTATCTCGATTCGCTTAAATGAAACTTTCAATCTTTAACTTACACCAATTTTTATCAACTATACAAACAGTGAAAATTTGTATATACTGTCATCTATGTCCGATTAAAATCATATTGTAAAATGGAGCCAATAACGGATCGTATCGATACCGGACCCATCAAGGTGTAATAACATTCGATATTTATTAAGAACTTTACGATAAACCTTAACTCTCTACCTTTTTACCTCGTTTTACAATGAGATAGTTTTCAGTGCAACAAATTCGAATTATGTGGCTATAAAGCTAGCAACCAATCAACAGAAGTCGGGTTTTTTGAAAAAAATATTAAGCTAGTACTATTTCAATTTCAGATTTAACATAAGACAACGTCCATCGAAAAAAATTCAATGAATTATTTATAAAACAAAAAAAATGACACAATCTTTGACGGCAACTATCCAAATTGGAATCAAATTTACAATAACTTTAATAATTCTAGCAAATATTACAAAACAAGTGCACTCGTTTGGTCTCGGAGATGCAGCCGATGTAATTGAAACTACCTATGAAGTTGCCAAAAAAATATTTACCACATATGAAGTAATCAGTTCTGAAATTAATGAGCATAATCCAGAACAAAATGAAATACCATTTACAAAGGGTCGTGAACAAAAAATATTACGTTATGTACAAGAGATCTCACGACAAATGTCCAAAGTATCAACGGCTCTAAGTCGCATAGATAATGGCGATACCATTGAAACTCTATTACAACAATTCCCAAATCGATTAAAATATGAATTACGACGTAACGATTTAGCAAATATGATCACGCAAATTAATGTCGCCCATAATTATATGCATAATTATATTAACGATTCACAAATTGAACGATTAACTTTAGAAGATTTTGCAATGAAAGTTGTGTCACATGACCCGGGGTCAGTACAATCGTTATTGTCACGAATTCATTATTTAATTGTACCATATGGTAATGATTTTGTTGATCGTGGTATTTTGCATTTAATGTATGACAATGATCAGGTAAGGAGATATTTTTTTTTTTTTATTAATCTTAAGTTTGACGGTTTGCGAATAAAATTTTTGTTATGTGGTAATGTGTTTGGTGATATGCCAAAAAGGAATCTTCCATGCACGAAGTATCTCTTCTTATTTCTCCTCTTACACTGCAACCAATTGGTACATTTTGTGGCACAATTAAAAGCACACAAAAACTTGAACCAGTTGAAACATTCTAAGTGGTGTTATATGCTTAGAATGTGACTTACTGATTCAAATATATTCACACTTGCGAAAAATACGACTGGAACTTTAAATTAATACATCATAGACATTTATCATCAGATCTATCGCGAATCACTTGCGGAAAATTCATCGTTAAACGAAAAGATTGTTATAATTTTTCTTATACCGCCATCTGTCGATTTTTTATTGTGCTATTGTTTTTATTTCATTCTTAAGATCTACTGTGGTAATATGGTCCAATTTTAAAGGTTCATCCTACATAAAAATAACTCTATTATACCGTTTGGTATTTTTATGAAGAAAAAAATTGGCCAAGTGTGTATTGAAATACTTGTAAAAATACAGGGGTTCAGTAGTCATTATACAAATTGCATTTAATGCAGAGGTTTTCAAAAATATTCAACAACTCTAATTTCAAGAATTACTCTAAAAGATCTAATGTATAGTAAAAAAAAAGATTTCTTTTTCTCACTTTTCATCCTCTTAAAATATGATCGGACGGTGTCCCCAATAAATTTGAGGATTAACAAGATCCCAACCTTAAATTGAACCTATAAATTTTCAACCAAAGCTATTCGATAGTTTTTGATAAACGCTATTTGGTAATATGAACCGATTATCGTGTGGTAGTGATAGATTTTTCGTCTACTTAGCGCACTCCCTAAAAATTTTTTTATTGAATCTTCATTAAGTTTAGACTGTCGTGGCACTTCACTTTCCATAAATTTCCAGACGTACGGAAGAAATTTGAAACGAAAAATTCTAAATTTTAAGAAAGTACGCATTTTTTTGGTTCTGATTCTATAGAACTTTTAATTTCAAATAACGATTTGTTTTTGTTTCGGGCAGATTGTCAAACTCTACAATAAGATGAACAAAGACGTGAAACATTGCTTACTCAATTCTCCACATTGATATGTTTGATAATCTGCCCGAAACAAAAAACAAATCGTAATTTGAAATAAAAAGGTCTATTACAAAGGTTACTAATGGTAGTGGAAGGGTGACCGAACCCTGGCAAGAAACTCTTTCTCTCTTTGTTCGTCTCTGTTAGCCTTGTAGTCGTTATTGAACCTCTCTTTACGACTGACAGGGCCAGAGCCCAAACTTCGGTCAAGCCGAAGGCTAATTAAAAAAGTTTATTCATAAACAATAATCTTATAATAATACCATTTAAAGCATTTTAATTCTCTTTGCCAAACCACAAACACACAAGACAAAGACCAATTAATGTGCAAGGATTTTCAAGGATATGTTAAATTCTTTGTTACAACAAAACCTTGAAAAACAAATAATTCACAATCCATGGTTTGTTAATCATCAAAGAATTTTGTTTATAATTCGAGTACTAAACTTTTTTTGTTCTAATAACAAGGACCAATTTGTTCATAGTCATAGTTGAAATAAATTAAATTTTAAATGAAATATATTCATACATTCAATAAAAATTGTCTCCCACTATTTATTTACGAGTGAGACATGTTGATGACGTGTGAAGGGAGCGCAGCAATAGCACATAGAATCGCTGACAGTATTGGGGTATATACAATAAACCGTTGACACTGAAACAGTTGTACATAGTTTGTTGTTCGGTACACAACAAAGTATATGTATATATACCTCTCTTTTTGATCATATTTCTAAGAAATATTGTTTCTTTGTGTTTCAACAACAACAAAAATAACAAACAAGTATAGTGAAGTGTGTTTTTATAAAACAAAGTGTTGGTTTTTTTTTAAAATTATATATTCAGAGTTTTTGCTTTAACGTAGCTTTGAGAATAAATTCTGTCATTAATTAAAAAAGTGTGATGATAAATTAGAGGTCCTTAATTTCAAAGTTTTTTTTTTTCATTCAAAAAATATGTCAAATACTCGACTTAATAAAGTAGACTTAACTTGAAATATTGATTATAGAGTTATCCATTTATTCTTCTAATTATGGAGATTAAGTAAATATGAAATTTTTACATAACAGGATTTTTTATTACTTAAAAAGTAACCTTGGTTTAGTGTAAAGTAAATAAGCGGCTCAATATTTATGAAAAAACAAACAAACGTAGTTGATTTATTGCGTTTCGAAATGTAAATGAGAAATTTAGTATGAATAAAACATTTATTTCGATTGAAATTGATACTAATTAGGGGTGGTTTTCAATAGAATCCTTTGAAATACCACTGGTATTTTTATAATTTTTTTTGGATCCTGCTTTTTTAATATAATTTTATTTCTTTTAAAAGTTTAATAGTAGAAATTATACATTAATAATAGAGAAGGAATTTCTGTTAATTTTTTGACGCAATTTAAGGGTTAATTTAAACAAGATTTTCTGAACTTTGTATTTAGTCCGAGTCCCTTTTTTCCGAGTCTGCAGGACTTTTGTGTCCTCCATGAACGCAATCTGTTCATTTTATAAACAAAGATATTCTAGCATATTTACAAAGATGTTTAGGGCTTTTGTTTGAATAATTGTTTTAAAATTACGGACAGAAGCAACCGGGTCATGAAACGTTTTACACTCAAATGTATTCAGTGACAGAGAACTTCTGACAAAGCTTTTAAATATAGCGAAAAATTTTCAAGAATGGGGCAAAATTTCATGTGAATATCTACTAAATTCACAAAAGTTGAAACTATTATTAGGAATAACTGTCCATGAATATCAGGAAATAATAAGAAAAAATTGCTAACCCGCACGCTTTCTGTATATTGACGATACAGAAAGTGATCAAAATGAACAGTTAATTATTTTTTGGATTCATTAATGCCAATTCTTCACATCCAATTCAGACACAAAATCAATAAAATCTCCACAAATAAAATATCAAAATTAACAGTGATTCATCTTCAGTTAACAAGGGTAGCATTTTAGATCGAGTTAAAAAATATTTTAGGGTGCCGTATTGGTCGCTTACACGATTCAGCGCCATCAAGGGTTGTTTTAAGCTACACTGTTTTCATCCGCCATATTGAATATTGTTGTCAACTGACCGACGAAAACTAGCATTTTTCACAAGCTAAAACGAACGTCAATAAATTGCGCTTATAAGCGTGATCGCTGAATGCGTGCAATCACTCAAAACGAATACACCCTAAGGCAGGTATTGCCGCCCCCCTACTGATAAATATTTTGCAAATATCATAATTAGTGAAAGTTTAACGACTATTATTATCACAAGTTAATTAAGTTATACATATATGTAGTTAAAAATAAAAACATCTGTATAATATACATATTTTAGTAGGAGAGCTACCGAACCACGCGGCTAACCCATTCCCTACAAAGCTAGAAAATTTTTAAATGATGTTTTATTATCGGTCAATTACGAAATTACCGTTCTGGCAGGCATTTCCCGGTTGCATCATCATTCCTTAAATTTTTGAAAATGTAAAAAAAATGTTTCTACTCCCACAAAGGCTACAATTTTAATATGTTGAAATAGGGAATATGCATGAAAATTTGTTTTCACATTTATTTTCAGAATATGAAAATTCTGTTAATACTGTAATAATATTAAAAACGAAATTAAAATCCGACAAATATCAAGCAAGCTATAAGCTTTTAAAGATTATTATCTGTCTCTTTCTTGCAAAAATACTAAAAACGGATTTTTACGTGTATTTTAAATGGTTAAAGTGTAATATGACGTCACATAACATATCAAGAGGGCTATCACCCTCTTTGTCTAATCGGGAATTTCAATCATTCATATCTCGCTTATTTTTAAAGTTATTTAAAAAGTAATTTTACCTTGATATTTATCAAGTAAACATGCTTCAATTCAAGTTACAAAAAATTTTCATGCATATTCCCTATTTACATATGTTTACGTGTAAAAAAAATTTACAATCTATTTTGAGGGTTGCAAGTATGTGCCAGACGATAGCAAAGTTGTCATCGGGATAGTAATTCATAACCTGCTCCCACATGCCTGAAATTTTGAGGGCATATTCTTTCAATAGTTTAAAAAGTATATGATAACAGCTAGCCTATTATGGCGGTTGCAAGTGTCTGTCAGGTTATGAATTTTACTACCCCGATGAAAATTTTGCTATCGTCTGGCAAATACTTGCAACCCGCAAAATAGGTTGTCAATTTTTTTTTACACTTAAACATATGTAAATTACAACAAATTAAAATTATAGCCTTGTGGGAGTAGATTAAAATTTTCAAAAATTTAAGGGATGATGACGCAACCGCAAGATGCCTGCCAGAACGGTAATTTCTTAATTGACACGATAATAAAACATTATTTAAAAAGTTTCTAACTTTGTGGGAAACGTGTTAGTCAGATGGTTCGCTAGCTCTTAGACTATTTATTGTATAGCTATATACTTATTAGGAAATTATTAACATATAAAATGTATAATAATATGAAAATTTCTTTTTGATATGAAACATCGCTCTTTCATACATCATAAATATTTGATTGCATAAGCTCTACTAGCTAATGTTTAACTAAGCGTATCATGTTATTTTTATTATTATTTTCATCTAACATCCTGTATGTATTATTGTTTTATTCTTGAAATTCTCAATTCGTCATGTTAAACAAGACATGTAATAACTGAGAATTGATTGTTTAAATAACCTGTATATGCAGTATTAATGATTAGTGTTTTATATACTAAGATATGTACTATCGGTTGCAAAAGTAACGCTATCGGGGTTTCGAATGATTCAGAATATTTTAGACAATGAACAAACTCTCAAATGGTAAAACTGTGTTCGGATATTATTCAAAGGATAGTGATAAATAATGAAAACCCAGGAGCGTACTTAAAAAAACAAACTCGGATGGTGTTTCAGAATCTGTTAAGGACGTTCATGCATGAGGCTTAATAGTAGATAAGAAAAATTTTTTTAGTGAATTGAATAGCTCAATTCAGTAGTTATCCTCCCTCAAAAATTTAACACCTGTTGACGATCATTTCAAAGAGTTATTATCGATTAAAAATCAAACTTTAAAACAGGGTCTTTGGAGAACAGGATTTTTTTTTGTACTTAAAATTATAATAACTATATTATTAAAGTAGTCAACATAATAAATAATGTTTATTAATATTCTTTGAAATATGCAGTTTATATAATTGCATTAAAAAAATGGTGTTGACGGACATTTGAATTAATTATTTAATAAAATTAAAACTTTTTTGTTAGGTTACGCACACTCAAATAATATACACATAATAGGTTACGTAAATCGTAAAAATTTTTTTATGAGGTGTTTGAACAATCAAAACAGTCCCCTACGTACGCCCCTGGTAGACACTTATAATTACTTTAAATTTGATTAGAAAATTTATAGCTGTTTACCCCACTCAACAGTCTAAATAAATCAATAAATCAATGTTTTTTATTTATGTTAGAATTCTACGATTAATTAATAATCTAATCTACATTAATTTTAATTAAATAATCAATTATGGTCTACTTAAGAAAATTTCTGGGAATATTTATTATTATCACTAACTTTAGAGTGGGTTTATCGATATTTACTTTTTAAAACATGTACTTTTATTTTATAATTCTACAAGGGATTCAATTTCGATAAATCCTGTGTTAATAAAAAAAAAAATAACAAAATTCACATAAAGTTTCTGCGGTCAAAATTTCACATGGTCTTTTGTCCCTCATAGGATAGTGTCAAATTAGGGCCGATAGCGATCATTTGTCAATCATGTTTGTCCGAATTGTTTGGAGAAAACTGTAGGAGATAGCGAAATAATGATAAGAGAAGAAAAACTCAGATGTTCAAAATTCTTAACCGTTCGAAAGGTTTTTAGCCATTTTCTGACGGCTTGATCTCTAATATAGTTTATAGTTTCTATGGAAATACCTGCATTAATAAAATTTTGGAAATAAATTAATTGTCAATAAATTTAAAATATAAATAAAATTGACGTTTTGAATGTAAAAATTTAGAAAAAATTATTATTCGACATAAATTTTCCATACACATTTCATAAATATATTTTAAGATAGTTCCAGCACTGTTTTATATAATTAAGACAAAAAAATCGGTTTGATTTCATTATAGAACAAATACATATACACACATACACCACATAGATATATTCAGTATTCATATATATATAAATTAATGTAATTTCGAAATAAAAAATAATTTTAAACTTTTATATTTCGAAAACAAAACGGTAAAACGCGATTATTATTTTTTAAAATTATTTAATAAATATTTATCTTTAGTATCCTAGTTTTTTTTTAAATTCTGTCGAGTATTTTTTTTAATACAACAGATAATAGTTGGGCGGACATGAAGTTTTACATGCTTCTAATGAGAGAGAGAGAATGATTACTTTTTTATTATCTCGCGTACTAAACGGTCAAAAGTTCTGAAACTTCGGGATTTATTAGAAAACGTTATTTTTAACCTGTGAAAAAAAATGAGCCAAATCTGTCGAAAAGTGGTTTTATGCTGGAACATCCTTAAAGCCGGGTTATAGTTATAAATATACGAACAAATTTAATCGAAACATTTACCTAAAAACAACGAATAAGGCACAAATCAATAAAAAAAATTATGAAAAATAAGCACTAATTTTTTGGCCTATATTATAAACAGTTATACTTAATCAAGGAAAATTTTTTGTAGACAATTTCTATCGCCTTGTTTACACACTTTTAATAGATTTGTTTATTCCTAGATAAGATAATAATAATAAATGAAGTTTTGTTTTAATTATATATAAATAAAACTCTTTTTTTTCGGAGGATGAGATTAATTAATATAAATTGTTTTTACATTCATGTTGTGTGTACATGCAATTACAATTTTTTATTAAGTGTTTATATGAAACTATAAGTAGGGTACTGCGAGCGACGCGCATTACAATTTTATTAATTCATATGTCAGCTAAATAAATTAGAAACATATATTTATTTATATATTTATTATTATAACTGGACTAAAAAAAAAACCATATCATGATTCACGATTAAAAAAATGTTAGTTTCTATTATGAGATCATATTTCTATTGTTTTGTAAACACGAAATAATATTCTACTAAAAATCGATCGAGTGTGGAAAGGTTAAGTTTATCAACGAGAAACTGTTTATTTTAGAAAAAATCTTAAATTCAAAGATGCTGATGGTTAAATTAGAAACAGTTTTTAGTTTTCTACCCCGAATCCCGTGACATATCCGTTGACTTACAAGTTTCAAGTTCCACTCTGGTGAACAACTTAGAAACTACTGCTAATAAATTGAAAAATTAAGCTCCACCTCCTCTGCCAGAGATCCCAATAAAAATGGTTTAAAAAAAATAGTACTAAAAATTTAATCCACAAGGCATCCTGTGTGTCCGGAAATTAAAATAAATTTCCTTAAAAACGGGAAATATATGAAAATTTCTTCTCATATTGTCGTTTGAGTTTTATTTTTCTCTCTCTTTTTTGGAAAATTTTGTATGATTTAGAAATTTTTATTTAATCAAGATAAAAATTTAAAGGATGGATAGACGCAAAGTTTACAAAAAAACAATTAAATACGTGTAAACAGTTAAAAAACACTAACAAGTAATAAAAACTTATGTACATCAGATAGTGAGAAATTATATGCATCCTGGCTCAGTTGGGTAGAGCCCAACTAAGAGGTCTTGGGTTCGATTCCCAGCCAAAATGTATAAGGTTTTTTATATCAAACATGGATGTCATAATAATGTAAAAATATTCTGTTCTTCCTCAAGGATCTTCTGAGCAGTCTCAGAATTATATTAGGAATGAAAAGCTCTGCATTGGATTTAGTAATGGCGGCTTGAGGAAATGTTTCAGAACTACATCAAATTTACAAACTCTCGTTTTCCAAGCCTAGATTTCTAAGGAGATGACCTATTAGAAACGGTGTTGACGCATGTCTTGAATCTTTTCCGATAGATGAAGGAGAGAAGCTTTTTTAGCTTATCTATTTTTTGAATTATCAAACAGACAACACGCTGCAGTGGACTATCGCGTATAATGGACATATCAAACGTTATCAATTAGCGGATTTTTAAACTACGTTTATTAAATTTATATTTTTTTCTTTCCGTATTGAAATCAAGTCATTTAAAATGATTTCCAAAGTATCCCACATTATTTTTGGTACGGTATTCTCTACACTAAATTGCCGGATAGTCAAAGTACAAATATGAATTTTGTTTACACAACTCGGTGAAGAAATTGATTATTTATATTTATAATTTAATATCTAATGTTAAGCTTTTTGTTTAAGATATTATATCATTGATTATTTATTTACCTTCGACTCAGTTATAAGATTTTGATAAGAGTAGCATAAAATTAATTATAATAGCGTTATCAATTATTCGAAATTATTTTTGAACAATAGCAATATTGTTTTCACAGTTTATTTACGTGTTCAATTTGTATTGTATAATTTATTTATCGTGTTTGAAACCAGAGAGCTTGGATACAAATACTCAGTGGAAAACGAAAGGAAATTAGCCTCTCTATGTGCTTGACGATAATTTGATCTAGGAAATTGGGGCAAAAATCGAAATTTATTTCGAAAAATCCTAGAGTTCTCTTTAATATTATTTATATAGACCTACATACTGTTTCTAATTTATATCCATCAGAGAACATCTTTGAATTTAGATTTCTTCTAAAATAAACGGTTTTTCGTTAAAATTTTCTATCTGTAGTTCTCAAGATATTAATCACAACCCTCCAACTTTAATCTAACAAGTTTCAGAGAGGCGAGTTATCTGTTACCAGGGTGTCTAGTTGTCTGGAAAACATGGAAATGTCAGGGAATTTTGAGTTTCTGGAATAGTCATGGAATTGTCAGGGAATTTCGTAAAATTCCAGTGAATTTCGCATAATCGTATTTAAAATAACTTCTAAAAAATTATTACTAATAATTATCTGTTTTGAGGTTTTTGAAAAAATTTTATGTCTGTTACTGATGAAAAAGAACGTATAGGTTTTATCATATTATCCATAAAAAATGAATATAAATGAACAAATCTATACTTTTCTGAATTTTCCTATCAATAACAAAATATTATATGAAAAAATGGTCTGGAAAATTTCGAATTCAAGTTTGGAAACCCTGGAAAAGCCAGGGAATTTTTTGCCAAAATATTACTAGACACCCTGGTTACGTCAAATCAGTTGTGAAAGATTAAAGCTTGTTCAAAGATTATTAATTGAAGCGTCATTCTCTTCCAGTTCCCGGGAATAGAATGTAATTTTTTCGAAAAATTTCTCAGCAGAGGTATTAAAGAATATAAACTCTTTCGAATATCTCCCGAGATTGTAATTAATAATTTTCGCTTCTTCATACCGCCTTTACTCTTTTTTTAAGCTCGTGAGCTGTCCAAACTTGACACAATTATTTTTAAATTCGTACAACAGTCGGGCTATCGGAAGTAGAGGAATACTATCATGACTTAGCTTTTGGTCGAATTTTCTAAATACTATTTGCGGCACAGGGGAAGGCTGTGAATAATTTCAGAGATACAGAGTTCAAATTACGGAACCGCAGGAAAATTCAAACGTTTAATTGGTGGAAACACTACGATTTTGAATTTTCCGCACTTCTATGCCCCTATGGCATACCCTTCGGTCTACAAGTTCTGTGGTCGCACTCTAGTGAACAAGTTAGTAACTACAGCTTGTAGGTTGAAATAATAAGCACCATCCCCTGTCAGAGATTCCAATAATTATATCATAACAAGTGGATTTTTTTTCTTTGAAATAAAATAATTAATTAACAATCATCACACTTTTTTCTAAAAACATAATTAAAAATCAATTTTAATATGTTTTTATCACAAGAATATTTTCAAAGTCACGATTTTATCTAAACTAGTTCCAACAGAAAACAATTTCAATGACACTGTTAAACGTTAGTCAAAAAATGTGATAAAACTGTTAAAAAAAAAAAAAAAAAAACAAGAACAATAAATAATATCGAACAAAATGGCCTGTTTAAAAACATTAATAATTTTGTGTACAATATTAATAAATTCCATAAACTGTGATAAAATTTCGGAAGTTGATAGTCTACGAATAGAATTGATAAATTTGGAAAAAGATATATGGGCAAAAACATTAGACTCGACGAAATTGGATCCAACAGATCGTTTATCAGTTGAAACAGCGGGTATTGAAATAATACGACGTTTTAAAAATTTCGATAATCGTATTAAAGAATTGTATCCGCATGGCTTAGAATATGGTTTAGAATTTTTACAAAAGTTATGGAGTTGGGAGATCATTCGTACATATGAATTGAGTAATGTGTACAATTATTATGAAACATTTCGTCGTGTACAATTACGACAATTAGAGAATGCCAATTCGGTGTCACCGGAAGAGACATGGATTGATTTTTCTCAGCCAAAAATACATGATTTTCAATTTAGTGGAGTTAGTGAATTAGGCAATCGTATACAAGAGATTGTTTTTAATGAGCAATTATTTGAATTGACATTGAAGGTATTATTTTACTAACAAGTGTGTGTACGAGTTTTTATTATAGCTTTGCTTTGATTCTAACAAATTAAAATGGTTTTATTTTTAAATACAAATTCCAATGTTTTAAACGAAGCATAAAATTTAGTAAACATTTTTATCATCGATGTTAAAAACAAATTTAGGACATAATAAATCATACGGAATTAGCGTAGACTGATTTTCTTTCTAAAACTATTGAGAGCTTTTCAAAAATTTACAAATCTTATCGAAATTTTCATACAAATTAGTGAAGTTTTTGAAATTGACAAAGTTATCTAGTAAAAGTTTTCAAAACAATAAAATATGAAATTTGAGCTGGAAATTGATTTAAAAAAAACAATTTTCATTAAAAACTCGAATACTTTCTTACACTTGTCGGTCGAAAGTAAGAGAAATTTCGTAACTTTTTTATTTTAAAAACTTTGGATATTGATAACAAATTACAGTGTCAAGCCAATTAGACGCATCACGTTATTCTCAAGTGAATTGAATCATTTTGGTCTGGAAATTTCCAGACCATAAAAAAAAACCCATCTTCGATTCAAATAATCCAAGAAAAACCATACCGCAATAAATGATTAAACTTGAGTTTTACAATTAATGAACAAAAAAGTAACATAACCTGGAAAAATGTACCGCAGGAAAAGCTCGGGAAAATGCTGCTTCGGAATGCAACCAAGAGGCTATCTCTCGATGCACTGAAGCTGGACAAGATGCAATTGCGGGAGGTTACCGGATTCATAACCGGGCATTATCTCCTGTGGAAGCATCTACACACAATGGGACTCCATAACGGGTCCATTGTGTGGCGAGGAGGAAGAAACATCCAGCCACATCCAATATCTTGGACTGCGAACCTCTGGGTTACAGCAGATACAAGATATTCGGTGCATTTCACCCCGACTATATGAACCTTCAGAAAGACCTGATAAGCAATCTCATGGTTATTGCCAAAATATGGGAGAAGCGAATCTCGTCAGACTGAACGGGGAACACAATGGACCATAAGGCCGAAGTCCAGTACTTTTTAGACCCCAAGATATATCTATCTAACATAACCTATAAACAATCTGTCAAAATGATTAAAATACCGAAATATCAAAATGATAAAACGTTTAAGCATCGATTATTAAAACTCATATTATTTTTTATGCTTCGATTGAACATACGCTATTTATATGTGGGCTTTTCGACAATATAAAGTGAAATTTTAACACGTTTATTTTTATTTTTAGGAAGCCAATTCTGATTTATGTAATTTACGTCAATCACCACAGCAATTATTATTTAATTTATACGGTACATTAGCACTCACTGAATTAAAAGGTTATGCGATGATGCAATTTTCCTATATGCTAATGAAATTATACAATAAAGGAAATATGACACGAGAAGTTGAGCTTATGCGACGTGGTTACGAGGATCGCACTAGACGAATGATACGAGCTATTAAAGGTATAATGGAAAAAGCTAGTCGTGATTTATGGATATGTGATCCAAAACGTCATATTGCTGGTAAGAATCATTTTATATAATACTAGCTGTCGCGGCTTCGTCCGCAAAAATTTTGTAACGCCTTTATAACCAAGTAACATAATATTTTCTCCCGTCAAGGACTGATTACGTTTAATTTTTGAAATACATTTGTTGTATGCACTGCCACCTATTTGCAAAATTTTTGAAGTACTCATGTTGTGTATACTCCCATCTATAGGCAAATTTTTAAAACGTATTTGTTGTATACACTATGCATAGCATATTTAACACATTGGTTGCTTACTACCATCTATCGAAAGGCGGAGGACTTTGTTTTATAATATATCACCTCCAACAAATATCATTATATTTTAGCCAATGTATACAAAAACTTGACAAATTATATACTAAAACCTTTCTCGAGAACCACTCTATCCATTGGTGAAAACAGTATGAAAATCGGTGCAGTAGTTTTTGAGTAAATCGCAAACAGACAGACAGACGCGGCTGGGGGACTTTATTTTATACTATCCGCGAATTTTTAGTTTGTCAACAAAGCGTTATTTCGAGTATGATCAGTATTCAAATAATTTTGAGCACATTTCATCTATTTTTAGGTGAAACATACGTCGAAGTAACACAATTACTTCAAGGGTACGTCGAAAACGAAGTAGATTTAAACAGTGAAGGAACTTGTCGTGAAACATGCAACGAATACTCGTATACCGAAAACTATGGCTGCTTCAAAAATTTATATTGTTCAAAACAACGAAGATGTAAAGGAAAAATTATTAATTGTAAATATTACGATGCTGATATGTGGATTTGTCCATCGGTAAGATAGAAAATTTTAATAAAAATTATTTTTTTAATTAATTTTTTGATTTTTTTAAATTAAAAAAAAAAAACAGAATGCAAGCTCTGGCCGAAGATACGATTATATTGAGTATGAAAATGGTCGAACGCTTGGTCATAAAGGATATTGTCAACGAGGAACAACTAAAGTTGACAGTTGGTGGAGATGGCTATTCTGGCGATGTTCGTATTGTTTCTGCTTGTGCGACGAACAAGGAGTCAATTCTGATCGATACTTTAATTTAAGAAATGTAATCGCCGATGTTGGAAATAATAGGTAACGATTAAATCTTCATAGTTAAAATGATTCAAGAATTAACCGTGGTTTAAATATCAATTGCTATCTGTCTGAATTCTCTGTGAAACTAAAAATATAAATCAGGTTTTGAACACGAACCTGTGATTTTTAGTCCTGATTCATCAGATGGGGGAGCACAATAGATTTAGGGGTAACTGCCCTTAATTCCTTTATTTTTCCCTATCTGTCATGCCCGTAATTTTTTGTATGAGAATGTCATCAATTTATGTCCGATTTTTTCACAGTGAGTTAAATACTAAACGAGGAATATATTTTTTTCAGAGTTGTAACCGGTTTGAGATTTGTGAAAGAAAATCGTATAATCCATATGCAAATTCAACAAGGTGAATTATTACCTAAAGGACGTATCAATGAGGACACCCTAGAATGGGTCCCAGTTGACAAATATTCACTTCTTGATGGCGATGTCCGTTCTGGTGAAGACTATCATACTTTGACCTGGGAATCACGTGCTATTGATTTAGATGATTTAGAAACAAAACCAAATCAAGTGGTAACCGGTGTTCGATTCCGTAAGGTTGGATCACATTTAAATTTTGAAATTCAAGCACGACCTTTCAACTTTACAACTGGATTGTTAGTGGATCCAAAGAATCAATATGAATGGATTAGTAATGATAATACTGATGCAAGTTTAGATAATCCAAGGTAAATAATATTCTTATAATGCCGACAGTACACGCTCGATGAGATGTACCAAGCGCGAAAGTGTACTCGCAGCGTTCGGACTCCATTTCGAGACGGTTTTTTGACCACGAGTCAAAGGAAGCGAGTGCGAGCGCGCTGAGTGCACTCTCAATCTCAATCAATAACATCTAAAAGTATCTCATTCATTGACGGAATCGGAACTGTATTGCCAACAGAACACTTTCGGAGAGAGTGTACAGCCGACATAACATTTGTCTTTGACTCGGAAACTGTTTTGATAAAAGATTGAACAATCAAAGTAATTCATTTCAATTTAACACCCATTTTATCTACGAGCTTTTATCATCTTTTCCCCCGATATTATTAATCATAAAATTAAAAAATTTTTTTTCAGATATCAATTACGACTAAATAATCCAGAATTACCAACCAAATTCCGTATATCATCTGCACCAGATTCGCAATCAAATCAATTTTTACATTTTACCCATACAGGAATTGAGAAAGATGCTGCTCAAACAACGGTGCCATTTTTAGATGCTCAATCAGTGGTCTCACAAATTCCGGTACCTTTAAGTGGGGCTGGTATTTATCATAAAGGTCAATTAGGGTCTGGTGGTTTTATTGCACCAAAAATTAAAACATTTGATTTTACCCCATATATTATAGAACCGCCAAAGTAATTATTTATAACTAAACAGTATTTACGCCCGGTCTCACGAACTTCTGTTAGGGCTAAACTTAAATTTTTTTTTGCTTTGTTGCCAACGTAAGTATATTTATTTGACAGGTACTTTTGCATTAACAAGAAAGTAAGTTGGTAGTTCTGATAAAATTGATACGTACTATTTTGCTAATTTATTAACTTTAACGTGAGTTGGTGAAACCTTGGGTTAGAACAATTTTTATTCAAATGTGTGATTTCATTTCATTTAAATTTATCGAATATAATTTTTTGTAGAATATTTTATTTAAAAGACTCAATAAGTGAGGCTCAAAAGGGGCTTATTACAGTTGTGGATTTTAACGGAGGAGAACGTGTCCAAATTTATAATAAATATTTTTTTACAATTTATTTAATTACAGTTTACTTCTTTTTGGTTAATTAAAAAAAATATATATATATTCATCACTTTGAGAATAGGAATGAGGAGGTTAATTAATTCTACGCTGATTACTGTTTCAAAAGTATCTTTTTTTTTGTATGGAATAAAAATTTGCATTTTTCTTTAATATGCGTTTTATTATTATTTTTCCTCAAATCCTCAATAATTTACTTTCATACTTGTGTATAAAGGGCAAGAGCGTTTCCGTGGTTTATGAGATCAGTTCTACCTTGGGTAACTCTGGAAAGATAAAGTCAACAAGGTTAGAGTGAGGAGAGCGATGGCGCTATAACACGACTAGAAGATGGACAGCAAGGCTTATTCCCGAACTAAAAAGCTGGATGGATTGCGAACATGCAGACACTAATTTTTATCTGACGCAATTCATAACAGGGCATGGAACTTTCAATGCTTTCAATACCTACACTGCATGAAAATCAGAAGCAGCCCCTACTGTCATGCCAACTGAAGTGGATGATGCTAGCGATACCTTCTTTTACTGTAACAGATGGTCCGTAGAGAAAACTACTGCATGGGAGGTTTGCGGCAAACCCAGGCAACATCATCAAATTGATGATTAATGAAAAAAGACAAAAAAGCTTGAGCAAGAAGCGAATCACGGGTAAGCGAACAGGCGCGTAAATAGGGCCAGTCTGAAGGAATGCGAAAGCGATTACCAGGCTGGCCGCTCTCCAGTAATTGGAGGAGTCGGAAGAGAGGAGTTTTTTTTTAGTGAGTAAAAATCTCACACTACCGTAAACTTCGATGGTGTCTTTTTGAAGATTTTTCCTTCTCTCCAGTTTAAAAAAGGAAACATAATGCAATTAATATATTTTAATTTATCTTTTAAACGGTGTAAGATAAAGAAAAATCTTTAAATAATGAGTGATTCATTTATATTCTATGGATTTTTTGACAGATGAAGCGTGAGTCGAGTTAACCTATCATGGTATTTTTTGTTAAGTATAGTTTGACATTTCATCATGAAACGACTTAGACCAGCACGGATTCAATCTTTGGGCTTGAAGAAAATCCACTGTTTTCGATATTTTGTTTAGCGGTGAGACAAACAAAATTGTAGTATTTGGTCTGAAGAGCAACCTGAAGACATTCAAGAGCTGCCATTACATCCAGACAACGGTTTGGTGTAGTTTATGGGCCACACCGTATGGGTTTATGGCTGGAATCATAGAGGCCGGCCAGAACGTAACTGTCAATGGCGACCGTTATCCTGCCATGATAACGGACTATTTGTTTCCTGAAATTGAAGCCCGTCATCTCCAGGACATTTGGTACCAACAAGACAAAATATATAACAACCATTCAATAGTTCAAATAAAGACAATAAATTCGAAGAGAGTAGTAAAATCAGATAATTTTCGAGAATAAAAATAAGTAAATACAATAAAACAAGACTCACCTGAACACGGAACGGATGCATCATGATTAGATGTAAAATATCTAAGCTTGGTAAAATTTCACGTAACGAAACGCCTTGATGTTTGATAGCTTGACACATGAACACAGCAAAATATCGATGTAATGGTAAATGAAATGATACTTGATAACTATCATCCTGGAAAGAAATAATTTTGTTTTAAAAACCACTATCGAACTATCCTTTAATAAAATTTATTTAGAATTTGTAAAAAGTAAATCACTTACCACATTAGGATGCGTAAAACCAACAGCATCCAACCATTCTTGTAGAGCAGTTAAACAACTGTTTAGCACACGTCTAGTATATTCAACAGTTCCATGATCCTTTAAATGTGTTACTAATGCCCACATTGGATACGCACTTGCTTCCAGTTCAGCACTAAATGCTGCATAATATGTATTTGGTTCGAATTCAACATGATGATCTAATTCACGAATATTAACGTTCATACCTAAAAATTAATTACACCAGGGTTTATTATTTTTGTTTATCAACTTCCTCTTATTACATAAATTATCAGAAAGTAATAACAGTTTTAATTTTTAAATTTGAATCAAATGAACCTTTATGTAAAGAACTCTTAGGCAAGGGGAATAGTATAAGTGCCCAACTGAATTTTTGTCATTTAGTTAGTACTCGGATTCTACGTATCTTGTAATGTAAAATCTAAAATTTTGAGTTTGAATTAGTTTAAATTCAAATTAGTTTAAACTGGCTCTCGCCAAGGATTACTGCCCCTTTACAATAACAAATCAAAAGCTCAACTTACCTTGATACATAGACAAGAACACGAACCACATATCTAATAGTGCATCATCCGTCATAAACTTAAAAGCAACTGGCATATGTGATAACACATTGTTTAAATCAGATACCACGGGCCAATAACAATGTTCTTTCATTACTTGACGACTACAATCGACAACAAAATGAAAATTTTGTTTTGGATCTGAAATATAAATTTTCCACATGAAATAATTTCACAAAAAAAAACGTTAAATATAATATAGTCTAGTCAACAAGTTAAAAAACGTTTTAATTCTTGCTACTGCGAATTAAAATACGTGCGATAGCTCGTTGAACTCGTTATGCCGTCTAGAAAAATGTGCAAAAATATCAAACCCGCATATAAACAATTGTAAAAGTTACAATTAAAGATTCCAAAGAAAAAGGGTCTACTTTTTTGAAAATTACTCAAAAATTATTGGTGCTAGAGGAAATTTACAAATTCTTAACGAAGAGGAAATTTCCGAAAAAAAAGTCGACTTCCGGAACTTGACCTCCATTGTTAATACTTTTATTTAGCGTTGAAAATAGGGTTCCGCAGTTCCAAATATAGTTTGTTGAGCAAGATTATGATTAAAAAAAAAAATTTACGGCATTGCGCTCGCTGCGCGGAAACCTATTTTCAACATTAAATAAAAGCATTAACAATAGAGATCAAGTTCCGGGAGTCGACATTTTTTTCGGAAATTTCCTCCTCTTTAAGAATCTGTTTGTAAAATTCCTCTAGCACCAATATTTTTTGAGTAATTTTAAAAAAAATAGACCCCTTTTCTTTGGAATCTTTAATTGTTTATAACTTTTGTACTTGTTTATGTGCGGGTTTGAAATTTTTGCACATTTTTCTAGACGTCAAAACGAGTTCAACGAGCTATTGCACGTTTTTTAATTCGCAGTAGCAAGAATTCACACGTTTTTTAACTTGTTGACTAGACTAATAAAAGTAAATACTACGGTAAATATAATTTAGTGATAAAAAGAATCGACTTACCGTGCAAAGTGTTTTGTATTAGTACGTTAGTCATCATGTATTTAAGACTGATAACCATCACATGAAGTAAACTGAAATTTTCAGCCATACGTAATGCTAAACGCTGATTTGAAAATAATTGTACACTGACATGTACAACACGATTGCTGAGTGTATCCGGATCACTGGAACGTTCAAGCATCATTGAGATTCTGCTATAATGTAACACAAATGCTGTTGTCAATGCTTCCTAAAAAATTAGTAAAATATCCATTATTAGCATTTTTTTCCATTCCTGTACACCACTTCCGGATATAGTATTAATAGCATTTCCTGTTGATTAACATAATATGTCTCCCCGGGCTGATTAAAACGCTTGTACACATGCGTAAGACTATATATACGCGAAATATTAGAACGGAAATTGACCCCAATTTAACTTTTGATCGAAAAGAGCTACAGTGGTGAGTTTTCGAATATAGCAAGATTACGGAATTATAAGACAACGGTTTTTCGCTCATCGTTAAGGAATAAACAATTAAAAAGTTATTTTAATTCAAAAATCGATAAAAAGGCTGATTTTTGGATACCGATATCACTTAAAATTGATATTTGTATTGAGGTTCGTCTAAAATAGAAATTTTTATGTCTCTAACTTTAAAGAAAAACCGAAACTCTGACTCTATTTTACCCCCTTAAGTGTTGAATAGGGAATATGCATGAAAATTTTTTTTCACATTTATTTTCAGAATATGAAAATACTGTTAATACTGTAATAATATTTAAAAACGAAATTAAAATTCGACAAATATCAAGGAAGCTATAAGCTTTTAAAGATTATTATCTGTCTCTTTCTTGCAAAAATACTAAAAACGAAGTTTTACGTGTATTTTAAATGGTGAAAGTGTAATATGACGTCACATAACATATCAAGAGGGCTATCACCCTCTTTGTCTAATCGGGAATTTCAATCATTCATATCTCGCTTATTTTTAAAGTTATTTAAAAAGTAATTTTACCTTGATATTTGTCATGTAAACATGCTTCAATTCAAGTGAAAAAAAATTTTCATGCATATTCCCTATTACGAAAAACGCTGAAACGTGTATTTCTTTATTTATTATAGCTGATCCGCACAGATTTTGCACTGAAGTTGTGTCTAATTTATTGGTTGTATGAAAAAATATTTCATACAAAAGTTGTTTGTTTTTATTAGTTAACATTTCTTATTCAAAGATTTTCTCTCTCCCGCATCGTTTAAAAGTTAGGTTTTTAGCATGCCACGCGGAAATGAAATCAGTTGATAGAGAGAGTGTCGGTGGAGAATCTAAAGAATCTTTTTGACTTACCTTATAATCTGGATCTGGTAACATATTTAACAATAGACACACAATTTTTTGTGGAAATTCAAATTTAACTGTCCAAAAGACTAATTCTTCCAAAAATGTTGTATGCTTTAAGTTTTCTTGCATTGATACACAATCTTTATAATCATCTGGTGGATCTGGATTTGGTAATGTTTTTATTGCTTCCTCATATTGACGTTTGCTGTCTATCATATATTTGGAATATTCAGTGTTATATTGCGGTACTTCTAAAAGACTCCGATATTTCTACAAAGCATAAATCAATTTATATATATCAATAAATTTGTATACAAATATTTCGGGAGCTGTTAAAAACTTTTTTGTAAGGATTAAATGAAGGCTAATGAGTACATATAAAAAGGTATGAAAGACATTTCCGAACGAGGAAAGCTTTTCATTAATTACGCGACGTATGCAAATTTGTACAGAAGGTTATACGTTGGGTCTGGATCTGATCCGGATAATTGAATAGATAGATAAATCTTGGGGTATGAACAGTACTGCACTTAAAACTTATAGACTAATCAACAAGTTAAAAAATGTGTTAATCCTATTTTCAACATTAAATAAAAAGTATTAATAATAGAGGTCAAGTTCCGGGAGTCGTCATTTTTTTCGGAAATTTCCTCCTCTTTAAGAATCTGTTTGTAAAATTCCTTTAGCACCAATAGTTTTTGAGTAATTTTTAAAAAAGTAGACTCCTTTTCTTTGGAATCTTTAATTGTTTATAACTTTTGCAATTGGTTTATGTGCGGGTTTGAAATTTTTGCACATTTTTCTAGACGTCATAACGAGTTTAACGAGCTATCGCACGTATTTTAATTCGCAGTAATTTAATTTTTCGGGATTGTTGTATAAATCATGTAAAAAGTTAATTTCTTTAAAAAAAAAGGTAAATTTATACTGATGAAAAATGAAAATAAACTGTCGATTTTCTCGGCTAAAATTTTTGCAAACAACCGGCCTTTAAAGAGAGTTTCTCAATGCTCGTTGCACCAAAAACGACTTGAATACGGTCTGTATTCGGCCTCAAAATGATCCGAATAGTTCGAATAATTGGAGTTATACTGAAAATTATTTGCAGAAAAAAAATTGCAATCTCTTGTCGGAAGTTGGTATCATATTTCTCTGAAGAGAGTAAAGCTGTTGTAGGAGATTGGATGAATATAAAGATTCCAATAACTAAAAATCCTACAAATAAATAAATAAAAAGGCACGATAAAGATTTAGATGATCTTTATTTTTTGAAATATATAGAAAATGTCATAATGAGTTTGTTGATAGTTACCAAGGTAATAAACATAAATAATTACCGTAATAACAGGGGGAGTAGGCGTAGTGGGTATGCAAAGGTGTCTAAAAGAATATTTAATTTTAGTAGCGAGAGCGCTACATACTTCCTCGTAATTAAAAATTCGTTTATATATCGAATATAACGCTCTCATTATTAAAAAATAAAAAGCTCTCTTACCTGTGGATTTGTAAGTGCTGTAGTAATTACTTTTCGCATTAAAGCACCCATATTATTAAATTCTAATAGCATTGAGATAAATGAATCAGCATCCGCAATGACTACTGGTTTCGGCTCTTTAGTTTCAAGTTTACTGAAAAAAAAGAAGATAATAAAAATTATAATAAAATCTTTAAAAAAAAATAAAAACATAACATAAAATATTAAGGATGTTCCAGCATGAAACCACTTTCCGACAGATTTTGCTCATTTTTTTAAATTAACGTTTTCTAATAAATCCCGAAGTTTCAGAATTTTTGATCGTTTAGAACGCGAGATAATTATTAGCAAAGTTATCATTCTCTCTCATTAGAAGCATGTAAAACTTCATGCCCGTCCAACTATTATCTGTTGTATTTAAAAAAAAATACTCGAAAGAATTTAAAAAAAAAATCGGATAGTAAAGATAAATATTTATTAAATAAATTTTAAAAAAAATCGCGTTTTACCGTTTTGTTTTCGAAACATAAAAGTTTAAAATTATTTTTTATTTCAAAATTACTTTAATTTGTATATATGAATAATGAATATATCTATGTGTTGTGTATGTGTGTTTATGTATTTGTTCTATAATAAAAGCAAACCGGTTTTTTGTCCTCCGATTATATAAGACAGTGCTGGCTGGCTGGAACTACCTTAATTTCAAACGAACATTTATTTTTACTACACATTTAAATTTTTATCCTTTATTGTTATATCATTTTTTATCGCTATGGCAATTTTGCAAATAAATAGCGATTGGAATATCTAAGTCCTTAGTAAACTAAGTAAATCAGTGTATCTAAAAAAAATTACCTTCTGAGCACCTAAGTTCAGCAAGTTACTCTCAGGACACACTTACCAACTTGTCAGCAGCGTTATTAAATTGGAGATATTCTCCTAAATTTAATGGATTTAATAATATGAAATAATGAATGCCAATATTTGTCGAGTACACTTTGTATTCAAGAATAAATCACCCAGATTTTCCACTAGGTTTTATTAAATTCACTAAATTTAGGGAAGAATCCTTCAATCTGGCTGAACATACTAAGTAAAATGGCGTCACAATCTAAGTTGCTTAGTATATATGTCAAGTGTCCTGACAAAAAACTAAGTTAGATATACTTAGTAACTTACTTAGTTTCAGTGCCGCTAATGTTCGGGTAATTAAGCGCTTTTTGATTAATTTCGCTTCTGGCCTTTATTTCTGCGGGTGTATCCACGGGTAATCTGAAAATGCAGGAAAAACCGGGTAATTTAATATTTGAACGACGATTCTATTAAAAATATATAAATAATTTTGAAAAAAATGTAATATGTACACTCCCGTTCATAAAAATTGAAACATTGTAAGAGTTACTGTATATGTAATATTATACATATATATTCAGTAATATATACGCTTAGTATGTGACTTACAGGTTCAAATATATTGAATGGGAGTGTATGTAAAATAATTGTCAATCAAAATTTGATTTTGATTTGATCATTTGAAAATATATAAATTTTTAAGATTAATTTCAGATAAATCAAGTATTTTTGTAATTTCGCGCGCAAAAATAGTACAATTTCCTTGGTTGACAATGGAGTTGTCAGAATTGTGGGTAAAGTTAGCCCTTAGTCGGATAAAAACGGGTAATTTGCGATAATTATACGGGTACTGAGACAGCTAGCACCTTTGGCAGCACTGCTTAGTTTACTAAGGTCTTAGTTGATCCAAGGGTCAAGTCCCTGTTCGGGCGCCAATGTTGGAGTAGAGAAGATTCCAAGTAGATCTGAAACCTAATCTAATAAAAATTAAATAAAAGACAATATTTTGGGATTGAAACCAAACGTTTTAGACAAGGTGAAAACCTTGCATTCGTTCAGAAAGATAAGCAGCTGTTTGTGCGCTTTCGCAAACATTCAATTGCTTAACTCGAAAACGGTCAACTTTATGAAAAAATGACCAAAATACTTCGGTCATTGGTTTGGCAAAACAAAAATTAGTTCCAAAACATTGGGGCGACAGAATCTTAATCCATATTCAGGGGCATGCCCCAAACGGGAATATGTAAAAAAAACCGAATGGGAAAATTCTCTAAACGAATGCGAGGTTTTCAACTTGTCTATTTATTTTGCCTAATAAATAATGAATGAATAATGGTTTGTTAGTAGTTACCGAGGTAACACTGGGAATATGAAATGTGTACACAAAGGTATCTAAATATGAAAGTAAATTGAGATTTAGGAACGAGTACATTAAATTCCAAACACGCTCATTGTCATGCACATTGGTTCAACTCCCCATGTGTACACGAATTTATTCTATTCAATATTATAGAAGTTTATAATTACTTATATTGTCGTAGATATTGTATAAGTCTTAAAATAATTCGTGGCATTATTGCTTCAGCAACACACATTAAATTTGCAGGTGCCGGCGCTTTAATTGATTTATTTGGTCCATGTCGCTCACAGAAACTAAAATTCAAAATAAAATTTTACAGTATTAATTTTTAATTTAAAAAAAAAAATGCACCGCTTTAATTTGATTCTTGAAATATTTACCCTTCTACTTTCATAACCGATGTATCACCACAATCACAAGCACCACCTGCTTGACTTAGAAACATGTTAAAATCATGGGTTTTATGATTACCATTCTTGAAACACTGTGTACATAATGACATACATGGTGATATGCCACACGTACGACATCGATAGGCTACAAAATTAGGTGTCCATACTAAACCACATGTCGTTGAGTTATCATAAGTTCGTACTAAAAAAAAAACATTAAAATGTATTTTACCAACTATTCTATTGTCTATGTTTGATAAAGTACACACAAATAAAAAAAAAAAGATCAACATTAAAATGATTTGTTAGTGAGTACCCGAAACTTTTTCTGTCAGTGTTCCTTTTTCAAAATTTTTGATTAATTTTTCTAGAATCCATTAGTTGTTCGAAAAAAATGTTTAGAATAACCTTTTATATTTTTATGAAGTAGCGGGACTTGATACGAGAGGGGTAATCTCAAGCGCCTCTTTCACCTGAGCTTATCATTCCCATAGCAAGATGCTCCGTATTTTATCGAATCAAGGGGTGCCTGAAACAAGCTCATCTCGATTACTGGGACTTTGCGCAGGGCATGCGACAGGCCAAGTTTTGCATAAACACAGCTAGGCCATTCGACTGTGCTCGATTGAAACTCAATAGAATGCAGTTGAGAATGGAGGTGGGACTCTTGACAGGACACTGCCGATTGAACTACCACCTTCATAACTTGGAAGTCTCTGATAATTCCACTTGTAGGGCCTGTATGGAGGGCGATGAAACCTCCATACATGTTATTTGCACCTGCAGAAATTTGCAGGGTGTCAGGTATAGAATGTTTGGGTCCGAAACCTTGTGGGCTTTCTGTGTGGCGTCTGGCCTCAACAGAATCCCCTTCATCTGCTTAAAATGGCACCTCTTGCCCGGAGGCGTCTCGCCTTCGGGTGACAGGTTGTTCTCAGGTAGGGCACAGAGGACCCCTTGGTCTAGGTGCTAGGGACCCGTATGCGGTACCCCTCTTTCCGATTATTATTATTCTTATTTTTAAAACTAGCAATTTTTTTTTCAAAAACCAAATGGATTCGGCATAAATCGACTGCAAAAATTTGAAAAAAGAACTCCGATATTACACGTTTGGATTTGGACAAAATTAGAGATTCTTTTTCAGGATAATTAATGTATACGGCTATTGAATTTTTGATAAATGCCTTGCAAAATGTTATAATTTATATATTCCGTAAACTTTTAAGATAATTCTGATTTTGGTTACTATCATCCATAAATTTACACCTATGGTAATTTGAATCCCCATTAGTGGCCCATAATTTTCGGTTCCTAACGAATTATATTTATTAAAATATGAGCTACACAGAATTTGTTAAAGCCAAAAACCATGGATTGATGATAACATTTTTTTAATAGGATTTCTCAGCAGTTTTTGTTTCTGCATTTGCAATAAAAGACGAATTTTAGAGAAAACTTATCGCATATACTAAACTAGTCTACTAGAAATAGATATTTAATATTAATTTATTGATATTTCATAAGTCATTTATAAATCAAACTAATTTTATTCAAACTATCTTATAAAATTTAGCAATAAAAATTGACATCTATAAAACAAAACTTGTGACTTTTTTCATCACGATAGATTCTGTTTTTATGATCGTAAGTGTACATATTGCTTATCGTACCCGCATTGATATATGATTGACTTTGAAGTAAATATTAGGACTTTATCATTTAAAAAAATATTATTACGGTAAAGTCTATTTTTATTTTACAGTGAGCGTTAAACCCCGGATAAGGTTTTAACAAAATTTATCCGTAGATTGTCCTTAAAAATTGATTTGCTATATATTGTTTAATCTTCAGTTAAAAGATAACCGTGAGCCATTTCAGGAATGAATTAAGTCTATCTAGAGCACGGAAGTGCGTAGGGCCGAGTTTAAGGGGTTTTTAACCTTCGTGTAATATTTACAGTTGAATTGTTTGTAAGTAATTTGTATGGTCGAAAACCGACTAAACAGATTCTTAAAATTTTGGCATTAGTTTATTATATTTCGAATTATGTTAATTTGTCATATGCAACAATATTTTTTTGGGTCAATTTATTCACAATAGATTAAACCGTGAATAAGGTTAAATGAAATATTTTTTCTTATATTATCCTTAAAATTGATGATTGGTCTAGGTGCTAGGGACCCGTTTGCGGTACCCCTCTTTCTAATTATTATTATGCCCAGTTAATAGATAATCATGAAATACAGTTATAACATGGTTATAGAAATTCTGTCTATAAGATTTGAATCAGCAATTAATCGTTTGTCAGGATATTTCACTATGTCCTGTGGATTAGTCTTCGTAAAAAAAAATTGATGTGATCTTAAGGATAATAATAATAATTCTGTATTTAAACGGTAGTTATTACAGGGGTGACCAGTATGCCTACTTGGAACCTGGGAGGTTATGGGTTCGAATCCCGACATCGGCAGTTTGTCAATTATTAAGAAAAAGAAAGGGGCGGTTAATTGACTAAACTGTCGGCGAATGGACAAGAACGAAGTAACCGGCTATGCTTGAGAAGGTTTTCAGCAGTTTCTATCAGAGTCGGCTGCATATCCTACCACTTCCTAGTCTATACACAAAAATTCCTTCCACTTCACTCACATCCTTAGGCATCACAAGGGACCTTATGGTCGAAGTGTAGCCCGTTCAGGGCAGCCTCTACAATCTATCTATCTATCTATTACTGGGTTAGTGTCTTTTTCGTTACAAATACAAGCAGAACAAAAACAAATATTACAAAGTTTAAAAAAAATATATATATTATGTAAAGTAAAAACAAAAAAATTAATTATTTTATATACTAAAAAAATAAATAACAAAAAATACACGCCCACTGCAAAGCTTTAAAGCATTATCACAATGTGTATATCAATTGTTTTTTCGATACTTAGATTTGATAGTAAATTGGGCAACAAGAACATACTTTGACTCCCAAAGTGATCTTAAGGATGTACGAGCACTGAAGCCAGAGGCAGATTAAATGTCCACAGTTGCCATCTTACTAATATTATAAACGCGAAAGTTTATGAGGATGAATGGAGGAATGTTTGTTACTCTTTCACACAAAAACTACTTAACGGATTTTGAAGAAATTTGTATGAAAATAGCTTATACCTTAAATTAATACATAGGATACTTTTATCCCAGGAAAGTCACATGATCCCGACGGCGACTTACACTCTGGGAGGACTTTAGGTATTATTTTTTTCTTCGTTTAAAACTTTCACGCGCGCCCTTTTGTAACCTCGCGCCCCTAGGCACTGACTAAAGCTTCAAAAAGATTAAAACGGCTTAATATTTTGTTTACATGTAGTTGAAGTGCATATAAATCAATTATAAAAGTTTCAGGGGGATTACGGGGGATCTTGAATTATTTAATGTTAAAGTTCAAGTTTTAATGCATTGCTTTTATGGAGAAACCCATATTTTTACACAAATTTTGATAATTTTCACTTGGAATAAAATAAGACAAATAAAAAAAAACTACGCAATAAAAAAATTAATAGATTCATCCAATAAAATTCCGAAATGACGAGCCTAAAAAATAAGATATTTAAGAAAACAACTGAGATTTCGGGTAAATTTTATTTATATTGGCAGTAGCTTAATAGTTTTTTTCATAAATACCTTTTTTATGAAAACGGGCCTAAATTAAATTTTAATTTACGACAAAAAATAATAAACATTACTGTGGACTTTTATGAATGTACTATATAATATTTTGAACAATTTTATAAATGGACTATATCTAGTGCTCGTACATCCTTAACATTTTTTTGGCTTTTAATCCTGAATAAAAAATAATTGAGTATACTATTCTATTGACAGAGATAACTATATGTACTTTGTTTATTTACATATGATCCCACTCATACATATATGATCCTACTTGACAGACACCAGTCTAACATCCTTTATATACTCAAGGGGGTGTTACAGGTAGTCTGGCCCATAAGTAACATTTGATATTGTTTTGTAAACATTTCATATTAATTTCAGATTGTTTTCTTTGTGAACAGACTAAATGTTAATTAATAATTTCTTGTATCAAACGGAACTTGTTTTGTCATTTCGACAAAACACTCACTTTTTGAGTATTTAACAAAAATCAAATCAAAATTCGGAAAAAAATCATTAATTCTCCCGACAAAGCTAAAATTAATCTAATGGCCATCATGGATTTTTTGATCTGCTTTTCTAACGTTTGGTTACCTATTTTAAACTCTATCTCATTCTAATAACAGAGAAGGGTATACCTATTACCTTTACAGGTATATTACTTATGGATTTATTCCACATTGTTTTATTCGATTCTAATTGTCCCTATCACGAAAAATTAAAAATTTGTATTCTTTATTTTTTGTTTATCTCGTCAAATTCTAAAAAAACTGCATCATCAAAATTGAACACTCACGGAATGAAAATATTCGAATAAATTTAATAAACAAGATTACATCATATTTACAAGTCATTACAAAAATTGATTTGAGCCTCAAAATAATTATTTAGGGTCATATGTAATTTGAAATTGAATTTAAAAAAATATTTTGACATATTTTTGGATGGTTCTGAATCATCCTTACCAGTATTAGCAAATTCATCAGGTGTTTGACCAGAAGCCATAAGCCATTTACACCAATCAATTGTTTCCCATTCATCAATTGGCTTTCCAGGATTTAATAATAAATCTAAAAGATCATTTAAATGTCGTGGTGATGTTGTATTTGAGCATTCTGCTTGAATATATTGGGCAGCTGCACGTTTCCCCTTTTTCATTAACACTAAAGGAGCTATTGATGAAGATGCCATTATTGCTATTCAAAAATTTGATTAAATTTATTGAATGCACAAATGTATGGTATTTGTTGGTAAAATGTCAACGTGATAACGAGTTCAAATAAAAATTTTGGCCGGGGTCACGGCCCTGATTCTCGTCTCACCTTAAAAGCTGCACACTTCACTCACTCAGCACACAAATATTTATTATAAAATGTTAAAATATATTTTTTTTTTTATAAACGATTAATTTTGTTTTGTTTTGTATTTAGACATTTTTATTTATGAATTCTTTTAATAGGATATTTTTTAATTAGTTCACAAACAAATCTAATCTAGTTTTTCTGTTTCATTTTTTTATGTTAATTGTCTGATCATAGAAAATATGTATGATGATATTATTGTGATGACAAAATACTAAAAAAATATTCTGACTTATTGCTGTCTATAATTTGTGCATCCAGACTCCATCTTGTAGTTTATTTATCTAATCATTTTCAAGCTATTGTTTCACCGCGAAATATGAATTTATTATTTTTATGTATTTAATATTGGTAATATATTATTCTTTTATAAATTTCTATTCAATTTTTGCAATATACAATTCGAGTTATTATTCCAAATTTATAAAAATGTAAATAAATATAAGTGATTGGTTGTGTTTTGAGAATAAAATAAGATTTCAAGATTTTTTTCATACTATTATTGTTTGAATTCAAAGTTAGTTATTGGTTCTTACTTTCGAGTCATTATTGTAATCGAGAAAAATTTCAAACTTGAGTTTTTACTGAAAATCGACATTAACGAGTCTAAATCAGGGGCCTCAACCCATGACCGCGGATACCATGTGTAGTATCTATGGCGGATAGGATAGCGCCCGCAGATCGTTTTATGTGTGCCTTTTCTCTTTAAAAAAAAAATTGACAACTCAGCAAACGGTTATAGAACGGTTCTATATGTTAAGAGAAGCATGCCCTCGTATGTGTGCGTCGGTGCGTATATATATGTGTATAAATAAACGTGTGCATACCGAGTATATACTGTGGTGTCAAATCTCCTCACCTATCTAGAGCACGGAAGTGCGTAAGACCGAATCTATTTTTTCCTCAAAAAACATATTTTTGCATTATTTGTAGCTAACTATTGGAACTTCTTTGTTAATTTCGATGTCCAATTTAAAGTATCAGCTATTTATTCACCATAAGAACGCATGTTACTTTTATCATTCATATTTTTATTAATTTCTGAAAAAATAGCTAACTACAGGTCCTAAAAATTTACTTAGGTATTTTTAAGCATATTTTACAACTGTCTATAAAGTTTAATCAAAATTTGAGCCGCAATTCCTTAAATCATGGAACTACTCTAACAGTAAATTTAGTTAGAAATTAATTGTTGTAATAAATTAAATTTATGGATATTAGATAGACAGATAGATTGTAGACCATAAGATCCATTGTGATGCCTAAGGATGTGAGTGGAGGGGAAGGAATTTTTGTGTATAGACTAGAAATTGGTAGGATATGCGGAACTATGATAGGAACTATGCCAATATTTATCTGGAGTTCGTGAAGGAAACTGCAGAAAGCCTTCTCAAGCATAGCCGGTTACTTCGTTCTTGTCCATACGCCCACAGTTTAGTCAATTAACCACCCCCTTTTTTTCTTAATAATTGACAAACTGCTAATGTCGGGATTCGAACCTATAACCTCTCAGTTTCTAAGTAGGCATACTGCGCAGACATAACGCCTTAGACCGCTCGGCCACTTGGACTGGTTATGGATATTAAAAGGGAAAGGATTTAGAGGGGTGTGAATACAGGTAAAACTACTGAATAAGTACACAAAATTTTTGAAATTTCATACGTTTATTTCTTTTCTCTAATGGCAGTATAAATTTATTTGGATGGAATTTCATTGATTTATTATAAATACATATGTTTTATTATTATAAAATGCGTGTTGTTACCATTCAAACATAAAAATAAATTACATTTTCGATTGTAGTTTTTCCGTTTTATATAAAGAAAGGTACCATCCAAATATTTATTGATTTGTTTTCAATTGTTTGTATTCTTATAAAATATAAGTGTATCACAATTACTTTGTTAAAATTCTAAAAAATAAAAAGCATATAATATTTTTTTTCAATTTATTTATAATAATTTTATCATATTTTTTTCATCGATAAGAAGTTCTACATTGTATATAAAATTTGGATAGTTTTTATAATAAAAATATCATGACGAATAGATATTTACTGGGTGTTTTATAAATATGTGGAGAAGTACTTTCTTGGATGATTAATTTCATTTGCCTCACTGATTATTCGAATTTTGCTTCGTGTATTTTATTTTGACTATTATCAATTTTAATTCAGTCATTCATAGTCTAGTAAAACGATGCTAAAAACTGCCGTTTTCGTATAAACAAAACAGTCCTGTTCGCCTATTTCACACCGACATTGGCAATCTGTCTTGCATTTGCAAGATATAAGCTGAAGAAGTCTGTCGGGAGCCGGAAATTTCAGTGTGGTAATGGGAACCAACGCGCTTTTCGTCAAATTCCACCCCTACTGCTCTGGATCTAAATAGTTTCCGACCCAGTGCTGCACCTTTCTTCATTGCATGGAGAAAGAGAATGTATTTGGCAACACTTTTCTCTACTGCACTTCCTCGATGGTAGAGGAGCTGAGGAGCGTTACCTCTTACAGGCTTGAGGAAATATGCACGCGTTTTAGACGTTTTTTGACGCGTTTTTGACCGCTCGTCAGAATATCAAAGTTGACTAATACGTTTTGTAGGAAATTCTATCTATTTAAATTTTGTATAGAGTAGTCATTTTCGGGAAAACACATAGTTTTCGAGTTATATTAAAAAAAATGAAATAATTTTGAGGTTTTTTTTTGCGTTTTTCGCTGTGAAGTCGACTTCCTACAAGGCAGCAAACTTGAAATTCGGATTCAGCACTCTCAAAAACTCTCCAGAACCGCTGAGAATAAAAACTTCCGCAATTTTTTTACGGAAAAACCACCGTTTTACTAGGCTATTTAGTGAGACATTTGTTTTTCGCAAAAACACAGGAAAAATGCTTAGATTTGCTCAACTATAAAATTTATTTTCTCCCAATTTGAGTTGATTTTGATGCAACAATATTGATAGGTCAGTCTATATCTATAAAACACCATGTAAATCTATTTTTCATGGACAATATATTAAATGCACAGATTTCTATACTAAATCTAGATCGCTTAAGATTATAATGCATACAATTTGTGCCATGTTTGCCTCTTAGAATATATATAGAGCTAACGATCTAGGTTTATTATAAACATTTGTGGTTAAATAATAATTATATTTACAAAATTCTTGTACAATTTACAAAATGGATTGCACCTCTAGTAAGGCTTCTGCATCTTCTGAATGCGATGTTGCGTCGAACAGAGATAACGTGACCGCCTGTCGCGAATAGAGATCACTATTTGCCGCAAAGTTATGCGCTGAGGCCCTTATACAACATGTATGTGCAGATTATTTTGTAATAACAATTAAATAAGTTGTTTTAGGCGGTAGGTATATTTGACAGTAAAAAATTTAAATCCTTTTAAAATGATTTTGTGATCAGCAGCTCTAACTTTACTCAATAAAGTATATATCACGTTTTAGATCATACTATAGTTAAGGACGTTCGAAAGAGAATAAAAATGCAGAGAAGTTCCTGTAAATTAAATATGTTATAAAAAAAAGTCAATACGAATTCATTGGTATGCTTCAAAATTTTAGTTCAAATGCATTTTATCGATATTAAAAATCAGAATTTGAACATTGGGTCATATGGGGAAACTACAAATTTAATCTTTATAATCGAATAAAACATAATTTAAAATGCAGAGAAGTTTTTATAAAACTATGTAAATTGTTGTTTTAAATAAACAAGGATTTATTTGAGCCAAAGATGAAGGTATGTTCAAATGCATTTTGGAACGTAATCATGAATTATATAAGTAGTTTTATCATTTTAGAGAAGCAAAACACAGGATTTTACTTTTTTATTTAAAATAAAAGAAACATTATGATATTTTAGTCACGACTCACGATTCTTATCATTTACCAAATAACAATAGACTATTTAAATCTAGTTTCAATGTATACATTAAATCTATAACGCTGCGGGCATGCGCAGTCGCTTTATAATACCCCGCTTACGTCTTTCCCCGCAAAATGACTCTTTCGAACGTCCTTAAATAAAAATTAACTTTAAGGCTTGTATTGCGATAGTATTTTATCAACAAATTTTTTATTGTGCTCTCATTTTTTTTAGCTCATGTCAACTTACAAAAAGTATATAGTATTTAAAAAATACTCAATTATTTTAATGTAATTACTATTAAAAAAAGTTTTTCCGGTGATTGCTACCATATGGTATCATCCGTGATCCAAATAAAAACCCCTGCTGTGGGTACACTTGGTGAAGCAGTCACTACAATAAATTTTCATTTAAAACTATAATCGGACTAATCAAACTATATAAACTGTTTGAAATTCGCGTACAATCATGTTAAATCTATTTTACGAGATTTTATATTTCAATCAATCCAGAATTCGAAAGTGTGCCTTAATCCTGTCTTTCGCTAAGAGTAAGAGCTATCTAATCATTTTCTAATTATTATGAAGGTTGTCAATTTCACTAGAGGGAGAATAAATAGAAGTGATGGGTAAAGAGAGGCGGATTTTTGGAAGCTAGTAAAAAAAAATTATAAAACGACTTTCACTTTTCTTATAGCTTCGGTCGCATCGAGAGTTTGAAATATTGGCTTTGGTTATCGATACCAGGTACTTATTTGGTATACTACTTTATTTATCTTATTAAGGAGAAATTTTGACCAATGAAATCACAGTGAAAATAATATTTAAAAAAAGAAGAAAGTTTTGAGTGGATTGTCGTCTCTGGCCGCTGTATGCCCGATGGACCACATACGTGATCGCTTTGCGCCATTTTTTCCTTTCGTTTTCGACGCTGCCGTAGCTCTTGAACTCGTTCGGCAATGGACTTTTTAGGCTCGTTGGATTCCTTTCGACGCGAGCTTTGCTCTGATGAAATCTTCAATTATTTGGTAGTTTTCAGTCTAATACCGATTTTTACTTATTTTCCGGCGAATATTTTTTCGCCCGACTACCAGTGTAATGAGCGAATAGACATAAAAAATAGAACTTAAAAGAATGGATAGCTTCATCAGTTAACCTAGATGAAGCCACAATCATTTCCTTGGTGCAGAATATATAGACCTGGACTCTTTTTTTTTATTCCTCCCATACTGTCAAAAGGTTTATTAACCCTCCTACAAGTACTCGGTACTCGATACCTGGGAGAAGAGGAGGTAGGTACTGTACTTAGAATGTCAGTATCGAAGATCAAAGCCTTAAATATCGATAGTATCATTCGAATCCTAGTCGCACCTCTACTACTAGAAGTATATTCATTTGTAAAGAAGCCTCGAATATCGTCACAGTTTGAGTGGATCAGTCTATTTTCAAAATGAAGGGGAGGAAACATATTAACGTTTCCCCCACTTTTAATCCATTTATCATTTTATTTAAACGTGTGAAATATAACCAGTGTAATAAGTTGCCCTTCTACTTTTAAATAAGTTCCCCTTCAGGTCTACCATACTACTACCGTTTCGAACATCGAATTTGAAAGTTTTAGCACCATTTCAAGATATAACATGATTCTACGTGACGTCGAAACAATTCAACAATATAAGTACATTAACATAACTCACTTACTTTAAAAATTTACCTAATTGTTTATAATTTTTAAAGAAAAAAAAAATGTATTTACAAATTGTTAAGTTATATAAAAATTAAAAAAAAAATTTTTTATAAATAATTCTTTGTTTGTACAATTTTTTAAAAAGCTTCAAAATTTTTTAACATTTTAAATAAACATTAATAACTTAAAATACATAATACGAAAAGGATATTTATTAACTTAATAGGGATTTTCTCATACTATTTCTATATTCGGGTACTATCCGCAATCATTCCGTTCAAAATATATTAGCTGTGTTCAGCGAATGAAAGGGGGTTCAGAACCATAGAGTTAAAATTATAGAGGGGGGACATGATGAATATTTCGTTCTGACAAAGTAACGTTGTCCGGTTGTCGCGTAAGAAATAGTGGGGGAACGTTTGTTCATATATTACTGTATATGAACGTTTGTTCATATTTAGCTGTGCGACAAGCGTCGACTGAGAAAAACAGGACACGATGAATCTTTGACTCATCGTGTCCTTTAAGTTTCTTTCTCAGTTAAGGTTGTACCACAGATATCACAAGGGTCCGAGCCGTCCCCTCTATAATTTTAACTCTATGACCAGAACACGATTGATTGATCAATTCAATCAATTGATCGATATTTTGATATTTTTATTGAAATTGTTGGATATTTATATTCAATACAAAAATAAAATAATAATTAATATCTAGTTTGTTATTAATATCCGTTAGATTTCAGTTCAGCTGTCCCGGCAAAATATTGGTGCTCAGTGCAGCTTTTGAAAGCTTTCAATAACTTACAAGCGCTTACATCCGCTGAACACAGCCATTGATAATTATATACCGGTAACAATATAGAATCAAAAGCATGTTACCAATTTTTTATTTTAAGTGGGACCATCTTTACCAGAATTTCACCAGCATTAATTTCTAAATATCGTGTTGTTTAACGGAATGGTTGCGTTATCTTCGTATTGCAAGTTAAAATTAAAGGATTTTGTAAAAGTGATTTTTAGTAAAAATATCTACATAAAATCGAATTAATTTTTATAACAAGCAGTTAGTTAGAACGCCGAAAGTTTAAAATTGTCGCTATTTATATCGTTAAAATTATATACAATCTTTGGACTTTGTTTATAGTCACCTTATTTACGTGTAGCTATTAATTTTAAGTACTTTAAGTACTGTCCATATCCTTCTTGAATTTTCTTTGAACCTTTATCTACATTTCGTTTTAACATGTTCACTGCGGGTCTTAACTTTGTTTAAAGATTAAAAAAAAAAGTATGAACAAGTTTGATTGGATATTCGAAGGAGTTCCATGTAAACATGAGACCCTAATCCTTTATTATTAGCACCGTATATTTAACCAGTCCAAGTGGCCGTGCTGTCAAAGGCGCTCTGCTTGGACTCCAGATTAATATCGGCATAGTTCTTATCAGAATCGGCTGCAGTTGCACAACCTACCAAATTGCTTGTCCTTTAGGAGTCGTTAAAACAGGCCTAGATTGGCCTACTTGTCAGGCTTCGACTTCCCCTCCGCTACTCTAAGAAACGATTTAAAACAATACAAAGATAACGCCACCGTGGCTTCATCCGTACTGAACGGGTTTTAAATGTATTAACTAATTTCTAATGTAATAAAAGTACAACAAAAACCTAATTAAATTATAGCCTTTCCAGCCTATAGAAAATCCTTAATTTGATTAACATTTTCCGAATCAATAATGTTTCAATTATTTTCTTGTTACCAAAAATATTCAGCCTGCCGAATAGTTCTGGTTGTTATTTTCCTGAAGAAAAAAATAATTTGATTGTCTTGATTGAACGATGAATTCGCAAAACGTATTTAAGCACCCACATGCTAAAGACACATTCACACTAGTATATATTTTATTTAAATAATAAAGCGAATTCGTAAAATGTTGACGCTGAAATTAATATATATTTTGAAGAATTCAATTTCAAATGATTTAATAAATTCGATCATTATGTAGAAAACTAAGTACGATGCGTAGTTTGTGACACGTCAAACGTTTAAAAGGCCAAGTTTTATAATTTTTGCATCCTAATTGTTGTGTCCTATTAAATTTAAACACTTACTCTCAAAACTCTGTTTACACCATAAATTAAAACACAAAAAAACAGTTTTTTTTAATTAGCGTTCATGTCGTCTCAAAAAAGGACTTTCCTCATGATGTTTCTCCAAATTACCGGAAAGTGTTGGATCCGGTCGTTTTCGCTTAAAGAATCCCATTTTCCATAATATAAACGTAAATAGTATTAAAATAATTAAACCAATAATAATAGCTAAGATAATAATCCATAATGGAATGGGTTCCACATCTTGTTGGTTGATTAAATCAGGATATGCGAGCATTTCAACCAAAGCTTCATCGTCTGATGTATTTTGTTGGATAGAATATTCTGCTGGAATATGAATTTTTGCTCTGGATCGTATATTTACCCAATCAACTTTTGGATAATCTTCAACTAGCGTTGAATTCCATAATCTGGCTCGTATTAAAACGACAGCTGTTTCGTATCGTGGTAAATTGTATATTGTACAATTGAAACGTATACATTTTGCAGTTCCAGCATTACAATCCTAAAATAAAAAAACAAGTGAAAATAGATAGATAGATAGATGTATCTTGCGGTTTATAAAAGTATTGCACTTCGTCCTTGTGGCCAGAGCCGGATTAACCATGCCTGGGCCCCTAGGCAATGCAATTCTCGGGGCCCCTTTTCAGCCGTTTGAAGATCATCAGCTCTTTTCAAGTTGAAGGTGTGTGAGTAAAATGAGACACGGTTGAGACTATTATCCCAATTCGTAAGTTTTGAAACACAGAGCGCAGTAAAACTTTTTAAACTAAATTCACAGTCACTCACAAATCGCAACAAGTATTTGGAAACTTTTGCATATCATATAACTACGCTACGTCAAATGTATATTGTATTCTATGGCTACGTAATGCATTCAACGAATCGGGGATTCCTCCAATGTGAATGAAGTCTAGTACTCACTCAGTCGACCGCAACACATCCATATTATTAGTTCTACTACTCGATACTAGATGGTTCTGTTCTGTAAGTATGAAGTATTTCATCAACTGACAGCATGAGTCGAAAAAAAGCAATAATATCTATTGTCATTGAGGATACAAATTTTCCAATTAAATTTTCACTCTATGAAACATTTTCAAGTACTTTTGTATGCGCGCGGGGCCCCTAGGCAGTTGCCTACTCTGCCTAATGGTTAATCCGGCCCTGCTTGTGGCCCATTGTGCTTGCCCTTCTACGTCCATCGGACGAGATTCACTTCTCCCATATTTTGGCAATAGCCCAGCTTATCAGGTTTTCTTGAAGGTTCATATATTCGGGGTGAGATGCACCGAATATCTTGTATCTGCTGTAACCCAGAGGTTTTCTGGGCACAGTCTGCAGATAATACATCCATTATGGAGTCCCATTGTGTGTAAATGCTTCCGCAGGGGATAATGCCCGGTGATGAATTCGGTAACCTTCCGTAGTTGTATCCTGTTCAGGTTCAGTACATCGAGGGATAGCCTATTGGATCCATTCCGAAACAGTATTTTCCTGAGCTTTTGCGGCGGTACATTTTCCTAGTGATCACGGTGTTTAGCATTTATCCACTCGTTTATCACCCGTTTACATGCAGTCCTTGGAATTCCTAAAATAGGCTCTGGGCCTATGAATCTTTTATTAGAACACTTACCATTGTAACAACTTCTCGCTTGAAACCATCTTTATCGGTGATTTTATGTGATTTGATAATAACTTCAGTGTCACGACGAGTTCGTCTTCTATTTGGTTGATATTGTTGATAGTTTGGATACACTGACGCCATTCGTAAATTTATTGGGGCTTCTTCAGCGCCTGGATGCGATGTTAAATTTAATGGATTTATTTGATCGCCGGTTAAGTAACATTCTCCACCGCCGCCATTAGAAGCTAAAATCAATTCCAACAGTTAGTTGTATTTAGGTATTTTTAATACGGGTATTGTTGGGGGTCTAAACTTGCGAGCACAGGCCGAAGACAGATGTCTCTGCCAAAGCAAACTTTACTAATGAAGTTATCTTCCAAGTTTTAGTTACATATTTTTTAATTTACCTTCTACAACTGGCGGTTTTTCTAAATACAACAACCATTTTCCCTGTGGTTTATTATTTGCAACTTGATATGGCCAAAATACTTCAACAGTTAATTGAGCCACTTTCCATGGTCCATTATTAACAACTTGATACAAATGTGTTACATTTGATCCAACATCGTCCCCATATTTCATTGCTGATTCACCTTTAATTTCACCACCGTAGATTATATTCGTCCGAGATGCAGATCTTAAATGAAAACAAATAAATAAAAATAACTTCACTTAACATTGGGGACAAACAAAATTTGCCTTACCCTTTAATTGAGACCTCAGCATTTTTCAAAATAGACACCAAAATTTCTGTTGGATCTTTTGTAACTTTTTCAACTGACGTGGAATTTGCAAATACGACGAATTTAAACACGTTTAATGCATCGTTGATTGGTTTCGGATCAAATCGCAGGGTTACAGTTGCATCATGGTCCGATTTAAATGGATTTCCTAATCCACATACAACCATGGAATCATTGTGTGGATTACATAAGACTTGCTTTTCCTAAAATTGTAAAAAATTTGATGTAATAAGCAACATTTTCGTTATTTATTACGGAGAAGTAGTATTCGAAAGGGTTATTAGATTAGATTCGAAGCAGGAGCAGGGAGCAGGGGCACCTTTCCTTCAAAGTTGTTCCAGGAGTCCTATGGTCTTGATAAACGCTACGATATCCCTTGGCTGGAAATCTGTCCATCCCAAATGATAGTGTCTTTTGAGAGAGAGACTTTCGCATTCCCACAGAATGTGAATTTTGGATTCCTCCGCTTCATGACAAAATCAGCAGAGATCTATCCCTGTGAGATTGATTTTGTGCAGATGTTTATTAAGTTTTCAGTGGCCAGTAAGGATCCTCAATTAGTTTTTCCCTAGTTGTAAACGCTCAAAGGCCTTTTTTTTATGAGAAGCATTTTATAAGAGCCTTTACATGATCTTGACTATGTAATGAACTCAAGAACCAAGAACTGTTGGACTCTTGTACCACCCACTCTTTTATTTTACATTTTATTGTGCTTGACAATTTTGGAGCTTATTTCAGGTGAACTTAACGCTTTAAGCGCAGCCTGACTATCGGATAAAATATATATTATTCTCCCTTCGTGGTTTCGTTGAAAGTTCTCGATTGCGGCATACACTTCAGCATGGAATATCGAAGAGTATTTACCAAGACTGATTTAGATATCCATACTTGGTCGCTCACAGTATAGTTCTGACCCTACTCCAGTATTGGTTTCTGATCCATCCGTATACCAGATTATATCTTGGCAAAAGATATCGCATCAATCTCCCATGACCATTCCTACAATAGGATCATTTTCTATCCAGTCGAAGGTTGCTTTGAGGCTACTTGAAAGCCATCTGGGACTGTTTCCTAACTTTAGGCGGAAGGTACTCGCCTTTGCCTCAGCCGCAATGTATATATGCAGCGGAGTCAAGTTAAGAAGTGCAAAGGGGATATTACGGAGCCGAAGTTCTAGATTTAGTAGAAACTGCTCATTGATGTTACAGACGAATAAAAGATCTGGATCGGAGGTCTCCTTCAAGCTATGGTTCTAAAAAACTGTTTATTTTTCTTGTTGATGAACTTTAGCGTGAAATATAATCATGTAATCTTAGAGTTTTCTTTTAAACTGAGTAAAATATTTGATTTGTTTTAAAATCATTTCAGTAGTGACAAAGGCTATTAATTGGCTACCAAATGGGCTATAAATACCTCAGCTGAACTGGCAATATATGTTAAACTTTTTGGATGTGAAATAAACAATTGTGCTTCGTACGCAGGTTCAGCATGATTTGCAATATTCACGATTAATTTCACCTCTTTTTCTAAGCCCAAAGTTAAAATATTTTTACCACCAAGTTCTGAAACATGAATAAATTATATGTTATATTTTTCCATTTTTGATTAATCTCGTAAAATTTACTCGTTAAATTGACGTTTGCTGTAATATAAAGATCACTCTCACAAATATCATTCGATCCACAATCTTTTTGGAAAGTTGCATTAAATATTTTTTCAGCTTCTTGTTGATTTAAAATTGGATAGTTGTCGATTATCGGTAAATTTTTTGTGGAATATTTTGGAACTGTTTGTTGTAATGTATAATTTAAACGAAACTAAAAAAAAAATATGTAAAAATTTAAAATTAATTATAAAATCAAAAACATAACACAATTCTTCTCGATGGGGGAGTTTTAAAAAAGTATCAACTTATTTTTCAGGCTAGGAGTGAGTTCTATACATAAAAATTTCAGTCAGTCAGTTTTATTCTTTGAGACAGCTTATCCCACTCGGCATCGATACATGAATGATCAGTTAAATCGAGTCACATAGTTACTATTTTATTTGTATCCAGTGTCAAATTCGGAAAATGTTTTGCATATCCTTCCCAAAAGATTAAAAATCGATCGGACGACTCAGTTGCCCGACAATCAGAGAACTGAAAATGTGCCCATTTTGTACGATCGATTTCAAATCGTTCGGTTTTCATTATTGCCCGCACACAATCGATATGATCTGTCAAATAGTTGGGCATCATCCGTCGTCAGAGAGTCGGATATTTAGATGAGCCGGAATCTCACCCCGAATATATGAACCTTCGGAAGGACCTGATAAGCAAGATCCAAGCTATTGCCAACATATGGGAGAAGCGAATCTCGTCGGACTGAGATAGAAGGGGGAGCACAATGGACCATAAGGTCGAAGTGCAATACTTTTTAGACCCAAAGATCTATCTATCTATCAATCTAGATGAGCCGGAAGAAGTTGAACATGGACGATTTTCCAGGAGAAGTTAGACTATTCTCGGAATCGGACGATTTGATGATGAAAACAAAACTTATCGATATAGTTCTCACTAAACGCGTTTTTTTTAACTTTTCAGTACACTCCCTTTTGATGCGTACCGTTTGAACAACGAAAAATATCTCTACTACTTTTTTTTCTAATCTGAATAGTCTCTAAAAGAGGAGTCCTGAAAAAGTAGCAAAAACGGACTAAATACCTTGATCTTCTCCAAGAATTACGACAACTACACCCTGGCTACTCAGTCAAAATGGCTGAGTCTAATCTTTCCACCATTCCGGTTTGCAGGTCTCATCTTCGTCACCTTATCACCTCCATGCAGAAGGTTGTCATCATAGACGCCCTTCGTACATTGAGATCGCATGAGACTGTCTTCAAGTAACAGTCCTTGTAGTTATAATATATGTTTTGCAGGTTCCACATCCGTGCGGTCCAAGGACGGAGCTCTGCACGACTAGGACACTACATGACAGACGAACGTACCCCCTGATTCGGAAGACAGATGGACCCTTTGGATATCGCGTTACTGACGAACGTACACACTAACGGCCATAGGGTAGTGAACCTTCTTCAAAGGACGAAGCTACTTTGCGAGGATTTATGTTATGTTGAAGAGGCGAGTGGCCCTGGGGTGTATATCCTGTATCCACTCTCTCCCTTCAACTGACATAAGTTCTATATTTATAAAAATGAATAAAAAATGGACACGGAAAAGTTTTTTATTAATTTTCTCTTACTTTAATTGGTGACAGAATATCTCGTGTATTTTCTTTTAAATATACCGTATGTTGATCACAATAAACTTTCGAAACTTTACCAACATCAATTTTCCGATGAATAATATGCGGTTTATTTGGATCGCGACCGAACCATACTCGTGAAAATTTTCGATTTCCCGTAAATGTTTCCGCTTCAATTGTATAGTTTAATATTTGTAAATCTGATTTTGTTTTCTGATCCAACGACATTATTTGACAGCATGCATGGAATGAAAAACTGGAACAAAGAAAATTTTTGAGCTTTAGTGACCCATTTCGCAAAACTTATGGGAAAATAACTTTTGATGAGATGAATTGAAAAGTTACCGAAATCCATCGAAAGCAATTTTACATAGAATTTGTGGAAGAGTCACTACTTTTAAGTGAAAATATTTACCAAGTGTAGTTTGAATTCGGATCGGCTGGACATCCAGTTTTGCTAGCATCAATATTTACTAGATTTTCTGGTTGTTTAATTTGTGTTTGGATATCGATGATAGGTCGTGCTCGAAATAGAACAATGGCATCCTTTTCGTATGCACCCACTAATAAATCAGGATATCCATTATTGTCCATATCAACACCTCCACTTAAACTGTAGCCTAACGTTTTAATTGGTCCAAAAACTTTTCCATTAATTTTAAATAGTGGTAATTCATCAGCGGCAATTCTCTATAAAACATAAAATCAAGATTTATTGGTAATTTTTGTATAATTTACCGATAATTAAACATAATAGGGAATGCAAATTTTTTTTCACTTGAATTGAAGCATGTTTACTTGACAAATATCAAGGTAAAATTACTTTTTAAATAACTTTAAAAATAAGCGAGATATGAATGATTGAAATTCCCAATTAGACAAAGAGGGTGATAGGCCTCTTGATATGTTATGTGACGTCATATTACACTTTCACCATTTAGAATACTGGTAAAACTCCGTTTTAAGAATTTTTGCAAGAAAGAGACAGATAATAATCTTTAAAAGCTTATAGCTTCCTTGATATTTGTCGGATTTTAATTTCGTTTTAAAATATTATTACAGTATTAACAGTATTTTCATATTCTGAAAATAAATGTGAAACAAAATTTTCATGCATATTCCCTATTGGAGTCAAATTTTGAAAAGAATTTGTGGATAAAAATAACTTGAGAAATGATCTAGATTTTTTTCAAGGAGAAGACACGATCTCCAAAGACCCGGGGTTGAATCCTGGCGGATCAGTTAATTTTTTCATATTAATATTAATTAATAAATTCAATGACGTGATGCTTGTTCTTTCCTACTTATGTCTTCGTAACCGTACTGGAGATTGACATTAGATAGATTGTAGAGACTGCCCTAGACGAGCTACACTTCGACCATAAGGTCCATTGTGATACCTAAGGATGTGGGGATGCGAGTGGAGTGGAATGAATTTGTGAGTAGACTAGGAATTGGCAGGATATGCGGCTGCAGCCGACTATGATAGGAACTATGCCGATATTCATCTGGAGTTCGTGAAGGAAACTGCAGAAAACCTTCTCAAGCATAGCCGGTTACTTCGTTTTTGTCCATACGCCGACAGTTTAGTTAATTAACCCCGCCCCTTTTTTTTTCTTAATAATTGATAAACTGCCGATGTTGGGATTCGAACCCATAACCTCCCAGTTTCCAAGTAGGCATCTTGCGCAGATATAACACCTTAAACCGCTCGGCTACTTGGACTGGTTGCCATCGGTATAACACCATTAGCTCTATTTCCTTTTCGAGGCAATTCGCTAAAAACTAGTACGAAGAATAATTGAAACTCACTTGTGATGGTTTCTTTAACAATCCATTTATGGAACCTAAATAAATATAGATAACACCATTGCCTTCGTACGGCGCACCAATTGCAATATCCTCAAAACCATCCTTATTCAGATCACCCAACGATGTAATTGCAAATCCAAATCTTGAATCTGGTTTACCAGTTAGTATTAAGGGTGGCTCACATGTTAAATTACATTTTTCAATACTATTTTTATACACATACACAGCACCACCTTCATGTTTACCAAAATGGAATGGTGCGGCCACAATTAAATCTTGTAGACTAAAAAAAAAAAAAAACAACGCATTAGTGAAATTAGATTAGATCGAGAAAAAAAAAGAGTTTTCTGCCAAAAAAATAATTACCCATCGCCATTGATATCAGCAGCTGCCATTTCATATCCATAATGTGAAGCTAATTGATCACCGTTTAGTATAAGACCCACTTTTAATTCGGAATCACCTTCATGTTTTGAAAATATTATTACTTGTCCCGTATTGTTTGAGCGGGGTCCACCTGCCGCATATGCTGTTTTATTCATAAAAAAATTGCCAGCCGCTACTGACATTCCTGGAATAATATGATCAAGAGTTTTAATTGTATGACCATTTTAGAGACTGACGATACAAAGAATTCCATTACTTGGCCAAATTTTATGAATTTTGTTTAGTATAATTGGTAGCCCGATATAATAATTAGAAAGAAGGGTACCGCAAATGGATCCCTAGCACCTAGACCAAGAGGTCCTCCTCTGTGCCCTCCTTGAGAACAACCTGTCACACGAAGGCAAGACGTCTCCGGGTAAGAGGTGCTATTCCAGGTAAGAGGCGCCTGACGCCACACAGAAGGCCCACAACTTCTCAGCCGGAATTGCTCCCAGGATTGATGGATCCAAGGTTTCGGATCCAAAAATTCTATATCAGACATCCCAAAGAATTCCATTAATTGGCCAAATTTTATGAATTTTGTTTAGTATAATTGATGGCCCGACATAATAATTAGAAAGAAGGGTACCGCAAATGGGTCCCTAGCACAAGGGGTCCTCTGTGCCCTCCTTGAGAACAACCTGTCACACGAAGGCGAGACGTCTCCGGGTAAGAGGTGCTATTCCGGGTAAGAGGCGTCTGTCGCCACACAGAAGGCCCACAACTTCTCCGCCGGAATTGCTCCCAGGATTGATGGATCCAAGGTTTCGGATCCAAACATTCTATATCTGACATCCTGCAGGTTTCTGCAGGTGCATATAGCATGTATGGAGGTTTCATCGTCCTCCATACAGGCCCTACAAGTGGGATCATCAAAGATCCCCAAGTTATGAAGGTGGTAATTCAATCGACAGTGTCCTGTCAAGAACCCCACCACCCTTCTCAACTGCATTCTATTGAGTTTCAACCGAGCACAGTCGAATGGCCTAGCTGTGCTTATGCACAACCTGTCGCATGCCCTGCGTAAAGTCCCAGTAACCAAGATGAGCTTGTCGCAGCCACCCCTTGATTCGGTATGAAAGGGGCGCTTGAGATGACCCCTTTCGTGTCAACGAGCCCGCTACTTCATAAAAATATAAAAGGTTATTCTAAACATTTTTTTTCGAAAGCCTAATGGATTCTAGAAAAATTAATCAAAAATTTTGAAAAAGGAACGCTTACAGAAAAAGTTTCGGATACTCAGTAACAAATCATTTTAACGTTGATCTTTTTTTTATTTATTTGTGTGTACTTTATCAAACATAGACAATAGAATAGTTGGTAAAATACATTTTGATGTTTTTTTTTAGTACGAACTTATGATAACTCAACGACATGTGGTTTAGTATGGACACCTAATTTTGTAGCCTATCGATGTCGTACGTGTGGCATATCACCATGTATGTCATTATGTACACAGTGTTTCAAGAATGGTAATCATAAAACCCATGATTTTAACATGTTTCTAAGTCAAGCAGGTGGTGCTTGTGATTGTGGTGATACATCGGTTATGAAAGTAGAAGGGTAAATATTTCAAAGAAGGGCGTTTGAGATAACACCTCTCGAGCCCGGCATACTATTGTCGATAGGGAATCTACTTCCATCTTATACATAAGGGCACGAGGGAGAGGCAAGCCCAGGTCATTGGTTCGTGAAAGAATTTCAGCTTTATACCACCCTCTGCGAGTCAACCGGCTACGATATACAGACAGACATGAAAAAACTAGAAGAACTCATATAGAACCCTAAAAAGGGAGGCTCTACCCAAGATACTTACCCAAATAACTGTAATTATCAATATAACTGCAATTCAAATCAATTGGACCATGATAAACAGTTTTATCACGATCCAAATAATTACCACCCATATCTGTAACAAATATTGTACCACGCCATGTACGTGGACCAGGTGCACCTAATATCACAGTACCATCTTTCATCAAAGCACCACTTGTACCCGCTTGACAATATCCAAAATCTTCATGTGCCCGTGCTCTGGGACGACCAGCGCACGGTTCCAAATGTGCCTCCAGAGTTAAGTCATTATTTAGTGAATAGCACATTCCATTTCCCCAGTAATTGGTCATGTAACGATGAGCACATACCAGTACAGTATCGCCTTGACTGCGCACCACAACACCTAACCATTGTCCATCTTTGATTTCCGATGGTAATGGTGGCTCGAATTTTGTGTCGAATTCATCGCCTAAAGTCATATTCAAAAATGATTTAGAAAATATTTTAAATTGTTTTTGGAGGAAGAATATGTTTGATTTTTAGAGTCTTAGAAAATAATCACAACTGAAATATTTGGTTTTTTTTTGGATTATAAAAATATGAATAAACAAACTGTGAAAACAAAACGCTAAAACAAAAATTCGTTTTAAATTTATATATCCATTTTAATAGGAAAATTTGATATTTTTTATCCTTAAAAATAGATGAGTACGGGCAAAATTGGGAATTGTTCTTAAATTAACTGCAAAATGTGGACGTTATATTCGGTTGGAACTAATATTCAAAAGGTATTTGGTTGTTTCTCAATTATTCAATTTTGTTTGGGTAAAGAGAAGTAAGAAAAGAGTTTTAAGGAGGTTTTTACTTTCTTGATCTTGAAGGAGAAAGAAATGAATATCAAATGTACAATTTCAAGGAACGTCGAGACTCCTGGCGGATTAGCAAATAGGGCAGTAGTGTTTGAGTCAATCTTCTAGTCAAAGTTTGATCTTCTAGTCCAAATATTGGCTGTTAAAAAATATACCAAGTAAATTTTCGAAAGAAACTATTACCACTCCCACTAGCAATGATGAAGCACAGCTCCACCATATAAGGCATAGAAATAAGTATACTTTTACCGGAAAGATCTCTGGGAGTTTTAAGAAGGTTTTCACTTTCTTTATCCTTAAGGAGCAAGAAATAGATATGAAATGTACAATTTCAGGGAACATGAAGACTCTTGGCGGATTTGCAAATAGGGCACGAGTGTTTCAGTCAATGGATTTTTCAGACCAAATATTGACTGTTGAAAAATATTCCCAGAAAAAGAAAAGAAAAAGTATACTTCTATCAGAAAGATCTCTGGAAGAAGGAAGATACTCTGATAGCTCTGCCCCCCCAGGTTAAAGCCTAATGAAATAGTAATAAAGTCGAAATTAACCAAGAAGTCACTGAGGGTTTCAAACGAAATAGGTATCAGCCTAAGTGAAATAGACTACGTCTTTTGGTGGGAACTACCCAGAAAACTATGCCTAGAAATTCAGAGCAAGTATAGATATTTTTGAGGTTATGGGAGAAAATTCTTCTGGGATATAACGCGGCGTATTTAAAAGAAACAGATTTTTGGGAGTATTGTACATTTAAAGAACAATCACCGATCACTAAACCCCTTTTCAGAGCCTATACTTCCTAAAAGAAATTGACTTGAACATTACCAGATTGAAATATACAACAAACTTCTATATTATTAGGTGGATAAGCGGGCATTTAAGCTATCCGTCATTAAAATAGTGAAGAATTATGTGCAGCATTTGGTGGCTAAGAGATAGAGTACTGGTCCAGCAAGACAGAGTCGTGGGTTCGATTCCCATTCAAGATGTGTATGATTTTCCAATGTCAAAGAATGTAAATAAGGGTTCAATATAGCTTAATTTCTTAATTTAAGGATAATATATTTCGACTGGATATATAAATTTAAAGATTAATTAATTGAAAAATGATGAAAAACTTGTAATATTTTTAACACAAAAAAACGAACACACTGGAAAAAAATGAATTTTTTAAATTGAATTATTATTATTTAAAAAAAATTTCACAAATGTTTAGTGTGGTTATGTAATTGTATTTACTGTTATGTAAAAATATTTATGTTCTGATTATATATATTTATATGTATATATATATAATTTATGTGAATTTTAGTGAAAAATATATTTTATATTTTGTATAAAGAATGGTTCATACTCATACTTAATTACATGAAAAAAAAGAGTAAATTATGGATGAGGACTTATGAATCATTCTGTATATAAATGGGTAGGTATATATAGTGTTTTGTTTGTGGTTATAAATAAACGTATCACAAATGTTTGTATAAAATTAGTTGACAAAGAGTGTACAGGACTTTTTCAGTATTAAAGGTGTGTGTTTTTTATTTTAGTGAATATGAAAAAAATGTTTATATATTAGAAAGAAAATCTAGAAAATTTGACTAAAATTAGTTTATATATACAATCTACGTACTATTAACATGCAAAGCTAAGCAATCTAAAATATGTATTTACAGGATTTATATTAGACCCATGACAATTGATATAATAATGAATTCTTTGGTGGGTTTTAAACGAAATTTCTTTGTAGAATTCGAATCAGTATATTATACATTAGTAAAGTATTCTTGGCGGACGACCTTTGCGCCATCTCGTGTTTTTTATTTTAAGTTATGGTTCTGTCAAAACTCGTAAACATACGGATATACATGTAAAAAGTCGACTTTAATTTTAACTATAAAGAAGTAATTACATAAAAAGCCAGTGGAAAAATTGATGAACAGCTTACAAGAAGTGCAATTAGATATATTTAGAAAAAAAAAGTATTTCTAAAGGTATAAAATTATATACTAGTTTTCATGTTTCTAATGTCTATGAAGAGATTGATGTCAATGATTCTCGGCGAATTTTTGGTACAGCATTAAGAGAAACACCTTTGCCACAAAAACATTTGTCACGAAGTTATTGTTGTAGTTCGTAACAAATAAGAAAATGAACTTATTTTAATGAGCTTAAAATACTTAGAAAACAATTTGATACAGTCTTCGGACCTCAATCGGCTATGAAAAATAGCCTGCCCCTCTGAGTTAATATCTTTTGGGGAATTCTCCGTTAAAATAACAATTGTCATGGACATGACCATCAATTATTGACACTGTACAAGATAAAGCCTAGTAATTTTAGATATTAAAATTTCGAATCTATCCAAAGTAATTGAATTTCATGCTAGATTTCATTTGTAAATCTAAAATTACTGCGCTAAAATATAAAACATTATCTCATTGCTAAAATATCTTGAGAATTGAACTGTCAATAATTTGGGCTTGAAATTTTGTACATATATATAAGTAAATAAGGATCATGATTACACGACTTATGGGTGATCAAACAGTCCCTAATAGATTAGCCTGTTGCCAAGTTTATAAGGCATCGGTATACATGTGAATTAGTTGAATGATTTAAGACTTTAGACTCCTCACGTCAAATTCGTTTAGACCAAATACCGTGTAATCATTTACTTTTATTTTATATTTAAAAATTGTACACTTTAGGGTTAATCAAGGATCTGTGTAAGGATGGAGAAACTCCTCGAAAGTTATTCTCCTCGGAAGAATGGGAAGATATGGGAATATTTATACCAATGGCCATTATAATAGAGTAATTTACATTGCCGGTATATTTAAAAAGCAGTATAAACAAAGTTTAAAAAGAAAATTTCTGAATTACATATTTAATATTCACTTCGCCCAGAGTGTGAATCAATTAGAAAATTAATATCAAATACCACTAAAATCTGATTCAATGATTGATAAATTCCCACACTGATAGAGGTAAGAAAAATTTTTTTAAACCAAGAATTTCTGACTCTCATATATAGGGAAGAAAATATATATCTGATATAAGAAAATAAGTATCTTGACATCTATAGTTTTGAGAAAATTATCTTAACTAAAGATAAACTGACTCTGGACTCAAGAATCTCGAAATTCTTAAATTAAAATGATGATTTCTTTGGACCAAGATGCTAAAATTTCGGAATAAACATTTGTTTAATCCAAATAAATGAAACTTTTTAAAGACGTAATGATAAAAAACTAAAGAAGAAGCTGCATAAACTTTCTCTTCTTGAGTTTTTTATTTATTTTTAATAAGAAAAATCCTTTTTTTTTACAAGAATTTCATTTTCTTGATTGAAGAATCACAAGAGTATTTGGTCAAGAAAGATTCTCTTAGGCCAAGACTAACAAACTCTATTAAAAAAAACAATTTTAGACACCGTTCAAGAATTTTAGTTTCTTCGCACAACTAAACACATATTTTTGCGGTTCAACTACGTAGTCTTGAATGAAGAAAGCAAGGGGTTGCTTTATTGAAGCAAATATTTTGAAGAAAATAAATTTTGGAAAGAAATTGCTTCTATCAGTGTATTAATTGATTTTCAAAAACAATCATTCGAGAAATGCACGTAATCAAGAAAAGAAAAAACTTTCACCATTCCTTTTTTCTTTTTTGATAATTTATTATTGATTTGAATAAAATTTATTGATAATCTTTTAGTTTATTAAACATAAATTGCTTAGCAAATAACTGTAAATTATACAGTTTATATCAGAAAAGCAGATAATAATTATACGCTTCAAGTATAATTTACAATTATCATGTCAGATTCGCTGAGAGATAGCTGAGGTTATTTATATTTAAGTTGGTTTATTGTAACGAATTTAATATATGCAATACGTTTAAATGTACTTTTAAAAGTTTTGTTTATAATCGGGCGCATAAATATATATAAACATATGTATATATATATAAATATATATATATATATATATATATATATATATATATATATTTATATATATATATATATATATATATATATATATATATATATATATATATATATATTTATGTGTAGACGTAATAGAAGAAATTTTAAATAATGTAGAATTATTTTATATTTGCGCGTGGGTTAACTTGTTTTCATGTAGGATTTTATGTTGAAAAATGTCGCAGCCATAAAGATATTTATTTATATTCTAAACCGTCTAGCAAGATTATAGTATAACCGCCTTATCTATCAGCCAAGTTAGCCGTGCTTGTAAAGCCGTGGTGTGTACTTGGAACTGGGACGTTATGGGTTCGAATCCCGACATCGGCAGTTTGACAATTATTTAAAAAAAAGGGAGGAGCGGTTATTTGACTAAATTGTCGGCGTATGAATGAGAACGAAGTAATCGGCTATGCTAAGGCTTTCTGTAGTTTCCTTCACGAGCTCGGCATAGTTCCTATCAATATTTTCTCTTTATTAAAATAATATTCAGAATTTTAAAAAATACATCGAACAACTTGAACTTCTGTAAGGTATTTGACCTTCAAATTATAATAATGTACGGTTCTGGGGTAACAACATCCCATACGGAACATCAAAAGTTACCTTTAGGACCGAGGGCATGCTTATTTTAGAGTAGGATACTTCTTTACCTTTCCTTGAGGCCCACCCGTAGACATCATATGTCTAGCATATTAGAGACCTCTTTTTAAGAGAGGCTAATAAGAGTTTAGTCTCATAGCCAGAAGTTAAACTTACGACACGATTTCTGCGAGTAGTCTTTTAGGTTGAACCGTTGGAGAAATTTCAAAACTATAAAAGTCTATTAAAGGGGCCCATTCACAAGGAGCGATATTGAAGTAACCAGGTTGCGCAATTCTTAATAGATCAAAAGTAGCTCAGCCCGAATATAAGATTCTAATTTAAACCGAGATTATATATAATCTGTCTAGCGAAAATCTAAAATGTCTGAATTCCAACTATGATGATCATATAACATAGATTGAAAAAAATCATCAGCGTATAAAATAAATATTGAACTTAATGGCTATAATTGCAGTATTCAAGAATTTTGTTGGAGTCATTGAAAAAATAATTTGAGAAAAATCTTTTGTTGAAACAAAATAATTTGTATACCTTGCGGCCCATTTTTTATTTAAATTGGTATTATTTCCGTCTTTCTGTAATTTCTTTGAAGATCTTCAGTTTTCTTCAAATATTAGTTGGATGTGAATGGAATTTTAGGAAATGGTGTCCTTGAAACTTTTTACAAAATGATTTATCACTGTTGTTACTCCAGAATATTTTGCAATTAATATTCTCTACTTTGGGGGGGGGGGGGTTGGATTTGATTGAAGAATATACGGATATGGATTTTTGATTAAGAATATAAAAAGCTATGAATAATTAAAAAGCTATAAAAGAAAGTCATGCATGCACCAAGCATTTACAAACAAGCAGAATTGTGTTAAGTTTTTTTTTTAAAAATGTTTTCCATAACAAAATGAAATCAGGTATAAATGCAATGCAGGGATTAAGACCACCACTTACGCGTAAACTGGGTCCCATCTTGACACCACAGGCGACACCGAAAATAAAAATAATTATTTAATTAATCTAGCAAATTTACAAAGTTTTTTTTTTTTTTGGTTGGTTGGTTTTTAATTAATTAGATTTTTATTTTTGTCAAAAAAAAAAAAATATACACCTGTAAGGGAAAAAACTATTTTATGAGAAAATTATGGAATTATGGTTTTTTGTAATTTTTGTTTGGATAATATTTTTTTCTTTCTTTTAGTTTTTTTAGTTAAATAATAGTTTATATGAAATTATCGAATTAATATTGATATGCAAAAAAAAAGTTTTGAGTCCGGGAGACTCAGGCAACGATGTGAAAACATAAACGTTATTCAAAAAAACTTGGCATTGTATAATCTGAAATTTGATTTCACTCGTCCCATATAAAATTTTGTATAGTCCCGCTATAGATATTTTCACATCAAAAATTAACCCATCTACCAGGTATCGAATACTAAACATTTGGATTTCGTGCCAGGTATGCTATCCGTTACACCATGGATGATATAGCGAAATGAGTCCATTTTTCATATCATTGACAGTATACGCTTGTTCTATTATACTTAAGTCTTCATAGCCGTAATAAAAATTGACATTGGTAGAGTACTGTGACGTTTATGTATACACAAATAACAGTATGTGAAATTATCTATTTTCAAATTCATCTGTATTTGAGGAAAATATATACGAATTTTTCCATACATAAAAAATTGGTGTCTATAAAATTTTTACCGCTTAACTTATTACCGATCAATAGTTATATAAAATTATTAAAAATATTTAAAAAAAATATTATGCCGGCAGTACACTCTTGGCGAGGAACGGCGAGTGCGCTGAGTACACTCTTGTCTATGCTCGCGACATAACGTGGATTTAAATCAGTCAGCAATGGTCTACAAGTCTATCTCATACGCTGGCTAAACGAGAACTGTATTGCCGACAGAACACTATCGGCGAGACACGGCGAAAGTGTACATAGTTCCACGGCGAAAGTGTACATAAGACCTTACCAATGTCACATGTGACTCCTCGATTTATGAATGCCTCGTTGAGATATTCATCGAGAGCTCTCGCCGAGAGTATAACGTGGATTTTAACCAATTAGCAATGTCTACAGTTATTTCCGGCAAAAGTGATATAGCCATCATCCTCACAGTTCGAGAATGGCTATATTAGTCGAAACAATATCACATTAATTAAAATATTAAAGTATTTTAACTAAAATAAAAGTGGAATTAGCAAAATGATATAGAAGTTTATCTTCAAAAACTTACAATAAAATTCCTTAAAGTAAAATTCTCTACACTAAATTTTATTAATGAATTAATATTAATTTTTAATAATTTCAAATATATACCGACTTCGAATCTCCTATAAACTATTATTTATGCAAATGATGCTAAAATTTGTATATATATTTTTATAATATTCACGTTTTTTTTTTTTTTTGCTTATTTTCAAATAATTTTTAATATTACAACACCTCATGCAATTTTTATATAAAAAATAATAATCCGTTCCGTTAAAATGGATGATTTTTTAGTTCTGCAGTAAATTTTAGCTGATTATTAATTATTAATGAATGTAGTATACCTTTCTGTAAAATAAGCAAAAAAAAAAAAAGTGATATACATTTGAAATGAAAATAAACAGATATTTTTTATAATAAAATTATAATAAAACAGTTCTTATAGAAAAAAAAATATTATCCATCAATTATTCTCTAAAAAAAATAAATAATTAAAGCCACAAATAATCTCTAAATTGTGTTTAAATATTTATAGAGACTTCTAAATAAAAAAAAAATAATATAAAAAAAAAACATATTATTTTTGGTATTCTACGCCCAAAAACTTATTTAACTAAAATAATATATATTTTACGTCTAAATTTCTAAATATTTAGATTTATATAATGATACAAAATTACAATAGAAAATGATATACAACAGGAAATTATGTATTACTAAATTATTTTATATATACCTACAGGGTGTTCCTTAAAAATGTTGAGAAAAATGTAAGAAATATGTTATTTATTTAATTTTTCGAATATTAAATGTTTATCAAAAATAAACAAGGTTAAGTTAAACGGTTTATAAAAAGCTTCTATGGACCATACAAGTACATGTAATCTTTTTAAATTTACAATTTATTTGTGCTTTATTGATTCGGTTTTCGAAAAAATGCTTCGGATAAATGTTGCTCATTAGAAATATAGTCACAAATTTTATTCGAAAGCCGAATTAATAAGGCACAAATTAACTATAAAATTAAAAAAAATAATATCAACTTTTGTGGCCGAGTGTATATTCAAGTAAAAAAAGTATAGTTATTCTACAATCTCAATCTATTCATATAATTGATGTGTGTTCTGAGCTGAAACTTTTTAACACGATTACTGCAAGACAATTACCATAACACAAGGTTTAGGAATTGATTCATTCAAAGCGAAAGAAAATAATTAAGAATCTCGTGAATTGAATCAAATGAAATAATTTCTCATTAAAAACAAGTGAAAATAACAACTAACTGAGTAAATTGCTTAAATACCCGGTATATACTAAATTTATCTAAAAAAGTTTATAACAAAAGTTGTTTATTTTTAAAACAGGAACATTTTTTGTCTTTATATTTTTGTTCTATTTTATATGGTTTCAAAGATGGGCAGTTTTGCCCATTTTTCCCAAACATGGTACGATTTTGCCTATTCTTGACCTTAATTTTTTATTCTAGAAAACACATACAAAATTTTAGCTCGTTATCTCTTTCGTTTTTGATTTATCGTGTCTACAGACGGACAGGCGGACGAACATGTGAAAGTGACCGAATTAGGCCATTTTATGAACACCTATGCCAAGCATTTATGTCTGCGATCGATATTTTCAAGCGTTACAAAGTCGAGATTAAACTTAATATATCCTTGAATATTTACATATACCGGGTATAAAAAATTTTCTACTAATTATGAATATGACAAATAAATGCGAAGGTCTGTTAGAAAAATTTGATGTCAACTCTGTTTTGATATTTACAAGGCGAGTTGGTCGAAACTTTAAGTTTCTCTTTTAATACACGCCAATGAAAACCGCTTGATATATTAAAAAATATATTAAATTAGCCGACTCAAAAATTTATTTTCATTAAAAAACTGAATTTTTTTTGGTTGTTTCGCTACCTTCTTATAATAAGTCCTCCCTTGCAGCATCCCTTTGAAGACATCAAAAGAAGTCTACATGAATGGTTGGACCGCATCGACCCTGATAACACCACTCAAATAAGTTAAGAGAATTAACACTAACACGCAATATTTTGTATATTTAAGAGTAATGTAAATGTTTTGACGATCTTCGTACACAGAAATAAAAATATTTTTATGACTAACCTTAAACAAGTGTTGCGAAGAGTAAATAAAACAAAATAATAGTTATCAATTTTATGCGACGTGATATCAAAATAAACCCTTGTTATGTTTTGTCAACTAGGTGTACCTAATACGAATCACTATTCGATATATTAGTGAATTTAATATAGTATTACATTGTGATATTAGTAACAATATAGCAGTTATTTTTTAGAGCCCAGTTTTCTCTTCTGTGCCTTTTATATTGAATTCTAATATTTACAAAAATAATTTAATGTTTTCAAATTTTCTTATTCTTTTGTTAATTAAATCAAAAAATTTTCCCCAAACATTTTTAAGTCACACCTTGTACTAATTGGATATATTATTATTGGTATTTTTAAGTTGCTAAAATTGTTGTATATTTAAAGCCATTTACAAAATATATAATTAGAGATAATAGAATTAAAAAAAAAATTTAAAAAAAAAATAGTAGCTGGAATTATAAATTAATAGATATTATATAGATACTATATATAATATTGTAATATATAATTATTAATTAATTAATAGTGAGATTATGATGAATTATTTATTTTTAATTAATATCTTCTCTGTCTGGGTTTTTAGCTTTAAGTACAAGATTTTCAATTAAGTATCAATTTTTTTTTACTTAACCATAGATTTATAAAACTGATGTACGAGTAACACGTTTAAAATATTCATGGCAATAAAGAAATTTTTAATTAATATCTTGTGATAAATTTTGACACGACTAGTCTATAATTTGTCTAATTTTTATTACGCGGGGACATTTTAGTTCGGGTCAAATATTTTGAGGATACATTGACTACCAAAGAAAAAACACGTAAAACAAGTTTACATAAAATTTGTATTTGCAAAAAAACAGACCCGGAATGTAAATATTTTTTTCTGGAATAAAAGTATATTAAAGGACAGTTGTCTGCCCCCTAACCTTCTTTGCTTACACTCTTGAATGTTTGAAACACCCATGAATATGCGTTTTTTAATTGAAAATCTTGTGTGTATACAGGATGTTTCGAAATTCATTCAAGAAAACTATACCACGGTGTAGAGCTGTAAAAAAACCAAACAAAAAAGTTTAATAAAGTTTTTCGATCTGACGCTTATTTTTTAAGATATCAATTAAATACAATCAATTAAATATTGATAAATTCAACCAATCACACAGAGCGCATAGTGTAAGGAGGCGTGGCCTCAACAGTAGATAGAGGAGCTTTACCTTTTATAGGCTGGCAGACGGTAAGAAGCCCCGTCTCCTTACACTACGCGCTCTGTGTGATTGGTTGAATTTATCAATGTTTAATTGATTGTATTTAATTGATATCTTAAAAAATAAGCGTCAAATCGAAAAACTTTATTAAACTTTTTTGTTTGTTTTTTGCAGTTCTACACCGTGATATAGTTTTCCCGAATGAATTTCCCGAACAGCCTGTATATTAAAACTACGGAAGTTCTGTAATATTGTATTAAAAAAAAATAGGAAAATTTTATTGAGTTATTGAAAGATATTTAATAAATTATTTCAGTAGCTGTTTTAATTAATTGTTGTGTCAATTTGTATGGTTTATAAAAATTAGTATATGGTCATTAGACCAGGCAAAGAATTGCAAAAATACAAGTGAAAAATGTCCAGAAATTCTTAACAGAAAGACAAACATCAAATTAAAATAGGTCCATAATGATGTCATATATAACATATAAACAAACAAATCGAAAAAAACATAGACAAATACCCCACTAAAAGTTTTCGGTGTTTTTCTCGAAAATTTCAAACATATATTTTAAATGACATTCATTCATCACCCACTTTTTACGAATTGTGGTTTTGTCAGGACGCAAGTTTGACAAATCTTGTTTTTTTTTTTAAATTTCTGAATTGCTGATGCAAGAACTTTGCTTGGTCTATGTGTTTAATTTTTGTCATTTCATTGTAATGAGTAGTAAAGTATTTGTAACGTGTAATCAATTTGTAGTTTAAGTAACTGGAAAAAATGGTCATGTTCAGAGCAACTAAATCCTTAGTAAACTAAGTAAGTCAGTCTATCTAAAAAAAAAATTTACTTCTGAGCATCGAAGTTCAGTGTGACTCCTCTCAGGAAAAATTTACTCACTTGTCAGCAGTGCCCAAATTGGGGATTTTTCCCTAATTTAGTGGATCTAATAATATGAAATAACTATCATGTATCGACGTATAAATAAACGTTTTGTAATCTGTTATATTAAACTTGAATACAAAAATTTAAAAATACAACAATCCCAAGCAATAATTATTTAGATTTTCTACTAAGCTTTATTAAATCCACTAAATTTAGGGGAAAATCCCCCAATCTGGCAGCACTTACGAAGCAAAATGACGTCACAATCTAAGTTAATTAGTATCTGTCAAGTGTCCTGACAATGTACTAAGTTAGGTATATTTAGTAACTTACTTAGTTTACTAAGGACGTACTTTTTCTAAACACGACCATTGTAACTGAAATATCGTTTATTATTTACTGTATATTCAGAATAAGTTCAAATATCTATATCCCAAAAGTTGTTTGACAGCTTCCAATCAGAGAAGAATGCGTATATTGAATTTCTCTTAGAATGTGACTTACTGGTTCAATTTTTATGAACAGGAGTGTACATTAATTTTAAATAGGGTCTCATCTTTAAGAGTAGTTTGTTATGGGTTGATACATAAAGAGAAATATAAATTTTGATAACAATAGTTTTGTCATTAGCTGTTATTTCTTTGACAGTTGAATGAATGTTCACTTATATGTATATGCGCAGTGGTCTATTGCGCAATATACACATCGTACGTCATCATATACTTTAAACTATAGAGTTATAACTTTAAACTACAAATGAATAGTCTATATAGTAATGAAATTATTCTGACGATACAGTAAATATATAAACAGTTTTAACGATTGATTATTTATTGAAATAATCGGTTTTGTTTACTGAAAATTTTAAATTAAAACATTATTTATTAAAATAACAAAATATTTATTTAAAAAAAAAAAACTCACTTTTACGTCCATCTGTCATCACTTGCGTACAATCGAATGGATTTGCTGTTATTGGACATTTATACAATGCACCTGATTTACTTGTATTTGGTTGTAGATTGTTACCCAATGGAGCACCCGCTAATAATCTGTAACAAACAAACAAAAATTTAAAAATATATTCTGAAGGTACACTCCCGTTCAATAAAATTGAATTGACCTGAACAGAATCAGTCTCTCACAGTTTTGATTATTCTTGTAGTAAATGTTTTTGACAGATACAACATTTTATTTTATTTTTATACATAAAAGGGAGATAAATAAAAACAAATAAAATAAAAAATATATAAATGAAAAAAATAAATTTAAAAAAAAAATATAAAACTTCCATTCTTTTTTCACATTTAAAAAATATATTACTTATCTTTGTTTATAAATAAATCATTATACAGAGAGTTACAAAAGTGACGTGTTTCATGAAATGTAAGAAAATTAACATTTCAGGTTGGTTCAATTTTATTGAACGGGAGTGTATGCTGTTTGATATAGAGGGTGAGAAACACTTAAATTTCCATAATGTTTGTTCGTTGCGACCGAAGTGATCAACGATCGATTAAATATTTGGTGGAAGCGTTGGGAAAAGTATTACAACAAACATAAGTAACATAACAGTTTAACACTTTTATTAGTCAAGCTATCATTTCAAAATTTAAAAATTGATTTGTGCACTATCTATTCGGCTTTCAGAAAAATGTTTCGAATAAAAGTTGTTGGTATATTCATAATGAACAACTTTTATCGGAAGCATTTTTTCGAAAATCGAATAAATAAGAAACAAAATCAATTATAAAAATTTTAAAATGATAGCGCGACTTTTGACGTCGTATCATTTTTTTAAATTTTAAAATTGATTTATGATTTTAAAATTGATTCAATCGGTTTCGAAAAAATGCTTCGGCTAAAAGTTGTTTATTATAAATATACTAACAACTTTTTTCGAAATATTATCTCAAAAACCGAATGAATAAAATACGAATCAACAATAATAGTGGCCATAGTGATATAAAACTATTTTTAAAACCCGCATCTTGTGAGATTAAATCCGTCTTTGTTACAAAGTTTCAATAAATAAATAAATAGATCATATTATTTTTTTCTCTTTTTTTTTCAGAATTAACTTTGAAAAACTTGATGATGGAAAGACTCAGCACAGAACAAAGAACCAAAGTTGTTCTATTTTTGAAAGTCAGCATTCGATTATTCAGGCACAAAGATTATATCGAAATGTTCCGACAATTTACCGATTGGTTCAGCGTTTTCGGCAACATGGGGCTGTCTGTGATCTAAGGCGTGCTGGAAGACTTCGTGCAGTTCGAAATGATGTGCATATTGTTCGGATGCAAGCAAGTGTTCTAGAAAAAGCCCGAAACTCTCACCGGGCGACGTTCTCAGCAGTTGGTGATGTTTAGGCGGTTTTTGCAAATAATTTTACATACGTTACACCTTTTCCCATATAAGATTCAATTGGTTCACGAGTTAAAACCAAATGATGCACAAATACGCATTCATTAAATAAATCATATAACGTTACGTATGCTCCACCCTATATATAAATTGAAATAACTAAACAATAAATTTATAATTGTTTTAGCAATAAACAATTTGTTTTTTTATAAATTGATAAACAATAAATGAATATTAAATATTTATTATTTGTATTTAATAAATGTTTGATTACATTTATATTTTTAATGAATGGCTGATAATAATACACTAATTAATTGTAATAAAATATACCGTAATAGTAATTTAATATGATACGCGATGTTAGTGAAGTCTAATATACATACATAATAATTTAATTAACTTTAATACATACACATTGTATATATATATATATATATATATATATATATATATATATATATATATATATATATATATATATATATATATATATATATATATATATGATAAACATACAAATCGACTCGACTGGACACTGGTACTCAGAAAATATTGAGCTTATTTAAAGTAAAGGAAGACTTTTACATTGGAATACGAAATACGAAATACTATGTTAATTTTTTATATATTTGTCGTGATACAATATTGTCAAAAAGTAGTAGAACGTATGCGTATAGCAGTGATTCTCAACCTTTTTTTTTGTCGCGGCACACTTTTAACGATTTCAAAATTTGACGGCACACAAGAAAAAGATAAGTTTAAAAGTTGTTTACTTACCTACAATACATTGTGTAAAATAGTTGATGATAATAATTTTGAATATAAAATAAAAGAATATGTACTACAAAAACAACAGTACGTTTATTAAGGGATTCATTACAATTTAATAATAAGAATACTTTCAATGAGAAATTGAAGCTTGATGTTTTTTGATAATTTCATTTATATTTGGTCGTAAAAATGACAATGTTACTCTCATATCGTCTTCTACATTTAACAGTCACGATCTGTTTTTCGTTTTTATGTTGGTTAATACTTTACTATATACATTTCTAAAATTTGGCAGCACAAAAAAATGCCACGCCACAGTGGTTGAGAATCACTGACGTATAGTAAGAGTGAAAGAACGTTTAAGCAATATTATGTGTTAAAGTTCGGTAATTATGTAAAACCGCTAAACCGCTAAATCGTTCAGTTGTTTTACATAACGCGGAGTTATTATATGAAACTACTAGCGCTTTTGTAAAATAGCGGATTCGACAATCTATCTGCTACATATACACATGTATTATGTATAGTTTTACTTAGAATATCTCAATTGGTTCAATTTTTTTTCGTTTGAAGTGTACAAATACATGCATACATATATACATATATAATAATATATGATTTTAAATAGAGTGTATGATATTTCAAATAAATAAGTGGTTTGAATATCAAACAACTCAATTGAATTAATAAAACTGTATGCATATATGTATGTATGTATGTATGTATCTATGTATGTATGTTAGTACAATGCTTAAATGCATTTTGTACTAAATACTTAAGTCATATACAATTTAATTATAATTATTGTACTGTATTATACACAAGGAATACAATTACATTTATGTGTTATGTAATTACATTTTTATTAATGGTTTAAGGGATTACGTGCACACTTAAAATTTTCTTAAAGTATATTATTTTAAAAACTACTCGCTAGCGCTCACAGTTTTAATTTGATCGGAATAAATTTCGATATGTGAGGTATTTTTGGTATTTTAAAGATCAAGTTCGTTAATAGGCAAAATCGGACAAGGGAAAAGGGCTGTTTAGATGGCGAGGGAAGCACAAAATTTGGTATAACTCTTTTAATATTGGTAAAATCGAAAAATACATAAGAAATAAAGTCGTAGAAAATATTTTTACTATATTTTTGTTTCTTATCATTTTTTCTGTTACACAATTTTTTACAGAAATATTTACAATTTCAGATATGAAAGTTCAAATTATAAATATCTTTGTACACATTAGAGTTTGAGAATAAATGGATCAGGTAATGAATTGTAGCAAATACGATTTTCTACAACTTAACTCCTTACACATTTTTCGATTGATCTAATATTAAGAGAGATATTTTATATTTTGTGTTTTCTTCTTTCTCTATGCCGTCCTTTTCCCTTGACCTATGCCATTTATTAATAAAATTGGCCTTGCAAATACTAAAATAATATCAGATACGATATTTTATTTTGATCAGACTAAAATTGTGACCGCTAGAGAGACATTTATGTATGTTAAGGAAATTCGCTAAGTTGAAACAATAAAGATTATAGAAAAAATTAAATCATTACCACGCAAAATGATCTATCTATGGAATATTTATCGAAAATCAGAATTTTAATTTTCGTCTCGTAATTCGCTGAATTATTATTGTCTCGTCTCGTTTCTCTCGTTTCGTCTTTTAGATTCATAAATTCTAGATAGCTTTAAATATTAAACCATTTACGTAACTGAATTTAATTTGATAAATTTTGGATGTCTCAGTAACGTTTTATAAGAAAACATTGTGACTAAACTTTTTATTATAAATAGACGTTTGTCCCAATAATTGTAAGAAATGGTCATTCTACAGCCGGAGGGTTTAAATAAATAAATAAAGATTCTTCTGTTTATATATTAATTTAAATGCTTCTGAGAATTAAAAATTTTTTGAAAATATTCACATAAAAAACAATTTAATTTAAAATGATCATCATTTAAAATAAATAAAATAACATAAATATTTGAAATACTTCCGTTTTAATAGCGCCCACATATTTGAATTTTATTAAACCAATACTTTTGAAGTTTATATGGGCTAAATAAGTTGGCCGACCGATTAAATTCGTAAGGTTGCAAACAAAATACCGAAAAAAAAATTAAAAAAAAAAAACTGTATTAAAAAAACCTGTGCAAAATTATTTCAAGAAAACAATAATTTGCATTTATATTTTAGATATATATTGGACCAAAATAAAAACTTTTTCTGGTTAACGTATTAGTTTCTGAATCAAATTCTTTCTTTCACTATCCACCAAGATTTGTGTGTACAGGAAGATTCAATGATTAGATACATTAGTTAAATGTCAAATTTAATGGTAGTCACCTCCGTTAGTATACCAATACCCATAGAAACTAGCTTTTTTGGTAAATACCTCATACCAGAATTATCATTTTCCATTCTTCTTAAAAAAATGTTTCATTAACAAAATAATATTTTTAATTTTTTACTGACGAAAAGAAGGAGGTACTTAATTCAACCTATATATATATTTTTTTTTATGTATGATCACGCATAACTTTTTACAGAGTAGTCCGACTTTGATAATTTTTTTTTTCAAAGTTGGTCCCATAAAAATTTGTAAAAAAAATTTTTAATTTTAGCCACAAAAAAAAAATTAATAAGACTTCCCGGCGCTTCCACTAAAGAACACATATCATAATCGCTGTAGATTGTATGTGTGTAAACACTTTGAAAGCACTCAATATCGTTATATATATATATATATATATATATATATATATATATATATATATATATATATATATATTATGTATGTCCACGCATAAATTTTTACAGAGTAGTCCGATTTCAATAAATTCCTTTTTTATTGGATTGGATATACTTCGAAGTTGGTACCATAAAATTTGAAAAAAAATTCGTGCCTAAGGGTAGATAAATAGGGAAAAATGGATTGTTCACCCACTGAATTGTCATCTGTGAACCGATTCTGTTGAAACTTGGCACACTTATGTAGTTCTAATGACACTATAACATGTACGAAAAAAGAAAGGCACTGAAAAGTGAGAAAAAAACTTTTTAACAAAAAATAGAACCAACGAAAGAAAAAAGTAACTGAAAAACAAAAAAAACTAAGTCAATGTAAATACCTAAATAATTTTGAGTCGGCGCCAGAAACTCATGTAGATGCAAATATAGCTGTCAGAGCTGTCAACTGAGCCTGACTGCTCCTCTGTTTCTTATTCTTACCATCAGATTCCATGATCCTAAGGAATAATTTCCAATAAGTTTTACGGGTCGAGTTGGTGAAGGTTGACCATGCCTTGTGGAGGTTCAGAGGTTTTTGGTAGTTGCTTGCCCATTATTCTTCACCCATTTGACTCAAAGTTATTTTTGAGTTAGTTCAACATGTTAACTATTAATTTTCCAATGGGTTTTCCCCATCTCGTTTATAATATAAATATAATACAATATACATTATAAATGGTTCTTGGTTAATATCTTTTAGATTATCATTTTCCGTTTTAATACCCCTTAAAATGTTCGTTGTCGCTATTCGATATCATACACTATATATATATATATATACATACATACATATATATATATATATATATATATATATATATAAATATATATATATATATATATATATATATATATATATATATATATATATATATATAAACGACGAACCCTCCAAATGCTATTTGTTATAGTGTTTAGTATCATCGATAAAATATACAAGATAAGTTTTAAATGACAGGAAATTCCGACATAAAAAGAATAAAGATATCAACAAAATTGTTTATTGTTTAAAAAGAAATTGTTAAAATTTCTTCATCATTTGTTCTTTTATTTTGTTTAGTGAATGTGTATTTTGTTGATATTGTTAATATAAATATAATAAAAACTATTGTTATAGTTTTATATGCAATGATCTGTACTTATACTTGGAGGATTAATACGAACATTTTTTTTATATTTGTAGATTGTTAAGGATGTTCAAGCGTGAGATTAAACTTAATCGGGACTAAACTTAATATACCTTGTATATTTACATATAAAAATAGTCTTATCAAAAGTTCGACTTAATTATTAGCTATTTTCATCAGCATAATTGAAACTATTTTGTTCTTTGGCGATAAAAAAATATACACAGTTCTACAAATAAGACTAAAACAAGCCATGTTTAATAAAATAATGAATTTTAATTTTAATTTACTATAAAAAAATTAAAAACTTTTTTGTAGATTTTGTAATGAATGTACTATATTAGATTTTGTAGAATTTTATGAATTTATTTATTATATCTAACGCTTGAACGTCCTTAACATAAATTAACTAATATTACATTCACTAAAATTTTGTTTTATTTAGAAAATATTTGAAAAAGTGACCTTTAACAACCCTCCCTCATCCTCCTTCCCTTATCACCGAAGTTTGCGAGCCGAAAAATCTGAAATAATTCAGATTGATAGATATTTTACAGTAAAATTTTTTAATTAACTGTAAAATCTATATTTTACAGTAAAAACTAAAATAAGGTTTCAAATTTAAACAGTTTTTGAGAAATTACAAAAAAAAAACTTTTAAAATTTTGGCAATTGCACTTGATGGGTCTTGTTTAAGTTGAATCATGTATAAGGGCGCCATATTGGACGGGGCCTAGGGCGGCATCGAACGTAGATCCACCACTGAATTTCAGGTCAATATTCTTCGATTAAAACGGATTTGTTAAATAAATTTATTTTGCATACGAGATAACCCGTTTTCATCTATATAATTTGTCAATAATTCTTTGACAAACTTTATAAAATACAGCTTGTTTTTTAAAATATACCCAATCGGGAATACTGTATAATGTATCTATCGCTGTCTATATGCAGTATACTATGATATGGTTTACTTTGTTACACTTAAACAATCAGTATTGTATTATAACATAAATAACTATTATATTATACTTATTATTCTCTAACTACAATCATTTATATATGTTGCATCTTACTTGTGCATGTATACATCATCGTTATTGTCCGTCATCTGTCGTGTGAGTGTAACACCATATCATGGTATACTGTGCATAGACAGTGATAGATACACTACACAATGTTGCTATTGGGTCTGTTTTAATTTACATAGTGTATATAAATTATATTATTCGATATATAAAAACTTCCACAAGTAATTGTATTTTGTTAAAATATATAACAATATATATATATATATATATATATATATATATATATATATATATATATATATATATATATATATATATATATATATATATATATATATATATATAATACTCGTATAATATAGTTTTATAAATGTCTTTGTATAATATGTCCCTTTTTTGACAGATTATATTATTGAGATCATGAGTCAGTCACCATTGTGACAAATATAAAATCATCAATTTTATTTTATATATTGACATTCAAGCACACTATTATTGATGTGATTCAACCGAACAAGTCAATGAAACTTTGTGTATGGTGGTACACCCACGTATCACCCTCTATTTCTCTCTTAAGGATGCTCCAGCATACCACCATTTTTCGACAGATTTTGCTCTTTTTTTCACAGGCTAAAAATAACGTGTTTTAATAAATCCCGTAGTTTCAGAATTTTTGATCGTTTAGAACACGAGATAATTAATATCAAAGTTATCATTCTCTCTCACTTTCTCTCATTCTTTCTGCCCAACTATTATCTGTTGTATTAAAAAAAATACTCGACAGAATTTAAAACAAAAACTAGGAAAGTAAAGATAAATATTTATTATATAAATTTTTAAAAAAAATCGTGTGTTACCGTTTTGTTTACGAATTCTAAAAGTTTAAAATTATTATTATTTTCAAAAGAACATTATTTTGTATATATGAACAGTGAATTTGTCTGTGTGTTATATATGTGTGTTTATGTATTTGCTCTATAATAAAATCAAACCGGTTTTTTGTCCTGATTATATAACACAGTGCTGGAACGTCCTTAAACGAGTAGTTGTTGTTATCGTACAATCGATGATGATGATGATGAGATGATTTGCAATCCAAATATAAAATATTTTTAACTCTTGTATCATTAATTTTATATCGAATAATAAATGTTTACGAGTTGGTAAAATTTATTTGTAGAAGGAAGATCTTTATTGTTAGTTGAGATACTCATACCAAAAATTATTTAAAACAAATGAAAATAACAACGAACTGAGTTAAGGCCATTACACAATGAAAAAAATCAGGTATAAGAGATAAGAAATAAGGAATAAGAACCGTTGATCAATTCACAATTCAAAAATAAGGAATAAGGAATAAGAAATAGCAACAGAATTTCCGTCGCGTTGGATATCTGTTCCTTATTTCTTATTCCCAGCCAATCACAGGTTTGGCTGGCAACGTTATGCGCAGGATGTTATTAGATTATGTTTTTGACATTCGTACACACACCAGCAGCAGCAGGCATTCAACCGCTGTGATTGGTTGGAAATTGTATCTTATCGCCCATTGTGTTTTGGCGGCTGTGCTATTTCTTATTCTTTATTTCTTATATCTTATACCTTATTTTTTTCAATGGCCTTTAATTGCTTAATATCCTGAATTTATGTAAAACAGTTTATAATAAAAGTTGTTTATTTTAAAAACAGGAACATAGGCTCTATGAAGGGCATTCCAACTCCCTTCTTTTGCTAAGGCACCTGCTTTTTCGTTTCCTTCAAAACCACTGTGACCCGGCACCCAGATCAATTTAACATTGTTCCGTTTTGCCAGTTTCAGCAGTTCTTCCAGACAATCCTTGACTACCCCTGAGGTGACCTACGTTCCAGACTAGGCTTTTAGAGCAGCTTGACTGTCCGATAAAATACATACGTTCTGGTTTATGTAGCCTCTACGTAGGTTCTCACGGACGCAAGCCAGTATGGCGTAGACTTCTGCTTGAAAGCCCGCAGTTTATGTTTGCTTTGGATCTATCACCGTAGATTCCCGCCCCGGTTCCTCCTTCAATTTGAGATATGGTGGTTCTTTCTTGAGATAGGGTGGTTCTCTAGTAACAAAGTAACTTTGATATAGTTTTTAACGAGTTATTTATTTCCAAGCATTTTATTGAATTTAAAAAGGTAGAAACCCTGCAATATATTTTCACAAATATATAGAATTATTACACCATTTTGAATAAAATTATCATCATATTCTGTATTCTAAATAACCCGTATATTATATATGACGTACAATTTTGTCTCGATTCTGGAGAAATGTATTTTAATTTAATTGAAAATATCAATTTATATACAACCGTTTGAAAACTACCCTAATTTATCCACCCTCTACAGTTACAAATAATAATAATATAAATAATAACGTATATATATAAATATATAAATATGTACAGGGTGCCCCGTAAGTAGTCGAGTTCCATAAGAGGGGTAGGTAGAGGGTACGATTTTGGAACGAAAAGTCCTGCGACATTTTTTTATATTAGACGCACCGTTAATTAATTATTAATTAATTAAGGAAACTAGGTTGAAACCAGAGTTGCAAAAAGTGCATTTTTTTGATAATTTATTTTTGATTTATTTATCAATTTTTGGAAAAATGTATTGCTTAAATTTTTCAAATTATTAATTCCTTGAAAAGGGCATTAATTAAATTTTTTTATTTTTTGAAAAATGTAATAAATAGTTTTAATAATAAATTTAAAAAAAAAATGCGCAAATTAAATTTGTTAAATTATAAAGTTTTCTCAAAAGTGCATTAATAAAATTATTTTATTGATTAATTTTTTTAATAATGCAATAATTAAATTTTTGGAATTATCAATTTTTAGAAAATCGTAAGACATGCACCCCCATAAAACCAAAATCCCACCCCTTAAATTTTACTTTCCTGTTTCTGTGGATACGTGCGACAGATAAAATTCATAGTAGCTTTGGATCTATGGTTTCAACCTAGTTTCCTTAATTAATTAATAATTAATTAACGGTGTGTCTAACGGTGTGTTAAACGATGGAGGGATGAGATTGTGCAATTCGCAGGTGATCAATGGATGCGTGAGACCGAAGATAGAGAAAACTGGAAACTATTAGGGGAGGCCTTTGCTCAACCAGTGGGCTGATTATGGCTCTTATTATTATTATTATTATTATTAACGGTGTGTCTAATAAAAAAATGTCTCAGGACTTTTCGTTCCAAAATCGTATCCTCTACCTACCCTCTTATGGAATTCGACTACTTACTGGCCATCCTGTATATATAGATATAGATATATATATTGCTTACATAAAAATAAATCCATAAAAACCAAAAAAGGGCATTAGATGTGATCATATAAGCGTCATTTGGTGTTTATCAAAGAATGTGTCTAAAACTCAATTGTGTTTGATTAATTTGATTTCGTTATGGCTATTATTTGTTGGCACTGATCAGTCCATAATATATATTTATATGTACGAAATAATGTCTCTTAATTTTAGGATTATTTTATATCGATGGAAGTTTGGTGGAAATGATATATGTCTTTATTATCTCACAAATGATGTTATTTGGGGTAAAAGGAAATATTGCAATCTTTCAAAAAGTTCAGTAGTAATATAATATCATTCTTTGACATAAAATGCTTGATATGAAAAATCATACACATCTAAGGATAGGAATCAAATCCACGATCTCTGCCATTCTGAGCCAATACTCTACCAACTGAGTTATATGTCTTATGGGGAAAAGAAAATATTGCAATCTTTCAAGAAAATTGTAATATAATATATTAATCATATTCTTAGAATGGACCATTTATGGGATAGAAATCTACACCATATTGGACTGGAGTATAAGACATAATGCTTGAGATACGCGTGATATACGATTCTGAATATCTTAGGTTGCGGGTTCGTTTCCCAACGGTGGCAGACAAACCTGTCGGCGTATGGACAAGAACGAAGTAACCGACTATGCTTGTGAAGGTTTTCTACAGTCAGACTGATCTGGGTACCGGGTCACTCTGGTGTTAAAGAGAATGAAGTAGCGGACTAGTTGGCTCGAGTGCGGTCATCTCAAACGCCCCTTTCACCTGAGCCTATCATTCAAATAGCAAGATGCTCCGTAATTTACCGAATCAAGGGGTGGCTGCGACAAGCTCATCTCGATTACTGGGACTTGTTGTGCATAAGCCAAGTTGTGCATAAGCATAGCCAGGCCATTCGACTGTGCTCGGTTGAAACTCAATAGAATGCAGTTGAGAAGGATGGTGAGGCTTCTGACAGGACACTGTCGATTGAACTACCACTTTCATAACTTGTAGGACCTGTATGGAGGACGATGAGACCTCCATACATGTTATATGCACCTGCAAAAACCTGCAGGGTGTCAGGTATAGAATGTTGGGATCCGAAACCTTGGATCCATCAATCCTGGGAGTAGTACCGGCGAAGAAGTAGTGGGCCTTCTGTGAGGCATGTGGCCGCAACAGAATCCTATAGATTCATTTGCTTAAAATAGAACGCCTTACCTGGAGGCGTCTAGCCTTCAGGTAACAGGTTGTTCTCAAGGAGGGCACAGAGGATCCCTTGGTCTAGGTGCTAGGGACCCATTTGCGGTACCCCTCTTTCTAATTATTATTATTATTATTATTATTATTATTATTCACATAGCAATATAATTGTTATATATTGATACAGTTCTTGAGAACCTTCTCAAACTGTCTGATTGTCTGGTATTATAAAGTTTTCTTTCAAGTGGAATTATTTTAAGGTTTAATTTCAATCAATTTCAATTTATCTACTTTCTATCCAAATAGCTTCGCTGTAGACAATAAACTTCAAAAAAAAAATACACAATTATATTTCTATTATTAGAGAGGAAACATTTAAACTATTTTTAATAAAAATATTTAGATAAAAAAAACTGTAAACTTATCTATGTAATAAATAGGTGTAGTACCTCTATCTATCTATATATACCATGATGCATTTTTAACTACCATATGGTTCCTCTTGTTGTTTTAATCGAAAATAAAATAAAAAAATAATATATTTATATATATATATATATATATAAATCCACTTCAATTTTGACACGTGTCTGTTATATCACTGTTCAACCACAATCATAAATAATAGCATAGTGTAGAAAAATTATTTAGTCTAGGCAAGTTTTCGATTAGAGAAAATAAATACTTTTGATTAATATTATATTTGAATATTAATTATTAAATAATTATTTCAAACTAACTTTACTAAAAGCAAAAAAAATTATCATTCGATGTCTATAAATATTATTAAGATAATCAAAGAGAATAGGGAATATGCATGAAAATTTTTTTTCAGAATATGAAAATACAGTTAATACTGTAATAATATTTAAAAACAAAATTAAAATCCGACAAATATCAAGGAAGCTATAAGCTTTTAAAGATTATTATCTGTCTCTTTCTTGCAAAAATAGCAAAAACGGAGTTTTACGTGTATTTTAAATGGTGAAAGTGTAATATGACGTCACATAACATATTAAGAGGGCTATCACCCTCTTTGTCTAATCGAGAATTTCAATCATTGATATCTCGCTTATTTTTAAAGTTATTTAAAAAGTAATTTCGCCTTGATATTTGTCAAGTAAACATGCTTCAATTCAAGTGAACAAAAATTTTCATGCATATTCCCTATTCTAGATAGATAGATAGACAGATTGTAGCGGCTGCCCTGGATGGGCTACACTTCGACCATAAGGTCCATTGTGATGCCTAAGGAGGTGAGGATGTGAGTGGAGTAGAAGGAATTTTTGTGTGTAGCCTAAAAATTGGTAGGATGAGCGGCTGCAGCCGACTCTGATAGAAACTATGGCGATATTCATCTGGAGTTCGTGCAGGAAACTGCAGAAAACTTTCACATTCATAGCCGGTTCCTTCGTTCTTGTCCATACGCCGACATTTTATTCAATTAACCGCCCCCTTTTTTCTTTCTTAATAATTGACAAACTGCCGATGTCGTGATTCGAACTCATAACCACCCAGTTCCAAATAGACATAATGCCTTATATCACTCGGCCACTTGGACGGTGAGAACTCTAAGGTTTTTTTGAAATTAAATTTCAAATTTTGCCCATCTCCGGGACATAGAGTCAAAGATATGTTACTCGTTGCTAATTTGGTGCGTGAGAAACATATCTTTGATTCCATATCCCAGAGATAGTTACGATTAGCAAATTCATACTGATTATGACAACTTGTAGTCGAAATACGTATTTATAAAATACAAATAATTGTTCTAGGAATTGAGGCAAAATTTTAATTTGATGCCTGCTCAAAATATTTAAGATACAGCATTCTGCATGTGAGATAATTAAAAGTAATTTACGAAAATTTCACATGGGCGCCGAAACCTGGCAAGTAGGCCTTTCTGGGTGTTTTTTATCGACGCCCAGGGAAATCATCCTTTCAAACTCCTCTATCCACTATCACATCCTACCGGTCCTCTTTGTGAATGACGCAGAACAGAGCTCCACTTTGATTGTTTTATGTCAGATTCTCCCATTTCGGTCGAGTCGAAGGCTAGAAGATGTAACAATAAAACGCTTCGAGTGAAGCCTCGGGTATAAGCTAGTATTAAATAAATCATATTTATCAAACACACTAGTCAAATACTGTTTTGGCTGGACTAAAATATAATATATTCTTTATTAATATTAGTCCCAGTTGTTCAGAATAAATTAATAATACAAACTTTCAAAATACTATACGACGAAACCAAAATAAAATACATATTTATCAGTTCAGTTTACACCATACATCATCTAATTCTGTATATATTATCATTCATAATACTTATTATACGAGGTCTGTCCGAAAAGTATCCGATTTGCTTTTTTATCTTCGCGCCAGAGTGTTCGTGCGACCTCTGCGAGGCATGATCGTCAGCAGTAAAGCCTCACGAACTTATCGGCTGCTCGCCAACACCTACAAGACGTATAGTTCATGCGCAGCGTGTATTTGTTTACAAGGCCTTTTTTGCTTTCGACGGATTTTGTTATTGTTAAAAATGACTGCAAGATCAGATCAACGAATTTGCATCAAATTTTGCTTCAAACACGAAAAAACTAGTTCGGAAACTATTCAAATGATGAAGAAGACCTTTGGGGATGAGTGTATGGGCAAAACACAAATAAAAGAGTGGTATAATCGTTTCAAAAGTGACTGCACATCTGTTGATAGTGATCCTTGTTCTGGCCGACTTTCGACGACAACAACACCGGATAATATCGAGCGCGTGCAACTTGCGATTGTACAAGATCGATGTTTGACTGTGCACGAATTAGAAGATGATCTTGGAATACCAAAAACTACAATTTGGGAAATTTTAACCTTAAATTTAGAAAGTGGAAGCGATGGGAAATCTCATCAAATCTTGTGCAGCAGATTTGAACTAAGCACAATATCGCACTGCTTTGCCAACCTCCGTACAGTCCCGACATAGACTCCTCGGACTTTTGGTTGTTCCCGAATTTGAAAACACTGCTCAAAGGACACCGGTTCGATGACAAAAAGACGGTTGAAGAAAAGGCGAGGAAGGCACTCAAGGCTATTCAAAAAACTGACTTCCAGGACTGTTTCAGAAAGTAGAAACACCGCTGGGAGCATGTTATTCAATCAAATGGGAGATTACTTTGCAGGATGCCACTCGCCCGATAACGATAAATAACGCCAGTGCGGAGATTTGAAGCTAGGTCGGATACTTTTCGGATACACCTCGTATATGTGTATATACCTTCGTTTGCTCCGAATTGAAAATAAACAATATATTATTCATTAAATGATAATAATATAATTTTTTTATTTATCATAAACATTTCTATATAGGATTTTTTAAAGTGTTTAGTAGTTTCAATTTGATGAATAACATATTGAAAAAAAAATATTTTCATTAATCAGCTATTTTTGTTCATCATGGAGTTTAAAAATAAAACACTTTTTAAAATATAAATATTAAACCGATTAATCATACGATAGTTAGTTGTATTGGAAATTGTTAATTAATTTTTAATAGAATTTCTGATTTGACTGGAATTTCTTTGATATTGTTGCCGTGAGAAATGAGACATAAAACTTTTAATGTGAAACGCATTTCGATAGTTGCAAACGAAATTTCATATTTATTTGACATTTAAGGATGATCATTTGCTAAATGTAGTACATTAAAAAATTCTACAAAATCAACCATTAATTTTATCATTTTTTAAATGAATTAAAATTAAAAAAATTCGTTTCGTACGATCTACGTCAACTTAGCAATTTTCCTGAAAATACATAAATCATTCTGTAGCGGTCACAATTTTAGTCTGATCAAAATGAAATGTTGTATTTGATATGATTTTATTATTTCATTAAGAACTGCATACGTCAAGGGGAAAGGGATATAGAGAAAGAAGAAAATACAAAATATAAAATATCTCTCTTAATATAAAAACAATCGAAAAATATATATAACGAGTAAAGTTGTAGAAAATCAAGTTTGTTACAATTCCTTACTTGATCATTTTTTCTCAAACTCTAATGTGTACAGAGATATTTTTGGATTTTAATTTTCAATCTTAATATGTAAATATTTCTGTAAATATAAGTGTAACAGAAAAAATGGAAAGAAACAAAATTAAAGTAAAATTAATTTTCTACAACTTTACTTCATATGTATTTTTTAATTTTTCTAATATTAAGGTAGATATACAAAATTTTGTTTTTGTACAAGATTATTACCCATTAATGAACTTCACCTTTCAAATACCAAAAGCACCTCACATACCAACATTCATTTCGATCAAATGAAACTGTGACCGCTAGAGAGGCAGTTTTATACAATAGAAAGTTTCACGCATGAACGTCCTTAAATACAATCTTGTAAAGTAAGAAAGTATTTTAAAATACTAAAAATGATGACTTTTTTCTCGATATATGAAGCGAGACTCGATACGAAACGAGATTCATTTATGATACTTAATAATTAATAACCCTTATAAACAAAATGGTCAAATTATTTGATTTTTTAAGGCGATGAGATGTATCGAAACTCCTTAATAAAGAGAAAGTAAATAAGTATATTATAGTGTTTTATATAATGTGTATACAACATTTAGCCATAAGTCATTCTCATAATTATATTAAATAACCTATAAAAAAAGGGCTTATAACTTATTAACGCCTTTATTAGTATACCGAACCAAACCAAAATAATCTTATAACAGAAATGAAATACCCACCCGCATCTAAATTCTAAAATGTCTAATTTCTATCGTACAAATATTTTATTACAATCCAAATATGAATTACAATTTATTACTAATTAAATGGTTTTAATAGTTGAAATAAATTATTTTTACCCAACTCGTGTAACTAATTTTTGATACGGGTTCTTTTAGGGTGAAGTTCAAAATTTTATTATTTTATTAATGATCCAAATATTTAACCGTCAAAATAATACTTTCGATATAAGTAAGTAAATGGTACGGAACATCGAGATTTTTCCGTAAATAGTAAAAAAAAAAACAATTAAAAATAACAACTAACTGAGTTAATTGCTTAAATACCCGGTATATACTGAGTTTATGAAGAAAAATTTCAAACAAAAGTTCTTTATTTTTTAAAAACGTCTTTTAATTTCTGTTCTATCTCGTACGGTTTCAAAGATGGTCGGTTTTGCCCATTTTGCCAAAACATGGCTCGATTTTGCCCATTCACGAACTTGACCTTACTTTTTCGCTCTAGAACACACTTTTGAGTTATCGTGTTGACCGGCGGACAGACGGATATGCGGAAATGGACTAATTAGGTCATTTTATGAACACCTATTCCATAGATTTTTTTCTACGATCAATATTTTCAACCGTTACAAAGTCGGAACTAAGCTTAATATACTCTGGTACATATATTATACAGGGTGTCCCCCGTAAGTCATGAACACAATTGAAGGTATGGATAGAAAATTGAATTCTGAGACGCAAAATCCTTTACCATTTTTTAACCCGACGTACAGCTAATTAGTTATTAATTAAAATAAGTAACCAATCAGAGGCGCTCAATAGCGTGTGTGAGTGAGTGTTTGTAAGTATGTTAGTGGGGAATGCATGTAGGTGTGTCTGTCGTAATCCAGTGCGCGCCTTTGATTGGTTACTTATTTTAATTAATAACTAATTACCTGTACGTCTGATTAAAAAATGGTAAAGGACTTTTCGTCTCAGAATTCAATTTTCTATCCATACCTTCAGTTTTGTCCGTGACTTACGGGGGGATCCTATATATATATGTAATGAACTTGAGATGTGAAAGGAAAATTTGTTGTCACCAAATTCAAGAAGAATTACTTTTTAAGCTAATTTGGACCCAGCGAAAACGATGCTGTTGGTTAAAATACGATACGATTAACGGTTTTCAAGATATCAGACCCATAGCACCAAAATTCAAAACTGTATGAATTCAGAAACGAAAATTTTGAAATGTGTTGATCGGACGTTAAAATGAACTTGATTTTCGTACTGTTTGGGTCAGAATTACCCCAGAAAATGATTATTATTAAAATCGAGAACAAAAATTTTCTTCATTTTTTTCACATTTTTTCTAAGGGCCCTTAAAAAAATAACAAAAATTGGCGAAAATTTGTATGTCCCCGATTTTCATAAAAACTACGTTTTAGGCTAATTTGGACCTAGCGAAAACGATGCTGTTGGTTAAAATACGATACGATTAACGGTTTTCAAAATATCAGACCCATAGTACTAAAATTCAAAACTGTATGAATTGAGAAATGAAAATTTTGAAATTTGTTGGTCGGACGTTAAAATGAACCTGATTTTCGTACTGTTAGGGTCAAAATTACCCTAGAATATGATTATTATTAAAATCGTGAACAAAAATTTTCTTCATTTTTTCCAAAGGGTTCTAAAAAAAATCGCACCTTTTGCATCATACCCAATATTTTGTTCTTTTACCTTCTGGCGTATATATGAAACGCATTTTCTTAAAATAAATAATGAAAAACATTTCCTACACATATTTCGAAGTAAATAGGTCATTATACTAAACAATGTTGAAATATTCATTATTTAAAAACGTCAACTCTTTTTCCCGAAGAAAATATAATACAGTGTACGCCATATAATTAGCGCCATACAGAAATTTTTTAAAGCCAATTTGCACAATTTTTTTAATAGTAAGAGAGATATTCAATATTTTATCTTTCCTTTTTTCTCTAAGCTTCTTTCTCTCATATCTGTACCCACTTCAATGACCAGTTTTCTCCAGATCAGAATGATATACTAAATTCTGTATTTATTCTGAGAATATTCGCTATGTTGACGCAGCTCCTACGTAACGAATTTTTATTTTTTAGTCTTGATATTAGTAATAGGGAAAATTTTTTCCTTGGTAAAGTGGTGAAAAAGTATACATCTACCGAGTCTCGAACCATGGACCATCGACTCCCAAGCCTAGTACAATATCAATAATAACAAGTGAAAATAACAACTAACTGAGTTAACTGCTGAACTACCCGGAAAATGTTTAACTCATAAAGAGATTTACGCCCTCTGTACATCAAAACTATAAGATGTATGAAAAAAAGTTTCAAGCAAAAGTTGTTTGTTTTTATGAGATAAACATTTTTTGCATTTAAAGATTTTTTTCTTTGCACCGTTTAAAAGATAAGTTATACCACGCAGCACGGATGCACAAATGCAATAATTGCATCATGCATCCTCCTTTAAACTACGCATCTATTGTTTGAAACATTTTTCTCTATAATGCATTATTTCAAACAACATTTAGGTGGAAACTTTTCAAATAAACACTAGGTATACAATACTATTTAATCAAATGAATTCAACGTTTAAGTATATGAAAACAATACGCAACTGGAGCCGATAACATTTTTAAGAATCCAAAACACACAATCTTTGGTAAAAAGGTATAAAAAAAATGACATTTATTTGATGTAATTAACGAATATTAATTAAGTATTAATATTAATGATCAAATAAATTTGATATAAAATCAAAACTTAGTCCAAATTAAAATTTGGATGGAAATGGCCCCCATACTATGGTGGCGCCATCCATATAGCTTTAATTTATTTAATGTAGGTAATTAAATTTATAATATTAAAACGATTACAAAATATAAATAAAATATATAAGAATTAATTTGTTTTAAATAATCATAATATATATATATATATAAATGTTTTTGTAAACTTGTTAATTTTATTACAATAAAATTTATGAGCTATACGTGACATAAAAATGAACTTTAAATGGCTTAATTAATTCAATACAACAACACAATCATAATTATAATTACATTTAATTTTATAATACGGTTTTTAATGAGGTCCGTACGGTTAAAAAATACACCGTGTCTGATTGGAAATGATGGTATAGACTCATAGGGCTTGTTGTAATGAAAATTATTGAGAATAATTTTTCTGGATCCAACACACATTTTAATTATGAAATAGAAAAATGTTAAGTAAAATATTACGAAAAATATTTAACAAAACAATATTTTTCTCCTTGGAAAAAGAAGGAGTTTTTTTTTCTGAGTGCAAAACGAAAATAATTGTTGAAAAAGAAATTGGATTCTCATTTTTTTCTAAGCAATAAAATCAGGTTTTTTTTTGTTTCGTAAAAACTTGTGTTTAATTTAATTTTTTTTTCTTTTCTTTAAAAAAAATGTGCGTGTCATTTCAATTACAAAATATTTAGTAAAACCTTTTACTAATATATTTGTTTTTGTCGAGTATCGGATATTGTTGTTAAAAATCTGTTAAAAATTTTGTTGGAAGTTATACTTCTTTTGGCGAGTTATGAGAATCCGAAGTTGACGCTAATATAACCTGGCAGAACAGGTAAACTAAATTTAGCTTTATCGCTACATTTTTCTAGATGGCGCGCATGTTCAATTCTCATCACATGACCGAATTTGACGCTAGAAACCAGCGTCAAGCGTCAGAATTATTTGATTCTCATTAAAAATATTACACAATGTTATGAAGTCACGCTTAACTTTTGTCTGTTGAAGTATGCCAGTGTTTTAAAATTTGTATTATTCATAATATTTTTTTTTATATTCAATAAAATTGAATGTCATGTCATGATTGTGTCAGCACGTTTGTCATTTAGTTCCATAGTTCAAAATTATATATAAATAATCATAATAATAATATAATAATTAAACCATGTTTATAGTTTACAAAAATAATAATAATTGATCATTAAATTTTATGTTGACAATTTTATCTGTTGTATTCGAATCATGAATTTGAATATCATCAAATTAGGAATAGAAACATATAAGAATAATCATCATAATCATAGCGTAAAAGTACAGTCTCTAAAACTTGAACTTATAGTCCAAGAGCTGGTGACAAAAATCGACAAGAGTTTTGTAATGGCCCATAATTCAATATGATTTAGTATCGAGGGTGTACATGAATCTGCACCCATTCGCAAGGACAGATAGTGGAACACCTGGCGGCGGCACGCTTTGATATATGTAAAATTACAATATGCTCTATACAAGTGTTCTGTAATAATTGAAAATTGGCAGTAAACTAGTTTATAGTACAAAAAAACGTGAGAAAGTGGTCAGATCGCATTGTTGTGGAACGCGGCAAGTCAGCACGCCATAACTTATCGTTACCATAACTTATCATAACGATGTCAGTGCAAGAGTTTTGCAATGGCTGAAAATTCATTTACTGCTTAATTATTATCCTTACAAGTCCCCCAGCCGCGTCTGTCTGTCTGCCTGTTCGCGATAAACTCAGAAACTACTGCACCGATTTTCATGCTGTTTTCACCAATGGATAGAGTGGTTCTCGAGGAAGGTTTTAATATATAATTTGTCAAGGTTTTGTATATATTGGTCCTTACATATTATAAAATTGATTCACGAGGAAGGTATAGTTGTATAATTTATTGATTACCATATGATATAATAATAGCTTTTGATTTTCATTGATAGATGGCAGTGAAACTATATTCCTACACATTAGTTCATTAAACTTACAATAGATGGCAAGATATATAGTAGTGTATATGTGTGGTGTATATAAGTGGTGTAGAAAATATTATGCTACTTGGTTATAAGGGCGTTACAAAATTTTTGCGTGCCAAGCCGGGTAATACTAGTTATATATATAATTTAAGAAAAAAATAGTCAGACCACAGATTAATGGAACAGAGGTAATCAGCAGTCACTCATTCAGCAGCCGCTTAATACCCATTCCAAGTCGGGACTAAACTTAATATACCTTGTACATTTACATACACTGGATATAAAAAGCAGATGAATGTAGTTCAGATTATATAGATTGTACTATATATATATAATCCTAAACATATTATTATAATAATAAATGTACTTTACAGGCATTCGATAAAAAGCTTCCTTGTTATTTGAATGGTATGTCGGCTCCCATGAGAATTTCTATGAAATGTTAACAGGTCACTATTATATATATTATTATATCAAATAAATTATATTGTAGTATTATTATATATGTCATACTTTTTTATACGGCAACGTCGTTGCGCACCTACAAAGAGGTATAAAAAACACAAATTGATCGATCACAATATACTGATTGTAGAAGGCCTTCCTCTTTCTCCATGTATGAGCAATTTTGGATGTAGGAAGTAACCCTGGGAGGTCCAGGTAGGGTAGGGCTCGAGTGGCAAACGCCAGTCTGACTTTATGGACAGTCCAACACTGGGCCCCTGTATGGTCTAAGACGGCTTTGTGACCATCTATTTCCTATTTCCGATCAATCTGATTTATTTAAATTTATAAGTAATCTGACATTGTGGAGAACATCAGTGTTTAAATTACTATACTTTTTATACTTGGTATATGTAAATATACAACTTTAGTCCCGACTTTGTAACGCTTGAAAATATTGATTGCAGATATAAATGTTTGATATAGATGCCATAAGTAAGGTCCAGTTTGTGAATCTGTAAAATCGGACCATGTTTGGGCAAAATGGGCAACACTACCCATCTTTGAAATCGTAAGAGATAGAACGAAAATATAATGACAAAAAATGTTCCTTTTTTAAAAATGAACAACTTTTGTTTGAAACTCTTTTTTCATAAACTCAATAGAAACCCGAATATTTAAGCCATTAACTCAGTTAGGTGTTATTTTCACTTGTTTTTTATTAAGTATGCAGCATTAAAAAGTAAGAACTCACCTTAATTTTTTGTTTGTTAATATTTTTTAAACAGAGTGTGTGTTGTGTGTCTGTTTGTATTTATGTTCTTTTAAAGTTGTTATTATTATTATTTATTATTAATTGAACAAATTGGAATTATTATTAATATCTTAAATAACAAACAACATATAAAAATGAAATTATGAAGTACCTTTATACATATTTATACATATATATATATATATATATATATATATATATATATATATATATATATATATATATATATATATATATATATGACTCTTGCTTGGTACTTTATATTCACTCAAATAGGCTTGTTATAATAAGAAATCATTAATCATTTTAACAACCAAAAAAAAAACGACTAACTATTTAATATCAAAATAATATAAAAAAAACGAGACAATATTTATATTTATATTATTTTATAATTAATAATTTTAAATATTATATGTACTATAAGAAACAAAGGTAGCCGTTCATTTAAAAAAATTTGATAATGGATTTCTGCTTTATTAATTCGGTTTTTGAAAAAAATGTTTCGGATAAAATTTGTTAATTTATAATATACTAATAACTTTTATTCGAAACCTTTTTCTAAAAAAGGAAAGAATAAAGTACAAATCAACTATAAAATTTTGAAAAATGGACGCTACTTTTGTGACCCATAGTACAAGATATTGTATATAAATATTTATATGAATATGATATTTTTATTTTTATTATAACGATAGCTTAAGTCTGTAACAGACCGACTGACAGAAACCGAGACAATTCCAACTAATCTGATTTGCCAATTTTGGTACGGAGCCCTAAAAATGATATCTCAGTGAAATTTTAGCGAATAAGCAAAAATGCTAGAATATGCATACAAGTTTTCACATAGATTGTTGGCTTGAACTCAAGCGCGGATCTATGAGGCGGGTTCATGGGGTTCATGATCCCCCCCCCCTCCAAAAAAAAAACACTAAATATAATTTGTTTTTTAATTATAATTGTATTGCTTCTTACTCAAATCTTACATTGAGATAATTGAATGATGGGAATGAAATCTAGAGTGTTTCGTAATGTATTACTACTGAAAAAATGCACCTAGGTAAAAATCGTTTAATAAATCTTTATCAACTCATGAGTAACAAATACTTTCCAATTGGTGACTGATAATCATGATGGATTTGATATTAGTTTAATCATTCAAAATTAATTTTGTTTTTATTATATTTATTTACTTTTTAAACTCAAATAGTTGTAAAATAGCCAGTTGTAAAAATTGATCATTAAAATATTTAATTAGTATTAATATAAATATTTAATTCTAATTCTTAATTTGAAAGTTTTTCAAGAATAATTTTTAAGAAAGTTTATTACAATTTTTAAGAAAATGCTATTTTTTACTTATTCTAATTATTTTTTTTTAGTCTCTGGCCACGTTGAATTTTAGATTACTAGACAATAATTTAAGATTAAAAAATATATCTTATGCCACCACAGTGAAAAAATACTTTTAATATAGCCACAGAAAATTCCAATGTTTCGAATACGAATTATAATATTATATAAAAGTGCCTTGACAGAAGAAAGTAATCTTTATAAGTCCATATATAAATTTTTAAAAGATAAGATAGCCATAGGTAATACTTTAAAAATAAAATCAAAACATTATAACGCCACAATGAATAATTTCCAACAATAAATATATACACCTATACACCATTTGTTCCCAAGTGAATCAAACAAGAATCAAATATCATAAAGAAATTAAAATTAAAAAAAAAATTAAAGAGAATAATATATACTTACAAATTACTTTACATATATGGTATTGGTAATTATAATTATACGAGCGTATATTATTATAATAAGTAATTAAAATACAAAATAATATAATATAAATAATATAAATTATTTATCATTAACTAAACAACATCAGTTTTTTTTTTATAAGTACAAACAGTGAGCGAAGCGTTTTGTATTTCTTAAAAAAAACAACAACATTTAATAATATGCATTTAATTATCATTGTTATTAATAATATTTTAACGATGTATATTATGTACACTGCTGTTCATAAAAATTGAACTACCAGTAAGTCACATTCTAAACGTATTTATTACTAAATATAAATATATGTAGAATGTATCAACTGGTTAAATTTTTATGAATGGGTGTGTACATACAAAGGACAGCAAATGTAGCGTTTTTATACTCGGTATATAATATATACCAAGGTATATTATGTTTAGTTCCGACTTTGTAATGGTTGAAAATATTGATCGTAGAAAAAAAAATTTGGTATAATTATTCATAAAATGTGCGTTCGTAAACACGATCACTCAAAAATGAAAAGAGATAGCAAGCTGAATGGGAAAAATTGGACCATGTTTGGGCAAAATGGGTAAAACTGTCTATCTTTGAAACCGTAAGAGATAGAACAAAAATTTAAAGGCGAAAAATGTTCATTCTCTAAAAGTAAACAACTTTTGTTTGAAACTTTTTTTCCGTAAATTCAGATATATCGGGTATTTAAACAATTAACTTAGTTGTTTATTTTCACTTGTTTTTCAAAATGCTATAGTTAATTTGTGCCCTTACTCATTCGGTTTTTGGGGAAAAGTTTCGAATAAAAGTTACTATTACATTTATCACGAATAACCTTTATTCGAAGCATTTTTTCGAAAATTGAACGGATTCAACACAAATCGATTTAATGTAGTAATGGATATGATTCTCCATATTATTTTATTTGTTCGGATTCCAATACAATTCGTTTTATAAACTGATTTCAGTTTCATTTGGAATTATCGTAAAAAATCGATAAATTATTCGTTAAGAAAAGCAATGAAATATGTTATTGTTTAATCGATTCTGACTACTGTGACATAGATAGATAATGGTTGACTATCCTCCTAATTGTTATATATCATTGTTTTATAGTAGTGTTCCTCCGTATTTATTATATTGATCAGGAGGAGTATTAACCTTTTAATTATCCTTTATATGCTATTCATGATATTGAATTGTCATATTCAATTAAATAAACAAGATTTTATAAATATGTATTTGAACGAATTATACTCCATACCACGAAACAAAACTAAATTTAAACAAAGTGAAACAATAAAATGCGCTTATGAGTGACCTTGATATTCAAGGACATTTCAAAGTCAAATAAGATTCTCCATTTTTGATTGCAGAATAAACCACAGATTATTTCACGAATATCCATTTAGATAAATCATTTTTATTAGAAAGTGATCTATTAGATACTACAAAATTATTCAAACCTTGATAACCGGAAACAGTGAATTTGAAATGTTGTCGAAACTTACCTAGAAAAAAAATAGAAAAATGGTTAAAAATAAATCTCATTCAGTAATATAATAGTCTAGTAGCAGTAACGAAGAGGAGATTGAAGCATGGCAAGTAGGCCTTTCTAGACCTTTTTTACCGACCCTGAAAATACAAGGAATTTGTTTGCAGACTAGGAATTTGGTACGTTATGAGATAGCAGCCGACTTTGATAGGAACTATGCCGATATTCATTTGGAGTTCGTGAAAGGAAACTGCAGGAAACATTCACAAGGATAGGCGGTAAATTTCGTTCCTGTCCAAAAGCCGATAGTTTAGTCAATTAATCACCCCCCTTTTTTTACATAATTTTATTTACTGTTGAGATTTAAACTGGCAACCTGCGAGTCCCAAGCGCCTTTCACAGCACGGCCACTTGAACTGGTCAATATAATTGAATAAGAATGAAAAAGAGATTCCAAATTTCGATAGGTGGCTCCTTTAGGCGTTTAGTTTAGATGGCCAGCTTTATTGGCTTTGGTTGTCCTACCGATTATTGCCCAATAATTTATTCAATCAATTTAGAAATAGTTTTATAAAATATTTATTGTTTAAGAAATATCTTTTACAAAATGGAGAGGTACATTAAAAAACATAATAATAATAATAACAATAATAATAATAACTAATTTGGTGACACAGGCACCAAATTAGCAACAAGCAACATATCTCTGAATCCATATCCCAGAGATAGTTACGATTAGCTAATTCATACTGATGATGACTACATTGTAGTCGAAATACGTATTTATAAAATACAAACAAATGTTCTAGGAATAGGGGCAAAATTTGAAATATAATAATAATTATGTATACCAATAATAAACATTAACAGGAGTAACAATTGACTTTACGGAGAGATACATCTTGAAAATAATCATAATAATAATAATAACAACATAAATATTAATTATCTTTAACAAAAATAAATATTAACAAAAACCCTTGGCCAATATAATGAATATTATAATACTTGATGGAAACCACGGGAAGAAGGTAGGCGTCTTCCAAATATATTAAAAAGGTACATTTTATGCCCCAAATTACCAGCCCAAAATTCCACAGTATGTATTCAATGTGTTGTATGTATTATTTACTTTGTATAATAGTGACCATAAAAAAGAGTTGGTATTATTATATTTTTGTCAGAAAATGTTTTAATTATAAAAAGAAAATAATAATAATTGATAGGGACCGTGTACTTTCTCTATCTCTCTTCCAACCTCTCACTCAGAGCTGAGTGCAGTCAAACCCTGCCCACCTATGAATTCAAAAGGAAATCGTTTTCGAGTCATTACTGCGACTATACCCACAGAACTGAAGTCTGCGATTAAGTAAAGTTAAACAGTTCGAGCAACGAATGAATATATTATGTTAGTATTTTATACACTTTGAGTGTTATTATTTTTGAATGGGTAAAATGCAGCAATAGTTAATGTTTTATCGTATAGTATTATCGTGAACAACGACCACGCACAATAGATCTTCTTAATTATTTTTTATGTTCTATAGGTGCGGCACTTGAATGTTTTTTAGATATAACGCTCGCTTTGCTATAGAAGAAAGTAGGCCACATTTTATACACATTGCCAGAAATATATATATGAGTACATATATATGAAAAACACGTTGAAAAATCATTGCTTTTTTTTATCGAAAACTTTCTGCACTTTCGTTGTTTAAATTTATATATATATATATATATATATATATATATATATATATGTATATATATATATATATATATATATATATATATATATATATATATATGAAGAACAAACCTATTCAAAACAAGCATTTGTTTTATTCAACCTAGCCAAAGTTTTATTTCATGTGGCTTTACATCTGTGTGAAGCTGTGTCAAATAACAAACAAATCCACTATCACTTTGAGCTGCAACTTGAATTAGTCACTGATCTCAAATACTAATTCTGTCTACAGAGTTTAGTTTCAGTATTAATTAACTCTGAACTATATGGTGTTCCCTAGACTCACCATTTAAATTTAGATCATAACTACCTGCTATGATAGTTTGATAACTAAAAATATCCATTACAATGGAACATGTCACAAGAGGTATAAAATAATGAAATTTTTCATTATTTTATACCTCTTACAAATAGTTTCATAATATTTTGAAACTATTTATTCAATCACCATTTAAACAATTAGATCATAGATACCTGCTAAGATGGTTTGATAACTATATATGTATTTATCAAAATGAAACATGTCACTGGCGAGAGTAAATTTTTGCTGTTTTTATACCGAGTATTAATAGTTTCATAATATTTTGTAACCATTTATTTATTATTTAATAAATTTATTTATTATAAACACACACACACACAACACAATTTATAAAAAATTTATTTGTTTTGATCACTCATAATAGGGAATATGCATGAAAATTTTTGTTCACTTGAATTGAAGCATGTTTACTTGACAAATATCAAGATAAAATTACTTTTTAAATAACTTTAAAAATAAGCGAGATATCAATGATTGAAATTCCCGATTAGACAAAGAGGGTGATAGCTCTCTTGATATGTTATGTGACGTCATATTACACTTTTACCATTTAAAATACACGTAAAACTACGTTTTTAGTATTTTTGCAAGAAAGAGACAGATAATAATCGTTAAAAGCTTATAGCTTCCTTGATATTTGTCGGATTTTAATTTCGTTGTTAAATATTATTACAGTATTAACAGTATTTTCATATTCTGAAAATAAATTTGAAAAAAAAATTGCATGCATATTCCTTATTCAGTAATAATAACAAAACAATCTCTAATTCGACGTGTAGTTAACTCAACAGAAATCGTTTCATTACTGCAATTTGTAGGTATTTAGCCTTAAGTCCAATTCATTTGCCTGTAGGCGGTATTCGCCACTTATCTGGTGTTGTTGGGTTCACTATTTTATTTTTTACAGTGTGGTCTAAGTTTTGAAACATAAGAAGACATTATGGTCTAAGATCCGGCATTAGTGAAAACCTTCCCTCATCTGTTAATTGAATGAAATAATTTTTAAATGGTAGATAACAATATTATAAATGTAGGAGTGCAATGTCTGCCACCGTAGTCCTGCTGCCTATATCATATTAATAAATTAATTAATTAATATGATATAGTGTCTTTGTTTGTTGCTCGAACAAATATATTTGTCTCTCTCTCTGCGTAGAATACATTTTTTGAAAATTTTATTACTGTGATATTATAAAATATATTTTATATAATAAATATATAATTAAATTATTTGCAGCCTATATAAAAAAATTTTAAAATTAAATAAAAAAAAGTAATAAAATTTTCAAAAAATGTGTTTTACGCAGAGAGAGAGACAAATATATTTGTTCGAACAACAAACAAAGACACTATATCATATTAATTAATTAATTAATTAATATGATATAGGCAGCAGGACTACGGTGGCAGACATTGCACTCTTACATTTATAATATTGTTATCTGTCTTTTAAAAATTATTTCATTCAATTAACAGATGAGGGAAGGTTTTCTAATGCCGGATCTTAGACCATTAGACATTAGACAGAGCATATTCAAAAGAGTTCTACTATAGATACTATAAAATGTAATCCGGCCGAGATGTGATAGATTAACTACATAATATTATCTATATGTATTTCGTGACTGACCACGTGTTCAGTTTAGTGTTTTTTAAAAAACTACCGTAGTAGAACACACTCAAGATCTCATAGATATTTAGAAGTTTTTATTATATGCGGTTAAAATATCAAAAATACCAAAAAAATATGTACACTTGGCCACAAAAGTTGATTTAATTTTTTTTTAAATTTTATAGTTGATTTGTTCCTTTATCATTCGGTTCCTGGCACTCGGTGTAACACAGTCAGACTGGGATCTGGGAGCCGGGTCACTCTGGCGTTAAGGGGAACGAAGTAGCGGACGCACGAGAGGGGTCATCTCAAACGCCCCTTTCATCTGAGCCTATCATTCCCATAGCAAGATCCGTAATTTACCGAATCAAGGGGTGCCTGAAACAAGCTCATCACGATTACTGGGACTTTGCGCAGGGCATGCGACAGGCCAAGTTGTGCTTAAGCACAGCTAGGCCATTCGACTGTGTTCGGTTGAAGCTCAATAGAATGCAGTTGAGAAGGGTGGTGGGGCTCTTGACAGGACACTATCGATTGAACTACCACCTTCATAACTTGGGGTTCTCTGATTATCCCACTTGTAGGGCCTCTGTATGGAGGACGATGAAACCTCCATACATGTTATATGCACCTGTAGAAGCCTGCGGGGTTGTCAGGTATAGAATGTTTGGGTCCGAAACCTTGGTTCAATCAATCCTGGAAGCAATCCCGGCGGAGAAGTTGTGGGCCTTCAGTATGGCGTCTGGTCTCAACAGAATCCTATACCTTCATCTGCTTAAAATAGCACCTCTTACCCGGAGACGTCTCACCTTCGGGGCCAAGTTGTTCTCAAGGAGGGTACAGAGGTCCCCTTGGTCTAGGTGCTAGGGACCCATTTGCAGTACCCCTCTTTCTAATTATTACTGTTATAATTCGGTTTTCGAAAAAAATTACCGAAAAAAATTTGTTACTATATTTCTAATGAACAACTTTTGTCCGAAGCATTTTTTCGAAAACCGAATAAATAAGGAACAAATTAATTATAAAATTTAAAAAAATGACCTGGACTTTTGTGGCTACGTGTACAGACAAACAGAGTGACTATGACATTCGACTTTCAAAAGGAACGTTTAAAAATGCGTTGTGTATTACGTTTCCCTATTATTTGATATGCATCTAAAATATTTTCGTCTGTCGGTTTTATTTCTTTGTATTGTTGTTTAAACTTCTAAAGAGTTTTAAAATATGATATTTTTAAAATTTATGTTGATAATTAGTTAAAGCTACTTACTTATATGATCATATACTGTTTTAATTGTTAATTACATCATAATTTGGTATTTAAAAACATTACTGAGTTGACTGTTTGTGAGGTGTAACTCAGGTTTTTTTAATTAATGAATGGTTTTATTATTTATAGTCGGCTTAAATTTCATAACGTATAAATTATTACAGTCGAGTTTAGAGATAAACTTAAGAGATATATAATTTACATCAAATAAATGAAAGATTAAGTTTTTAAATCGTTCATTCCATGCCAAGTTTATATTTCTGGTTTCATGTTTTTATTTTTAGCGAATTTCCTGAAAGGAAATAGAGCTATTGGTCCCGTACCGAAGTCAAAATTTTGAAAAAATTTCTTCAAATGTCCATTGATCCTACCTAATAGATGCCAAAAATCACAATTTGTAAAAATTTATATATATATACATATATATATATATATATATATATATATATATATATATATATATATATATATATATATATATATATATATATATATATATATATATATATATATATATATATGTCTGTAATCACCTAGCGGTCACAGTTTTCATTTTATCGGAATGAAATTTGGTATTTGAGGCGCTTTTGATATTCACAAGGTCTAGTTCGTTAATGGGTAAAATCGGTTTAAAGGGAAGGGGAAACACAAAATTTGACATTCTCCCTTAATATTAGAAAAATCGAAAAATTTCTAAGAAGTAAAAATGTAGGTACTAAGTTTTACTGTAATTTTGTTTCTTATCATTTTTTCTGTTACACTAATATTTACGGAAATATTGACGGTTTAAGATTGAAAATTAAATTCCTTAATATCTCTGTACACATTAGAGTTTGAGCAAAAATGATAAGGTGGCGAATTGTAGCAAACATGATTTGCTACAACTTTATTCCTTACGCATTTTTTGATTGTTCTAATATTAAGAGAGATATTTTCTATTTTGTGTTTTCTTCTTTCTATTATGCCCCCATTTCCCCTTGACGTATGTCATTTATTAATAAAATTGGCCTTGCGAATACTAAAATCACATACGACATTTCATTTTGATCAGACTAAAATTGTGACCGCTTGAAAGTGATTTATGTATTCTAAGGAAATTCGCTAAGTTGAAGCAGCTCCTGCGTAACGAATATTTGGTATTTTACAACTCTTCCACACTGATTATAAAGATTGTGTAATCTAAACTTGAAAATTAATGATGGAAAGATTCACACCCAAACAAAGAATGATCAATTTTGCTTTGAAGCATTCAATAATTTCAACGAAAACTTATGGACCGACAAAGTAGCCGAGCGGTCTAAGGCGGTCTCTGTCTACTTAGGAATGGGAGGTTATGGGTTCGAATCACGACATCGGCAGAAAAAAAAGGGGTGGTTAATTGACTAAACTGTCGGCGTATGGACAAGAACGAAGTAACCGGATATGCCTTGAGAAGGTTTTCTGCAGTTTCCTTCACGAACTCCAGATGAATATCGGCATAGTTCCTATCATAGTTGGCTGCAGCCGCAAATCCAACCAATTCCTAGTCTATACACAAAAATTGATTCCACTCCACTCACATCCTTAGGCATCACAATGGACCTTATGGTCAAAGTGTAGCCCGTTCAGGGCAGCCTCTACAATGTATCTCTATTAGTATCAATGCGGCAATAAAAATGTATATTTTATTAATGGTTTGTTTCAATGCTAAACTCTATATGTTTCGAATAATATTTTATACACGTGGCTGCAATATTAAATTGATAAATAAACTACAGTTTATTACTAAAACTAAAAGACTTTTAAATAATAAACACTTTAGTTTGTTTACGGTTTTACATCAACATTGTAGGCTCATCAGTTTTTTTTTTTTAGTTGGGGTCTTCTAAAATGCCTGTCTATAACTGGTGTGGTCGGATCATATTTTGTTATTAACACATTAAAAGTTTAAAATAATAAATTTCGTTTAATAAAATGGATTATATATGTGGGCAGATCTTACAAATTAATATGGGAATAAACACAACGTGTTTTAATATTTTGTTTATTTGTGTATTACTTTCGTGTCAACATAACGATGTTTGTCCAAATTCCTTTCGGTTACGTATGACAAACTGTAGAAGACTATTTAATTTAATTAATAAATTCAATGACAATGAAATTTGTCGGAGTATACGCTATAGTCTTCTTCAGTTTGTCATACGTAACCGAAAGGAATTTGGACAAACATCGTTATGTTGACACGAAAGTATACACAAATAAACAAAATATTAAATAAATATCACTTCAACAGAAGTAAATACTGTCTTTAAAATAAAAAATTAGAATAATATGAAAAGGTTGGCTGTTGCACCACAATCGTCTTTGGTGTAGAGGAAGCATACTGGACTAGTTATCCAGAGGCCCGAGGTTCGATTCCTGGTTGACGAGTTAATTTTTTCATATCGGTATTTAATTTAATTAACGTTTTAAAACAAGGACGTTTTACGTTAAGTAAAATATTAAATACCAACTAAGGGAAATCTTGCAATGGCTTGGCCCTCATATAGATATCATTGCTTTTTTCGCAAAATATGCGAGAATTTGGTCTATTTATGTTTTTATGGGATATATCACTTGCTTAGTTTATATATATATATATATATATATATATATATATATATATATTTATATATATATATATATATATATATATATATATATATATATATATATATATATATATATATACATACAAAGGTATAATAAGTTTGGTCCCGACTAAACTTATGATACTTTTAAAACCGTAAGATGTAGTGGAATAGTTCAAAGACAAGAAATATTCTTTTTTATATAAATAAAAACTTGTATACCCTACTTTGTGTTTTTATACATTTGTGTGTGTGTAAAAAGTATAAAAAATAGTTCACGCATTGATAATGAACTCACAATATACCGTTTATTTCAGTAACTAACTCATAAAAGTAATTATATTATTAAAATTTATCGTTTTATAGCCAAAAATTTCAGAATGTTTGCGTTACTTGTGCCCTAAGACATCTCTTCCAAATGATCTAGAGATTTCGACGATCGTTGAGTGAATCAGCTAAAAACTTAATAATTTTTTTTATTTGTATGATCATAATCTCGAATTAGGAAACCGTAACGGACTCTACTAAAACTAAATATACTTTCTTTACTTTAGAAACCTTTGCATATTCACTGCCTACTACCCCTGTTATTACGGTAATTATTTATGTTTATTACCTTAGTAACTATCAACAAATACATAATGTCATTCTACATATTTTATTAAATAAAAATCAGTTTTTATCAATTTATAGTTTTATATAAATTATTTATTTGTAGATTTTTAGTTATTGGATTTATTTGTATTCATCTAATCTCCTACAAAACTATCGAGTCAGACTATTGTATACCCGGGAGTTGAAGTATAGACTTGGGGAAATATATGGGAAGTAAAGAGTACTAGTGAACCTGGTGATGTATTATTACAGGACATTAAGATTATTTAACCCGCAACCTCGTATATTTAATACAAATCCTTATAAAGATTTAGAATACGCATATAGTTAGTTACTCTTCATGCTACTGTTAAACATTACGTTTAATTGAACAAAGAAACCAAACAAAAAATAACCTAACGGTTTTATTCTGTCTGTTTTTTCCCCAAAAATATAGGTATTTCTTTGTCTTCAAATATGAAGAAGAATTAAAGAAAAAATAACATGGTGTTGATGAACTTTTAATAAACTTATAATATATGAAGCGTACAATACTGACAAAATGTTTTATTGTTTACTTTTAAAATTCTTCTAAATTATTTAAAATGAACAAAAAAAAAAAAACATTAAAAAAGTGAGAGTTTGACCCGGCACCATTTAGGTGTTAGGATGTACGAACACTGAAGCTTCAAAAAGATTAAGGCTTGATTTTTTGTTTAAATGTAGTTGAAGTGCTTTAAAATTAATTATAATAGTTTCAGGGGGGGGGGGGGGATTACGGGGTGTTTTGAATTAATTATTTAATGTTAAAATGCATTGCTCTTATGGAGAAACCCATATTTTTACACTTATTTTGACATTTTTCGATAATTTTCACTTGGAATAAAATAAGACGAATAAAAAAAACAAGTCATGTAACAACTAACTGAGTTAATTGTTTGAATACCCAGTATATACTGAGTTGTATATCAGTTGCGTATTCGAATTGTTAACAATACGCTTTCCGAGGAACATTTAATCACAAATTATGAGAAAACTATTGAGTTTATGAAAAAATATTTCAAACAAATGTTTATTTTAAAAAGAAGAATATTTTCCAATTTGGCGGGGGAAAACACGTTCCGATTTTTCCTATTAACGAACTTCACCTTACTTTTTTGCTATAGAACACACATACAAAATTTCAGCACGTTATCTCTTTTCGTTTTTGAATTATCGTGTTCACGGACACAGACAAACAGACAGACGGACATGTGGAAATGGCCGAATTAGGCTATTTTATGAAGCTTTGTGAAGCATTTTTGTTAAGGATTAACATTTTCAAGCGTTACAAAGTCGGGACTAAACTTAATACACCTTGTATATTTATATATACTGGGTATAAAAACTACGCAATAGAAAATACGGAAGGATATATACCATCTATCAAATATATGACAAGGCTAAACAAAGAGAGAAATACTATTATGAAGTTTTCTCTTTTCATTCCTCTATCGATTCTCATGCGCACTCCCGTGGCCTATTCTTAAATGTCTATGGTTTAAACACTCTTTCGGTACGGATCTCTTAAAACGTAGAAACTTTTTAGGGGCCTTTCATACCGAAGATACAAGACACAAGATGCATGCATCCTGTAAATTAATTTTACATATTTACATACATTTATTTGGTATATTTATTTTCTTTCTTATTTATTTGCTTTCTTTTTCCGCGAGAAAAACACTTGAAATCAATAAGAAGACCACAAACACATAAGAAGCGAAACCACAACTGAAATAAAATCCAGGATGCATGCATCTTGCGTCTTGTATCTTCGATGTGAAAGACCCCTTAAGTAACAAAAATATAATAATATACTCATTTCAGTGTTAAACAAATCAACCCATAATGATAAATTTGTTTTCTGTCTTTTGAAAATAATCCGTAACTAATTTATTTACACTTATTTACACAACTTAAGAACTTTTTTTTGTTAACCCTTCGCGTAGTTCATTTATTATAATAAAGAATGTCTTGTCGTGTCTTTTACAACAACAAAAATAAAAATAAAAAACTTATTGGAGTGTGTAATATTGTATGTTGTATATGTGATACCATTGAAGTGTTAAAATAGAACGAAAACCTCAACAGTGTTATTATATTACCAAAAGTGTTTTCTTGTGGTAAAACCACTTCAAAAGATGGAGAGAATATAAATTATTGATACTTTATATATGAATATATAATATAACTAACTTGACGGAGGGGTGCAATATTATTATTAAAAATATATTTCTTTTAGAAAAAATAATAATCATACTGTCTACACGAAATGTAAAATAGATATTAAGTTTGTTCTTTTTATGGTAGTCGGCCGACCCCTTTGAGTGTATTTAAATTAACAATTAAATTAAAACTTTATAAAATAAACTTTTTTTTGTATTTTAAAATTCCTTAAAGATAGTTTGATACGGCTTTAGCCGAGATGCTGAACTATTTGTAGAGAGACTTCAGCTAAGAGAGACTCTATCTAGCGTTAAAAGAAATAACCATTGGTGAACATAAACAAACAAATGAAACATATTTACTTGTATATGAATAGTGCCTTTTTCATTATGTTTATTTTATTTTATAATGTCCGCAAATTGTTGTGTACCGAACTGTAAATCTTCAAAACAAATAAATTATGATATTAGTTTCCAAAATTTTCAGAAAAAGTGAAATTAAAAATATATTTTGGAGGACATAAATATTATTTTAGTATAAATATTATAACTAATGATAAATATTATACCAAAAATATAAATATTAAATAAAAAAAGATTAATAACTGCTTGAAATTTTAACTGAAAAGTCTAAAATTCTATTGCAAAGCACGTTAAAATAATATTGGTTACAGCTGTGAAGTATTTATAGTTTTGCCACCGTGGCGCTGCAATCTTAATTTATTTTTCATTCTTCTTCTACAAAAAATACCCGCAAAGTAATAAAGTATTTCCCATTAAAAAATCCGATGCAGGAAACTCTGAAACTCTTTTACATTCTATTTCGGGAAATTAATGAATAAATATTATTGTGAAATGTTTCCGCTTTTATTTTTGGATGATTGGGTTTCCTTAAATTTTATTGTTCTGTAAAAAGTAAACACATGATTAAATTATTTTGTGAACACTGAACTTTTTTGATATCGTAGTGTAATTAATTTCAATTTTACGATCTACAAATTAATAAATTAAACTCTCTCTTTAATGTTTAAATTAATTATCCATTAATAATGGACAGTGTAAACAAAAAACAGATTCGAAAAAAAACAGAATATATGCAGTCCAGATGATTAAAAAATAAACTTAATTATTCACTCATGTCAGTCAAAGCAAAAAGTATAAAATACTTAAATATATATGATTAATTTATATATCGTCAATTGAATATATCTAGTATAACATATGGTAGTGTTTAAACATTTATAATACAATATAAATATTATTATGCTGCTATTATATGCAAGACTTGTGTCACATTAAAAACACTTGATATACCAAAAATTACATAGCTGTTCACACAATGAAATCTGCATGAAAATTATCAATCGAATGTTTTTAACAGCTTTAATTTCCTTCATGTTGTTTAACACGCACCAAATAATTAGCAACGAGTAACATAACTTTGACTTCATATCCCGAAGAAGATAGTTACGATTAGCTAATTCAAACTAAAATAAAATGATCACTACTTTGTAGTCGAAATACTTATTTATAAAATAGAAATCATTGTTCTAGGAATTGGGTCAAAATTTGAAATTTAATTTCAAAAAACTTATAGCAAGAAACAAACAAAACTTAGAGCAAGTAAAAAACTTAAACAAGACAAAAGATATCACATATACGCAAACAATGCACTTAGCTAAATGTAAAATTGCATCAAAATAGACGCTAATTTCATATAACTAAAAACCTACATAAAAGAATAATACTGCGCCTGGTCAGTAAAACAATCGATTGGTGAATTTCAATAAAACATAAAAAACTGACTATGAGAGAACAAACTTAAATATAACTAAAAGTAAAATGGCGTTATAATATCGAATGTATAATTTCTATTGTTGTATGAATGATAAATGGGTGCTAACAAATCATTATTTTCATGTTATCATAACAAAACACGCAAACTTTTCAACAGAATACTAGAACGTTTCGGTATCGTTAAAAAAATATAAAATATCGAACAATATTATATCTATTATTATTATTGTTGCCATTTCCTATACATAATAACAAAGAACTACCATTAACCTTTAAATATCAACACAAATCAAAGTTTATTTACCAGAAAAACTGGGGCATTCAATTGAAATTATCTTTATTTAGTCGAGAGATATTTATAGAGTCTATTTTTTATTTTATTTGAAGCTGTTAAGAGTTTTAAGATATGATCACTTTAAAAGTGATAAAACTTGACTTTTTAATGAAAACGAACGTTTAAATAACTTTTTCATTTTTAGACCTTAATAAAATTTCCAATCATAAAAAAAACGGAAACATTTCACAAAAATAAAAAAAAAAGATGTTACGTAGGAGCTGCGTCAACTTAGCGAATTTCCTTCGAATACATAAATCACTTCTGATCAAAATGAAATGTCGTATCTGATATCATTTTAATATTTTCAAGGCCAATTTTATTAATAAAGATAAAATATTTTTTCTATATTAAAAAAAAAAACACCACCACTTTCCATTTTGAAGATATTTCGTTCATGAAAAAATACACAATCACAAGGTCAGTATCCAAAAAATATTAATTGTCCATCTAAGGATTTCAATATATAGAGATAATGAATATATAGAGATAAAAATTTGTGATAAATATCTACAAAGATTGATGACATTTTATTTTAATCTTGATTCAAAAAAAAAAACAGATATTTTTCGTATTTAAATTAATACAAAACGGTTAATGGACTTATCGGAATTTGAACCTAAGAGACCTGTCTAGTCTGTTTCAAAAAAAATTCTCAAATATTAAATTACAAATATGCAAAATATTTTATATTTATTTTACATCTTGCATTTTTACAAATAAAGAATATGCACGTTTCTATTACATTGCCGTTTAAAAATTTGGCAAAATGTTGAATTCAGAACATAATTGTGACATTTTTATGCATTTAAATAGTTTGCCAAAAAATATTGCATTTATATTGTTGATAGTGCTCATAAATTGATCAAAACATTTAACAAAATGCAAAATTGCTTGATCATACATTTCCTTGATCAAAACAAAACTGGACAAAAGCGGCAAATTCAAATTATTATATAACATAAAATGTATAAATTAGTGAAATAATGGGTGTGTTTGGGTGAGCAGAGTTCTACTCTCCAAAGTTAGATACTCAGAATATCTAATATCTTTGCGCGCTCGCAAAGGTTTCTGACAAAAAAAGGGTAAAATCAGGATCACGCTGTTGAAAGAATTCACAGATTCTTACGGAAAAGTATATGTGTATCTATTTAGAAAGAAATAAGAAGAGGCCAGTGTTCCCAACTTAGGGATTTTTCTCCTAAATTTGAGGGGGGGGGGGGGAATCTACTGCAGAATTTTAGGTGGAAAAAGGTTTTTTTAGGGGTATAATCTTTGCCCCTTAATCAATTTTTCTTCTGAATAAATAAAATAAACCCACATTAGATATAAATATTTTTTTAAATCTTACATTTCCGACATACTTTTTCAATTTGTTAGTTTAGGGATTTTTGGTCTGATTTTAGGGACTTTTGAAGTCAATTTTAGGGGGGGACAAAGTGTGGTAAAGCTGGAAGAGGCATTATAAGCTGATTTTATATATATATATATATATATATATATATATATATATATATATATATATATATATATATATATATATATATAGTAGGAAAGTCATAGGCGCGCGTGTAAGTGGAAACATACCGTCAATAGAAAGAGAGAGAATATCGAAGAGGTATACTTATCTCTTTCTAAATGAATATAATATAACACAGAGTTAATAAATATATAATATATATTAGTCGTTAAAAAGAGATAGCGATACCTCATCGATTCTCTTTATCTTTCTATCTGCAAGACAACTTTTGACTCGGCTTGCCTGCCCTATGTATATATTTTCTCTATGGCTGATTTACTTTTAAGCTGATGATGAGCTACAAAGAAATATAATAGGGAATATGCAAGAAAATTTTTTTTCACTTGAATTGAAGCATGTTTACTTGACAAATATCAAGGTAAAATTACTTTTTAAATAACTTTAAAAATAAGCGAGATATGAATGATTGAAATTCCTGATTACACAAAGAGGGTGATAGCCCTCTTGATATGTTATGTGACGTCATATTACACTTTCACCATTTAAAATACAATGTAAAACTCCGTTTTTAGTATTTTTGCAAGAAAGAGGTAGATAATAATCTTTAAAAGCTTATAGCTTCCTTGATATTTGTGGGATTTTAATTTCGTTTTTAAATATTATTACAGTATTAACAGAATTTTCATATTCTGAAAATAAATATGAAAAAAAATTTGCATGCATATTCCCTATTCTCACTTTTTACAAATATCAATCAAATTTGTTTAGAAACTAGAAACATAAAAATGTCTAATTATGTTTTCTTTCAACAACAAAGAAAAAAATATCTTAATCATGTTAAACAAACATATGATTACAACAAAACAAAATAATTAAATTAAATTTTAAAATGAATTTTTTTTTTTGTAAGAATATATAAACACAATCGAATACAGAGAAATTTGAAAGGTGAAGGCACAACATATATAATACAAGCAGAAGAAGTAAGTACCTCTACCTCTGTAATCTAATTTATTACGACAATATATATTGTAATTTAGCTACTAGTTTTTTAACCCGACTTCAAAAAGGAGGATGGTTCTCAATTCGTCTGTATTTTTTTTAAAATGTTTGTTACCTCAGAACTCCGTCATTTATGAACCGATTATGAATTTTTTTGTTTGTTTTAAAGAGTTTGATTTCCGATTGGTCCCATTTTCACCAAATCGCATTCTGATGAAGGGATTCTCTGGAAATCGAGGAAAACCCTCATTTTATATGTGATAACCGATTTCTGAGAATTTTTTTTTTTTTGAAAGGATATACTCATTCATAATGGAAAAATAAGAAAATTTTTTTAAAAACCGACTTCAAAAAAATTTTTTATAAAAAAAAACCGACCTCAAAAAAAAAAAAAAAACAAAATGCTTGTAAAAAAAATTGAAAATCTATTATAACAAAATGCACTAAAAATTTAAAAAAAAAAAAAAAACGGATGAAAAAAGTGTTAATAAAAAAATGCACTAAAAATTAGTTGGTCGTTTAGTAGGTCTACCCATACTTAGACAAATAAAATCAGTTATAGAACATCAAAGTCACTAAAAAGCGAGAAATAAAACCTATTTTGACAAAATGGAAACCCGACTTCAAAAATCAAATATTCTATAACAAAAAATGCACTAAAAAGTAAAAAAATAATTGCATATTCTTGTGCCAATTTAAGTTCACCTAAGCAAAAATTTTTTAAATATATATGTACAACTATTTTTGGAGGCGGTGTCCAAAAGTTATGTGAATTTCTCTATGCTGACACCTACTTCAAAAATAACAATAATTGTACATATATATTAAAAATTTTTTGCTTAGATGAACTAAAATTGGCACAAGAATATACAATTATTTTTTTACTTTTTAGTGCATTTTTTGTTATAGAATATTTGATTTTTGAAGTCGGGTTTCCATTTTGTCAAAATAGGTTTTATTTCATTCTTTCTTGTTATTTAACTTCTTTAGTTCGTTTTCTCGTTAATAGCTTCTTTATTTATTTACTCTGTTGTTGTTTTTTAAATTAAAAGTTCATTTCATTAATAAAACAAAGTAAACAAGCATACGGTGTAGTTTTAATCTTTAGATAGATAGTCAAATGCCGCGTCAGTGTATTTATTAGTCTACAGCAGCTAATAACTTTAAAATACAATAAATTGTTGTTTTTATAAAATATATAGTTTAATAAATGTCTAGAAAGTTAGCAGAATAACACGAGAGATCCACAAGAGATCCACAATTTGGAGAAACCTACCGGAGGATGCAGCAGACCACGAATCTTCTCTTCGTGGTCTTCTCTTTCTCATTGGTCTGAGCAAATATAGACTGCAGCTTCTGATGAGGTTTAATACGGGGCATTGTAGACTCGGGGGATACCTTAAGAAGCTAGGCTTGGGAAATGATAGCAACTCCAGGCTTTGTGTAGAAATGGTGGAAACTCCATTACTGTGACGCCCTCATATCCAAAAGCATAAAATATCTGGGAGTCTACCAGATACGTACAGGGGAACTACTAGAATCCCTAGACCCAATCCCAGATCCTGTACTTCCTAAAATATTACAGTGCTGGGCGAGGTGCTCTAAGACGAAACCTCTTCTCGTTTCTTCTCAATTGGAAGAAGAAGAATTGGAAGTAGCTTAACCTACAATGATAGAAGGAATTTCTTTCCTCAAGAAAAAATATTTTTTCAAAATATTTGCTTCAATAAAGAAATCCTTGTTCTCATTCAAGACTACGCAGTCGAACCAAAAACATATGTTTAGTTGATGGAAAAAGCTAAAACTCTTGAACGGTGTTTCAAATGTTTTTAAAATAGAGTTCGTTAGTTTTGGCCTAAGAGAGCCTTTCTTGGCCAAATATTCTTGTGATTCTTTAGTCAAAAAAATGAAATTGGTGTTAAAAAAAGTTTATGCAGTTTTTCTTATTAAAAATAAATAAAAAAACTCAAAAGGGAGAGTTTATGCAGCTTCTTTAACTGAAGTATATATATTTAACAGAAATATATTTAACTGAAGTACATCATTACTGCTTTAAAAAGTTTCATTTGTTTGGATTAAACAAATGTTTATTTTGATCCGATATTTTAGCATCTTGGTCCAAAGAAATCATCATTTCAGTTTAAGAAATTTCGAGACTCTTGAGACAAGAGTCAGTTTATCCTTAGTTAAGATAATTTCCTCAAGTTAAAACTATAAATGTCAAGATACTTATTTTCTTATACCAAATATATATATATTATCTTCCCTATATATTAGAGTCAGAAATTCTTGGGTTAAAAAAATTTTTCTTATTGCAACGGTTTTATGAAAGACAGGGACAACGGTTTTATGAAAATATATGGATGTCCTTAATTTTGCATTATAACACGTAATTTTTGTTTTAAGTTTCGTATTTTACTATTTATACAAGTATGTATTTATTTATCTAAGAAATCTATAGTAAGGTCCCCTGATCATGAGGGTATATAAATAATCTATCTATTGCAACAAAGTCGTAATGAAGTGTTCGTCTTAAAGAAGGAACTATTATGCATATAAATATTTATATAATTAGAAAATGTTTCTATTTATATTTAAACAAGTGGGTAAAAATAATAATAATAAATACAACTCAAAAACTACAATTTGCGTAGCGTTTTTGTTATCGTTGCAAAAATACATCAAACTGACTTGAGACTTGCTTAGCTGATTGTACAGTTCAGTTAAATCTCAAATTATATGCATGTACACAAATATATTATTTATATATAAATATACTCGATGTATACAGCATGATTTTTAAGGCGATCATCCAGGTATGGAATTCCATTGCTATATTAAAATCCAAATAAACTCAAAGTTGCAGTAATAGACAATAAATATATCTATCTACATGCGTATCTACTATCTATCTACAGGCGTAGGTACTTATTAAAGTTACAGGTGATTATAAAAGTACCTAAAAAATAGGTACAATTTACGTACTTCTTGAAATTTACTTCAAATTTTCAAAGTCAATTTATCTGCTATTGAAAAGTGATATTGAGAAATGAATTAAATTGATTTAAAACGTCCGTGAACTCGTAATCTAATACATCTATCTTCATCTATTATCTATGACTGGTAAAGCGTATTCTAGTAAAAGCTCTATCATCAAAACCGTAAGAGATATTGCAAAAGATTAAAAACAAAAAAATGTTCATTTTTATAGAACTACAAACTCTTATTTGAAACTTTTTTTCATAATATTAATAGTTTTCCCACAATTTCAGCTCAAACATCAGTAATTACTCTTGAATACAAAACCATAGAAACATTATAAACGATACATTGATAATGAACTCAGTGTATACGGGGAATTTAAGCAATTAACTCAAGTTTGTTGTTATTTTAGATTTTACCCCGAAATAACTTTTGAAAGAAAAGAGCTACAGTGGTGATTTTTCGAATATATACTATTTACGGAATTATAAGAGAAGATTATATTATTTTGTATTTTTCGCAGAATGGTTGTGCTCACAGCAAGGCCTTAAGTAAACTAATTAAGTTACTAAGCATATCTGACTTAGGTCTTTGCCTAGATTGTGACACCATTTTGCTTAGTAAGTACTACCAGATTGAGGGATTTTACCCTAAATTTAGTGGATTTAATAAAGGCTAGTAGAAAATAATAAAGTTGAATCTAAAGGTGCGTCCACATATACGCATCACAAACCTCGAGCAGTGTGCGCGCCGCTCGCCTTTGGTTCATTGGAATTGTTGATTTCAACGAACCTCCAGCGATCCATAGGAAACCCACGAACATATATTCATGTTGCAGTGAAGTTGAATCAATCACAAAAACCCGTTATTTAAGCCTGAAAATAATCTAAAGATATTAATTAAAATGTTTACATTTTAATTCAGCTTGAAAAATTTTCAAGTTGAACTAAAATACTACATTTCAATTAATATTTAAAAAAAAATAATAATCACATGCGCGCTAAAAACGACAAACCTCTCACAAACACGTCCAAATATGAACTGCGAACATACAAAGTGTTCGTTGAAAAAACCGACTTCAGATATATCGTTGTGCGACGAGCGCGCGCAGCGCGGTACGCGGGACGCTCTTGCGCATCGAATTCGTCATATTTGGACGGTGTGCGCGCGTGGTGCATAACGATATATCGTCGACGTATCAGAATACAAAGTGTTTATTTATACTCGATAAATGCAGTTTCATATTATTACAATTTGGCAACACTGCTGACAAGTTAAAAAGTTTGTCCTGAGAGAAACCCGCTGTACTTAAGATACCTCAGAAGGAAAATTTTTTTTAGACTGTTTGACTTAGTTTATCAAGGAGTTCTTCTGAACACGAACATAATTCACAGAAACGAATCACACCCTATATATAAATAAAAAATTTCCAGTTTACACAAAGTTGGTATATGTTATAGACTATAGACTATGGAGTAGTATTTACTTGAACATTTATTATTACTTATATAATAAAATAATTTCTATATAAACATATGTTTTCAACACTATAACATTATATTAACATTTATTATAGGTTCAACGCCCCCTTTTACATTTTTTAAAAACTTTGCATATACTAATTATATAATAAATATAATATAACTTGTTTTTAGTACATACAATGTTTTAAACGGAATCTGAATCACAATTCAAATTACTGGGACATTATTATCTATTCTATATAAGTGAGGATGACAAATAAAATATAATTAATATCCTGTTATATTGTGTTCAATCAAAATAATTGCATAGAAATTATATCCGCGAATTCAGACATCACAGTCGAATGCAATGTCAAACATGAACCAATGAGTCACAGTTTGCGTGTTTTATACAATGTCTGATAAAACATTGGGGGTTAATAATTTATATATACAAATTCAGAAAACTCAAATCATGAATTTAGATATAATACCAAATTTTTATTTAATAAAATTAAACCATTTTCTAAATTTAATACCTTAATGTCAAGGTCAGCTGATATAACACCCAAACGCTGTTGACACAAACAAGACCAGAAAGGTCAAAAAAGGATTAGTGCCAATCGACGCACTTGATGGGTTCATCCTTAGCACACTAAAGGTGGTTCCAGCACTGTCATACACAACACATAGATATATTCCACTAGTCATATATACAAATTAATGTAATTTTGAAATAAAAAATAATTTTAAACTTTTATATTTCGAAAACAAAACGGTAAAATGCGATTTAAAAAAAAAATTTCTTTAATAAATATTTATCTTTACTATCCTAGTTTTTTTTTCAAATTCTGTCGATTATTTTAACAGATAATAGTTGGGAGGACATGAAGTTTTACATGCTACTAAAGAGAGAGAATAATTACTTTGCTATTAATTATCTCGCGTTCTAAACGGTCAAAAATTCAGAAACTTCGGGATTTATTAGAAAACGTCATTTTTAGCATGTGAAAAAAAAAGAGCAAAATCTGTCGAAAAGTGATTTCACGCTAGGGAACATCCTTAAACGATGGGCACCGTTTTTTTACGGTCCTCGCTTGGACTATAAGTTAAACTTTAGAGACTCCAACTTTAGAAATTAACACAAATTATCTGCAGTTCATAATTAATAAAATGCATTTAGATAAATCATTTAAATGACATAAATTAAAACTGATTAAACTATTTAAATTACCTATATAATTCATTTAAAATACATCATTTATATTTAAAAAAAAAAACTGTGTATATCATTTATTTAATTAAATTTTAAATTAAAAAAAAAAAAATGAGAACATTTAATATTACAAGTATTTATAGTACATGTAACCTTGGCTTTAATAAATCATACATTTTTTATTTTATAATAACAACAATAAATATATTATTTTAATCATAAAATTAATAACAATTCATTAATTAATTTGTAGTACTGTTAGATAGATAGATTGTGATACCTAAGAATGTGAGGATGTGGAAGGAATTTTGTGTTTAGACTAGGTATTGGTAGATTGTGCGGGTGCAGCCGACTATGATAGGAGCTATGCCGATATTAATCTGGAGTTCGTGAAGGAAACTGCAAAAAACCTTCACAAGCATAGCCGGTTACTTCGTTCATATCCATACGCCGACAGTTTATGGACAACCCTTTCTTTTTTTTCTTATGAATTGAAAAACTGCTGATGTCGGGATTCGAACCCTTAACCTCCCAGTTCCTCACATCCTTCGGCATCACAATGGACATTATGGTCAAAGTGTAGTCGCTACAATCTATCTACCTAAAAAATAAACAGTTTGAAATAGTTAAGGATGTTCCACCACTTTTCGACAAATTTTGCTCATTTTTCACAGGCTGAAAATAACGTTATCTAATAAATCCGGAAGTTTCAGAATTTTTGACCGTTTAGAACGCGAGATAATTAATATCAAAGTAATCATTCTCTCTCATTAGAAGCATTTAAAACTTCATGTCCGCCCAACTATTATCTGTTGTATTAGGAAAAAAATTCGACAGAATTTAAAAAAACAAACTAGGAAAGTAAACTAATTAAATTAAATACTGATATGAAAAAATTAACTCGTCAACCAGGAATCGAACCTCGGGCCTCTGGATATCTAGTCCAGTGTGCTATCCATTACACCAAAGACGATTGTGTGTAACGGCCAATTTTTCCATATTATTCCAATTTTTTTGATATATATATTTTTTATATATTTATTAGACAGTACTGAACTTCTGTTGAAGTGAAATTTTTATTTAATATTTGTTTATTTGTGTATACTTTCGTGTCAACATACAAGTGTTTGTCCAAATTCCTTTCGGTTACGTATGTTACGTATGTAGGAAAGTAAAGATAAATATATATTATATAAGTAAAAAAAAAGAGTCATGTGTTACCGTCATGTTTTCGAAATATAAAAGTTTAAAATTATTATTTTTTTCAAAATAACATTATTTTGTATATATGTACAGTGAATTAGTCTATGTGTTGTATATGTGTGCTTATGTATTTGTTCGATAATAAAATCAAACCGGTTTTTTGTCCGGATTATATAACACAGTGCTGGAACTTCCTTAAATATAAAATACATGAAATACAACCATTTTCAATGAAATAAATATTATTCCATAAAAACAGTTTTAAAAAACTAATTAATTAATTCTATTGACTATTAAGTAAATTTTAATTAATTAAAATTTAGTATTGTATACAGAAAAATAAAAACATATTTTCGGTAATGATGAAAAAAAAAACAGTTAAATAATAAATTAATTGACATGTTTAATATTAATTAAAATAGATTAATTTCAAAACATGGTACAATCAATTTATATTACTTATATGTTGTTGTCTATAAAAATTTTTTAATAATACTTCCTTCTATGGCACAATATTACCTCCGTCAAGTTCGGCACCCGACTTTATTTTCCAGAACTTTTCTTTATGCAAATCGTTTTAGAATAGTTTGAGAGGGTTTGAGAGAAAACAAAAATTATTTGAGAGTATATATTTTTTACGTAAAAACGATTTTAATTTCGAGTGTTAACTTGGCCCCCCTTTTTTTATCTCCTGAAAAAAAAGACGCTTGGACGCTTAAATTTTTTTCTAATCGTTTGAGTATCGTTATAGAGGGTTTGAGAGCAAAGAAAAAACGTTTGAGAGTTATTATTTTTTACGTAAAAACGATTTTAATTTTGAGTGTTAAGTTGATACCCCTTTTTTTTATCTCCTGAAAAAATAGACTTGGACGCTTAATTTTTTTTTCTAATCGTTTGAGAATTGTTAGAGAGGGTTTGAGAGCAAAGAAAAAACGTTTGAGAGTTATTTGTTTCGTGAAAACGATTTTAATTTCGAGTGTTAACTTGACCCCCCTTTTTTTATCTCCTGAAAAAATAGACTGGGACACTTAATTTTTTTTCTAATCGTTTGAGAATCGTTAGAGAGGGTTTGAGAGAAAAGAAAAAACGTTTGAGAATTATTAATTGTTACGTAAAAATGATTTCAATTTTTTATGTAAAGTTAGCCTTCAACCACAAATCTCAAAACTTTTGCTAATGCGAATCGTAAGAGTATCGTTTGAGAGAGCACAACAATAGGGAATATGCATGAAAATTTGTTTTCACTTGAATTGAAGCATGTTTACTTGACAAATATCAAGGTAAAATTACTTTTTAAATAACTTTAAAAATAAGCGAGATATGAATGATTGAAATTTCCGATTAGACAAAGAGGGTGATAGCCCTCTTGATATGTTATGTGACGTCATATTACACTTTCACCATTTAAAATACACGTAAAACTCCGTTTTTAGTATTTTTGCAAGAAAGAGACAGATCATAATTTTTAAAAGCTTATAGCTTCCTTGATATTTGTCGTATTTTAATTTCGTTTTTAAATATTATTACAGTATTAACAGTATTTTCATATTCTGAAAATAAATGTGAAAAAAAATTTTCATGCATATTCCCTATTAATGAGAGCCTCTCTAGTTTTAATTTGTTCGTTTTTGCAATGGTAGGTATTTGCAATGCTGCTTCAAATATAGCTGAATAAAACATTACATAACATCATCATATAATTAATTAATTCAGGTACGCGCATACGATATTCAGTATACAAATAAATATCTTTTCTTCATATACCATCATTTTGATTTATACGTTTCAATTAATTAAATGTTTGACATATGATGGACATTCATTGTATGTTCACACATTTTAAATAACTTCACTACTCTATAGTCTGACTGCTTATAGTCCACAGTACAGCACAGTTTTTTTTAATGATTAGTAACAGGCTAAATTTTTGTCAGTAGCTTCCTTTCAACGAGACGCCCAACTATTATCTTGCGAAAATTCTCGATGATAGTGACTAGGGAAACGCGTAAGAGAGTAACTTGTTTGTTTGACGATAGCAAAAATTTGATCAGTAACAGTTAATTTGTTAGTTAAATTGAGAGATAATCAGTGCCGGATTTACTTTTCTAAGGCCCATAGGCGGAGTTTTTGTGGGGGCCTATTTGAAACGAAAATTTTTGATAGAAACTGGAAAATAACCAGATTTTTAATTTTTTTATTTACTAATAAATGAAATGATCGATACTTCAAGGATTAAAAGTTTACAAAATATTATTTTAAAATCATTTTCCGACTTTTCTGCTCAGCAAAACTATCAATAATGTCATCAAAATTTAATTCTCTCAGTAGATCAGATTCCAAGTTCATGACCGTCAAACTCGTTAATCTATTTTGCCTCATGCACGTTCTGAGATTTTCTTGCAATAATTTCAATTTTGAAAAAGCTCGTTCGCTCTCGCATGTTCAAAAATCAAAAATATTGCAGAGCTGGGTCGATTTGGTTACCTACGACTGCATATTCAAAGATAAAAAAAACAAACCTGGTTGATTCGGTTACTTACGATTGCATTCTCAAAGGTCTGATTGTCACTATTTTATATTTTTCAAAAATTTTTTTCAAATTTTTTCATTTTGTGTTGTCCCCTAGGCGCCGCCTAGTCCGCCTATATAGTAAATCCGGCACTGGAGATAATGTAATAAAGACTTCAAAAAAAACTTTAGTTCTACAAAATGGATGGTGGGACAGGCAGGTCTGAATATGACCCTAAATTTTTACAGTCCAACTCGTGACGGAACAAGGTCAAAATTGAATTTGTTTATAACAAAAAAAGCGTTTTTTCTTAATATCTTTTCTTAATACGAGTCAGGATGTCAAGAAACCAGCCTGAAACCGACTTTTTGAAGCTAAATTGACTCTAATATTCGGAATCCCCAATACACGTGAGACAAGTTTAATAGAATAACTCAACATGAACCGTACTGACATACCGTAAGGTCGCCAGCTCTTAGACTATAATAACAATATCTACATACGGGAACTATAAAACTCTTTGAATAGTTCTTTATATTGAAAAATAAATATAATACACAATTGTTTATTAGTTGTGAATAGCAGTTCACTGTAAAGCTCTTTTGAATACGTAAAATATGCATTTAAATGATATCATATTTCATTCGATAAAAGCCTTGACCAATATTAATACATTACTTCGTGTGTGTGTATATATATAGAACTCTAATATGTAAGTACAGTTACGTTTAAGGACGTTCCAGCACTGTGTTATGCAATCAACACAACAAACCGGTTTGATTTTATTATAGCACAAATACATAAACACACATATACAATACATAGACAAATCCACTGTTCACATATACAAAATAATGTTATTTTGAAGAAAATAAATAAATTTAAACTTTTATATTTCGAAAACAAAACGGTAACACATGATTTTTTTTTAAAATTAATATAAAAAATATTTATCTTTACTCTCCTAGTTTTTTTTTTAAATTCTGTCCAGTATTTTTTTTGAATACAACAGATAATAGTTAGGCGGGCATAAAGTTTTACATGCTTCTTATGAGAGAGAGTGAGAGAGAATGATAACTTTGATATTAATTATCTCGCGTTCTAAACGGTCAAAAATTCTGAAACTTAAGGATTGATTAGAAAACATTATTTTTAGCCAGTGAACAAAAAATGAGCAAAATCTGTCGAAAAGTGATAGTATGCTGGAACATCCTTAAATAAAATTATTTATCTGTTGATTAATTGTTTCAGAAACGTTAGTTTATTGTTTTAAATAGGGCTATATCGGTGGCCTAAATAGAAATGATCAAATTGCCTTTTACGAGAAATACGATCTGTTAGTGAGAGTTGGTTTTGTTATTATCTTAAGTCTTCATTTGGGCCTTACAAGCTAGTCCTAGTCAAATTAGGTTCGAATAGTGTTAAAAATTCAACCCAAATTAATAAAAATTACTTTTGATCATTACGTAACCTACAGGTTCAGAATTTTCCGCTGATGGCTCCAAGTTAGGTACTAAAAATACCCCACTTTTATACCAACATTTATTTGACTTTCCTCAGAAAATAAACTAAACGAAAATGGAATAGATATGTAATCCCAAAAAATTATAAAAAAAATTATTCCCTAAAGAATCAAAATGAAGTGTGATAAAATTGTAGGAAATAATGTAGAAAATATTTGAACAATTTGAATTTTTAGGCCATTCGTAAGACAAAAATAATATGTAAATAATAAATCTGTAGGAAACACAATGCAAGGAATTTTTCTATTCAAATAAATTCATAACAATGAATCTATCATTGAGAAGGGAAATAAGAAAAATGATTTTCTGTAACTTACGACCATAAATAAATAGTAAAGAACTATTTTTTGAAGAAAAAAAAAACGAAATATATGAAATTTATTTCAAGTATTTAAATAAATTTTATTTCAATGTTTGTTTAAAAATATAGCATAGACTTTTTTTTTCCACTAACATATAATAAATTATCACGTACTATAAGCCACAAAATTAGTGTTCATTGTTCAAAATTTTATAATTGATTTGTGTCGTATTCATTCAGTTTTCGGAAAAATTCTTCAGATAAAAGAAGTACATTATAAATATACTAACAAAATTTTATGCGAAATTCATTTTCCCAAAAATCGAATGCCGTAAGGCACAAATCAATTATACAATTTTGTAAAACAAGCGCTACTTTTGTGGCCATGTGTATATTAAACAACCTCTTTTGTATATTTTTATTCTACTTGAAATTGAAAAATGAACAACAATGTTTTTGTGGATGATGATGTCATCGTTATTTTTTTTTTTTTTTGTACAAATCTCGTAACATTCCAATCGCAATCTGTGTGTTACTCATTTATAAAATATGCATAGAGTTATTGGTTTGAATATAATTTCAATGTTTGAAACGATTCTAATTTAGAACATTAACCCCCAAAAACTAGCCTCTCCAACTAAAAAGTCCACAATTCTGATAATTTTCTCTTAATCTGTAAGTGATTATCTTTATCGTGATTTTATTCAAATCTCAGATCTTAGATCCTCAAAACTAATTACTTTAATAAAAAAAATTCGTTACGCAGGAGCTGCTTCAACTTAGCGAATTTCCTTAGAATACATAAATCACTTTTTAGCAGTCACAATTTTAGTCTGATCAAAATGAAATGCCGTATATGATTTTAGTATTTGCAAGGCCAATTTTATTAATAAATGACGTCAAGGGAAAATGGGGGCATAAAGAAAGAAGAAAACACAAAATATAAAATATCTCTCTTAATATTAGAACAATCGAAAAATGTGTAAGGAGTAAAGTTGTAAAAAATCATTTTTGCTACAATTCATCACCTTATCATTTTTACTCAAGCTCCAATGTGTACAGTGATATTAAGGAATTTAATTTTCAATCTTAAACCGTCAATATTTCTGTAAATATTGGGGTAACAGAAAAAATGAAAAGAAACAAAATTACAGTAAAACTTAGTACCTACAACTTTACTTCTTATAAATTTTTCGATTTTTCAAATATTAAGGAAGATATGTCAAATTTTGTGTTCATAAATTTTTGTTACGGTTTCAAAGATAGTTTTTTTTCTCCATTTTTGGTCCGATTTTGCAGATTTACGATATCTCTTTTCGTTTTTGAGTTATCGTGTTGACGGACGTGTGGACATTTCCGGAAATGAACTAATTAGGTTATTTTATTAACACCTATAACAAATTTTTTTCTACCATAAAAATTTTCAACCGTTACAAAAATAGAACTAAACTGAATATCCACTGGTATATATTATACACCGGGTATACAAATTTTAAACCTCATTTCCGGATTTCGGTTACTACATATTACAATAATGCTAAATTTTCAGACCGTACATATTTCAGAGAGACAGGCACCGAGCTGATTCCGTTACTGTCGTTTTATGAAGTATGGAACAGTAAATAAACCATATTTTGACAAAATGGAAACCCGACTTCAAAAATCAAATATTCTATAACAAACAATGCACTAAAAAGTAAAAAAAGAATTGCATATTCTTGTGCCAATTTTAGTTCACCTAAGCAAAAAATTTTAAATATATATGTACAATTATTGTTATTTTTCGAGTCGGTGTCCAAAAGTTATGTGAATTTCTCTATGCTGACACCGACTCGAAAAATAACAATAATTGTACATATATATTTAAAATTTTTTGCTTAGGTGAACTAAAATTGGCACAAGAATATGCAATTATTTTTTTACTTTTTAGTACATTGTTTGTTATAGAATATTTGATTTTTGAAGTCGGGTTTCCATTTTGTCAAAATATGGTTTATTTCTCGCTTTTTAGTGACTTTGAAGTTCTATAACTGATTTTATTTGTCTAAATATGGGTAGATCTACTTTTTTTTTACCCGTTTTTTTTTTTTTTTTTTTTTTTAAATTTTTAGTGCATTTTTTTATAACAGATTTTCGGTTTTTTTTACATGCATTTTGTTTTTTTTTTTTTTTGGGTCGGTTTTTTTTTGTAAAAAATTTTTTTGAAGTCGGTTTTTAAAAAAATTTTCTTATTTTCCCATTATGAATGAGTATACCCTTTCAAAAAAAAAAAACCAATGGGAAACCAAACCCTTTAAAACAAAAATTCAAAATCGGTTCATAAATGACGGAGTTCTGAGGTGACACACATAAAAAAAAAAAAATACAGACGAATTGAGAACCATTCTCCTTTTTGAAGGGTTAAAAATGTATAAAAGTGAATTTTTAACAGAAAAACATTTTTAATACACAAATTAACAAATCGTGTTATTACATCACCTTGCAATAAGTTAAATTTTATAGACTAATACTTAAGTTAGACATAAAAAATCAAAATATCATTGAAGGTAGTCCGGCCAGATTTCGGAAAAAGGTTTCGAATAAAAGTTGTTAGTATAGGTAGATTAATATTATCAAAGTTTTCTTTTAGGACTTATTATAAAGGTGAATTTAATAGGCAATATGCATGAAAATTACTTTTTAAGTAACTTTAAAAATAAGCGAGATATGAATGATTGAAATTCCCGATTAGACAAAGAGGGTGATAGCCCTCTTGATATGTTATGTGACGTCATATTACACTTTCACCATTTAAAATACAATGTAAAACTCCGTTTTTAGTATTTTTGCAAGAAAGAGACAGATAATAATCTTTAAAAGCTTATAGCTTCCTTGATATTTGTCGGATTTTAATTTCGTTTTTGAATATTATTACAGAATTAAAAGTATTTTCATATTCTGAAAATAAATGTGAAAAAAAATTTTCATGCATATTCCCTATTACTGAAATGACTAGATACACATAGGTCGATCGGGGACTACCTTTAAAACTAGTATTTAGTTTTACTTAGGCTGTAGTAAATTTAGATAAAAATAAATTATGAAACTTTACCACATCAACATTTAAGTAAAATTAATGTGTAGTATTATAAGATAATATGAAGAAATACTTACACGTAATAGAACGTACCACAATTTTATAAATAGCATAAAATTATCATAAATTTTAAAATAATAATCTTTTTAAATCATCTTTTAGTTAAAAGAGTGTCGTCTCTTCTTCATCGTTCTTGTTTCTGTTGTTTGTGTTGAGGTTTGTTTTGTTGTTGCTGCTGTTTGTCTTTTTTAATAATTTTGTTGTTATTCTCTTTTAGATTCGTAATAATTATTATTTATGTGCATATTACAACAAAACGAACAGAAGCTAAATGGTTTTTTAAAACAACAGTTTCTTTAAATTTAGAGTCTACTACACTACACTTTTATTTTTAACCCGACTTCAAAAAGGAGGATAGTTCTCAATTCGTCATTATTTTTTTTTTTTTTTTTAATGTGTGTCACCTCAGAACTCCGTCATTTATGAACCGATTTTGAATTTGTTTTTTTGTTTTAAAGAGTTTGGTTTCCCATTGGTCCCATTGTCACCAAATCGTATTCTGATGAGGGGATCCCTCATCAGAATTTTTCTATGCTGACACCTACTCCAAAAATAACAATAATTGTACATATATATTTAAAAATTTTTGCTTAGGTCAACTAAAATTGGCACAAGAATATGCAATTATTTTTTTACTTTTTGGTGCATTTTTTGTTATAGAATATTTGATTTTTGAAGTCGGGTTTCCATTTTGTCAAAATAGGTTTTATGTATGTGAAACTTGTTTGGTTTTTTTTTGTGTATTAAATACTGAGAATATGTTTTAAATCATTTTTTAATTGCAAAAAAATTGTTTTATAAATGATTTATGACAGTTTTATGGATTTTGTTCCCGCGGTATTTGTTCTCGAATAGTACATGTTAGGCAAAGTCGTTCTTTGGTGGTCTTTCGTAATTTCACAACAATATATATATATATATATATATATATATATATATATATATATATATATATATATATATATATATACATATATATATATTTTTATTTTTTTATTTTAATGCTCTATATATTTATAATATGTATAAAAAGGTATATTAGGTTAAGTTCCGACATACAGGAAACAATTTTGTTGTGAAACATTTATTACGGTGGGTCAGCCAGTTTGTTACATGTAGCGAAACAATTTCGCCATGTAGCGAAATTTTCTCGCCACGCGATCAAAACGTTGTTCATTACATAAAACAAATCAGTTTTAAAAAGATGCTCATAGATGGCAATGCATATTTTCAATACAAAATAGTTAATAATAATAATAATAATAGTTTAAGTATTTAACTTATTATTATTATTATTAATAGTTTAAGTATTTAACTTATTATTATTATTAATAATAGTTTAAGTATTTATTATTCAGTAGTTAGAAAGAGGGCTACCGCAAATGGTCCCTAGTACCTAGACCAAGGGGTCCTCTGTGCCCGTATTCAGTAGTTAATAATAATAGTTTAAGTATATAATAGTTGTTTTCGAAATATATTCTTTTGGGGCCGTTATACCGGAATTTTATTGGATCAATCTCTTTATTAATATTTCTATTTTCTATTGCGTAGTTAATTTTTTATTCGTCTTATTTTATTCCAAATGAAAATTATCAAAATATGTCAAAATATGTGTAAAAATATGAGTTTCTCCATAAAGCAATGCATTAAAACTCGAACTTTAACATTAAATAATTAATTCAAGACCCCTGTAACCTCCCCTGATACTTTTATAATTAATTTGAATGCACTTCAACTACATGTAAACAAAAAATCAAGCCTTAATCTTTTTGAAGCTTCAGTGCTCGTACATCCTTAATTCTAACAGGGCGTTTAAAAAGAAATAATAAAAAAAACCGATTGGTATTTTATATTTTTTACGAATTTTTTACGTGAAACATAAATCAAATTGTTTATTTCATTTATTTATAAACTATAAATATTAATTTTTGAATACACAAATTGTTGTTATTGTAAATTATTGAATATTAAAAAAAAAACTAAAAATTAACATAACAAAAGTCATTCTTTTAATAATTTCAACTACTACTAAACATGTTATTTTTACCTCCGTACGCAAATCCCAATAAAGTGTTAACATTATATTATAAGACCTGAAAATTATATATAAGGTCTTTTATTTTCAAAAATATCATTTCTGAATTTTCGCCTGTGTGTTTGGTACTGAGCCCTAAGATTAAATAACATCTATCGAAACACAATTCATGATCACTTGAAACTACACTCATTAGATACGCTTTTTGGACTTATTTTTCACTACTATATCATTTTTATTTTGGGTCTGCTGTGATTTTTGGATATTGAAAGAAAAAGACAATATTTACATTATAGAACGAAAAACGAATGATCGTTATTATTTTGGTAAATAACTACATCGCCAACTCTTACATTATGACTATACAGTTGAAATTAGGTACAGGAATGTCTTCATCATTATTACTTCATGTTTGTGATCAAAGAAGAATATTAGAATTACGACCCACATTATGCCGTTCGTTACTTTTGTATATTTAGTGTGCATATTGATAAATCTGACCTGATCTTGATCAATTTCACTAACTCTGATTCTAATGTAAATAATGGATTTAATACCAGTCTTTCAAACTTTAATTTTAACGGAAGAAGTGACGCTGATTCTGTTCTGCCATGATAAAATGTAGAATCATTGGTTTTAGATATAATATATAATTTTTCTTGTAATTTTTCACTACTATATTATTTTATTAAACTTTTGTGTCTTATAGTGGCTGACCTTATTTAATATTATTTTAATAAATTATTTAAAAAGAATTATAACTTCTTACGTGCATACATGGAGGTTATGTATGATTGTTTCACACAATATAGTTTGTTAATAAAAATTTTGTTTACTTATAAATACGCACACAAGCATATTTATACATATTTTAACATTGTATATATGAAATGTGACAACTTTCTAATTGAAAATCTTATTGTGAGCAGTATACAGCTTGTTTTTTAAAATACACCCAATCTGTAATACTGTATAGTGTTGTATCTATCGCTGTCTATATGCAGTGTACTATGATATGGTTTACTTTGTTACACTTAAACAATCAGTATTGTATTATAACATAAATAACTATTTTATTATACTTATCACACTCTAACTACAATCATTTATCTATAGAGTTGCATCTTACTTGTGCATGTATACATCGTCGTTATTGTCCGTCGTCTGTCGTGTGAGTGTAACACCATATCATGGCATACTGTGACATAGACAGTGATAGATGCACTACACAATGTTGCTATTGGGTCTATTTTAATTTACGTAGTGTATATATATATATATATATATATATATATACTACGTAAATTAAACGGATGACGGACAATAACGACGATATATACATGTACGAGAAAGATACAACTATACCGTCTGTTTTGGAAAGCTTTGCTAATAAAGAATCAATGATAAATATTATTTGCTATAATAACTACACAATGCTTCATAAAGAAATAAAAATAGTGGGGGTACTCTGTAGTCTATGTGTGCATACGTAATGAATAATAATATTATAAATTAAGTGGGCATCACTAAATCCCCACTCTTAAATGACTTCAAACAAACATCATACCATAAGCAGCCAGATGTTTGTAAGTATATGTATGCATGCATGGTTTTATAGTAAATATTTTATTTATTTATTTAACATTGATTCCCTATTAGAAATGCTTTTGAAAACAGACTGTATATAAATGATTATAGTTAGAGTGTGATAAGTATAATATAATAGCTATTTATTTATATTATAATACAAAACTGATTGTTTAAGTGTGACAAAGTAAACCATATCATAGTGCACTGCATATAGACAGCGATAGATAAATTATACAGTATTCCAGATTGGGTGATTTTAAAAACAAGCTATATATATATATATATATATATATATATATATATTCATGAATATTATTATGTATTTAATTTGCATAAATCTGTCATCTTGTTCAGAACCATCCGAGGAGTTGAGTTATATAAATATATAATAAAAAAAAAGACGATGTAATTCTTGTTGTGTTAACTAACTACATAATCAACAAAATGAATTAAGATGTTAAACATTAAAGTATGTTAACAAAAAAGGCAATATATGTGGTTAATACTTTATTTTTTTAAGAATGTTATTTTGTTTTTTTAATATTTAAAAGGCTTGGATAATTGTGGGGGGATTTCAACACGATTTGAGTATGGGGATTATCCCATATGAAGATTATTAACTACAAATGAGTAATATTTTAAATCGGCAAAATAGTTTTGTTTAGTAATGAAAGTTTAACCAAGATAAGGTGAAACTTCATTTAAAAAAATTTTTATAAAATATAATATCCGATGAAAATCTGTTGCATATTATTTTACGGATGTTCCAGCACTGTGTTATGCAATTAGTACAACAAATTAGTACATAAACACACAAATACAGCACATAGACAAAATCACTGTTCACATATACAAAATAATGTTATGTTGAAGAAAAGGAATAATTTTAAACTTCTTTTTCGAAAACAAAACGATAACACACGATTTAAAAAAAAAAAATTTATATAATAAATATTTATCTTTACTCTCCTAGTTTTTTTTTTAAATTCTGTCGAGTATTTTTTCTAATACAACAGATAATAGTTGGGCGGACATGAAGTTTTACATGCTTCTAATGAGAGAGAATGATAACTTTGATATTAATTATCTCGCGTTCTAAACGGTCAAAAATTCTGAAACATCGGGATTTATTAGAAAACGTTATTTTTAGTCTGTGAACAAAAATGAGCAAAATCTGTCGAAAAGTGGTGGTATGCTGCTGGAACATCCTTAAAACTACAAATAATAATTTTCACTAATAACAAAGATGTAAAGATGATGAGATTACTAACCAATCTCCTTTTCAGTTTTACACACTGAAGAAGTAGGTCAAAAAAATAAATAAATGTATTATAAGTGTTTTTTGAAATGCGACAAACAACATTAGAATATTATCACGTAATAATAACAGTAAAATTTATGACAAAATTCTAATAATATTTGATCTAATTTTATTTATCTCAAATGCGTTTGAATATATTAAAATATATAAATAATCATATAAAATATATTCTTCTAAGAAATATATACGTGATATATATGTTCTGAATTTTGATCATCTCTCGATTTACAGTATATTAAAATAATATTAAAATATTCAATATTAAAATAATATTAAATAGGTGTCACAGATTTTAGTCCGGAAATTTGAATAGGCGATAGAGATCTTCAAAATAAGAAAATTTCATATGAATTAGGATGTTTTCATGTTTCGTTTTCGAGATACTGAAGCTTCAAAAAGATTAAGGCTTGATTTTTTGTTTACACGTAGTTGAAGTGCATATAAATCAATTATAAAAGTTTCAGGGGGGAATACGGGGGTCTTGAACTAATTATTTAATGTTAAAGTTCGTGTTTTAATGCATTGCTCTTATTCAGAAACCCATATTTTTACACATATTTTGATAATTTTCACTTGGAATAAAATAAGACGAATAAAAAAAAACTGCATAATAGAAAAGAAAAATATTAATAAAGTGATTGATCCAATAAATTCCGGTATGACCTAAATTAAATTTTAATTTTAACTTACGACAAAAATTAATAAACATTATTGTGGACTTTTATGAATGTACTATATAAGATTTTAGAGAATTTTATAAATGGACTATATCTAGTGCTCGTACATCCTTAAAGTTACTAAAAAAGCTGTTTTTGAACTTTACGGATTATGAGCGATTCTAGCAATTATTGTAATTTATTTTAATAAAATTGTTTACTTTTTATTATTTCATTGTATTAATAAAATCAAAATTAAAGTAAGCAAGACAAAATAGAAAATACTAGAGAAAAAAAAAATTATATTTCTCAATCTAAAAATAGTATGAAACTTAGAAAAAAGCAGTGGCGTACTCAAATGTCTGTTAAAAATATCTAGTAAGGACACCCTAGCGCCACCCCTGGAATAATTAAATTAAATCTAATTACATCAAATTAAGCCACATACTTATTACTAAAAACGTATCAAATGCAATCGAAATCAGCCAAGTAGTTTTTGAGACATTTGAAGAAAAAACCATTATTTAAAAACATTTAAAGTCATATGAACTTTTCACCTTATTTTTGGGAGATCTATTCTTAGTCAATTTTCCGGATTGAAATCTGACGACACCCTGTATAATCGTACATTAAATCGTATAAAATATATTCTTATAAGAAATATACGTGATATATTCTGAATTGAATCATCTCTGAATTTAGATATTTTAATCTTCGAAATGCTTCCTTTTATTTTTTGTTGATGTTGCGAAAAATCAATGTATTTTCTTTGTTGGTTCTAAGAATTTTAATATTTATTTAAAACAGCATGTGCATATTTTTTTCCAATAAATCAGAACAAGAATTTATAAGATAAAAAAAATTAATTATGTATTTCCACATTTTTGAGTCATCACATTTATAGTACTCAATGGAGATGAGTCAATAATATTATTTGAAAAGTTGAAACAAATAGTTTTTATTTAGTCTAAAAAAGAACTGCTAAATCTTGAATCCTAATGACGACTTGTGTTTATTGAAATAGGTATTCAATTTTAATATCATGGAACACTCACGTCCATAAAAATTTAACCGCTTGAAATAATCTAAGCTTTACTGTTTATAGTATATTAATGCATACGCTTAGAATGTGATTTACTGGTGGGTCAATTTTTATGAACGGGATTGTACATATGGGCACAAAAGTGGTGTTCATTTTTTCAAAATTTCATAGTTGATTTATGCCGAATCCATTCGGTTTTCGAAATGTTGTTAATATATTTATTACAAACAACTTTTATTCAAGGCTTTTTCTCGAAAATCAAATAGATTGGGTACAAATCAAATTTTGAATTTTTGAACTTTCTGGTCATATGTACACAGTAACGCCCCAAAGTTTCAGAATTTTAAATAGTTTAGAACCCCAGATAGTTAATACCAGAGTTACCAATTTTCAGGCTCACCTCCCAAATGCAGCCCAGCATTCCTGGGCTCACCTCCTAACGCTATTGATACAAACAAAACCAGATGGCAAAAAAAGATTACTGCCAATCGACACAGTTGGTGGGTTCATCTCAAACTTAATCGATTAATTCGTCGGTAAACTCAAGCAATCCTTTAGTTAATACCTCAGTCCGATCATATAGAAGACAAAACATATTTTAAATCCTTGTGAGACAAGCACCAAATTAGCAACTAGCAACATATCTTTGACTCCATATCCCAGAGATAGTTACGATTAGCTAATTCATACTGATGATGACTACTTTGTAGACGAAATACGTATTTATAAAATATAAATAATTGTTTTAGGAATTGGAGCAAAATTTGAGATTAAAATTTCAAAAAATCTAGAGTTCTCTTTGATTATTTTTAATAATATTAATCTACAATATACTTTATTCAAAAAATTATTTTATACGTATGAGATAGCAATTAATAACATATTTCTATTCATATTTTTATCTATACATTGCCGATTATACCTAGATACATGTGTCCTCCAATCAACCTTATATGTGAAATTCCAAAAAAAAACAATGATTGACGAAAATTTGATTGACAAACAATGACGTAATATACATAAACTAATTCATTCATAATACTCTAAAGTACGTTATTAAAGTACGTTATAAATATTAATAAAAATAGTAAAGTCTATATTATGTATATTGAGATAATTAATTAATTGAAGCTAAAATTAATTACAGTATAGTATTTAATTAATGAATCATTAGGTTAGTTCTCATATACATTAATTGTTTATGAAAATTTATAACATACAGAGTCATTTATAACATTCAATAGGGAATATGCATGCAAATTTTTTTCACATTTATTTTCAGAATATGAAAATACTGTTAATACTGTAATGATATTTAAAAACGAAATTAAAATCTGATAAATATCAAGGAAGCTATAAGCTTGTAAAGATTATTATCTGTCTCTTTCTTGCAAAAATACTAAAAACGGAGTTTTACGTGTATTTTAAATGGTGAAAGTGTAATATGACGTCACATAACATATTAAGAGGGCTATCGCCACTCTTTTAAAAAAGTAATTTTACCTTGATATTTGTCAAGTAATCATGCTTCAATTCAAGCTTCAAAAATTTAAAAATTTTCATGCATAGTCCCTATTCATATGACTGACTATATTCAAACCATACCAAAATAATGGTAATATAATGAAGGTGATTCAATGGCCATCACATAATGTGATTCACGCAGAGTTCAATTCAGATTTCAAAATTCATTTTTTCCTTTAAAAACGCGGTAAGAATCCTTGATGAATAATGTTTTCCATAATGCACACAGCATTATGAACGCATAGAAGTAATACTATGAATAATATTATACACCATATGATATATTATATATTATATAGTAACGTTATGATTTAATTTGTAACTAATTTTTTGTTTACATTTCCGAATTAACTTTGAAAAACTTGGGAAATTTATGAAGGAAAGACTCAGCACAGAACAAAGAACCAAAGTTATTCAATTTTTGTTTGAACAATTTACCGATTGGTTCAGCGTTTTCGGCAACATGGAGCTGGCTGTCTATGATCTTCTGCGTGCTGGAAGACCTCGTGCAGTTCGAAATGATGTGAACATTGCTGATTCGGTGTAACATTGAAACTGCTGCACTCTACAAATGTCTGTGAGTTTGGGTGTAACAGAGTGCACCGTATCATGGTGCGCATTAAATGGACAGCGATAGATACATACATTGTTTCCAGATTGGATGTAGTTTAAAAAACAAGCTGTATACCAGGGTCTATTAAGTTTAGTCCCGAGTTTGTAACGGTTGAAAATGTTGATTGGTCAAAAACGAAAAGAGATAGCGAGCTGAAATTTTGTGTGTTCGAGAGCTAAAAAGTAAAGTTAAGTTCGAATGGCCAAATCGGACCATGTTTTGGCAAAATGGACAAAACAGTCTATCTTTGAGACCTTAAGAGATAAAACAAAAATTGAAAGACAAAAAATTTTCCTTTCTTAAAAAATTTACAACTTTTGTTTATAAATTGAGTATATACCGGGTATTTAAGCAATTAACCCAGTTAGTGGTTAACTTTATAAAAGTAGATAATAGTTATATTAAATAATTATTATTTAAATAAATAATAAATATATGTGAAAGATATAATTGATCTTTATTGATTTGATTTATGAAATATTATTTTATTTATATGTAAATTACCATGGTTGTAAACATTCAAAGCAACCGTGATAATAGAGGGAAGTTATAGTTATTATGCAACAAATAAAAATGATGAACAAAATTATGATAATAATTTAATGAAGAAGCGACACCGCTACAACTTCACTTGTTTTTATTAATAATTTGTGCAAAATTTTGCATTCGGTTAACAAAGAAAGAAACATGAAGCGATTGATAACTTTCATGTTAATTTTATCCTGTGAACAGGCTATGTAAGAAAACTTTCATCAAAATTATACTAAATAAAAAAGTAAAAATGGGCTTTGGTATGCATAAAAAGTTTTTTTCATATCCAAAAAAAATGTTTTAATGTATTACATGATTTCATAAAACATTCTACAATTATTTAATGATTTAATTATGTTCTGTTGGGTATACATACATAATGATATTATATTTATATACGTCGGGTATATTTATTTAAACAATTGGTATAAAACACTTGTTTGTTTATATACAAATGACAAACAATATGACAATGACATTATGTCATAAAAATATATATTTCATAGACAGAACAACAAAAATATTTAAAAAGCATGTACTACTTATTACAGTTGAAGTACGATTTCAGTACTACATTATTTTATATATTATGTAGCGGTATCGCTTCTTCATTAAATTATTATTATTATTTTGTTCATCATTTTTATCTGTTGCATAACAACTATAACTTCCCTCTATTATCACGGTTGCTTTGAATGTTAACAACCATGGTAATTTACATATAAATATATAATAACATTTCATAAATCAAATCAATAAAGATCAATTATATCTTTTACATATATTTATTATTTAGTTAAATAATAATTATTTAATATAACAATCATTTACCTTTACAAGTTCATTGTCTTACCTATGTCTTTGACAAAGTGTATACACAGAGTTCAGGCTAAGGCCAAGCATTCAAAATTTAGTAGATCTTTGAAGAATTGAATTACATGTACTTTGAAATTTTTACTAATGATAGAGCATCTGATCAAAGACATTGTTTCGGTACATTGCTCGATAGATATAGATGCATGGAGGTCAAAAGAAAATGTTTGCTACAATTCATTGCCTCATCATTTTTTTCTAAAACACGAAGAATGTTTATAGAGATATTTAGGATTTAAATTTTCAATCTTAAATCGTCAATATCTCAAATATTTGTAGCGGTGTCGCTTCATCATTAAATTATTATTATAATTTTGTTCATCATTTTTGTCTTTTGCATAACAACTATAACTTCCCTCTATTATCACGGTTGCTGTGAATGTTAACAACCTTGGTAATTTACATATAAATATAATAATATTTCATAAATCAAATCAATAAAGATCAATTATATCTTTTACATATTTTTATTATTTATTTAAATAATAATTATTTAATATAACAATCATTTACCTTTACATATTAGAATACAATCGTCAAAAATTAGAGAAACAGAAAAAATGATAAGAAACTTAATTATAGTAAAACTAATTTTCAACAACTTTTTATATGTTTTTCGATTTTTTAATATTAAGAGAGATATACCAAATTTTATGTTTCCTCCTCCCTCTAAACCCCTATTGCCCCTTTTCGATTCTTGTCAAGTTTACCACAAAAATGCATTATCTTTGGAACTGAACCGACATGTAAAAATTCAATTCCGTAGGATACGAGAAAGTGGTTCTAATTCAGCTTGCAAGATTTGACCCGAACATATATACATACATATATACATTGCAAGTTAAATTACAATCTAGTTATGTCTAGAAAAAATGCCGAAAAGTGTCTAATATCGGACCCTGGTACAATAAAATAATATATTTGTATTAATTGAACATTATTATGAGAAAAATAGTAAGTAATATGAGATGCGTGTACAATTGTTTCGCTTGGGCTTCGGGTACATCATCATATATTTTATTCAAATATATTCTTGTGTTATTAAGGAAATATAAAAAACATTTATATTTCTATATCCTATTCATAACACAAAAAATACACAACGACAATATAATAATGCATATAAAATTTATTAGTACATGCATTTAATACCAAATATACCGAACGAAAATATGGTTACAAGTTTTTTATCTTTCAGTTTTTAATGGACATCTGTACATTTTTTCATTGTTGGCGTATCCGTCCAATTAGTCGATCGGTCTAAGGCGTGATGTCTACTTGGAACTGCGAGATTATGGGTTCGAATCCCGGTATCGGCAGTTTGTCAATTATTAAGAAAAAAAAGGGAGCGTTTAACTGTCGGCGTTTGGACAAGAACGAAGTAACCGGCTATGCTTGAGAAGGTTTTCTGCAGTTTCCCTCACGAACTCCAGATGAATTTCGGCATAGTTCTTATCAGAGTAGGCTGCAGCCGCATATCTTACCAATTCCTAGTCTATACACAAAAATTCCTTCCACTCCACTCACATTCTTAGGCATCACAATGGACCTTATGGTCGAAGTGTAGCCCGTCCAGGGCAGCCTCTGCAACCTATCTATCTATCTTCGTGTTTAAACTTGTCAAATAACGAAGATTAAAAGTTGTATCTAATATCGATCTTAAATATAAAGATTGAAAAGGTTTGCTAAAAATTACATGACTGATCGAAAGCTTTATGCATAAAAACTAGTTTTACTTTTCTACACTTGAAAAAACTAAAAAATTATACTTCTAAAAGAATGTTTTGAACGCGCTAAGACGCGTAGGGTTGATTCACATACACCCACCGTTTTTATTTTGTGCTTTTTAATGCGTTACTCAATTTATTAATTGATTTGTGCCATATATTTTTGGTTTTCGAAAAACTGCTTCGAATAAAAGTTGTTCATTATAAATAAATTACGAACATTTTCGAAACACTTTTCCGAAAAACGAATGGATTTGGCACTGAAATCAAATGGAAAATTTTTCGGTTTTTCTAATTTCTGTAATTTTATAAAATTCTGTCAGATTTTCAAGGATTAACATTAAATTTCATAGTATTTTCAGATTTTCCAAATTTGTAAAGAGTTCGCATTTTGCAAAATCTTGAAGTTTTCGATTCATAAATAGAAACAGGAACTATGCCAAAAATAGAATTTATTCTCTATAAAAATTAAGAATAAAATACATTTTTAAGTGCCTAACAATAAATAAAACATTATAAATAAAAACATATTGTACGTACACCATAAGAATAATGTATAAGGAAGTTGAACACGTTAATAGATTTAATCCCCCCGGAACTGATATGTCTGTGGTCGATACACCATGTGTCATCAAACATGCTATAGAAGTACAGAGTAGACTGGCGGCAACTCATGATTGAATTTTAATATGTGTACATTATATTTTTATTAAGGATGTTGTCTCCAGCATACCACCACTTTTCGGCAAGATTTTGCTCATTTTTTTTCACAGACTCAAAATAACAATTCTTCATAACAACGTTAAGTTTTGTTAATAGGGAATATGCATGAACAATTTTTTTCACATTTATTTTCAGAATATGTAAATACTGTTAATACTGTAATAATATTTAAAAACGAAATTAAAATCCGACAAATATCAAGGAAGCTATAAGCTTTTAAAGATTATTATCTGTCTCTTTCTTGCAAAAATACTAAAAACGGAGTTTTACGTGTATTTTAAATGGTGAAAGTGTAATATGACGTCACATAACATATCAAGAGAGCTATCACCCTCTTTGTCTAATCGGGAATTTCAATCATTCATATCTCGCTTATTTTTAAAGTTATTTAGAAAATAATTTTACCTTGATATTTGTCAAGTAAACATGCTTCAATTCAAGTGAAAAAAAATTTGCATGCATATTCCCTATTGCAAAATAATATTTAAACGTTGTGTCTATTATATCTCATGCCATTTTTCTGGTGTGTAGGAGCCCATATGATAGACATATAGACATGGCATAGAGGCAGATGAGTTATACACATCGGCATAAAAATATGTATAAAAGGGCTTTTGTCTATGTTGAAAGTAGTATCTAGAAGTAAAGAAATAGGAAGAATTAACAAGCATAATAATATCTTTTGTTTGCCGTGATATCTATAATTAAATGTTATATTAAAACATATGTATTTACGTATCAATAAATAATTATTTAATAATAATACAATCGCCTACATTTATATTAACTAACAACTTATTATGTACACATCAAATATTAATAACGTGGGGTATTGTCATTAAAGCGATGGATGCAGTGTTGGGTATAGAATATATATTTACTAGCGTGCCTGAGTTCGAATCTTGGCCTTGCTCTGTTTTAGCGAATTTCCTGAAAGAAAATAGAGCTATTCGTCTCGTAACTTATTGTGTACACATCAAATATTAATAACGTGGGGGATTGGTCATTAAATTGATGCGGTGTTGGGTTTAGATTATACTTTTACTAGCGTCGTGTCTGAGTTCGAATCTTGGCCTTGCTCTGTTTTAGCGAATTTCCTGAAAGAAAACAGAGCTATTGGTCTCGTACCGATGTTTGCAAAAATTTCTTCAAGTGTTCATCGATCCTACCTAGTAGATGTCGAAAATCACCATCTCTAAAATTTATATTAGATTATCAAATGATAATTAATGAGAACTCTAGGTTTTTGAAATAACATTTCAAATTCGTCTCAATACCTAGATCAGTTTTTGTATTATAAATAAGTATTTCGACTACAAAGTAGTCATCATCAGTATAAATTAGCTAGTCGTAATTTACTCTTTGACAATTAGAAATAGATAGAAAATAGAGATCAATAGACAAAAATAAAAAAAAATAAAAAATTAAACAAATAAATTAAAATAAAATAAATTTTATTGAAATTACTCTTGTTAAAATTGCTTTCATTCGATTTACACTTGCTAACATCACTCTTATTAAAATTACTCTTATATTGTCTCAGGATATGTTATTCGTTGCTAATTTGGTGACAGTTTCACACATGTGGTGTAGAGTTGATATTTGTACCGCGGTGCGTTTCGTTCTCCATTATGTACCAATATGGAGATAATTCTACTAAATGATATGTCCACATTATAATGTACGATCAGTACACACAATACATATTATAACATAATATAATAAATATTACTATTTTATATAAATAAATAAAATATTAATTTTATTATGTACTTTATATATATATAATAATAAACATTCGATAATATAATTAATTTCTTTTTGTTTTTTACAAAAGTCAAAAAAGATGTTTAACTCTGCACAGAAAAGTGAATGCTTTGTGCATTGACCTCGTATCGTTTCTATCTCTATCGAATTGTCTTTGTCCGAATCGTATGTGTTTTTTTAAGTTTAAAATAATTGTTTTTTAAGGTAATAAAATTCATTTTTATAACCCGCAGTGTATATATTTTTAAAATTATATTTTTAAGTCTATAATTTGTTCGACAATTTTATTGAATAATTTCTTTATTTAATTACCGATATCAATGCTAGAGAGTGCTAGAGAAAATGTGCATGGGTGGATAATCACAGCCTCAGATGGCGATAAAGTAGCGACAGATGTTTGAGAAGAAAAAGATTAGATGTTTATTTTTTATATCGATTCGAAAGTTACCAAACACTATCTATTTATAATTAATGAATAAATACAATTTGTAGACTGAAAATTTTTTCTATTAATCAGATTGATGTGGACTTCATAAGTTAAAGTAGTTATCTTATAGAAATCGTGTTAAAAAGCTTCAGAACACACATCAATTACATGAGATTATAGACTATACTTTTTAGCGAATTTCCTCCAAAGTAAATGCAGCTATTGTTTTTGCACCAATGGTGGAATTTCGTAAAAATTTCTTCAAATGTCCATCGATCCTACCTATAAGATGTTAAAAATCACTATCGCTAAAATTTGTATATATATATATATATATATATAAATATATACATATACATATACCCATAAGTACTTTTTTTAAATGTCTGTGGACTTTCTAGCGGTCACAATTTTATTCCGATTGGAATGAAATTGGGTATTTGGGTCGCTTTTGGTATTCTAAAGGTCAAGTTCGTTAATGGGTAAAATCGGACGAGGGGAAAGGGGGTATAGAGGGAGGGGGAAACACAAAATTTGACTATCTCCCTTAATATTTGAAAAATCGAAAAATTTATCAGGAGTTAAGTTGTAGGTACTAAGTTTTACTGTAATTTTGTTTCTTATCATTTTTGTGTTACACTAATATTTACAGAAATATTTACAATTAAAGATTGAAAGTAAAAAATTCTAAATATCTCTGTTCACATTAGAGTTTGAGAAAAATGATCATATTTAATATTTTGTGTTTGTTTGACACGAATACATAAAATATATTTAAAAAAAATTTGATTGTCGTTTCCATCGTAACTATAAACTATAATCATTATACCGTTTTTTTTGGCTATTAATAAATTTAATTTTTGCAAATACTAAAGTCATATCAGATATTATATTTCATTTTGATCACACTAATATTATGACCGCTAGAGGGTGATTTATGTATTCTAAGGAAATTCGCTAATTTGACGCAGCTCCTGCGTAACGAATTTTTTTTTACTTGAATGTACCTCATATACTTGTTTGCTTGGATTATACGAAAACTGTCAATCTTTTCCTTAATCTATTATAATAAACGGTCAATAATATTTTTTTCTTCAAAATATAAATTTTACATCATTTTACATTGTTTTAGTTTTTTAGTCAAATCATTCGACACGTTTTTTAAATAAAATTAAAAGTGTTGTGAAATCACTACCTTTGTAGAAACCGGTAATATTAATCGTACAATTTTTAAGAGTGATCTTTATCAAAACTAAACGGTAAATAATTTTGAAATTTTAAAGGAAGTTAGATATTTATATTTTGAATATGTTTTGTCAAAAATGCAGTCAATTTCGTTGACAACATGTTTCACATGACAACAACCGTTACTTCAAAACATCATTTGATAGACAATTTATTATATTTGTTTGGTATTAAAGTTATTGATTGAATATTTAGGGGTGTCCCTTCTATCGGTAACTCAGAAGCAAAAGAAAGCGTGCTTCGTTAATATCTAAAAAGTGATCTCAAGTTCGTGAAAGGGCAAAATCGTCTATGTATTCCCATTTTCATCTATTTTTAAAACTATAAATGATAGAAGAAAATGTTTAAGCACAAAACATCACGCTTCTATTTTTAAATAAATTTTTTATGATAAACTCAATAATTTTGCCACAATGTCAGCTCAAACATCTGTAATTCTTGTGGATAACAGAAGCATGCATATAAATAAAATAAATACATATGTATATAGGACTTTTAACCTATATACATATGTTTTAAAACTTTTTAAATAGAATTTATAATGAATAAATTTATTCTCTTCATTCAAAAATTATTTCTATTTCTATGATATTTCACCACAAGTTTCCGAAGCTATAATTAGAAAAGAAAATGTTTTTCCATTAATATTTTTAAGTTTGAAACCCAGTACTATATATATATATATATAGACTTCTGAAATGCATACTATTAGTCCTGAAACGTCCTAAATATTCAAATATCCACTGACATAAATATGATTGTTTTTTTCGAAAAATTATATTTATTTTTAGTTATTTTTTTTCAGGAAAAGGTTTCTAATCGAAAAAAGTAAAAAAGTAAGAATTATTAACCGTTTGCGAAATATATTTTTAATCGATTATTCGGTATATAATTTTAGAATTCTACACGCAAATCTATTTTCATTGTTTAAAATTTATTTCAATTTAAAAACCATTATTTACAAAAAAATATTAAATAAAAATTTTTTTGTAATAAAAATAATTCTCTATAGGTACGTACAACAACTTGCCGATACGAAAAAAAAGCCTAATTAAATAATAATTTACACAAAATTAATTATAATTATTTTTATATTATTTATGTGTAATGTATATGGTGTGATTACTGATTTGTGATGAGTAATTTATATAAAAATAATAATTATTTAGAAATAGAAAATTATTTTTATATTGCTTTTTTTTCTATTATTATTTTTTTTTTAATAACCATAATAATATACACATTTTTCTACTACAATATTATGTTGTTTTTACTTTTTATACATCATAGTGATGAAATATTATTATGAGGTAAGATTTATATAAACTAAGAATTCATCATTATCGACATTGATTACACGATGTAATAAATCAAATAAGTTTTTTTTCCAATCTGTTCACAGTATGTAATAATGATACCTCACCGCCAGATGTATTAAGGACTATACATAAAACTAGCTGAAATAGGTTTAGACTGTTTTTCTCTTCTGAAGTTAGATAGTTCAAAACGTCAACTTTTTGTATATATTTTTTTTTTGGAAACATAAAATTTGGTATATCTCCCTTAATATTTGAAAAATCGAAAAATTTCTCAGGAGTTAAGTTGTAGGTACCAAGTTTTACTGTAATTTTGGTTTTGTGTACTTTTAATTAAACTTTAACTTTGTGAAAATAACTTTTCTGAATCAAAATTCATACTATCGTTTCATAAAAAATATTTACCATTATTTCTGAAACATTCTGTACATTAAGGGCAAAAACACCACGGTACGTTCGTGGTGTTTTCTCAAAGAATTTTTTCTGTAATTTAAGTAATATATATTTCCAATAAACCATATTTTGACAAACTGGAAACCCGACTTCAAAAATCAAATATTCTATAACAAAAAAATTCACTAAAAAGTTAAAAAATAATTGCATATTCTTGTGCCAATTTTAGTTCACCTAAGCAAAATTTTTTAAATATATATGTACAATTATTGTTATTTTTGGAGGCGGTGTCAGCATAGAGAAATTTACATAACTTTTGGACACCACCTCCAAAAATAACAATAATTGTACATATATATTTAAAAATTTTTGCTTGGGTGAACTAAAATTGGCACAAGAATATGCAATTATTTTTTTACTTTTTAGTGCATTTTTTGTTATAGAATATTTGATTTTTAAAGTCGGGTTTCCATTTTGACAAAATATGGTTTATTTCTCGCTTTTTAGTGACTTTGAAGTTCTATAACTGATTTTATTTGTCTAAATATGGGTAGACCTACTAATTTGTAGTGCATTTTTTTATCACATTTTTTTTTTACCCGTTTTTTATTAATTTTTTTATTTTTAGTGCATTTTTTTATAACTGATTTTCAGTTTTTTTTACATGCATTTTTTTTTTTTTTTTTTTGGGGTCGGTTTTTTTTTGTAAAAAATTTTTTTGAAGTCGGTTTTTAAAAAATTTTCTTATTTTCCCATTATGAATGAGTATACCCTTTCAAAAAAAAAACGCAGAAATCGGTTATCACATATAAAATGAGGATTTTCTTCGATTTCCCGGGGATCCCCTGGGATCAGAATACGATTTGGTGCCAATGGGACCAATGGGAAACCAAACCCTTTAAAACAAAAAAAATTCAAAATCGGTTAATAAATGACGGAGTTCTGAGGTGACACACATAAAAAAAATTAAAAAAAATAAAAAATACAGACGAATTGAGAACCATCCTCCTTTTTGAAGTCGGGTTAAAAAGAGCAATTTATATAACGCTGGTAATTATTGATAAGAAATACATGCTCGAATGCTGTTGGATTTTAAAAACAAGGAATTCATGTCAATAATTTTTTTTTCAAAAACCAACTTTATAATTTTTTTCTATGTACGCTCCTGTGGGTTATATTCTATTATAAATCATTTGTGTTTTTCAAACTCTGCAGTAATATTTACAATGTGTAATAAAATAATTATAATCCAAGCAAATCCTAAATTAACATTTGCATATATTTAATGATTGAATACAATCATTTTAATTCTATTAATCACTATAAATAATATAATTTTTATATTAATAAATTATTAATATTTAAGTTGAATGACATTGAAGTTTATAAAAGTTAAGTAATCTAATAATAATAATATATTCTCTGTCTAATATTATTATGTCATAAATTAAAATAAAATTTAATTATTAGAACGTGTTCATATAAAAATTTATTATTTTTATTTAAATTAAATAGAAACATCAAAGCAATGCAATGCTTAAAATTTGTATTGCTTCAGCTATTAAATAGCCAAATAGTTTCCTTTGAATTAAATTTAATGTTAAATGAAATCGTTGAAATCTAAATGGAAATTTCCAAAAATAATTTTACATCGAAAATATGACATAAATTTGTCAAAACCACTGACAAACTATCTAATCTGTAAAACATCAAATGCGTTATCAGTCAAGGAAATTGTAGAAAATTTCTTTTTCGAAAAATTGTTTAGAATAAAATTTTTTTAAGTAATTTTAAGCCTAACTAGTTTGGGACAAATTGACGGCTACAGAAAAACTTAAAAATGGTAGATATATAGCCGAACACACTCAGATTAGGATTGATAAAGAATAAAACATGTTTTTGGGTAATAATTACGAATCATCTCATACAAACGCTACTGGTCAATTGAGAAGCTTTTAAGGATAACCACCTTGAAACAGTGATCCGTAAATAGAAAATCATAGTGGTCTGATGTAATTTTTATACCTTGTAAATATGTAATTTACTTAAGGATATAAGTAATTTAGTCCTGAGACTTTGTAACGGTTGAAAATATGAATTGCAAAAAATTATAATAATTAATTTGTGTACGTACGCCTCTGGTATTAAAAGACCAACAAAAATATTGGAATGATATTTATTTTTCTAAACAACACAACTAGCTGATGTCATCACTTTATAACTAAACTTAAGGTGGTTCACGCGTAAACCAACTTTTTGATTTGAAGTGAATTGTAGCAAACCTAATTTTCTACAACTTTACTCTTTATACATTTTTCGATTTTTCAAATATTAAGAGAGAGATATTTTATATTTTCTGTTTTCTTCTTTCTCTATGCCCTCTTTCCCCTTTAATTGTGGTCGCTAGAGAGTAATTGATGTATTCTAAGGGAATTCTCTAAGTTGATTCCTGCGTAACGAATTTTTATTGTTTTTAGTATACCGTACGTGTTGGTATGCATTGCTAATGGAGAATCAATGTTAAATATTATTTACTATAATAACTATACACAATATGTTTAATAAAGAAATAAAAAAAAGTAGGGGTACTCTTTAGTGTGTCTGTTGTGTATGCTTGCTGGCCTGTGTGATTACTGTTTTATACTCAGTACTGCATTAACATGTAATGGGTGAGGGTTAAATATGTTCATTGTTGTCTTCTTAAGCTTAGCATTACTTCTAACAATTGAAAATTCTTTTTGAATATCCCTTATTATTTGTATGTGGAATGTTTGAAAATAAATGATAGTATTCTATTAACGGTATAAAATAAATCAACAATCCACATAAAAGAAAAATAAAACCCCATAACGAAAAAATAATAGAATAGAAAAAAAAGTTAAACCAACGGTTCGAATATTCCTCCATTTTTTGCTAAACAATACGGTAATACCATTAAAACACACAACCAAATATTTCCCATGCATTCACATGCGTAATGATAAATATTATCAATTATAATGTGCATCACAACTCTTAAATGACATCTAACAAACACCATACACCACAAGCTATAGCCAGATGTATGTACACTCCCGTTCAATAAAACTGAACATATTTGAATCGAATCAGTCTCTCACAATTTTGATTATTCTTGTAGTCAATTTTGTTTATTATACTTCCATTTCTTTTTTCTCACTTAAAATATATACTACTTATCTTTGTTTATAAATGAATAATTATACAGAGAGTTACAAAAGTGAGGAGTTTTATGAAATGTAAGAAAATTAACATTTCAGGTCTGTTCAATTTTATTGAACGGAGTGTATGTATTTGTATGTATGGTTTTATTGTAAATATTTTATTTATTTATCATTGATTCTCTATTAAAAATTCTTTTGAAAACGGTCTGTATAGATAGACTGTAACAAGTGAGCTACCTTAACTCACTCTATTTAAAGACGGTTAGTTGGTTTGTTTTATTTTCTGTTTAACACGTTCCGTTAGCTAAAAAAGATACGTCATCACTATTATTTATATAGTATGAGTGTATATTCCCTTATCCAATATTCTTATCTCATTTGACCAAATACCAAATACTAAGTGATGTGTTAGCACATAATTTTTTAGCAAAAAAAAAACATAAACATATATAAATAAAATAATTCATTCATTCGCGTTGTAAGTAGAAAAAAAAGGCTACAATGATGATGTCAGCTTAATATATTAGAGACCTACTAGGTTGATTTATGTTATCTCTAGTTATGTTTATCGTCAATATTTATAAATATCATATAATATTTTATTATTTATCTTTTGCTTTTTCACTTTTTTGATTCATACTATCTGTTTTAAGTATAAAACATGATTTTTAGTTTAAAATAAAATTAGATTGTGAATTAAAATAAGTTTCTAAGTTGTTGGAATCACATAAAGAAAGCACTGACTGTCACGTGACTTTGGCGCATGCGTGGTTTTTATTTTTGTATTCGTAAGTATTACGTATGGTTAGTGTTCTAGGGTTAATGATATTTTAATGTTCAAAATAGGGAATATGCATGAAAATTTTTTTTTCACATTTATTTTCAGAATATTAAAATACTGTTAATACTGTAATAATATTTAAAAACGAAATTAAAATCCGACAAATATCAAGGAAGCTATAAGCTTTTAAAGATTATTATCTGTCTCTTTCTTGCAAAAATACTAAAAACGGAGTTTTACGTGTATTTTAAATGGTGAAAGTGTAATATGACGTCACATAACATATCAAGAGGGCTATCACCCTCTTTGTCTAATCGGGAATTTCAATCATTCATATCTCGCTTATTTTTAAAGTTATTTAAAAAGTAATTTTACCTTGATATTTGTCAAGTAAACATGCTTCAATTCAAGTGATAAAAAATTTTCATGCATATTCCCTATTGTCTTAAGTTTTTATTTCTTACATATTTTTATCTTATGAAACATTTATATAAATATATTAAACAAAATTGTCAGCAAAATGTAGAATTATTTTTTTTTTACCCAGTCTACATAAATCTTACGCATGGTTAGTTATGAAGGGTTATATTTTAAGGTTAGTGTTCTAGGGTTAAAGATGCACTAATGTTATTTTACCGACAGCCTTTCAGAATCTTGTATTGCTAAACATTATTTATTGTTTCAATTAAAAGCAAAAAAAGAAATCACAATTATACAAAGTAAATATTTGTAATTGCATTAATGATTAACATTAAATTCTAAGAAGAAAATGATTATCGCAAAAAGCTTATAAGTGCTGCTGAATGCGCTGACGTTATTTATTGACATACCAACATTTATCTGTTATTTAACGAGAATTGTTGTTTTTTTTTCTTCAATAGTCCATAGGTAATAATAAGGACCCTCGACGGGACTACAGAATGATCATGATAATGATTCGAATGTCATGTTTGAGACCAGGCGTTGACTACCATGGCTTTCCACGCTTATAGAATACGCGAAGGCAAAAAAAAACCCTTAAACTCGGCATCGTCTCGATTTTGGTCCACCGAACAAAAATCGTATTTCTCGTACCGATTTTCACGAATTTCATCTCTTTTCATGATTATTTTTTCTGGCGGCAATACAACCATAAATTAATGAATTCAAATATTCAATGGCATGTTTGTCTATACAGTATACACTTGTTCGTTCATACCATGTCTTACGTAACCTTAATGGAAATTGTTATTGTATTGTGATGCACACAATAATACATAATATGTAAAACATTCAATTCTAAATCTAATTACTGTTGAAAATAAAAATAGGCAATCACTATACCAGGAAATATTGTTTTATCTAAGGAATAAAAAGTAAAATTATAATTCTGATAATAATTAGGATGTTGAATGAAAATTTTTTTTCACTTCAATTGAAGCATGTTTACTTTACAAATATCAAGGTAAAATTACTTTCTAAATAACTTTAAAAATAAGCGAGATATGAATGATTGAAATACCCGATTAGACAAAGAGGGTGATAGCCCTCTTAATAGACATTGTGACGTCATAATGTACTATCACCATTTAAAATACACGTAAAACTCCGTTTTGCAAGAAAGAGACAGATAATAATCTTTAAAAGCTTATAGATTCCTTGTTATTTGTCGGCTTTCAATTTAGTTTTTAAATATTATTACAGTATTAACAATATTTTCATATTCTGAAAATAAATATGAAATATTTGGTATCATTCAACTACCCAATTCATAAGATGAAATCAATATTTAACTAAATTGTTTTGCAAAAATAAAATACAAAAATTCAAACCTTGCAGTAGTGATACAAACGGGAAATACAAACGAAACTTACCTAGAAAAAATTAAAAATTTTTTTTAAATAAATACGAAATTTATATCATAAAAACAGTTTGCTTATTGAAATATAGTTCTAGAAATAATTTGTTCCATTGAGGGATATCTTGGTATATTCTGGATTTTGTCATGTTTTTTTCACAGGCTAAAAATAACGTTTTCTATTAAATCTCGAAGTTTCAGAATTTTTGACCGTTTAGAACGCAAGATAATTAATAACAAAGTATTCTCTCTCATTCTCGCCCATTAGAAGCATGTAAAACTTCATGCTCCGCCCATAACTATTATTTGTTGTATTAAAAAAAATACTCCACATAATCCACGTTATTGTTGCAAAAATTGAAGATACAATGGTCTTGTTCTTGTTTGGGATTTATTAGATAACGTTATTTTTATGCTAGAACTATCTTAAGGTTGTTGTGAAGAAAATTCAATTTAATGGTAGGTTCTTCAAAATTTTACAGCTTCTTATTTCAATAATAAAGAATATCCTGTCAAAATTTGAAGTTGATCCTGTTTTTGAGTAAAAAAAATGTTAAAGTTGCGATTTTTAAGAGAGTTTTACATAGGTTAAATGGACTCGTCGGTAAAAACATGAATACAAAACTCTATATCTCGACAACCAAGATATGCCAGTGTTATGAAAAACTGTCATAATAATTATCAAAGTCTTATAAATACCTGGACCAAATTTCAAATTAATCTTGTTTCTGAGATAATTAAATTTGTAGATCGAATAATGTTCTAAATCTAGTTTTATTTTTAGTTATATTTATTTTTATCTAGTTTTATTTAGTTTTATCTAGTTTTATCACCATGCAACTTTTTTAAAATACATAAAAATATATTTTTAATTATTGAAACTCTTCGAGAAAATGAAATTTAGAATTTAAATTTTAAACAACATGTGTTTTTTTTACAAATATATGTTTTTTACAAATATTAAATTATTTGAAACGATTTAATTGCAAAATTTTTAATTATTTAGAGTTGGCAATGGATGAGATATCAATGCATTTAGTATAGGACAAACTCACAATTCCTACTTTCCCTCACCAGTTTCACAACAGCCTTAAGCAAATCGAATCAAACAAATAGATTGACAAATAATGTGACAAAACAACTTTTTTGACAATGAATGGTCAATGAATATTTATGAACAATAATATATATATATATATATATATATATTTTTTGAACACTAATATATAACGGACAATTGTCGGTATATGTATATGTATTGATTATTCGCATCATTTAATAATGAGTTCACATAAAAGTTATTCTATTTATTCTGATACAGATAAATAATAAAAATAAATTCATCATCAACATCAGAAGAATATACTTATAAACATTACGAAGCATCCATCATCACTGCTGGTTGGACAAAATGTATTTAAATGTCGTATTTGTACATGAATGCATGTCATTGTTATACCGAGAGAAAAAAAAAACACAACAAATATATCAATCAAAACTTTTAATACGCTTTTGTCGCTATTTATTTATGATTTTGAATTTTTATAAATAAACTTTATTATTATTTTATTATTTAGAATATTTATGTAGTAGACATAAAGACCGTCAAAACATCCGCCAACACAACTTCTTTTATCCATAGGTCGAAGGTAAATAAACGTTCGATAGTATGACATGAAATGTGGATGCTATTGAAGATACTTCGTTATTTCTTCGATGAATGATTTAGCTTCAAAAACATGCTATCCGGAATTCGGATGTCAGGATTCGGACTATAACCTCCCACCAGTCCCCAAGTGGACATAACGCCTTAAATCGCTCGGCTACTTGGCTGGTAAGACCTACAAATTACATTCGAAAACGCTGTTTCAACATTGTTTTATATTTAATTTGACGTTTGTCTCGAGTAAAATTCATAATTAATTCATTTATTTCATCGCACAATATATTAATTAATAAAAAAATTGGGATGTTGCATGATGTTACAAATATCAAGGTAAAATTACTTTTTAAATAACTTTAAAAATAAGCGAGATATGAATGATTGAAATTCCCGATTAGACAAAGAGGGTGATAGCCCCCTCTTGATAGGCATTGTGACGTCATAATGTACTATCACCATTTAAAATACACGTAAAACTCCGTTTTGCAAGAAAGAGACAGATAATAATCTTTAAAAGCTTATAGCTTCTTTGATATTTGTCGAATTTTAATTTCGTTTTTAAATATTATTACAGTATTAACAGTATTTTCATATTCTGAAAATAAATATGACATATTTGGTATCAGTCAACTACTCAATTATATTTGACTGCAATAATTAATTTTGAGACCTCGAAAAAATGTGACATTTATGAATAATCACTAACATCACGTTATCGGGGGAAGTTCTTAGATAATTCGTCACGATAACATAACGAAAATATTTGACATATTCTCTATCATGAATACTTAGAATTATTTATTAGGACAAAAAAAAACCATGGTACGTATACTTTGAAATTAGCACGAGCCTGTCCACATATATGTGATAAATATATTAATGGGTATTCATAATAGTAGTTAATTATTATTTTTCGTCAGTATGTATAAGGTGCGGTACTAAATATTTTTGTGAAAACATGCGATCATTGTTTCATGTAATATATGTAAATGAAATATTTGTGTGTGTTTTTTAAAAACATATTGCGCATCACTGGAATAGACAACAATAATTGTTTTAAACTTTATTTCTTATCATTATAATCCGGTCAATTTTACATGAAAAAGTAGGGGTAAACCTGCGCAGTATGCATACTTGGAAACTGGGAGGTTATGGATTCGAATCCCGACATCGGCAGTTTGTTAATTATTAAAAAAAAAAAAAGGGACGGTCAATTGACTAAACTGTCGGCGTATGGACAAGAACGAAGTAAACGCCTATGGTTGAGAAGGTTTTCTGCAGTTTCCAACTCCAGATGAATATCGACATAGTTCCTATCATAGCCAATATCCTGCCAATTCCTAGTCTACTCACAAATTCCTTCCATTCCACTCACATCCTTAGGCATCACAATGGACTTTATGGTCGAAGTGTAACCCGTCCAGGGCAGCCTCTACAATCTAACAGCTGAAAATTAGTACAGACGTTGCGCATACTATTACAAATAAAATTTGTAAAGACCCCATCGATCCTCCATCGGGAAAAAATTGTATTCGAGGTCAATGGTCGAAATAATCGGTTTTTTTGAATTTTTCTGGCAAAAGGTAAGTTTTTATTATATCTTTTGCAGCCAATTGTACTCACTACTGATAATATGCAAATTATTTCCCACCTATATAATAATATCTGGTTATATAATTTTATAATATGAATTATTGGATTATAGAAAAAAAAATGTATTTAAAAGTACAAATTTTTGTATTGATTTTAATGTTGGAGTGTATATAATTGATTATTTGTAGGCGTAAATTATTTTTCAATAAATTTTTAGATAAGAGTTATGTAAATTTCTGAATAAAAAATTTATTTATAACTGATAAAACTCGATTGAAATATTATATTATTCTGTTTATGTATACTCCCGTTCATAAAAATTGAACCAGTAAGTCACATTCTAACCGTATATATTACTAAATATATTTACACTCCCGCTCAATAAAATTGAACCGACCTGAACCGAATTAGTCTCTTACAATTTTGATTATTCTTGTAGTAAATGTTTTTGACAGATACAACATTTTATTTAATTTTTAAACGTAAAAGATACATATAACACTTAACATGTATTTACATTACATATTTTTACTCTATCACGGACTTATTTACATGAATAAAAAATATAAAACAATTCAACTGGTTCAATTTTTATGAACGGGAGTGTACTTAAAAAAAATATGCATAAAATGTTTTTAAAAAGAATGTTTTTTTATATAGCATTTTTATACAAAAAAAATAATTAAAATTTCTAATACTTTACGTAATATTACCTTGCATTCAGTAGTCATTGGTAATGCCTGGCTTTTTTTATTTTAATTATGTTAAGTTTTATATACCTACAGAGTGTAACAGGAGTAATAGTCTAATGTCAATTCTCACAGTTTTTAATTTAAGCGTTAGTACACGCCCATTTAATAAAATTGAACTAACCTGAAATGTTAATTTTCTTACATTTCATAAAACTCCTCACTTTTGTAACTCTCTGTATATTATTTATTTATAAACCAAGATAAGTAGTATATTTTTTATATGTGAAAAAAGAAATGGAAGTTTTATATTTTTTATTTATGTAAACAAATCAGTGATAGAGTAGGAATATGTAATGTAAATACATGTTAATTGTTATATCTCCCTTTTACGTATAAAAATTAAATAAAAAGTTGTATCTATCAAAAACATTTACTACAAGAATTTTGAGAGACTGATTCGGTTCAGTTTTATTGAACGACAGTGTACCTTTACTAAGAAATAATAAAATCCGCTATTAAATAAGTAGTACTTACGTAGATTCATCACATGTACACAAGGTATAATTCTAGTAACTTTCTGGTTATTTACTAGTAACTTTTTATTTTCTTAGGTTTTATTCAGAAATAAAATAATTGACTTGTGCCTTATTCATTCGGTTTCCGAAAAAATGCTTCCGAAAAAAGTTGTTCATTAGAAGTTTAGTAACAACTTTTATTCGGAATTTTTTTTTCCAAAACTGAATGAATAAGGCACAAATCAACTACAAAATTTAAAAACATAACATCAACTTTTGCAATAATTGGCAAAGCAATTTATATAAATTGAAGGGGGTATTCACTGTTCATATTTAAATAATTCATGAATTTAATTAACACATCCGTTGATTGCTTAAATCGGAAGTATTTTTTAAATATGGTAGATAACAGAATAATTAGAATAATATGTTATCCAGTTGGTTTAACATCATCTGATAATTTAGATTCGTTTTAATCGCAGGCCACATATGATTATTTATAAAAAAAATCTGTGTGTGTACTTATGTACGCACGTAAGAAGTTATACTTCTTTTTATATAATTTATGAAAATAATATTAAATGAGGTCAACACAACTACTAAGACACAAAAGTTTAATAAAATGATATAGTAGTGAAAAACTTCAATAGAACCATTATATATTGTATCTAAAACCAATGATTCTATATTTTATAATGGTAGAACAGAACCAACGTCACTTCTTCCATTAAAATTAGAGTTTGAAAGACTGACATTAAAATCCATTATTTACATTAGAATCGGAGTTAGTGAAATTTATCAAGACCATATACATTTAATATACAAAATTTACGAGCCCATTAAAATCATATCATTAATAATGTGTCTCGTGTTTCTTATATTCTGCTTTTATCAGAAACCTGTAGAAATAATGATGAAGACATTCCTGTACCTAATTTCAACTGTATAGTCAAATTGAAATGTTCTAATGTAAGAGTCATCTAATGTAAATATTCATCTTTCTATAGTATTGTCTTGTCTTTCAAAATCCAAAAATTTGATATTAAGCACAAACAGAATCTTCCACTGCAGAGTGTAGTCACACTGCTTATGTGACAGCAAATGATTCGTAAAACCACCACAAAAATATAATAAAAATCTTTTTGTATAAAACATCAAACCACGATTTAAATCTAAAAGCGACTGAATGTCCAGATTATTTGTATGCATTGTATCTCATATATTTGAAGCCTACTTTATTAAAAAGCTTCTAAATAAATGATCACGAAACTCCTTACGATAATAATAATAATAATAATAATAATAATAATGCAATAACAACACCCGTCAAAAATAAAAGAAAGAAATTATTTACAATCTGAATATTACAATTATATTATTTTGAAAAATATAATATCTAATTATATTTATATAACGTGTATATTGGGTGTCTAAAAAAAAACAATATTTCTTTACTAAATAAAACAAAAATAATATGAGTTGGCGCTGAATTTTTTGAAAGAGTTCTATCTGCGAGATGATTGTGTATTGGGTGTCTATAAAGTAAGTTATATTTCTTTACTAAAAGTAAAGCAAGAATAATATGTATTGGTTCAGAATTTTTTATCTGAAATAATTTAAAAATTTGCCTGTGTCGTATCTGTCCGTCTTGTATCGATACGCTCTTAAAATCAATTATGCTTTCTTTTAGAAACCATTGCTCCTCAACTATATCCTCCCCAAGTTACCACGGTAATTGTTATTGTAAATTACCTTGGTAACTATCAACAAATATTCAGACACTCATTTAATATTTTCAATAAAGATAATTTGTATCTTTCAACTAATTCAACAGTGACCAGGCTGAAGTTTAGGGCTGATCTAGTTTCTGAAACCAGATTTCTTTTTTGCCACATGCCTCAACAATCTGCTACAAGACCATACTAAAACTTTGTAATCTGCTGATACAATTTTGTACGGCAATTTTGCTCATATCAAGTCTGATTAGTAGTAGTAGTTGTAGCGGAGGGGAGAGGTCGCATCCTTGGCAAGTATTTACCGACCCTTAAAGCACAAGAAATTTGGATGTTGATTAGGAATGTTGGTAGAACTATGCCGATATTCATCTGGAGTTTGTGAAAGGAAACTGCAGAAAACCTTCACAAGCATAGGCGGTTACTTTTTTTCTTTGTCCATGTATACCCCGTTATTTGAACGTGTTGGGGGTGTGGGACCTGCCTGTCACACCATCCATTTTGTAGGCCACAAGGTTTTTTGACGTCTTTATTACATTTTCTCTCAATTTAACTAACAAATTAACTGTCACTGATAGAAGTTTTGCTATCGTCAAACAAGTTACTCTCGTACGCGCTTCGCTAGTCACTATCATCGAGAATTTTCGCGAGAGAAAAGTTGGGCGTCTTGTCGAAAGGAAGCTACTGACAAAAATTTAGCCTGTTTACTAATCATTTAAAAAAAACCGTGCTGTACTGTGGACTATCTGTCTTTCTTATGCCATGACGTGGCAAAATATATAAGATTTTGGGACACTAAATATATTCTGATATGCATAAATATAAATAAATATATTGCCTGGCAGACGTCAGAATTTTATCAGGCGTAAAAATAAAACCGGTACCTATATACGTGCATACGTATATATATATTTTATAAATTCATTTATTATATTATTTGACTTTGTATTACAAATAAAACCTATTTTGACAAAATGGAAACCCGACTTCAAAAATTAAATATTCTATAACAAAAAATGCACTAAAAAGAAAAAAAACTAATTTGCATATTCTTGTGCCAATTTTAGTTCACCTAAGCAAAAATTTTTTAAATATATATGTACAATTATTGTTATTTTTGGAGTCGTTGTCAGCATAGAGAAATTCACATAACTTTTGGACACCGCCTCCAAAAATAACAATAATTGTACATATATATTTAAAAAATTTTGCTTAGGTGAACTAAAATTGGCACAAGAATATGTAATTATTTTTTTACTTTTTAGTGCATTTTTTGTTATAGAATATTTGATTTTTGAAGTCGGGTTTCCATTTTGTCAAAATATGGTTTATTACTCGCTTTTTAGTGACTTTGAAGTTCTATAACTGATTTTATTTGTCTACATATGGGTAGACCTACTTAACGACCTACTAATTTTTAGTGCATTTTTTTATAACAGATTTTCAGTTTTTTTTACATGCATTTTGTTTTTTTTTTGTAAAAATTTTTTTTTTGGTGTCGGTTTTTTTTTGTAAAAAATTTTTTTGAAGTCGGTTTTTAAAAAAATTTTCTTATTTTCCCATTATGAATGAGTATACCCTTTCAAAAAAAAAAAAAAAATTTCGCAGAAATCGCTTATCACATATAAAATGAGGATTTTCGTCGATTTCCCGGGGATTCCCTCATCAGAATGCGATTTGGTGTCAATGGGACCAATGGGAAACCAAACCCTTTAAAACAAAAAATTCAAAATCGGTTCATAAATGACGGAGTTCCGAGGTAACACACATTAAAAAAAAAATACAAACGAATTGAGAACCATCCTCCTTTTTGAAGTCGTGTTAATAAATTGCTTTAGAGAGCGTTCGTTGTTGCAGTGTGGCTCTTCAGTGTATGCAACTCTCCACCAAACAACACAAACAAAAAAACTTGTTTATTAACCTACACACAATCACCATTGAAGTTGACCAATTAAAAATCATTTTCTGCGCTTATAGTGTTGTGCAGGTTTATAAAAGAAATATTTTACAATATTTTTGTTTGCGGCCAATACAACACAAAATAATTAATTATTCACATTGGTTTTTCTGCTTCGGCTGTGTTGCTTGCTGCTAAGAAGTTTTATTATATAGGAAGGACTATACGTGTAAAAATTTCAAACAACAAAAATACTAATAATTTTATGCGCGAAAACAATGAAGCTATACATTTTGTAACAAACAAAGAGGTGTAAGCGTATTGTCAACATCAGGGCGAATACACGTTAATTTCTAAGTAAATATTATAGTCTTTGTTTTTGTTTTACGATGGAGTGTTTTTCAAACATTATGCACAATAATTATATTGTGTTTAGTCGAGTTGGTAACGTTTGGAAATAATAGATGAAAAGTAAAATCATCCAACTCTTTCTATCTCTTTGAAATACCTTCTTTTTTACGGCCCCTTTTAACGATTCATTGTGTGAAATTTCGTGTGTAACGCTTAAAAATGCAAATCGAAAAATAATAAAATATTGGCACTTCATGCGGCTAATTTATGGGATTGAAGACAATGAAACGGTTGACGAACTCTCCCGTGTAGGGGCAGTACTCCCATATCAGGGACTAGGAGATACTAGGAGACATACTACCTCTGCCTAAGCAAATGGGTGGATAAGTTTATGGACAGGATATAGAAAGATAAAGCAGGCTACAGACAAGCCCAACAAATGATAGCTGGGTACAATGCCGCGAGGTGAACCTAGCTTATTGACAAAAGCCGGAAGGAGATTGTAGCGGTGTCGCTTCATCATTAAATTATTATTATAATTTTGTTCATCATTTTTATCTATTGCATTTCAACTATAACTTCCCTCTATTATCACGGTTGCTGTGAATGTTAACCATCTTGGTAATGTACACATAAAAGTAATAACAATTCATAAATGAAATTAAAAATATCAATTTTAATTAATAAAGATCAATTATCAATCTTTTACATGTATTTATTATTTATTTAAATAATAATTATTTAATATAAAAAACATCTACTTTACAAGATAAACCTCTCAGTTGGGGTGCTTGCCGGTCACTGTAGGCTTAAAAGGCATCTATCTCAGAGGTGGGCAAGAGTTGACTCGGCCAAGCTCTGAGTGAGAGGTAGGGAAGAGAGATAGAGTTAGTCTAAATATTTTACTATTCATATCCGAGAACTAATAAAGAATTAATTACCTGATTTAATTATTTTTTCTTCGTATGGAGTATGCTCAGTATAGTGTCATGGGAATTTGATGAATTAAGTTAAATTTTACATAAAGTGGGAATTTGAGTTCTTCGAGTTAGTCTACTTTGAATTGAAAAAGTGAAAAGTACTATTTGTAGTAGTGGAAATTATTTTTCGCATAATTTGTTTTTCAAAAAAAATTAAAAGTAATAAATTATTGAATAAATTATTGGGCAATAATCGGTAGGGGACAACCTGTATTAAAACATCGTTCCGTCTTGCTTCAAAACATACCTTCTTTACTTACTCTCACCCAGCTTATGGAGAGCCCGTAAGGCTCAGACGAGCTGTCTGCGCCCACCTCTGATCTATCTCTCATGAGGTTAGAGGGACAGTACGATCTGTTCGGACTGTGGCGGTGCCAAAGATACTCCCTTCCACCTTCTGGTAGAATGTCCTTTCAGAGCCAGAATGACGTATCGAGTCTTCGGCTCAACCAAAATGAGGGAATCTGAGATAAAACTGGAGCTCTGTCCTGTCAAATCCTGAGAACAACTGCTTTTTCCTTAAAGAAACTTAAACAGAACCGGTAGTCTAAGCTGAGACTATTTGTTTCTACATCGGCGAAAGATAGCATACGATTTTTTCCGCATGCTCTTAATTCTTCCACCCAACTTCTTTATTTTTGTATATACATTTCTATTTTTGGTAGATTCACGAATCATTTTATGAGCTTATTTGTAAGACTTTAGTCAAGACCTTGCCACTTAGTCAAGGTTAAAAACTTTAAAGACTCTCTATCAAACAAAGGTTACAGACGTCAATCTAAAGATTATTGGAATTTATATAAGGAAAAAAACCATTAGTATTTGGTATTATACTCAATGTCAATAATTTATTTTATACAATATGCAAATATAAATTATAAAAAAAGGCGCCCATAAATATTTTTTTATTCTTCAAATCATTAACTTGATATTCATTCTTTGTTTTTTTTTGCAAAACAACATTTTTGCATAATTATCAAATCTGTTATGATGCAAATGTTTATATAGAAATGTTGCATTATCAAGATAACATATTTAAGTGCTTGAATGCATTCTTTAATGTAATTGGATTGGACAAGAAAAAAAAACAAATATATATATGTATATATATATATATATATATATATATATATATATATATATATATATATATATATATATATATATATACACGATGTGTTTTTGATAAGAAGTAATGTTTTATTTCGTCTTCTTTTAATAATAAAATTTCAAATTCGCCCCAATACCTAGATACCAATTTTTGTATTATAAATACGTATTTCGATTACAAAGAAGTTATCATCAGTATAATTTATCTAGCCGTAATTTACTCTTTGACAATTAGAAATAGATAGAAAATTGAAATCAATAGACAAAAATATAAATAAATAAAAAATTAAACAAAATAAATTAAAATAAAATAAATTTTATTGAAATTATTATTGTTCAAATTACTTTCATTCGATTTACTCTTGTTAACATCACTTTTATTAAAATTACTCTTATATTGTCTCAGGATATGTTATTCATTGCTAATTTGGTGACAGTTTCACCGTGAATTTTAATAAGAGTAATGTTAACAAGAGTAAATCGAATGAAAGCAATTTAATAAGAGTAATTTCAATAAAATTTATTATATTTTAATTTATTTTGTTAAATTTTTTTATTTTTGTTATTGATAATTTGAAAAATTTAAGCAATACATTTTTCCAATAATTGATAATGAAATCAAAAATGAATTATCAAAAAAATCCACTTTTTGAAACTCTGGTTTCAACCTAGTTTCCTTAATTAATTAATAATTAATTAAATGTGCGCGTCTAATAAAAAAAATATCTCAGGACTTTTCATACCAAAATCATACCCTCTACCTACCCCTCTTATGGAACTCGACTACTTCTGGGACACCCTGTATACACACGAATCATAAACAAATAATTGAATGCAAATCAGAGTTTAAAACAATGAAAACCACCTAGAGTGAAGGCACCAACATGTCATTTTTTATTTATTTTCAAATAATAAAATCATATATGTTGTTTGTTTGTTCACGAAACAATTCATTTCATAATATTAATATTAATCCATAAAGCTAAAGTTTAAGGTAGTTGCCGTATAAACGCGTTGTCGACGAAATTGGCTGAATTTTTGATAAATTATTCCAAATATAAATATCTAACATCGTTTAAAATTACGAAATTATTTACCATTTAGTTTTATTTATTTTTATCTAGTTTTATTTTTAGTTATATTTATTTTATCTAGTTTTATCACCATGGAACTTTTTTGAAATACATAAAAACATATTTTTAATTATTAAAACTCTTCGAAAAAATGAAATTTAGGATTTAATTTTTAAACAATATTTTTTTTAATACAAAAATTAAATTATTTGAATCGATTTAATTGCAAAATTTGTTTTACTTATTTAGAGTTGGCAATGGATGACATTATATTTAAAATTTTGCCCCTATTCCTACAACATTTGTTTGTATTTTATAAATACGTATTTCGACTACAATGTAGTCAGTATGAATTAGCTAATCGTAACTATCTCTGGGATATGGATTCAGAGATATGTTGCTTGTTGCTAATTTGGTGCGTGTCCCCACCTTATCGACAATAACAACACCGCATGGTCAGAAAAGGATACTGCCAATAAAAGGGGTTGGTCTTAATGGGCTTAATTGGTCAGTCAACTCAAATAATCCTTCAGATACTACCTCAAGCAGATCATCATTTTTAATATTATTGTGAGACACGCACGCAAAATTAGCAACAAGCAACATATCTCTGAATCCATATCCCAGAGATAGTTAAGATTAGCTAATTCATAATGATGATAACTACATTGTAGTCGAAATACGTATTTATAAGGTACAAACAAATGTTCTAGGAATAGGGGCAAAATTTGAAATATAATTTCAAAAAAAAACCTAGAGTTCTCTTTGATTATTTTAATAATCTTTATTATATGGATGACAATGTCAATGCATTTAGTACATGACAAACTACCCACCCTTATTTACCCCTTCCAGTTTCACAACAACCTTAAAGTATTGTTCGTAATATATAGTATCGTCTGGTATAGTTAGTTAGTTGTTCGTACGTTATATTTCATATAATATGTAAAACGAGTGTGTTTTGTGTGTCTACATGTAAATGAAGCTGAACACACCTTCTATCATGTAATGTATAAAGTACACTGTGCTTATAATTATATTAAAAGGTGGAGTATAGACCTATTAAAAAGGTACGAATGTTGTCTACATTATTGTATGGGGATAATAATAATATTGTTGTTGTAATATGTAAAAAGGAAAAAAATGTATTAAGGTACACACGTTTATAATAAGATAATATATTTAAACAAGTTAATATAATTTATTTTTAAATTAGCATGCGTCCTTTACAGCTTCATATGCGTGCACCTTAAATAGATAGATTGTAGAGGCTGCCCTGGACGAGCTACACTTCGACCATAAGGTCCATTGTTAGAATAGGGAATTTGCATGAAAATTTTTTTTCACTTGAATTGAAGCATGTTTACTTGACAAATATCAAAGTAAAATTACTTTTTAAATAACTTTAAAAATAAGCGAGATATGAATGATTGATATTCCCGATTAGACAAAGAGGGTGATAGCCCTCTTGATATGTTATGTGACGTCATATTACACTTTCACCATTTAAAATACACGTAAAACTCCGTTTTTAGTATTTTTGCAAGAAAGAGACAGATAATAATCTTTAAAAGCTTATGGCTTCCTTGATATTTGTCGGATTTTAATTTCGTTTTTAAATATTATTACAGTATTAACAGTATTTTCATATTCTGAAAATAAATGTGAAAAAAAATTTTCATACATATTCCCTTTTAACCTTAACAAAACTAGGTGAGATTAGATTGTATTACCAAAATGGAGCTGACTTTTCTTGCACCATTTATAGATGTTTAAGTACAGCAATAGGTCTTTCGCACCGATAAACTTTAGCTCAAAGAGGTCGTCAAAGAATGTTTGACCCAAAAGTATGAGCCAATTTATAATAAAAACGCCAAGGCCATGAATGAATATGGTATTCAAGGAAGAGTCGTTGTCTCTTCTCCCTTTTCGCTGTAGCAACTCCTGTAATAGTCGTAGAGCAGTAGCAGTCCCAAACGTTCTGCGTGTCTGCCAATCAACCAGTGTCCTGTAATGGCTGCTAAATGGAGCTGAACTTTCCTTGCAATCATTCCTTAAACCATTTGAAGCTATTCAAGTACAGTAATAGGTCTTTCACGCCGGAAAAATTTAGTCATATAAGAATGGTTGACCTAATGGATGAGTCTTTTTATAATAAGTGCTTGGCAAAAGAGTAGAGTCAGCGTCTCTTCCTCCTTCTCAATATGGCAGCTCCTACAATAACAAAATAACCATACAATAGTCATGGCGCACTGACAGTCCGAAAGTTCTGTAAGTCTGCCGACCAATCAGCGCCATGTAATAGCTACCAAATACGAAAATGACACACGTCTGTTAAGCTACAAGGAATGGTGCAAAGAAAAATGCACTCAAATCGAATTAACACAGTTAAATGCAAAAGTAGGGACAGGATGCCAATCTTTTGACGTGAGTTCTGTAAGTTCTTATGGAACATCTGCCCTTAATGGGAATAGAAAGACCAATGTGTTCAAATGTGCGTTGCAGAGGATGATAAACTCTATCACTTGATGGCAAAATGCCCAGTTTTCTGAATTGCCTCCCACTATGGAACCAAATTTAAATACGTATTCACGTCAAAAAGTAAATTCAAATGGATTGGACACGCTCGGGAGAAAAGAAGTAAATTTCAGCCGGCAAGCATTGGACTGGAATCCCCATGGCAAGAAAAGACGAAGACTACTTGAAGAAAGACAGTGGTGAGGGAAGTAGCTGCGTAAGGGTAAACCTAGAGCGAAATAAAATCAGCGGCTCAGAACATGGTAAGGTGCAGATCTTTTGTGGCAGACCTACGACCCCCAAAGGATTGAAGACCATTACTATTATATTTATCACTACTATCTTATAAGACTTTTACCCATAATTTGAATTTTGTGGGCACATTATACGCTAATGCGGATACGAATGTTCCATGTTAAACAAACTTATTGTGTCTTTTCGTGAAGTCTTTTTTTGATGTGTATTTTAAACATGACGAATCGGACTCTCATGTAATAATAAGTATTATCATTATTATTAATATGTTTGTAAATATAATTATTATGATTTAAATCACGCAAGACTTATTTCAAAGTCGTGTTCATAATATTATATACTAAATATATATTATATATATAAAATAGGGCGGGTAATGTTTTAATTTAAATTTTAAACATGTTTAAAGTTTTGTGTATGAAAAATTTCATACATTCCATAAAATTGTTTTACTGTACACAGTAGATTCTCTGTTAATTTTTTTTAAATATATTTGTCGGTATTTGATCGTAAAGTTCTTCAAAGATATTATTTTACTCTGAAAGATATATTTAGCAGGTCACAGTGAAGGACAAGATAAGTTTAGTTGTCAATTTTCTTTCTACTATAGTTCTTCTTCTTCTAGTATAATTCTCATTTCTGGTAAGATCCACGCTAAACAGGTTTTAATATGTTCATATCACATGGCACGGTAGTCGCCGTCAGACGAAGTTTAAGCACTTTGTTTACAGGAAGGTTTAGAGATGATTTTTAGTATTATCTTTTATCTCTGTCTCTCACATTTATTTTTTTTTTGTCGGATTCATTTATACTCAAACCATTTTAGTGATGGTTGTGCTTTAGTAAATAGAAGTAAAGCAGAGATCAAGTAAGGAGCCATCTAGTAAGTGCGTCCATTCGGGATTTCAATCTTAAGTTTAATGTAACAAGGTACTGCGATCCTACTATATGTAAAACTAAAACATATCTCTTTATGAATGTGAGATCATCTTCAGCAAAAGCCAATGTTTTCTGAGCTGAATCACGATTAAAGACGTTCCCAAAGAGCAGTCGTGCTCAACTTAAAAAAATACTAAAAAACTACAATAGATCAAATAAAATATAGTTGAGGTACAGTGTTACTATTTGCTGCAGTGTTATTTTATTTGATCTATTGTAGTTTACATAATGGAATTTTTTTTTTAAGTTGAGCACTTAAACAGTTTATTTATGAGATAACTAATACCGACCGCTTGTTTTTGTTATTTTTGTAGAAAGATATTTGTTATATCTTCCATTACTTATTCTCAGTTTTTTTAAAAAGAATCGTAAGAAAATTACTATTGATATTTATTTAAAACGTGTGTGACAACCTTATCGGGGTCAGTTTTATATGATAAACATACAAATTTTAACTGTCAATATTTACAAATTTAGTACCGTAAGGACCATTAAAAAAAATTTCTACGTGTGGAAGATACAACTACATATATTCAAAATTACAGAGGAATCGTAAGAAAACTGATTTTATTGGGAACGTCCTTAAATTTGAGTAAATTATTTTCTTCTCATTCCCTTTCTTTTTTCATCTTAAGAAAACTAATATTTAAGGGTTCATACGTGGATTTAAGTGATTTATTAACAAGTACAATATAGATATATATATTTTTATGGGCACATACGAAAATTGATTTTATTCCGTTTGGGTATATACAAATAGGGAATATACATGAAAATTTTTTTTCACTTGAATTGAAGCATGTTTACTTGACAAATATCAAGGTAAAATTACTTTTTAAATATCTTTAAAAATAAGCGAGATATGAATGATTGAAATTCCCGATTACACAAAGAGGGTGATAGCCCTCTTGATATGTTATGTGACGTCATATTACACTTTCACCATTTAAAATACACGTAAAACTCTGTTTTTAGTATTTTTGCAAGAAAGAGACAGATAATAATCTTTAAAAAATTATAACTTCCATGATATTTGTCGGATTTTAATTTCGTTTTTTAAAATATTATTACAGTATTAACAGTATTTTCATATTCTGAAAATAAATGTGAAAAAAAATTTTCATGCATATTCCCTATTGTAATTGATATCTCTCATATCCTTTTACTACGCAAGTGCCAATCAAAAAATTAGGAACCGTATATTTTTCAACGGTATTTTCATCAGTTCAATAAAATCATAGTAATAAAATATACAAACAAAAAAATTATCGAAAAGTCTTCATCTTCGGAGGTAATTCAATCTCAATTATGTTTGGAACTTTCGACAACATATATATACACTATGTTTAATTTACATCTTCGCGTCATAGATCCCACGAGTATGAGAGAGTACATATGTACATCTACATTAAGCAATGTGTATGAGAAGGAGGTCTTATATGTTTGATGAACAAGCATATTTTTCATAACTGTTCGAGTTGTCACCAACCACTCAAACCTATAAGACCTCCTTCTCATACGCATTGTTCAATGTATACATATGTACTCTCTCATACTCGTGGGATCTATGATACGAAGATGTAAATTAAACAGACGGTATATGAACAGTATATTATTATAGTATCTGATTTTAAATTGAACTCATGCAGTTTTATATAACTGACATATGAATGAATCTTTGGGCAATTTTATTGGGCATACTGCCAAAATAACGTTATTGACTTTGTGTTACATATACATTTAATATTGTTTGAATAAATAGTTCAGACGACAGACAAGAGGAGAAAATAACAACACACAAGAGCCAAATATTGATTTTTTCCCCAAAAAAAAAGAAGATACATGATTTAAATAATGTGTTTGTTTATCAGTGCTAAATTCTACTTAACAGCGAATAAAACATGGATGAAAAATGTTTTATATTATGACCATAAACCAAAATCTATGAGCCCGTGTATATTATTAAAAATAATAAAATGCATTTTTCATAATTTTTCCATAGAAACCATATTGTACACTTCACTGCAATAAAATTGAACCAAAAAAATATAAAATTAAACAAAAAATGTCCAAATGTTTTAGCGAATTTCCTCCAAAGAAAATGCAGCTATTGTTTTTGTACCAATGTTGGAATTTCGTAAAAATTTCTTCAAATTTCCATCGATCCTACTTACTAGATGTTAAAAATCACTATCGCTTAAATTTTTATGTATATATATATATATATATATATATATATATATACATATGTACTTTTTAAAATGTCTGTGGACTCTCTAGCGGTCACAGTTTTATTCCGATTGGAATGAAATTTGGATTTTGAGGCGCGTTTGGTATTCTAAAGGTCAAGTTCGTTAATGGGTAAAATCGGACGACGGGGTTTAGAGAGAGGGGGAAACACAAAATTTGACTATTTCCCTTAATATTGGAAAAATTGAAAAATTTATCAGGAGTTAAGTTGTAGGTACTAAGTTTTACTATAATTTTGTTTCTTATCATTTTTCTGTTACACTAATATTTACAGAAATATTTACAAATAAAGACTGAAAGTTAAAATTCGAAATATCTCTGTTCACATTAGAGTTTGAGAAAAATGATCAGGTAATGAATTGTAGCAAACTTAATTTTCTACAACTTTACTTCTTATACATTTTTCAATTATTATAATATTAAGAGAGATATTTAATATTTTGTATTTGTTTGACACGAATACATGAAATATATTTTGTTGTAAAAAACTTAAAAAAAAAAATTCAACCGACTTCAAAAAACACCAAAAGAGGTAGACAGTGCCGCCTAAACTAGCCAAGAGGTACTAAAAACTTAATGTGTGATTAAAAACTTTAGGTTTGTAATGAAAATGCATGTGTGAGCCAAACATTATTATTATACATAAACGCCGTGCAAGCTCACTGAAGCAAAATTTTGTACCTTAGCTAGTTGAAGAGCGCTTCAACTCTGGCTTATGGCGTAACAAGAGATAATCTGTCCAGTTATATAGACGTCAGTGCCTACAACACTTCACAAAAACAAGAGTTTAATCCATCAACGGAATAAATTGCAAATATTCTTTCTAGTGAATTGACTTTCAAATATAAACAAAGCGAGTATATAGACCCCTTTTTTAAAATACTTAAAGAGGTGCTTAAAAGGGATCTTTCTAGATAGTAATATATATTCACCGAATACACCGTCGTTACATAGTTCTATAATACCTACAGCTGTTTTAAAGTACCTTGGTCGTGTAATTAAAACAAATATACAGTTCCTTTGTACAAACAAGGTACACTCCCATTCAAAAAAAATGACCAAACCTGAAATGCTAATTTTCTTAAATTTCATAAAACTCCTCACTTTTGTAACTCTCTGTATAATGTATAATTTTATTTATTTATATACAAAGATAAGTAGTATATTTTTTAAGTGTGTAAAAAAGAAATAGAAGTATAAACTGAATTTATATGTTTTATTTGACAGTGACAGAGTGAGAATTTAAAAAATATATGTAATGTTAATACACATGTTAAGTGTTATATCTTACTCTTACGTATAAAAATTAAATAAAATGTTGTATCTGCTACTACAAGAATAATCAAAATTGTGAAAGACTGATTCGCTTTAGGTCTGTTCATTTTTTTTGAACGGGAGTGTACACCATCCCTCCCCCATACTTTAAAGGAATCATTATTTTTAACAGGAATAAAAGGATTTAATAACAACAGCCGGTAAGACATTGAACTTTACATAATATTAACAGACCAATTATAATATTCTACTTAATTGAATATTTTATTTTTTTATAAAAAAAGATTATTCAAATTATCAAGAATTATTTTTTATACTAAATATGCAAATTGGATGACATTTCTATAGGACGTTGAACAAACAGTAGGAGTTTTTATTATTGTTGTTATTATCGTTTACATAATATAAAAAAAGGGGTCTATATCGAATCGTTACCGTGTCAAGTATATCAAACAGAAGAAAAAAAATATTGTGTTGATGTATACACAGGTTGTTTTAAAAAAGATATGCGAAATGATAACACAAAGGTCTGTTTATCAGTCCGTACCAGTTTAAGTGGCCGAGCCATCTAAGGCGTTATGTCTGCGCAGTATGCCTACTTGGAAACTGGGAGGTTATGGGTTCGAATCCCGACATCGTCAGTTTATCAATTATTAAGAAAAAAAAAGGGATGGTTAATTGACTAAACTGTCGGCGTATGGACAAGAACGAAGTAACCGGCTATGCTTGAGAAGGTTTTCTGCAGTTTAATTCACGAACTCTAGATGAATATCGGCATAGTTCCTATTATAGTTGGCTGCAGCCGCACATCCCACCAATTCCTAGTCTATACACAAAAACTCCTTCCACTCCCCTCACATCCTTAGGCATCACAATGGACCTTATGGTCGAAGTGTCTAGGGCAGCCTCAACAATCTATCTATCTATCTATCTAAGGATTCCGTACAAAGAAGACTTCTGCTATTAAATATTTTACAATAGGGAATATGCATGCAAATTTTTGTTCACATTTATTTTCAGAATATGAAAATACTGTTAATATTGTAATAATATTTAAAAACGAAATTAAAATCCGACGAATATCAAGGAAGCTATAAGCTTTTAAAGATTATTATCTGTCTCTTTCTTGCAAAAATACTAAAAACGGAGTTTTACGTGTATTTTAAATGGTGAAAGTGTAATATGACGTCACATAACATATCAAAGGGCTATCACCCTCTTTGTCTAATCGGGAATTTCAATCATTCATATCTCACTTATTTTTAAAGTTATTTAAAAAGTAATTTTACCTTGATATTTGTCAAGTAAAAATGCTTCAATTCAAGCGAAAAAAAATTTTCATGCATATTCCCTAATGAAATAGTCTACTAGTTCATGGAAGAGGAACGTTGCTTTACGAGGCTTCTTTTACTAACCTGGAACGTACAGAACTGGGCTATGTTCCTAACCAGGCAGGTTGTTATTCTGCATGTTTCATTATTCGATTATTCGTGACTTGATTGTAAAGTTTCTACTTTTTTTTCTAGACCCTTTATATCAATCCCAAAAGGACAAGGAATTTGTATATAGACCAGGAATTGGTAGGTTGTCCGACTTTGATAGAATCTATATCGATATTCATCTGGAGTTTGTGAATGTTACTTTCGTTCCTACTATAGTGACAATCACACCCTATACAGGATGGCCCGTAAGTAGTCGAGTTCCATAAGAGGGTAGGTAGAGGGTACGATTTTGGAACTGAAAAGTCCTTTTTTATTAGACGCACCGTTAATTAATTAAGGGAACTAGGTTGAAACCAGAGTTACAAAAAGTTCATTTTTTTGATAATTAATTTTTGATTTAATTATCAATTTTTGGAAAAATGTATTGCTTAAATTTTTCAAATTATTAATTCCTTGAAAAGTGCATTAATTAAATTTATTTATTTTTTTGAAAAATGTAATAAATAAATTTGTTTTAATAATAAATTTTTAAAAAAAATGCGCAAATTAAATTCGATAAATTATAAAGTTTTCTCAAAAGTACATGAATAAAATTATTTTATTGATTAATATTTTTAATAATGCAATAATTAAATTTTTGGAATTATCAACTTTTAGACAAATCTCAAGATATGCACTCCCATAAAACAAAGATCCCACCCCTTAAATTTCACTTTTCTGTTTTTGTGGATACGAGCGACAGACAAAATTCACAGTAGCTTTGGGACACATAGCTGCAAGCTTTACATATTCTTTGGTTTCAACCTAGTTTCCTTAATTAATAAATAATTAATTAACGGTGCGTCTAATAAAAAAATGTCTCAGGACTTTTCGTTCCATAATCGTACCACCTCTTATGGAACTCGACTACTTATGGAACATCCTGTATATGTGATTACACTAAGGCTAGGTATTACAGATAAGATATGCAATACATACATACATCGATATTTGTCCGCATTCGAAGCGAACATACACGCCACACCAACTTTATCACACTACTGAATGTCATTTAATTTGAATATCATCACCGTATACACATCGTATACACATACATATACACTCCCGTTCAATAAAATTGAACCAACCTGAAATGTTAATTTTCTTACATGTCATAAAACTCCTCACTTTTGTAACTCTCTGTATAATGATTTATTTATAAACAAAGATAAGTAGTATATTATTTAAATGTGAAAAAAGAAATGGCAGTTTTATATTTTTAACCCGACTTCAAAAAGGAGGATGGTTCTCAATTCGTCTGTTTTTTTTGTTCATGTGTGTCACCTCAGAACTCCATCATTTATGAACCGATTTTGAATTTTTGTTTTTGTTTTAAAAGGTTTGGTTTCCTATTGGTCCTATTGGCACCAAATCGCATTCTGATGAGGGCATCCCCGGGAAATCGAGGAAAATCTCCATTTAATGTGATAATCGATTTCTGCGAAATTATTTTTTTTTTGATAGGGTATACTCATTTATAATGGGAAAATAAGAAAATTTTTTTAAAAACCGACTTCAAAAAAAATTTTTTACAAAAAAAAACCGACCCAAAAAAAAAATTTTTACAAAAAAAAAAACAAAATGCTTGTAAAAAAACTGAAAATCTGTTATGAAAAAATGCACTAAAAATTAAAAAAAAACGGATAAAAAAAATGTATTATAAAAAAATGCACTAAAAGTTAGTAGGTCGTTTAGTTGGTCTACCCATATTTAGACGGTGGTGTCCAAAAGTTATGTGAATTTCTCTATGCTGACACCGACTCCAAAAATAACAATAATCCTACATATATATTTAAAATTTTTGCTTAGGTGAACTAAAATTGGCACAAGAATATGCAATTATTTTGTTAGTTGTTAGTGCATTTTTTGTTATAGAATATTTGATTTTTGAAGTCGGATGTCCATTTTGTCAAAATATTTTTTATATATTTATGTAAACAAGTCAGTGATAGAATAAGAATATATAATGTAAATGCATGTTAAGTGTTATATCTCCCTTTTACGTATAAAAATTAAATAAAATGTTGTATCTATCAAAAATATTTCGGTTTTCAGGTCGGTTCAATTTTATTGAACGAGAGTGTATATAGTTCAACAATATCATATTATTTTATTGTGTTTTCTTTGTCAACATATTCGTTATGGATACTACATACATAAAAAAAAAAATGTATGAAAAATTATTACATCGGGAAACAACATCATGTTCACAAACGACAGAAAAAATAATGAATGTCATTTAAATGTCTCTTGTTTACATAAATTTTCCAATGTGTATAATATGAAGAAAAAATATGAATAATACCACTCCTTTATTTAAATGCAATTAAAAAATGCGTTAGTGAAAAAAAAAATCGTGAGGATATTATACAGCTGTCAACTGACATAAAAAATGAGACCATTTTCATGACAATGAAATTCAGTAGAAATACTTTTATTGTACATTGATGTTGTACTTGTAGGAATTTACCAAGATATTTAGGTACACTCTACCTAAAATCCCGGTTAATAAAGATTATTAATAAAATAAGAGTGTAACCTAGGAACTGTTTGTTACGCTCTCCACGGTTTTACTTGGGTCTAATCAAAGTGTAGTCAGATTGATTCATAATATTATTATACAATAAAACCGTTAATTATTAGTTTGTCAAGAACTTCAAGAAATTCACAATATTAGTAAAATGAATCTTCAGAAATCAGCTGAATTTTTTTGAGAATTTATCACCATGGCGTTTTTGAGAATATCGTTATGTAAGTTGAAGAAATTTAACATGCATCTTCATAAACATGGTGAAATAAAATGCACGATTCCGACTGTTTTTACTTCGAACTCTTTCAATATAGTCACACGGTTGTTCTGAAATTCGACACATACTTTTCTCAATTCCTTAAAAATATTTTCCCTTAAAACTTTGGGAGAATGACCATCGGGTTGTTAAGTTTTTTGATAAAATATGCGTAAAAAAGTGCATTATTTTCATGTCCACAGCAGAAGGTTATTTTTTATGGTTCAGTTGGCATCATGAGTACCGGCGCGCTGTTTGAAAGTCGTTTGAAATTATATACTAGTATATGTATGATGACTAGTATATGCATGATAATATGTTATGTGATGAATGGGAACACTGACGACAACGGACAGCTGTTTTCAAAAACGCGCAGCAGTACCAAATGCTACATTTCAATATTTGATTCGACACGAGACGAGATTGTCTGTTCCTTGACGAGAATTACAACAAATTTTCTCTTGACATAGAAAGCAAACCGAGACGAAAATATACGAACAAAATTTGAGACGCGATGAGGAAGATGCGGCAACACTAAAGAACGTATTTGGATCCAAAATTGGATAAATATATTTTTATTTTTATATCATAAAAATCTGTGCGCATATGTCGTTGTTGTTGTCTGACAATATTATTCTCATCAATTTATCTAGTAGATATTTACTGAGTACACAGAACATAATATCTATAATATGTTTGATAATACATATATGTTATTCTACAGGGTGAGTGGGAGGAAGGGACCAAAGTTCAGGAGTGTATTGTACACGTAAAATTAATTTAACATTAGTGAAAATAACAACTAACTGATTTAATTGCTTACATACCCGGTTTTTACTGAATTAATGAAAAAAACTCTCAAACAAACGTTTATTTAAAAAAAAGAACATTTTTTGTTTTTAAATTTATATTCTATCTCATACGGTTTCAAAGAGAGACAATTTTGCCCAAACATGGTCCGATTTTGCCCATTCACGAACTTGACCTTGAGTTATCGTGTTCACGGACAGACGGACGACTTAGACATAAATGTTTTGGTACCTATGCCAAACATTTATACCTGTGATCAATATTTTCAAGCGTTACAAAGTCGGGACTAAATTTAATACACCTTGTATATTTACATATACCGGGTAAAAAATCTTATCTTCTTATCCGAGACTCAAAAAAACAATTGATAACTTTGTTGTTCTGATAATGTGCCAACGCCTTGTGACAATTATTTCACGTTTAAGGATGTTCCAGCATACCACCACTTTTGGACAGATTTTACTGATTTTTTTTCACAGGCTAAAAATAACGTTTTCTAATAAATCTCGAAGTTTCGGAATTTTTGACCGTTTAGAACGCGAGATAATTAATATCAAAGTTATCATTCTGTCTTACTCTCTCTCATTAGAAGCATGGAAAACATCATGCCCGTCCAACTTTATTATCTGTTGTATTAGAAAAAATACTCGACAGAATTTTTTAAAAACTAGGAGAGTAAAGCTAAATATTTATTATATAAATTTTAAAAAAAAATCGTGTGTTACCGTTTTGTTTTCGAAAAGTTTAAAATTATATTTTTTCTTCAAAATAACATTATTTTGTATATGTGAACAGTGTATTTGTCTTTGTGTTGTATATGTGTGTTTATATATTTGTGCTATAATAAAATCAAACCGGTTTTTTGTGCTGATTATTACCAGTGCGTCCTTAATATACCTTGTGAATGCTGTAGATCGCATTCAAATTGGTGATTGAAAACACTTGTAATCAGAATGTTAGGTCCAAGACTCAAAAAAAAATTGATAACTTTGTTATTCTGATAATCGTGTCGACGCATTGTAACAGTTATTGAAGTTTATACAAAAAATATCAATCAAAAAATCGTATAAGAACGTATGCGTTTTTTTGCATTATTTTCACGTGTACAATACACTTCTAAAGATTGGTCCCCGTTACTCCTGACTCACCCTGTATATTATAATATTCTCTATTAAAATGACGACTCCAGTTTTCTTCGTTTATAACCTACAAATAACTACTACTTTAATAATAATATTTTATCTAAAATCATACAAATATGAGAAGCTAAACAGCAACAGAGAGTTTACTTACATATATTTCTATAGAGAGATAAAAATAATTTAACATTGTTTGATTTTCCCCTATTGATAAAAATTTATTTACATTTTGTCTTGTATATAAAATTATATATACTTCTTCTATATAGCAGCACATAGACCTTTTAATATATGTATGTGTGTGTATGTATGGATGTGTATATTGGAGGATGATTTTTGTATAACTTACTACTCTGGTGGCCATCAAAAGATGAAATTAAAAATTCTGGTAGAAAAGATATTTTTAATGTATTTAAATGAATTTGCGCTGCGCAGTACGCGCGCCGCTTGTGCGCATCGAATTCGATATATTTGTACGGACTTCTGAAGTCGATTTATTCAACGAACACTTTCTATGTTCGCAGTTCATATTTTGGAGGCGCATGTGATTATTGTTTTTTTTAAATATTAATTGAAATGTAGTATTCTATAACGGGTTTTTGTGATTGATTCAACTTCACTGCAATATGAATATATGTTCGTGGCTTTCCGTTCAATTCCAACGAACCAAAAACGAGCGGCGCGCACACCGCTCGGGGTTCGTGGCGCGTATATGTGGAAGCACCTTAATGTTAACATAGATTTTCCATATTTTGTGTTTTCTTTTTTCTCTAAACGACCCTTACCCCGCATCGATTCTATTCATTAAGGAACTTGGTCTTTGAAATACCAAAAGCATATCAGATACGAAAACATATATATATATATATATATATATATATATATATATATATATATATATACCGGTCACAGTTCGCCATGGACATTAATAAGATAAAAGTTAATTAAGATATATTTCCTAAAGAGAAGTGGTGTATTTATTCTGAGAAAATTCGTTAAGTTTTCGAATGTTTCAGCTTAATTGATTCTTTGACTATACTCAAAGGGCGGCCGGACTATCTTAAATAAAATATATATGATTATTTTTATAAGTTCAACCAATACACACAATAGACAATATTACTACATTCAAGAGAGATTTTTTTTTCATCATTTAGAGTATATTCTCAAACTGCCGAAAAAGTGTTCTTGAATAAATATTTACCTTGTAATAACAAGATCTGAAGATTTTCAAAATTTTTGTTGGTTCTTCAAGAATGTACAGTTATCAAAGTAAAGACGGTAGACATTTACCAACGTCCATTGAAGTTTTATTGAGAAATTGTCAATATTGCTTAAGATTGTGTTAAATATATTGTTTATAGTAATCTTGTAAAGTTCGCTGAGTATTTGTAAATAACACTTTTTACCAAAATTAAATAGTTTTTTTTCACCGAGTTCACAATCTTATAGTCAGTTCTCACAGCAAAAAATTGAAGGTACTAGAGTAAAAGTCTGCAAGCATGTTGGTTTCCATCTACCCTAATAACACCGCTCAAATAAGTTACGAGAATTCACATCACAAATGCGTGTCATTTTGTACTTTTCAGATTAAAGTAGGCCTAAAATAGATTGGGTCTATTTTAATTTACGTAGTGTATATCTATCTAAAGTAGGCTACAAACGAGGAACATTGTGCAGCAACATTGAACTCCACCTACAAAATATTTTGTGAGTTAAAAGTGAGGATAAATGACCAAATATGCCACCATATATTAATACTCCACCTACAAAATTTTTTGTAAGTTAAAAGTTAGGCTAAATGACCAAAAAATTTTACTTTCGGAATATTTTTTATGTATTATATATGCACTAGCGACCCAGCCCGGCTTCGCACGGTTATTTACACATACGAAATTTTAATTAGGATGTACTTTACATATACATCTTCCGGGAAAAAATTACCAACATGATTGTGAAAACCGTTTCAAAATCCGTTGAGTGGTTTAGAAGGAATTAGCGGATAAACAGACAGACAGACGCGAAGCGCGACTTCCTTTTATACTATGCATAGAATAATCTATTAAGGCTATTACACAATGAAAAAAATAAGGTATAATAGATAAGAAATAAGGAATAAGAAATAGCGGAATCCAGCAGATGGCAGAACTGTTGATCAATTCACAATTCAAATATAAGGAATAAGAAATAGCAACAGAATATCCGTCGCGTTGGATATCTGTTCCTTATTTCTTATTCCCAGCCAATCACACGTTTGGCTAGCAATGTTATCCGTCAATGCCACAGAGAACACTTGATCTCCAGTTGCCAAATATCTGTAAAATTAAATTATTAATAATATATCTGTCAAATAAATTAGGTATATAACAATTAGATTATGTTTTTGACATTCATGCACACACCAGCAACAGGCATTCAACCGCTGTGATTGGTTGAATATTGTAGCTTATCGCCCATTGTGTTTTGGTCGCTGTGCTGTTTCTTATTCCTTATTTCTTATACCTTATTTTTTTCATTGTGTAATGGCTTTAGTATTATTTACTGTAAACAGAATGTTCATCTTATTTGGCATATAAAATACGGTATACTTATTTAAAGAAATGGTATAAGGTATAACCTTGTAATTTTACATAAACAAATCGTAAATCATTATTTATAATAATCAATATATTAGTGAAAATTTGTACAATCATACATATTGGTCTCAATATTCAAGGTCATTATTAGCTGACACACACACATACACCTTGTCATAACACATTATTTAGTCTGTATTTTTGCATTATATTGAAAAAAATGAGTTTAAAAAATAAAATAAAAATTATTTTTTTTTTACAACTCTGTTCAAAATAGATGGGTTTTAATATTTTATATCTTCTATATTTATTCATGCACTAATTCAAATATAGATAAGATAAAACATTTTATGTGTAATAAATACAAAAATTCATTTATATTTTATAAATGAATTTAAAATTATCATATGTGTAATAATACTTTAAAAATACAGTATGTAACAAATTAATTAAATTTTTTGTTCACAGTCATGTTACCTTAGATAGATATATACCAGAGGTGGGCACAGACAGCTCGTCTGAGCCTTACGGGCTCTCCATAAGCTGGGTGAGAGTAAGTAAAGATGGTATGTTTTAAAGCAAGACGGAACGATGTTTCAATACAGGTTGTCCTACCGATTATTGCCCAATAATTATATAGTATCGTCTATAGTATAGTCAATATTTTATTTTTTTTGAAAAACAAATTATGCGAAAAATAATTTCCACTACTACAAAAAGTACTTTTCACTTTTTCAATTCAAAGTAGACTAACTCGAAGAACTCAAATTCCCACTTTATGTAAAATTTAACTTAATTCATCAAATTCCAAAGACACTATACTGAGCATACTTCATACGAAGAAAAAGTAATTAAATCAGGTAAATAATTCTTTATTAGTTCTCGGATATGAATAGTAAAATATTTAGACAAATTATTTGGAATTTCCAAAACTATATTTCTATTTAAATTATCCTTTGCAAAAATTTCCCTCTTTTATTACAATGGTCCAGCGGTAAACTTAAAGGTTCAAAAGATTTATATATATTTTTTATATATTTTTATTTTATTCATACACAAATATGATATATACTAAAAAGGTACATTTTATGACCCAAATTACCAGCGCAAAATTCCAGAGTATGTATTGAATGATTGTATGTATTATTTACTTTGTATAATAGTGACCATAAAAAAGATTTGGTATTATTATATTTTTTTCAGAAAATGTTTTAATTAAAAAAAGAAAATATTAATAATTGGCAGGTTACCCTGTATTAACTCTATCTCTCTTCCCTACCTCTCACTCAGAGCTTGGCCGAGTCAACTCCTGCCCACCTCTGCCTTAGATAGATATATACCGTCTGTTTAGTTTACATCTTCGTATAGTAGATCTCCCACAAGTATGAGAGAGTACATATGTATAAATTAAGCAATGTGTATGAGAAGGAGGTCTTATAGGTTTGAGTGGTTAATGACCACTCGAACAGTTATGAAAAATATGCTTGTTTATCAAACCTATAAGACCTCCTTCTCATACACATTGCTTAATGTATACATATGTACTCTGAATATGTACGCTGAAGCAATCCTTTCTCGAGTTCCTTCCGCGGTACAGAGTTGCTGTGTTTGGAATTCCTAAAAGAGATTCCGGGTCTTTGAAAGGTATTCCGAATTGCTTCTTTGCAAAGGTATATCTGTTTTCGTTTCCTTCGAACCCGCTGTTGTCTGGTATTCAGATCAATTTGACATTGTTCCGTTTTACCAGCTCCAGTAGTCCTTCTAGGCAATTCCTGACTACCCCTGAGGTAATAATACCTTATTACCACCAGTTCAATTAACGTTGATAAATAAAATAGTCCCATCACATCAGGTATCAGAATAAAAAACGTTTGAGTTATTAAAAAATATACTGACTAATTAGAAGTCCAAAATTTTGGGCTCTTGTAGGCAATCTTGGCAGTATCCCTTTAAAGGCGTTAACAGAAGTCTGCTAGCATGGGCAAGTCTACAAGGATCAACCCTAATAGTTTGTACATTTAAGAATAATGTAAATGTTCTAACGACCTTTGGACACAGAAAACAAATTTTTTTAAGGCTACCCTCAAATAAGTGTTGCGAAGAGTAAATAAAATAGAACACTGGTTATCTTTTCTAGGAGATATCATATCAAAATCAAACCTTGTTTTCTTTTGTATATTTAGATGTGCCTGATATGAATCACTATTCAATGTAAAACATGGTGATATCTCAGTGAAATTTTATGGAGATTTTTTAAGAATAATTCCTAAAAAATGCACACAAATTTCCACATGAAGATGTATTTGTTAAAAAAATTTTAACATCTTGAAATTCAAGTGATTATATGTAAGTAAGTAGACTTACATATAACCAGCTGGGTAGATACCCAACTGACTGTTTCACGAGGGATTCTGGGAGCGTTGTCAAATGCGTTCATGACTGTACCGACCCAACGTCCTAAACAAAATTGTGTACTAAAGGAATTTCAAGACATTCTGTTTGTGTCTTAACAATTTCGATTTTCTAGAATTGGTTCCTTTCTTTGACTTGATTTTTTTTTTGGAACTACAATAAAACACATTGAAAATACACCTGCATGTATTTTACAAAAGAATTATTCATAAAAAATATGTTAAGTTATTTGTTGAATATCTTACAAACTCTGTTGCATTAAATTTAAGGCTTTAAGTTGATAAACAAACATTCTTTGCCTTGTTATCACAATGGTTGGTTGGTTATGTCATAAAGTAATAAAATTTTTTTTTACACCTGATGACAACATAAACAAATACTAATATAAATTTTGTTGAATGTTCGATGTCTCCATGCGATCGATATATCTAATATATTTAAATAAATTATCTTTTATTTCCAAAATTTTAGGGAAAAAAAGGAAATGCAACTATTCATTGCTAAATTTTAGGAAAAATCATCCTTAAGGATGTACGAGCGCTGATGTATAGTCTTATATAGAACATTCATAAAATCCACAATAATGCTTATTATTTTTTGTTGGACCTAAGTTAAAATTAAAATTTAATTTAGGTCCGTCATACCGGGCCTCACAAAAAAGGTATTTAAGAAAACAGCTAACCGGCTACTGCCGACAAAAATAAAATTTGCCCGAAATCTCTGTTCTTTTCTTAAATATAATTCAATTTCCCACCGCTTCCACTTCTTCTCAATATTTATCAACACTTCCACCAAATTTCTATTTCATGGAATATTTTCGAATTCCATCTTTATTGAACGATAAACTTTATTGCATTGTCACGTGACCTATACAAATGTCAAAGTGCTACTCACTGCAGTGATTCTCAACCTTTTTTTTGAGCTCGACACACTTTTAACGATTTCAAAATTTGACGGCACACAAAGAAAAAGATAAGTTTAAAAGTTATTTACTTACCTATAATACACTGTGTAAAATAGTTTATGATCATAATTTTGAATGTAAAATAAAATAATATGTACTACAAAAACAACAGTACGTTTATTAAGGGATTCATTACAAGTTAATAATAAGAATACTTTTAATGAGACATTTGAGCTTGATGTTTTTTTGATAATTTCATTTATATTTGGTCGTAAAAATGACAATGCTACTCTCATATCGTCTTCTACATTTAACAGTCTCGATCTTTTTTTCGTTTTTATGTTGGTTAATACTTTACTCTATACATTTCTAAAATTTGGTGACACACATAAGTGCTGCGGCACTTAGAACACTTTAAGAATTTGGCGGCACCCGTAAGTGCTGCGGCACAGAGAATAATCACTGTGCTAGACCAATTAGAATTAGTTGAAAATTTAATTATAAAACTTTTCCCTCGCAAACAACCAAACGAAATAGTGAGAATTTAATGATCCAGTAAATCAAATACTCTCTGTATATACTCACGTTCCCCAAACCAATATATGTGTTATAAATGTGGCTCCCGCTGTTTCTTGACGGTTTAAACCAGAGGTGGGCAGGAGATGACTCGGTCAAGCTCCAAGAGAGATAGAGTTAATACAGGGTAACCTACCAATTATTAATATTTTCTTTTTTTAATTAAAACATTTTCTGAAAAAAATATAATAATACCAAATCTTTTTTATGGTCACTATTATACAAAGTAAATAATACAAGCAATCATTCAATACATACTCTGGAATTTTGGGCTGGTAATTAGGGTCATTAAATGTACCTTTTTAGTATATATCATATTTGTGTATGAATAAAATAAAAATATATAAAAAATATATATAAATCTTTTGAACCTTTAAGTTTACCGCTGGACCATTGTAATAATAGAGGGAAATTTTTGCAAAGAATAACTTTAAATAGAATTAAAGTTTTGAAAATTCCAAATGATTTGTCTAAATATTTTACTATTCATATCCGAGAACAAATAAAGAATTATTTACCTGATTTAATTATTTTTTCTTCGTATGGAGTATGCTCAGTATAGTGTCATGGGAATTTGATGAATTAAGTTAAATTTTACATAAAGTGGGAATTTGAGTTCTTCGAGTTAGTCTACTTTGAATTGAGAAAGTGAAAAGTACTATTTGTAGTAGTGGAAATTATTTTTCGCATAATTTGTTTTTCAAAAAAAATAAAAGTAGTGAATTTAATAATGGAGAAGACATCGCAAGCAGTCTTGGATAAGTTCAGATTATTATTATTATTGTTATTATTATCATTATTGTTATTATTATTATTATGTTTTTTGGTGTATCTCTCCATACTGTAAAAGATATTATTTAAACAATATTTTATAAAACTATTTCTAAATTGATTGAATAAATTATTGGGCAATAATCGGTAGGACAACCTGTATTGAAACATCGTTCCGTCTTGCTTCAAAACATACCTTCTTTACTTACTCTCACCCAGCTTATGGAGAGCTCGTAAGGCTCAGACGAGCTGTCTGTGCCCACCTCTGGTTTAAACTTTAAAAAACTTATACCCATTATTACTATGATTTGCAAAAGAAAGGAAAATCTTTTACCTGATTTTGAGGATAACAATAACAACAAAATCGATGCTCTTTTAAAGATCATTACAAATTAGTACGTATGTACAATGGACCACAAAAGTTGATGTCAGTTTTTAAACTTTTATAATTGATTTGTACCTTATTTAAACGGTTTTCGAAAAAAATTTTCAAATAAAAGTTGTTACTATATTTCTAATGAACAACTTTTATCCGAAGTATTTTTTCGAAAACCGAATCAATAAGGTACAAATCAATTATAAAATTTTAAAAAAAATTTACATCAACTTTTTTGGTCCATAGTACATATATACAGATATTTGTATACACTACGTAAATTAAAATAGACCCAATAGCAACATTGTGTAGTGCAGAGGTGGGCACAGACAGCTCGTCTGAGCCTTACGAGCTCTCCATAAGCTGGGTGAGAGTAAGTAAAGAAGGATGTTTTGAAGCAAGACGGAACGATGTTTCAATACAGGTTGTCCTACCGATTATTGCCTAATAATTTATTCAATCAATTTAGAAATAGTTTTATAAAATATTTATTGTTTAAATAATATCTTTTACAGTATGCAGAGATACACCAAAAAACATAATAATAATAATAATAATAACAATAATGATAATAATAACAATAATAATAATAATCTGAACTTATCCAAGACTGCTTGCGATGTCTTCTCCATTATTAAATTCACTACTTTTATTTTTTTTGAAAAACAAATTATGCGAAAAATAATTTCCACTACTACAAATAGTACTTTTCACTTTTTCAATTCAAAGTAGACTAACTCGAAGAACTCAAATTCCCACTTTATGTAAAATTTAACTTAATTCATCAAATTCCCATGACACTATACTGAGCATACTCCATACGAAGAAAAAATAATTAAATCAGGTAAATAATTCTTTATTAGTTCTCGGATATGAATAGTAAAATATTTAGACAAATCATTTGGAATTTCCAAAACTTTAATTCTATTTAAATTATCCTTTGCAAAAATTTCCCTCTTTTATTACAATGGTCCAGCGGTAAACTTAAAGGTTCAAAAGATTTATATATATTTTTTATATATTTTTATTTTATTCATACACAAATATGATATATACTAAAAAGGTACATTTTATGACCCTAATTACCAGCCCAAAATTCCAGAGTATGTATTGAATGATTGCTTGTATTATTTACTTTGTATAATAGTGATCATAAAAAAGATTTGGTATTATTATATTTTTTTCAGAAAATGTTTTAATTAAAAAAAGAAAATAGTAATAATTGGTAGGAGGTTACCCTGTATTAACTCTATCTCTCTTCCCTACCCTCACTCAGAGCTTGGCCGAGTCATCTCCTGCCCACCTCTGGTGTAGTGCATCTATCACTGTCTATGTACAGTATGCCATGATATGGTGTTACACTCACACGACAGACGACGGACAATTACGGCGATGTATACATGTACGAGTAAGATGCAACTATATATAAATGATTGTAGTTAGAGTGTGATAAGTATAATATAATAGTTATTTATGTTATAATACAATACTCAGATTGTTTAAGTGTGACAAAGTAAACCATATCATAGTACACTGCATATAGACAGCGATAGATACACTATACAGTATTCCAGATTGGATGTATTTTAAAAAACAAGCTGTATATACATCTAATACAGGTATATGTACGAGCTAATATGCGTTAAGAGGTTTTCTCACAAATTCATAATAATAACAAATACTATCCATAAATTTATTGAATACAATAACTATATGGAACTTATGCATATTCACACAGATAGGTTTGTTCTTTAAAACAGAGGTGGGCAGGAGTTGACTCGGCCAAGCTCTGAGTGAGAGGTAGGGAAGAGAGATAGAGTTAATACAGGGTAACCTACCAGTTATTAATATTTTCTTTTTTTAATTAAAACATTTTTATGGTCACTATTATACAAAGTAAATAATACATGCAATCATTCAATACATACTCTGGAATTTTGGGCTGGTAATTTGGGTCATAAAATGTACCTTTTTAGTATATATCATATTTGTGTATGAATAAAATAAAAATATATAAAAAATATATGTAAATCTTTTGAACCTTTAAGTTTACCGCTGGACCATTGTAATAAAAGAGGGAAATTTTTGCAAAGGATAATTTAAATAGAAATATAGTTTTGGAAATTCCAAATAATTTGTCTAAATATTTTACTATTCATATCCGAGAACTAATAAACAATTATTTACCTGATTTAATTATTTTTTCTTCGTATGGAGTATGCTCAGTATAGTGTCATGGGAATTTGATGAATTAAGTTAAATTTTACATAAAGTGGGAATTTGAGTTCTTCGAGTTAGTCTACTTTGAATTGAAAAAGTGAAAATTTGTTATCGCATAATTTGTTTTTCAAAAAAAATAAAAGTAGTGAATTTAATAATGGAGAAGACATCGCAAGCAGTCTTGGATAAGTTCAGATTATTGTTATTATTATCATTATTGTTATTATTATTATTATTATTATGTTTTTTGGTGTATCTCTCCATACTGTAAAAGATATTATTTAAACAATAAATATTTTATAAAACTATTTCTAAATTGATTGAATAAATTATTGGGCAATAATCGGTAGGACAACCTGTATTGAAACATCGTTCCGTCTTGCTTCAAAACATACCTTCTTTACTTACTCTCACCCAGCTTATGGAGAGCCCGTAAGGCTCAGACAAGCTGTCTGCGCCCGCCTCTGCTTTAAAAGAATAGAGTTAATTCTCTAAAGTCTAAGATGCTGCTGCGAAGGAAGAAATTCTTTTTTTTTGTTCTGAGATCTGTATAGTTAACAATTACCTGGAAGTAGTCGACAGCTATAATCAGTTAAGTATATTTCAATATAAAAACTTTTATGTATAGACTAGATTGCGCGGTGTGTTGCTCAGGTATTCGAAATATAGAATTTAAACTTTAAAATAAACAACATTAGGAATGTTATCAGTTTGAGAATGGTCATATAGACCGAAACATATTGCTATTATATATTTAATAATAATTATATTGGGTTTTACCTCCGCTCCTCAGACTGCATGGTCTATAACATCATTATGTTTAACCTTTTTATGAATTCTTTAACGATACATTTTTATATGTTGTGAGTGGAGGGCAAGGAATTTGTATGTAGACTAGGGATTGGTAGGTTGTGCGGCTGCAGCCATTTTGATAAGAACTAGGCCGATATTCATCTGGAGTTCGTGAAGGGAAACTGCAAAAAACCTTCAAAAGCATAGACGGTTACTTCATTCTTGACAAATTGCCGCCACTGGGAATCGAACCCATAACTTTCCAGATCCAAGCAGGCAGATCTTTGGGCTGGTCGTAAAATTTGAAGGATTTATTTCTTCAGTAATCATAATTGACCTTCATAAAGTAAAGCTCTTGTAATGTACTCACGGCTAGATCTTGGACTAATATCTAGACGCCTTTAGTGTAATACACATGTCCCTAGGTTACACTTGGTAACGATCAGCAAACCTGTATATTGATTATTAAATATTGAGGCTAAAATAAACACTGGTCCACAAATTTGTATTTTATTCATCATTCTTATTCACCTGGGTCTTAGATTGAATATACTAGGGTATCTGGGTATATTCTTACACTCGCTACAATAAATTATCACAGTGACCCTGAAAACTATGGCAACACTCATATGGTTCGTTTTCGATTCGTTTTACTTGCCATTCCGTTCCAAATCCATTCTGCAGGAGTGATATGAGTGCTTTCCCCTTCGGACAAGAGGTTTAGGAGACGAATCTTTCTCTTCTTTAGGATATATAGTTTGGGTTAAATTATGGAGATTAGTTTCATTTGAATGAATTTTTCCTGTCAGTTGTTCAAGACGAAGTCGGTATGCCAACACTAAAGATTAAGAAAAGAACAGGTCTTGCATTTACATGTATCCATAAAAATACGTATTTTTCTAAAGCGCACGTTTTAATCTTTAAAGATTTCTGAAATTTATATCCCTGTAAGATGTATCGTGTTAAAAATTTCTTGCACACCTTTGAAATAAGATCTATCTCGATACAAAATTTCCGAAGCATTTCAGTGTTTTAAATACATTTGGCCAAGCATAGAATAACGGGCACTGAACATTCCAGAAAATTTTCACTCACCTCTCATGCTGCAATTGTCAGTGAAAAACAAATCGTCAGCTCTTGGACTATGTCATACATAAAAGCCTCCATTGAAAAGACTTAATGAACAAATCTATAGAGATATTATCTCCAACCAAAAAAGGATATTATGCGATTGAGACAATTGATAGAGCTCTAGCTACACAGATTTACAATGAAGTACAATGAAGATCCTCTTTTGGGACATATATACACACAGATCCTTTTTCTTCATGTCTTTTGTATGAAACATTGGGTGTGGTATATTACATATAGTTTGTGTGTTTTTTTTTTTACATTTTGGTTTGTATTAAAGATATGCAACACAATAGATTTACCTGTGATTAACAAAACTTGAGTGATACAATAGAAAATTTACACATAAAAGCAATTTTATTTATAAATTATAATTTTTATATATTTGATACGGGATATGAAGGAATATTTAATTACTTATTCAATTTTAAATATTATTGAATATAACTGTTTTTTTTTTTTTTTGTATACAGTTGTTTTCAAACAGAATGAGCCTTCAAAATTAATGTGATATCGAGTGAATCGATATTTAGATACCTATGCATACAGTAAATATTCCCTGAGTTACCTGGTAACTACCTGCAAACTCATGATTCATTATTAGATATTCAGGCAAAAAGGAGTGATGATGGCATTATCGTGTACAGTAACCTGATAATAAGCCCTTGTCAAGTCAACCTACAAAACGATCTTTTTATCGTGTAATTTCACATTGAAATCGTATAAATGTGAAATTGGATATCTGTCAGGTTCCGTGATCGAATTCACACGTGAAACATTAAATCCAAAATGTTTTTTCTTTCAAATGCTACACCGATGACTACTCCTGAAGGAGTCTACATAGAAGTTCTTAACTACAGGAATCAAATATTAGTTAATACTAACTCGATAGGTAAAACTGAAATTTAGATATAGCCATCCTCTAGATAGTCGATCAAGGCGCTGACTTAGAGAATCCTTCTAATCTTTGTATATTCAGATTTCTTTTGAGGTTGCTGAGAATAACGCATATGTCGGGAATAGCTCTGGAAGGGAGAATATGGAAAAAGCTACGATTTAAAGGATCTCCCTGGAAGATACTTAGGAGACAGTCGAAGAATCAAAAACTATCAGCAAAAATGGCATAGGACACGCATTACTTTGAGCAAAATTAGATTACCACAACTGTGGGAATTTTCATAGTATATTGCAAACACAGAATGTATCATAATTTAGAAAAAGTTGGATCTGAAAAGTCAGGAATTATGTAGAAACGTAGGGGAAACTTTGGAACTTCTCCTGATGAAATACAGTCCTATTACACGCATTAAGAAAAGGAAACTTTTATCTCTTAAAGCATTCCAACTCTACCATGAATCGTTTCAGCAGATACCACACGGAAACGAATAACTTCATAACGTATTCATTCTATGAAGTACGATGGCATTTATATCTTTTACTTGGCCCTATAAAGTTTATTTTTTTGACATTGTGTGGTTGGTTCAATCCATATTTTATGGGCTCTTCAAACAATATATACGTAATTATTGTCGATAATAAAACGGGTACATATACTTAAAAAAATTATATATTACTCAAAAAAAAAAAACGAAATTATTATTATGTGGTCGGTCACTGGTCAATATTATGGATTATTACCCACGTGAATAATAAATTCTTAACTTCTGTGTTAATGTCATCTTCACTAAAAATAAAAGAATGTTATTGGTGGACCACCCACATATCTGTGAAGGAGACCCAGTCTTTTTGTTTTTAAATAAAAAAATGTTACAAAAAAATAAAACAACATATTGTTTTAAAATCAGGGTTGATCAACTTATTCTTAACTTTTTAGGCACTTGGAATGTGATATCGGATAAAGTATAATTCGCTTTCAGTTAGAATGTTTCGGGTGTGTTGAGAGTCTTAAGCAATTTATTAGCATGGTGATTACATAGATTACATTCTGAATGCCAGGACATTAGAAACTAGTTGTATCTTACATCAAGCAACACCAAAGAACTAGAACCGCAAAAGATACAAAACCTGTATTGGCCAGAATCCCATGTCCATAAGAGGTCGGTAAAAAAGGCCTAGAAAGGCCTACTTGTCAGGCTTCGATCTCTCCTCAGCCACTACTACTATTACATATACCACCTTGATTGATTGATTAATATCGGGGTAAAAACTATTGCACTTAGACCTTATGGTCCATTGTGCTCCCCCTTCTGCCTCAGCCCGACGAGACTCGCTTCTCCCATATGTTGACAATAGCCTGGAGCTTGCTGATCAGGTCCTCCCGAAGGTTCATATATTCGGGGTGAGATGCACCGAATATCCTGTATCTGCTGTAACCCAGAGGTTCGCAGTCAAAGATTAGTGACTGGAATGTTCTTCCTCCTCGCCACACCATCTGCACATAATAGACCCGTTATGAAGTCCCATTGTTTGCAGATGAATCTGCAGGGGACAATCCGGTAACTCTCCGCGGTTGCATTCTGTTTAGCCTCAGTGTATTGAGAAATAGCCTGTTTGTTGCACTCTGAAGCAGTACCTTCCGAGCTCTTGCCGCGGTACTTTTTCCCAGTGATCACGGTATTAAACATTTGACCACTCGTTGATCACCTGTTTACATGCAGTCCTTGGAATTCCTAAGATAGGCTCTGAGCCAGTAAATGGTGCATATACCACCTTAAGCGTGTTCTGAGTTCTGACATGTATCCAGCAAGTTTTTTTTTAATAATTTAACATGGAAGCGATATCGTGTCGATTTAACATTTAGCAACGAAGATAATAAGAAATCGTGTTACAAAAAAAAAAATGAATATAAAAAAAGACTGTTCAACCTTGGAAACGAAGCAATAATACTGACTTATGATGAGTGCCTCACCTTCACAGAAGCATACACATAATACACATACACTGACACAAAACCAATAGTTTGAATTGTCTAGATACTGTCTACAAAAATAACAACAACCACCTCAAAAACACCCTCCATCTCCGGCCGCACCAACTCAGTTGAGGCATCGTCAACTCTAAACAATATATATACATGTAAAGTATTATTACATCGACTTGAACATATCTTTTAACAAATACCGTAATGTATTTGTGTACAGACAGAACTTTTTATTATTTTCTCATTGAAACTGTCAGTTTAAATTAAACTTTTTTGATAAGCCGATATACGAACGAAAAAAATGTTGAATGTCTTTAGTTTTTATTTTTTTTTCATTACAGAAAGTGGTATTTTAAATTGTTAACTATTTTGTTTTGTAAATTAAAAAGTGAAAAGGTAATAGGGAATATGCATGAACATTTTTTTTCACATTTATTTTCAGAATATGAAAATACTGTTAATACTGTAATAATATTTAAAAACAAAATTAAAATCCGACAAATATCAAGGAAGCTATAAGCTTTTAAAGATTATTATCTGTCTCTTTCTTGAAAAATACTAAAAACGGAGTTTAACGTGTATTTTAAATGGTGAAAGTGTAATATGACGTCACATAATATATCAAGAGGGCTATCACCCTCTTTGTCTAATCGAGAATTTCAATCATTCATATCTCGCTTATTTTTAAAGTTATTTAAAAAGTAATTTTACTTTGATATTTGTCAAGTAAAAAACATGCTTCAATTCAAGTGAAAAAAAATTTTCATGCATATTCCCTATTGCATTAAGTTTCTTTCAAATTCACTGACGACTCGAAAAATCCTGAAGGAGTTTACGTAAATGTTCTTAAGTACTGGAACCAGATGTTAGTTAATACCAATTTGCCATTGTAGTGGACTTGCTGCTAAATCTCAATACTCTTTCTTATTTAGATACCTTTGTGTAATCACTACGTATACCACCTGTTACTTAGGTAAGTATATGTTTATTACCTCAGTAACTATGAATAAACAAATTCAGACATTTTTATATCTTTAAAAACAAAGATTAGATTCAAATCAAAATTGTCTATTTATATATAAATTTAAATTGTTGGTTTTAGATACTGCATTCATTTAATTCTTCCTGTTCTCCTACAAAGTCAATCGATCTATCCATATCCAGATATGACAATCCTATAGATTGCTCATCAAGGCGCTAACTTAGGGAAATCTTCTACTTTGTAGAATCAGATCTCTTTTGAGGATACTGAGAATAGCATCTACCTATCGGGAAGAGTCTGGAAAGAAGAATGAGGCAAAAGCCACAGCGACGGATTAGAGGAACCTCCCATAGATATTTAACCATAAAATATTTAACGAGAAAATCAAAGAATCGAAAATGACCACCAAAAAAGGCATAAGATACGCATTACCTTGAGCAAAATCAGATTACCACAACTGCTACGGCTATAAGTGTTATGACCACAGCTGTTATCTTTGGACCACAGCTGGAATCTTTGGACAAATCTAAATTCAAATCTTTTGGTCTGAGGCTCCCTGGATATGTAAGAACATTCAATATTTGGGATAATACCACCTTATGAAAAGAGAATTATCACTTCTGGATAATTTTACTTTTAGGGTTCCGGAACCAAACCAGGAACCCTTATAGTTTCAAAACGTCCGTTTATTTGTCACAGTGGTTTTTACTCGCATACTATTACTGCTATAAAGATGAATTCTGACATGGCCATGCAAATTTGTAACGCCTACAAAGTTGTGAAATAAAATCGTGGAAAAAAGCCTTTTTGAACGTATCTCCCTTATACATAAAATTGGGATGAAAGTATATTAAACGATGTTGAAAGAGAAATTATTACAGATAAATACGCCTTACTAGTTTACGAGTAAGCCTTTTTTCATCTAAAGTCTTGAGGCATCAATAGTTATAATTTGATAAGATAAAGAAAGATATGATCTTTGCAACTCTTTAATTTTCAACTTCAATTGTAATAATGCGAATCACTACTCTAACCTTAAATTTGGAAGATATGGGCTCGGGGATGATTTATATTTCACGTAGATAAATCCACAAGTATTGACATTTCAATAGAAATTTTCAATATTTAATGCAATTCATTTAATCGTTGAATACGATTCCAACACATTACCATTTGATTTAATGACGCGCATTTTTTCGCAACAAAAGATCGTTGATGTATTAATCTGTAAAATTTCCAATTATATATATATTTTTTTTTTTGGATTTAATGAGATGGAATGTTTTTGAATACAAAATTATAATAATATGGAATGCAAATTATATTTTTGCAATATATATATATATATATATATATATATATATATATATAATATAAATCACTACCAAAACAGAAGTGAATTCAACAAAATTCCACAATATAATTGGCTAAAATAACTGGTCAGTATAAAAATTACAGGTATAAGAGAGGTATTATATATATATATATATATTGAATAGTGTATTTTTATAAATAAACATGACTTATGGATCGAGTCCGTCTCTCAACTCTAAGTTAACACAACATAATACAAAGAGTATATTATATTGTTTGTTCTTTAATATACAGAGAGGTTCTTATTGAGCTTCGATTTGTTATCCAAACGTGTATATTAGGTCAGAGGGAGGTTATCTTTCAGGCTATATTGCGTCAACTACTGTCAATTTACAAATAGAATCAGGGGTAAGTCTGGTAAAGAGCATTTGTACCACGAATCAGGAGTCCTATGATCTTGAAAAACGGTTACGGATATCTCTTGGCGACACTTCATTGATTTTATCTAATTGGAGATCTGATCATTCCAAATGATAGTATCCTTGGAAAGAGAGACTTTCGCATTCGCGCAGAATGTCAATTCCGGTTTTCTCCTTTTCATGACAAAATCTGTAGACATCATTTCCTATGAGATTGATTTTGTGCAGATGTTGTTTGAGTTTGTAGTAGCCAGTACGAAGCTTTTTCCATGAGAAGCTTTTTGTAAAAGTATTTGCATGATCTTGGTTAAGAGTATTTACCCAAGAACGGTTGGACTCTTGTACCGGCCATTCTTTTATTTTATTATGTCTTTCGGCACTCTAAGAAACCGATCTGGATCAGGCAATAGATAGATAGATAGATACATCTTGGGGTCTAAAAAGAATAGCAGTTCGACCTTATGGTCCACTGTGCTCCCCATTCTACTTCAGTCTGATGAGATTCGCTTCTTCCATATGTTGGCAATAGCCAGGAACTTGCTTATCAGGTCCTCCCAAAGGTTCATATATTCGAGGTGAAATGCACCGAATACCCCGTATCTGCTGTAACCTAGAGGTTCGCTGCCAAAGATAATGTGGCCGGATGTTTCTTCCTTCTCGCCACACAATCTGCACATATTGGATCCGTTATGGATGGACTAGGCAATAGTGAATTGTGAAGGCACCCAGCTAATAGTGAAATTTTTCAGTGAGTCAATACACTTAAGGACAATATTGGAATTTATTTCAGGTGGACTTAACGTTTTAAGCTTGGTCTGACTATCGGGTAAAATATATATTATTCGACCATTGTAGTTTCGCTGAAGGTTCTAGATTGTACATCTATTTATGGCAAACATTTCAGTCTGGAATAGCGAAGCGTATTTACCAAGACTGATATAGATATTCGTTAATTGATTTAACAGTCAACGTATGGACAAGAACGAAGTAACAATTGATGAAACAACAGATGAATATTGACGTCATAGTTCCTATCAAAGTCAGCTGCAGCCCGCACAACCTACCAATTTCTGGCCTGCATATAATTTCTTTTCCTCAACTCACATCATTAAATGTACGAAATTTGATATAAATAAACGTTGAAAATTTATAATGATGTGGATGGCGTGTGTTATGAGTCTCATAAAACGAAGGTAAAACCCCATTATTCATAGGACAATAATATTAGCTAAAAAAGAATTCGAACTTCAATGTTTTCTTTTTCTCTACCTTCACGAAGAACTCAGAGCAAACTGCCTTTATATTCTACCCCACAGTGTACATATTTTTAACAACCACCTTGTCAATTGGTATAGCCTACACACAAAACACACAAATAGAGTAAAGGCGGTATCATGGGCGATGTATGTAATGAATACCCTTTGAAGAATCCTTAACACTGAAAAAAAATGCAGTTTATAAAATTCCAACTGCATTTCTGCAAGATCTATCCAAATCCAACTGATTGATCTTATACAGAATGAAAATCAATCCAATAATACCATCTTTACCCTACAATCATAAAACTACACAAAACCGATAATAATATATATAGCACCGTAAGTAAGTATTACACTCGTGTGATGGCAATGATATTGGTTTGGTTGCAACGGGAGAGAGTTTATTAGAGTCAAGTTATACGACTGACCTCTATGTAAATTGGACACATTATCCTATGTTACCCCATGAACCCCAATTAAAGCGCTACTCAACTAGCCAAGACGTGGTTGTATGGCCCTTGTGAGAGTATGTATTATTGCATATTTTACACTAAGATTTATCTCGGACATACTCATCTAAATAAGACTAAATCACACTTAACGTCAGTGGTGTCATTGTTGATTCACTTGTCAAATAGATTATTCAAGGCAAAACACTCAAACAATAATTATTAATTAAATTAAATACTGATATGAAAAAATTAACTCGTAAACTAGGAATCGAACCTCGGGCCTCTGGATATCTAGTCCAGTATGCTTCCGCTACACCAAAGACGACTGTGACGTAATAACCAACTTTTTCATATTATTCTTATTTTTTATTTATTTAGACAGTATTACTTCTGTTGAAGTGATTTATTTATTTAATATTTGTTTATTTGTGTATACTTAAGCGTCAACATAACGATGTTTGTCCAAATTCCTTTCGGTTACGTATGACAAACTGTAGAAGACTTTTATGTCACAGTCGTCTTTGGTGTAGCGGAAGCATACTGGACTTCAGAGGCCCGAGGTTCGATTCCTAGTTGACGAGCTAATTTTTTCATATCAAAATTTAATTTAATTAAAAATTCAATGACAATGAAATTTGTCGGAGTATACGCTAAAGTCTTCTACAGTTTGTCATACGTAACCGAAAGGAATTTGGACAAACATCGTTATGTTGACGCTTAAGTATACACAAATAAACAAATATTATATCAAACAATAATGTTAATTGTTGAAATGAATAAAAAAAATATCCATATAATAACACGTCTAAACACATTGTGATTTATTTACAATCACCAGTCCAAGTGGCCGAACGGCGTTATGTCTGCGCAGTATGCCTACTTGGAAACTGGGAGGTTATGGGTTCGAATCCCGACATCGGCAGTTTGTCAATTATTAAGAGAAAAAAAGGGTGGTTAATTGACTAAACTGTCGGCGTATGGACAAGAACGAAGTAACCGGCTATGCTTGAGAAAGTTTTCTACAGTTTCCTTCACGAACTCCAGATGAATATCGGCATAGTTCCTATCATAGTCGGCTGCAGCCGCATATCCTATCAATTCCTAGTCTATACACAAAACTTCCTTCCACTCCACTCACATCCTCACATCCTTAGGCATCACAATGGAACTTATGGTCGAAGTGTAGCCCGCCCAGGGCAGCCTGTACAATCTATCTCTCTTTCTCTATGTGCATTCAGAAATAATAATTAAAACAAATACATCCAAATTCGCCAAAGCTCCGTAAAAAGCATTGATTATTGCGGATGCTACAATTAATACGAAAGTTCCGCGATGGCGGAGATATGAATATCCGCAACATCCCTAGTTTAGACCAGAAGTGGGCGCAGACGGGTCGCCAGAGTCGAACGACTCTCCATAAGCTGGGTGAGAATAAATATGTTTACGATGTTTCAATACATATTGAAACATTGTTCCGTCTTACTTCAAAACATACCATTTTTATTTACTCTCACCCATCTTATGGAGAGTCGTTCGACTCCGGCGACTCGTCTGTGCCCACCTCTGGTTTAGACCCAATATAAGCATAATCTGTCTAGTTTATACAGAGGTCAGTAAGTTATACACAATAAATATATATACACATACTATAAAGATTGACGACTGGTTCCACAAACCTTGTATGGAATTCTCTTGGAGTGGTTAACCAGTCGTTAAAAAGAAGCAAACACTACTATAATACTACAACTATACAACTCAATGGTCTTGTTCTGCAACAAAACAGCCATCCACACACATGAAGTGCATTGCCATCATCATCATCATCATCAACATCATCTCATCTCTAACCATCAACAACAAACATCAGCCATAATAAGTTGTCCCATAATCAGTTATGCAGTTTTCTTTTTGCTTACTTATCTGCTTTGTTAAAGATGGAAACATTTATATATATATATATTATTAATATTAATAATTCTCTTATTGTTGTGTAGTTTATTGGTTTAGTGTGATGCACTTTTGACCTTAGCTAGGTCAAACTTTATTTTCCCTTTATAAATAAATAATTATCATATTTATCTCTTTTAAATGACGGTTATTATCGAGGATTATAATTTTTATTGCAAATTATATTTGTAATGCTCAAATTGATATCCGATATAGAAGAATAAAACAAAACAAAAAACAAGTTGAATATTCCGATGACCTCACGTAGGGGTACTTACACACTACGATCAAAAAAGTCTATTGCAACATTCTGTCATTTGTAAGTCGAATATTAAATCGGGTACTAAAGCATTCTTTTTTGAGATTTTTCATTTTGTAAGCAGTAATCAAATCTCTAGAGTGGACGTTAAGTTTAATCTCTGCCATTAAGTGGTAGTTTGATTGGTTAATGATGATCGATTGTAGAGATTGTTCGACCATAAAATCCATTGTGATGCTTAAGGATGTGCGGCTGCAAAAGACTCTGATAGAAACTATGCCGATATTCATCTCAAGTTCGTGAAGGAAACTGCAGAAAACCATCACAAGCATAGCCGGTTACTTCGTTCTTGTCCATACGCCGACAGTTTAGTCAATTAACCGCCTCTTTTTTTCTTAATAATTGACTGCCGATGTCGGGATTCGAACCCATAACCTCCCAGTTCCAAGTAAACAAAACGCCTTAGACCGCTCGGCCACTTGGACGGTAAGTGGTAGTTACCCAGATATCTGATTCTCTCTAGAAATATATTGGCGGTGAGATCAAATTAAAGAAAGAATGTTTGTCTCTGGTGGGATTAACAGACCATGTCCTATACTCGATGGGAAATCTAGTTATCCTTTAAGAAAACGAAAGTATGATTCAGATTTTACTTTTTAAGAGATCCTTACCTCAAAAAGTAAAAGAAAGACATTAAGCGCTACCAAATATGAGGGTGTCTTCTTCTTCCTCGTAGTCTGGACACGTTGAATTTCTTTCTATCCCTATGAGAGAGAACTGTCTCTTAAGTCTACAGTGCTCGGTCAGGAATCCAGTCATAAGATAAGCGTTCTTCTGACTTTTATCTATGAGTCGGGTCCTTTCCGGGTTAAATCCTAATGTTTTATTAACCCAATCAACAAGGGTAAATGAACTACTGTTTTTTCGTCTTTTCGCTCTGGCCTTTGACCGGACAAGTCCTCTCGTTCCGGGACAGTTCATCGACAGTCTCATTGCCATCTATACTACCGTGTCCCGGAATCCACACTAAAGTAACATCCTTCACCCTGAACAGTTTGTGTCTCCAAAGTTCTTTGATAGTATAAAGTTCCAACCGTATGTCATCAAGAACCTTGCAGCAGACGAGACAAGCTTTGGATCTCAATTGAAATTATCAAGAAAACCTCATTTCTCACTTTTGAAGATTTGATGTACCGTTTCTAGACTACGGTCTCATGTTGCTTTACTCTTGCGATTCTGGCAATCAAAGTAGAAATTTTACTGGTTTTCTTTAAGATCCATATCGCTTCCCAGGTATTTGACCCTAAACACAAATGCAGCTTTGTTTCTATGAGCCTATGAGCTTGTAGCGGTATCGCTTCTTCATTAAATTATTATTATAATTTTGTTCATCATTTTTATCAGTTGCATAACAACTATAACTTCCCTCTATTATCACGGTTGCTTTACCGCTACAAGCTCAAATGCAACATTTAATGTTAAGCTGTTTGTTCGGTACCGATACTAAAGTCTATAGACTTAAGATTTTAACAGTGTCGTTGTATTTATTAAAATTTAACACCCAATGATCCATTACACAAGCTGTATTCTCAATACCTATAACGTATTGAAGAAAATAATTGAAGCTTAAAATTGTAAAGACAAATTAAGTACAATTCAATGTAGTTTTTTTTTGGGGGTATTTTAAAAAAATACCTTTGAAATACAAAAATTTACCTAATCTATATTTTAATCGTATTAAGATTTTTTTTTTTAAATGACTATTAAAAAATTTTTATTATGAAAAAATCCTATTGTTGTCATACCTAAATATACATCATGATTGTTCACATTTTTTTTTTTTAATGAGAAATGCACTGAAATGTAATAAAATATGGAATTACGCCCTCGTAATCCTAAATAAATTAAAAACATAAACACACCTGCTTGTAATAAGTTGCTATTATAATATATTGTATATTTCATGTTTCAGTATATTCCTATTGTGTAGTCATTTAGTATAAATTATGGGTTCATTTAAATAGTAAATACTTTGAAGAGCTGATTAATTAATTGACTAAAAAACTACACCTGGTGGCATTAAGAGAAGGCCATTGAATAACATTTTTCAGATATTCCTACACTAAAATTTCTTCTCTAAATTCGAAATAACTCGAGATTAAAAAGAGGTAAAGATAACCCCTATTTTTGTAGGACATTGTACGTATGATGAACAACAAAGATTGAAGAGAATTTCTAAGAGCGCATACATAATTTTCAATGGGGTGTATTCTAACGTTCATAGAACTGGTCTCTATTGCCTCAATAAATTTCGATCCACTACTGGTATGACTTTGTGATAATCACTTAAAATTGTCATATTTTACAGCGCCAACTCCAACTTTGCAAAGTTATTTCAATGATTTTGAGATATTTGGAATATTTATACATGCTAATAGCTCCGTAACTAAAACAAAACGGGCTTGTCTTTTCATTTGAATCACATCAGATATCATCTAATAAAGTTTTTTATCGAAATATTATTTTTAGTAAAACTATAGAAAGCAATACTAAAAGATATTTTATTACTTTATAGCACCAGAGGTTATATAATATTTCCAGCATCGCCTAATTAAGCCTTTTTATCCGATTGCCCCAGAAGAGGAGGGTAATGTTTTTCGCGTGTATATATGCAGATATGTATGTCAATTTCTTTGGCCCGCTTTGTAGCCTAGGCGGCTTGATGGATTTTAACATGTGGCGTGTCGTTAAATTCGTTTTAATTGTAGGTGTGATATAAAATATAATATTTAAAAATGGCGTCTGTCTGCGAATATAAAAAAGATGGGGAACAAAATGAATATTTTGTTATTATAACAATGTAGGCCTATATACAGGATGAGTCAAAAGTCATGGAGTTTTTTGAAAGGGTGGATAAGGGATGAATTTCTAAGAAGAAAAGTCATTAGACATTTTTCTACTTGACCCACCGTTAATTAGATATTAATTAAATAAAGCAACCAATTAGAGAAGCGCGTTAACGGAAGCGTGTCAGCGGTAGCAGAGATACGTGAGGGGAGCGAGCTATCCCCACCACTACCGTAATCTGACTTGACCTTCAGTCGGATCAAGATACAATTAATGACTACAAATCTGTCCAAATCAATGACATTTTATGCATTTAATATCCATTCATATGTATATCATTTAATACAATCATATGTACTTTTTAATTTTATAAATAAACATATAAAATATACATAATATATCTCTATCCTTATTAAACACATATAATAATTATATAAATTGATCTTTATTACACATCCACATGACCTACACATATGTTTTCTATTTATACGAAAAAAAAAAATCTAAATATCAATGGCACATCATTAATATAAATATTTTGCTTAGCACTCACTGAAACTAGTCTTTTATCCAAATTCAAATTCTATCAACGAATAATAATCACCACAAAAAAATTCCATTTATTTATTTAGGATCATATTTTTTTATATTCCAAAATATGCGTATTTTTCTGTTCAATTGAAAAAAAAAAAAACTTGGAAATATATATTTTATTATTTGTTTTTACAGGATACAGGACTATATCCTTTGACTATTTTGTTAATAGAGGCACTAGTCTCGCAAATTTAAACCAAAAATATTTTTACAAGGATCTAGTTTCCGACCCAATTTTAAGGATAACTTATACAAGGTGTTAAATGACAAAGTTCTTTTACAAAAATATAATAAAATACGTTTAAAATTATTAGCTTATTTAGGTATCCTAGCGAACGTGTGTCAAAAATTTTAAATCGACAAAAAAGAAAACGTCCAGTTGCCTAAGAGCCTTTTAGTTTTAGAGTCTTTAATCAATAAGAAAAAACCTTGTCCTGGGAATAAATCAAATATAGCAATATATCACTATTAATTCTTCTGGTTATACAAAATATAATACTGGCAGAGATATATGCCCTACGATTTGGGTAGGCGGGACAATAGTGTCCAATTTAATCGATTAAATATGATTCAATTTTATTGATATGGATGTATAATTAATAATTTATTATGCTTATCCAACCCTTAAGGATTAGGTCAATTTCAGTTTTCTTTATACTTCAACTACAAACGTGGGCTATCTTAAAAACCATAATCAAATTTAAAAAATACTACAGGAAAAAGCTGGTCCTGGGAAACCACGGCAATTGCAGGCTCTGTTAAGAAATGGAGAAACCCCCTTCAAGAAATGCGATACCCTCATACAAAAGAACAGTCAACGCTTTGCAGGGTTACAGAGGAAGAACAACCATCTTTAGACTTAATCTTGATCTTTTCCTTCCTGAGCGAAATACACTGTAAAAAATAAAATAATGAACCTGATAATAGTGATGATACAGTAATAAAAAACTATTAATAAACGGTATAAAACAAACAAAAACTCTCTCCAGTGACATGTTCCATTATGATAGGTATATATAGTTATCAAACCATCATAGTAGGTAAGTTATACTATAAGTTTAAAAATAGTGGGTGCATACGAACATCATGTAGTCAGAGTTAATACTGGCACTGAACTCTATCGATAGAGATAGTATATGGATCAGTGACAAATTCAAGTCGCAACCCAAAGTGATAGGGAATTTACCGGTAATTCGGTACAAGGAATGACAAACTACATTAAATCAAACGATGATTAATACATCAAATCAAATTTTCTCTTTTAATTATATTTTGTGTTCAAGGGATAAATTATTTCCAATCGATAAATTTATAAATTTATGTCAAACTTAATAATTAAAATTGATAATAATTGATGAATTAAAACTCCGTAACTCATTCACAAAACTGTAGAGCAGTTAGTAGAATTAGCAAAATGAATTAATTCTGTTGCATAAAATATTCTTGAAAAATCTCAAATAAATAGTACAAATAATTCAAAGAAATATATGCGATATAATTTACGCGATTGCTTCGAGACACTTCACTCTGGTCACGACTTACCCTATATATCATTAAGCCGACGAACAAGATAAAAATATAATTTGCCTCAAAGCTAATCTATCAAACTAATTATTTAATGGTAGAATTAGCAAAACTAAATCTATATGTTGTAAAAAAATGTTCTGCGTATTCTTAAGACAAGCACCAAGTAAGTAGACATGCATACAATTTATGATTGCTTTCAGACATTTCACTTTCGTCTGGTGTTATGAATCATCTAATATCTATCAAACTGCGAACAAACGCGGTATTCAGAGATAGTAATTCTTTATAATTAATTAAAAATCAACATTGTAAAATTACATTTAAGTATGACTGTTGTTAGTTAAATAAAACTTATTTTGACAAAATGGAAACCCGACTTCAAAAATCAAATATTCTATAACAAAAAATGCACTAAAAAGTAAAAAAATAATTGGATATTCTTGTGCCAATTTTAGTTCACCTAAGCAAAAAATTTTAAATATATATGTACAATTATTGTTATTTTTCGAGTCGGTGTCAGCATAAAGAAATTCACATAACTTTTGGACACGGCCTCCAAAAATAACAATAATTGTACATATATATTTAAAAAATTTTTGCTTAGGTGAACTAAAATTGGCACAAGAATATGCAATTATTTTTTTATTTTTTAGTGCATTTTTTGTTATAGAATATTTGATTTTTGAAGTCGGGTTTCCATTTTGTCAAAATAGGTTTTATTTCTCGCTTTTTAGTGACTTTGAAGTTCTATAACTTATTTTATTTGTCTAAATATGAGTAGACCTATTAAACGACCAACTAATTTTTAGTGCATTTTTTTTCAACACTTTTTTCTATCCGTTTCTTTTTGTTTTTAATTTTTAGTGCATTTTTTTATAATAGATTTTCAGTTTATTTTACAAGCATTTTGTTTTTTTTTGTAAATTTTTTTTTTTTTGGAGTCGGTTTTTTTTTTGTAAAAAAAAAACAAAATCGGTTCATAAATGACGAAGTTCTGAGGTGACACACATTAAAAAAAAAAAAAAATACAGACGAATTGAGAACCATCCTCCTTTTTGAAGTCGGGTTAAAAAATCTTATGTTCTAACAAAAGAGATACAGATATTAAGTCATAAGAATTAAAAGAAAAAAAAGATGATTAATTTTTTTTTTTATGAATTAATATCACATTGTTAATTAGTGGTTTCTATTTATCAGCTAACATACAACTCTAACCATCGAATGTTAATTAGTTAATCTTTAATTAAGATCTATATTTTTAGTCATCATTAAAGATTACCAATCTTTGTGTTGACATTTTTTTTTAAAATTAGCTTAAAAGTCCACAGAAATATACTGAAGCGGCAATTCAAGATAAATTCAAAGTTGAAGGTCAAGACAAATTGTTTTTTTAATCCAGATAAATAGATCGTGAGATGGATAATATTGGTGGGAATTACTGATGTAAGTTTAACACGCTAAAATAACTCCTTGCACAACTAACTTGATTATATTTTTTAACAAGAAAGTCTATGATTAACCTACGTACTAAAAAAATTGTGGGCGTAAAAAAGGAAACAAAATGTCTAGGAGAAGAGATATCAACGCCTGTTGAAGGTATAGCAGTCTTCTTGGGGCTTAAGAAATTGAATCTGTTGAGAACAGTACACTACAGAACAGTACTGAAACCGAAGAAGATATAAAGAGTGAAACTTGTCTTGGAAAAGAGATAATTAACACAATAAAGGCCAATGCCTTGCTGAAGCTTAAAAGATCGAATCTGTTGGGAAGAGTTTTAGATGCAAAAAAAAATGCTTTGGAGAAACCTTTCGGAATGCAATCAAGTATTAAATCATGCCAAAATCCAAAAAAGTTATAAAGCGGGCATCAGCCTGAATATAAAAACAGCAAATACTTCCGAGGTCTTCATTGTAAACTCAAGTGAGATTTCAAGAAACTAGACCTGGAAAACGAGAGAAGCTGGAAAAAAGTCTACAGAATTTTTTGGAAGATTACAAAGTCCTCACCAGAGAAAAATACAACGAGCATTGGTCTAGAATGCCAGAGGACGTAGGTTCGATCCCCATCCCTAGATGTGTATGATTTTTTATATCAAGCATTTTTGATGTCAAAAAATGGTATCAATGTTCAGACATATTACTTAAATGTCAAATAAAGTAAACGCTAGTCGCTTCCGTTGGTATAATATAACCGAAAAGGCAACCATACTAACAATGGAAATAAACAGACGCTAGTTTACAAAAAGTAATTTAAAAATATAACGGATACGGTTTCGGGAATATAGATGTTAAGAGTATACTTCATTGCGATCAGAGAACATTTGTATTAAGATCTACCTTAAGCACGATACTTTAAAAAAACGGGACTGTTTGCGGCAGGCTCTAAACTAAGACTACTCAGAATTTAGGTTTTCCCCACGAATAAATATTCTCCGAACTGTATAACATTTTTTGTTGACATGTCATTAAATTATTTAACCTCGAGAAGAAAAATCCATTAAGAAGTTATGAATTGAAAAATTAATTTAGCAAACTATTTTCACAGTTTGCTTTTTTTGTTTATCGTTTAACCAAAATAAAATCACTATTCTAAAAATATATCTAAACAATTATAACTGTCTAACAAAAATATTCAACAATTGAACAAAAAAACTTCAATAAAAAATAAATAAAATTGCGGGAAAACTTACAAACTATATGAAGGCTTATCCTCTGGATGTACTTGATGTTCGGCAACCGAATATCCAAAATATGAGTTATCTAATGAATACGTTGTCGCATGATCATAATGATCTATATAACCAACTTTAATAATTGGAACACGATATTCTAAATTAAAACAATGAGTACATTCAAAAATCATTAAAAATAAATACAATAATTGAATTACACAACACTTCGGCAATACCAATAACTTTAACTGATCACTACAAAGCTGCATCATCATTTTTACAAAAGAAAAATTTTAGTTTTACAAAAAAACGAAACGAAACAATTAAAATTCACACTCTCTCACTAAAAAAAAAACAATTAAATAATCACTCAGTGGTATATCCCCTTAATCGCCACGTGTGTTTTTATTTTTCTACATCACTAATTTCGAATGAGACACTTCATTACACCTCTGGAAACGAGACGTGTGTTTCGTAATATTCAAGTAATCAAAAGTATATACGAAAACAAATGAATTGATGAACACTCAACGATCCTCACTCTCGCATGGTTTGTAACAGACTGATGTTATGTTTGTTGCTGAAGTTATGAAAATACACATTTTTTTTTTTTGTGTATATGTATGTTTGAAAGTATTCACCACTCTACACTATTTTTGTAAGTATGTATATAGATGGTTCATTAAATGTTGACGACTGTACACAACGTAGAAGTGAATAAAATGTACATTAAATAAAATCTTTTCCCGACACAATGAAGTGATTATGGTCGGATAGAAAGTGGAAGCGTTGGTAAGGAATAGCAAATGGTATTTTAACACTACCTTACATTTCCCAACTCTTCCACTTCTAAAAGATATTTACACCAACTAGGAGAAGAACTGATAATCTTTATAAACAGCTGAATAAATTTTCATCAAACATAGCTAAGATTAAACCAGCTGTCAATAATTTGGTCCATCAGTTTGGGAACTAAGATGCCACAAAGACTTCAAACTCATAACACCTCTTTTTGCATGGGAAATTAAAAACGAAATTTGTATTCAATTTATACCGGGTTAAAAGAGTTTAGATTAAAATAATCAAGCCGTTTGGTAATCAGACAGGAGTAACCTTAAAAAGTTTTGAAAGTGAGTTGAGAATTATTAAAAGTAAGGGCTAGACACGAATAACTCTCCTTCCTTTAGACACCAGTACATGCAGGAATAAAAGGGAATAAAGCAACGGACTACCAGGCAAGGATACGAGCATCGACATCTTCTACAGGACCTAAGCCCTTAGTGAGAAGAGCTTAGGAAGGAAAAAAAGACCAAAAGAGCCTTGTTATGGTGATCTCTTCCGAGACTGAGGCAAGCTAAAAATCTTCATACAAATTTTAACTGAATAAGATCCAAAATCTGTATTAGCCTGAACAATATTAGACTACTACTATTAACGGGTTGGAACTATTAACAAGGAACATTTCTGAAAGCTGGGACTAGACACTACTGGCAGTTACAGGCTCCAATTAGAGGCAATTTAAGCTTCAGAATACGCACCGTAGCTCATCAGCACATATATTCGCTACGGATGCCTGTTAGGCTTACAATGATTAGACCCACTGCAGATCCTACACTTCCTAAAGAAAACTGGTCCGGAAGAGGTGCTCAAACCGGGGGGAATCTTGTAGGTCTGCACCTGATAAAGAAAACATACTAAAACATTCAAGTCGCAATGTAATTCTACCACTCTCACTTAAACATTCATTACCAGTCCAAGTGGCCGAGCAGTCTAAGGCGTTGAAGACTTGGAAACTGGGAGGTTATGGGTTCGAATCCCGACATCGGCAGTTTGCCAATTATTAAGAAAAAAAAGGGTGGTTAATTGACTAAACTGTCGGCGTATGGACAAGAACGAAGTAACAGGCTATGCTTGAGAAGGTTTCCAGCAGTTTCCTTCACGAACTCCAGATGAATATCGGCATAGTTCCTATCATAGTCGGCTGCAGCCGCAAATCCTACCAATTCCTAGTCTATACATAAAAATTCCTTCCACTCCACTCACATCCTTAGGCATCACAATGGACCTTATGGTAGAAGTGTACCCCGTCCAAGGCAGCCTCTATCATCTATCTATCTATCTAATCATTCATTGAGATCTAGTGTAGAGACGGATCTATATTGAATGAAATAACTATAGAAAGTAAATAGTACAAGTCACATACATAGAGTCTAACATTGTGAACATTTGAACACTGACTGTTGAACTGTTGTTCATTTTATTATTAAACAAAGTTACCAATTATTGAAATGATTATTATATGTTTGTGTGTAGAGTATTATATCTTCTATATTATATCAGCTATCTTTTTATATATATAAAAATTGTAAACTGTAATAATATTTTATTATCTTATTTATTAGACTAGTTTTGTTTGTTGAAACCACGACTTTGCTTGTTTGAGCGCTGGCTGGCTAACTGACTGACTGACTGCGTGGTAGTGTTGTGTTCATATAATTTTATACGATATACTCAGATTGTATTGTTGACAAAGTATAAAGAAATATCTTAAGATTTTGTTTGTTTTTTAGCTGAATGAGTAGAAATTATATTCTAGATTATAATAGGTGAGTTGTTGGAAGAAGAGATAATAAGAGATGATTACAATGACAAGGGCTCACAGTTTGCGAACCCATTTAGACAGCCAAAAAAAGTAAATGACTTACTTTTGTTCAATCTCATGGTGACCATCTAGTTTTAGAGAAAGATTTAATTTAACTATAATAGCGGCAGTACACTCTCGGCGAGAGTTCTTGACAGATGTCTTGATGAGACATTCGTAAGGCGAGGAGCCGCGAGTGGAGCTGTGTACACACTCGATGAGTGTGTTCTGCCGACAACACAGTGGACAATACAGTGTATTCAGCGTGCTCGCACTTGCCGCTCGTTCTCTTTGACTCGTAGTCAAAAAACCGACTCGAAATGGAGCACTCCCGAGGTGAGACGAGTTGACACGAGACAGGCCGAGTGCTGCGAGTGTACTTTCACAAATTAACATCCTTTTTATTAGGAACAGTTGCAATGTTAGTTTGATGTTCTAAACTAATCTCATTTTTCTTAGGAACAGTTACAATGCTTTTTTTATGTTTTAAAGTAATCTCCTTGTTGTTAGGAACATTTTCAATGCTTTTTTGATGTTTTAAAGTAATCTCCTTTTTATTAGGAACAGTTTTATTAGTAGTTTGATGTTTTAAATTAACGTCCTTCTTATGAGAAATAGTTTCAATATGTTTTTGATTACGCCGTGAGTGTACTACCGGCATTACAACTGTAATTTGGACTCTAAATCGATGAATAAGCACAGTCCCCAATACTTTGTGGGAATACCCAATTGCGAAATACCCAATACTCTGGGACGAATTTTGTAGTACTATGTGGCCATAGATTTATAAAGAAATAAAACTTTTAAATTGCCAAAGGTTGTATTTATAAAAACAAAATTATTTTTGTACTACAATACTTTAAAAAATGAATTTTTTTTCCAAAAGTTTCTAACTGGCGTCATAATGATTGCGGACAAATAAATCATATTGAACAATTTTGGGTTTAGGTCAGGAGCAATTACTGCCACAGCTACATAAACTAACTTCCTCAGATACTTTAGCGCATACCGAACATAATGATGTTTGACTACGCCTTACAATTTTTTTTCTCATTTTTGTATCATTAATTTCTTGCAATAATCGATTATAATAGGTAATTAATCCTGAAACTTCCTGTTGATAAGATCCACGAATTGTTGATATTTGAGATAAACCATCAAAACTATTATGGGTTTGTGAATTCTTTTTAGTTCGATTAGTTGTCATTTGATTTTGGGTAAATTGGGTAGCTTTCATCGTGACTGGGTATAATTGAGAATTTGGTAAACTATTGTAACTGGAGCCTCGAAAAGAGGCTATGTTTGTGAGCAAACAGTACTGATTGATAGTTATGGATTCTTTTTGTTTTATCGATGGTTTCTTTTCCACAACAATTTTTTTTAGATTTTTGTCAGGATTTTGTATAATCCTACTTCCACGGTGTATAGTTCGGTTTTTTTTCTCAGTAGTATATGCGTTAACTTCTCGTCTTGAAGTACGCGAAGTAGTTGATACTCTTTTCGCTATTAGATGTTTGTCATCACTTTTTGTAGGAGTTTGGTTCGATGGTTTTCTGGCCTCTGTTGACGATTGAGCGATACGATTATAATATGATGATTTAGGACTGCTAATTAAGGGTGTTACTTTTTTGCTAGATTTTAATGTACTTTTCGTATCGTTTTTGTTCAAACTGATTTTACTATTCGTATTTACATTCAATTTACTAGATGCTTTTGAACCAAGATTGTCTGATAAGTAAGACTTCATAGTACTCGCTGATGATTTATTCTCAACCTGTAAAACTATTTCCGAATTTGTTAATCCTGAAATAGTGGTATTTACGATTGCATTATCTTTCAATTGAGGCAAAGCGATTTTTGAAGGAATGGTCATTATGTCATCAACATTTGTATGATATCCTTCAACGGCTTGCTGAAGTACATCAATAATGTCTAATACATCAGTTCGACTCATCGCATTTTGCGCCTGTTCATTGTACAAATCTGAATTCGATGTGAATAAATTTGTAATTTCATTATCATTTTCTTGATTTGGAAGATTTTCAGTATTAATTTCCTTGTCATTTGAATCGGTTTCAATGTTAGATTTATGTTCGTAATTATCATGAGAAATAGTTTTTGTTTCGAATTCAAAGCTAACCTTCTTTTCGTGAAGAACAGTTTCAATATTAGTTGGATATTCGAAACTAACGACCTTACCAACAACGGTAGGTACCATGTTACTTTGATGTTTTACACTAACAATCTTTTCACTAGGAACACTTGCAATGTTATATTGATGTTCTAAACTGGTGTTGTCAACGTTCATTTTATTAGGAACAGTTTCATTACTGATTTGATGTTCTGAACTAACCACCTTCGTTTCATTAAGAACAGTTCTAGTGTTGTTCTCATGTTTTATATTAACATCCTTTTTATTAGGAACAGTTTCAATGTTAGTTTGATGTCTTAAACTAATCTCATTTTTCTTAATCTCATTTTTCTTAGGAACAGTCACAATGCTTTTTTTATGTTTTAAAATAATCTCCTTGTTGTTAGGAACATTTTCAATACTTTTTGGATGTTTTAAACCAATCTCCTTTTTATTAGGAATAGTTTTATTGGTAGTATGATGTTTTAAATTAATGTCTTTCTTATGAGAAACAGTTTCAATATGTTTTTGATGTTTTAAATTAATCTCATTTTTATTATGAACACTTTCAGTGTTAGTTTGCGGTTTTAAACTAATCGTATTTTTATTAAGAACAGTTTCCGTTTTATGTGGAATAGTTTCGGTGCTCGTTAAATGTTTTAAACCAATTTTAATGCTTGCTTGATGTTTTAAACTAACCTCCTTTTTAGCACCAACACTGACAGATTTAGTTGGATGGTTTAAATTAACCTCATTTTCATTGGGTAGAGTTTCAATCAAACTCAATCTATTATCTATGGTTTCAATGTGAGTTTGATTATCTAAATGATTAGTCAAATGTCCTAAACTAAGCTCTGTTTTATCGGACGGTGTTCGAATAATCTGGTCTGCTGTATTTAGAATAATGCTCTCATTCTCAGTGGTATTTTGTGAATCGATTTTTTGATAATTACTATTTTCATTTAATAATAGTTTTGAAGGTAGGGTTGAACTTAAATTTTTTAATTTACCAATTATTGTTTGTATAAAACTATTCACACTATTCTCTGAAAATAAATTATTGGTATCCGTTTGATTTTCCACGGCTTTATTATCGATTTTCATTGTAGGATCTTGATTCGTTAGTAATATTTTATCGATATTATCTAATTCAGTAATTATCTGTGACACCATATAGTTTTTAATTCTCATACAATCGGCGTTAGCAATCGATTCCTTTTCTTGAACAACTTCACAAAATTTTGTCTCAGTGTGAGGACTACTGGGTTTGTTACTTTCTTCAATTGAAATTCTCAAATCGGCTTTAGTTAAATCATTGTAAGCGTTATCAATAATCGAATCCCAGATTTCATGAAACGTTTTCTGCGACATATTCGCAACAATTGCGTTGGACTGAAGATTAGTAATAAATGTATTTTCTTGAGGTATGGATTTTTTTGAGAATGTATGTAAAGAGTTCTTTAAAATATCAACTATTTGTTTGGCATTTGGATTTTCACTACGGCATTTACAAATATCAAATTGTTCTAAAAGATTTTGTACATTTAAATTAAAAAATGATCGAATTGATTCAGTTCCACTTGGTAGAATAATTGATTTACTAGTGTTCGAGAATTTGCTATTGGTCGTTTGCGGCTGACACGTAGTTTTTGCTAAACAGTTGACATGTTTGGTCTCACAACATATTTTTAATGTATTTATAGCGCTTGTAGGTTTTACGATTATTTCGTCCGAATTTGTGGATTTCTGACCATAAAATATTGGTGAATTGGGTGGAGCACTCGGAATAGATGATATTCTGGGTTCGAGACTTTTAAAAAATGATTTACACAACATAGAAGGATTTAATGTAACGGTTTGATCTAACAATATTGATGGTACGTTGATCATATTATTTGAAGACGTAGATAAATCCGGTAAGATATTTGCCTCGTTTGTTTGGGGCTTTTGATTACATGATTTGTAGCACCCTGACGGTTTTACTGAATCAAAAGTTCCATTATTTGTAAATTTTTGGTCGGTGTTAATTGTGTTACTTTGATGTAGGGTAGATTTTGGTGAATCGGGTAAAAAAATACTTGATACGTTTACAGGTTTTTCGTTTGTTTCGAGATTTTGATTAAATGATTTGCAGCATGTTGACGGTTTTACTGTATTCGATTTTCCTGTACAAATTGTTTCATTATGTGCCAATTTCTCATCGGGAACTTTAATCGTATCCTTTGGATGAGTTATAGTCTTTGTTGGAATCTTTTGTTCGGAATTTTGATTGCATGATTTACAACATGTCGAAGGTTTTACTGTAACACGTGATTCATTTGATTTTTGACATGTTGTTGATGGTACTTCTGTTTTACTCTTGGGATAAAGTGAAGAATTGGTTAGATTAGGAGTAGTATTCGAAGACAAACTTGTATCACAATTGTATGATGTTTTACAGTCGCAAACTGTTTTACTTTTCAATGACATTTGATTTTGGATTTGTGATTTCCAGCATTTTGTAGGTTTTATTGAACCATGTGGCTCGTGTATAGATTTTGGACAACACGGTTTGCTTTGACGAGAATCCATTAAATTCTTTACATACGAGTTATGTGGTGTTTTAGCTGGCAAAATTGATTTCTCATCGTAAACAATCTTAGAAAAATTCGATGTACAAGCGACATTGCCACAATAATCATATTTTGGACATTTTGTAATCGAGTTGCATTCCACTTTGCATGGATCAGAATATAACAATATTTTTTGATTACAATGTCCACCAGTTAAAACATGAGCATTTTTACTCGTTTTCGATGTACATCTATGTGGTTCCTCATTGGAGATGAACGAATGGTGTGCAATTTCTAAACTAGAATTTTTCTCAAACCATGAATTTGTCGCGACTTCCGATTTGTCTGGTGAACTTTCACAACAATTTGAACATTTATCCGGCAATTGATCGCACGTAGAACATTGATCTATTTGTGGTTGTGTTTCGAAAGCAGAACAATTACAATTATTTGAACATGTACATTGTAATTTGCTGAAATCACTATCTGGGGCCTGTTTTTTGGGTATTTCGATTTTGGAAAATTGATCAAACCATAATAGATGTTCATTCTGTAGAGGTTCAGTCGATTGTATACCTTTATCAATTGACGGTTTTGGCACATCTTTAATTTGTATTAAACATGGTGCCTCTTTTTTCTTTTCGGTAGCCATTTCAGGCTGTTCACCAGTAATATATCCTTGTAATTGATGTTCTTTCAAGACATTTGCTGGTAATGGGACACTATATTTAACAATTACTTCGCTAAATTGATCTGCCTTATCCATTAAATCAATTCCAATTGGTTTAATTATTTTTGTATATACTTTATCATCCCTCCTTTCCACTTTCGTTTCCGGTTCTTGTTCTGTAGGTTTTTCAACTAAATAATATTTAATAGTAATTTCCGGTACAATTGTATTTAAATTTTGAAATGGAAAATGTTTTACTAAGGTCGTTTGTGACATATGATCTTCCCTAATACTGATTACATCGGTGGGTGGTTTATTTGTATCAGATATATCAAGAAAAGATGTCACTTCCTGGTATGATCTTCGCGAGGGACTTGTCGGTATAAATGATGATACAATCTCATCCATAAATGTCTGTAGACTATCTTTACTTTCGTTTGATGTAACATCTTCAATTTCAGCATCGTTTTCTTGCCGAATGTTTTCATTACGCTGTTGACTTTGATCATTTTGTAGAACTAATGATTTCCTTTGAATATTTTCTGTACTCCCTACTGAAATTCCCCTTTTCACCTCTACATTTGATAATCTTTTCTTACTAACTTCCGGTAAACTTTCTTTTCTGTTTTCTTCTTCAATTGTGGAAGTGTTTTTTTTCACCTTATTATTTGAGAGTTTATTCTCAGGAATTTCGGGTAAACTGTCTATTTTATTTTCTTTAATATTATCCTTTTCAGATTTTAAACGTTTTTTCTTGTTAACTTCAGGTGAACTTTCTCTTTTATTTTCTTCAATCTTTTTTCTTTTATTTTTTGGAGTCTTCTTAGAAATGTTTTCTTCTATCGGCGCCTCTTCTTTGTTTGCAGACTTTCCACGCTTTTTATCTAGATCCTGTTCGTCAATAGAGTTTTCTAATTGGGATAATTGGTCTTGGATTTGAACTTCGTCAAGACTTTGCATATCACCAATTAACTTTTCTCCATACATATCCTTATCTGAGTATTGTGATGTACTTTTTGGTAGTATTTCAACATTTCCAATTATATTTGAATTTAGTCTATGTTGAAATTCATCAATGAATTCATCTCGATTCACTTCGGAATCTTTCGATGTTACTTTTAAAGTTTTATCTTCAGACGAGTCATCAATTTGTGATACCGGTTGTGAAGATTCTATGTGATTCTCAGATTTTGCAAAGTTCTTCAGTTCATTCTCTTCAGTTTTTGGTATGATAACGGAATACAACAAATCATCTGTATTGTAAATATTAAATTTTGAACTTAGTGCAGTAGACATTGTTGTAACCTCACTATTATGAACAGTCATGTAATGGGGCTGAAAATTGGTATTACCAGCTGCAACAGGAAGTTTTATAAATTCTGGTTTGAATTCAATGGAATTGGATAATTCTTCACGTTTATATAGTATATAGTCGGCATCCAAAGTATTATTATTATATGATGTTACCAAAAACGAATTCGGCGGTGGATTATAAGATTGTAATTTTTTCAAATCATTATCTTGAAGATTTTTTGCTTCGGTTCGTACATTAAAATTATATTGTTGGTTATATTTATTGGTATATTTTTTGGGATCACGAACTAATAATGATTCGATAGAATGCAGATGTATAGTCGATGAAACATTTTCCAAATGATTTTTATTCGGATATTGTTGAAATGGATTCATTGTTGATGTATCCACATGATATTGCAGCGTATGATGATCTAAAACATATGATTGTCGTAGTTTTGGATGTTCATCATTCCCGATTTCGTAAATGGGCACAGGTTGGGGTAAAATTGACATACCTGGCGAATGAATTGAACCATGATACGATGATGTACTATGATATGATGAATGTTGACTAATTTGAGGCTCATGTTGTTGGTTGTAATAATGAGGTCTATTAGGGCTAGAACCACTTATACCAGGACCTGTATTACCACCACTCATACGAGAAATATTATCGTGCATTAATATATCATGAATTGCTTTTTTTGCTTCAGGTATTTCAGGTTTATCACGATCTTCTTCATGTTTGGCAGCGTAACGCATTACTTGTGATAAATATTCAACGGTGGATTTTAAACCTTCGATTTTTACTAATTTACATGCACAACAATTCTATAAGGAAATAAAAAGTTTTAATTCAGTTTGGAGAAAACGGCATCGTAATGGAAACTGACGTTATTGAATTATGGCGTAAAGACAGTTTTTTATGTATGCGATTCGTATTTTTGATAAAAGGCTAATAACAGATCTAGAGTCTATTCGATTTTAATGACTTAAAGGGTCGGTTGAGTAAAAAAGTAGGATTAAGTTCTTGCAGTTTGGATTCAATGGTATTTATCTTCCAAATTCGAGACAAATAATTACTATAAGATAAGAAAAAATTCAAGACAAATAATTACTTCAATAGTTTTCAGAGTACAGCACAATTTATCGGCTTTATCAATCATGGTCGGCGAAGCTTGAGTCATTGGAACATTTACTTTACCAAATTTGCCAGTATCAAATTTGTTCTATAAAAAAATTTTAATATTATCGATTTGTGTGTAATTTATAAACTTGGCACGTCCATGTATTGTGGACTATGATAATATTATTCATCTATGAATAATAAAGGATCCCAGCGGTTTAGTTAGAATTAAATTTCAGAATGGGACTAAACATACTGGAAAGGAAAAGCAGAAGTACAAATTGCAACCAGAGATACTGCAACTCTATCAGCCACCCCTTTATCACATGCTTGACCGTTGGTTAATGTATTCACCAAGATGCTCGATTCTTCTCAGATTAGGAAGGTACTTTATAGACCCACTAGACAAAATATCATAGCAACTTTATTCTCACAAGAAGATCCCATTAAAAAAAATCCTAGGCAAGAATATCCTATGTTTAAATAAGTAGATAGATAGATAAATCTCAGGGTCTAAAAAGTATTGCACTTCGACCTTATGGTCCAGTGTGATTCCCTTTCTACTTCCGTCCGACGAGATTCGTTTCTCGCATATGTTGACAATAGCAAGGAGCTTTCTTATCAGGTCTTTCTGAAGGTTCATATATTCGGGGTCAGATGCACCAAATATCCTGTATTTGCTGTAACCTAGAGGTTCGCTGTCAAAGATAACGTGGCTGGATGTTTTTTCCTCCTCGCCACCCAATCTGCACAGAATGGACCCGTTATGGAGTCCCATTGTGTGCAGATGTTTCCGCAGGGGATAACGCCCGGTAATGAATCCGGTAACCCTCCGCATTTGCATACTGTTCAGCTCACTCTGAAGCAGTATTTTCTGAGCTCCTATAGATAAGTATATACACTCCCGTTCATAAAAATTGAACCAGTAAGGTACATTCTAAGCGTATATATTATATATATTACTAAACACATGTATAATATTACATACAGTAAAACTTAGAATGTTTCAACTGGTTCAATTTTTATGAACGAGAGTGTACACATGTGACCTATGACAGAATGACTATTTAATTCATTTGGTTAGTAGAAAATAATCTTAAACGATAATCACGGGTCCCCGGGATATTAAATTATCGTTATAGTCCATAGTTCTACGGGTCGAGTTTGTGTAGAATGCTTCCATACCTTGTGGAAGTTCTGAGGTTTTTGGTACTGTTTGGGTCTCAAATATTGCTTGTAATATTTTTTTTACGGTTATTTTTGTCAAGGATTGCATTCCTAGGATATAATAACCGGATATCGGTAATCGTAGGATTGGACAATCCAATGAAGGTGCCAACATTGCGCTAATTGCAGTGAATGAGTTCAATTACAATCCGAGAAACTGATTTTCAAGATAATTGTAAGTTTAGTTTCCCAAGTACTCAAAATAAAAAAACATAGGAATTGAGAAACTTTGGTTAAAAGGAAGGTGATGGGAATATTTCTATTGACGTAGAGCATATCTAAAGTTTATCTTATTCCTTAAATTCAGAAGTAAGGAAAGGGGATAATTAATTTTCTTTATTGATAAACACGATATCACTGCTGTGGATAGTTTTTCTTCTTCTAACAATTTATACTTTTGTATTCCCTGAGTACAAAAAAAAAACTACCTGCATTTCAAATGCCATTGCCATTTCTGGTGTTCCAAGTATATCCATAGCAGCTTTTGTATCCGATTCTAATGTAACCATTTGTGCAATACGTTCTTTTACTTGATTTTCCTCATGCAACAATGCTTCTAACTGATGTAATTGTGCAATTGTAGTAGAATCATTTGATTCGGTTTTTGTTACATCATCCATATTTGCTTCAACACCTTTTGATATATCAAATAAATCTGGTTTGATACCAAGTTCAGCTTGTGCCACCATTTGCGTTACATATTCACCAAAATCAAGATCAGTTTCAGATCGAATTTCTTTAAATAAATTGTAGACCATTAGAGCGGGTGCTGTTTTTTCCATAACTGCTAAACGATCTTCAATTCTTTTTAAATGTTGTACTAAATCAACATTTTGTGTTGCATAATTATTGATAACTTCATCGAAATATTTTTGTTGTTCTTTAGTACTTGGTGGTGACATTTTACATGGATTTGTTTCTTTTGGCATCACTGGTCCCTCCTTCTTATCAGGTTCATATAAATCTTGAATTAGTTTGTGTCTATCAGGTTTTTCAGACATTTTAAATTTTTTCCTTGTTTATACATAAAATAAGGGATTCCAAATATCTAGAATCCAGTTTTGAAGTGAGTCAATCTAGTGACGGAATTTCATTTAACGACTCTATCGCCACGATCTACCTGTTTTAGTGACTCACCGCTGTTATTAAAACAATTTTAACCACATCGTGGTCTTTAAGATATATATAAGGTGGCTCATAATTATCGTTATGATTTAATTAGTGAATAAAATTTTTGTTTACGTTTTTTTTTTTCAGAATTAACTTTGAAAAACTTAAGAAATTTATAATGGAAAGACTTAGCACAGAACAAAGAACCAAAGTTGTTCAACTCTATTTTGAAAGTTAGCATTCGATTATTAAGACACAAAGATCATATCGAAATTTCTTTCATATTCGAAATGCTCCTAGCGCTCCAACAATTTACCGATTGGTTCAGCATTTTCGGTAACATGGGGTTGTCTAAATGCACAGTATGGTGTGGAGTAACTTCAGAAAGGATCATTGGACCATAGCTTTCGAAAACAAGAAATAGGTTGCGGTTAATGTGAATGGCATTCAATACCGGGCAATGATTGAAAATATTTTAAGACCAGAGGTAAAGAACAATCCAAAATTATGGTTCCAACAAGATGGAGCCACAGTTCGTTCAACTATGACTCTTCTGAGCGAAATTTTTGGCGTAAATAACGTAACTTATGCGCCACTCTTTATTTACCTTCTATTTACATTTTTTAGCGAATTTTCATTCTTAAGAAAATTTATCTTATTGGCGTTGTGCCAATGAAATATTTGTACCAATGTGTCATATTTTTTTCGCTATCAAATTTTTCATATATTAAATGTTTGAAAAACAATATTTGGAACTCTTGCACTCTGGTGAATAAATTAGAAACTAGTGCTAGCAGGAATATATTTCCTGTCCAACCCCCGTGGCATACTCTTCGGCCTGCATGTTTCTTGTCCGTATTCTGGTGAATAACTTAGAAACTAAGGCAAGTAGGATAAAATATTAAGGTTCAGTCCTACCAGAGACCCCAAGACGATCAGTTTTAGGTGGTTGGAACACGTCCAAAATTTCAGCTAGTATGTTTTTCATATTTACATATAGCCTGTCATGCTTTCTCTTCTGACGTCTTCAAAAACATGATCAATCTTTACTATAAAACCGTAATTTCATAAAGCTAGAAGATTGAAAATAAACTACGTTTTTATGGTATCATATTTGCACTATAGCTTGTGATAAGTCAAGCCAGCACCTTTTAAGGTGTAAAAGCTCTGTACCTGCGAGAAATACATATGCTAGGTTTCGAAAGTGCTTTTTGCACGTACATTGTCCAATTATTTATCAGTTACAACAAACTCAAGCACTTACTTCAAAATATCGGAAATGTACTTGCACCTAAAACCAAACATCACTGACGGTGGTCTTATTATCGAAATCTATTGATTGTAACTTATGGTCCCAAATACTTATAAAATTCACCAAACAATAAAAAATTGCCACTTACTTTTAAAGTATTGTAATTAAGTTTCTGTAATGAAATTTTTCTAATGCGATGACATTTTAAATATTTTTTATAACAAAACACACGTCAAAAAACATTTACCATTTTATAATCATTTCTTTTTTCCAAAACATTTACCATTATTTTCTTTACATAATATTTAAAAGTAATATTGAATGATTTATAGAAAGAAATTTTATAATATTTTTTTTTTAAAATCTATAAAATAAATCATGAAATCATGTTAGAAGTACGCGATAATTAATAGTAGTCTAAGAACCAACGGCAGATTAAAACATTCTAAAAATTTTCAGGTATCATAGGTCAGAGTGACGCGTTACGTGCATCATCAAACAACAATATTCATTAGTAAACTATTGCGCAACAAATGTTTTATATTAAATTGTTTAAAAATGTAAGGACGCCTTCACACTTTAATAAACTGACCTCCAGTAGCGGCGTTAGAGTAGGGCGCCCGATATAAATAGGCGCTGCGGGCGCCCCTTTATATCCCCTCGCTCGTTGAGCGAGGCCAACTTACTCGTAAATTCCCTAAATTTAGCGAAAAAATCCTTATGTTGACAACACTAGAATGGAATGGTAGTGTTCAATCCGCTCGGTCGGAGCACTGCATGCGGTTAATTTTACCGGGAATCCCCGACCATAGAGAAACACATTATCTATCTCTTTTTAACATTTTAGTTAAAAAGAGTTGGCTTTATTTTGGACGAAGCGGAATACACGCACTTAAAACAGTTAGTCCAATAGGAAATATGCATGAAAATTTTTGTTCACTTGAATTGAAGCAAGTTTACTTGACAAACATCAAGGTAAAATTACTTTTTAAATAGCTTTACAAATAAGCGAGATATGAATGATTGAAATTCTCGATTAGGCAAAGAGGGTGATAGCCCTCTTGATATGTTATGTGACGTCATATTACACTTTCACCATTTAAAATACACGTAAAACTCCGATTTTAGTATTTTTGCAAGAAAGAGATAGATAATAATCTTTAAAAGCTTATAGCTTCCTTGATATTTCTCGGATTTTAATTTCGTTTTTAAATATTATTACAGTATTAACAGTATTTTCATATTCTGAAAATAAATGTGAAAAAAAATTTTCATGCATATTCCCTATTAATTTAAAACAGACGCAGTAATCAGACGGTCAACGCTACGTTGCAATGCTTAAGTTCGCCGCTCTTCGTTCCGACTACCGAATGGAAATCTTTTTTGCCTCATTAGAATGTGGTTACTCCTGTTTTTGTTTTAAATTTTATCAAAGATCGCAACTTACAAGAACTGTATCCAAATGTATGGATAGCATTGCGAATATTATTGACTATACCTGTAACGGTTGCTAGTGGGTAGAGGAGTTTTTCTAAGCTTAAGCTGATAAAAACCTATCTGCGATCGACAATATCTCAATCTAAATTGACAAACTTGGCAACTTTGCCAATCGAAAATGAAATTGCTGAAAACATCGATTTTGATAATCTAATAAAAGAGTTCGCCGATAGAAAGGCTAGAAAAGTAAAATTTTATTAGTTTCTTTTTTAAATAAATGGTTATTCTTTTAACGAATGGTTATTTCATTATATCCTTTACCTTTTTTTCGTATGGGTTTGAATTGCAGTTAGGGGTCGCCGTAGAAATCTCGCCCAGGGCGCTGGTAGTGCTAAAACCGGCATTGCTGACCCTTATATAACTGGACAGGTATGCATATGGATCTAAACGTGAAATAACGGACCCAACTTAATGATAGTCAGCGCCACTTCAACCAGCCAAGGTACTAAAACTTGACGTGTGTAATGGAAATACATGTGACAGTTACACAAACACTAACACACATTCTTATCACACATACATGCCGTGTAGGCGCGCTGAAGCAAAAATTAGTTTCTTGGCTAGTTGAGGACCGCTTCAAGTAATAGGTCTGTCCAGTTATTTAGAGGTCAGTGCTTTAATAAGATCCAAGTCAACTATGTCTATATTTATTTGTTCCGAAATCAACCACATATTTTAGACATTTGAGTTCGGTAACAAATGTTGATATTACGGACAAATTACCAATTTTCAAAGGGAGAAAACGTTAAAGATCTAATAAAAATGGATGAAGAATTACGTCAATTACAACTTGATAAACGTATTAAAGGAAAGGTAATGATATAGATTAAATTGAATGATATTATTTGGATTAATGAATTCTCTTATAAAATGTATTGTTGTTGTAGAGTGAGCAACTGATAAGGCAGCATTCAGCAATAAGTTCGGACTTATCACCTATAGAACGAGCAGTAACACTTTTAACGTAAGAAAATAATTATAGCTCAATTTAAAAAGGCCTTCATAAAAAATGCACTTTAAAATAAAACAAAAATAATTCCCCAATGACATTCTTCAAATTGCAACTTTTTTCACATTTCTTTTGTTGTATATTTTTAAAGGACAATTTACTTGAATCGAAAAATAATAGTAATTTGTATAACATTTTTTAAATAGAAAATCGGACTTTGGGATTTTGTAGTTAATTTAGTACATATCTCAAGAAATAAAAAGATTTAAACAAAAATAATATTAAAACAATAGATCGTTACCCGTATATTGCCACAACAAGAAAATTGCACTTCGGTAGAGCCGGTTAGGATCCACTTTTTTCCGGTTTTCTTCAACCGCATCGCCTTCTGAAACAGCCATAAAAATTTTTCTGCCACCATTTTTTCCGGTATATAAAAAATGGATACTTTGACTTACCGTTGCTTCCAGACGGTTAGGGTCCATTTTTATTCCCAGATTTCCACCCCTCTATCTCGAAAATGGCCGCTCTGCCATATATGGTATGAGAGAAAATGCTTCCCATCCACTCAGGAGCTTATTTACCACACGGCAGAAAGTTAAGGTTAATGGATTTTTTAACACGCCATATCGTAGACTAAATGTTGTGTAACCGCCGCAACTAGCCATTGTACTAAAACTTTGTGTGCAATAGAAATATATGTGAGAGCCACTCATATATTAACACACATTCTTATCACACATACATGGCACGCAGGCGCACTGAAGCAAAATTTAGTACTTTGGCTAGTTGAGGAGCGCTTCAATTGGAGCTAATGGCATAAAATGGGATAATATGTCCAGTTATATAGAAGTCAGTGATCTAAATACGTTTTTTTTTACATAAATGAATAGAAATTGAGACAAAATTTTGAAGCTATCACCTTTGATAATATTTACATAAATATATTATTGTTTCAGCAAGGGTGATGAAATTCAACGTTTAAATGTTTTAAATTCGTTACCAGAATTGGCAATGGCCGAAAAGACAGCAGTCTATAATAAATTATTACCAAAAGTGATAACTGTATGTAGGTACAATCATTTCAATATCGATGTTTTAGGAGTCCTGTCGTAGTACATGTAACAAATACGCCAAAAACACCAAATACTTTTATCTGGCGTCATAAAAAGCTTACAACTTTGAAGATCCTTCAGAAGACGACAGTTGGAGCTTGAACTGCCTTTGGTTGTTTTGATATGTGAGACTATTATATGCCCACATCGGATATTTATCTATCCTAGACCAATTAAACAAAGACATTAATTGCATTTGTTTACTCGATCTTTTTTTAAAGTTATTACCACAATCATCAGCTGAATTTCAAATGGTCGCTGCTAAAATGTTTCGAGTGTTTGCTGAACGTAATTTGTCTGTATCAACATTGTTACCAGTAGCAATAACAGGACTTCAGCATGTTGATGCAACTGTATTACAAGCATGGTCTGATGCATTGGTGGAAGTTATTCCACGACTATCGAGTAAAGTTATCCAAACACAGGTATTTTGGTGATATAACTGTATACAATTGAAAAGGAATGTCTAGCCATAGTAATGATCTAAAGTCTCCACTTATGATTCGGTTCAGGTCTGTTAATTTTTTTTGAACGGGAGTGTACCATTTTGGTTAATTCTGGTTCTCCAACTTCTTTGCGGGTGTGCGAAGTATGTGGGTGAGGCGAGACGCGCGGGACAGCGTGGCAGCAGTCAGCACTGTCTCGCAAAAATCAAGGACTTCGCAATGAAAAAAGCGCGTAAAGTAAATCTTTAAGTAAGTTTACGGTTTTCCTTGAATCTCTACTATCTGCCTGTACTAATCAGTATTTGGTGTAATTTGTGTATTGTATAATTGTGAGTTCTGGCAAATATTTTCGAATAATCCATTTTATTGTCAGAATCGGGTAAGATACGGCACTGACTGTATGTCGGAATAACCAGATTCAGTTAACCGAAGATAGACTTCAGATTGAACATTACACAGTCAATTTCTGACTGAACTCAACGATCTAAGGGCCTCTAAAGAGTTTAGGAAGACAGAAGTCAACTCATTTTAAAGAAAACTGATACAGTTAATCGGTGACTGATAGAAGGAAATTTTTAGCTGTTAGTGAAACAAGTAAAATTAAAAAAACACCCAACGCAATAATATGAAACATAATAAGAACTTCCCATTACCTCCACCAAAATTATGTGTAAAATGATAATGTTAATAATATGTCTTGGAAAAGAGCGGATAATTTTCAAGCGACTGAGCCGATTTTTATCAATCATAGCTAAGAACCACCGCAAGGAAACCAGGTTTCCCCGTTTGAGAGACCACAAGCATCAAGATGCCACAGATATATTCCCGCTCAGACAGACAGGCAGACTCACAGACGTTTCAAACTTTTAACACCCCTCTTTTTGATGACAACCTCCCAAGTTATAAATCTAAGTATATTATTTAGAAATAATTTAATTTCTTTATAAACGATTTTAGATACTATCATTTATAATAAAAGATTTGCAAAAACAATCATCTAAACAGAAGAAGGTGAGTTATGCCAGACTTTTGGGTGTGATATCCGAGCACACAGGCGTTGATGTATCAATGTAAGTATTTGTTTTACATTTCTGGTAGAAAATGGGGAAGGAAGTGATGACCAAGAAATATAAAATGTTGTGGACATCGAAATTGAAAGAGGCGTACACACTTACAAGGGCGCCACCAAGGCGGGGGGGGGCAGGAAGGAGCAGTTGCCCCCACCTAGAGATTCAAACACAATGACTCATTGTTTTTGAATGAGATATGAGCTGAATTCATTTGTATTGAACTTTATATGCGCGTTAGGGGAACTTATTTAAAAGTAGAAGGGCAACTTATTTAAACCTATTTTAAAAATGACCATTTCTTCGAGGGGAAATATTATAGAAACTTGCGTAACTATCGCCCAGTTTTATGATTTACCTAACATAAAAAATGAAATCGAACTGTAGCAGCGATTGTGGTATGATAAACCCAACCCAACAAATCTGACCGTTGTTGATGTTCTAAAAGAGGCAAAAACCTTCTTTCTCGAAACGGGAAAAGCCTTGAAAATTTTGATCGCTCTACGGTAGAGCGATCATTTAGCAGCCTCAGGAGACTAAAAACCTGGTTAAGAAGCACTATGGGGGAAAATCGCCTGAATGGTCTGACCATTATGAGTGTGCACAGAAAAATTATTAATGAAAACTTACAAGATTTTCATAATAAAGTTGTCGAGAAGTTTACAAAAAAACCCCGAAGATTGTGTTTCAATTTTCTAAACGACAAAGAGGGCAATCTTTTTTCTCAACTCTGAAAGTGATTAAGACCTCAGATAGGAGTTTAAATAGATTCTAAGATTAAATAATGAACTTCCTGCATTACTGACTCGTTTGCTACATGGAAGGTTCGATTGGTAGGTTTCCTTCCTTACTTTCGGCATCACCTCCGCTATCACTATCTACGTATTTCCATACCGTAAAGCTGATTATTTCCAGCGAGAATTAAATTTATGGATTCATTTTTTATAGAATTAAAAGTTTTTTAAATACCGTGATAGAACTATCAAAAGATCCAATTCCTGAAGTTCGTGGAACTATGTGTTTACAATATCCATCTATTGTAGCAAGTAAGATAAACTGGGCTAGTTAATTTTGCCATAATAATAATGAATAATATTGTGTGTAGGAATTGGACTTGATAAAAACATTTTAGAGTACATTGCTTTCTTTGGCAAAGACGAAAATCCAATTGTACGTGGATCAATAATATCTGTATTAGGAATGATGTGTCATTATTTTACACAAGGTAATGTAGTAATTGGAAATCCACTGCGGTAGGTCTCATTTATTTTTATTGCATAATTTTTAAGTATTTTAGCGAATTTCCTGAAAGGAAATAGAGCTATTGGTCTCGTACCGACTTCAAAATTTTGCAAAAATTTCTTCAAATGTCCATCGATCCTGCCTAGTAGATGTCGAAAAACACCATCTGTAAAATTTATATATATATATCTATGGACATATATATATATATATATATACATATATATATATATATATATGTGTCTGTAATCACTCTAGCGGTCACAGTTTTCATTTTATTGGAATGAAATTTGGTATTTGAGGCGCTTTTGGTATTCAAAAGGTCAAGTTCGTTAATGGGTAAAATCGGACAAGGGGAAAGGGGGGTTTAGAGAGAGGGGGAAATACAAAATTTGACATATCTCCCTTAATATTTGAAAAATCGAAAAATTTATAAGAAGTAAAGTTGTAGGTATTAAGTTTTACTGTAATTTTGTCTCTTATCGTTTTTTCTGTTACACTAATATTTACAGAAATATTGACGGTTTAAGATTGAAAATTAAATTCCTTAATATCTCTGTATACATTTGAGTTCGAGCAAAAATGATAAGGTGATGAATTGTAGCAAATTTGATTTTCAACAACTTTATTCCTTACGTATTTTTCGATTGTTCTAATATTAAGAGAGATATTTTATATTTTGTGTTTTCATCTCTCTTTATGCCCCCCATTCCCTTTGACGTATGCCATTTATTAATAAAATTGGCCTTGCAAATACTAAAATCATATACATTTCATTTTGATCAGACTAAAATTGTGACCGCTAGAAAGTGATTTATGTATTCTAAGGAAATTCGCTAAGTTGAAGCAGCTCCTGCGTAACGAATTTTTTTTCTTTCGTAGAGGTATTAAAAAATTCAATTTTACCATTACAACTAAAGTTAATAGATGTTTGTTCCAATGCTGACGATGATACAAAAATCATTGTGGCCAAAGAAATCGGTACTCTGTCATTGTGTTTATCAAATTGTGCCAGCTCTAAAGAAGTGTCTTTTATTATAAATGTTTATCAGAAATTAAGTACGGCTGGATTATCAGTACGTATTCTTCACTCTAATGGTTTGTTTACACGTTGTCAGGCCCGAATTACGATTGTCAGTTACTCTCATTGAATGTACACTCCCGTTCAAAAAACTTGAACAGACCTGAAATGTTAATTTTCTTACATTTCATAAGACTCCTCACTTTTGTAACTCTCTGTATAATTTATAATTTTATTTATTTATAAACAAAGATAAGTAGTATATTTTTTAAGTGTGTAAAAAAGAAATGGAAGTATAAACTGAATTTATATTTTTTATTTGTATATACGGTGTTGTCAGTGACAGAGTGAGAATTTAAAAAATATATGTAATGTTAATACATGTTAAGTGTTATATCTTCCTCTTACGTATAAAAATAAAATAAAATGTTGTATCTGCTACTACAAGAATAATCAAAATTTTGAGAGACTGATTCGGTTCAGGTCTGTTCATTTTTTTTGAACGGGAGTGTACATATCAGGTAAATAACTGGCATATACGAGTCAGTTACTTATTTGCTAATTACTTCAAGATTTTGCGTGTTCATTGGCCACTTTCCACGCTCCCTCCCCCCGACTATATAACATGTCAACTACTCACACATTGCTAGTAGTACTAATAGCGAAGGAGAGGTCGGAGCCTGGCAAGTAGGCCTTCTTAGGCCTTTTTTACCGATCTCTAGAGGACAAGGAATTTGTGGACTAGGAGTTGGTAGGTTGTGCAGTCGGCTGCAGCCGGTTTTGGTAGGAACTATGCCGCTATTCATCTGGAAACTGCAGAAAACCTTTACAAGCAGAGTCGGTTACTTTTGTTCTTGCCCATACCCTGCCAGTTTATTCAATTAATCGCTCCATTAATTTACTTTTTTTTAATCCCAACCACCGCCGTTGGGATTGAACCAGCAACCTTCCAGTTCCGAGCATAGTGCCTGTAACGGCTCAACCATTCGGATGGTCTCACACATTTCTATATTTATACACAAAGCCCAGCCAATTGCAGTAACTGATTATTTGTTCATGCCAGTCAAAAAAAAACCAGCGATAGTCTACTGGCAGGTCAGCTGTTGGCAATGTGTAAATGAGCCTGAACTCGTAATAAATGAGTTTGAGTAACATAGAATAAATTGAACTGCAGGTTACCGAAATGAAAAGAGGATCTGATCCATCAAGAAGTGTGGCATGTAGACAACAGTGTGCGATGTCTTTACCGACAATGACAAATTTTATAATGTCAAAACCAAATATACCAGATGATGTAATCTATGCGATTATTAAAACATTGACGTCAGATCCTTGTTATGCTGTTCGGCGAGAAGCTGCTAATAATTTTCAAGATATTGTCAAATACATGGGTAAGACATCATAATCGTAGGTCAATTTATGTAAATAGTTATTTAATTATATTATGGAGGGTAGACTTAAGGAGAAGTGTCCCTAAAATTAAATAGGATTAAGGTTGTTGTGAATAAAAATTCAATTTGATGACAGGTTCTTCAAAATTTTACAGCTTATTATTTCAATAATCAAGAATATCCTGTCAAAATTTGAAGTTGATCCTATTTTTAGTTTTTGAGTAAAAAAATGTTAAAGTTACGATTTTTAAGAGATTTTTACATAGGTTAAATGGGCTCGTCGGTAAAAACATGAATACAAAAGTCTATATCTCGACAACTAGATATACCAGTGTTATGAAAAACTGTCATAATATTTATCAAAGTTTTATAAATACCTGGACAAAATTTCAAATTAATCTTGTTTTTTGTTTCTGAGATAATTAAATTTGTAGATCGAAAAATGTTCTCAATCTAGTTTCATTTTTAGTTATATTTATTTTTATCTAGTTTTATTTTTAGTTATATTTATTTTTATCTAGTTTTATTTAGTTTTATCTAGTTTTATCACCATGCAACTTTTTTGAAATACATAAAAACATATTTTTAATTATTAAAACTCTTCGAAAAAATGAAATTTAGGATTTAAGTTTTAAACAATGTTTTTGTTTTACACATATATACGTTTTTTACAAAAATTAAATTATATGAAATGATTTAATTGCAAAATTTTTAATTATTTAGAGTTGGCAATGGATGAGATATCAATGCATTTAGTATAGGACAAACTCACCACCCCTACTTTCCCTCACTAGTTTCACAACAACCTTAAGTGCCATATGAAATAATTCTCCTTATATTCCATAAACCATATACATGTTAAATGACATGTTGCAAAATTTTTAATTATTTAGAGTTGGCAACGGATGAGATGTCAATGCATTTAGTATAGGACAAACTCACCACCCCTACTTTCCCTCACCAGTTTCACAACAACCTTAAGTGCCATATGAAATAATTCTCCTTATATTCACCTTCCATAAACCATATACATGTTAAATGACATGTTAAAAATCCATACCAAAAGAAATTGTTACAAATTTTCTCTGCATTAAATAACATTTTTGTAATTTTGTTTTTTTAGGAAATAAAATTAATATTCTCATAGAAATCTTTCTCCGATTGCTTCGAGATAGTTCCGATGATGTGCTGGTATGTTTAATACCAAATTTGTCAGCTACACTGAACCAATATGCGAAACAGGGTGTACTACAACCGAAAAAGATTGTATGTTTGTTTTTCTGTAAATTTCTTAATAAATTGATTTTTAAGCTGATTGGGACAACGTCTATACGGTACAATCGACATTATGACTTTGACAATGGAGCTAAACTAGCGTGGAATGAGTGCTTTCTCAAAAAACCAAACCATGGATAACTAAAAGTTTTTGGAAGTCTATTTCGAAACGTATTTCTATTACATGCCAAAATGCCTGATGTCTTCTTAAAATTGCTAGAAATGACGGTTTTAGGATACTGGATTCTAGGACGTTCTATTTAAGGAGCAGATTTTGTGGGAGATTTCTTCAGATCTTGTGGGAGAAGACTGCAAGACTAGCAAAGCACACGTCATAGAAAATTTTATTGCAAAACCGTGCAATGGTCATAATCAACACAGTTTTTATAAATCACCATCTAAGATGTTCCAATCAGTATTTATTCATGGTCAAAAAATGTGTATTTCAACCATAGGATCTATTAAAAATTGCCGTGAAGCTAACCTCCAATTTTGTTGGGAATCTGAATCATGAATTTAATTATTTAAATTGTTATAGGACTCCAACATAAATGAATTTGGAAGATCCTTATTAAAATGCCAGTTAAATGTATTTAAATTGAATCATTGGCGAATCCAAGCAATTTATTTACGACAAATTGAATTTTTACCAGCAGTTTTTCCCAGTGATTATATTAACGCGCAATTTCTTCCAGAAGTATTTAATATAATTACTAAGGTAATCATAATTTTTAATATACTGAACCAAAATTACGAAATTTGACCAATAATGGAACCACTTATGATGAGCAAGTTGCTGGGTAATTGGTGGAGTAAAATATAAAATTGGAATTATTTTTTTCGTCCCTTATCGAAAATCAATGAAAACCCTTATCTCTCTATCCTGCCTCCAAAGAATGCCGCATTTTTCGAAAGCATGTGTTAATAATGATTAAAAAAATGAAAGTTTAAAATTTTCAGGGTGGCCCGAAGCCTGTAAGAAAACAAGCAATTCGTACTGTTTTAAAATTTCTACGATATAACACTAAACAAGAACAAAGAAATAGCATGCGAACCCGATTAGTAACGGAGATAGCTAGAAGTCAATCGTTTTATACTCGAATATTGTTTATCAGCATGTGTAACGATGTTTTGGATATATTTAGTAGCGAATATTTCAAGGCACATTTTTGTGAAACGTTCTTCTCATTAGCTGGTAAAATAATCTTTTATTTCTGGGGTAGCTTTTTGGAAAAAAATTGGACCTTACACCAAGAACGGTTGAGAGTTTTTAGATTCTGAAAAGATCTCTGGTACCTATAGTGCTTAACCCTTTGTGCATTAATCACGAGCCTGAATCGTGTAAACTTATTTTTACTTTGTGAAACAATCACGAGTCTGACTCGTGTAAACTTATTTTTACTTTGTGAAACAATCACGAGCCTGACTCGTGTAAACTTATTTTTACTTTGTGAAACAATCACGAGCCTGACTCGTGTCAACTTATTTTACATTGTGAAACAATCACGAGCCTGACTCGTGTAAACTTAATTTTACATTGTGAAACAATCACGAGTCTGACTCGTGTAAACTTAATTTTACTTTGTGAAACAATCACGAGTCTGACTCGTGTCAACTTATTTTTACTTTGTGAAACAATCAAGAGTATTCAAATAAGTAATCATTTCAGAAATATCATTTATTTAAACAATTAAAACTACAAGGGATTAAGAAACATCCTCAAAACAGTATTTTTACCTGAAAGTGTATCCAAGTCAAGATTTCAAAGGAGAAATTTCCAGCTTGCCACACATCATTGAAAGCTCATTAACATAAATTTTTTACTTCAAGATAAAGTCTCTATTTGCTTTTAATCTTGACCTATTAGTCGACTTGTCACCAAGGAGCAAACAAGGGAGGCAAATATACAAGTGTTAGAGCAATAGGAAGTTGGCCGTCGTTATAAAAAAAATGTTATCAACGCTCAATCTGGCATTTTGTTTTACTTGATGTCACTTATCAAACCGAACTTGTTTTGAAAATTGATCAAAATTGCACTTTGAACTTTAATAAGCTAAGAACAAAAGTAAACAGAGACCTCATATTGGTGTCAAAAGTGAAAATCTTGTGTTTAAGACACTTTTATCCAAAAATACCATTTGGAAACGATTTTTCAAAAGATAATCAAAATCCTGTACCAGAATTTTTCAGTACTCAAAAACTCTCACAGCGTTGCGAAAATGTATCTTACAAAAATTCTAAATTGTGTACTGTAATTTCATTGTAGACATTATTTAATATCAAGCTTCAAAGCTTTGTATCTCCTTCTTGCAGATGACATTGTTCCTAACATAAGGTTATTGGTTTTATCTAATTTGCCAAGAATAAAAAGGATTTTTTTCAAACCTAACGATAACAATTTAATATCAATGTTGGATAAACTTGTCATACAGCGAAATGATGTTGAAAAAGATCAAGATTGTCGTAAATTATTAACTTCAGTAACTGGTCAAGTCCGATTGATAAACATAGTCACTCAAAAGGTAAATGTTTATAATAGTCACAACAGTCACTTTGACTTGCCTTATATTTTGAAGTGATCCATTTGGTCACTTTACTCGTAATTCGCCTTCAATTCGTCGTCTTAAAACACGACATACCAACTCTAACCAAATACACTGTGGATTTTTAATAAAAAATATTTGCAAATTTAAGGTACAATAAATACGAGTTTGCTAGGATAGTAGCCAGATGGTTTTAGTGACCATACCAACGCTGGGCGCTCTTTTAAGTAGGGATAAGTTTTAAGGTCTATCTACACAGACCCGTAGCGTGTTAATAATAATAATAAATAAGAGGAGTACCGCAAATGGGTCCCTAGCACCTAGACCAAGGGGTCCTCTAAGCTTTCCATGAGAACAACCTGTCACCCAAAGGCGAGTCGCCTCCGGGTAAGAGGTGCTATTTTAAGCAGATGAAGCTATACGATTCTGTTGAGGTCAGACGCCGCACAGAAAGTCCACAGCTTCTTGGGGATCATTAGGGATCCCCAAGCTATGAAGGTGGTAGTTCAACAGACAGTGTCCTGTCAAGAGTCCCACCATCCTTCTTAACTGTGCTCAACTGTGCTCTAGTCAGTTTCAACCGAGCACAGTCGAATGGCCTAGCTGTGGTTATGCACAGCTTGGCCTGTCGCATGCCCTGCGCAAAGTCCCAGTAATCAAGATGGGCTTGTTGTAGCCCAGAACGAATACTGAGGCATCACTGACAACACTGAACTGCGCCGGACATGTGGGAAACCCAACTGACGCTACACTGCCAACCCCACGGACCTGTGTAGATAGACTTTTATATTCCACATGTCACTTTCATAATTCCCGTAGCTAACAGTGTACTTAAACCAATTTGCTTCGCTTAAACCAAATGATTCAAGCCCACGCTGGTGGGATATGCCAACGGTGGAGGATGAGTGCTTAATAGTAGAAACCCTACTGTTAAGTCAAGGGTTGTAAAAACAGTGATAGTTAATATAGCTATTGCGACAACAACCTCTCATATCTACAAAATAATTTTTGATACTAGGTTAGAGTTAAAAAAAGAAAAAAGATCCCTGAAAAGAAGTTACACCATAGGTTTGTAGTACAAGATTACAAGTTAAAATAAAATCCGAATCAAAATCATAAATTTGTAACACCAGAAAGCCAGTTTTATCGATGTGCTCTCAAGTGAATGAAATTTTTATTTCTTCAGGAGTTAATTCATTTGATTAAATCAATCAAAATCTGGAGTCATTCTTTTGATTCATTTTAAGCCAATTGTAAGAATCATGGTCGTATTAATGAATACGGACATGCTGCGCTCGCAGGTTGATTGCGATTGTGATTTGTGATTGCAAATATACCAGTAGAGGAAATCATAAGAAAAGCGGACAAGCGATCATAAGAAGAAAATGACATTTTGTTTTCTTATTTCAGACCATTAAATCTGCGGATCCACTTGATCAACGTCTCTATGAGGATGAGCTTAAGTTTGAAGTATTTGTTTGATATAACTGTGGTACTACAATAACATTTTCACACACACTATGCAACTTGTTGAATGAGAAATTTGAGTTGTACAACTTGTCGTACAACAAGTTGCACAATATGTGAAATGTTTTTGTCACCATGATAGTAACATTTGTCAAATAAATCCGTATTGCATTTGATTTGATCTCTAAATCAAATAGAACTTTGGTCAAGTGGATTGGTACATTTGATGTCCTGAATCCATACGACATATGTTAAGATTCTTATTCTTACTCGGTTATAAAATTGATTATAAGAAGAAAATGACATTTTATTTCAATTGTTTCAGGGCATCAAATGCGCGGATTCACTTGATCAGCGGCTCTACGAGGAAGAGATTAAATACAACGTATTTATTTGACAATTATGGTGGCCAAACTTTTTAATTATTATCATTGCATAAAGTCATTAATTAAGTTTGTGGTTATTTTCTTCCAAAATGCGTTTTGTTTTGTCTAAAATGCGTTTTGTTTTGTCTAAATGTGTTTTATTTTATCTAAAATGTGCTCCTGTCCAATAATTCCTTTTTTTTAAATGTCTAATCATGTATATTATACAACCGAAATAAATTATATGTTTTTTAAAAGTTATTTTATATTCTAATCAACTGGTCCTTCCAGGGAAATTGAACACTCAAAGTAGCATCCTAAGGAAGGAGGAGTACTAGGCGAGAGCTCAGAATCCAGGATTTGAATTGTATGGCGAGCATATTTATGGTGAATATAAATTCAATAAAGCCCTCTGCAGACGGGTCAGTAGTGGCGGCTAGTAGTACTAGCCACTAATGGCTGCTAGTAATTATCCCTCTACTGTCCGCGTTTGGAGGGGCTACCGCTGCAACATAGCCGCTAGTACTGGAAGCCACTACTGTCCCGTCTGCAAGGGGCAAGTAAACCGAACTGAAGCTGCTCTAACCATTTTATTAGACGAGAACAGCCTTTGACACCTCTATCATTATTATCTCTATGATTCGAATCTTGAAAATTTTGGTTGCGAAGAGATTGCTTCTTAACTCTCAGAAAATTGACTCAAGAGATACTCATGCATGCTCAAACGTTTGGAGCTTGTGATCACGTGTTCCCGTTTATAAGAATGGATCTGGAAGCTATAAAACATAGAATTTTGGAACACAATTACCATTATTCGAGCCGATTGAGAAACTATATTGATTTTAGGTCAAAATCTGTAAGGAAAAAATGGTAAAAAATGAAAAATTTGTCGGATCTAGAAAACACGAAAGTTTGTTATATACCAATCTGTGCGCTTTAAGTTTTCAAGATATGTTTTCTATCTAATTTCGTCGGGCTTAAAATCTTGGAAAAACTAACCAGTATATACAGTCACGAATCCAATCTAAAATTATATAATTTGAGTTTAAAATTTCTTTTTTATTGCAATTTTTTAAAAAGGTTACAAAAAAAAATCTTTTAAATTATTCAGGATCAGTCCTAAAATTTAATTGACTTAGAAACAATTCATAAAACTCTTTCCATGTGAATTCTTTTTTCGAGTCGGATGACAGACACTCCAATGTACAAAAATATGAAATTTCGTGATTATTACCTAAAAATAAACAAACAAACAAAATTTAATTCAATATTTAAAAAAAAAAAACTCTTTGAATATTACTCACAAAAATATTATAAGATAGAGGTTATAAAGCAATGGGCTTTATTTAAGAAACGAAAGGTACCACGAAAACTAAAAGAATTACCAATACCGTCCTAACCATCGCAATTCTACTAGTTATGTCATGGAACGGAATCACTATTAGGCAAGGACAAAACAACGATGAAAGTTTAACTGTTGTTCTTGTCTTCATAACGTTGTTAAACTTCTCCTTAGACAAGGACAGATCGAATAGAGGAAGTTTAAATACTGCCGTTGTCTTCATAGAGTTGCTGTATTCGTCATTAGACAAAGAACAACGGAAAATCGGTCACACTTAGGGTGCATTCGTCGTGGACGCTCACACGCTTTGAGCGCTTACGCTTATAAGCACAAATTATTAGTGTTCATGTTGGCCTACGAACGCTTAGAATCGATCAGAAAATATCGTTCGTTTTGGACGTTGTGAGTGTTAGTTTGTATTCAACATGGCGACGTTTTATTTCGTCGGAAGTAACAGAAATAGTATACGTTTTACCAGATTCTAAATCATTTAAATCGATCGAAAATAATCTGGGTAAATAGTTAGCCTTTTTTACTGGTTTATATCGATTTGCCAACGATTTTAAGTACTTTAATAAATATGTGATCTTATTTTGACCACAGCGTGTGCAGCACAGTGCGTAGAACCACTGATCTCTATATATGAATAGCTGATATTATAGTCCGCCGCCATTAGCATACACATCGCCAGAGCATACACATCGCTTTAGAGCATACACATCGCCACTCTATATTAAAGGACAAACTATATAAAATTCAGCTCCACTGCGCTTGCGTGCTCATGTCATGTTTCGTTTAATTTAGTTCTCATATCAGTATTACGGCACTGTCTTCGATCGAGTCTAACTCTATATTTTGAAATTTTTCAGCTATCCATAGTATAGAGGTCAGTGTGTAACACAATTGATTGGGTTACCCCCACAATATACTCTGCACGCAGCCACAATACTTTGCTATCTCTATCCAATAATACTTCATATGATATTACCTGCATTTATAAATAAAAAATATTTCGGACAAAAAACCATTTGACGATTACACATTGGTGGTAATTGTAAACCAATTAGTTTTTTATCACGCTTAGAAATTTTTGTAAAACACATAAAATTATCTTCATTATTATAGTTTGTACTTAGAGGTATTGTTGGTTTGATTCGTATATTAATTGTGTTTATTTTGTACGGTTGATTTAAAGCTTCACAGAATATTTGTATTAAATTTTGCCTGTAAACATAATTTAATTGTAAATATTAAAAAAATTGGTATTGGTCGTTATTCGCCATGATGTCACATCATGTAATCTCAAATATATCTGAAATCTCAAATATAATACACGAATGTTGACAACGGTCGTGTTAATGGTGGTAATTGACGTATCATGGAGGGTACATAGAGATAATATATATAGAGTTGGCAAGCCGAGTCAAAAGTTGTCTCTCAGATAGAAAGAGAATTGCGTAGGTTGAGCTATCTCTTTTTAATGACTAATATATAGCATAGAGATAATATATACTCTATGATATATAGTCAATATATATCATAGAGAATATATTATCTCTATGTTATATATATATATATATCAGCACTACAGGCCTAAAAGGCCCTTGGCTTTCGAGCAGATATGTCTCCATCTGCTTCTGTTCTCCGCTACTCGTTTCCAGTTTTCAATTCCTAGTTCTTGTAAATCTTTTTCCACTGCCTTGATCCAGCTGGTCCTGGGCCTACCTATCTTTCTTTTTCCGGTATTTCCTCTGATCAGTACTTGTCTCGCCGCTCTATCTAAGGGGAATCGAAATACATGCCCCAGCCATCTCAATCTCTGAGATCTAATCACATTTGTTATGCAGGGTTCTTTATATAGTTTGTACAGTTCTTCGTTTGGTCTTCTTTCCCAGCAATCCCCTACTTGCCGGCCTCCAAAAACTGATCTTAACACTTTTCTCTCCCATATGTTCAGTGTATGTTTTTCTTTTTGGTTCAGCTTCCATAACTCGCTACCATACATTACTGTTGTGTTCTCTAATCTTTGTGTTCTTTGATATGCTCTTAGAGTTAAAAAATTGCCTCAGTGCTCCAACGCTTCTTGAGCCTTTAGCAATTCTTTCGCGAATTTCTGACGATTCGTCACACCGACTAGATAAAGTGACGCCCAGATAATTAAACCTCTCCACTTGTTCGAACTGATAAACCGTCTCGTCGTTCATTGTAACTATTAGCGATTTACCTATTTCCGGCTATGTTATATATTAATCATTAAAAAGAAATAGCTCAACCTACCCGATTCTCTCTCTTTCTATTGACGGGACATTTCCACTTACACACGCGCCGATGACTTGCCTACTCTATACATATTATCTCTATGGGAGGGTAACGTTATATTGACAATTGAAACATTGTTCTTCCAACCAAGCGCGGATCCAGTATGTGGGATCCAATATAATTTCTTTTTTAATTATAATTTTATTGCTTCTTACTCAAATCTTGCATTGAGATAATTAAATGGGAATGAAATCTAGAATGTTACGTAATTTATAACTACTGAAAAAATTCTATTGTTTAATCAATCTTTATCAACTCATGAGTAACAAATATTTTCCAATTGGTTATTGATAATCATGTTTGATTTGATATAAGTTTAATTAATTATTCAAAATAATCTTCAATGATATGTTTTTTTTAAATTAAGAATAAAAATAACTATCTGAACAAAATTAATTCAATTATCAATTGAATAAAATTATCTTTAGCAACTATTCGAATATTGATATCTTAGAGTTCTTTATATACTTTTGTTACTTTAAACTTAATTTCCAGCCTGCCTGCTTCCCTGCATACAAATCTTAGTTTCCCAAGATGATACATGTAATTAAAATGTACCTACCGTTCGGAAAAACCAATATCTTGAACATTCATATCACCAAGTGAAACAGCATCGATAACATGTAAACAATTAACAGAATTTCGTTTATTTTGTGACAGAATTTCATATTCTTTGACTAGTTCGCCTATGATTATAGTTCCACGTGGTAATTCTATATTAAATGGAGCTAATTGCCATTGTTTATTATTATTGAATTGATAAACTTTAGTTCCACCACAACCTTAAAATAAAATTTCACATCTTATTCCTATTTTTGCAACATAAAAATAATTACAGAAAATAATTACAACTTAGGATAGGTAAGGTTGTAGCGGCTGTCCTGGACGGAACACACTTAGACCATAAGGTCCATTATGATAGCTAGGGATGTGAGTGGAGGACAAGGAATTTGTGAGTAGACTAGGAATTGGAAGGATATGCGGCTGCAGCCGACTTTGATAGGAACTATGCCGATATTCATCTGGAGTTCGTAAAGGAAACTGCAGAAAATCTTCACAAGCATAGCCGGTTACTTCGTTCTTGTCCATACGCCGACAGTTTAGTCAATTAACCGCCCCGTTTTTCTTTAAATAATTGACAAACTGCCGATGCCGGGATTCGATTTCGAACTTACCCATATAAATATATTCTTTACTCTCTAAAAATCCAAATCTCCATTCACTTTTCGCTGATATTTTATCGATTAATTCTTCTCGGTTTTTAATTTCACACGCATTCGAATTAAAAAAAGCTAAGCAAAATATTACAAGTATTAAGAAAAATCCCATAAATTTATCGCAAAAAAAATCCTTACCTTTATTTTTGGCAAATTGCTCAAAATATTCATTAGGATTTAAATCAGGTTGTGCCGTTCGCTCTTGTCTTTGTATGTTCCAATATTGAAGACATTGTATTTTTAAATCCATTTGACGTGGTTCTGTTAATGTCTGGTCTTTACTGAACGCCATTATTTTGTTCAGACTTATTATTTGTCGTTTACATAAACTAAAATCATAAATTTATTCGAAATTTCTTGAAGGTGTTCTAGAATTAAAAATGATATTGAGTTCGTGAATGGGCAGCAAAATCGGGCCATGCATTTATCCACAATAATCGTATCTTTTAAACCATAATAATACGTAAGAGGAATATCGCAAATGGGTCCCTAGCACTTAGACCAAGGGATCCTCTGTGCCTTCCTTGAGAACAACCTGTCACCCGAAGGCGAGACGTCTACGGGTAAGAGGTGCTATTTTAAGCAGATGGAGCTATAGGATTCTGTTGAGGCCAAGATTGGTGGATCCAGGGTTTCGGATCCAAACATTCTATGCCTGACACCCTGCAGGTTTGTGTAGGTGCATGTGAAATGTATGGGGGTTCCATCGTACAGGCCCTACAAGTGGGATCATCAGAGATCCCCAAGTTATGAAGGTGGTAGTCCAATCGACAGTGTCCTATCAAGAGTTCCACCACTCTTCTCAACTGTGTTCTAGTGAGTTTCAACCGAGCACAGTCGAATGGCCTAGCTGTGGTTATGCACAGCTTTTCACCCCACGAATTTCTCTCTTCTGAACATTGATCGCAGTGTATATCGAAACATACACTTAGTTTACTAAGGACTCTCTTTCTTATCCTCTTTTGTTTTACTAACCTATTATTCATATCAAGAATATACTGATGAAATGTGGTATCGTTTAGCAGTAAATCCGTTGACACAATATTAAGAATATCTGCAGTATCCGAAAAATTCCATAAATGGCAATTTATTCCATTCAAATATTCTTTGATATTATCTGTATTTGATTTCTTTCTTTTACAAATTAAATATTTCTCAGAATTTGCTGGTCGACTAGCATTTGGTTTAAAGATACTAACTAAAAACAACAAAAAAAACCACATTCGAAAATTTTAATTTAAAAAACTATTGAATTCTTTTTCATACAGAATGTTCCAGAATAACTCTATTCGTCAATTTCAAGATAGATTTTATTAACATAAATAAAAACTGATATCGAGATATAACGATATGAAACGAAGTGAAACGATATGAAACGATATGAAACGAAGTGGAACGATATGAAACGATATGAAACGAAGTGGAATGATATGAAACGAAGCAACTTCGTTGCGTACAGAAGTTTCGAGTAATTATTCTGATACATTCTATATAATAGAAAACTTGCATTTTAGATTGAATACTAAACGAAAATATCATTTTGGACTATCTTTGACACTCGTGAAAAATTTATCGAGATATTTGGATCTAAGAAGACTTGCTTCTAATTTCATTTGGACTAACTTTTCAGAAATTTCCCAAGAAATCATATTTTAGATTGTGAGGGTTAACCATGATTTTTGGTACAATTTATACATATGAGTTTACTACGGGTGTATTTTTTTTTTGGGCACTTACACGCTTTCAGCGCCATCGAGCGTTGTTTTTAGTGTTCATATTGATGCTGTGTATGTCGCAAAGCGCGATAATGGTTCAGTTCCATGATAGACGCTTTCTCTATTGAGGTTTTTATTTACCTGTCATGTGCACAGGGGATTATTTTAGTGTATTCCATTACACTTTTTAAATTATTGAATGTTTTAAATCATTTTTGTTTCTGAATGAACAAAAAAAAAACCCACACAATATACAAAATCTTATTAGAAAAAATCCTTCATTACCGACATACTTTATCAAATTGTCAGTTTCGGGGGTTTTGAGTTGATTGAAGGGTGTTTTGAAGTCACTCAAACATTCTATTGCATGAAAAACTGCTATTATTGATGACAACTACCGCTTACACGTACTTATAATGCCAACAGGGCCAACACGAACTGCATTTTCAAGAGTAACGTAAGCGTTCTAAAGCCAAAACGAACGCCGATAAATTGCATTTATAAGCGTGAGCGGTGAAAGCATATAATCGCCCAAAACGAATACACCCTATATTTAAGAGAAAATGCAAGTTTCTTATTTATTTATGACAATCGAATACCTTCTTCGAAGCAATGATACATTAAATATATCAATCCGACACTGAACGGTGTAAATGTATCAAAAAATTTTGTAACAAAATGTCCATTCAATCGTACAATTGATAAAGCAACTAAACACTGGCACAAATATATTTGTTTGGATAAAACTTCTTGTAAATTTTCATTACCATCAACACAAAAACCCTATAAATTTCATTTATTTTTAAAAACACTGTTTTACGGCTGTTTGCAACAATCAACTTATAGAATGGACGCAGCCACCGCGTATAGGAATATTATGGGCTATACAGAATAGAAGTAAGGACAACTATCTTATATGGGCATAATAAAAATACTTATTTCACTTACACCGTCCGACATCATGAAATGAACTCCCTGATTATCAGTTTGTTCCAAAACTTTAGTCGTAAAATCAATAATATTTTCTGGATCGTAAATATTTCCATCAAATTTCGGTCCATAAAACGGTTGAAATGTTTCTGGTGAACCCGCTAAAAATTCATTTAACGTAAAATCATGTTCATCTTTTAAGGTAAATCCAAAACCTGAAAATACCAATATTTAGAAAACCAAGCATTAATCGAACTATTCGATGAATACCTTTATACAACCATTTTTTTCTCCATAAAATATATTCGGAAAAACCTCCTGGACCAGCACAAACGTCTGCAAAATAATATGGTTTGTTTGTGCTGAAATGAATAGGCTGTTAAAAAAAACGGAAAAAATGAAATAAAAACAGAGAGTTGCTTAATATATGAAGGGAACTTACATCACGCTCTAAATTAGTAAACATGAAGTTACATGCAGCATCAATGTTCGCCATTTTTAATGCAGCTCGATTCAAGAAAAATACATTACGTATTCGCTCAAAAGGATTGGCACGAGCACGTACTTTTCGTAATTCAGCTGGTTCAAATAAATCTAATTCAGTTTTAGCTTGGAGCAATTCTTTTTGTAAGTCACCATCACAGAATGTTGTTTCGAAAGGACACTCTAATTTTTTCTCACAAAATTTTTGATCCAAACTCAATTCGTCCAATGTTAAACCCAACATACTCGAGTCCGATGAAATCCATTTTAATTCTTCTTTAACTTTTATATTCTAAAAGATTTCATATTCTGATTAATTCTTCACCGAATTCATAACACGGCGAACATAAAGAAACTTCCACAGAAAAGGGGGAGCGCTTGACCAGGGTTAAAATAGTAGATGAAAGATGTATTCGTTTTGGGCGAACGTTTGACCGCCATCAAGCGTTGCTTTTAGTGTTCATCTTGACGCTATTTATGCTGAAAATCGCTAATGGTTGATGTCCACGATAAACACCACGATCACAGACGTTTTCTGTATCGACTTCTAAACCGAACCCTGTAACTTCCAAGCGTTTGTTTATTTATTTGTCATGTGCACCGGGTTTATTTTTAAGTGTATTCCATTGCATTTTTTAATTTTTTGAATGTTTTAAATCATTTTTGTTTCTGAATAAACAAAAAAACCCATATAATATACAAAATTTTATTAGAAAAAAAACCTACATTTCCGACATAATTTTTTAAATTATCAGTTTAGGGGTTTTTGTTTTGATTTTAGGGGATTTTGAAGTCACTCAAACAAAAATTCTATTGCTTGAAAAACAGCTAAACCGTTTTCAATATTGATGGTAACGTACGCTTACACGTACTTATAATGCCTGAAACGAACGGCATTTTCAAAAGTAACGTAAGCGTTCATAAGCCAATACTCAAGGTTAACGTCAATAAATTGCGCTTATAAGCGTTAGCGCTGAAAGCATGTAAGCGCCCAAAACGAATAACTAACGAAAATGAATACTAATAAAAAAGTGATTACTTCAATTGATATATCCCAATTTTCATTAATAATCGCTGAATGGGACAAATTAAATCCAAGACCACAACGATCCGCTTTGTTCGATACTTTAACAGGATTTACAATTCCTTGATTAGCTTTACCTAAACCCTTTCCTTGAACGTATCCCATTTTTGCCTATAAACAAAATATTCCTCAATTAGAGTAATAAAAATTTTATAACACGAATAAACTCTTTACCATCATTTTCATGGCTTTATCATCCACGAAATTTTCATCGGATGGTCTCATTAGAAAACTCATTGTATCAACAAGTTTTTCCGTACTATAACTAGATTGTGATGAATCCATGATTTGAATGAGAATTTTCGATAAATGATACGAAATATGATTTTCTATTTTAATTTACAATTTATAATCATTTTCGTGTATCCATTTTGTTAATACAGCGACTGAAATTAAAATAATTTTTGAAAAACATGCAACAAATTATACAAAACACAAATTACCGATTCTATTTATAGGTTAGAATTTTATTTGTAATTTTTTGGAAAAAATTCACAGCGTTATTATTTTGTACTCCTCGTACGGAAGTACTGAATTAAATTTTATTTTTTTATAAACATTATTGTTTTTTATCTAAGAAATTGGAATAAATTTTAATATAAAAATCAAAGAAAAAAAACATGTTTTCGTGTTTTTAATTTGAAAAAGAAGTGCGATGCGCAATTACCAGTCACAACTCGACTCGGGTAAAAAATTAACAATTTATTTTGTTAAAGAATTCATTATCAGTTTTATAGTTTTTATAGAACCGCGGAACAATAGTGTTTCTTGTTCGATTAATAAAATAATAAACGATTGTAATTGAAGCAAAAATTAAATTATCATTCATTGTGCAGAGGGATCAAATTTCTTATTGTTTTAATTAACTTTAGCACAAATTCAGTTTAGAACTACAGCAGAACTCCAATTATCCTATGGAACAACAACAATTGTTCTTATATACCATGAGTTGTCCGTATTAATTGGGACCGGACCCGATCTTGATAATCAAATATTCAAATAATTGGAAAATCATGAAAAAAGGCCATTTCTTTAATAAATCTGTATTTATTGATGAAAAATAAAGACAAATTGTCGATTTTCTTGGCTAAAAGTTTTGCTTTTTCTTTTCGCAAGTAATTGTTACAGAAAGTGGGTTTCCCTTTGTTCAATGCTGCAAAAAACACTTTTCCCTTTGCTCAATGGTGCAAAAACCACTTATAATGTATAGGGCATTTTTTTGTTAAAACGATCCGGATATTTGGAATTCTGCTGTATTGAAATTAATTCCGATTATCTTTAATATTTTACAAATCTTGGGTCTCAAAGTTAAAACAATAAAATTATCAAATCTTTTATCTGAATCACACGCTCTTTACCGGTGGATAGTTTAATAGAATTTTTAGTAACCAATAGAGACTAGTTACTTAGGAAATCCTGGATTTTTGAATAGACATTTTCCATAGACAAATTTCTTTGTCTATGACGTTTTCATTTTAAATTACTATGCGTTTTTTTTTCGGACTGAATGCCAAAAGATGAATGTGAAGAAATGAGTAAGCTATATATAGTTTACTCATTTTTTCACGTTGGTTATTTGACATTAAGCCCGAAATAAAAACGAATCGTAATTTGAAATGAAAAGGTTTATAACAAAATTTTTATCAGATAGATTAATCGGATTTTTGGTTAAAATGATGATAATATCTACATGTTAGGACGTTCATTTATCAATAAAAAATTGGCTAATTTATCTAAATTGCGACTTAATTTGGCAAAAAACCATCGATAAAGTATCAGTCGATACTGGAATTGAAATAAAATTTACTTAGTGTTTTATTAGCGATTACCAATATTAGACATAAATTGTCGATACCTGAACATTCTACGAAACTGTCAGAGCTAGCATCGTTTTTGTCAAAAAGTTATGGTATCAAATATACTAAGGTTGAAAAAAAATTCATTGAAATCGGTGAAAATTTGATTGTGATAGTCGTAAATTCTATTTTTTGTATTTGATGACTTTTTAACGTATCACAGTCAAATATAGTCCAATTTTGATGGAATGATCAGTTATGAACAGTAGGTCCAAAGAGGTCACATTGATGTGGGTACCAGGACACTGCGAAGCTGTGGGAGATGAAACGGTCAACGAACTCGCCCGTGAAGGAGCCGTACTCTCATGTCAAGAACTGGAACCATATCTAACCTTTGCTCTAAACGAATGGATTGATAAGTCTATGAACAGTAAATGGAAGGATACAGCAGGCTGCAGACAGGCAAGACAAATGATAGCTGGGTACAACGCCGCGAGGTCAGCCTGATTTATTGGCAAGATCCGGAAAGAGTATGATACGCCCTTCCAACTTCTGGCAGAATGCTCTTACAGAGCCAGAAAGAGGTACCTAGCCTTTGGCTCAACCAAAATGGGGGAATCTGAGGTAAAACAACTCTAATAGAACTCTGTCCTGCCATTCGCAAAGCGGGCGGGTAGGTTTACAACGAACACAGGGCTAGATGACACGAACCAGGTGTGGTAGATGATCGAGGAGGTTGAGAAGAATGGTCCCTTTGGAGTCGGTAAGAATGGCCTACGTCTCCTCCGCTACTATTAGCTAAGATCAGTATGTTTTATGTTGGTCAACACTTGAACATTTTCCAAAACAATCCGGGCATATTTTTTCTTAAAAAATTGAATTTCTAGGTAACTACTGTAAAAAATAATATCTTGATAAAATAATGAAACATTTGATTTTTTATTCAATGAATAATAGTAAAAATTACATAGGTTCCAAAAAAGTATTTAATCTATTTTGTTTAATATTAATTAAAAATTACTTAGTAACTACATTGCACAGCTTTTCATATGTCAATCTGTTTACAAAATTTATTTCTTTACATTTTTGTCCTGTTTATTTACAACTTGATTTAGTTACATCTTAAACATTCTATAATTATTTTTTGACAATTATTTAAAACAAAATGTACTACTTTTTAATTCAATAAAAACAATTTTACGAAAAATATACTGAGACGTTTTAGAATATGTTTCATTTTACTATATAGTACAATCAATAGAGAAGCCCGTCACTCTTGTCCGCATTACACTAAATTACAGGAGTTATTTTAAGAAAAATTAGGTTCAGTATTACGTACTGAATGTAAATGAACAAAATCCTTACAAAATTCGACCCCGGAAGTGCCGCCATTTTGAGAAAAACTGTACCGGTCTATATCTCCATTATCGTGCACTTTAGGCAAAAAATGGTAATAACCTTTCTTGTTCCTCTCTTTTTTTTTTATCCCTCCCCGTTTACGACTTATACGACTATTACTATTTATTTATTGAGTTTTTGACCGATATCTCTTCTAATAATTGTTTAGAAACAAACTTATTTATTGTTAGTTATGTCCCTATTATTCATATTTCTTAATATATGTGCATACCTCGGTTTTATTAACCTTGCACCCGGTAGTGCAACATTAAACGCGTTATAACTTTAAAAATATTAATTTTAGACAAAAAAGTTTTAAATAAAAGTTGTAGGTAATTTGTAGATTTAAAAGTTAAGTTATTAGCATTTTATTGTTTAAACAATTATTAGAAGAGATATCGGTCAAAAAGTCAGTAAATAAATAGTAATAGTATAAATCGTAAACGGTAAGTGATACAAAAAAAATAGGAAATCCAATTATCTACAAGAAAAGTTATTACCATTTTTGGCCTGAAGTGGACGGTAATGGAGATATTGGCCTATATCTAGAGTTTTATATAGTTTGTCTCAAAATGGCAGCACTTTCGGGGTCGAAATTTGTAAGAATTTTATTCATTTACATTCAGTATGTGATACTAAACCTAATTAAAAAAAAAAAATAACTTCTGTAATTTAGTGCAGCGCAATATTCTCTATTGATTGTACTAATATGAAACATTTATTTTTATGTTTTATATATTTACTAAGTATTTTGTTAAGTACGCTTTTAAAAATATTCAAAATTGTATGCTAAACAAATTATAATCCAATATTAGCATAGGAGCCAACAAAAATTTGGATAGAAATTATTTTGACGAATATCATTTAAGTTTTTGGTGTTGCACAGCTGGGAGGAAGTGATCTATCTTGAATGTAAGATTCAAAACATATGTTTTTTAATTCTTCAATTGTTGATCTTATTCGTACAGAAATGTCAGTCACAGGTTTGAATCAGATAAATTTTCATAAATTAGATTAAAAGGGCATTAGCATGAATGAAAGGTCTTTTTGTACTTTGCCAAAAATTCCGAAGAAACCTAATTTAAAGAAAAAGAAAGTGAGTTAATATTAGACTTCCTCAAATTTGCTATAGAATCATTAGCTGGGAAAATATTTTTATAATTAAACGTCCGCTGGTAAGAGTTAGGACAATTCGTTTACATTTCTACTATATCGTACATTCGATTACACTAATTGTCATCAATATGACGTCCAGTGGCTACAGTATACATCAATGTACACTCGATTACACTAATTTGTCATCAACATGGCGTCCAGTGGCTACATTATATATCAATGTACACTTAATTACACTCATTGTCATCAATATGGCGTCCAGTGGCTACATTGATGAATACTGTAGCCAGTTGACACAATATTGATGACAAATTAGTGTTATCGAGTGTACATTTCTTTAAAAAAATTAAAAACAGATGTATTTGTAGCCACTGGACGCCATATTGATAAATTATTGTAATCGAGTTTACATAGAAGCCTACAGTTCATTAATTCGTGTCTTACAAGATTTTTAATTGGTTTCTAACTACTGATATCTTAAAATTTGTTTTCTCTAGTATATGATTTCTAGTTTGTACTCTGATCCACAGATGTCTCTATCATGAATATAATGAACCTGTTGAAACAATCGTCAACAGTCATTATTAAAAATCGTATACTTGAGACAAAAAAATTCTTTGTTAGAGATGTTTGTGATTAGAAACCCAACTAAAGCTCTCGAAATCTTCGAATAAGCAAGAATCTGAACTCCTATGTAAAATCAGTAAGCTTAAGACTGGTATCGTTGTCTTAGCTCTTATTAGAGGAACCTTATTTTATATAATCTCAAGTTTCAACATCTATAATTCAAGACGGCGACTTGTTTCTCATCCAATGAATCGTAACATAAACCATATCTGTCAAAATAAATTCTAACCCAACTTTTTTAAGATAAATTATCCCCCTACTGATTGGATTTATAACTAATAAATTATTTTGTATAATAAATGCGAATAAATATTTTTTGTTTTTTTTTAATTAATATTACTATTTTTTTCTTAAAATATTAAACATAATTATAATTATAGTTCAAATAATAGTTTATATCACAATAAAAAATCACTCTTAAGTTTTAATAATAATCATTAATTAATTGTAATTAATATGTTTTTTACCCCCATGGTTCATAATGATTTTTATCTTTTTATCCTTTCTTCATCAATAGTTTTAAAATTGAATATAATATGTCAAAATCATAAAATATATGGCATAATAGGTTTCAAGTGCGTTTAAAATTTTCTATACTCATGGAAATTATTCAATTTTTAAACTTATGGCCTTTTTATCCCAGATTTGGACGTCAATTGTTGACAGTTGATAAGTGAGTGGACATAACCTAATTTATATACGCAGTAGTGACGAATTAGTTGTACGTCATTAATTTACGGAGTTTTAAACAGGAATCGATTCCCTAATTAATGATACTTCCAAATTAAGGGATTCTTAAAAAGTCATGGATAAATCCATTTTTCATATGAATTATTTTCCAAAATATTTAAACGCACTTGGACAATTGTTAAAATGTTATTTAAAATATTAAGGCACATTTTTTTTTTTTTAAACAAAGTATGGTGTGATGTCTTTTGTAAGAATTGCAGAGATAATAAACTATACTAATTTGGCAAGATTCTACCATGATTCTAGAAAAATCTTTTCTGTTTTTCTTTTTTTTGTAATTAATTTTTGAGAAAATTTTAAGTATGGTTTGATGATGTACTTTCTTAAATTAATTAAAATTATTTAATTTACAAAAAAAAAAAATTCACTAGTTGAACTGAAGAAATCAAATAATTTTGTCTTCTGTTGATAAATATTTTGTTTTCCAGTCCAAAATGTAATGATTCTAAGGCACTCCATTATGTTTGAATTCTAAAACAAAGGAAATTATTAGGTTAGAGTGAATTAAAGCTAAAATAAGTTTCTCTAAATTTATTTTGGAATGAAAAGGATGATACAATGATTAGGAGATTCTGATCGAAGCTTATTTCCGGTCGATAACTCTGTATAAGTGATTCATCAGTATTTCCGCGGTATCATGAAACCCAGCACGTGACGTTAGTGAGTCATATCCACTCAGACGTTAACTGCAGAGGTAGTATTCTAGTGACATGTTTCCGCCTCTGACACGGAAGTGTGCCTCCTTTAAGAGCAAGTTTGTCGACTGTTTCGTTGCCCTAACTCCGCAGTGTCCTGGTACCCACAAGAACGTGACCTCTTTCGTGCTTGCCAGGCTCTCCAGTGATTCTGCGCATTCGAGCACTAGGGGAGATGTTATTTTAGTGCAGCTGATTGCTTTGAGTCTTTGCTTTGAGCTCCAGTTTATTGTATGGTAAAAAAAAGAGTAAAATACTATACCAACCCTAATGTTCGAGTCAATTCTTTATGAACGGGTATTGGAGGTAACGTTTCTCGTTCTCTATTTAAAAATGATAATCCCATGCTACTTGCTAAACTACTCGCTGAATCACGACTATCCATTCGTATCATCTGATGGCGATTATTTGTTGCTTGTATTCGTCGCATTGGATATCGCCATGGTGATTTTGGCGGATCTTGTTCAAATGCTTGATTATCTAAACCATGTCGTTCTGCTAATTTTTCTTCTTTTGTTTTTGATGATAATCGCCTACAACGAAACAAATTGAATTAATGCTGGTTTTAGAAATTTTTATAGATGCTTTAACTAAATTTAGATTGCAAGCTGATGATTTAACGGGAAAGTGTACCCAAGATCCGTAGATAGACTATTGAGTAAAGGAATGCTGAAAGACTTTCGTATGGCTACCGTTAGTGATCCAAGATATATTGGGATCTCTGGTAGGGGCGGAGCTTAATATTTCAACCTACTAGCAGCAGTTACTAAATTGTTCACCAGTATGCGACTACGAAACTTGTTGGTCGAAGGGTATGCCAGGGGAGTTGGAGTAGCAAACATCGGCCAAGTAGCTTTAGTTAATAATTTACCCACCAGAGAGCATATTCAAGAGCTAGTGTTCCCAATATACAATAGTCGGTGTATTTCTAACTACAGTTTATACCTTATTCTATCGGTGTAAATCTTAAATATATATCGCCATGTTTGATCCAACAAAAAAAAAATCTATTGACATGATCTGTCTATATCAATTAGTTTATCTACGAACCTTGGGCATATCCCTTGTACAATGTGTCACAAAAATAACGTTCTTTGTTCAAAATTTAGATAGTTGATTTGTGCCTTATTAATTCGGTTTTTGAGAAAATGTTTTGAACAAAAGTTGTTAGTATATTTATAATGAACTTTTAGCCGAAACATTTTTTCGAAAACCGAATGAATAAGGTACAAATGAAGTGACAAAAAAAGTATTACTTCTGTGGCTATGTGTATGACCTTGTAAAGGTAGATAATAGTTATATTAAATTATTATTATTTAAATAAATAATAAATATATGTGAAAGATATAATTGATCTTATTTAATTTTATTTATGAAATATTATATATTTTAATATGTAAATTACCATGGTTCTTAACATTCAAAGCAACCGTGATAATAGAGGGAAGTTATAGTTGTTATGCAACAGATAAAAATGATGAACAAAATTATAACAATAATTTAATGAAGAAGCGATACCGCACCACTACAACCTATTCAAAGTTAGATACTAAGTTAGATTCGCTTTTTAGCGTTTAGTTTTTTAAGCATCATATGGATAATTTTTTTCAATACCTTAAGATTCTGGAACCCAAACCAGCTCCGGGTGGATCTTCTAATTTAGCATTACTAGTTTTTTTCTTGTAACGTTTATCATGACTCTCTTCAATGATAATATGTCGATCGTATGGCGTATCGTAGTCCACTTCTAAAATAGTTGAAAATCTATTCGGATAAATTAAATCTACGGCAGATATAATCATCCCTTCTATAATACATATGCAACCTATAAAATATAAATTAAAAATATGGAAATTAGTAAAATAATACATTTTTAAACCCCCGACGTAAAAAGAAATGGTATTATAAGTTTGTAGCTTGTCTCTTATCTCGTAGCTCCGAAATGGATGGTTCGATTTCAATGCAGTTTTTATTTATTTATCTGAAGGCTGGTTTAATCGGGATTGTTTTTAGCTATGTTAATGAATGATGAAAATCTATTCAGCTGTTTAAAGATCATAAACTCTTTTCCTAATTGGTGTATGTACGATTTTTATAACCGGTATACAGACCGTTTTCAAAAGCATTTCTAATAAATAAAATATTTACTATAAAACTATATACATGCATACATACATCTGGCTATAGGCTTGTGGTGTATGGTGTTTATTTGATGTCATTTAAGAGTGGGGTTGTTGTGATGCACATTATAATTGATAATATTAATCATTAGGTATGTGAATGCATGGGAATAGTTTCCAACAGACCAGCGCCGTTTCATAGTAGATTAACAATACCTGGTTAATAATTATATATAAATGATGATTAAACTTGAACAAAATTTAAATAACCCGAAACCGGAATTGCTACCAGTTTTGAATGAACTCTATTGATGAAAGAAATACAACTTATACAAAAAAATAGCACTATAAAGATTATTCGTCGATTGATTCAATCAATATTATAAAAACAAACATATAAACACAAAAGAAATGAAAAATTTCTTAATATAACCACAACAAAAAAATATGGTATGAAACATTCATAAAACCTCTATATACAGGACAAGGGGAAAGGGGGAAACACAAAATTTGGCATATCTCCTTTAATATTCGAAAAATCGAAAAATTTATTAGAAGTAAAGTTGTAGAAAATTAGTTATACTATCATTTTGTTTCTTATCATATTTTCTGTTACTCTAATATTTACAGAAATATTTACAATTTAAGATTGAAACTAAAAATTCTAAATATCTCTGTACACATTACAGATTGAAAAAAATAGTTAGGTAATGAATTGTAGCAAACTTAATTTTCTACAACTTTACTCTTCATACATTTTTCGATTGTCCTAATAATAGATAAAAATTTTATATATTGGGTATATTTCTTCTTTCTCTATGCCCCACTTTCCCCCTGACCTATGCCATTTATTAATAAAATTGGCATTGCAAATAACAAAATCATATCAGATACGACATTTCAATTTGTTTACACTATAATTGTGGCCACTAAAGAGTAATTTATGTTACATTTCAAATTTTGTCCCTATTCCTAGAACATTGTTTTTGTATTTTATAAATAAGTATTTCGACAACAATGTAGTCATCATCAGTATGAATTAGCTAATCGTAACTATCTCTAGAGATATGTTGCTTGTTGCTAATTTGGTGCGTGTCTCACAATGATATTAAAAAAGTTCTATCTTTTATATGATTTGACTGAGGGTATAATCTGACCTGAGGATTATTTGAGTTGACTGACTAACGGATTAGGTGTGTGAAGAGCCCCACCTATTTATTGACGGTATCCTTTTGTGACTATGCGGCGTTGTTTTTGTCACTAAAGTGAAAGTATCGAAGCTAACCTTGATATTGGTGAGACACGCGCCAAATTAGCAACAAGCAACATATCTTTGAATCCATATCCCAGAGATAATTACGATTAGCTAATTCATACTGATGATAACTACATTGTTGTCGAAATACGTATTTATAAAACAAATGTTCTAAGAATAGGGGCAAAATTTGAAATGTAATTTCAAAAAACCTAGAGTTCTCTTTGATTTTTTCTATTAATTTATGTATTTTAAGGTAATAGGGAATATGCATGAAAATTTTTTTTCACATTTATTTTCAGAATATGAAAATACGGTTACTACTGTAATAATATTTAAAAACGAAATTAAAATCCGACAAATAACAAGGAAGCTATAAGCTTTTAAAGATTATTATCTGTCTCTTTCTTGCGAAAATACTAAAAACGGACTTTTACGTGTATTTTAAATGGTGAAAGTGTAATATGACGTCACATAACATATCAAGAGGGCTATCACCCTCTTTGTCTAATCGGGAATTTCAATCATTCATATCTCGCTTATTTTTAAAGTTATTTAAAAAGTAATTTTACCTTGATATTTGTCAAGTAAACATGCTTCAATTCAAGTGAACAAAAATTTTCATGTATATTCCCTATTCGCTAAGTTGACGCAGCTCCTGCGTAACGCATTTTTTACGTATATAGATGTAAAAAAGAAGACAATGTGATTTAATTATGATGTTTTTATAACTGTATGTATGTATGTACTCTTTGTATGTATGTTATTAATATTATTATTATTATTATTAATATGATTGTTACTTTCACTTAATCATTATCACAGAAACAAAATATAATAATAATAAAGTATTCAGTATATTTGTTTCTTTATGTACTGCTGCATGGTGTGGAAAGTAGGATTTGTTTTTTAGTATAAAATAAGCAAAACTGTTTGTTTGATGATGTTACTACAATATAGACCAAGAGCTCATACCAAATTTTCGGTAAGCGATTGATTTTTATACATTGGTATGTATAAAATGGCCAGAAAGAATTACGAACGAGGAATTGATGAGCAGAGCAAGCCAAAGCCCTATCAACGAAACAATAAAGAAAAGAAAGTTTGGATGGATAGGCCACACCTTAAGAAGGCCATGTAATACCATCAGCAGACAAGCCCTAGACTGGAACCCCCAAGGAAGCAGAAAACGTGGAAGACCCAAGATAACCTGGAAGAGGTCAGTCGAGAAAGTGAAAGAAGAAGGAAAAACCTGGAGAGAAATAAAAATATATATATATATATATAAATTCCTGTATTCCCGTAGGGCCGCAACAAATGCCTTCAACCGTCCTCGATTCTGGGCCATTTGCTTTATTTCTCTCCAGGTTTTTTCTACTTCTTCTTTCTCTTTCTCGACTGATCTCTTCCAGGTTATCTTGGGCCTTCCACGTTTTCTGTTTTCTTATATATTATCAGGTTATATTAAGCGCAGTCCAGTTTCGGACTAGGAGTAAGGGGTCCGATTGGTATTATAGCTTTAAGGCCCGGTGCCAGCAAAACTAAATGATAGTAATAGCCAAATAGAGTTTTGGAAGCTTTTATTTTCAAAGTATTACCTTTTTTATGTAAAAAGTTCCATTAGTTATAACTAAAGCTAACCTATTACCATTGTTTTAATCGAAGAGAAATTTCAGCAATGCTTGTTATCCTTGATAAGATTTGATTTGACTATGTCTAGAATAATCAACGAGTCTACCAGTTCTTGCACGGATTTAGCGCGGAAAATTGTCTCTCGCAGGAAATAAGACAACGAACAAATTTTATGTTTGCGTTCTAGAACTAAAAAACGAGGTTAAGTTCGTGTGAATGAATGTGCAAAATCGGCAGTGCTTCCTTCGCTACGGGTTGGGGGGGGGGGTTGTATACCCATTTTTGTATCCGTAAGAGATAGAAGGAAAGTTTAAATATAAAAATGTTAGTTTTTGTTTTATAAATAAATCATTTTTATTTGAAACTTTTTTCATAAATTGAATAGTTTTGCCATAATTTCAACTCAAAAACTAAAATAAACAGTACATATTATGTGCATTGATAATGAACTTGAAAAAGCCAAATAATTTTGTCGGTGTTAAATAATTGTCAAACGGGAAATCAAATGTTACGGTTTCCGTATTTTTAAGGTCTGAGGGTCAGCTAAAGTTAGAAGCACAACGGGAAACAATGAAAATGAGTGACAGTGTCTCTCGGCAATGTAAGTCGGCTGTAATCCTCATTACATATTAAGCTTCTAGCAAGCCGACTGATGCTGCCGTTAAACTTTCTCACTTACATTCATTGATGCCCAAGCTAGATGGAATATCTTCCGGAAAGATTGCTTCCTCACCATGTTGGGAACTTTTATCAGAAGTAAAAGAAAATTTACCCGCAAACAGGACGGGTGGGTTCGACAATGAACGCAGGGGTATAGGCAACAAACCAGGTGTGGTAGAGGCCAGAAGAGATTGAGGGGATGGGTTTCCTTAGGGGTCGATAAAAAAGGCTTAGAAAGGCCTACTTTTATGGTTTTGGACTCTACCTTTCCATTACTACTACTAAAGGCCCAATTACACCTACCGAGTAGCTTGGCCGAGTACTCGGTGCGGCGAGTAGGTGATTACATTCCAGCTGATCAGGGCGAGATAGTTGTCAAGTGTGTTCCGCGATGTTAACATGTTCCCGCGAAGTAATAAGAGAAAAATGAATAAAGTTTTTAAAAAACAAAACAAATTGAAAGAAAGAGGGACAATAATTGACTGATAATGGATAATGATAAGAAAGTTGCAATAGAACACGGGCACTCGCCAGCCGCAAACGTGAGTATACTGGTCGAGCGGGAGGATGATTGGTGAGGGGTGCAATCTCGGTCGAGAAAATAGAACATGGTTCTATTCACTGACTCGCCCAAAATCACTTCCCCGTCGCTCGGCCGATTACATTGTGGCTTACTCGGCCGAGTGCGCTGTCTCGGCTGAGTATTCGGTAGGTGTAAATGGGCCTTAAAAGGAAATTTGTAGCGAGTCACTAGTTTGCTTTCGGAACTCCAGCGAATAAAGTATATTCTCCTGGCTTTTCTGTTTTTCCAATACAAATACGTTCTTAGTTCTTTCTTTTAACTTTTTTTAATTTCTATGGTAAAATTTTTATCTAACCGGTATACATGATTATATATATATATATATATATATATATATATATATATATATATATATATATATATATATATATATATATATATATATATATATATATATATATATATATATATATATATATATATATATATATGTATATGTACACGTTTTGTATATTAAACTTTCTCCTCCATATGCTATAAGCTATATGTACGGATCTGACGATGTACCATGCACCATGTACAATACGAATACAAGCACCTTTAACAAATCTGTAGGTAAATGATGGACGATTCAGAACATATGTACGTACATTGACATACTAACACAGAACAACACATTCCATGGACCATAATATTCTATTTATATACACAGATCATAGAAAGTATGAGACTAAGGATGCAATTTACGAACGACATTATGTAAACCTTGTCAAATTTGACAATAGGGAATATGCATGAACATTTTTTTACACATTTATTTTTAGAATATGAAAATACTGTTAATACTGTAATAATATTTAAAAACGAAATTAAAATCCGACAAATATCAAGTAAGCTATAAGTTTTTAAAGATTATTATCTGTCTCTTTCTTGCAAAAATACTAAAAACGGAGTTTTATGTGTATTTTAAATGGTAAAAGTGTAATATGACGTCACATAACATGTCAAGAGGGCTATCACCCTCTTTGTCTAATCGGGAATTTCAATCATTCATATCTCGCTTATTTTTAAAGTTATTTAAAAAGTAATTTTACCTTGATATTTGTCAAGTAAACATGCATCAATTCAAGTGAAAATAATTTTCATGCATATTCCCTATTTACGAACGACATTATGTAAACCTTGTCAAATTTGACAATTTTGACAATACACAACTATAGATTGGTGGAAGCGATGGGAAATGGGAACTAAAACTCGTCAAATTCATTAACTCATTACTTTAAGAAATCGATTATTTTGTTGTGTAAAGCTCAGAGGATTTAAAGCCTCTGTTGGCGGTTTAGCGTATGTATCAAATTGTCCCATTTCTAAACTAAAGAATTGCCATTCCATATATTATAGAGATCAATGTTATATACACTTAAGAAAACATAAAAACAAGTTATTGGGAATTGTGTCAAGTTGTGGCGCCATCAAGAGTATAATCAAGTGAACTAAACCCATTTCCACCAATTTATAGCTTCGAATTGCTTGTAAATTAATCCCGAAAATTGCTGTCAATCTAACTATGGACCGAACTTTTAGGTTGTATATATGTGACCATGGTTTTAGCCCTCCTTTTTAACACATTCTATATAGTAACTAGCAGAATTTCCCGGCATTGCCCGTGGAAAACCATTCTATTTCCCCGACGTTGAAAAAGGAGAGTCATTTTTAGAGTCGATAAAGTGTCTTACTGAATTATTCAACTTTTGTAAATATTTTCCCGGCGCTTCCGCTAATGTTATTTTGATTCCCAGAACCTCCATCAAATTACATAATTTGTTAATGACTGGACTACAACGCCATCTATCCGGTCCATCCAGCGTGAACCATTATGTTGACGAAACAAATATATTGTGTCAATATGATCACAGTCAATCAACTTGTTCACAAGGGTCTCCACCCCTTGACCCTCGGGACGGTCGTTGACCTTGGCTTCGCGTCTTAGAAAGAATACAAAAAACCGCACCCTTCTAGCATGTATAGAAGAAAAGAAGGTATTTTTATGAGATTTTTCACATTTCCGGGAGGGTTGCGTGCGGAAGATTAAAGTTTTTCGATTTTTTCCCGTTAGAAGGTATTCCGCATTGAATGGAAAGTTCCGCATCCTTCTAGCATGTCTAGAAGTGGGGAGTGAGAATTAGTATACGTCAGTGAGTGAGTTACACAAAGATCTGTATATATTACAGGATAAGTGAAATACGAGAACAAACTTTTGAATGCATGTGTACTTGCATACTTACACCTCGTAAGTAAACACATCATATACAGATATTTATGGGTAATGTACTTCTTACTTTGTTTTTATAAACAAAATCGACCTTGTCCATAACATAACAATCATGACATGACAAAATTAGTTATGTATATTTATTAATATTGATTTATATATATATATATATATATATATATATATTTAGAGTAAAGTATAAAATAGGATGATAATGTTCAATACTTGTACGCAGGGCCACGAAAATCCACCGCTCATTTCTCAAAATTTTATAATTGATCTGTACCATATTCATTCGGTTTTTGGAAAAAAGTTTCGAAGAAAAGTCGTTATTAGGAGTTGGAATTAATTCGTAGCGTTTTTTAATGAAAAACAAAAATTAAAATTAAAAAATTTTTTATTCATAGTATTGTCCATCGCTCTCTATTCCATTTTTCTTCCAGAAGACGAATACCGCGTCGTAAAAACATCTCATCTTTAGATACAATCCACGAATCGACCCATTTTTGGCAACTTTCATAGGAAGCGAACTTCTGCTCAGGCTTGCTATGAGCCATCGATCGAAACAAGTGGTGATCGGAAAAAGCAACATCTTGTGAATACAGCGGGTCGGGTAGGATTCCTATTTAAGTATTTCCGAGTATGTTTTGTAACGTGCGGACGAGCATTGTCATGCTGCAAAATTACTTTGTCGTGGTAGCGATTCCCCGTTATGGTTTCATTCGGTTTTAGCAGATCATAACAAATCACACCCCTCTGATCCCACCAAATTACAGGGCATGAGCTTAGACTCATGGATATTCTGCTTTGTCACTGATGTTGATGGGTGGCCGGGTTTAACTCAATACTTTCTGCGCTTGGGATTGTCGTAATGGATCTATTTTTCATCGCCAGTGACAATTCGATGCAAAAATACCTATCTATTCTCCCGTTGAAGCAGCACTTCACAGGTCAAAAAACACTTCCGCAAAAGCATTTTATTCGGCACACGCATTTCGGCATATTTGATAAATTACAAAGTGTTGTTATTTACTGTTTAAAAAGAATATATACAGAAGGGTGTCCCGTAAATCACGGACATAACTGAAGATATGGAGAGAAAATTGAATTCTGAGTCGAAAAGTCCTTTACCATTTTTTAATCAGACGTACAGATAATAAGTTATTAATTAAAATAAGTAACCAATCAGAGGCGCGTATTGGATTACGACAGACACACGTACATGCATTCCTCACTAACATACTTACAAACACTCACTCACACATGCTATTAGGCGCCTCTGATTGGTTACTTATTTTAAATAATAACTAATTACCTGTACGTCTGATTAAAAAATGGTAAAGGACTTTTCATCTCAGAATTCAATTTTCTATCTATACCTTCAGTTGTGTCCGTCACTTATGGGGCATCCTGTATATAATGGCGCCTAATAACAGCTGTTTCACGATGAATATATTGTTGTAAGAAGCAACAGAATACTCTATACTACCTATGCCATCTCTTGTAAAACGCTACGAATTAATTCCAACTCCTGAATAGTATATTTTGATAATGAACAAATTTGATCCGAAGCATTGTTTCGAAAACCGAATGAATAATGGCACAAATTACGTATAAAGTTCTGTTGAAAATGAGTGCTACTATTGTGGCCCTTAGGCACATACACGTATCTATTATATATGACATGTTATTTATATTCATATAAAATTGATTATGAAGATGATACCACAATCGCTGGATACGTCGTCATCGATCATTTCATACAAAATTGCTGGTTAGCATGTAGGCAGATGAGATTATTATTATTTTTATTAAGATGATACAAAATGTGAAGAAGCTTTCTCTTTAAATATGAAAGTTGTGCATATATTATTAAAAAAATTATTTAAAACAAAAAAAACAAACAAACCATCTGCCAAGAAATTGGACAATGAGCTTCTTTTTATGTAAGGTACAGGGTATGACATTTTATTTTATCCAAGGGGTACATAATTAAGTACAACAATGACTGTCTCATAAACAAGTGATCAACGAGTGGAACCGTCCAAGTGACCGAGCGGTCTAAGGCATTATGTCTACTTGGAACTGGGAGGTTATGGGTTCGAATCTCGACATCGGCAGTTTATCAATAGAGAATATGCATGAAAATTTTTTTTCACATTTATTTTAAGAATATAAAAATACAGTTAATACTGTAATAATATTTAAAAACGAAATTAAAATCCGACAAATATCAAGGAAGCTATAATCTTTTAAAGATTATTATCTGTCTCTTTCTTGCAAAAATACTAAAAACGGAGTTTTACGTGTATTTTAAATGGTGAAAGTGTAATATGACGTCACATAACATATCAAGAGGGCTATCACCCTCTTTGTCTAATCGGGAATTTCAATCATTCATCTCGCTTATTTTTAAAGTTATTTAAAAAGTAATTTTACCTTGATATTAGTCAAGTAAACATGCTTCAATTCAAGTAAAAAAAAAATTTTCATGCATATTCCCTATTATTAAAGAAGGGAAAAGTCAATTATTAAGAGAAAAAAAGGGGCGGTCAATTGACTGCACTGTGAGCGTAAGGACAATTACAAGGAGCGAAATTGCTTGCAGAAAAATCGGAAAACTTCAGGTTTTCCATTGCAAACCCACCAACCTCCCCCCCTAAAAAATCGGAAAAACACCCCCCCCCCCCAAATCTTTTTTTACAATTCATGCAATGTTATTTTCTGTAACGCGGAGCCAATGCCGAAGGCCACCTTGGGGGTCAAGGGGGGGAACCCCCTTTCAAGCAGAGTGATTTATATTCATAATGCTCTATGATAAAGATTTGATTTTTAATAGTTGATAACTACTATGTCAAATGGTCGATAAGAGGTTTTGAATTTTTCAGAACATGAACGTCCGTCCTTAAGCAGTGTATTATAACAGATTATGCATTTTCCTAGAGATCAATACATTTTGTTCAAAGTATTTTACTAGGAAATCGAACAAATTTTAAATACACAATTTTTATTTTATTTCTTACTGAAAACTCTAAAAAATAAACTGATCGTTGGTAAATAATAAATGCCATCAAATAATAATCAGTTAGTTAAATCAGTAACACCGGATTTACCTGCGCATAGTACAATCCAAAAACACCATCCTAATTTAAATTCGAGTGCACCACCTTCAAATCTGATAATTAGGGGATTTTCTGGCACCAAACGTATATAGACAATGTTTGTACACAACAGTAGAATGCCAGTAAATACCATCATGTAGGCACCATATCTTGGTACGACAATCAACAATAGATTCATTAGAAACCATGCTGTGAATGATGTCCTGAAACAATCAGAGAAATATATTTTAATTTTTATTCAGTTTTCAAGGTCAGTAGATTTAACAATGTGAATATTAATATAAAAAATTTAAAGATCCAGACTACATAAAAAATAATAAATTGAAAAAAGAATTGTATACAGGGTGTCCCATAAGTCACGGACACAACTGAAGATATGGATAGAAAATTGAATTCTGAGACGAAAACTCCTTTACCATTTTTTAATCAGACGTACAGGTAATTAGTTATTAACTAAAATAAGTAACCAATCAGAGGCGCCCAATAGCGTGTGCGAGTGAGTGTTTGTAAGTATGTTAGTGGGGAATGCATGTATGTGTGTTTGTCGTAATTCAGTGCGCCCCTCTGATTGGTTACTTATTTTAATTAATAACTAATTATCTGTACGTCTGATTAAAAAATTGTAAAGGAGTTTTTGTCTCAGAATTCAATTTTCTATCCATACCTTCAATTTTCAGAATACATGCGTTCTGGTTTATGTAGCCTCTACCTAGGTTCTCACAAACGCAAGCCAGTCTTGTGATATAATAGGGAATATGCATGAAAATTTTTTTCACTTGAATTGAAGCATGTTTACTTGACAAATATCAAAGTAAAATTACTTTTTAAATAACTTTAAAAATAAGCGAGATATGAATGATTGAAATTCCCGATTAGACAAAGAGGGTGATAGCCCTCTTGATATGTTATGTGACGTCATATTACACTTTCACCATTTAAAATACACGTAAAACTCCGTTTTTAGTATTTTTGCAAGAAAGAGACAGATAATAATCTTTAAAAGCTTATAGCTTTCTTGATATTTGTCGGATTTTAATTTCGTTTTTAAATATTATTACAGTATTAACTGTATTTTTATATTCTTAAAATAAATGTGAAAACAAATTTTCATGCATATTCCCTATTGTATAATTGTAGAATTGAGATCTAAGTGGCATTATGGTCATTACTAAAACAGTAGGAAGCGATGCTTCGAATATACACCCTTAAGAAACATCCATCATAAAGAAGAAAAAAAAACAACGTATGGATGACTTTAAAACAAACTAATAATTATGAAATTGATTTGTTATTAAATATATAAATAAAATACACACAAGCGATAAATAATTATTATTTACAATTTACTATACAATTCACTGTTGTATATAGATAATAATTATTCATAAATAACAATTATTTATTCTGATTCCATATTATAATAATAATTTTTCTATTTCTACCGTATAAGAGATAAGTATTACCCATATACTACTATTTTATATTATTTATAGACAGGCATTCACATATTTATTTAATACACTTTGGTATTTTATGTTTTTATCCTTGAGTGTATATATGTAATATTAAATATAAAAATAAAATAATTACTACATTATTAAAATTTTAAACAGCGGAAATTATATTACTGATTAATTAACACTATGTTATACGTATTAGACGAATTCAGCAACAGGATCAAGTTTGTATCCACAACACGTAATAAATATCTTTGGTTAAGATAATTTTCTCAAATCAAACTTATAGATGTCAAGATACTGTGTTTTTGTAAACTAGCATCTATTTATTTCCATTGTTAGTATGGTTGTCTTTCGGTTATATTATACCAACGGAAGCGACTAGCGTTTACTTGATTTGACATTTAAGTAATATGTCTGAACATTGATACCATTTTTTGATATCAAATGCATGATATGAAAAATCATATACATCTAGGGGTGGGGATCGAACCCACGACCTCTGGCTTTCTAGATCAATGCTCTACCAACTGAGCTACTTTAGATGTTATGGTAGTGCTATGCATATGATCTTTCACTATCATTTTTGATGCCATTGTATTATTAATTTTGTTTATTTACTATTCATATATTTTTAAATTGTTTTTTGTAAACTAGCGACTATTTATTTCCATTGTTAGTATGGTTACCTTTCGGTTATATTATACCAATGGAAGCGACTAGCGTTTACTTACTTTGACATTTAAGTAATATGTCTGAACATTGATACCATTTTTTAACATCAAATGCTAGATGTGTATGATTTTTCATATCAAGCATTTGATGTCAAAGAATGGTATCAATGTTCAGACATATACTTAAATGTCAAAGTAAGTAAACGCTAGTCGCTTCCGTTGGTATAATATAACCGAAAGGCAATCTTACTAACAATGGAAATAAATAGACGCTAGTTTACAAAAAATAATTTAAAAATATCGTTAAAAATAGTCATGATCGTATTATGTGTAAAAAACATTTGGATAAATAATTGAGTTCGTGTATTGCGTATAACATATATACAATAGTTATAGTTCGATGTTACTTATTATAAAATAATAATTATTCATTAATCTTTAATGTATTATTTTCTCATAATTTTTAATTACAATTCTTTTTTTAATGTTGTTTCATTTTTTTTCAATAATTTTGAAAATAAATTCAATTTTGACCTAATTTACTGTTGTAAGCATTATGCACAAACGTCTATATATGTAGTCTAGATTGCTAAAATACTATTTCGAAGAAAACTACTAAAATATTAACTCACCACTATCATTTCAATATTTAAATTCAATGAATAAATTTAAAAGGATAAATCAATTAATAAAAAAAAAAAAAAAACCAATAAGAAACAAACAAATAAGATATTTCATTATAATATTTATTAATTGTATCTTATCTTGTTTTTATTATGGGCCCCACAAAATTAACGCTCATTTTTCAAAATTTTATAGTTAATTTATACCTTAATCATTCGGTTTTTGGGAAAATATTTCGAATAAAAGTTGTTAGTAGATTTATAATGAACAACTTTTAGCCGAAGTATTTTTTCGAAAACCGAATGAATACGACACAAATTAATAGTAAAAGTTTCACAAATGAACGCTTCTTTTTTGATCCATTATTACAGTGTTATGGATGACTGAAGATTCGTGTGGTTTATTGTTTTTTTTTTTGTTTTTTAAAGTGATATTTGCATAGTGATTTCACGTTTACAAATAAATAAATAATAACACACATAATACCATACATACATACATACATACATACATACATACATGCATGCATACCACTAATATATCAAATAATTTGAATGTACCTTCGAGAAATAAACATTAAGTTCTCTCTGCTATTATAATTAAATGCTCCTTATATTTTAATTTTATGTATATAATTACAGTTAAACTACTTTATAAACAAGTTTTATAATTCGAAAAACACGATTCTGATATACACAAAATGATCAATCGAATTTAAAACTACTGAAATCGGTACAAAACCCCACAGAATTAGATGCATACGAAAGTATCTACATACACAAATTAAAAAAACAGGTAATGAATTTAGACAATGGGTCCAATTCCAAATTTTGCTTCGCCGACTCAAAATTAGTTAGGTATTTACATTAGTGTAGGACTTAGACTAAAAAGTTACTGTTTTATTTTACCTTTCTTTTTTCGAAGGTTTAATTTTTGGTTACAAAGTTATTATTTTTTGCTTTTCAGTTACTTTCTTCTTTCGTCGGTTCTATTTTTAGTTAAAAAGTTTTAGTTTTTTGTGGCTTATAGTGTCATCAGAACAGTCAAGTTTCAACAGAATCGGTTCACAGAACTTTTAGGAGCGAAATTTTTTTTCAAACTTATATGGTACCAATTTCGAAGTTACCCTATCCAATAAAAAAAGAATTATGTAAAAAGTTATGCGTGTTTATACATAAAAAAAATATAGGGGTTGATTTGAGAACCTCCTTCGTTTTTTTCGTCGGTTAAAAAAACATTTAAACTGCGCAAAGATATTGAGTGCTTTCAAATAGAACATACACACAGAACTTATATATGATATTTTTGATATTTTTCTTTAGTCGAAGCGCTGGGAAGTCTTATTTTTTATTTTTTTGTGGCTAAAATTTGTATTTTTTTAAATTTTATATGGGACCAACTTTGAAGTATTACCCTATCCAACAAAAAAAGAATTATCAAAATCGGACTACTCTGTACAAAGTTATGCGTGATCATACATTTAAAAAAAAATATACAGGTTGAATTGAGTACCTCATTCTTTCGTCGGTAAAAAATTGAACATAATTATCTTTCTGCGGTCACACTTCCAAAATGACAATAAATAGATCAAAAGACATCTTGCATAATAATTTCGTTAAATAACAATTTTTTCATGCACAATGATTAAAGCATAATCAAATAATTCAATTCACTGATCAAACAAACACAACAAGGGGGTTTTGCTATAAATATTTAAATAAGTATTTTGTATAAACTATTATGGTCGAATAAAAAAAAAATAACAACACAAATTACAATGCACACCAATTGTTATTTACGTAATAATAATAATAATAATGGCTGGGGCTACAACTACACTATAGCCTAGTATTTAAATGTTTATAATCATGGTCGTGTTCAGCTAAAATCCGACAAATATCAAGAAAGCTATAAGCTTTTAAAGATTATTATCTGTCTCTTTCTTGCAAAAATACTAAAAACGGAGTTTTACGTGTATTTTAAATGGTGAAAGTGTAATATGACGTCACATAACATATCAAGAGGGCTATCACCCTCTTTGTCTAATCGGAAATTTCAATCATTCATATCTCGCTTATTTTTAAAGTTAATGAAAAAGTAATTTTACCTTGATATTTGTCAAGTAAACATGCTTCAATTCAAGTAAAAAAAAAATGTTCATGCATATTCCCTATTAACTAAGAATTTAGTTGTTCTGAACATGACCAATGTTTATAAGAACAACAACAACATAACCTTATACATATTTTGTTTAATTCTGTCATGGACATACACAATACTATAGTCGTATTTTATTTTTTATTTATTACTATTATTATTTATCGTATTTATATAATATTTACGAATAGTAATTATTAATTTATATTATTATTATAAAGATGAAGATATAATAATAATAATAATAATAATATGATGCACAAAATATGATGAACTTTATTATTATTGGTGGGTGAGGTGTTATGAGTTATGTTGTATGATCACAGAAATATTAAAAATCAATATCAATATTGCTCATTTTTTTTTTCACAGACTAAAAATGACGTTTTCTAATAAATCCAGAAGTTTCAGAATTTTTGACCGTTTAGAACGCGAGATAATTAATATCAAAGTAATCAATCTCGCTCATTCTCTCTCATTAGAAGCATAGTAAAGATAAAATATTTATTAAATAATTTTTTTTTAAATCGCGTTTTACCGGTTTGTTTTCGAAATAAAATAATTAAAAATTTTTTTTTTATTTCAAAATTTCATTAATTTGCATACGAATATATGTATGTGTTGTACAGTACTGGAAATCTAAATCTATTAAATTATAATATCTTAATATAATATCTATTAAATTATATAATCTATTAAATTAAACAAATATTTGAGATTTCCGTAACATTACTTTATTTTGACTATGGTTTCGCAAACATAGTTGCATCTTCAGAAAATATATAATAATGCATATTTTCTGAAAAAGCATTTATGTGTGCGAAACTGTAGTCAAAATAAAATATTGTTACGATAATTTCAAATATTTTTATATTTAAAAACATAATACAAAGCTTTTTTAATTGTTTTTTTGTTTTTTTTTGTTAATTATGGTCTATTTATATCTATTGTTACTATGATTGCCTTTCGGTTATATTATACAAACGGAAGGGAAGTGACTAGCGTTTACTTAATTTGACATTTAAGTAATATGTCTGGACATTGATAACATTCTTTGACATCAAATATATGATATGAAAAATCATACACATCTAGGATGGGAATCGAATCCACGACCCCTAGTATTCTAGATCAACGCTCAACCTCTGAACTATCTGAGGTGTTATGGTAGTGGAATGTATATGATATTTCACTATCTTGATGTCAATGTGTGAATTATTAATTTGTTTATTTACTATTTAAATATTCTTTAATTGAAATTAAAACAATTAAAATTATGTAAATAGTAAATAAACCAATTAACAATACATTGACATCAAGATAGTGTGAAATCATATGCATTCCTCTATCATAACATCACAGGTAGCTTAGAGCCAGAGCGTTGGTCTAGAATCCTAGAGGTCATGGGTTCAATTCCTGCCGTAGATGTGTATGTTTTTTCATAGCAAGCATTTGATGTCAAATAATGTTATTAATATTTTCAATATTTCTACTAGAAAGGGTCGATGAACATTTGGAGAAATTTTAGTGAAATTTTAAATTGATAGGTAATTAGTTTTCAAACTATTTGAAGTGTGAATTATGGGTTGACTATTTAAAATCAATACGGGCTCTATTTATCAAGATAATATTTTTAAAAACTGATTTAATATAATTATTATTTGATATAATACGGGTCATTAATTATATTAATGTTGTTACAAGTAATATATCATTATTTTATTTATAATATAATTATGTTATTATCAACAATATTTTATTTTTATTACAAAGCATGTTAAGGAGTTTCGATACCATTTTTTAAAATGTACAACTTTAACTTTTTTTGAGAGTGATGTGTTGAATAGTTGAAAATGGTATTGAAACTGCTTAACCCAGTATGATTCGAATTTTATGAGGGAAGTATTAATTTCTTGACTAAAATATTATAATATTATTTACATATAAAAAAGCTTATATATATATATATATATATACCGTATGAGTAGGAAAGCATTGCTAATAGAGAATCAATGTTAAATATTATTAACTATAATAACTATACACAATATGCTTAATAAAGAAATAAAAATAGTGGGGTACTCTTTAGTGTGTCTGTTGTGTATACTTGCTGGACTGTTTTATAATGAGAGTGGGTTAAATATGTTCATTATTGTCTTCTTAAGCTTAGCATTACTTCTAACAATTGAAAATTCTTTTTTGAATATCCCTTATTATTTGTATGTGGAATGTTTGAAAATAAATGATAGTATTCTATTAACGGTATAACATAAGACAACAATCCACATAAATTAAAAGAACCCCAAAAAGAAAAAAAATAGAATCCCGACAAAAAAAAAAAGTTAAACCAACGGTTCGAATATTCCTCCATTATTTGCTAAACAATATCCGAGTCGATTGTAGAAATCTACACGTATATTTTCTAGCACTTGAGGGAAAATATTCGCACAATTGCCAAAAATTCTTTGCCTTAATTGTTGCCAATTTCCAAGCCTATTCTGCGAATAGATCTATGTTTTGAGAAAACCCCACAAAAAAGTCATTAGAAGATAGATCTGGCGATCTGGCCACTTGAAGGTTCGAAAACCACTCATAAGACGTTCCTGGAAAGTTTTTCCAGGAACAGCCTTACCATCATGGAATTGTGTGCAGGGCAACCATCTTGTTGCAACCATACAGTTTCCAGGTCTAGATTAGGAAGAGCTCTAACAGTTGGCAAAATATTATTTCGTAACAAACACAAATATTTTTGAGAATCTAAAGATCCGTCAATGAAGAATGATCCTATAAAATGGTCACCCAATATTCCAGTCCAGACATTCAGTTTTAGTATGTATGTGTATGTATGGTTTTATAGTAAATATTTTATTGATTTATTTAACATTGATTCTCTATTAGAAATTCTTTTGAAAACGGTCTGTATATATTGTTGTAGTAAATATGTTTTATTGCCCAACTCTTCCACCAATAATTGTAATTATTAATATTTTCAGATTCTTTTTTTTTTAGTTTTCAATCGCATTAAAAACCCTTGATACCAAAAATTACATCGCTGTGCTCCCGATGAAATACAGTCGATATAATTCCTTTCTTATATAATATTTCTTTCTTTGTGAACCGCATCAGTCACGTGGTCAGTCAAAGTATACCAATCACAAGAAAAGAGATATTATACATACATTGCACTTATATATAAACTTACATGTAAAGTTGCATCAAATAGAATCCTTCTCTATTTTGATATAACTAAAAAAAATAGTGGGCTTGTTCAGTAAAACAATCGATTGAACACTTGCATCAAAACTTTCACGTGTTAAAACACCCTCATATATTGTAACCCTTATATATTGTTATTGTTTGAACTTTGGCTATATGAATGTTAAATGAAACATTTATAGTTTTTTTTTTTTTTACTAGGACAATTAAATGAAAATTTTACATTTTGTATTTGCAGCATAGAAGTCGGGTTTTTTTTCTATTAAATAAATCATAAAAACATTTGAAAATGATATTTGTTGCATTTTTACATAAATTATGATTATTTAAATATACGTATGTGTAAAATATGACCTTAGATAGAAATAAATCTGTTTAGTATTATTATTCAAATCTACTATGTAGAGGGTGAACGGGAAATTACATGCCAAACTTCACCCCGGTAAGATTCCATGGGAAAACTAAGCGGAAATACCTGAAGTTGAAATTTCCAATATTTTCAGGTATATTTAAAATATTAATTACGAAACCACCGTTTTGTTAATTTAACAAAACCCTTAACTATCATAATGTGTTTGGTGTTATAATTTGTAACACATAAAAAAATGTTCCATCCAGAATAATATTCTTCAAAATCAATATGCAAAAATCACATATTTGCCTGTAAATTCATTTTAATTCCCTTTTGTGGATCCTTGTTTCTTACAAATATGGTCGCGTTCTAAACGGTCAAAAATTCTGGAACTTCTTGATTTATTAGAAAAAGTTATTTTTAGCCTGTGAAAAAAAAGTGAGCAAAATCTGTCGAGAAGTAGTGGTGGTATGCTGGAACACATCCATAACGTAAAGGTAATTTGTATATTCGGGGTATATGTGAGATTAAAGATAACCAGGCAGCTACACTCCTTGCTTACCCCGAAAATTCGCCACTGATCACCAAACAAAGTTTAGCGTTTTATTTCGCTTGCATCCTGTATGTGGTAAGTATTCATAATACTCTAAAGTCTAAACAATCTTTACAAGATATACCTCTAATATACCTAGAGAGAGAATTGTGTAGGTGGTGTTGTGACCTGTATGTGCGTTAAGTGTGACCGTCATACATTCATGGTGTTTACACATTTTTAATCTTTTTTTTTTAAAGAAAAATATACATAAATCTAAACATACCTTTAACTTTATATTCAGAATTCTTTACTTACAATGTAATTTTTTTACCTTAAAGCATTGTATGTTGTCTAATAATATTCATGTAATCTGCAGTCGGTAATAATCATTTCGTTATTTAACTTATTAAAAGATTATGTAAATATCTTAAATAATTAACGACCTAATAATAATGAAGGTGTTAATATTTGTTAACATATGGTTAATTTATTACGTTAATTTGTTTATCTGAATTTTGTACATCTTCATTTAAATGTCTGAAAGTATTACATGATTCCAGTATTTTATTTGTACATTTTATAAATGAATTTATAGATTAGAATGATTAGATGCAGTGATAAGAAGGTGTTACCAGTCCAAGTGGCCGAGTGGTCTAAGGCGTCATGTTTGCGCAGTATGCCTACTTGGAAACTGGGAGGTTATGGGTTCAAATCCCGACCTCGGCAGTTTGTCAATTATTAAGAAAAAAAAAATTCGTTACGCAGAAGCTGCGTCAGCGAATTTCCTTAGTATATAAATCACTCTCTAGCGGTCATAATTTTAGTGTGATAAAAATGAAATATAATATCTGATATGATTTTAGTATTTGCAAAAATTAAATTAATTAATAGCCAAAATAGAACGATGTAGATCAAAATTTTTATGTATTCGTGTCAAACAAACACAAAATATTAAATATCTCTCTTAATATTAGAATAATCGAAAAATGTATAAGGAGTAAAGTTCAAGTAGAACATCAAGTTTGCTACAATTCATTACTTGATCATTTTGCTCAAACTCTAATGTGAACAGAGATATTTAGAATTTTAACTTTCAATCTTTAATTGTAAATATTTCTGTAAATATTAGTGTAACAGAAAAATGATAAGAATCAAAATTACAGTAAAACTTAGTACCTACAACTTAACTCTTGATAAATTTTTCGATTTTTCAAATATTAAGGCAGATAGTCAAATTTTGTGTTTTTCCCTCCCTCTAAACCCCCTTTCCCCTCGTCCGATTTTACCCATTAACGAACTTGACGTTTAGAATACCAAAAGCGCTTCAAATACCAAATCTTATTCCAATCGGAATAAAACTGTGACCACTAGAGAGAGTCCACAGATATTTAAGAAAAAGTACATATGTTGATATATATATATATATATATATATATATATATATATATATATATATATATATATAATTATATATAAATATATATATTCGTATATACAAATTTTAACGATAGTGATTTTTAATATCTAATAGGTTCGATGGACATTTGAAGAAATTTTTACGAAATTCGAACATTGGTGCAAAAACAATAGCTGTATTTTCTTTGGATGAAATTCGCTAAAATAAAAGGGGTGGTTAATTGACTAAACTGTCGGCGTATGGTCAAGAACAAAATAACCGGCTATGCTTGGGAAGGTTTTCTGCAGTTTCTTTCCTGCAGATGAATATCGGCATAGTTCCTATCATAGTCGGCTGCAGCCGCATATCCTACCAATTCCTAGTCTATACACAAAAATTCCTTCCATTCCACTCATATCCTCACATCCTTAGGCATCACAATGGACCTTATGGTCGAAGTGTGTCTCGCCCAGGATAGCCTCTACAATCTATCTATCTATCTAAATAGAACGTAAATTAAAATTTTCTCATGAATGACTACGAAAAACAAAGTCTGCCCACAAACTATTCTGACATATATAAATGCTTTTAAACCACATTGTAATCTTACATAACTGAAATGATATTTTATTTTGATAATAAGTTCCGGATTCAATTATTTATTATTTTCATGTTTTTTTTTTCTTATTTAATCTTATAAAATACATATAATATTGTACAAAAAAAAAAAAAACGATGATATGATTTCTTCCGTATTGTATTTGATATACCTACACCTACATTATTATGTTTATAACAATTGTATATATCAGTAATTTTGTTGATAATATAATTTACTGTAATCATGTAAACAAAGAAGTCTTTATGCATTATTTTATATGAAAGAATGTCATCTTTGTATTTATTCCAGTTTGTATTGTAACCGTATACTCTGGGGTTTGTATGTATGTATATATATATTACGAAATCACACAACAATTCATGCGTTAAGAATATTATTATTATTTATGTAGGATAATCAAAACTAGGTTTTATGTTATTATTCTGTAGATTTATTATAAATCATAAGTTTGTTTGATTCAGCACTAAAGTACACATCGATTTTGATCGGTCCACAAAATATCATATACAATTTAACTTGCTCTGCTCGAAAGAAGGCCCCACAAGAGAGTGGCCTACGGCCTTGGCAAAAAATCGCACCCTTCTAGCAAGAATAGAAGTAAAAAAAGGTAATTTTTGGGTTTTCTCCTCATTTTCGGGATGATTGCGTTGAACAAATTAAAGTTCGCGTAAGTTTGAAGGTATTCCGCGTCGAATGCAAAAAACTGTATCTTTCTAGCATGTCTAGAAGTAGGTTAAAATTTATATACGAGAGTCAGTGAGTGAGTGAGTAAGTCAGTTACACAAAGGGCTGTATACAGCTTGTATTTTAAAATACACCCAACCTGTAGTCAATGTATAGGGTATCTATCGCTGTCTATATGCAGTTACTACCATATGGTGTACTTTGTCACAGACATTTGTAAAGTGCAGTTTGCGTGTAACAGAGTACATTATATCATGGTATATTGTGCATAGACAGTGATGTATATATGCTTGTATTTTATAATCGATCCAATAGACAATAAATTAGCAACCAAATTAGCAACGAGTAACATATCCTGAGACAATATAAGAGTAATTTTGGCAAGAGTAAATCTAATGAAAGTAATTTTAACAAGAATAATTTTAATAAAATTTATTTTACTTTATTTCTGTTTAATTTTCTATTTATTTTTTAATTTGTCTTTTTATTTTCTCTTTATTTTTCAATAGGGAATATGCATGAAAATTTTTTTTCACATTTATTTTCAGAATATGAAAATACTGTTAATACTGTAATAATATTTAAAAATGAAATTAAAATCCGACAAATATCAAGGAAGCTATAAGCTTTTAAAGATTATTATTTGTCTCTTTCTTGCAAAAATATTAAAAACGGAGTTTTACGTGTATTTTAAATGGTGAAAGTGTAATATGACGTCACATAACATATCAAGAGGGCTATCACCCTCTTTGTCTAATCGGGAATTTCAATTATTCATATCTCGCGTATTTTTAAAGTTATTTAAAAAGTAATTTTATCTTGATATTTGTCAAGTAAACATGCTTCAATTCAAGTGAAAAAAAATTTTCATGCATATTCCCTATTGTCGAAGAGTAAATGACGATTAGCTAATTTATACTGACGATGACTACTTTGTAGTCGAAATACGTATTTATAATACAAAAAACTTATCTATGGTATTGGGGCGAATTTGAAATTTTATTTCAAAAACCTAGAGTTCTCCGTAATTATCATTTGATAATCTTATACTTACTTTACAATGCTTAAGTTCGTTTACGATAATTTATATTGGCTAATGATAATTGATATGTTCTGAAGTAATCACAGTTAATTTTTACTTTCGGTTGCCTTATGCATTTCTATTTATTAATATGATTTATTTATGTTTTTTTTTTAATGGCTTTCAATGAAATATATTTCTGCAATACGAATTCTTTCATATGTTCATATGTTTTGCAGTGAAATAAGATTAAAATGCTTGAAAATTAATAATTTTTTTCTAAGTCCTTGAGTTTTGTTCCACTATTAACCAAGCGGAAAATATAGATTTAACTATGACTACAACAACATACATGTAATTAATAACGAAATACTATAAATTTATTTCCGAATATTAATTAAGAAATCATACTCAAACATATTGAGATAGGTCAGTTAAAATATACAGGTTGTTAAGAAAATCATTGGATATATCAATTATACGCAACTGATAATATATGAATAATAAGTTGATGTAGACAACAAAGTAATTCTATCAATGTTATGAAATGATTGATTCGTTCGTCAGAATCATATTTGGTGTAGCGGTAAGCACGCTGGACTAGAGGACCGAGGTTCGATTCCTGGTTGATGAGTTAATTTTTTCATATCAATGTTAATAGTAAAAATTTCAATCTATGTAATATACAATAGTTCTTTCATACTATATTAGATTATCGAATGATAATTAATGAGAACTCTAGGTTTTTGAAATAAAATTTCAAATTCGCCCCAATACCTAGATCAGTTTTTTGTATTATAAATACGTATTTCGACTACAAAGTAGTCATCATTAGAATAAATTAGCTAGTCGTAATTTATTCTTTGACCAATTAGAAATAGATAGAAAATAGAGATCAATAGACAAAAATAAATATAAAAAAAAATTAAACAAAATAAATTAAAATATAATAAATTTTAATGAAATTACTCCTGTTAAAATTGCTTTCATTCGATTTACTCTTATTAACATCCCTCTTATTAAAATAACTCGTATATTGTCTCAGGATATGTTATTCGTTGCTATTTATTTGGTGACAGTTTCAAAAACCTAGAGTGCTCATCAATTATCATTTGATAATCGAATATTATTAATTTTGTTTAGAAATATCAAAAACTTAGATTTCAAGAACTCAAGAACGAAAAGAGACAAGGAGCTGAAATTTTGTGTGTGTGTGTTCTAGAGCAAAAAAGTAAGGTCAAGTTCGTTAATGGGCAAAATCGGACCATGTTTGGGTAAAATGAACAAAACTGCCTATCTTTGAAACCGTAAGAGATATAACAAAAATTTAATAACAAAAAAATTTCTTTTTTTTAAAATAAACAACTTTTGTTTGATAAATTTTTCCATAAACTCAGTATATACTGGGTATTCAAACAATTAACACAGGTAGTTGTTACATTATTTGTTTTTACTGTGATTATTTAATTTATTATTAATTATTGAAAATTGACAGGTTGTTGAGAGAGAAAATTTTATCTTTTTTGTCAGTAGTGTGTAAAAAGAGCTGATACTAAAACGTCTTTTTATCATAAATAAATGTTTCAATATGGATATTTATCGCATTTAAAAGTAACACTTGATTACAATACATACAATAACAAAAATTAACCAAGTTTACTTTACTTTAGTACGTGATTAGCATGTTTTTTGTTTTGTTTTTTAGACTATATTTTTTTAAATCTGTTCACAACCCCTCTGTGCCATCTCAACGCCTCTTAATTTTCTCAGGGTTCTTCTACTGCCCCCCTGAGAGTCTCAAACACCCACAAGGGGGCGTTATCGCCCACGTTGAGAACCTATGTCTTATACAACAACAATAACCTAAATAAGAACATACTTAACTCAAGAAGTAAGTAAATAAATATTAAAAGAGTTAAAGAATATATAAAATAATTATTAGCCTCATCAAAAATAATTAGTTTAATTAAAAATAAAGATTATGTATTACGTAGATATTAATTATTATTTATATTTTATTTTGTACAAATTTATCACGGTTTTAAAACGGTTAAATAGTTCTTCTTCTAATATTATTTAATTTAATATTACATAAAAGTGTTGTTTTGTTGTTAGTTAGTTAGCACTCTGCACTGGTTGTATATACAAGCAACATTTATAATGCTAATGAATAGCAGCACTAAATACAAGTGGCTGTCTCATTTATCATCTGTCTTTAGATGTTCACACATTCTGCTTGCTTGCTAATTAAGAATATTATTATTCTGCTCGCTAATAAGAAATAAAATTTAGAGTTTAAATAAAAAAACTAAAAAAACATGCTTTTATTATGGAATATGAACTAAAAAATGCAAATAATATTAAATAGAAATATAGAATAAAGAGATTGGCAACAAAATAATCTGATTTTAGTAATCATCATAATTAAGGATGTACGAGCACTGATAAATAGTCCATTTATAAAATTCATTAAAATCTTATATAGTACATTCATAAAAGTCCACAATAATGTTTATTATTTTTTGTCGTAAGTTAAAATTAAAATTTAATTTAGGCCCACCATACGAAAGAAACCTGAGATTTCGGATGATTAAGCTACCGTAGACAGAAATAAAATTTACCCGAAATCTCAGTTGTTTTCTTAAATATCTATTTTTTAGGCCCGTCATACCGGAATTTTATTGGATCAATCTCTTTATTAATAATTCTATTTTCTATTGCGTAGTTTTTTTCTATTCGTCTTATTTTATTCCAAGTGAAAATTATCAAAACATGTCAAAATATGTGTAAAAATATGGGTTTCTCCATAAGAGTAATGCAATAAAACTTGAACTTTAACATTAAATAATTAATTCAAGATCCCCGTAACCCCCTCCTGAAATTTTTATAATTGATTTATATGTACTTCAACTACATGTAAACCAAAAATCAAGCCTTAATCTTTTTGAGGCTTCAGTGCTCGTACATCCTTAAGAACAAACCTATTTTGTGGTTTTTGTAGTTGAAATGACCTACTTCTATCACACTTATCAGGTTTTACCACCATTTGCCAAATATTTTATCCAAAGTTGCTCTATTTGGAATTAATTGAATCAGAAAAAATCAATAGTCATTAAATTACTATTATAAATAAACACAATCTACTCTGACACAATTCCCTCCTCAATTATGTAAATCATAATATGTACACTCCCGTTCAATAAAATTGAACAGATCTGAAGCGAATCAGTCTCTCACAATTTTGATTATTCTTGTAGTAAATGTTTTTTACTATACTTTCATTTCTTTTTTCACACTTATAATATATACTACTTATCTTTGTTTATAAATAAATAATTATACAGAGAATTACAAAAGTGAGGAGTTTTATGAAATGTAAGAAAATTAACATTTCAGGTCTGTTCAATTTTATTGAACGGGAGTGTCTCTATTTTTTATTATTATTTAAGGGAATATTTAACAATCATTGTTGTATGTTCGCATATTTGTTTGTGTGTTACTAATTCTATGTTATTTTTTCTTTGAATATAATAGCAAATATATTTATTATTGTTGTTGTAAGGTCAATAAAGTCAAAACTGTCTTGTTTCGTATTTTTTATGATATTTGCTAACTATATAGCTAAACAACAAGTTGTTCTTTTTACGTAAGACGCATATATAATTTGCAAAACTTACACGCTTCGTTAATTTTATTCATAACTTATACACGTATATATATATATATATATATATATATATATATATATATATATATATATATATATATATGAGTATTATTTGCTAATATACATAAGTACATATATCTTATTGTTAGTACAAAACACAGATGTTTATTCGAAACTTAAATCACTAACACGCGCTCCAAATTTCAAAAATATTTCACAAAATTTATAAAAGATATCGAACATTTAACATACAACTTTGAAAAGTACGACCTAAATTTACTATAATTGGTAGAGCATATTGCAAAATTTATAACATATATCTAAAATTTTACAAAAAATTTGAAAAGTGGGACCAAATTTTATTATAAATTCATGTCGAGTTTATTGAAATCTTATAAAATATGGCTTTGGTAGACTAAAATCAATTTTTGGGATTTCTGTGACGTCCCCCAAGTTCGAAAATCAATTTTTTTGATATCTACGAGAGGTTTTATGCGATTTCGACGTAAGTTTTATTGAAACCTACTATTTTAAGGTTATGCTTTGGATTTCTGACATTGTTTTAACAGCACCTAATGCCATTTCGGTTATAACATTCTTCAAGACCCACCATTCTCAAAATTAATAACAGATATCTAAAATTAAATAAAAAGTACGAACCAAATTTATTATAAATCCATGTCAAGTTTATTGAAATCGGATAAAATATGTCTTTGGTAGAACAAACTCAATTTTTCGAATCTTAGTGACGTCACTAAGTTCAAAAAAATCAATTTTTTTAAATATCTTTGAGATGTTGTATCGGATTTCGATGAAATTTTTTTTGAAACTTACTATTTTGAAGTAATACTATCGATTTCTGACATTATTTGAACGACAATTCTGACCAGTTTTTAAGAACCATGGTTGATGACACGCCAATTTCAAAATTTATAAAATATATTTATAATGTAACACAAAATACGAAACGTGCAACCCAAATATCACTGTTGCTTCAGCGCCGCAACATTCATTTTCGTAGTTAAAAACAATTAAAAACTGCTAATGCTTTAAGATATGATCTTGATGCAGTCATAAAAATGTTTGCTGAAGCGAAACTCCGGCATATGACATTTTGAAGTTTATTTCTCGCGATCGTCATTTTATTTACTAAATAAAAACAAATGTTTGTAAGAATAATTGTAATAAATTGTCTCGAAATACTATATATTGTCCCTGTCAATGATAATATATTGTTGTTGTATATATTGAGAGTTATGTAAGGAGGCGGGGACGGGGTCGAAAAACACCAGACCCCCGCATGGTGAAGGTACGACACACTGGTCCAAGTATTAAGTTAGATATATTTAGTAACTTACTTATAGTTTACTAAAGACTAAGTTCTTCGGAACAAGATTTATGCTTAATATAATTTTTGGTACCTACTGTGTAACATAAATTGTTCTACTAAAAGAACAACAGCAAAACTTACATTTACAAATATAAATAATAAAATCACGATATTTATGTCGCATGTCGGTATCATGGTATTACTACAATCGATCATCGTTAATAATATAATAAGCACACCACCAAGCGCTGAAGCAAACAAACAAACAAGCAAGCATTCATTTATAATAATTAAATAAAAATGTATACGAATGTGTCGCCATTTATCTTTAATAGGTTCTCTAAAATTCTAAACATTTCAAATTATAATTATTATTTATTTATAACGATCACCGCACATTATGACATTAGTATACACAATGTATTTATTTATGCACACAGTCAGTTGGGTAATATAATGACAATCATTAATATAATTTTAATAAATAATATTATAATATATGGTATCGAAATAAATCAAATTAATAATGAACTCCAAATTATATTGATTGTAGAGAGCTTTAATTTGTGGAAGTCCATAATGATCGGTTTTTGTTGAGGGTAAAATTAATTACTTTTACAACATTTATTTTTGCAAATCCACGTTTTTATTTAATAAGATTGTTGACATGTTTCGGGTTTTATCCCATTGTCGAAACTGTGAGAGTACCGTTACAGGTGGCTCTTATTTATACAAAAAATTTTTTTTTAAAATTTTGAAAAACAATCATAAAAACACGTCATATAAGATAAAAATCAAAAACAATTAGATAACACCTAGCAAGTTATAACAATAAAAATAAAAATATTCAATAAAAGTGTGTTTTGACGCTGTAAAATACACCTCCATTAAATAAGTCAAAAAATAAAAAATAAAAACACACAAGTATTAATAAAGAAAATATTGATAAAGAATTCCTAGAATTTTATAAAAATAAATACCAATTTAAAAAATATTTTGGTAAACATAGAATTAAAACAATGGAATTTAAATTAAGGAGAATAGCTTTGATGGGAAACAATCGATTTGTTCATTCAATAGGGTGCCGGGTCCCTTTTTGTGTTTATGGATCTCAAGTCCTTCCAACACATCCAGTCTATGTCCTTTCTTCGCTATGTGGAGTACCTCCAGTTTGGTGTTTGGCTTGTGATTGTTCTCTATCAAGTGGTTGCCAAATTATATATACAAATAAGGCATAAATACTTATTTAAGGAATATAAAAGATTTCATAAGAACATTATCCATGCAAAAATCCTCTTTGCATGGATAGAAAGTTCTTGCATATTACCGAAAAAACCGTAGTGATATCTAAGTGAGGGCCTTGAAGATCTGGAATGATCGTGACACAAAAATCCAACATATAAGTACATTAATTTTAATGTAATATATAAAAATATAGTCTGCTATCTTTAGGTTGTGTGAATTGCTATCTTTGTCTTACAGACTTTTTTTTTTAAAGCGTGGCTATGAGTGCTATGTACATTAGCAGTGACCTGTATACCAAATTTAAAGTTTTAAGCCCTTCTGGAGCTTTCTCGATATCCACCACTATAAATAGAAATCTGAAATTTGGAAGAATTTATGACTGGAAACTCATTACTCCAAATTAGACTGCAAGTATACCCAAAAACTGAATTTGTTTGCATTAGAAACATGGATATTTTGTGTATTTGGAGTTTCTTCTATCTCTTCTAGTCAAGAAATATTCTAAATTTTAGGTTTTTATTTACAGTGGTGGATACCGAAAAAGCTCCAGAAGAGCTAAAACCTTGAAAATTAATGTATAAAAGTACTGCTAGTCACGCTCAAAAAGGTTTTTGTATGACAAAGATAGCAATATACACAACATAAAGATAGCAGATTATCTTTTTATATATTAATTTAATATAAATATATTTACTTATATGTTTCATTTTTGTGTCGATTTGATTTTTCTGTCAAGGTCATTCCGATTCACTGAGGATCAATTCTATCCATTCAAGGAGGACCAATTCTATCTATATGGAGTAACAAGAACATTTTATGAAAATGTATCAAACAGTTGTTAGTATATTTATAATGAACAACTTTTATCTGTAGTATTCGGCAACCGAATTAACTTAACTATTACATGTTTTAATTAATTAAACATATTAATAATATGTTTTAATTTAAAAAATAATCCAATTCTAACCTGAATACGTTTTTTTTAATATCCATGTAATTGAAATTTACAAATGTAGAGTACGATACGATATTTTTATTTATACTTACAATTAACACAATTTGTCAATAATTAATTCATTTATAATTAAATTAAATTTAAAAAAAAATAATAAGTTCAAGTTTTAAAAAACAAAAGTGAATAAAAAACGAGCATATTAAAAATGTAACCATTCATATAAAAAATTTAAGTTATTCATTAAAAAAAAAAAAATTATGTGAAATTTTATATTTATTAAATATCATTAAGTTAATTTAAAACAAATTATTTAGTCAATTAGTGTGCGTTAATTTTGTATAATTGTAAGTGTGGTAAGTTTTTAAGTTTTTTTAATGGTAAATTATATATTTTTTGCAAGAATTATACTCTAATTTAGTGTCTATTAGTCCTCAATCTATACACGGTTGTCTAAAAGTATGAGAACGATAGATTCCTACCAAACAAAGCAAACATAAAATCTGACCATAAAATCTGCGCAGTATTCCTACTTGGAAACTTGGAGGTTATGGGTTCGAATCTCGATATCGGCAGTTTGTCAATTATAAATAAAAAAATGGCGGTTAATTGTCTAAACTGTCGGCGTATGGACAAGAACGAAGTAACCGACTATGCTTGAGAAGGTTTTCTGCAGTTTCCTTCACGAACTCCAGTTGAATATCGGCATAATTCCTATTAGAGTCGGCTGCAGCCGCATATCCTACCAATTCCTAGTCTATAGACACCAATTCCTTCCACTCCACTCACATCCTCACATCCTTAGGCATCACAATACCCTTATGGTCGAAGTGTAGCCCGTTCAGGACATTCTCTACAATCTATCTATCTATCTAAACATAAAATCTGATATTGGTTCCGTTTGTACACAATACAATACTCACTTCAAATTCCATTAAGGTTACGAAGACATAGTATGAATGAACTGGCGTATACTATTTAGACAAAACATGTCATTGAATTTTTAATTAATATTGATATGAAAACAAATTCGTTACGCAGGAGCTGCGTCAACTTAGCGAATTTCCTTAGAATACATAAATCACTCTCTAGCGGTCATAATTTTAGTGTGATCAAAATGAAATAAAATATCTGATATGACTTTAGTATTTGCAAAAATTAAATTTATTAATAGCCAAAATAGAACGATGTATAACGATTATAGTTTATAGTTACTATGGAAACGACAATCAAAATTTTTTACAATAAAACATATTTTATGTATTCGTGTCAAACAAACACAAAATATTAAATATCTCTCTTAATATTAGAATAATCGAAAAATATATAAGAAGTAAAGTTGTAGAAAATCAAGTTTGCTACAATTCATTACCTGATCATTTTTCTCAAACTCTAATGTGAACAGAGATATTTAGAATTTTAACTTTCAATCTTTAATTGTAAATATTTCTGTAAATATTAATGTAACAGAAAAATGATAAGAAACAAAATTACAGTAAAACTTCGTACCTACAACTTAACTCCTGATAAATTTTCCGATTTTTCAAATATTAAGGGAGATAGTCAAATTTTGTGTTTTCCCCTCCCTCTAAACTCCCTTTCCAATCGCCCGATTTTACCCATTAACGAACTTGAATTTTAGAATACCAAAAGCTACTTAAATACCAAATTTCATTCCAATGGGAATACAACTGTGAGCGCTAGAGAGTCCACAGACATTTAAAAAAAGTACAAATGTATATATTTATATATATATATTTATATATATTTATATATATATATATATATATATATATATATATATATATATATATATATATATATATATATATATATACAAATTTAAGCGATAGTGATTTTTAACATCTAATAGGTAGGATCGATGGACATTTGAAGAACTTTTTACGAAATTCCAACATTGGTGCAAAAACAATAGCTGCATTTCCTTTGGAGGAAATTCGCTAAAAATTAATATACAGGATGTAAAACAACTATAACACATTATATAGCGTCAAATTATAGTATTTTAAAATATTATGCAATATTTTTATCAACAGCAAGTTAATTTATTTCCAAATTACGCAAATTTCAAAAAAAAAAACAACAAATAAATCAAAAAAACCATTTGACACACAAGACACACTAAATACTACAGATCATTACAGACCCACTCGATAATTAAAAAAAAAGATATTTATCTAAGAATTGGGCCAATAATATCGTAAAATCTAAAAAAAAACAACCATTTAAACGAAAATAAATAGATATATTTTTAGTAAGCTATAAAAATTGAACTAAAAATATATGTAATTTTCGACATTAAAAATTGTTTTTTTTTTTTTAATAATAAAACAAATCATATAATTTTGATTCAGTGTAGGTACCCCAACTATTATAATAATATTTATTGAAATAAATAAAAATAAAAAACAGTTGTAAATATATTTTAAGTGTGTAAATATATTTTAAAATTTAATTAAATATTAATAACATATTAAAAAATGACCAGTAGCTATATAAATTATATTTTAATATCATAAATTATGATATGAAATTTTTTCAGTTATTTTATTTTATATATCATATACATATATATATATATATATATATATATATATATATATATATATATATATATATATATATATATATATATATATATATATATATATACATAGACAGAAAACGAACCTATCTCATGTGTTAATTATATTGCAAAATACGAGGTTTGTCCGAAAAGTATCCGACCTGCTTTTATATCTGCGCGCCAGAGTGTTCGTGCGACCTCTACGAGGCATGAACGTCAACTTTAAACCCTCACGAACTTATCGGTTGCTAGCTGACACCTACAGGACGTATAGTTCATGCGCAGCGTGTATTTTTTTAAGTCTTTTTTGCGTTCGTCGGATTTTGTTATTGTTAAAAATGACTGAAAGATCAGATCAACGAATTTCCATCAAAGTTTGCTTCAAACTCAGAAAAACTGGTTCGGAAACTATTCAAATGATGCAGAAGATCTTTGGGGACGAGTTTATGGGTAAAACACAAATAAAAGAGTGGTATAATCGTTTCAAAAGAGGCCGCACATCTGTTTATAGTAATCCTCGTTCTGGCCGACCTTTGACGACAACAACACCGGAGAATATCGACCGCGTGCGACTTGCGATTGAAGAAAATTGATGTTTGACTGTGCGTGAATTAGAAGTTGATCTTGGAATACCAAAAACTACAATTTGGGAAATTTTAACCTAGTAAAAAAAAATTTAGAAAGTGGAAGCGGTGGGCAATCTCATCGAATCTTGTGCAGCAGTTTTTAACTAAACACAATATCGCACTGCTTCGCCAACCTCCTTACAGTCCCGACAAAGCCTCCTGGGACTTTTGGTTGTTCCCGAATTTGAAAAAACCGCTCAAAAGACACCGGTTCGACGACAAAAAGACGGTTGAAGATAATGCGACGAGGGCACTCAAAGCTATTCCAAAAACTGACTTCCAGGACTGCTGCGGAAAGTGGAAACACCGCTGGGAGCGTGTTATTCAATCAAATGGGAAATACTTTGAAGGATGCCACTCGGAGATATGAAGGTAGGTCGGATACTTTTCGGACACACCTCGTATTTTGAATGTTTTAATTTGTTTAAATAATAATATTGATAATACCAAAAAATTCGTTACGCAGTAGTTGCATCAACTTCTGCGAATTTCTTCAGAATAAATATATCATTTCCCTTTTGGAAATAGTCTTATAAATGTCCATAAAAACTTTTGTTCAAAATCATCAACTTCTGAAAACTGTGACCACTAGAGTGGTGACCATCTTCTAAATAGAATCGGTGATGAACATTTGAAGAAATGTTTGCGAAATTTTGTAAGCGGTACAATACCAACAGCTCTATTTCTTTGTAGAGAAAATTATATAAAATTGACCTTCCCATTCCAGGAGAGAAGATTTTAACCGCCCACAAACATAATATATAGCTAAAATTATCCCTTCTTTCAGTTTTCCGGTAGCAAATATTGAAAATTCTTAAAATTAGGAAAAGTATGCCAAGAAAATAATATATAAATATGGACTTACCATAATAATATTGACGTATAATATCCAGCTGCTCGATATTGTCGTCCCCATGCAAAACCCTCTTGTCCAATACTAAAATATTCGGCAACAGTTAAAATTGGAAATGGTAATCCACGTTCTAATCCTTTACGATAACAATCACCCATTTGATGGGCACCAGACCATAAAAAACGTTCATTAAAATCAATATCACTCCATGATGTTAAATTACTTGATGGCATTGCTGTAATCAAATTAAAATTCAATTAATTAATAATATTAATTAGAAATTATTAAGGGCGTTTAATAAAATATTTTATTAAATTTATTTTTAATTAATTAGGGAAACTGTATTTACCATACTGGATTTACCATATGCAAAAAGGCTAGGGAAATAATCGCGAGGGAAGATTTGTTTGTTTGAAAATATAAATGGTGGCTGTTGTCTAATGATAGTTTGAGAACCTTTTCTCTAAATTTCTATTACACCAACTACCTTAAAAATGTTCCAACATAAAACCACTTTTCGATAGATTTTGCTCATTTTTTTCCACAAGCTAAAAATAACGTGTTCTAATAAATCCTGAAGTTTCAGAATTTTTGACCGTTTAGAACGCGAGATAATTAATATCAAAGTTATCATTCTCTCTCATTAGAAGCATGTAAAACTTCATGCCCGCCCAACTATTTTCTTTTGTATTAAAAAAATTCTTGACAGAATTTAAAAAAAACTAGGAGAGTAAAGATAAATATTTATTAAATAAATTTTTTTTTAAATCGCATTGTACCGTTTTGTTTTCGAAATATAAAAGTTTAAAATTATATTTTTTCTTCAAAATCACATTATTTTGTATATATATATGAACAGTGAATTTGTCTATGTGTTGCGTATGTGTGTATATATGTATTTGTTTTATAATAAAATCAAACCAGTTTTTTGTACTGATTATATAACACAGTGCTGGAACGTCCTTAAATAAAAAGAAGTTTGCGTAATCGAAAATATGTTCGTTGACTTTTTTTTGCTTCAAATGACCCTACAATGAAATCGTGTAAAAACGTGTTGAACCAAACAAAGTATGCTCATAGAATTAATTACATACAATCAATATCGTACAAAATATATTTAGTACAACGTAATTTTATATATTTTTATATCAATTATATTTCATTGATTGTATGTTTTAAAGAGTATTCAGGGATGCGTAAAATTTGAAATGATTCCATTTTAATTAAATAGGTATTTAAAGTATAAATGATGTATTTTCCAATTGTTATTTTAAATGTATTATGAAAAATCAATAGCACTATTTTACATATAAAATAGAAGTATTCATGTTATTAGCCATTCTAAAATGATTAAATGGTTTAGATAATTTCACCAATTCACAGTGAGATAACGAGTACAATTATTTGGTTGTTCAAATGGTCGCGGACTTAATAATTAAAAAATGTACAATCTTAAGGTTGATCGGACACGTGTATACGTAAAATCGGCATGTATAGATAAAAATCTGAATTTTTGATATGTTATTAATTGTTCATACTCATACGTATAAAATAATTTTTTGAAATAAATCTGAGGAAGAGTTTTCATGTAATTAATCATTAAAAATTGGAGTTTTGACATGTTGTGAATAGCAAATGTTGAATGAACGCATACATTTTCGATAATGTTGCTCCACCTTCTATAGATTAAAAAGTAAAAAAAAACATCAACTTTTATAAATTAAATCTCGTACATTACGTTAAAATTAAAAAAAAAAAAATCTGACAAAGAATTTTGTAAATATCTTAATTAAAAAGATAAAAAATTCACGAAAATTTCGATCAAATCATCGCTAAAAGACGATTATTTATTATTGTTAGTAATTAAATAATTACATAAATCCGATTACTAGTGAAGTTAGATGCTATGTAAATTTAAATAATTAATTTACAGATTAAAATTTTTAATATCTATTAAAAAGAGTGTTTCTGTTTATTATGATATATACGGTACTGTCCGGTCAACCTTAAGGTAGTTGTCTTACAGTAATCGCGTTGAAAAGTTTCAACTCAAAATACACATCAATTATATATGAATAAACTGAGATTGTATACGATACTATTTTAACTTGAATGTACCTCGTATATAATCAAAAGTCGTATTATTGGGTGTTGTCTTGCAGTAATCGTGTTAAAAAGTTTCAGCTCAGAACATACATTATTTATATGAACAAAACTGATATTGTAGATTATACTTTTATGACTTGATTGTACCTCATATACTTGTTCGATTAATAAATAATTAATCGGTCACTAATTTTTTTTTATATAAATATATAATCATTTTATATTGTAAAAGTTTTTTGACCAAATTGCTCGACACGTTTCGAAATTACTACTTTTGTTACTTGTAGTTGTTAATGGTACAATTTTTGAGACGTGTTTTTATCAAAACTAAACGGTAAATAATTTTAAACAAAATAAGATCCTTATATTTGGATTAATTTATCAAAAATTCAGACAATTTCGACAATTTTTCTAAAGAACATTTAATCATTGACATTTAAAAAATGTTCAAAAAGGTCCATTTTATCCACCCCTGCGATTATACTTTAGTAGTTACATGTCTTATTGATTATAAAATGCTTCATTTAGTTTTTACAATAAACCAAACAAAACAACAAAAACAAAAACAACGAGCATTAAATATGGCTAACTAACAAATATGTAGCTAATATTATTTAGCTACAGTACATGTTAAAAATAATAGTTTTATAGCACGAATTAGTAGTTTGTTTAAGTATATAATAAATATGTCAGTACAAATTGGATATTGAATAAGTATTATTAAAATATCAGAAATTTTTATACTAAATATATATACAGACCGTTTTCAAAAGCATTTCTAATAGAGAAACAATTTTTAATAAATAAATAAAATATTAACTATAAAACTATACAGTACATCTATACAATACACATACATACAAATATCTGGATAGTGTATAGGTATACTGTATGCATATGGTTGTTTGTTTGTCATTTAAGAGTGGGGATTTTGTGATGCACATACTAAAGTTAAGAATTCAATGAACATATTTAACCCACTCTCATTACATGTGTACTGACTGATTTCGCACAGTAACCACACGGCCAGCCAGTTATAAATAATATTTAACATTGATACTCTGTTGGAAAAGCTTTCCAACACACACGGTATACTTAGATATTTCGTTACAAGAGAGAATATTTCTGTTTTCTGTTTTAAGAATACGAAGTCATGCGATCAAATTAGATTATCATGAATATACTACATACAGGGTGACAATTGATATATGCTTCACCCACTTGTTTTTTGGAAACAGACGTAAAATTTTGGAAAAATAAAAAATACGTATTTAATTATTTTTAGCCTAGTTTATTTTCTGTGATTTATCCCATTTATAAAACCCCGAATATTACGAGATACAGCATGCAACTTTTGTTCAAATGGAACACTATATATTTGTTTTCATATTTAAATAGAGTTTAAGTTTCTGAGAAAAACAAGAAGAAATGTACGGACCTTATGGTCGAAGTATAGCCCATCCAGGCCAGCCCCCATAATCTATCTATCTAACTACAAATATACCTTAAATAAATAAATTTTTTTTAAATTTTATTAAAACTTCAATCAGTGTTTAACTATTAATTTTGTAACTAAATATAACCGAATCATATTACCCTTTAAGATATTATTTATACTTACGGGTATAAACAATTTATCATATTTACCATCAATTTGTGAATATTGATTTCGACTACAATTAGAAACAATAGCTATCAAACAGTTTTTAAATCAGATAATCAAATAAAATTATAGATATATTTAGTTTAAAACAATGGATCACATTGTAGGTAGAATACTTTATTAATAATCTGAAATAATATCGTTTTCATGGTGGTCTCAAAAAAAACATTAAATTAAATTATATATATATATATAAGTTTACTTACTATTATTTTTATATTATATAATTATATTTATTTTTAATATTGAAAACAATGAAATATACATTTTATCATTTTATATAGTTTTCATATTAATAATGAAAAACTGCCTACTTAACTTGTAAAACAATATCTCTATCGAATACCGCCCTATAGGTAGATATCTATAATACCGGTAAATTAATATAGAAATAATAATAATAATATAATTTTAATAAAGAAAGGTTGGGCTTATTCAGTTGCATCTAACTATTTTACAGTTGAATTGTAACAAGAACAAAACAAAGATTTGATTTAGATTCATATTTAGAAATTTATTAATTTTGGTAAGCAAAGTAATTTTCCACTGAAATAGGGAGATTAACCTTTGAAATCGGGTATCGGGAGAAACTATATGATTTGGGGAGTCTTGTTGGGGAAATCTAAACAGGTGGCAAACGTAATTGCATATTGTTGCATTGTACAGCATGTTCAAATATGTCTAGTAGGGCCTACAAACGGGGAACATTGAACAGCAACATTGTGCAGCAACCTCTAGGATGTTGCTGTGTGTGTATAACTGTTGCAGCAACAAAAAACATGTCCTTGAACGGTTGCTGTAAAAATCAAAATTATTTGATATTTTGTAGAAGGAGTTAAATGTTCATATACCAATTGGCCATATTATCTGAAATGTTATGCTTTCCTAATATTTTATTATGTTTTATTACCTATATTGGTTACAATTTACATTATATATCATATATATATATACTTTATTATTTGTATAGAATATAGATATTATCCCAACACTAGTTTTACTAGAGATACATACATATAAACAAACTATACAAATTAAATGAGATAGATAGAGACAAGATGAGAAATGATTGAATTTTTATGACTAGCGTCATAAAATAATTAAATTAAATTTTATGTTTCCAAACTTTGATTGCAACGTCTGTACTGAAAATATTTTTATAGGCGGAGTTCAATGTTGCTGCAAAAATGTTCTGCGTCTATTTCATACTTTAGGCACTTGGTTTAAAAGGTTTTGTGAACAAGTCCAATTTTACTTACAATTGTTTATGTATACATTCTCAAAACAAATAAAAGTAACATTATTATTTTACGTGAAAAGTATTATTGTATAAAATAAAATAATAATAACAATAATAATAAAAATATTATACGAATACACGATTTTATACGATTTCATAATAAAATTATTATTATTATTAGTAGTAAAATACCACAATATTTTATATAAATTTAATTTATTTATTTACAAAAAAAAACATTTTTAAATTAGTAAAATAAAAAATATTCTATATGTTATGATAATTATTATTAAATTAGTTCGTTTTATTTTAATTTTTAAATTATTTATCAATTTTTTTTTTAAATAATAATTTAATGTATGTTCTATTTGGGTACAGTTTTTTTGAAAAAATTGTTGGGTAAGTATGCGGGTAGATTGGGTATGAGTCGAATAGAAACCTAATGTAATATAATTTATAATAAATTAGCTTTAGTCACAGTTGCATGTTTTGTAATTTTATTTTTTTTTCGAAAATTTACTAAAACTTATTAAGAGAAATTAAAAAAACAATTGATTTTTCATGTAATTATTAAAAATTGTTTTTTGAAAATGTACATTCAAATGCCAGTAACGTCATTATATCGCTTTAGTAGCGCCACCGCATTGAGAAATGATAAAACATCTATGTTTACTATGAGACTATTTTGTTATGACAAATGGTGATCTGTACAGGTTACCAGTCCAAGTAGCCTAGCGGTGTCTGCATATGCATACTTGGAAACTGGGAGGTTATGGGTTCGAATCCCGACATTGGCAGTTTGTCAATTATTAAGAAAAAAAAGGGGTATAGCATGATTCCAATTGGCTCTCAGCCTCAACGGATATAATGACGTCACAGTCATTTTTTTAATACACAAAATTGGTGAAAAAATGAAATTTGTATTTAAAAAAAAATTATCAAAACATACATCAAATGAATTATTTTTTCATTTATATATGAATTTGTAGCGATAAAAAATTAATTCAACTTCTCTAATTTAATTAATAGCTTATATGCGGTTTTAAAATTCTTACACAATGCTTTATACAAATTACACACAATTTGTACAAAATGTCTCAAACAAAAGTGTTTTTTAACGAACCATATTGTCGGACTATTCGTAGGTAATGTTTTTTGTGAGAATACTTTCAAAATATGCTAAATATTATAGAAAAACCGTTTGCTGTGGTGGTTCATTGTGGTCCCAAGTTTTTAAAGCTAATGTTTTTTGCCAACCTGAATGACCGAATATTTGTATTCGAATAGAGTTTTTTTATGTATTTCATTTTAAACAAAAAAGATGTCTTGGTTTTTTTTCGTAAACTTAACCGTTTTCGAACTTTCAACAATTTAATGTTTGAAAAAACGCAAATACGGCTGTTTTCTAAGCTAAAACACAACATTAAATTTTTGAGAAAATGAAATTTTTGAGTTTACCAAAATTTATAAATAATCTTTGAACATCCCTTAATCAAATCCTGAAGAGTAACTACAGATTATTTTATTCTAAAGCTTCGTTTTTTATTCATATATATTTATCTGTGTATACTTAAGCGTCAACAAAACGATGTTTGTCCAAATTCCTTTCGGTTACGTAAGACAAACTGTAGAAGACTTTAGCGTATACTATTTAGACAAATGTCATTGTCATTGAATTTTTAATTAAATACTGATATGAAAATATTAACTCGTCAAGCAGGAATCGAACCTCGGGCCTCTGGATATCTAGTCCAGTATGCTTCTGCTCCACCAAAGACAACTGTGACGACGTAACAGCCAACTTTTTCATATCATTCTAATTTTTATTTATTTAGACAGTATTACTTCTGTCGAAGTTATTATTAATTGCAAAATTGCAATTCTTTCTCGCGTTCTAAACGGTCAAAAATTTTGAAACTTTGGGATTTATTAGAAAACGTTATTTTTAGCCTGTGAAAAAAAAAGATGAAAATCTGTCGAAAAATGGTTCAATCAACAGCCAGTAACAAAATTGAGATTCAATTGACCGGATATTAAGTAATATAATTGTTTTTATAATAATTACAATAATAAATATATATAGATCTTACCTTTTAATGTAATATTGACATGATTCAATCCAACATATGTACCAATTGCTGCATATAATTTATCACGTGAGAATGCACTATATGTGCTTGTCATTGTTGTATGAGCTATATGCCACGATGAACCATGCTGTGTCACTGAAACAAACAAACAAACAAATACATACACATACATACATACATACATATACAACAAATTACAAATTACTTATCATCAATTATAATTATTATAATTTATGGTCAATTAAAATAATACATTTTTATTGTTTTTATACCCGCTACCTATTTGTAAATATACAAGGTACATTAAGTTTAGTCCCGACTTTGTAGCGCTTGAAAATATTGATCGCAGGCATGAATGATTTGCATAGGTGTTCATAAAATGACCTCGTTCGGCCATTTCCGCATGTACGTCTGTCTGTGAATGCGATAGCTCCAAAACGAAAAGAGATAACGAGCTGAAATTATGTATTTGTGTTCTAGACAAAAAAAGTAAGGTCAAGTTCGTGAATGGGCAAAATCGGACCATGTCTGGGCAAAATGGACAAAACTGCCCATCTTTGAAACCATAAAAGATAGAACATTAATGTAAAGACAAAAAATGTTCCTTTCTTAAAAATAAACAACTTTTGTTATAAATTTATTGACATAAATTCAGAATATATCGGGTATTTAAGCAATTAACTCAGTTAGTTGTTATTTTCACTTGTTTTTATATACCTTGTGTACACTGATAGAAGAAATTTCTTTCCTCAAGAATTCTTCAAAATATTTGCTTCAATAAAGAAACCCTTGTTTTATTTCAAGACTACGCAGTCGAACCAAAAACATATGTTTAGTAGAACGAAGAAACTAATATTCTTGAACGGTGTTTAAAACTCTTTAAAGTAGAGTTCGTTAGTCTTGGCCTAAGAGAGTCTTTCTTGGTCAAATACTCTTGTGAATCTTTATTCAAGACAAAGAAATTCTTGTAAAAAAAATATTTATTTTGAGTTTTATGCTTATAAAACTCAAGAAGAGAAAGTTTATGCAGCTTCTTTACCTGAAGTATATTTATTTAACTAAAATACATTTAACTGAGGTATATCATGACTTCTTTAAAAAGTTTCATTTGTTTGGATTAATAAAATGTTTATTTTGGTCCGAAATTTTAGCATCTAGGTCTAAAGAAATCATCATTTCACTTTAAGAATTTCGAGATTCTTGAGTCAAGAGTCAGTTTATCTTTAGTTAAGATAATTTTCTCAAGTCAAAACTATAGTTGTCAAGATACTTATTTTCTTATACCAAATAAATATTATTTTCCCTATATATGAGAATCAGAAATTCTTGGTTTAAAGATAGGCAGTTTTGTCCATTTTGCCCAAACATGGTCCGACTTTGCTCATTAACGAACTTGACTCGAATGAGGCCGAACGAGTTCAGACGAACTCGTTATATCTTTTTGTTCTTGAGTTATCGCGTCCACAGACAGACAGACAGATATGGGGAAATAGCCGAATGAGGCTATTTTATGAACACATATGCCAAACATTCATGCCTACGATCATTATTTTTAACGTTACAAAGTTGTGATCAAACTTAATATACCTTGTATATATACATATACTGGGATACTGGGTATAAAAATTATTTTTTCGTATAAAATCTCTATGTTCAAAATTTTGATTTTTAATCATAGAAAACTTTCTCAAATGATTGATAAGAGGTTTTAAATTGTTGAGGAAACATATTTACGAGATTAAATTTGCTAAATATTAAAGATTAATAGTTTTATTTAATATCAAGTAACACGCATCCTTAATATCGGCTTGCAAATTATTACACCCAAGCAAAATTTCTGTGTGAATATTCCCAGCTTAATTGTTAAGAACTCACACTCAGATAGATAAAGGTCTATAGTTGTGGGGGGAACCTATTGATTGTATTCTATTTTTCACCTTTGAATTTTTTGTAATATAAATCCAATTTATGAATTTTAAGCTTTCATTATAATTTGCACTAAAAGCCTTGAATTTCGTTTTATTAATAATTGCAATAATATATTTTTAACTTAATTGATTTTAACAGTTTTACATGCAGTACATTAAATGGTTTATTTATAATGGTTCAATGGTTTAATATTTTATATAAAACAATTTTAATGCTGTGGATTGAATTTTTATGCATAATGAATATTAAATTCAATTATATTTGACAATTCTTTCAGCTTATTGTTATAATTAAATTAAGGTGAAAAAATATTTATATTAATTTGATATCCATATTATAAACTATGTCATTTGTGTAATAATTGTTATGTAAATACAAGTTTTTTACAGATATCTTTATAAATTCTATTTGAATATAGAGAAACAAAATCTGGTGTGAAACACTCACCACGACCTATATGTACAGTGTTAATAAAGGCTCTAACATATATCATTGAAGTACACATAATATGGTATTTCTTTACTGTCAAAATTGACTTTGAAAGAAAAGTTTTTCATATTTTTGTCAGGAGTAATTTATATTTTGCTCCATGTCGTAATTTTTGAGAAAATTTCTAAAAATAAAAACACCAAAAGTTAAGGTCCACTTTCAATTTGTAGATTTCAATCAAAATCTGGATTTTGCGTCTATAATTGGGTCTAATCATTCATGAATAGATTGAAGATCTGATCTTAGCAAGGATAACGAGGATAGCAGCTTTTACGAATGATTTATTGACAATCTAGCTGAAATTTATCCTCTATTAAAAAATTGTTAATAGGCTACCTTCACTTATAACTAATTGGAACTTTTTACATAAAAATGTACGTTTTAGCGAATTTCCTCCAAAGGAAATACAGCTATTGTATTATATATATATATATATATATATATATATATATATATATATATATATATATATATATATATATATATATATATATATATATATAGATATATATATATATATATATATAGATATATATATATATATATAGATATATATATATATATATATATATATATATACACGTTTATATGTCTGTGAACTCTCTAGGGGCCACAGTTTTATTCCAATGGGATTGAAATTTGGTATTTGAGGCATTTTTGGTATTCGAAAGGTCAAGTTCGTTAACGGGTAAAATCGGACAAGGGGAATGGAGAGTTTAGAGGGAAGAAGAAAATTTAACATATTTCCCGTAATATTCGAAAAATCGAAAAATTTATTAGAAGTAAAGTTGTAGAAAATTAGTTTTACTATAATTTTGTTTCTTATCATTTTTTCTGTTACTCTAATATTTACAGAAATATTTACAATTTAAGATTGAAGTAAAACATTGAAAGTAAAAATTCTGAATATCTCTGTACACATTAGAGATTGAGAAAAATTATTTGGCAATGAATTGTAGCAAACTTGATTTTCTACAACTTTACTCTTCATACATTTTTCGATTGGCCTAATATTAAGAAAAATATTTTATATTTTGTGTTTTCTTCTTTCTTTATGCCCTCCTTTCCCCTTGACCTATGCCATTTATTAATACAAAAAATGGCCTTGAATATACCAAAATCATAACAGATACAACATTTCCCTTTGATTAGACTATAATTGTGGCCGCTAGAGACTAATTTATGTACTCTAAGGAAATTCGCTAAGTTGAAGCGGCTCCTGCATAACGATTTTTTTTTTAAAATAAAATTTTCTCTTGTCTATTTGTTTATTATTATTATCATTTGATTTGGAGGGCAGAGGGCTTTAAAGTCATAATGTCCCCCGGGTCCCTTAGACCCAATCCGACGCTGGGCTACAGACAAGAACTAAACTGATATCAGACTGAATCTCCCGGTAGGTAGAATCAATTTAATCTATAGTAGAATACATATCAAAATATAAATCAAATGTAAATGATACCTTTTTTTTGGATAGAATATTAATTACACAAATTACAAATTATGGATTGTGTTAAATGTAATTATAATTGAATTTTAATTTTAACATTAAAATATATTCATACATAATTAATCTCTCATGATTCTGTAAAACTAATCAGATATGTACCTATATATATATATATATATATATATAAATTTATATTGGAATTATTTGTTTATTTTGATATATTTTCAAAGATAAATTGTGTTTTTAATTTAAATAAATTATGTATTTTAATACATATAAATAACATATATTTATTTTACGAAAAAACGTGCTTTATCTATTATGTTTTTGAAAAATACGATCATATATCACTATATAAAGCGATTAGAAACTTTATATTACAAGATACATCACACATACTTTCATGGTCTGTTACACTCATATACTTACACTATATCGTTAAATTAACGTATGAAATAAACGAGTTTGTAGGGTCCCAAGATATCCTGAAACCTACAAACCTAACCCGGACAAACAGACACTTCACTTTTATTTATATGTATAGACTATAGATAAACAAATTTAATAGTACTTATTGTTGTTAATGTTAATCAGGTATAAAAAAGGGAAGGTAAAATTAAATAATCAATATTGAGTATTGTTTGTTCCTATGAGTGATTTAATTTATTCTTATATTACCTATAAAATCAACCATAAATGAAATGGAGCAGAACATTAAAAAAAAAAAAAAAACGTTGAAATCAAATAGTATTCAATATTTATTATTGATATTATTAAACCAAATGCCCATTTATAATATAATTTAGTAATAATATTATTTTATGTTAAATATATTCGATTAGTTCAGTTGGAAACTCAAAAATTGTATTCGAAAAATTGACCATTTTTTTAATATTATTTTGCCACTTATTAAAAAGAATTTAATAAAACTTACCTAAGATAACACAGCCAACAAACAGACTCAGACATACCGAAATAAATGTTGTGAATCTCTGAAACAAAATTTAAATAATTATTTTACAAGTTTTTATAAAAGCTATGGATTGTACTATACATTCACAAGTTTATTTACAGAGTCCGTTGTAAGCGCGCGATCATTTGAATAACCAAATAATAGGGAATATGCATGCAAATTTTTTTTCACATTTATTTTCAGAATATGAAAATACTGTGAATACTGTAATAATATTTAAAAACGAAATTAAAATCCGACAAATATCAAGGAAGCTATAAGCTTTTAAAGATTATTATCTGTCTCATTCTTGCAAAAATACTTAAAACGGAGTTTTACCAGTATTTTAAATGGTGAAAGTGTAATATGACGTCACATAACATATCAAGAGGGCTATCACCCTCTTTGTCTAATCGGGAATTTCAAACATTCATATCTCGTTTATTTTTAAAGTTATTTAAAAAGTAATTTTACCTTGATATTTGTCAAGTAAACATGCTTCAATTCAAGTGAAAAAAAATTTTCATGCATATTCCCTATTGTAATCGTTATATCGCTGTGAATTAGTGAAATTATCGTAACGATTTAATCATTTTAAATGGACTAATGGTATCAATACTTTAATGATTGTCCAAAATCATGTCCAATATTACCAATGCCCGATAAAAATCATTACTGTTGTAATTCTCTCTATAAAATAATTTAATATTGAACAAGTGAAAATAACAACTAACTGAGTTTAATTCCTTAAATATACGGAATTAATGAAAAAAAGTTACAAACAAAAGTTGTTTATTTAAAAAAAAGGATTTTTTGTCATTAAATTTTTGTTCTATCGTTTACCGTTTCAAAGATAAACAGTTTTGTCCATTTTGCCTAAACATGATACTAGAAGGGCAACTTACAGGTGGGCAACTTATTATACTGGTTATATTTTACACGTTTAAATAAAATGATAAATGGATTACAAGTGGGGAAAACATTAATATGTTTCCTCCCCGTCATTTTGAAAATAGACTGATCCACTCAAACTGTGACGATATTCGAGGCTTCTTTACAAATGAATATACGTCTATGACTTTTCATATAAAGCATTTGATATCAAAAAACGCTATTAATATTTATAGCGTTAATAACAATTCAAATTAGCCCCAATACCTAGATCTATTTTTTTGTATTATAATTTATTTATAAATAAATAAATCTTTTTGTATTTGATAATCTCTTAACGCTTTTAATATTAAACAATATTTTGAGAAATTAAAGATTCTTCTAATAAGAATTTGCAGCGCTTCATGCTCTAAATGCAAAATATTCGTAATCTTGAGAAAATTCATCTACATTTGGATATCCAATTTCACGTTTTTACCACGCAAACGAAGTTGCAGGTATTTACTAGTATGTATGTTAAATACAAAGTTTAAAAAAAAAACATAATTAAGGAAAATAAAGGATAAATATTTATGATTATTAACTTTTCAAAAACGAAATGATTTATGACTGATATTTAAATGCATAAGTTATAATTTAGATCAATTTATTTTGTTTTGTGTTGAGAATAAAATTATGTAATTTTACAACAAATTATTTTTGCATTGTAATTATTTATGAATTACACACATACATACATACATACATATATATATATATATATATATATATATATATATATATATATATATATATATATATATATATATACAACAAATACCGATGTCTATTTTTTCATAAAATAAATAAATAATATTCTAAAGAACTATGTGAATGAAATAATAATAATAATGTAGCTTATTCAAATTCAAATAGTGCAAAGTATAAAAAAACCTTTTAAGGACGTTCATTTGCTACGCCAGAGTCAAATGAGTACTATCTTTAATAAAATTTATTTAGGGTTTGAAAAAAATTGTAAAGAATATTAATAATCTTACAACAATTTATAAACTTTTTGTTATTTTTCCTAAATATTTTAAAAGTATTTATTGTAAAATATCAGGAAATGTAAATTAGAAATTGATTTTCAGACCTTTATTTAACAGTGTATATGTATGTGTATATTTTTTTACTGTATGCTGTCGCCAGTTTTCAAAATATGGTGGCAAAAACAAACCTGACAAAACAGTTTTAATTTTATTAAATAATAAATTAAAACGTTCATCAACACCATTTTATTAATGCAATTATATATAATGCAACTGCATGTTTCAAAGAATATTTATAAATATTATTTATTATTGTCTACTTTAATAATATAGTTATTATAATTTTAAGTACAAAATAATTCTGTTCTCCATAAGACGCTATGTTAAAAGTTGTTTGAACTGTTTGAAATGATCGTTAACAGGTTTTAAATTTTTGAGATAGAATAACCGCATAATTAAGCTATTAAATTCACTAAAAAAAAAGAAGTATTAAGAAGTATTTAAAATATTGAAGAGCCAAAAATTCCTAAGATCGGGCTAGGTTAAGGTAACTAGCTCGAGTTGAATTGCGTGGGCGATTAATTGGTGGTTAACTCTTAGCAGTGAAATGTCTAACTATCAATTTGCACACTATTTTTCTGGCACATAAATTTTTAGATAATAGTGCGAATAACAATCGTTTTCCTAAAGGTTAAGATCATTTATTAATGAAAAATCGAATATTTCTTTAGCCTTGAAATATATGTTTGCTTAAAGGCTCTGAATTTCCAGTGCCTAGTCCTTTAAATGATGATTAATTGTTTATAAAGTTATTCGGTAATACGTAATTAACTCTAGCCATTATGGCTATTAGTGGATTTCACATCGTTTATTTTTTTTGACACGTATATATAGGTATATGTATGTGAATTTTAATTTTAAAATCGTTACAGTTCACTAATTACTAATCAATGTTCATTAATACTTTTCAATTTTGCATGTTTTTACTTCGTTAAGAACTATTGATTGCCTTTACATGTATGGTAAAGCAATTTTTTAAAATCATTTCATTATTCAAACAAAATTTACTGTGAAACATTCACATGACCTCCGTATAGAGAGTTTATACGCAAACCCACCAATGGATAAAAATGAGTTTTTGGTATCAGGAGTTCTCCAATCATAACAAAAATTTGGTAAAATCAAAATATCGAATTTCGGCAACGAAAACAATACCACTCTATTCTTATGTACTGAGTGGACCAATTTCGATGTTTTTATGGAGTAACTCGGTAACTATAACAGATAGAAAAAAATGGATGGCACATTCTCGATCTCATTTTTTGAGACTAATTCATTGGTGTCAACAAAACTTTGCTAGCATCTGCATTGTTTGCGAGTTATAAGCAAAACTTTTAAACAATTGTGAATATCTTGGTTGTTTGTAAAGCTAGATGAAAATAATTTTTTAATTCTTAAGGCACTTTTTTCGGTATAATCCACTGGCATCGTGAAAGTTTGAGAAAAAAGGTTGGTTTTCGCGAGATATGACCTAAAATTGTGTTTTTTTATATAGGAAGTACAGTTGACTATGTCTTAGTTAGAACGGATTTTTTTTTCTCTTTTTAACCATGTATCATTTATCGGGTAGCTTTTCATCCGTAAGTCTGAAATAGCCAAAATAATAATTTTCTAATTTAATTTTTGCGTTTTTTTATATTTATTTCAAGGAGGCGATGATTATTTACGATTTTGTTTCCGCTATAAAAATAATAAACTCATTTAATCGTAAATGTAAAAGATGTCTTACGAAAATTACGATAAATTTGATATGTTAGAAAGCATTATTCAAAGTAATAACAATTGTGATATTGCATCTGAAATATATTTTAATCGCTATACAGAAAGAAGACAACCTGATAAACGTATTTTCAAAGAGGTTAAAAGAAAATCTTATTGATTGCGGGTCATTCAACATACCAAGACCCAAAAATTACAACATCGAAGATGCTGAAGAAACTACTATTTCTGTGATTTTCCCCTCCCTCTAAACCCCCCGTTTCCCATACCTGATTTTACCTATTAACGAACTTGACCTTTTGAATACCAAAGCACCTCAAATACCAAATTTCATTCCAAACGGAATAAAACTGTGTCCACTAGAGAGTTCACAGACACAAACTTATAGATGCCTTATATATATATATATATATATATATATATATATAATAATAATAATAATAATAATAATGGGGTTTTACCTCCGTTTCTGAGACACCACGGTCTACCTTATATATATATATATAAATTTTAACGATAGTGATTTTTGACATCTTGTAGGAAGGATCGATGGACATTTGAAGAAATTCCAACATTGGTACAAAAACAATATCTGATTTCCTTTGGGAAATTCGCTAATATAATTAGACTCTTGGATACATTGTCAACGATAATATTCAGATACCCGGATAATATATTGCTAGGCAAGGCCATCATTTATTTGAAGCCAATTATTGAGGTATAAGATATTTTAATGCAAATTTTTCATACAATTCAATATTAAATAAACACGAATTTCAAAAATATTTTGAAAGTTTTTTGAACTAATTATTTGAACTAAATTTGTTACTTTACATAAATTATATTATTTTATGTCGTTTTGTATCGATTTTATATAAAAATAAATTATTTATTTTGTCTGTTTAAGACAATGTTATTTTATACAGATTACGAAAATTCACGGAATATTATTTGTGTAAAAGAAGTGTTGTAAAATTGTTTAATCATGTTTTAAGTATTTTTTTCTTCTCCTTAATATTTCATCTTATTTGTTAAAAAAACATTACATTTATTTTTATCTTCTTATAAATTATTACCTACTGGTTTTTTTTTTACCCGGAATGTGTTGCCATCATGATTTATCATTTTAAAAATATAACGAAACTGTTTTAAGGACGTTCCAGCACTGTGTTATGCAATCAGTACAACAAACCGGTTTGATTTTATTATAGCACTAATACATAAACACACATATACAACACATAGATAAAAACACTGTTCACATATACAAAATAGTGTTATGTTGAAGAAAAGGAATAATTTTAAACTTTTATATTTCGGAAACAAAATGGTAACACACGATTTTTTTTTAAAATTTATAAAATAAATATTTATCTTTACTCTCCTAGTTTTTTTTTTTAAATTCTGTCGAGTATTTTTTCTAATACATCAGATAATAGTTGGGCGGGCATGAAGTTTTACATGCTTCTACTGAGAGAGAGAGAGAGAGAGAGAGAATGATAACTTTGATATTAATTATCTCGCGTTCTAAACGGTCAAAAATTGTGAGACTTCGGGATTTATTAGAAAACGTTATTTTTAGCCTGTGAGAAAAAAAATGAGCAAAATCTGTCGAAAAGTGGTGGTATGCTGGAACATCCTTAAAGTCTGAAAATTACACAATGTTTAAGAGCTCTGTTAAAAAAAACAAGAGTTCGAAAAACTTATTGGTAGAGCATTGGTTTGGAATGCCAGAGGTCGTGGGTTCGATTCCCATCCCTAGATGTGTTCATTTTTCATATCAAGCATTTGATGTCAAAAAATGCTATTAATGTTTAGACATATTACTTAAATGTCAAATAAAGTAAAGGGTAGTCACTTCCGTTGGTAAAATATAACCGAAAGACGAAGTTTTAGAATATAACCGAATAAGTCCCGAAGTTTTAGAATTTTTGACCGTTTAGAACGCAAGATAATTAAAGGCTGCAATCGCACAATCTACCAATTCCTAGTCAACAATACAAATTTATTGTCCCTTAGGAGTCGGTAAAAAGGTCTAGAAAGGCAAAGCTTCAACATCTCCTCCGATACTATACTATACTATTAGATATACGGTCCCAAGAACCTTCTAAACTACCATTCCACAATAGGGAGTATGCATGAAAATTTTTTTCACATTTATTTTTAGAATATGAAAATACTGTTAATACTGTAATAATATTTAAAAACGAAATTAAAATCCGACAAATATCAAGGAAGCTATAAGCTTTTAAAGATTATTATCTGTCTCTTTCTTGCAAAAATACTAAAAACGGAGTTTTACGTGTATTTTAAATGGTGAAAGTGTAATATGACGTCACATAACATAACAAGAGGGCTATCACCCTCTTTGTCTAATCGGGAATTTCAATCATTCATATCTCGATTATTTTTAAAGTTATTTAAAAAGTGATTTTACCTTGATATTTGTCAAGTAAACATGCTTCAATTCAAGTAAAAAAAAATTTTCATGCATATTCCCTATTTATTATTACAAAACAAATGCCGCATATATTCGTCAACATCCTGTAATTAATCTTCGATACTTTTAGACTTTTACTAATAACTAAGGTGTAAGTATTTATTATTATTTGAGAACAGATATTGCAGATAGTTTAATTAAAAATCATGACATGCAGCTGTGTGGGTTTCCATTATTATTTATTATTAACGTAAAGTAGTAAGTAACTAAATACACACACACACACAAACACAGACACACTGACATTATCTATCTATGCAACAACCCCATCTTAAAAAAATATATAAAATATAATATTTTGATGTTCACTCTCTCTTAAATACAAATTTTATAGAAAATTTCAAATAAAAAAAATTCATAAATCGTGATTGAAAATATTTACCAATTATTATAATTATTAGTATCGAGTAACACATTACATATTAAATATATAAAATACAATATTATTTTACTCCTACAACCAACAAACCACAACAGTTACATACAAACTATTCAGCTTAAGAGCAACAGAAGAAAAAAATTACAATTTTAAACGTTAAACAAAAACCTATTTTGACAAAATGGAAACCCGACTTCAAAAATCAAATATTCTATAACAAAACATGCACTAAAAAGTAAAAAAATAATTGCATATTCTTGTGCCAATTTTAGTTCAACTAAGCAAAAAATTTTTTAAATATATATGTACAATTATTGTTATTTTTGGAGGCGGTGTCAGCATAGAGAAATTCACATAAAATTTGGACACCGCCTCCAAAAATAACAATAATTGTACATATATATTTAAAAATTTTTGCTTAGGTGAACTAAAATTGGCACAAGAATCTGCAATTATTTTTTTACTTTTTAGTACATGTTTTGTTATAGAATATTTGATTTTTGAAGTTGGGTTTCCATTTTGTCAAAATAGGATTTATTTCTAGCTTTTTAGTGACTTTGAAATTTTAATTGTAACTTACGACAAAAAATGAAAACATTATTGTGGACTATTATGAATGTACTATATTAGATTTTGAAGAATTTTATAAATGGACTACATATATCAGCGCTCGTACATTCTTAAATCGAGGAGGATGTCTCTTTTATTGTTCATTAACAAAATTTATTATTTTAGAAGTGAAAACTTCTTTGGACGACTCAGTGAAAAGTTTGATCGGTTTCGCGTCACGATTTTATGTTTTTGAGCACACAGGTTATAGAGAATGGTTTTTTACAGAGGCGTGTATTACTATCGGTACTACCATTGAGAGTCAACTTTATAGATTTCATTTAAAAGCAAATAAATATATTTAAAAAAAATGATGTTTGTAAAAAGATAAAGTAAATAAATAACATACACGATATTCTTATTTTATATTTATTTGTAAAGTTAGTTAGTGTAGTATATTTATCAATGTTTTTATTTAAGGATGTTACGGAGGTATATCAAAAAGTTACGAAACCAACGAAAATTTAGTAGATTTTTCCTCACTTTGTTGTGTTGAAAATTATTATAATAATTTTCAACACAACAAAGTACCTCAACACATAAAACAGTTACTATGTTGTAAATTGTAAAAAATTTCTGAATTAGCAAGTGGCCGCGAACACTAAAGCATCACAAGAGGAGTGTTGTGTCAGTTCGTATCCCAGGCGAATCAATATAATTTTTAATAAGTTTTATTAATTATCCAGTTGTTGAGAAACTAATTTCTTCTAGAAGAATCTATACAAAAATATGTTATCAAAAACTATATTTTCTAAAGTGTTAACAACCATGTTTCTAGAAAGATCTATGATGGGTATAAAAGAAACGGCAATCGCTTCAATTTTCAAGTTTGAAATAAACTATTGTTCGATTAATATCAAAGTTAAATTAAACATTGTTGGATTAACAGTCAGTTTAAAAAGTAAAATTTGTTCAAATAAAGTCAATTGTACATTGTTGTACTATAAAAAGATAGAGACTCATTTAAAGTGTGGAAATAAAAAATTAAATTAAAATTTTTTATTTCAAATCAAATAAATTCAGGTTTGAATATCATTTGAGTTTTTGTTTTATTTAAAATTTTTTCAAAAGTGCGTGTTGTCCAATTTACATAAATTTAGTAAACTTACACTAATATTTTGTGTGTTCTTTATGTGTCAAGTATCGGAACCTGTTGTAGGTTCTACAATGCTCCTTTTGAAGGCTAAAGAGAGCCAAGATATCGCAACAATTTAATGCTAAAGCTACAGTGAAAATTTCAAAACGATTTACTCAGCCGTTTAAAAGTTATAGACTCAATTCATTTCATGTTCCATTAAAAAAGTTACAAAGCTTCCCAAATTTTCAAACTGTATACCTTGAACTCTATGGGAATAATTTTGCATAATTTTATTAACATTCGCTAAACGGTTGTTGTTGAAAAACATATATAAATACAAATAAAATAAAATCTGTCCTTGTCACTTGTACGTAAATGAAAGAAGAAGGATATTTCTTGTTGTAATGAAAATTAGTGAAATAATTTTTAAGACCTCAGCACATAATCTAATTGCAAAAAGAAAATAATAAGGAAAATAGTTCTAGATCTAAAATTATTTTATTGCAAAAAATATATATATATAATTTGTTTTATAGCAAAACTATTTTTTTTTTAAATTAACATAAACGCTTATTATTGTATAACTTATGTAAGTTTTAAATTGGATTACTAACTTTATTGGGATAAACAAGATTTGTTTTTTTATAAATGTTTTTTTGAATCGTCTAAACATGTTGTTGCGACGGTATATAAAGCCGGTGCCTAACCCTATTTAAGTCAGTTCTTAAATTCAGTCCGAAAGGAACAGTAGTACGGTTTGAAGTTACCATTGTTGAATTAATCATTGTTAAAAATTAGTATTGTTCGAGTATAAATAAAAAAATTACTGAAGGAAATTAAATTTTTTGTTTGTTTTGAGTATTAGAGTCTGTATAGATTCGAAAGTGCTCCTTTTTTTATAGTTAAAAAGAGAGCCAAGATACCGCGACAATATGTTTTTGTTGATTTCAATTAAAGGTACATTCACTGCAAGAAGTTAGTTAAAATTTTCTCATATTATTTGTTATTTAATTTAACATTATTGGTACAATTTTCTATTTTATTTTAAATCCTATTAGTATTGATACTATTTATTATGCTACAAAACGTAAGATATATTCACGTATTTCTAATTTTGCCTGCGATTGTTAACTCCCAAACATCCTTAAGTTTTTTGTTTTGTTTTTTTACTATTGTATCTAATAAATTTTAACTATTGTTTACAAAATCAAATAATACCTAACTAATATTTGCAATCATATCTTAAGCAGTTAAACAGAGTATAAGACGTGTTAAAATTACATAAACGTTTGTTTTTTTTTCTATCAAACGGCAGAAACAAACTTCTATATTTATTGTGACGTACATTTATAAACAAAAGATTTATTGAACATATAAATAAAATCTCTGCTAAGATATCAAAAAAATATCTAGAAAAAATATTATTTAGAAGATGATGAAACGCTGTAAATCCTTCATAACTTTGGGATCTTTGATGATCCCACTTGGAGGACGTTGAAACCTCCACACATGTTATTTGCACCTGCAGAAACCTGCAGGGTGTCAGATATAGAATGTTTGTGTCCGAAACCTTGGATCCATCAATCCTGGGAGTAATCTCGGCGGAGAAGTTGTGGATCTTCTGTGCGACGTCTGGCCTCAACAGAATCCTTTAGTTTTATCTGCTATCAATAGCACCTCTTACCAAAAGACGTCTCGTCTTCGGGTGACAAGTTGTTCTCAGGGAGGGCACAGAGGACCCCCTTGGTCTAGGTGGTAGGGACCCATTTGCGGTACCCCTCTGTCTAATTATTATTATTAACTCTGTAAATAGACAAGCAAAGAAGGGCAATTCCTAATAGAAAGTCATGAGTCAGATGCACAATGATGTCAGCCCGAAGAGTGTTTTTTTTTTTGCTGAAGTAAATTTGTAACAAACATCAAAAAATACTCCAAACTCGAAAATTTATTTTCGATTTTTTCATAATTAACTAAAAATGTATTAAATTTTCGAAAAAAGTGTTTTGATATTATTTTTTACAGAAATTTCTAGTTGTGTGTTCGAAAAAATTCATAACAAGTTAAATGTAGGATGATTTTTAATTAATTAATACAAAACTTTAATTAATAATTGAAGTTTCTTTTTCAAACGTTTTTTTTAAATTGTTTGTTTGTAGCGGGTAATCTCTGGAACCACTGAATCGATTCTAAAAATTAATTCATTAACAGAAAGCTACATTATTTACGAGTGGCATAGACTAAAAAAGTACATGTTTTATGCATCCGTGCAAAAAACCGCATGGCAACTTTTAAATGGTGCGAGATAGAAGAAATCTTTAAACATAAAAAATGTTTATCTAATAAATACAAACAACTTTTGTATGAAAGATTTTTTCATACAACCAATAGTTTAGACACAATTTCAGTACGAAGCATGTGCGGGTCAGCTATAATAAATAAAGAAATACACGTTTCAGCGTATTCCAAAATTTAACCTTTAGATAGATAGATTGTAGAGGCTGCCTTGGACGGGCTACACTTCGACTATAAGGTCCTTTGATGCCTAAGGATGTAAGGATGTAAGTGGAGTGGAACGAATTTTTTTGTGTAGTCAAAGAATTTGTTGGATGTGCGGCTGCAGCCGACTCTGATAGGAACTATGCCGATATTTATCTGGAGTTTGTGAAGGAAACTGCAGAATACCTTCACAAGCATAGCCGGTTACTTCGTTCTTGTTCATACGCCGACAGTTTAATCAAATTAACTGCACCTTTTTCCTTTTTGTTAATAATTGACAACTGCCGATGTCGGGATTCGAACCCATAACCTTCCAGTTTCCGTAGGCATACTGCGCAGACATAACGCCTTAGACCGCTCGGCCACTTGGACTGGTAAAAATTAACCCTTAAGGATGTAAAATAGGGAGTCAGAAATTTTTTTGTCATAGTTAATATGAATATCAAAACGTTCTAACGGATATAAATATTGAATAAATAAAATAAATGTTTGATAACTTACCTCTTTACGAATACCAGGAAATATGACGAGGAACGCAATTAACAGTGTACAAAATACGACTAGCAATGTGATTGTAGTAACATCACCCGTGACTGGAGTACGATTATTGAATGTGTATAGCGTAGGACCACCATCCTCCCGGAAGGCATCAAACCACCCTTTCATGTTCTACCCTCCGTATCACTACACTTTCGTAGATCTGAAAACAAATAAAACGAAAATTATACTTTATATTTCACTTGTATGCAAAAATAGTTGATATCTTATTTTAAATTTTCAACAAAAAGTAGTTGTTAAAAAGCAAAGAGGAAGAAGAAATATTGCTTTTTAAGAAATTTATTAAAATAATATTAAATAAGGGTCAACAATACTGTTAAGACACAAAAGTTTAATAAAATGATATAGTAGTGAAAAACTTCAATAGAAAAATTATGTATTGTATCTAAAACCAATGATTCTACATGAACAGAACCAGCGTCACTTTTTACGTTCAAATTAGAGTTTGAAAAACTGGCATTAAATCCATTATTTACATTAAAAACATTACATTAAAGAGTTAGTGAAATTTATCAAAACCAGGCCAAATTTATCAATATATAAATTTAATATACAAAGTTTACGAGCCCTGCAAAATGATATCATTGATAATGTGGCTCTTAATTCTAATATTATTCTTTTATCAAAAACATGAAGTAATAATGATGAATACATTCCTGTACCTAATTTCAATTGTATGTACCTAAGAGCTGGGGATCTAGCTATTATCGATACATTATCGTTGTTATTTACCAAAATAATAACGATCATTCATCTATCGTTCTATAATGGATAATATTATCTTGAGCTTCAATATTAAAAAATCATATCACACACAAACAAAATTATTGCCCACTGTAGAGTGTAGTTACACTGCTTATGTGACAGGCAGACTGTCTAGCCTATTTCGTTTAAGCATATAATATATGCATATATAAATTTTGAATGACACACGGTTTTTTTCCCCTAAATACTGTGCAATAGAGAAGGATAGAAATCAGTGTTGCATCACTCGAGTGAGTGCTCTACATCAGTTGAGTGTTATTTCAGCGATTCGTTACATGCTGAAAATACACTCTGATCGAATTCTCATAACACGCGGCAAAAGAAGTACAACTTTCAAAATATTAAATCTTTGAGTTTTGATATCCTTCAAACTCAAAGTCATTGGCTGAATATGTTCTGCATATTTTTCACATTCACTTCCGTTATAAATCTAAACCTCCAAATTAAATTATATATATTGGTTAATGAAAATTTCAAGAATGTATTATAATAACCTTTTCTTTTTTCAATGTCAAAACAGATTAATCCGCCCATATAGATTAATATGCTACATATCTAGAATTGCATTAAATATGAGAAATATGCGGAAACAAAAATTACATATTTTTCAATGTTGCCCTAATTTCATTTATTATATATATATATATATATATATATATATATATATATATATATATATATATATATATATGTATATATATATATACTGTAAATTCAATATGTTTTGTATAGGAAAGTCAAAAGTCACTAAAATAAGATAATATTACACTTGTATTGAATTTAAAATTAAATAATAATAATAATAATAAATATGACATCATAAAATTAATGATATTAAAACAAATACTTAATATGTATCTAAGAAACATATTTAATATATTCAAGGTAAAAATTCTAGTTCAATTATTATTTTTGTTTGATTTAATTATTCATATCAGATTTATTATTAAAACAAATATTAATAGTTGATATTCAATAAAACCTATTTTGACAAAATGGAAACCCAACTTCAAAAATCAAAAGCATTTTGTTTTTTTTTTGTAAAAATTTTTTTTTTTGGAGTCGGTTTTTTTTTGTAAAAAATTTTTTGAAGTCGGTTTTTTAAAAAATTTTCTTATTTTCCCATTATGAATGAGTATATCCTTTCAAAAAAAAAAAAAAAAAAATTCGCAGAAATCGGTTATCACATATAAAATAAGGATTTTCATCGATTTCCCGGAAATTCTCTTATCAGAATGCAATTTGGTGACAATGGGACCAATGGGAAACCAAACCCTTTAAAACAAAACAAAAATCGGTTCATAAATGACGGAGTTCTGAGGTGACAAACATTAAAAAAAAAATACAGACTAATTGAGAACCATCCTCCTTTTTGAAGTCGGGTTAAAAATGTTGTTACAGCTTTTCCTATAGTAAATCAATGTTAAATATTATTTATTACTAGCTGTCCGTCTACGGTACTGTATGAAGTCAGTCAGTACACATGTGATGAAAGTACACTTTAGTATGTGCATTGTGCATCACAAAATCCCCACTCTTTAACGACAAACAAATAACCATACGCATACAGTATAGCTGTGAGATAACTGACAGACTTTATTTATATGTGTACTGACTGACTTCATACAGTACCAGACGGACAGCTAGTAATAAATAATATTTAACATTGATTTACTATAGGAAAAGCTGTCCAACACAGTCTGTATATATTCACGTTTATAAGTGTTTGTGCCCCCAAAAAAAATTTGATCCTAGCAAGATAAAGCTATACCACTGTATACACCCGCACTACTAATTGAATCTAGTGCTTTTGATCTTGAACCATTTAATTTATTAAATCAAATAATAATGTACTGAAAAGAATAAAATTTAAATACCCACAAAATTATGCACAAATAAATGTATACCTATATATATAGAGATATATATATGCATATATTCAAACATGTTAAATATAATATAAATTGTCGATCTTGATTCTTTAGTTGTTTTTTTTCTTTCAAAAATTCCCTGTGGCCATAAATAACAAACTACACTCTACAAGTAAGTCTCTATAGATAGTACGTAAACGAGCAAATAAAATATTTTATATGTATTAATGCGGAACTTAATGATGTTGTATTTTATTGTATATACGCCACGGTAAGGTAAATGGAATTGAATGTAAATAAGTGCACATATATCAAATACACACATTTATATATATTAGTACAGGCAATAACTGTTCAGGAGTTTGTAATTTTATTCAGGTGGTGATAGTCTTCTTTTCATAAAAGATTTTATTTTGCTTCACGAATATTTGTTTAAGGATGTACGAGCACTGGAACTTCAAAAATATTGAAGCTTGATTTTTGTTTACATGTAGTTAAAGTGCATATTATAAAAGTTTATAATAAGTTTATAATTATAAAAATTTCAGGGGGGGAGGGGATGGTACGAGGGTCTTGAATTAATTATTTAACGTTAAAGATCGAGTTTTAATGCATTGCTTTTGTGGAGAACCCGTGAGCGTCGACAAATTTTGATAATTTTGGAACACAAAATTTGAGGTATCTCTTTTAATATTGGAAAAAACGAAAAATTTATTAGAAGTAAAGTTGTAGGTAATTAGTTTTACGTTTCTTATCATTTTTTCTGTTACACAAATATTTACAATTTCAGATTGAAACATAAAATTCTTAATATCTCTGATCACAATTAGAGTTTGGAAAATGTTCGAGAAGTGAATTGTAGCAAACATAATTTTCTACAACTTTACTCCTTATACATTTTACTAATATTAAGAGATATATTTTATATTTTGTGTTTTCTTATCTTCTCCATGAACCCCCACCCTCTTTCCCCTTGCCCTAGTAATAAAATTGGCCTTGCAAATACTAAAATCATTTCAGATATGATATTTAATTTTGATCACACAAAAATTATGACCGCTAAAGAGTGATTTATGTATTCGAAGGAAATTTGCTAAGTTGAAGCAGCTCCTGTGTTACGAATTTTTTCTAAATGTATTCGCGTCTATATCCTGAACTATGGCGCTCATACACGTGTATATGTTAATAGTAAATTTATGTATATGGTGTGTATTTATGTATATGTTGTTGGTTGTGTATCTCTTTTGAAGTACTTGTGGTGAACTGCGTGACAATTTTCCCTAAGGCACTAAACATATTCATAATATAAATATAAATATAAATATAAATATATATATATATATATATATATATATATATATATATATATATATATATATATATACATATATATACATATATATATATATATATATATATATATATATATATATATATATATATATATATATATATATGTATATATATATATATATATATATATATATGGTGTATGTATGTACTTCTTTTATATATGATTATTGTATTCAAACAATTTTATATTTTATTATATACTTTCCAATGCAAGGTCATTTTTACGTGAAGGCCATCAATCCATAAATACTTATACATAACTCAACAGATTATATTATAGGCATATGTTATATCGATGGGCAAACAAAATTATGGTGAATCGAAAAAAATAAAGTTTGAAAACCGCTGAAAAGAACTGGCTCTGTTTCCCTTCTCCTCCATCCCGAAAAATGATGATGGAATAGATCTAAAACTACATAGATAAAGTACACTGATAGAAGGAATTTATTTCCTCAAGAATATTCTTCAAACTATTTGATTCAATAAAGAAACCTTTGTTTCCATTCAAGACTACGCAGTCGAACCAAAAACATTTGTTTAGTAGAACGAAGAAACTAAAATTCTTGAACGGTGTTTAAAATTATTCTTAAATAGAGTTCGTTAGTCTCGGCCTAAGAGAGTCTTTCTTTGCCAAATACTCTTGTGATTCTGTAGTCAAGAAAATTAAATTCTTGTAAAAAAAAGTGTTTTTCTTATTTAAAAAAAAAAAAAATCGTTACGCAGGAGCTGCCTCAACTTAGCGAATTTCCTTAGAATACTCAAATACTCATCACTCTCCAGCGGTCATATATTAAGTGTGATCAAAATGAAATATAATATCTGATATGACTTTAGTATTTGCAAAAATTACATTTCTTAATAGCCAAAATAGAACGATGTATAACGATTATACTTTATAGTTACTATGGAAACGACAATCAAAATTTTTTACAATAAAATATTTCTATTAATATTAGAAAAATCGAAAAATGTATAAGAAATAAAGTTGTAGAAAATCAAGTTTGCTACAATTCATTACTTGATCATTTTACTCAAACTCTAATGTGAACAGAGATATTTAGAATATTAACTTTCAATTTTTAATTGTAAATATTTCTGTAAATATTAGTATAACAGAAAAATGATAAGAAACAAAATTACAGTAAAACTTAGTACCTACAACTTAACTCCTGATAAATTTTTCGATTTTTCAAATATTAAGGGAGATAGTCAAATTTTATGTTTTCCCCTCGTCCGATTTTACCCATTAACGAACTTGACCTTTAGAATACCAAAAGCGACTCAAATACCAAATTTCATTCCAATCGGAATAAAAGTGTGACCGCTAGAGAGTCCACAGACATTTTAAAAAAGTACATATATACAAATTTTAGCGATAGTGATTTTTAACATCTAATAGGTAGGATCGATGGACATTTGAAGAAATTTTTACGAAATTCCAACATTGGTGCAAAAACAATAGCTGTATTTCCTTTGGAGGAAATTCGCTAAAAACTCAAGAAGAGAAAGTTTATGCAGCTTCTTTAACTGAAGTAAATATATTTAACTGAAATATATTTAACTGAAGTATATCATTACTTCTTTAAAAAGTTTCATTTCTTTGGATTAACCAAATGTTTATTTTGGTCCGAAATTTTAGCATCTTGGCTCAAAAAAATCATGTTTGGCACCTATACCAAACATTTATGTCTGCGATCAATATTTTCAAGCGTTACACAAAGTCGGGCCTAACCATAATATACCCTGTATATTTACATTGATCTCGAATATCCTTGACTGTTTTAAGATTGGTATATTTCTACCAAACACCCTATATATTTTAAGACACAATTATTACAAATTCAATTTAAAAACAATTTTCAATGGAACGCACGATTAGTATATGTGAAACATTTCCATTTAGAGCATGTAACAATTTTAAACATTTTAACATCGTTACTATAAGACTTGCGGACTAGCGCCATTTGTATAATGTTACAATAAAATGTATACACACATTTGCATACAATACAAATAAAAAGCTCGATTACCAAAGTAAGTAAGTCCCGAGTACATAATAATGCCATTTAATCGTGATTCCATTACACATTTAAATTCTTTATTCCATATATGTATATATACAAACACTATAACGATTTCATATAATATGCAAATATACAAGAAAACATAAATAAAACTATTATTACCCACAATTTATTAATTAATTTAAATATTATGTTCTCAATGCACAATGCATGTGAATTCAGAAAAGACCTGTCAAATCTGTTACACCATGATAAACCAGTCCAAGTAGCCGAGCGGTCTAAGGCGTTATGTCTGCGCAGTATGCCTACTTGGAAACTGGGAGGTTATGGGTTCGAATCACGACATTGGCAGTTTGCCAATTATTAAGGAAAAAAAAAGGCGACGGTTAATTGACTAAACTGTCGGCGTATGGACAAAAACGAAGTAACCGGCTATGCTTGAGAAGGTTTTCTGCAGTTTCCTTCACGAACTCCAGATGAATATAGGCATAGTTCGTATCATAGTCGGCTATAGCCGCATATCCTACCAATTCCTAGTCTATACACAAAAATTCCTTCCACTCCACTCACATCCGTAGGCATCACAATGGCCCTTATGGTCGAAGTGTAGCCCGTCCAGGGCAGCCTTTGCAATCTATCTATCTATCAACACCATGATATATATGGCTAGCGAAATACTTGAATTATAAGACGACGATTTTGGAAGAAAAGTTTTCACTTAAAGATTGGTGAGTCTATTGTAAGTATTGAAGCTATATAGCAACAATAGGGAATATGCATGAAAATTTTTTTTCACATTTATTTTCAGAATATGAAAATACTGTTAATACTGTAATAATATTAAAAAACGAAATTAAAATCCGACAAATATCAAGGAAGCTATAAGCTTTTAAAGATTATTATCTGTCTCTTTCTTGCAAAAATACTAAAAACGGAGTTTTACGTGTATTTTAAGTGGTGAAAGTGTTATATGACGTCACATAACATATCAAGAGGGCTATCACCCTCTTTGTCTAATCGGGAATTTCAATCATTCATATCTCGCTTATTTTTAAAGTAATTTTACCTTGATATTTGTCAAGTAAACATGCTTCAATTCAAGTGAACAAAAATTTTCATGCATATTCCCTATTCTGTGAACCTAAATCTTGGAAATTCTTAAACTCCTATGTTGCCAAATTCTTCTCTTCTCTGATGGGATTCAGTACCTGTTAAATAGGCGACTCCTTGAAACATTTACCTAGCGATTAAAACTTGAATTGTACAAAAAACGATTATAGTGTACAGTTGTCATTTAAGGTTCTATGTTTATTTTGGAGTAAAGTTTTGGAAACAATTCTTAGAAGCTAAACTCTTATTAAAGCAAATATTTTGAAGAATATTCTTGAAAAAAGAAATTCCTTCTATCAGTGTACTTTATCTATTCAGTTTTAGATCTATTCCATTGTCATTTTTCCAGGTGGAGGGGAAGATAAACAGAGCCAGTTTATAAATAAAGTCAATTGTATCAATAATTTTGGAAATTCGTCCTCTAAGGGGGTAAAATAACGGATGAAATTTTGTATAGGAAGAGGTCCATTTTTAAAGTTAGAATCGTGGGTGTTAGTATTTAGGCTTTTAACATTTGAGAAAACTCGGATGGTTCCTAAGATGTTGTCGACGGGGAAATCTCATCGGGCACACGACTAGTACTTGATAAATTAATTAGACAGAACACAGAATGGCGGATTTCACAACATGAAAATTGATAGAAATTATAAGATGTCAAAATGTAAAACAACTAAATTAACAAGCAATATAAAACAATGGAGCTACCAGCGAGTATAAGTGAAACACATCAGCTATCACAAAGTAAATGGTAATTTCTTTATTATCAACTTCAAATAATAATAATAATAAAGTAACTATATACGTGTTGTTGTTCATATGTGTACCAGTAATCCAATTCACGTAGTTATATCTTTTGTAGGTACTGCAACAACTAACTAACTGATGTTGTGTGATGTGATGTAACACATCAAACAATACAAACAAAAATGTTACTGTTTTTCTTGACATGAAGTAACAATTTACAATAAAACAATACCGTACTAATGAGAATACTTCAAATATCAATTATTTCAATATTTATGATGAATGGAACATGCACTTTTTTTAGTGATATTGTAATGGCGGCAGTACACACTTGGAGAGGCAAGACTAGACATAACGAGCACGAGAGTGTACTCACAACACGTGTTCTGTCTTGTGTTGACTCGGCTCGCCTCTTCAACGCTCCATTTAAAGTCGGTCTATTGACACGAGTCAAAGTAAACGAGTGGTGAATACGAGGATCCTTAGGTCACTCTCGTCCACATTCAATTCAACTATCAAATGCCATTTTTAAATATTCCACTATCAATCGCTTTAATTGTACCCATTAATCTTAAATAGTAGAACACGAAAATAAATAAAAACTTATGGATACCATAAGTTTCCATATAAGTATCCATAGAAAAATTTATGGATACATTTTTTATTCTTATAGTGCCATAATTACTCATCCGGACTAGAATTTTTCCGTGATTTGTCTGAAGTACCATCAGGACCTTCTCAGGTTAAAGTAAGTAATAAGGCAAACCAGACGAGTTCCATATCACGAGATCCATATCATAAGGTAATCTTTGCCAAACCAGGTAATCCTAACGAGGATCTCATAAGGTAATCCTTACCAGAACCTAACCAGGTAATCCTGGCGAGGGCCTCATAACGTAATCCTAACACAAACCTTACAAGGTAATCCTGGTCAGGACCTTATAAGCTGTTCCTGATAAGGACCTCATGGGTCATATGCGTTACATCCTTATCAGGTTCCTCATCTGGTAATTCTAATCTGGATCTTGTCAGGTGATAATGTTAACCTGATCAGGTCCTTGTCGGGTCCCTTAAAGAAATTCTAGTCGGAATTTAAATAATTATTATTTTTAACAGTTTAAACAAAAAATTACTACTCCGTAATTTTTAACTAAAAAATGTAACTTTTCAGGTAAACCAACATAATTTCGGGCCAAGCTATGTTGATTAACTGACGAAAACTGTATTGCCGGCTGAACACTCGACGAGAGTGTACACAGCTCCTCGCCTTACGAACGTCTCGCTGAGACATTCGCCGATTGCTCTCGCCGAGTGTACTACCGGCATTATATTTTGTAAAATGGTATGCTTAACGTCTGACATAAGATGTTTCCTAATCTGACGTATCATTCAAACTACAGTTCAAAGATGACAGCGTAAACTAATTTCAATCAAAAGTTGTTCATTTTTAAAAAAAGGAACATTTTTTGTTATTAAATTTTTTTTTTTTTCTGCTTGTAAAAATTTTAAACGTTACAAAGTCGGAACTAATCTGTATATACCCTCGTATATATTATATACCGGGTAATTAACAGATGTCACTTTAAAAACGTTTTAACCAGAAAAATAAGTTTCTGAAGGATTTTAAACGAAAGATTCCTTAACGTCTGATAAATAAAGATAAGCAAAAATTTTTCACTAATTTCCAAATTCATATTTTCTATTGATTGTATAATAGTTTGATCAATAATTAATCAAAATCGATGATTATATAACTGATTAATCAAAAAATATATATTAAATGCGGGAAATGAAATTATTTATTTATTCATTTAATGAGGCCTCATCTTTTATATAACCAGCCGACTTCTTCTATTGTTGTTGCAAACAAATATATAATATTGAGGTCAATTATTGTAGGTAATAGGCCACGATCTAACATATAACGCATTTAGAGCTATAATTAGCGTCTTTAATGATGTAAAAGTAGATCAATTTGTTGTATTTGTTTGTTTGTTGCTTTGTTTTATATTGTAAACAATCAGTTATTCATTTGATAGTTTTGATCATATAACTTGGTTAATGTGCGATTTTTAAACTAATTGGTTAATATGTGATTTTTATATAAAGCATTTCTATATATTCACGTGATACAAAAACTTTGAATTGTTATATATATATATATATATAAGATATATTTATATATAAGATATATTTATATATATATATATATTTATAGAGTAAAAGGTATATATATATATATATATATATATATATATATATATATATATATATATATACTAACAGTTCCCCGCGGTTTCACCCTTATTAAATTTGTATATAACCTTCATCAATAAACGGACTTACTCATATGTATTTATTTGTGTATACTTAAGCGTCAACAATACGATGTTTGTCCAAATTGCATTTCGATTACGTAGACAAACTGTTGGAGACTAGCGTATACTTTATAAACAAATGTTATTGAATTTTAATTAAATACTGATATGAAAAAATTAACTCGTCAACCAGGAATCGAACCTCGGGCCTCTGGATATTGTTGACGCTTAAGTATACACAAATAAATGCATATGAATAATAACTTCGACAGAAATAATACTGTCAAAATAAAAAATAAGAATGATATGAATAAGTTGGCTGTTACGTCACAGTCGTCTTTGGTGTAGCGGAAGCACGCTGGACTAGATATCCAGAGGCCCGAGGTTCGATTCCTGGTTGACGAGTTAATTTTTTCATATCAGTATTTGACTTACATTTCAAATTTTGCCTCTATTCCTAGAACATTTGTTTGTATTTTATAAATACGTATTTCGACTACAATGTAATCAACATCAGTATGAATTAGCTAATCGTAACTATCTCTGGGATATGGATTCAGTTGCTTGTTGCTAATTTGGTGCGTGTCTCACAATGATGATGAAAAAGTTCTGTCATTTATACGATTTGACAGAGGGTATGATCTGACCTGAGGATTATTTGAGTTGACTGACTAACGGATTAGATGTGTGAAGAGCTCCACCTATTTATTGACGGTTTGTGCCCATGCGGCATTGTTGTTTTCACTACAGTGAGGGTATCGAAACTGACCTTGATATTCAGGTATTCGATTTTTTGAAAATGGTTTAATTTTATTAAATCTGAATTTGGAATTGAGCCATTGTCTAAATTCATTATCTGTTTTCTCAATTTGTATATGCAGATACTTTCGTATGCATCTAATTCTGTGGGGTTTTGTACCGATTTCAGTAGTTTTCGATTCGATTTGTCAATTTTGTGGTTGTTCTCAATAACGTGCGCAGCTATACACGATTTTTCGGTTCTCCCAAATTTCACATGAGAAAGAAAGATAACGCTATTTCTTTGTTTACTAAGGACTTAGTTATTCTGAGCATGATCAGAACAACTAAGCCGGATTAGGGCGGTAGAACTACATGAGATCGTTTACAATCTAAACTCACACGAATTCCGTGCACAAAGACGATCTTTGGATTTGGAAGCATAATTATTGTTTTTTTAAATGTTTGATTGAAAGAATCCTAAAATATTTTCTGATCGAAATGATCAAACGATTTAAGGAGAGAAATCTTTATATTCCATATTTAATTAATTAATACTAATTACCGTTCAATGTTATATTATATTGGAAGTAAGCAATTAAACAATGGATGGAAATGAGTATTGAGAATAATATTTAAAAAAAAAAAAAGAAACATAATAATAAAAAATATTTACGATTAACATATTTGTGTTAAATTATTATGCATATGGGTATACTCATTTATTTAAAAGGTAATATTTAATAATCATACTTTGTTAATATCATGATTAATAATAATGAATAAATATTTAAAAGAATTTAACATGTCATAATAATGATTTGTTCTTTGTTTTGTGTATATAATAATTTTTTAACCAAACATAGAATTTATAACCTGTTTCGAATTTCGGTTATTTTCTCCGTACGATATAGAGTAAAAATTTAAATTAAACAAGTAAAACAACAACTAACTGAGTTAATTGCTTAAATACCCGTTATATCCTGAATTTATGTAAAAAATTTTATAACAAAAGTTGTTTATTTTAAAAAAAACTACATTTTTTGTCTTTACATTTTTGGTCTATCTCCTAAGGTTTCATAGATGGGCAGCTTTCCTCATTTTTCCCAAATATGGTCCGATTTTGTCCATTCAAGAACTTGACCTTACCTTTTTGCTCTAGAACACACATACAAAACTTCAGCTGGTTATCTCTTTTCGTTTTTTAGTTATCGTGTTTACGGACAGACATGCGGAAATCAATATTTTCAAACGTTACAAAGTCGGGACTAAACTTAATACACCTTTGTATATTTACATATACCGGGTATAAAAAATTCTTCCTGATAAAAATCTGAACAATTTTTGTATCGAACATTTTTTCGTAAACAAAGTAAACGGTGACAAAAAAAAAGGAAATTCAATCATCTACAAGAAAGGTACATTACCATTTTTGGCCTAAAGTGCACGGTAATGGAGATATAGGTCGATTCAGTTTTTCTCAAAATGGCAGCACTGCCGGGGTCGAAATTTGTAAGAATTTTGTTCACTTACATTCAGTACGTGATACTGAATCTAAAAATTTTCGTCAAGTAATCCATTCAATATAAAAAAACTAATATTAAAAGAAATATTCTATATTTTATGTTTTCTACTTTCTCTAAGTCCCAAACTTTAGCCTTCCAAATACCAAAAGCATATTAGATACGAAATCATTTTGATCGGATTAAAATTGTGACCGCTAGAGATTATACAACTAAATGGAAAATATATATATATATTTATATATACCGACACGTGTATTTGTAGCCACTCTAGCGGTCACAGATCGCCATGGACATTAGTACACTGATGAAAGGAATTTCTTGAATAATATAATATGTACTACAAAAACAACAGTGCGTTAATTAAGGGATTCATTACAAGTTAATAATAAGAATACTTTTAATGAGAAATTTGAGCTTGATGTTTTTTTGATAATTTCATTTATATTTGGTCGTAAAAATTACAATGGTACTCTCATATCATATAATCCTTGTTTTCATTCAAGAATTTTTAATTAAATTAAATACTGATATGAAAAAATTAACTCGTCAACCAGGAATCGAACCTCGGGCCTCTGGATAACTAGTCCAGTATGCTTCCGCTACATCAAAGACGATTGTGACGTAATAGCCAACTTTTTCATATCAGTATTTAATTTAATTAAAAATTCAATGACAATACGACCAGAGGCCCGAGGTTCGATTCCTGGTTAACGAGTTAATTTTTTAATATCAGTATTTAATTTAATTAAAAATTCAATGACAATGAAATTTGTCCGAGTATATGCTAAAAGTCTTCTGCAGTTTGTCATACGTAACCGAAAGGAATTTGGACAAACATCGTTATGTTGACGCGAAAGTATACACAAATAAACAAATATTAAAATTCAAGAATTTGTTTACTTGAATATGTATCTTCAAGTAAACCAATTCTTGAATAAAAACAAGGATTTCTTTCTCAGAGTATATTATTTAGAAGAAAACATATTTACTTGTTGGATCAAGAAATTCCTTCTATCAGTGTAAGATAAAAGTTAATTAAGATCTATTTCCAAAAGAGAAGTGATGTATTTATTCTGAGGTAACCAGCAAGGTTGACCTCCTGTGTAGCTCCTGTATAGTGAATTTTGTGTTAAAATAAATGTTCTGGCTACATAAAGATAAAGCTTGTATGAGAAAAAATACACAAACACACACACACACGAAAATATTAACAAAAAATGTAAATTATAATAATTGGTAATAAATAAACATATATATTTGTAAATTTAAATAAAAACAATCAAAATGAAAAAAAAAATGTAAATTATATACAAATTTTAATTTTAAACTAAACATCACGCCATCGTCATCTTAGTCATCTTAATAATAAGCTAAGAGTCATGATGTGTGCATGTTTCTTTCTTCAATTATGTGTAATTTGATAGCAAAATACAAGAATAGTTTTATAGTCTAGCAGCTCTGACATGAGAGATTCACCTTTGTGAATCCCATTGGAATCTATATAGTATACTATTTAAGGACGTTCGAAAGAGTCATTTTGAGGGGAAAGGCGTAAAGGGGGGGGGGGTATCAATCGACTGCCCACAGCGTTACAGATTTAATGTATACGTTGAAACTAGATTTAAATATTCTATGGTTATTTGGTAAATAATAATACTCGTGAGTTGTGACTCGTAATGTTTCTTTTATTTTAAATAAAAAAGTAAAAGCTTGTGTTTTGCTTCTCTAAAATGATAAAATTACTTATATAATTCATTATTACTTTCCACAATACATTTGAGAACTCTAGGTTTTTGAAATAAAATTTTCCCTAATACAAAGATCAGTTTTTGTATTATAAACACGCATCAGTATAAATTAGCTAGTCGTAATTTACTATTTGACAATTAGAAATACATAGAAAATAAAGATCAATAGATAAAAATAAATAAAAAATCAAACAAAATAAATTAAAATATAATAAATTTTATTGAAATGACTCTTGTTAAAATTGCTTTCTCTCGATTTACTCTTGTTAACATCACTCTTATTAAAATTACTCTTATATTGTCTCGGGATATGTTATTCGTTGTTAATTTGGTGGCAGTGAAACTGTCACTGTAATTTTAATAAGAGTGATGTTAACAAGAGTAAATTTGAACGAAAGAAATTTTAACAAGAGTAAATTCAATAAAATTTATTATATTTTAATTGATTTTGTTTAATTTTTTTTATATTTTTATTTTTGTCTATTGATCTCTATTTTCTATGTATTTCTAATTGCCAATGAGTAAATTATAACCAGCAAATTTATACTGAGGATGACTACTTTGCAGTCGAAATACGTATTTATAATACAAAACTGATCTGGGTATTGGGGCGAATTGGAAATTTTATGTACCTGTTAATTTATCACGTTTGAGCTGCCGGTCTATACAATTATCAATAATATTATTTATATATTTATTAATAATATAGAAGATTTATCATTTATAATGATATTTCGGACATCAGGTCATGGTAATGAGAATTTGACAGATGAGAGAAAAATAGTAAATACATTCTATGAATACATGTATATATATATATATATATATATATATATATATATATATATATATATATATATATATATATATATATATATTTATATATATATTTTAATAATATTTATAGATAATTATATATGATTTTTTTAATTAATATTTTTTTATTCATATTCTTAACTATAATATTTCTTGTAATAATTTTCATATGTTTTTTTTTTTTACGTAATTATGAATAATTATATTAATTGTTATTACCTTTACGAATGAAATTTATGTTGATGTTTTTAATTAATTAAAATGTTTGTGTTATCAGTTTTATGGGTATGCTCACACACTCACAACACAATCAATTGCAATCATAAGGAATTTGTTAAGTTTTGACAACACTATAAATAATTCACTGGCATATCGAACAGTGATTCGTATTAGGTACACATACTTTACAAAAGAAAAGAAGGTGTTATCACATCTCATAACACAGATAACTAGTATTTTGTTTTATTTACTCTCCGCAACACATGTATGAGGGTAGTTATAAAAAGAATTCTTTTCTGTGTACAAAGGTCGTCTAAATATTTATATTAATCTCCAAAAATATATAAAATTCCGTGAGTTTCGTGAGTTTGTGTTAATTCTTCTAACCTAATCGGTTATATTATACCAACGGAAGCGACTAGCATTTACTAAATTTGACATTTAAGTAATATTACTTAAATGTCAAATAAAGTAAACGCTAGTCGCTTCCGTTGGTATAATATAACCGAAAGGCAACCATACTAACAATGGAAATAAATAGACGTTAGTTTACAAAAAAAAAAACAATTTAAGAAAATAATTATGTGTTTATGAATATTTGTGAAATGATCTTGAAAATTTCAACAAATGTGGATAATTTGGGTTACCGCACACTTTTTAATACGTGTGGTGACATTAAGGTTAAAAAATTTATTATTATTATTTTTTTAAATCTGTGTTTGTACAAATTAAATTAAGTAGCGTATCCATGATCAAAGAATACTAATTATTATATCATTTTATTATTATTAAATTCCACTGTTTTGTGTTTATAGAAAATAAACTGTTATTTATCTATTTCAATATATTTCAATTAAATTTATATATAAGCAATCAATTATTCTGTTTAATGTAGTATATAGGCTTTCTAATAAACGTATTGTTATAATTTTTTTTAAATAATATTTAATAAATATATTAAAGAACTATTTTATATATTTTTGTTTAAATAAAATACTTAAAAATTTTATAATTTTACGAAATATTTCAAAAAAGTAATTATCTTTAAAGATATAGTTGATTTATGTAATTATTTACGTGATGCCGCGTGATTTATTCAATCAATTTATTGTGATTAATTACTTTTGATAGTCAATTGTGCAATCCGCCAATTTGTATAATGTCTATGGTAGATCGCGGTATGGCTTGGCTCTCTTTCACCTTCAAAAAAGAGCGCTGTCGAACCTACAACAGACCGATACTCGACACAAAAATAAAAATAGAATATTAGTAAAAGTTTTACTAATTATCGTCAATTGGAACACGCACTTTTTTGAAGAAAAAAAAAATTACATAAAACAAAATTTTTATGAAATTCAAACCTGACTTTATTTGTTTGAAAAAAAATGAAGAGAATTTGAATTTAATTTTTTTTCAACAATTTTTAATATATAATTTTGATTACATCAATTCAACAATGGTAATTATACTCGAACAATTGTCGTCTTCAACTGAACAATGTCAAACTTCAAAACTGAATTCAATCGAATAAATGTCAATTGTTAACTGATTAAAAATTTAAAATCAATATTCAATAATTTTTTTATTAATTTTCTTTGATATTTTTAATAGCTGATTTTATAATCATTCCTTTTTAATTACTACTTTAAAAAAAAAACTTAAAAAAAAGATTTTAAAAAAATCAACCAGGATCTTATTATTTTCTTTTTTTGTAATTTGAATAAAAAAAAACTCCTCTCTTAAGGAGAAAAATATTCTCATCTTAAATAGTTTTTCTTTGATACTTTTTCTTGTATCCTTAGAATATGTGTTGGGGCCCGAAAAATTATTCCTAATAATTTTCAATACAACAGGTACTTGAGGTGTTTCAATCCCAAATTCAAAAAGTTACTGATTATATGAAATTTACACGGTTCAATACTTCAATACATGACGACCATTACAAAAAATCACACAGTTCGATCATTTCCGTTTTTCGGTGATATTAATACTAAAGTTGCACTTTCACATGTAATAATAAATTATTTAATAAAAAGTATAACTTCTTATGTGCGTACACTACCGTTCAATAAAATTGAACAGACCTGAAATGTTAATTTTCTTACATAAAAACTCCTCACTTTTGTAACTCGCTGTATAATGTATAATTTTATTTATTTATAAACAAAGATAAGTAGTATATTTTTTAAATGTGAAAAAAGAAATGGAAGTATAGTAAAAAAAAATTTACTACAAGAATAATCAAAATTGTAAGAGACTGATTTGAATCAGATCTGTTCAATTTTATCGAACGGGAGTGTACATTAGTACACACACATTTTTTGGATCTGATTTTTAATTATTTTTCTTGCATTACCATTATTCTTATATATAATTTGAATTCCTATTATACAGTTTGAATCGATATGATCTAAGTTGTATGAAAAACGATATTTGGACGTGATCCCAATCTTGTTTACAAACTCCATTTCCACGTGACATAACCTAGCCGTGTGCACTGATATAAATCAGTCAGTAAATCAGTAAAGTACAAACAAATAGAATGTGTCAAAAAGATATAAAAGATTACAAATAAAATGTACATAAAATATACAATTGACAATCAAAAACCAATAAACATATAATATAAAAGGTAAAATGTTATTATTATTATTAAAAGTAAACAATAGAAATTATGTAAAGCAGAAACAGATCTATAAACTGATGACGAAGACCGCCTACCATTTTACAACGAATTTTTTATCGAAAAATTATTATATTTTAACAAATAAATAATTTGTTTTATATAGTTTTTAAAACGAATGTCCACCTACACACAGCTCTTGCAAAAAATTGTATTTATTCTTTCGTAAATATTACTACAATCAGATAAACTAGAGCTGTATTGGAAATATCGTAAAAAATAAATATGGAGAATTGTCTTTATGGATGTAAGCTTAAGCTTCGTGGAATCATTTTGTACACTTTGGTTCGAAAGAGAAAAAAAATGCAGTGAAGTTCCTGTAAATTAAATATGTTATAAAAAAAGTCAATACGAATTCATTGGTATGCTTGAAAATGTTAGTTCAAATGCATTTTTTCGATATTGAAAATCGTCTTATGGAGAGACTACAAATTTAATCATTATAATCGAATAAAACATAGTTTAAAATGTAGAGAAGAGTTTTATAAAACTATGTAAATAGGGAATATGCATGAAAATTTTTGTTCACTTGAATTGAAGCATGTTTACTTGACAAATATCAAGGTAAAATTACTTTTTAAATAACTTTAAAAATACGCGAGATATGAATGATTGATATCCCCGATTAGACAAAGAGGGTGATAGCCCTCTTGATATGTTATGTGACGTCATATTACCCGTTCACCATTTAAAATACACGTAAAACTCCGTTTTTAGTATTTTGGCAAGAAAGAGACAGATAATAATCTTTAAAAGCTTATAGCTTCCTTGATATTTGTCGGATTTTAATTTCGTTTTTAAATATTATTACAGTATTAACAGTATTTTCATATTCTGAAAATAAATGTGAAAAAAAATTTTCATGCATATTCCCTATTGTTGTTAAATAAACAAGGATTTATTTGAGCCAAAGATGAAGGTATGTTCAAATACATTTTGGAAAGTAATCATGAATTATATAAATAACTTTATCATTTTAGAGAAGCAAAACACAAGATTTTCACAACCTATCGAATTTCTAGTCTGTATACAAATTCCTGGTCCATTAGGGTCGGTAAAAAAGGCCTAGAAAGATCTATTTTCATTTTTTATATCCAAAAGATATAAAAAGAAGATATTGATAAAAAAATAAAATAATTTATTGGATTTCTTTTTTGGTAAAAAATTTCATTATCAAATCATAATCTATAACTGAATAAAATATTTTGGTATTTAAAATATGAAAGCAAAATCATCAAAATCTCTGATATGAGCTGATGTAATATAGAATTAGTTTAGAGATCTTTTGGAGCAACCTATAATAATATTATTATAGATAATCTAATTTTTTTTATTTAAAAAAAATATCTTATGAAATATATAATTTATTTTCAAAAAAACATATAAATTTTGATATTAGAAGAAAAAAATGTTTCAAGAATGTGTCAATAAATTTTGAAATCATTTGTGGAGTAGTCCAACCTTTAAAAACAATATTCTTGTTTTCCTCCCGGAATATAAAAAGATAGTTTCGCTAGAATATTGAAGCAAATTTTTTAAATATCTATTAGATAGATAGATTGTGGAGGCTGCCCTGGACGGGCTACACTTCGACCATAAGGTCCATTGTGATGCCTAAGGATGTGAGGATGTGAATGGAGTGGAATAAATTTTTGTGTATAGACTAATGCCGATATTCATCTTTAGTTCGGGAAGGAAACTGCAGAAAACCTTCTCAAGCATAGCCGGTTACTTCAATCTTGTCCATGCGCCGATAATTTAGTCAATTAACCACCCACTTTCTTTTTTCTAATAATTGACAAATTGCCGATGCCGGGATTCGAACCCATAACCTCCCAGTTTCCAAGTAGGCTTAGTGCGCAGACATAACGCCTTAGACCGCCGGCCACTTTTGAAAACGTCTGTTGAAACATGTAATTTAAAACTAATGATTTAGTACGTGTTATTAAAATTTATTATTTCAAACAAAAACAGAAAAACTCGTCCATAAAACATCTTAAATTTATTTATTATATTGAATTTGAATATTATATGATTTTAATTTGAAAGTTTAAAAGGTATAAATTTAATGTTTATTTATTTGATTCACAGCTGTTAAACTTTCACGCTATTAAAACTAATAATAATAATAAAAATAAATAATAATCAAACTAAATAAAATATTTGATTGAAATTATTATTTAAAAATAAAAATAATTACATTTTAAAACATAATATTTTTAAAATTGATATTTATATATTTTTAATATTTTTGTTATATATACATACAAAGTGAAACAATAATAATTAAAATTGGTTTGTATATTCTCATTTTGTATATAGTGCACTTAAACTCGAGAGTCCATCGTTACAAACAAATACATTCACTGAACACGTGGACATATGTCAAAACAGACCGGCTTCGTTCTATCGTTTTTAATTTATATGATTTTGATATAAATATAACGAAAGGAATCAATAAAAATAATAACAAGAAGAAACATAACAATAAAAACTAAAAATAAATATTGAAAAAAAAATCAAACAATTGAAATGATGGATCCAAAAAATGTAAACAGTAAACAACAATTCTCATATGAATGAACTGCGTCTTGTATTAATTCAGATTTAAAGGTCCAAGTTATCAAACGAACCAATCATATTGGACCAAGTGCTATGATCACTGGATTTCGTCTGTTTGTATGGATCGATTCTCAAGCTTGAGTTTACTATAAATTATGGCAATACTTGATATGAAAAACCAAGACCATATTTTTGGAGATCGAACTCACAACCTCCGGCTCATGTTCAGATAAGCAGAAGTCTCAGTAATAAAGTCCTCAGATAGTTAAGATTTCTCAGTCGAATCAAAACAACATACTGGCGGGAACAAATTTTGTATGGTTATAATTTTCTCGTGAAAATATGTCCATTCCTCGTTTAGGAGAGCATTTTTTCGTCAATTACCCAAAAATTACTTCCTGAGTTTGTGGAGACTGCAAATGTTTAGTGCACAAAACATAGATGCAATGATTTTATTGTTCGACCAAAATGTTGTAAATTGGGCGAGTTGCAGTTTTCTGAAATATACGTAAAAAACCCAAAATAATAGTTTTGGGGTATTTTTTCAAAAATACTCCAAATAAACCAATGGACTCGAGTCAAAATAACTGATAAATAAAACGCCACTTGTTAAGTCGATTGAATTTTATGTTTAGCTCTTTTTTTTTTATTATTAACAAATATTTAGCTGTTGTTTTAAGAAGTCACCCTGTACGCACGCCAAAGTTCATAACTGTAGGTAAATGATAGGTATTTTTTTATAATATTCAAATTTTCAACAAAAAAAAAAAATATTATAAAATTAATACGCGTGAAGTAATTATTTATAATTTACATATCACGTTTTACAATCGTAAAGTCGAATCGAAAAATTTTATTTATTTTTTAACACACTTAAGGTAGTTCCAGCATTGTCTGGTATAATCAGGACAAAAAACCTATTTGCTTTTATTTTATGAAATACAAATACACATACATATATTTATATACAAATTAATGTAATTTTAAAAGAAAAAACTATTTTAAGCTATCATATTTCGAAAACAAAACGGTAAAAAGCGATTTAAAAAAAAATTTATTTAAGAAACATTTATTATTACTATCCTAGTTTTTTTTTTTAAATTCTGTCGAGTATTTTTTTTAATACAACAGATAATAGTTGGGCGAGCATGAAGTTTTACATGCTTCTAATGAGAGAGAGTGAGAGAGAATGATTACTTTGTTATTAATTATCTTGTGTTCTAAACGGTCAAAAATTCTGAAACTTCGGGATTTACTAGAAAATGTTATTTGTAGCCTGTGAAAAAAAAATTGAACAAAATCTGTCGAAAAGTGATTTCATGCTGGAACTATCTTAAAAAAAATTTATATTTATTTATTTGGTATTAAAAAAAATATTAAAAAATTAGTTTCGCATTTCTATACATTTATATCTAGACAGTGTGGATCTAATTATGTTAAAATATTTTACATTTTTAACATTAAATAACTTTGTAGACACCCATATTTATTGTAGCAGTTTTGTTTCAATACGGTCAAAAGTTAGATTAGATTGTAAAAAGTTAACTTTGGTAAATAAGATAAACCATAAGACCTCCAGCGGTTAAGAGAGTTAAGAGTTTAAAAAAATGTTTTAAAAAAATAAACAATAAATCGAATTTAAAACTACTGAAATCGGTACAAAACCTCACAGAATTAGATGCATACGAAAATATCTACATACACAAATTAAGAAAACAGATAATGAATTTAGACAATGGCCCAATTCCAAATTTTGAGAATTAAACCATTTTCAAAAAAATCGAATACCTGAATATCAAGGTTAGCTTCGATACCCTCACTTTAGTGACAAAAACAACGCCGCATAGTCACAAAAAGATACCGTCAATAAATAGGTGGGGTTCTTCACACATCTAATCCTTTAGTCAGCAATTGAAATAATCCTCAGGTCAGATTATACCCTCAGTCAAATCATACAAAAGACATAACTTTTAATTGAAAATCAATAAAATATTCAAAAAGATGTCCAATCTGTACTAATATTGGTTTATAAAAATAATTAAAAGTAAGCAATTATAAAAGTTGAAAAATAAAATGAAGTTTAAAATTTTTTTAATTATTTTGAATACAATTTATATCTTTAGAAAGGTTAAAGTGCATAAAATTTTATATCATTCAAAGTTATTTCAATCTGATATAAAATAAATATAACGTAATCTTTTTTTTTTTTTTAATAGATATAATTTAATAAATAATTTATTAATCTTTTAATATCTAAAACATTAAATCGATTCGTTACATTTTTTTATTATTATCTAGAATTAATACAATTTTAAACAAATCTCTGACACAGATTACTCATCTGAGTAACGAATTCTTTAAGGACGTTCATGCGCTACGCTAGAGTCAATATTCTGAATACTATCTTTAATAAAATTTATTTAGGATTTTTAAAAAAAGTTGTAAAGTAGGTTCAATAATCTTACAAAGATTTATAACCTTTTTTTATTTGTCCCAAATATTTGATTAAAAGTATTTATTGAAAAATATCTGTAAATGTAAATTAGTAATTGTTTTGACGATTGAATTGACTTGTTTTGTTACGGCGTTCACGTTCACGTAGGTGGTGTATATTTTTTACTGTGCGCTTTCGTCAGTATTCAAAATATGGTGGCAAATACAAAGCTAACAAAACAGTTTTAATTTTATTAAATAATTAATTCAAATGTTTGTCAACACAATTTTTTAATGCAATTATATAAACTGCATTTTTCAAGGAATATTTATAAACGTTATTTATTATGGTGGTTACTTTAATAATATAGTTATTATAATAATTTTAAGTACAAAAAAACTGTCTGTTCTTCATAAGACGCTGTGTTAAAAATTTGATTTTTAATCGATAATTACTCTTTGAAATGATCGACGACAGGTTTAAAATTTTTGAGGGAGGATAACTACTGAATTGAGCTATTCAATTCCGTATAGATTATGTTAAAAATATAGACAAGAAAGTCTTCTGACGTGTAGTTTTGAAGATATTTTGTTATAAACAATGAAAAATGTCAATGGAGATGGCATCTATTTCTGGATGATAATAGATTGATATTTTATTGAATATATTCGTCAGAAATGGTTTAAATATTGAAATTTTATCCATAAGATATTAACGAATAAAAAATCATTAATTATTCTTTCGCTTTATGACTCATAACCTTACCTTTTAAAAAAACCCACAAATTCTTTAAAAAAAAAAAACAATACGGTTTTTTGATTTATTATTAACAAAAAATAAATAAATGATATCTAAAAATAGTATTAAGTAATAAAATTAATTGTTTTATTTATTAGTTATTTATAAATTAATGATATTAATGATGATTATTACTCAATAAATGATAATATTCATTGATGATTCATTCATATAAATTAATATATAAAAATACAATTTTATGTATAGAAAATAATAAAACTAATTGAAAAATATTGATTAAATATTGAACAATTAGAAGATATTTTTAATGGAAACTTGTATAAATATTGAAATTTTTTGCTTTAAATTTTATTAATGAAATTAAATTTATTTATTAAGTAATACATAATGCTACTAGTTTTTTTTAAAGCTTCGAAACCGTATAATTATCACATTTTGCTTCTTAAAGAAGAATTGATATTAAAACATATGCAATTCCAATTAAAACATGTGCTTACACTGATAGAAGGAATTTCTTGAACCAAGTAAATATGTTTTCTTCAAACTATGATACTCACTTCAAAATAACAAATCCTTGTTTTCATTCAAGAATTTGTTTACTTAAAGATACTTAATTATTTCACTATTTCCTATAATTTTCTCCATATATTTTGACAAACATATTCACAACATATTTCCCTTTTATATGTATAGAGATAATTAAATGATTTTTAATAACTATTTTATTAAATTTAAGAACCATTGTAGTATTTTTGATAGCTAGATTGTAAATTAATATTTTTGAATTTTTCTTCTATAATTTAAAAATATTTAAAAAAAATATTATTTTATCAAGTTTAATTAAATTGTTGATTTGACTACTCAAAGGTCGGCCGGACTACGATAAAGATATTAATCTACACTGATAGAAGAAATTTCTTTTCTCAAGAAAATATATTTTCTTCAATATTTTCAATATTTATATTTGCTTCAATAAAGAAACCCTTGTTTTCAAGACTACGCAGTCGAACCAAAAACATATTTTTAGTTGAGAAAAGAAACTAAAATTCTTGAACGGTGTTTAAAATTTTTTTTAAATAGAGCCCTTCTTACAAATACTCTTTTGGCCAAATACTCTTGTGATTCTTTAGTCAAGAAAATGAAATTCTTGTAAAAAATAAAAGTATTTTTCTTATTAAAAACAAATAAAAAACTCAAGAAGAGAAAGTTTATGCAGCTTCTTTAACTGAAATATATACATTTAATTGAAATATATTTAACTGAAGTATATCATGACTTCTTTAAAATGTTTCATTTGTTTGGATTGAACAAATGTTTATTTTGGTCCGAAATTTTAGCATCTTTGTCCAGAAGAAATTATCATTTCAGTTTTAGAATTTCGAGATTCTTGAGACAAGAGTCATTTTATCTTTAGTTCTCAAGTCAAAACTATAGACGTCAAGCTACTTATTTTCTTATACCAAATATATATTATCTTCTCTTTTAATGAGAGCCAGAAATTCTTGGTTTAAAAAATAGTTTCTTACTGCAGAGAATTACTTCTATCAGTGTACTAATAAAGCAATCAAATATCAGTCAATATTATGCATCAAATAAAAATAAATTCATACCCACCATCAAAATTAAAGTACCTATATACTTAAGTTTAATTCAAAATATAGTACTCAAATCACCAAGTACCATACTTACTACAAGGAAACAGATATATATCTAATTAAAACTAAGTATAAATATCGACTACTTACAAGTCAAATGCATTAATCATGTAATTTAATAATCATAATCAAATAATAATTACATTCAATTCGACATACGGCTAAAACACTATAAAAAAAAAACACGACCACGTATATTTACTGCAACAACCAAAAAAAAAAAGTAATAAAATTAAAATTTCTCTCTAGTTAATTTTAATTTTTTTTTTTTTCTATTTTAATAATTTAATTAGTAAACAAAAAATAATAAATTAAGTACCTAACTCTTATAAATTTTATTTATTCAAATGGAATTAATTATTTGTAATAATATATTTGTTTATTTGTGCGTAAAATAATTTTTTTAACTTTAAGGTTGAACGGACAGTACCTAACAAATCATAATTTGCAGAAAAAATTTTTTTTTAACAGAAATTAAAAATTGTTATCTGTAAACTAATTATTTAAATTTAGATAGCATCTAACATCACTAGTAATCGGATTTATGTAATTATTTAATTACTAAAAATAATAAATAATCGTCTTTTAACAATTGCTTTAACGATTTGACGCAAAATTTCATGAATTTTTTATCTTTTTAATAAAGATATTTACAAAACTCTTCGTCAGACTATTTTTTTTAAATTTTAATGTACGAGATTTAATTTATATAAGTAGAAGTTTTTTACTTTTAAATCTATAGAAGGTGGAGCAACATTATCGAATATGTATGCGTTCATTCAACAATTGCTATTCACAACATGTTAAAATTCCAATTTTTAATGATTAATTACATGAAAACCCTTCGTCAGATTTATTTCAAAAAATTATTTTGTACGTATGAGTTCATATTACGAAAATTCAGATTTTTATCTACACATTGCCGATTTTAACTATACATGTGTCCGGTCAACCTTAATATAAAATATACACATAATTAATGTTTGATATGAAAACTTATACACATCTATAAGCTGGAGATCTAACCAAGACCTCTGGATTACGGAACAAATGCTTTAACAACTAAGCTACCCAAATTAATCTACCATATGCATCCTACCATAGCCTTTGGGTAGCTCAATAGTTAGAGTACTGGTTTAGAAACCCAGTACTCTAACTGAAGGTAATTTTTGATAAAATTCTCTACACACTTTATATTTATGTAAATGCATTTGTGCAAAAGTCGTTTAATGATCTACACAAAATAAAGTTGTATTATGTTTTTTTTTTACTAATATTAAAAAAATATTTAAATTTCCTTTGTCCATCATGTGATATCTATTTATTTGCTTGCATCACCCCAAGGTTTTTTTTATAAACTTGTGTTTGTAGAGAAGCTGTAGTTTACGAAATCATTTTAATATTCTGTCAATTATATTAATCATCGATTTTTTTAACAAACTTATAAATTTTTCCATGATAATTATGTAGCAATATTACTCGTAAAGTATTGAACTACACTGACAAAAGGAATTTCTTTCCTCAAGAAAATATATTTTCTTCAAAATATTTACTTCAATAAAGACCCCCTCGTTTTGATTCAAGACTACGCAATCAAACCAAAAACATATGTTTTTTTGAGTGAAAAAACTAAAATTATTGAACGATGTTTAAAATTATTTTTAAATAGAGTTCGTTAATCTTAGCCTAAGAGAGTCTTTCTTGGCCTAATACTTTTGTGATTCTTTAGTCAGGAAAATGAAATTCTCGTAAACAAAAAGTATTTTTCTTATTAAAGATAAATAAAAAACGCAAGAATAAAAAGTGTATGCAACTTCTTTAACTGAAGTATAATATACTTAACTGAAATATATTTAACTGAAGTATATCATTACTTTTTTTTAAAGTTTCATTTATTTGGATTAAGCAAATGTTTATTTTGATCCGAAATTTTAGCATCTTGGTCCAAAGAAATCATTATTTCAGTTTAAGAATTTCGAGATTCTTGAGTCAAAGTCTGTTTATCTTTAGTTAAGATAATTTTCTCAAGTCAAAACTATAGATGTCAAGATACTTATTTTCTTATACCAAATATATATTATTTTCCCCATATATGAGCAGAAATTCTTGTTTTAAAAAAATTTTTCTTACTGCAAGAAATTACTTGTATCAGTGTTCTCAATCAAATATTGAAGTATCCAATAAATACGCAATAAACTGAGAAATATACCACCGAATTTCTACGAACGGCCCCGAAGCGTAGAAAGGTATTGCTAGACGATTAAATAACACTACGAAAAAATTGAAATAATTTTTTTCTCTGGGCGGCCATAGTAAATAATAATGATACTTGATCGTCAGCTCAATTAAGGTTCATAAAAAAATAGTCACATAGGATCAGGTTTCATAATGAAGAGAGTTTGATTTATTAACAAATACATACAAAATATTTTTCATTATATTTTTTTTTTATTGATTGGCTTGCCTTTTGTTGTCAGTCCTCGCAGTATCCCTTTAAAGATATCAATAGAAATCTACAAGTATGACTGGTTTCCCATCTACCCTGATAACGTCTCTCAAATAAGTTAGGAAAATTAACACAAAAGCGCGGCATTTTGTGTATTTAAGAAAAGTATAAATGTTTTCACGAAATTTATACACAGAAATAGGATTATTTTTATGACTACCCCCAAACAAGTGTTGCGAAGAGTAAATAAAACAAAACACTTGTTAAACATTATATTATCGAATGATAATTAGTGAGAACTCTAGGTTTTTGAAATAAAATTTCAAATTCGCCCCCGAAATTATAAAAAGAGTAATTTCAATATAATTTAAAATTTATTATATTTTAAATCCAATATATTTTAATTTAGTTAATTTTCTATTTATTTTTATTTTTGTCTATTCTAATTGTAAAAGAGTAAATTACGACTAGCTGATTTATACTGATGATGACTACATTGTAGTCGAAATACGTATTTATAATACAAAAAAATTGATCTAGGTAAAGGGGGCGAATTTGAAATTTTAAAGCACTTGTTGCCTATATTATGAGATGTGATATCAAAATAAAATCTTGCTTTCTTTTACATGCTAGCTGTACCCAATACGAATCACTATTCGATATATCGAATAGATAGATAAATAAAAAGAAATTATAATATATTAAATTTTTGAAAATATTAATTAACAAAATACAAAATTTCTAAGAATTCACAACATCGATGATAATTTAAAAATAAAGTTTCTTGTAAAAAATTAATCTAAAAATCTTAATTTAATTTATTTAAAAAATATGTATATAAAAAATAATTTTTCTTAATATTAACTCAAAAATTTAATAATATATAGAAGTACACTTGGCCACAAAAGTAAGTTGATGTGTTTTTTTTTTAAATTTTATAGTTGATCTGTGCCTTATTCATACGATTTTCGAAAAAAATTGTCGAATTAAAGTTGTTACTATAATTCTAATGATCAACTTTTATCCGAAGCATTTTTTTCGAAAACCGAATCAATACGGCACAATTCAATTACAAAAATTTCAAAAAAAAAAATAACATCAACTTTTGTGATCCATACGTATGATCTTTGTTCATATTATATTAAATCAAGATCGATTTAAAGAAATTTATTATATTTAATAGTTTTTTTTTTTTAAATAAATATATTAAAAACTTTCACAAAATTAGAACAATATTATAGGAATTTTTTTTTCAAAAATCTTACAAAAAAACTAATAATTATTATTAGTTATATAATTAAACGCACTAAAATTAATATTATATTTAATTATTTCCTATAAGATGTATAAACTAATTTAATATTTAGCTACAAAATTTCAAATTGATAATTTCATAATTGAGTTCTTGCAAAAAAAATTAGTTTAGTTTATTGCAAAATGCGTAGAAAGATTTGTGTTAAAATTAAACCATTTTACTCTTCTTAAGGAAATTTTCAACTCGTTGTTTTAAGCGTTTAAAGTAAGCTGTTTAATTTTGTCATGTAGGAGGCTCCTAACCGAATTTTCTCAATGGTATGCATAATAATGACCATGATATTATTATATTATGTTTTTAGGTATCATATCATATCAAGTATCACATTAAGGATGTACGAGCACTGAAGCTTCAAATAGATTAATTAAGGCGTGATTTTTGTTTACATGTAGTTAAAGTGCATATAAATCAATTATAAAAGTTTCAGGGGGTCTTGAATTAATTATTTAATATTAAAGTTCGACTTTAAATGCATTGCTCTTATGGAGAAACCCTTGAGTGTCGGCATATTTTGATACCTTTCACTTGGAATAAACTAAGACTTATAAAAAAAAAACTACTACGCCATAGAAATATTAATGAAGAGATTGATCCAATAAAATTCTGGTATGGCGGGCCAAAAAAATATATATTTAAGAAAAAAACTGAGATATCGGGTAAAATTTATTTCTGTCGGCGGTAGCTTACTTACCCGAAATCTCAAGTTTTTTTTATAAATATCTTTTTTTAGGCCCGGTATGATGGGCCTAAATTATAATTTTAACTTACAACAAAAAATAATTAACTTTATTGTGGACTTTGAAGATTTTGAAGAATTTTATAAATGGACTATATCTAATGCTCGTACATCCTTAATACATTGAAAACAAGACAAACAGTAAATATTTGAAACAGTGTTTAGAATGTCTAAAGAAAGTTCTATGCAAATTTTCAGCTTATTATCTTTCATTCCGAGGTCAAATCCTTATTTGACTGGGTTATATGACCATTATTGATTATCTGAACTTATTTAGCAAGAAAATTACGTGGAAAAACCCAATCAACAAACGCTACAAATAAATTACATACCATATTATAAATCTCAATATATTGAAGAAAAAAATGCAATACACGTGTTCAGTTTTTATCACGATTTTTATTATAATCTCTGGTTCTGTCTATAAATATTTATTCGATTATAATTAATGAATGACAATGAATTCCGGATATTGGAAAATACAAATACGATTACTTCAAAAAAAAAAAACCTTACATACTTATAACCTTGATCAGAATTTATGATTCATTGTTTTACAAAACAATATACAGTCTGTTTTCAAATGCATTTCGAATAGGGAATCAATGTTCAATAAATAAATAAAATATTTACTATAAAACCATACATCCATACACATACTTACAAACATCTGGGCTGCTTGTGTTATGATGTTGGTTTGATGTCATTTAAGAGTGGGGATTTAGTGATGCTCACTTAATTTATAATATTATTATTCATTACATATGCACACACACACAATACTGACTACAGAGTACCCCCACTATTTTTGTTTCTTTATGAAGCATTTTGTAGTTATATAGTAAATAATATTTAACATTGATTCTCTATTGGCAAAGCTGTCCAAAATAGACGGTATATATTATTATGTACAAATGACGTCAAAAGTCGAGGAGCAATAATTTCAAAATTTTATAATGGATTTGTGCCTTATTTATTCGATTATCAAAAAAATTCTTCGGATAATAATTGTTTATTATATCAATATACTAACAACTTTTATTCCAAACAATTTTCCGAAATCCGAATAAATATGCCACAAATCAATTATAAAATTTTGAAATGATAGCTCGACTTTTGATGCTTTTTGTACTTAATAAAAAATAATTAGTACCATAAGAACTTAAGATCTGTTTAAGGATGTACAAGCACTATGTATAGTCCATTTATAAAATTCTTCAAAATCTTATATAGTACATTCATAAAAGTCCACAATAATGGTTATTATTTTTTGTCGTAAGTTCCAAATTCAAATTTAATTAAGGCCCATCATACCGGGCGTAAAAAAAAAAGGTATTTAAGAAAAAAACCTGAGATTTCGGGTAATTAAGCTACCGCCAACAGAAATATAATTTTCCCAGAAATCTCAATGGTTTTCTTAAATATATTTTCTTTACACCCGTTATATCGGAATTTTATTGGATCAATCTCTTTAATATTTTCATTTTCTATTGCGTAATTTCTAGTGAAAATTATCAAAATATGTGTGAAAATATGACATTAAAACTCGAACTTTAACATTAAATAATTAATTCAAAATCCCCGTAACTTCCCCTGAAACTTTTATAATTGATTTATATGCATTTGAACTATATGTAAACAAAAAATCAAGCCTCAATCTTTTTGAAGCTCTAGTGCTCGTACATCCTTAACACTTTGGAAATACATTATACTCGTAGATATCGCAGTAGGTAATCAAACAAAAGATATACGTGATATGATAAAGAAATTTTTGATAGCATTTTTGTACCAGTGAATCAAAAATATTTATCTAGATACGTGTTCACAATGTTTATGTTACTGGATTTAAAGAAGTTAAAAAAATAGATAAAATATTATTAATTTAACACGTTTGAGACTTTATCGTTGTTGCTCAATCATATGCAAAGATTATAAAAAAAACATGTGAAAATAACAACTAACTGAGTTAATTGCTGTAATACCCGAAACTGTCACCAAATTAGCAACGAATAGCCTATCCTGAGACAATATAAGAGTAATTTAATAAGAGTGATGTTAACAAGAGTAAATTGAATGAAAGTAATTTTAACAAGAGTAATTTAAATAAAATTTATTTTATTTTAATTTATTTTGTTTAATTAATTAATTATTTTTTTTGTCTATTGATGTCGATTTTCTATGTATTTCTAATTGTCAAAGAGTAAATTACGACTAGTTAATTTATACTGATGATAACTACTTTGTAGTCGAAATATGTATTTATAATACAAAAACTGATCTAGGTATTGAGGCGAATTTGAAATTTTATTACTGAATTTATGTAAAAAAAAGTTTATAACAAAAGTTGTTTATTTAAAAAATAAAAAAAATTTTTGTGCATACATTTTTGTTCCATCTCAAAGATGGGCAGTTCTACGCATTTTGCCCAAAAATAGTCTGATTTACGAACTTGACCTTAGAGAGTTATCGTGTTTACGGGCGGACGGACGGACTCATTAGGGCATTTTATGAACAATTTTTTTTCTACGTTCAATATTTTCAACCGTTACTAAACTCAAGATTACACTTAATATACCCTGATATGCATTATATACCGGGTATAAAAACTAAACTGTAAATTGTAGATCTGAGTTTTGGTTTTATCTCATTTCTATTGCAATTTAAAACTGTACAAATGATACGATTTCACAAAAGTTTGAAGGATCAACTTAATGTTAAAAAAAACCAGTCCAAGTAGCCGAGCTGTCTAAAGCGTTGTGTCTGCGCAGTATGCCTACTTGGAAACTGAGAGGTTATGGGTTCGAATCTCGACATCGGCAGTTTGTCAATTATTAACAAAAAAAAACAAGGGGCGGTTAATTGACTAAACTGTCGGCGTATGGACAAGAACGAAGTAATCGGCTATGCTTGAGAACGTTTTCTGCAGTTTCCTTCACGAACTCCAGATGAATATCGGCATAGTTCCTATCATAGTCGGCTGCAGCCACAATTCCTAGTCTATACACCGAAAATTCCTTCGACTCCACTCACATCCTTAGACATCACAATGGACCTTATGGTCGAAGTGTAGCCCGCCCAGGGCAGCCTTTACAATCTATCTAACGTGCAAATAAATTATTTCTAGGCTTGATTGCTAGTTTTTTTTGTTCAACAACAACAAGCCACTGATAATAATTCTAATAATTCCATATTCTATAATTTATACTTATTATTCATGAACACGGAAATGTAAGAGAATTGGATCATGGACGGAGCGCCTTGCGTCGCGTCTATTACCTAGACACAGATAATAATGATTAATAATATTATATTATACCGACAATACAAAAATAGATCCAAGGTTACCATCTGCGTAGACAAAAAATGTTCAGAGCTAAGAACAATCTCAAATTTATAAGGATCTAAAAAAAAATATAATCTGAAATTTTTGTCAAACAGGTTTTGCAATTGAGTTAGGTACAAATAACGTCAAAAGTGGTCGAGTATACATTTCAAAATTTTATAATTGATTTGTGCCTTATTTATTCGGATTTCGGAAATATGTTTCGAATAAAAGTTGTTTGTATAGTTATAATGAACAACTTTTATCCGAAGCATTTTTTCGAAAACCGAATAAATAAGGCACCAATTAAATATAAAATTTTGGAAATGGGGACCCGACTTCTGTGGCCCATTTTACCTTATTCGGATAAAAGTTGTTTATTATATATTTACTAACCAACTTTTATGCGAAACATTTTCCCAAAAGCCGAATGAGAACGCTACTTTTGTGGCCTGTTTTCTTTGAGACATTCGAAAAAAATCGATGAAATTTCAGAAGCAGATTTTCATACAATTTTTGTGCTGCAATCGGGGATAAAAACTTGGATAAAAATTAACATTCTTTGACATCCCATCCTTAATATGAAAAATCCTACATATCTAGTATGGGAATTGGTCGAGAATACCAGAGGGTCGTGGGTTCGTTTCCCATCCTAGATGTCGATGACTGTTGATATAAAACATTTGAGGTCATAGAATGTTATCATACTTCAGTAAACGCTAGTCACTTCCTTTGGTATAATATAATTGAAAGGCAACCATATCTATCAATAAATATAAGTATATAGACGCTAGTTTACAAAATATGAATACAATTAAAAAAATGGATAAAAACTGTCTTTAAATACATAAACAGTTGCTAAAAATCATCTTTAAATACATAAACTGTTGCTAAAAATCAATTTTGAAGAAAAAAATTTCGCTTATATGGGAAGAAATCATACAGAAAATTCGAAAAAACACTCATAAAATTAGTCAAATAAAGTAAAAAAAAAAATAATTACATTTTCTTCTATATAATCCACTAAAATATCCCCGATAACATAAATATCATCACTATTTAAAACACTCTTCAAAATCAAACACTTTACCAAAAAAAAAAAAATCATTCACAAAAAAAAAAACCAACAAATTTTTCAACACAAAAAAATGACAAAAGCACAATTAAATCACATCAAAAATAAACGTTACTATAGAGAAACACAATCGCTAGACACCGTCGGTCGATAACACTTAACCACACTTTTCAAGAACGACCGTAAATCGCTTGTTTACAAGTAAAAATTAATTACAACAACAAATGCAAACAGACTTAAATCAATTCCTCTCGTCTGGTATTTAAAAAAAAAAAAACAAATAATAATAATTTATATAACATAAAAAGAGGTAAGTAATCAATAAAACTGAGTATATTTAACTAAAAGTTTAAAACTATATTTGATTTTATTATTTAAAAATAAAAAAATAAAATAAAGAAGTGGGGGGATAAAAAAAAACCATATATTTTATTGCACCAAGGTCCAGGAAGGATTACACTATACTAAGTAACTACTTATAGTAGGTATTATAATAATAATAATATTAATTATAATATGCAGGGTCGGTCGAGTCACTCACTGCTTTCAGAGTGTTGTACATGGTTTAATAATAATATGATTATTATTATAGGACGTATATTTATGAATACATGGTTTTCAAGAGAAGGAAGGTGTTTTACAAGGTCTTTTTTATTATTATTGTTTCTCTAAATTCTCTCTATATATACACTGCACAGCATCAAAAGTGGTGCACTTCTTCATTTCATAAAGTATTTTCTTTGGAATTTTTATATGGCCACATCCAGTAGCCCAGACTGAAATTGAATAGAGCATATCTGGAATGAATCTGTTCGACGTATAAGAAGATGAATTAACCCTCCTGATAGCACACAGGAGCTCATAATAGCTTTAGTCCCAGGAATGGGACGGTAATCATCCAAGATATTGTAGCGAACTTAAGGTATTTCCAAACTATATCAGCTGATCGGGAAAAGAACTATATAAAAAATTATATGTGTAAAAAAAATATGTTGAAACACCTGCGCATTGTTGAAAACAGCTGTCCGTTGTTGTCAGTGTTCCCATTCGTCACATAACATATCATAAATATACTAGTCATCATACATATAGTAGTATATAATTTCAAACGACTTTCAAACAGCGTGTGCGGTACTCAGGATGCCAACTGAACCATAAAAAATAACCTTCTGTTGCGGACATGAAAAAAATGCACTTTTTTATGCATATTTTATCAAAAAACTTAACAACCCGATGATCATCTTCCAAAGTTTTAAGGAAAAATATTTCTAAGGAATTGAGGAAAGTATGTGTAGAATTTCAAAACAACCGTGTGACTATATTGAGAGAGTTCGAAGTAAAAATAGTCGGAATCGTGCATTTTATTTCACCATGTTTATGAATATGCCTGTTAAATTTCTTCAACTTACAAAACGATTTTCTCAAAACCTCCGTGGTAATAAATTCTGAAAAAAAATTCAGCTGATTTCTGAGGATTCATTTTACTAATATTGTAAATTTCGTGAAGTTCTTGACAAACTAATAATAGTTTGGAAATACCTGAATTAAAAGAATGCCTAGACGTCTTGAGGAAGTCATTTAGCAAGAGGAGGTAATATCCACTTTTAAAAGTTGTTATAAGGTTTTTTATGCAATTTTACGCTCAGGAAAACAAAGATAAGTACGAATTTATGAAAAATGAAGTTGATATGTAAAATAACTCCAAAGAAATTAATTTAAATGAATTTTTCTAAGTGCGCCATTTTTTTTGCTGTGCAGTGTACACTTGAAATTAATAACCTGTGAACGCGATACTACTCTGGGCTAAGATTATATTTCAGACAAGTTAAGATAGCGGTTGGTTCTTTTAATTATATCCTGTATACATTATTATATCCTGTAGCGGCTTACACACTCGGTACTTTAACACCAGATCCGAAGATAGACTTTTGGGTAAAAGAAATTTCTGCACATAGTCACCATTTGAGGTCGAAGATATATCCAATAGTGTACAGACTGTAATCGTCAAGACTACCCATTGAGGTACGAAATTTGCAACAGTGTATAAACGAGTGTAAGAAAAATATAAATAGATAGATCGATAGATAGATAGATAGATCTTTGGGTATAAAAAGTTTTGTACTTCGATCTGATAGGTCCATTGTACTCCTTCTTCTACTTCAATCTGACGAAATTCGCTTTTCTCATATATCCAGGAGATTGCTTGTCTGGTTTTTCTGAAGGTTCATATATCCGGGGTGAGATGCATTGAACATGCAGATACTTTCGTAGGTCATAAAGTCCGGTGATAAATCCGCTAACCTTCCGAAGTTGTATCCTGTTCATGGTTGCGTGCGTACATCGAGAGGCAGCCTCTTGGATGCATTCCAAAAAAGTATTTTCCCAGAGGTTTTTTTGCGGTATATTTTCTCAGTGATCCCGGGTTTTAAAGTCATATCCACTCGTTGATCACTTCTTTACATGGCTATATCCACTTAGTATAATATATGCCTCTGCAATATACTTTCAGATGTTTGAGCTGAAATTGTAGCGAAACTATTGTATTTATGAGAACAATGCCAAACAATAGCTTGTGTTTTGTGTTTTAGTTTGCCTATTCACGAACTCAAAGTCTCTTTTAGATCACTTCGACCCTAAGGTCCATTGTGTGGGATAATTAAGATAATTCGACCATAAGAATTCGTAGGATATGCGGCTGCAGCCGACCTTGATTGGAACTATGCCGATATTCATCTGGAGTTCGTGAAGGAAATTGCAGGAAACCTTCTCAAGCAGAGCCGGTTTAGTCAATTAATCACCCCTTTTTTTTTCTTAATAATTGACAAACTGCCGATGTCGGGATTCGAACCCATAACTTCCCAGTTTCCAAGTTGGTATACTGCGCAGACATAACGCCTTATACCGCTCGGGCCCTTGGACTGGTAAGGCTCTTTTAAGTACTAGAACTGTTTGAAATTTTGAGTTTCTATATTGACAGATAGACAGACAGACCTTCGAAAATGGCAAAGATTTTATGGAGAACCTGTATCATAATCTTTTTTCTACAAACATTTTTTCCAACTGTTATAAACTTTGAATAACTAAACTTAATAATAATATCCTTCTACATATATTAAATCATGTGAGCTTTTGTATGAAATGCACAATGTGATTTCCATTGTAATTTTGCATGCTTTAAGCATTCGCCACATGATTAAAACCCACGTGCATTTTCTGTTTCTAAAAGGCTTGTCTCCAACAAGCCATAGCAAAGCAATATTTATTACCCTTGGTAATAAATATTCGATTAGGTATATTTTTCTTGAAATTCCACTATATAATTCATTATTTAAATTTTTGGTCTGATATTGAAAAATAGAAAAAAAAATTATATCAATAATATAAAATCAATATGAATTATTCATAGAAAATATATGAGTATATAATTATTTTTATATAATAAATAATAAGACAAATATATATAGGGTGTTTCAAAAAAAGTGCTGTCTGCCAAATATCATATATCTCATCAAAGAATAGAAAAATATGGTTATGGTTAAGTCCAGCACTCTCTTGTATAAATAGGACAAAAAACCGATTTGCTTTTATTAAAGAACAAATACATATACACATATTTATATACAAATTAATGGAATTTTGAAGAAAAAAAATTCTAAGCTATTATATTTCAAAAACAAAACGGTAAAATACGATTTAAAAAAAAAATGTATTTAATAAATATTTATCTTTACTATCCTAGTTTTTTTTAATACAACAGATAATATTTGGGTGGGCATGAAGTTTTACATGCTTCTAATGAGAGACAGTGAGAGACAATGATTACTTTGCTATTAATTATCTCGCGTTCTAAACGGTCAAAAATTCTGAAACTTCTAGATTTATTAGAAAACGTTATTTTTAGTCTGTGAAAAAAATGCGAAAAATCTGTTCAAAAGTGATTTCATACTGGAACTCCCTTAAAACTTATGATTAATTTTTTTTACAAATACGGATAACTTATTTATTTCTATTCATGGCTAATTTATTTTGTTTGCAATAAACCGTCGCTATAATCCCAGTCACTTAATCAAAAATCTAATAAATTCAAGTTTAATCATATTTCTATTATGAAAGTGTTTTTTTTAGAATACCATATGTTTCAAAATAACAAACAAACAAAAATTATTATTATTAGTAAACCGTGTGTGTTTCTGTTTTGACATTAAGGCCATATTTTGTTGTTGGTTTAGACATAAAACTATAAATGATTAATTTTATATCAACTTTTAAAGTATATTAAAAATAATAAATATAAAAATTGTATATGTACTAATCCGGAAATAAGTATTTTATTTTCAAGTAGAAATCTTTTTTTTAATCTATTAAAACATAGTTACAATCTATCTATCTATCTATTCTTTTCAAAAGTGGAAGAATGTGTTTTTTTTTTTTTTTATAAATTGAAACAAATGTTGTTTTATATTAAGATATATCTCTTAGCAATTTTATAAATTTCAAGGTTTACTATATATATTTCTTATTGAAATAAATATATTAATTATGTAAATATGATATATTACAGAGTGTTCTAAAAAGGCGTGTCATATTGATCAGTATAGATGGGTTACACTGTGGAAAACTAATAGTCTAAGATCCGTCATTAAAAAAATCTACCCTCATCTGTTAATTGAATGAAATAATGTTTAAAAGGCAGATAACAATATTATAAATGTATGAGTGCAATGTCTGCCACCATAGTCCTGCTGGCTATTAACATTAATTAATTAATATGATATAGTGTCTTTGTTTGTTGCTCGAACAAATATAGTTGTCTCTCTCTCTGCGTAGAACACAGTTTTTGAAAATGTTATTTCTGTGATATTATAAAATATATTTTATATAATAAATATATAATTAAATTATTTGCAGCCTATATAAAAAAATTTTTAAGTAATAAAATTTTCAAAAAATGTGTTCAACGCAGAGAGAGAGACAATTATATTTATTCGAGCAACAAACAAAGACACTATATCATATTAATTAATTAATTAATGTTAATAGCCAGCAGGACTACGGTGGCAGACATTGCACTTCGATCTCTTTTTTGCTACTACTACTAATCCAAAAATTCAGATTTGGTTGAAGAATTCAGCCGGCCTTTTTCATAGCAAAACCAATCAATTATCTATGCAAATCGATGATTATATTCACTCAATATTAATCAAATGAACACACGTGTGCGAAGCTGTCGACAAAATAAGACAACTCAAATCAATGAAGGTTAATAAAGAGAAGAAAAAAAAAACCGATTTAGGTGAATGAATAATACTATGTCCGATTTCAATGTTAAACAAAAAAAAAACACTGAACACTGAACACGATTAAAATCAATACATATTTTATAATAATTATTATTGAATTTTGAATGTCACATAGCACCACATATCAATAGAATAATAGTTAGAGGTATTATTGAAATGATTTGAAAGGAAATACATATACATATATAATTGTCATTCATATAGGTATTATGATTATAGTGGTATTGAAAATTATACGGTTTTATTTTAAAACTAAATCATATTAATTATCAATGATTCATATTATATTATAAATATAATATAATAGATTTAATTTTATGCAACTTTAACAACAATTTATACGGTTTTACAGTCATGACTATAAAAATTTGTACACAAAAATTGTACAGTCATTTAATATAGTACATTGAATAGGTCATTACTTGACAAAAATCCATTATAATTAAATTAAACAAAGCTTTCGTTATACTAGAGTCAAATTAGCATTTTTCAGGCAGGTTCCTTGGAACCGTAATTTTTTTTTAAAAATCGGTTCATTCTGTCGTCCTGAATATGAACCTATTTTTACGGTCCGACTCGTCATGGAACGGGGTCAAAATTAAATTTGTTTATAGCAAAAAAAGCGTTTTTTCTTAATATATTTTAAAACCAAAAATTTTTATAATTACATAGAATGTTATTCAATTCTATGTAAAAAAAAGAAATCAAATGAGCCCATGAACATTAAAATCGGTTTATTAGAATTCGAAGAAAAAATTGCCAAAGTTCGAAAAACACAAAAATTTTAAATTAAAAAAACTAAAAATTCCTTCATTTTTTTTTAACAATGACAAAGTATGCCATTTTTATGTTAAAAATAACGTGCCCAATTTTAGCCCTTAAAAAAAGTTCCCCGACAATGAATAAAATACCATGTCACCTATTTTTATAAATAAAAAGGATTCCGCCACGAGTCGGAACGTAAAAATATTGACGTCAAAATGAATCGATTTTTAAAAAAATTGCGGTTCCGAGCAACCTGCCTGAAGAAAAATGCTAATTTGACTCTAGTAAAGCTCTCATAGAAACATTTGTTAATCGAGTTTTTTTATTGTTTGTAAACTAGCATCTATTTAAATATTAGATTATCAAATGATAATTAATGAGAACTTTAGATTTTTGAAATAAAATTTCAAATTCGCCCCTTTACCTAGATCAGTCTTTTTGTATTATAAATACGTATTTCGACCATAAAGTAATCATCATCAGTATAAATTAGCTAGTCGTAATTTACTCTTTGACAATTAGAAATAGATAGAAAATCGAGATCAATAGACAAAAATCAAAAATTAATAAAAAATGAACCATAATAAATTAAAATATAGTAAATTTTATTGAAATTACTCTTGTTAAAATTTCTTTCACGCAAGTTTATTCTTGTTAACCTTACTCTTAGTAAAATTATTTTTATATTGTCTCAGGATATGTTAATCGTTGCTAATTTGGTGACAATTTCGTGAAACTGTCACCAAATTAGCAACGAAATTCTGATATACTAGAAATTAAAATCAAAGTCAAACAAATACTAGTTTGTTAAAACTATGTGTGACAATGAGTTTCAATTAAATCTATGTCCATTGTCAACCTGTAATCAACGGCGGCTTCTAATATTTATTATAAACATACCCAAGTAGCAAATAAACTAATATATTATGTGGTACTATGTGTTGATATGCACATAAGTTAAAATTATATAAAATTGATACTAGGTCAAATTTGATGGTCATTATTAATATATCATATACAACTAACTACCATATACAACTACTACTGTGTATATTATAAAATCAAGGTGACTAATTGTCTTTTAAATTGTAATTTATCCTCACATTGATTACTGCATTGCTTTGCATTGTACAAGAACAATAATAAATTTTAACTTCTTTTTTTAGTTATTGTTGATTACTTATATTATTTTTATAAATGACTGAATCAAATGATTGTCATGTATTAGTAGACACACATGTACCAAATGATGGTACAGTGTCTTCAAACAAAATAGTCAAAAGATGATATTTGTTACAATAACATTTTTTGACATGATATGCTTGATATGACCAATCATACACATCTAGAGATGGGGATCGAACCTACGACCTCTGGCATACCAGGTAGAGCATTAGTCTAGAATGTCAGAGGTCGTGGGTTCGATCCGCATCCCTAGATCTGTATGATTTTTCAGATCAAGCATTTGATGTCAAAAAATGTTATCAATGTTCAGACATATTACTTAAATGTCAAAGTAAGTAAATGCTAGTCGTTTCCGTTGGTATAATATAACCGAAAAGCAACCATACTAACAATGGAAATAAATAGACGTTAGTTTACAAAAAAACAATTTAAAACTTGTTACAATGTCTTGGATGGGAATCGAACTCACGAACTCTTGCTTGCCGGGCCAGTGCTCTACCACTACCCCAATATCTTTATTTTGATTTATTATCACTTTATTTTTGACTATTATCATGATTGCCATACGGTTTATATCCTAAGAGAGGTGACAATCAGGTTGGGTCAAGTTTTACCAAAATATCGGTAAAATTTCTTATTATTATTATTATTATAGTCGTTCAGATATTTTTGGATAGAGCGCAGATAATATCCAACAATCATCAACATGATATTTGAACGTGACCAATATTTTTTGTAGACACTGTACAAATGTATTTAAAAAATGATCAAAATAAAATTTTTCAACAAACGGAAATTAAAAGAATTTAATGTTGCAACAAACTTGTCTGCTGCAATATCATATGACTACCTGGAATTTATATAAAAATTTTGACACAGTAAACTAATATTTAATTAGTCATCCATATCCTATCCTATTCAGTGTTCAATATATTTCAGTAGATTTTGTAACAAACCAATAAATTCCAATATAGTGTCATATTATTATATACGTCATTATGGCGCAGAGGTGATTTGACGAAATCATTACGCGGATGTTATTCAAAATATAGGAAAAATTATTAACAAACCGCCGAAGGGTACTTGTGTAATTTGTTTTGTAAATAAATTATCAAAATAACAACTGAATTAATTACAGATGTTTGAACTGAAATTGCGGCAAATTGCTGAGTTTGCGGCTAATCGGTTTATGAACAAAGTTACAAACAATGGTTGTGTATTTTTAAAAACGGAACATGTTTCGTCTTTCAATTTCTTTTCTATCTTTCAATCTTTTACGGTTTCAAAGAAGGATATCCCCCCGCCACTGACTGACCTTACTTTTTAGCTTTAGAACACAAAATGTCTGTTCGTTATCTCTTCATTTCGGGAAAGCAGGAAAAGACATTATTTGAACACATATACCAAAATTTGTTTTTGCGATCTATTACAATCTAGTATACAGCTTGTTTTTTAAAATACACCCAATCTGGAATACTGTATAGTATATCTATCGCTGTCTATATGCAGTGTACTATGATATGGTTTACTTTGTTACACTTAAACAATCAGTGTTGTATTATAACATAAATAACTATTATATTATACTTATCACACTCTAACTACAATCATTTATATATAGTTGCATCTAACTTGTGCATGTATACATCTTCGTTATTGTCCGTCGTCCGTCTTGTGAGTGTAACACCATATCATGGTATACTGTGCATAGACAGTGATAGATGCACTACACAATGTTGTTATTTGGTCTGTTTTAATTTACGTATACATATATTATATACCCGGTATAAAAATGAAAAGACAGTGATGAGTTATATCGCCTTCTAAGACCATAAATATTCAATTTCTGGAAGCATGATCAATGAGTCAGACATGAGAGTTGCTAAAAGGTGAGATGAAAGTCATCCATATCGTTTCTTGTTGTAATTTTAGTTCATTTTCGTCTAACTTCGTTTGTCGCCTTGTGTCGTATCACATTTCGCATTAAATACCAAAAATTATCAAATCAATTTTTCATCTCTTTTCGAAAAATTTTCCAACATTCACTAACTTAAGCAGACAACATTTCTTAAAAATACCGTGTGTTTACTATTTAATACGACACAAATATTTCAAAAAACAAATACTCATGATTATGTAAATAGTTTTAAACTTGCTCCAAATTCTGAACCAGAATTATTTACAATTAAATCAATAAAATTAATTAATATTTATAAACAAATAATTTTCCGTAATCAACTTTTATAATATATAAAACCAATAAAACAGTCAATGTTGAACTATATTTGTTATTAATTAATTGATTAATTATATCAAATAATTCATAAACATTGATAATTGAATTAATCAGGTAGAAAACCTGTTGAAAATTAATCAATATTACCAGTTTTTTTCCCCCGAAACTTGTAGGATATATCGTGTACAAAAATATCTCATGCATCCCTATAAAGTAGACTCTGTACGTCTTTACAGCAATTCAATTTCCTAAGAATAGTTTTTGAGTTATGTTTAGACATCAAACACCGGACATTCAAGACAATATATTCTATATATATATATTAGTTTAATTATTTAAAACAATGTTACTATTTTTGTTTTCAAAACAACATTTTTTGATTGGGTTTGTGTGTATTTTGTTATGTCGTTTGTTATTTGAAAGTGTTTTTTTTTTATACTTCGACCATGAAAATTTGAAATTGAACTTTCACCGGAAACACCCTGTATAATATAAATATATTGTTGTTTGTTAATAAAATCGATAGCATACGAATTTTTTTTTTATAATTATATATTTATTCAACAGGTTAATTTATTAATAACAGGCCCAAGATTTGTGCAGGGCGTCCCCAGGCGATGCATTGGAGGCCGTAGGAAGTAGGGGGTCAAAAATATTCACTTAAAAATAAACATACAATTTCGAGATAAAATTTTTTATATATGTATAGTTTTGTAAAGTTTATTTTTAAATGAGACGGTGATTTTGGACTGTTCAAGCACCCGCTATTGTATGACCATTTTTAACCCGACTTCAAAAAGGAGGATGGTTCTCAATTCGTCTGTATTCTTTTAATTTTTTTTTTAATGTTTGTTACCTCAGAACTCCGTCATTTATTAACCGATTTTGCATTTTTGTTTTTTTTTTGTTTTAAAGAGTTTGATTCCCGATTGGTCTCATTGTCACCAAATCGCTTTCTGATGAAGGGATCTCCTGGAAATCGAAGAAAACCGTCATTTTATATGTGATAACCGATTTTGCGAAATTTTTTTTTTTTTTTGAATGGATATACTCATTTATAATGGGAAAGTAAGAAAATTTTTTTAAAAACCGACTTCAAAAAATTTTTTTACAAAAAAAAACCGACCCCAAAAAAAAAATTTGTACAAAAAAAAAAACAAAATACTTGTAAAAAAAATTGAAAATCTGTTATAAAAAAATGCACTAAAATTAACAAACAAAAAAAACGGATAAAAAAAATGTGTTATAAAAAAATGCAATATTTGATTTTTGAAGTCGGGTTTCCATTTTGTCAAAATAGGTTTTATCAAAATAACAACATTCCAAACAATAAAAGTATTAAGTTTTATCGGGTTTCTTCATATAAGAGCAATGCATTAAAACTCGAACTTTAACATCAAATAATTAATTCAAGACATCCCCCCCTCCCTGAAACTTGCATAATTGATTTGTATACACTTAAACTATATGTAAACAAAATAAAGCTTTAATCTTTTTTGAAGCTCTAGTGCTCGTACATCCTTAAGTATACACAAATAATAATATGCGAAACATAATCTTTACTGAAGGTTATATGAAAAATTAAAAATTTGAATAATATCAACTTTTTACATGGTACTGACATGATGTGATTCGTAATCAGCTAAACGGTATGGTGAGTAAAAACCCAAAAAACGAACGTATGACTAACACAGTTGGTATTTTAAACCGCTTTTATTCAGGACATTCTTGTAGAACATTACTTTTCCGGTTCGATTCTCTTCAGACACAATTCAATATTTTATACAAGGCCTATAAATAAATGTCTATACCTACCTATGGAATCAACATTTGTATTCTATGTATTCAGTCTAAATCCAAAGAATACATAATAAATAGCTGGTGATCGAGATATCTCCTATCCTCCTCACTGACAGCAATGACAACATTAATATTGTAACCTTCCTTGAACCTTATAAATCATAAAAAAAAAGACCCTGAATAAAAATATCACTTACGTGTGCACATATTTGCACATAATAATTATGTATTGCAAGTTTAGTTTTTATTTTATCACTTTTAATCGTCTAAGTACGAAATGACGACAACCATACAAGATCCTAGACAATATACGAACAGTTTATTTATTGCAGCTATATGTACAAATTAACCGATGGTAGTTCACATTATAAGGAAACTGTTTTAAGGTATTTCTAAACTATATCAGCTGATCGGATACCCGCGCGAAAATAACTATATAGAAAATTATATGCGTAATAAAATATGTTGGTACTTCCGCGTGTTGTTGAAAGCAGCTATCCGTTGTCGACTCAGTGTTCCCATTCATCACATAACTACCATACACGTTACCTACCATAACATATTAACACGAACTGTATACTATACTCCTATATATCCATATGTAACGACAAAAGTTTATTTAGATCCACTCAGAGAATCGAATCAAGGAGATTCCACAATAAAACATCATACATATACTCAGGATGCCAACTGAACCATAAAAAATAACCTTCTGCTGCGGACATGAACAAAAATCACTTTTTGACGCATATTTTATCCAAAAAACTTAACAACCGGATGGTCATTCTCCCAAAGTTTTAAGGAAAAATATTTCTAAGAAAAGTATGTGTCGAATTTCAGAACAACCGTGACTATATTCAGAGAGTTCGAAGTAAAAACAGTCGGAATCGTGCATTTTATTTCAGCATGTTTATGAAGATACATGTTAAATTTCTCCAACTTACATAACGATTTTCTCAAAAACGCTATGGTGATAAATTCTCAAAAAAAATTCAGGACTAGGAATTGGTAGGACTTTGATAGGAACTAGGCCGATCGGAGTTCGTTAAAGAAACTGCAAAAAACCTTCACAAGCATAGTCGGTTACTTCATTCTTGTCTACAGTTTAGTCAATTAACCGCCCGTTTTTTTTTTAAATAATTGACAAACTTCCGATGTCGGGGTTCGAACCCATAATCTCCCAGTCCCAAGTAGAGCGCCTTAAAAAGCGCGGCTACTTGGCCGCTTTCTAATACCTAGTTTGTCCAAACAATTTACAGTATTTCTGTATTTCATACTTTGCGCGTAGACAAATCATCAGAATACCTCTATAAATGTATTATAATAAGCACATTTACATTATAAATACCCACATTTTTTTGTTGTTTTAAATTTCATTTACCTTACGTCCTTACCTATATGTTTAGACTTTTAGAGTATAGTAATAACAATAAATTTTTTTTTTTAATTTAAAAAATATTCAAGAAACAATTTAAATAAGTATTATTATTATTATGAAATATAACATAAAATATGCGTGCTTTTATTATATGTGAATGATAACAGTTTCAATCATATTTGATGACATCAGCGACCATCATTATTCTGATTTTTGTTAAATTACATGTACGAGAATGAACTTTGTACAGTCGGTTACAAGATATGGCCATTAATATGGTTGTTAGAATATAGGCGGGATTTTAAATTCAAACTGAAATTAATGAGTAAACGAGTTAGAATTTTATTGATCTCAGAGGCAATAAAATTTAGGTGTGATCACATTTCCAATAATCGACATTCAAATAATATATCTTTCGAATAATATCCCTGTATACCTTCATATATTTTAAACTTTATATAACATTTATATTTTATTCATACACAAATATATTAAAAAGGTACATTTTATGCCCTAAATTGCCAGCCCAAATTTCCAGAGTATTCAATGTATTGTATGTATTGTATACTTTGTATAATAGTGACCATAAAAAAGAGTTGGTATATTAGTATATTGTTTTCAGAAAATGTTTTAATTAAAAAAAGAAAATAATAATAATTGGTAGGATACCCTGTTTTTACTCTATCTCACTTTCTACCTCTCACTCAGAGCTGAGTGAAGTCAAACTTTGCCCACCTATGTTTTAAATGATGGATATCACACCTAAATTGAGACCCTGAGAGGAATACAATTCGAATTAGTTTACTAATTTCAATTCAAAATTTTTTAAATTTTCCAATAGGGATCTTTTTTAAATCCTTCAAAGAATAGCTTCCAGAACTTAAAAATTATCGGAGTTATCCAGATTGGAAAAATTTTTTACTTAGCAAAAGCATGGTTAATGGAAATATTGGGGTAAAAATTTTTTGCCGACGGATTATTGTTTGTTGACGAAGTATTCAGTAAGTACGTGCATTTTTTCTTTTCTTAATATTCATATTTAATGGCTTAAAAAAATTTTTTGTTAAAGTGTCTGAATCAAGCTGCGCCGAATCACTCGTTTTCAATACCTATTTTCATCTCTCAATTAAACTTATAAATATTAGTGGTACAGTTTCGGAAGTGAGGCGCTTTTTTTTAGGAAATTTCCTGCTCTTTAAGAATCTTTTATTCGATTTCCGATATCTACAATTGTTTTTGAGATATTTGCAAAAAACAAAACCCCTTTTTTTTTACTAAATTGTTTATAACTTTTGCAATTATTTTACGTAGGACTTCAACTTTTTCAAAAACTTTCTAGATGCAATTACAAATCGAATGACACCTCGGTCATAATTTTCAGAGAAGGAAAACGGAATTCGAATAGAAGGCACTTCTTTACTAGTCTATAAATACAAATATTTAATTTAACCTATAACCTTCCTCAATAAACAGGCTACCTTACGCAAAAAAAATTTTTCAAATTGGACGGGTAATTTCTGAGATAAGCGCGTTCAAACAGACGAAATCTTTCCATTAAATTCTTCTTTTTTTTTGATGATTCATGTTATTTTACAAGTAAATTTATACTTTTTTTAAATTTGGATAACGATTTCTTCGCTACGATTGAAACATTCTCATATTTTTCTTGTTAAAAGAATTAAATTTTAAAAGAATTTTAATTATTTCTGATAAATACCGAACTATTATATAATATTTATCCAAATATTAAAAAAAAAACATTTATATGAAATTCTTTATTGAAGATGATGATAAACTTGTAATGACAACTTGTACGACCATGGAGGTCATAGGTATAATATGCGAGTGTTATACATGAATTCTTTTCAAAAATTTATTCGTCAGATTATTTCATTGTCAAAATCATTAATATTTATTGTTAATAAATTATTCATAAAAAATATTTTAATCTCAGATTATAAAAAATATATAATTTATATATAAATTTTACTGAATTTAATGAATTTTTAATTAAATAATAATCAAAATTGCTATATGATTCTCAATTGATGATAATCTAGTAGAGAACTAAATTGTGTCGGCACAAATTGAATATAAGGTGGTGTCCAAAAGTTATGTGAATTTTTCTATGCTGATACCGACTCCAAAAATAACAATAATTGTACATATATATTTAAAAATTTTTTGCTTAGATGAACTAAAATTGGCACAAGAATATGCAATTATTTTTTTTTGCTTTTAAGTGCATTTTTTGTTATAGAATATTTGATTTTTGAAGTCGGGTTTCCATTTTGTCAAAATAGGTTTTATATTATATCCAGGTTTATCCATGGCCGGACTATCTTAACAACATTAATTTAATCTCTTCGCGCGGTACTTTCTCTAATTTATTTTTGTTGTAACATATAAATATATATATTAAAAAAAAAAAACTAATTTCTTTGATAATTGTCGAATAAATTATATCTACCTTCAGCTTGTTGTATTTATTATTTGTAAAACTTATAAATGATTAATTGTAAATAAAACTTATTTTGACAAAATGGAAACCCGACTTAACAAAAGAAGCACTAAAAAGTAAAAAAATAATTGCATATTCTTGTGCCAATTTTAGTTCACCAAAGCAAAAATTTTTAAATATATATGTACAATTATTGTTATTTTTGGAGGCGGTGTCAACATAGATAAATTCACATAACTTTTGGACACCGCCTCCAAAAATAACAATAATTGAACATATATATTTAAAAATTTTTGCTTTGGTGAACTAAAATTGGCACAAGAATATGCAATTATTTTTTTACTTTTTAGTGCTTCTTTTGTTAAGTCGGGTTTCCATTTTGTCAAAATAAGTTTTATTTCTCGCTTTTTAGTGACTTTGAAGTTCTATAACTGATTTTAATTGTCTAAATATGGGTAGACCTACTAAACGACCAACTAATTTTTAGTGAATTTTTTTATAACACTTTTTTTTTACCCGTTTTTTTTTTTTTTTTAAATTTTTAATGCATTTTTTTATATCAGATTTTCAGTTTTCTTTACAAGGAATTTGGTTTTTTTTTGTAAAATTTTTTTTTTTTGGGTTCGTTTTTTTTTTTAAGGAAAAATTTTTTTTGAAGTCGGTTTTTAAAAAAATTTTCTTATTTTCCCATTATGAATGAGTATACTTTTTCAAAAAAAAAAAAAAATTTCGCAGAAATCGGTTATCACATATAAAATGAGGATTTTCCTCGATTTTCCGGAGATCCCCTCATCAGAATGCGATTTGGTGACAATGGGACCAATCGGGAATCAAACCCTTTAAAACAAAAAAAAAAAATTCAAAATCGGTTCATAAATGCCGGAGTTCTGAGGTAACAAACATAAAAAAAAAAAAAAAAAAAAAAAAAAAAAAAAAAATACAGACGAATTGAGAACCATCCTCCTTTTTTGAAGTCGGGTTAATAAAACAATATTATTTGTATCTTATGTTGTTGTTATAAATTCAGTGCCATGTATACATTTGTACTCGTACAATTGAATATCACACACCCAACCCAACAAAATAATAAACTTGTCGCACCATGGAATTGATATAGTTTGTGTTGTGTGTCCCCCAACCCATACATACAGTTTATATGCCTACAGCCTTCAATATCATGGCCATAGCTCCTTATATAGGATATTGTGATTGTTTTACTTCAATTAGATATCATTTGCGATTTTTTTTTTTATTTCAATTATTTTACAGTGTCATTTTAGTGGATTTGAACCTTGAACCTTGAAACGAACCGTATAATCTAGGGAAAGGATAATTTCTCATTTAAAAACTACAGTTGTTCTTAAGGCACAGCTAAAAATTTCTAAGGGTTGGCAATGTTTTAAGTATTACGTACTTAAACGTGTGAATTTTATGAAACAAAAACGTTTTTTTTATATGAATTTAGATACCATCAACTCCAAGATGTGGCATTTACTAGCAAAATTGGATCGAATGCATTTGGTTTTCGAAATGTGCAGAACAAAAGTTTTTCGTTGCAAATTTACTAACCAGTTTTAATTCTAACGTTCGTTAACACTATTATTTTAATTCAAATAAATAAAATGTATAACTCAAAGAATATATTAAACCAATAGTTATCACAATGTTTAATTTATTAACATAGTTGTTACACAGGTTTAAATATTACTTTCCCATAAGGCTCTTCGTTACAAATTTAATTTTTATTCATTGAAAAATTTTTCAAATGGTCGACAAAACGTTTTGAATTACTGAAAGTGTCACCAAATTAGCAACATATCCTGAGACAATATAAGAGTAATTTTAATAAGACTGGTGTTAACAAGAGTAAATCGAACGAAAGCGAATTTTAACAAGAGTAATTTCAATAAAATTTATTATATTTTAATTTATTTTGTTTAATTTTGTATTTATGTTTATTTTTGTCTATTGATTTCGATTTTCTATCTATTTCTAATTGTCAAAGAGTAAATTACGACTAGATAATTTATACAGATGATGAATACTTTATAGTCGAAATGCGTATTTGTAATACAAAAACTGATCTAGGTATTGGGGCGAATTAAAAATAATATATTAACATAGATCTTACGTATATCTCCATAAATTCAACCATAATTATCATCGATTATTTAAATCAAATACTATAAATATGAACTTTGAAGAATAATAAAACAAAAACCTTTCATTCCAAAAAGAGAGTACCTTGACAAAATCAATTATTTCTAATAAATTTAATACGAAAAAAAACACACCCAAACAATTCAAAATTACCTTCGTAAAATCACGGACATCATTACAATTATAAAAATTACGACATCATATCTCACAATAATATTCAATATATTACTCTTATAGTGATTATTGTGAATCATTAAATTTAATTTTTAATATAGTAACCTTCTTCTCAATAAAAATAAATAATTAAAGGTAAAAAAAAAAATACAAATTGTACATATATTATGATTATTAGCTGTGATTGATTCATTATTTGTGTATTGATGAATGTATATAATATATATTTTCTATTCATAGTATTCCAATCTAACGATATCATCATTAAATACTGATATGAAAATTAACTCGTCAACCAGAAATCGAACCTCGGGTCTCTGGATATCTAGTCCAGCGTGCTTCCGCTACACCAAAGACGACTGTGACGTAATAGCCAACTTTTTCATATCATTCTTATTTTTTATTTTGACAGTATTATTTCTGTCGAAGTTATTATTCATATATATTTGTGTATACTTAAGCGTCAACCATACGATGTTTGTCCACATTCCATTTCGGTTACGTAAGACAATACGATATCATCATTGTATATTTATATCCATCTCACTGTTTTTTATTTAAGGATGTTCCAGCATACCACCACTATTCGACAGATTTTGCTCATTTTTTTTCACAGGCTAAAAATAACGATTTCTAATAAATCCCGAAGTTTCAGAATTTTTGAGCGTTTATTAGAAGCATGTAAAACTTCATGCCCGCAAAACTATTATCTGTAGTATTAGATAAAATACTCGACAGAATTTAAAAAAAAAATAGGAAAGTAAAGCTAAATATTGATTATAGAAATTTTAAAAAAAAATCGTGTGTTATCGTTTTGTTTTCGAAGTATAAAAGTTTAAAATTATTATTTTTCTTCAAAATAACATTATTTTGTATATGTGAACATGGTTTTTGTCTATGTGTTCTGTATGTGTGTTTATGTATTTGTGCTATAATTAAATCAAATCGGTTATTTGTCCTGATTATATACCACAGTACTGGAACGTCCTTCAGAATTTACGGAAATTTTTGTTTAACCTTTCTTGCTTGGTTTACGGCACGGGAAATGGTATGAATATAAAAAATCAACTATGACCTTCCAATGAATTAATAATTTTGAAGATAAAAATAAAAATATTATACATAATAATATATTAATTGATTAATTCATTATTAACAAGTATTTTTTGATAAATATAAATACGAATTTTTAATTTTTTTCCAATAATTATTTATACAAATATTTCACCTTGAAATCAATTTTTGTGTTGTTTTTTTAAATTCAGTGAAGAAGAAAAAAAAAGCAGATTTAAAAACACGAATATTATTGAAACAACAGATAATAATAATAATGATGAATTAATAGAAAAGAAATTAACATGAGAATACAATTAACAATTATATATTAATTAGTAAAGAAAAAATTAAGTTAAATTAAATGATTAATTTTTATTAAAATATCACATGGCCAATATTAATTGATGCGTTTTTTTTTTAGATGTGTGTTATTTTCATTTCAATTTTATTTAAGATATATATATATATATACATATATATATATATATATATATATATAGAGTGTCCCATAAGTAGTCAAGTTCCGTAAGAGGGTAGGTAGAGGATACTATTTTGGAATGAAAATTCCTGAGACATTTTTTAACAGACGCACAGTTAATTTTTATCAGTTGCATAACAACTATAACTTCCCTCTATTATCACGGTTGCTTTGAATGTTAACAACCATGGTTATTTACATATTAAAAATAACATTTCATAAATCAAATCAATAAAGATCAATTATATCTTTCACATATATTTATTATTTATTTAAATAATAATTATTTAATATAACTATCATCTACCTTTACAAATTAATTATTTATTAATTAAGGAAACAAAGTTGAAACCAGAGTTGCAAAAAGTGCATTTTTCTTATAATTATTTTTAGTTAATTATTTGATAATAATAAATTTTGAACAATTTTATTACAACAAATTTTGAAATGAAATCCCATCCCAGCGAACAATCTTAATAAAACTGACACTTTCTTTCATCGACCTCCTTAAATCTTGACATCATTAATTAAAGAACGTACGTTTTTTTATTTTTTTAAATATATATTTAGTGACTTGGCAAGCACGCCCCATTTTGCCAAAAGAAACAATAAAAAAAAAAAAAAAACGTGAACAACAACGATTAATGAATGCTTTTAAATGAGCATCCATCGATCCACTCAAATGCATGTCAAATGTTATATTCTCCATTTTTCATAATGATGTAACAATATAAATATCTCTGTCAAAAACAACATTACACGCATAATATAATTCTTTATTATATTAGCATCAAAAGTTGATGTTAGTTTTCTAAAATTTTATAATTAAAGACATTCATGCACTACGTCATGCACTAAAGTCAAATGATTTATAACCTTTTTAGCGAATTTCCTGAAAGGAAATAGAGCTATTGGTCTCGTACCGACTTCAAAATTTTGCAAAAATTTCTTCAAATGTCAATCGATCCTACCTAGTAGATGTTGACAATCACCATCTGTAAAATTTATATATATATACATCTATATATATATGTGTGTCTGTAATCGCCCTGGCGGTCACAATTTTAATCTGATTGATATGAAATTTGGTATTTGAAGTTCGTTAATGGGTAAAATCGGACAAGGGGAAAGGGGGGTTTAGAGAGAGGGGATCACAAAATTTGACATATATCCCATAATATTCGAAAAATCGAAAAATTTATAAGAAGTAAAGTTGTAGGTATTAAGTTTTGCTACAAGTTTGTTTCTTATAATTTTTTCTGTTACACTAATATTAACAGAAATATTGACGGTGTAGCGGTATCGCTTCTTCAATATTATTATAATAATTTAATAATGAAGAAGCGATAGCGCTACATAGAGGTAAATGATTGATATAATGAATAATTATTATTTAAATAAATAATAAATATATGTTAAAGATATAATTGATCTTTATTAAATTGATTTATGACATATTATATATATTTATATGTAAATTATCAAAGTTGTTAACATTCAAAGCAACCGTGATAATAGGAGGAAGTTATAGTTGTAAAGCAACAGATAAAAATGATAAACAATATTATTATAATAATTTAATAATGAAGAAGCGATACCGCTACAACGGCTTAAGATTGAAAATTAAATTCCTCAATATCTCTGTACACATTAGAGTTTGAGCAAAAATGATAAGGTGATGAATTGTAGCAAACTTGATTTTCTACAACTTTATTCTTTATGTATTTTTTGATTGTTCTAATTTAAAGAGAGATATTTTATATTTTGTGTTTTCTTCTTTCTTTAGGCCCCCCTTTTCTCTTGATGTATGTCATTTATTAATAAAATAGGCCTTGCCAATACTAAAATCATATATGACATTTCATTTTGATCAGACTACAATTGTGACGGCTAGAAAGTGATTTATGTATTCAAAGATGAACAACTTTAATGAACAACTTTTAACCGAAGCATTTTTTCGAAAACCGAATCAATAAGGCACAAATCAATTACAAATTTTACAAAACTAACATCAACTTGTGTGGGTCATAGTACAAGTAAGTAACTGATAGCTGAGAGTAGTTGTATCGTATGATGATGGTAAAAGTATTTATATTTTATTGAAAGTATATATAAATGAACAACAAATTTCTTTTATAAAATTTATTTAAATATTCTGGAGCTATTGGACCAATAGATAGTCGGTGTTTAGTATGCAGAATCTGGTGAGTGAGTTATATATATATATATATATATATATATATATATATACATCACACAGCATACAAAACAACATTTATATTATGAACAGACCGACCGTCTCTCTAACAAAAAGTAGTCCACTATTGGATGTTATTGGAAAATGGGAGGATCATGGAAGGAAGTGGAGGCGTGTGCTATTATGCACCTGGTTCGATTCACCTTATATATATTTACATATATATAATTGTTACGTTTTAGGGCGTAATCGGGAGTACACACGCACTAGGAGTATACACGCATTAATCAGAATTTTTTGGATTCCAACAATGGAAGTTGACAACAATCAAGTAATTGTACTAATCAATATTTTCATAAATAAACAATAATTGAAGAAAAACACTTTCAACAATATTCGCGTATACAACAATATACCAACCGCTTTATCGTTCATGAAGAATATATCTTGTTTTCAATCAGCCGTCGGATTCTCTAATAACCCAATGGATCTTACTAGAACGACATTTACGTTTCGTCCAGTTCTCAAAAGCATTCGTAACAGTATTATAAGTTCAAAGCAAAAATTTTGTAAATTCAATAAACATAATTTGAAAAAAAAAAATGTCTCAAAAAAAAAGTATTTATTTATCCGCTATCAACGAATTTTTTTTTTTTTTTGAAACTCACTAGTTTTGGGTCATATTTTTCATTTCTAGTTATAAAATTTTGCTAGCTTTCACCCTTTTCCCGGGAGTAGGAAGTTGTAACCATGACTTCATACTCCTACGTCTGATGAGATATATGTTCTAGCAAAATATTATGAGGTAAATCGCTTTAATTAACAAGCAAAATGATCTCTCTCTATAGACAATCCAAAAGAAAATTGCACTCACAAACTTTTGTATACTCAATCCCGATCATGGCCTTTATCGCATTTATAAGATGTATCTTATAAAAAAAAAGCCATATCATACTTCGTTTCGTCTTTCATAATGGTTTGACATTGTAAACGTTAATAAGTGAATATTATAATAATTGGCGCCGTACACGTCTTATACATATGAGGCGGGGACGACATCATATACACAACAATCAGCTAAATATTTTAAAAATAAAAAAACAGAAAGTAGTTATTAATAATATACAGATTGAACCGAAATAAAGTTATTAATATTAAAAAAAAACAAACCATGAAATTAATATTATTCCATATATCACATCAGCCTAATGTAGTCCGGCCATCATTAGTATAGTCAAATCAGAAATAAATTTAAAACTTTATAAAACTAACATTTTTAGCGAATTTCCCCAAAGAAAATCAGCTATTGTCTTTGTACCAATGTTAAAATTTATATATATATATATATGTACATATATATATATATATATATATATATATATATATATATATATATATATATAAACATATATATGTACATATAAGTTTATGTATCTGTGGACTCTCTAGTGGTCACAGTTTTATTCCGATATTTCCCTTAATATTCGAAAAATCGAAAAATTTATAAGGAGTAAAGTAGTAGGTACTTTGTTTTATTATAATTTTGTTTCTTATCATTTTTCAGTAACACGGAGATTTAATAAATATTTACGATTAAAGATTGAAAGTTAAAATTGTAAATAACTCATTACACATTTTTCGATTGTTCCAATATTAATAAGAGAGATATTTTGTATTTTGTGTTTTTTCTATCTTTATGCTCCTCTTTCCCCTTGACGTATACCATTTATTAATAAAATTAATTAAATTGTGACTAGAGAGTGATTTATGTATTCCAAGGAAATACGCTAAATTGACGCAGCTCCTTCGTAACCCCTTTTTTATATATTAAAATTCCTAAAAGCAACCTCTGATAATATGAATTTAAATTATTTTGTGCCTTATTGATTAGGATTTCGGAAAAATTTTTCGAATAAAAGTTAGTATGGTTACAACGAACAACTTTTATCCGAAGCATTTTTTCAAAATGATAACTCAACTTTTGACGCCATTTATTCAATTAGTTTAATAAAATACTTTTAAAAACATTTAATCGCATAATATATAATTTGATTTGATCAGTAAAATTAATGAGCATGCGCAAAACATCTTTAATAGCGCCCAAATGCGTAAAAAACCCGAACAAAAATACGTGCTATATTATACCAACAAAAGTGAGAAAAAAGTTTATTTAATTGAACATTAAGTAAAATGTTTGAACATTGATAATATTCTTTGACATCAAATACTCGATAAAATAGAATAAATAGATAGACGCTAGTTTACACAAAAACAATTAACAATTATTAAATAATAAATATACAAATTAATAAAACATTTGAATCAAGATAGTGAGAAATCATATGCATTCCATTATCATAACATTTGGTAGCTCAAAGGCCGAGCTTTGATCTAGAATGCTAGAAATCATGAATTCGATTCCCATCCTAGATGTGTATGATTTTTCATATCAAAGAATGTGAGGAAATATATGTTCTCTCTCTCTCTACAAGGTATTTTTTTTTAATTTCTATTTTTTTAAATTTTTCTTATATAGGCTGCACTTGATGGTAATGGATTTTAAGATGGCTGCCAGTTATGGATGTATTCTAATTATTCTGAACTTTTAAATTAGCTAAAAAAATTTCAATTAACATATGAGGGAAGTAACTAAGTTTACTTTAAGTTTGAACACCTGGCTGCAGGTAACCGTAGCAGTAATAAGCAGCGCTGCCTGTTATTACAAGATTTGTCGTATCGTATACTATGTTATTTAACAAGCAAAATTCAACTAACACGTGAGGGATTTAATTATAAAAAAATCAATTTTTAATTAATTAATTAATGTTAATTGCAGCAGAACTACCCTGGCAGACATTACATTGCCAAATTGTATATATTGCAATAAGCGTTTTCAATAATATTTCAATCAATTAACAGATGAGGGAAGGTTTTCTACTGTCGGATCTTAGACCATAAGATGTTTTTTCCATCTTTGTCAATTAAAATATTCTAAGTATTGATTACAATAAAATCTATTATCATTTAACCGTAAATTTATATCGTGGCCGGACTACGTTTAACACATGCATGTTTAATTATTATAATATCAGCAAAAACCTGATTGCATATATGGAATATAATTTAATTAATATAAAGTAATATGCAAAATATATTAGAATTAATTAGATATTGAACACTGAGCACACTAATTTGACGCATACCAGGGTAGCCGGTCTATATATGGTTTTATTACATTGTCTGATTATTTCCAAGCTACAAGAAAAATACACTGATCAAACTAATTTGGATTAGATACTCATTGTTTCCTTCTTCTGAGAAAATTTGTTAAGTCTATGTGGCTCCTACAAGATTAACTTTTTATACCCGATATATATATATACATAATATACAGCTTGTTTTTTAAAATACACCCAATCTGGAATACTGTATAAAGTATCTATCGCTGTCTATATGCAGTGTACTATGATATGGTGTACTTTGTCACACTTAAACAATCAGTATTGTATTATAACATAAATAACTATTATATTATACTTATCACTGTCTAACTACAATCATTTATATATAGAGTTGCATCTTACTCGTGCATGTATACATCGTCGTTATTGTCCGTCGTCTGTCGTGTGAGTTGTAACACCATATCATGGCATATTATGCATAGACAGTGATAGTTGCACTACATAATGTTGCTATTGGGTCTATTTTAATTTACGTAGTGTATACCACGGTATATTAAGTTAAGTCCCGACTTTGTACCGGTTGTCTATCTGTCTGTCAACATGATAACTTAAAAACGAAAAGAGATAACGGGCTGAAATTTTATACCACCCCAGTGGCGAGGGGGGAGGGGTATGTATCTCAGAAACCGTATGAGATAGGAAATAAATTTAAGAACAAAAAATGTTCTTTTTTCTAAATAAACATTGCAATTGTTTTCATAAACTCAGTACATACTAGGTATTTAAACATTTAATTCAGTTAGTTGTTATTTTAACTGGTTTTTTTTTTACATTAGATTATTTTTGTATATGGTTCTGTTTTTTTTTTTTAAAATAATTATTTGCTACTAATTGCAACTTTATGAAACTGCATGTAAATAAATAGTAAATATTTGTTATGTGTGAATTAGCAACTGTTACTAAATTTGGCAACATAATACAAATGTCATAACATATTTAAACAAAATAAACATATATAATGATGGCGAGCTAATTATACAACAGAATTATAACAATATAAACTGTTGAAATTAATTGTATTCTTGTGGGTTTTAAATTTATCACATTTTTTGCAATAAAAAAAATAAAATGTATATAATTATATTATTTTTTACCGATTGCAACCAACGGTAGTAGCTTTGCAATATGAACGGTATTGTTTTCAATATTCAAAAAATTCGTTACGCAGGAGCTGCTTCAACTTAGCGAATTTTCTTAGAATACATAAATCACTTTCTAGCAGTCACAATTTTAATCTGATCACAATGAAAAGTCGTATATGATTTTAGTATTTGCAAGGCCAAAGGGGGGCATAAAGAAAGAAGAAAAAAATATAAAATATCTCTCTTAATATTAGAACAATCGAAAAATGCGTAAGGAATAAAGTTGTAGAAAATCATGTTTGCTACAATTCATCACCTTATCCATTTTTGCTCAAACTCGAATGTGTACAGAGGAATTTTATTTTCAATTTTAAACCGCCAATATTTCTGTAAATATTAGTGTAACAGAAAAAATGAAAAAAAACAAAATTACAGTAAAACTTAGTACCTGGAACTTTACTTCTTATAAATTTTTCGATTTTTCGATTATTAATGGAGATATGTCAAATTTTATGTTTTGTCGCAGCTGGTTAGTCGAATCCGCTATTTTACAAAACTACTAGTTGTTTTACATAACAACTCCGTTACGTAAAACAACGAAACGACGTTTAGCTGTTTTACATAATTACTGAACTTTAACACGTAATATTGCTTAAACGTTGTGCATTTATCAATGCAGCGGGTTAACGATTAGACGTTATGTAAAACAGCGTGAAATAAAACGTCAGATTGTAGATTTTAGTTTATATCATTATTATTATTATTAATACTACTATTTATATTACTTAGCAGTCTATATGGTTTAAGTCTTAAATTCATAGCTTAGAATTATTGTAAACGAGCTAATGGAATGTCCATTACTAAAGGTCCCTTTTCCTAACAAGTTCTATATATTTTAGATATAATGTCAAAAATTATTGAAATTAAATAAGGTAACTATTACAACTGAGTACTACAATCTTTCACTTCATCGGTCATACGCCGAGTTGGTCGGGGTTTGCGTGTTTTTGGACCCCGCACTTAAAGGCATTCTATATATTTCCCTATATCAAAACGCTTATTGTGACTACAGATAAGCTATTCTGCATTACGTCTAAACGTGGGTAGCAGTTTTGTAAAACGTATCGCAATGACAATCCAGCTGAACGTCGTTCAATTGTTTCACATAACGGAGTTGTTGGTACAACAACTAGCGGTTTTGTAAAACAGAGGATTCGACATTCCATCTACGACATATACATTGTCGTTAGATTTAGTTTTTGTATTGGTCAGTGGCGTTACCACTGTAAAAAGTTTCGCATATACTAATAAAACTACAAGTTTATGCTTTAATTAAATTATTGTTCGTCATAAGACAATGCAAAACTCTATAAACTCTATAAAAATTAACTATAATAAACAGCAGCAGTTCGTGACATCAAAATTCATTTTTCAATGGTGCACAAATTAACAAAATAAATCCATTAAAAAAAAATCACAAATATAACATCAGACACCAACAATATCACATTTATTAACCCGACTTCAAAAAGGAAGATGGTTCTCAATTCGTCTGTATTTTTTTTTTTTTTTATGTGTGTCACCTCAGAACTCCGTCACTATTAAACCGATTTTGAATTTTTTTTGTTATAAAGGGTTTGGTTTCCCATTGGTCCCATTGGCACCAAATCGCATTCTGATGTTCTGATGAGGGGATCCCCGGGAAATCGAGGAAAATCCTCAATTTATATGTGATAACCGATTCTGGCGAAATTTTTTTTTTTAAAAGGTATACTCATTCATAATGGGAAAATAAGAAATTTTTTTTAAAAACCGACTTAAAAAAAATTTTTTACAAAAAAAAACCGACCCCAAAAAAAAAATTTTTGCAAAACAAAAAACAAAATGCATGTAAAAAAAACTGAAAATCTGTTATGCACTAAACATTAAAATTCTAAAATGCACTAAAAATTAAAAAAAAAAAAAAAAACGTGTTTAGTTGGTCTACCTATATTTAGACAAATAAAATAACTTATAGAACTTCAAAGTCACTAAAAAGTGAGAAATAAACCATATTTTGACAAAATGGAAACCCGATTTCAAAAATCAAATATTCTATAACAAAAAATGCACTAAAAAGTAAAAAATAATTGCATATTCTTGTGCCAATTTTAGTTCACTTAAGCAAAAATTTTTTAATATATATGTACAATTATTGTTATTTTTGGAGTCGGTGTCAGCATAGAGAAACATTTGGACACCGCCTCCAAAAATAACAATAATTGTACATATATATTTAAAAATTTTTGCTTAGGTGAACTAAAATTGGCACAAGAATATGCAATTATTTTTTACTTTTTAGTGCATTTTTTGTTATAGAATATTTGATTTTTGAAGTCGGGTTTCCATTTTGTCAAAATAAGGTTTATATTATATAATATGCAAAAGAATAATGTCTCCATTACTATCTATATTATTTTTATTATTTATTTTTTTAAATAATACATAATATAAATGCACATATTTATTTATTTAAATAATATTATTAAAAAATATAAAATTTAAGAAAATAAAAGAGTTATTGTTGCTCTTGACCTAAATGTGTTTGAAATTAAAAAAAAAAAAAAAAAAGATTATTATTAACTATTTATTATATATATGACATTAACATTCCGGTAAGATTTGTCATTAAAAAACAGATTCTAGAAACAAAAATAATCATATGGTATTAGCATTTTATTCATCTGTAAATAAATACCCAGTAATAATGATCAATTAGGTACTAATCAATTTTAATGAATATCAATATCATGTGACACGTCAAGTAGCAAAGAGGTATCAAACCAAATATAAAGATTATTAAAATAATCAAAGAGAACTTTGCGGTTTTGTGAAATTAAATTTCAAATTTTGCCCCAATTCCTTGAACAATTATTTGTATTTTATATATAGGTATTTCGACTACAAGGTAGCCATCATCAGTACGAATTAGATAATCGTAACTATATCTCTGGGTTATGGGAGTCAGAGATATGTTGCTCGTTGCTAATTTGGAGCGTGTCTCACAAGGATTCATAAAATAGTTATGGTCTGATAGCTAATTCATACTGATGATGACTACTTTGTAGCGCGAAATACGTATTTATAAAATAGAAATAATTGTTCTAGGAATTGGGGCAAAAGTTAAAATTTAATATCAAACTTATATCAAGAATATTTTATTGAATACACACTGATAGAAGGAATTTCTGTCCACAAGAAAAAATATTTTCTTTAAAACATTTGCTTCAATAAAGAAACCCTTGTTTTGATTCAAGACTACACAGTCCAACCAAAAACATGTGTTTAGTTAAGCGAAGAAACTAAGTTCGTTAGTCTTGGGCTAAGAGAGTCTTTTTTGGCCAAATACTCTTGTAATTCTTTAGTCAAGAAAATGAAAAAATTTTTCGTATTAAAATAAAATTCAGGAAGAGAAAGTTTATGCAGCTTCTTTAACTGAAGTATATATATTTAACTGAAATATATTTAACTGAAGTAAATCATTACTTCTTTAAAAAGTTTCATTTGTTTGGAAAAATTAAAGACTAAAGACCAAATTAAAGACCTTATTTTTCTCCAAGACTGCAATCTTATCTGTGAAAATCCATAGATAATTCGTCCCTTCGCAGCGGTTTAAATAAAAAATTATTTAGTTTTCTCCGATATGAATAGTTTAGGCAAATTATTCGGAATTTCCTAAAATCTAATTCTAAAATCTAAACTAAAGCTAAATCATCAAAAAATTTACAAGCGGTAAATGTAAAAGATCAAAAGATTTATATTTTATAATTTAAATAACATTTATATTTTATATATACCCAAATATATTAAAAAGGTACATTTTACCCCAAATTCCAGAGTATGTATTCAATGTATTGTATGTATTGTATACTTTGAATAATAGTGACCATAAAAAATAGTTGGTATTATTATATTTTTTTCAGAAAATGTTTTAATTAAAAAAAGAAAATAATAATAATTGGTAAGTACCCTATCTTTACTCTATCTCTCTTCCTACCTCTCACTCAGAGCTGAGTACAGTCCAGGTCTGCCCACCTATGGACTATACATAAATATTCACAATATGATGAGATAAGATTGTGATGCCCCTAATAATTGAATACACAAAAACATTATTACATATATCAAATGACAACTATTATATATTTGTACGAAATATTTACCTACATGAAAAATGATTTCTTAATATTTTATTAATTAGTAATATTTAGGTATGTTGAATAATTTTTTTCTGCTTATAAAACTGTGTAAATAAAACTTTATATAATACTCTTAAAAAAATAATATATAATACTAAAAATGTATATATATATATATATATATATAAACAAACATAAATTACATATCAATATTACATTAAAAAAAAGTATATAATGTTTATTTTGAAATTTTTTAGTTTATTTTACACACCGTCTTAGGTATTGCTAATTAATTCAAATATTATTACAATTTATAAGAATTTATACAGCTTGCGGCAAGGTAGTATTTCATTGGAAACAGATTTGTCATTTAAAACGGTCGTAAATATTCAATTCAGATATCTTGAAATGGTAAAAAGCTTTGAGTTATTAAGAATAACTATAATATTGAAAATAGGTTTTGAAAACTTTTTTGGTCATATAGTTTGTTGAATAAGAATATGATTTTAAAAAAATCGTTACGCAGGAGCTGCTTCAACTTCAGCGAATTTCCTTTGAATACATAAATCACTTTCTAGCTGTCAAAATTTTAGTCTGATCAAAATGAAACGTCGTATATATGATTTTAGTATTTGTATAGCCAATTTTATTAATAAATGATATACGTTAAGGGGAAAGGGGGCATAAAGAAAGAAGAAAACACAAAATATAAAATATCTCACTTAATATTAGAACAATCGAATAATACGTTAGGAATAAAGTTGTAGAAAATCATGTTTACTACAATTCATCACTTTATCATTTTTGCTCAAACTCTAATGTGTACAGAGATATTAAGGAATTTAATTTTCAATCTTAAACCGTCAATATTTCTGTAAATATTAGTTTAACAGAATAAATGATAAGAAACAAAATTACAGTAAAACTTAATACCTACAACTTTACTTCTTATAAATTTTTTTATTTTTCGAATATTAAGGGAGATATGTCAAATTTTGTGTTTCCCCCTCCCTTTAACCCCCCCTCCCTTTCCCCTTGTCCGATTTTACCTATTAACGAACTTGACCTTTTGAATACCAAAAGCGCTTCAAATACCAAATTTCATTCCAATCAGATTAACATTGTGACGCTAGAGCGATTTGATATATATATATTATATATATATATATATATAAATTTTACAGATGGTGATTTTTCGACTTCTACTATGTAGGATCGATGGACATTTGAAGTCCAATAGCTCTATTTCCTTTCAGGAAATTCGCTAAAAAAAAAAAAGCCGCGCGGAACCCTATTTTCAACATTAAACAAAAAGTATTAACAATAGAGATCAAGTTCCGGGAGTCAACATTTTTTTTCGGAAATTACCTCTTCTTTAAGAATCTGTTTGTAAAATTCCTCTAGTATCAATAGTTTTTTGAGTAATTTTCAAAAAAGTAGACCCCTTTTCTTTGGAATCTTTAATTGTTTATAACTTTTGCAATTGTTTATGTGTGGGTTTGAAATTTTTGCACATTTTTCTAGACGTCATAACGAGTTCAACGAGCTGTTGCACGTATTTTAATTCGCAGTAGCAAAAATTAACACGTTTTTTAATAACTTTTTGACTAGACTATTCTTGGAATATCACTGTGTAATGTTGTAATCCAATCGAACTAACTATTATAAATTATAAATTATATTAATCAATTAATCAAAAAAACTAATAAACAAATAATGAAATAATGGGTGCACCTCCTGTATATAATATTGTACTAAGCGTCCAACATGTGTTTTTGAATTATTATTATTATTATAAATGAGTTATTTGTTTGTTAGTTTTAGAAATCGAAAATTATTTGTTCAAAAAATACAAAATATCCATAAACTAATAAATATAATTAATGCAATCAATTATTTAATTATCAATAATAATCAATAATAATATTTCGTGCGTGTTTAATTTGATTTTTTACATTTTAATTAACAAGAACTTTTATTATAGAAATTAATCATTTTTTATTTTTTTATGGCCCGTAGAGATTAAAAAATTACCATATTTAAGTCTACTTTTGTACTATGAACCATTATAGTAGCTGCGATCATTTTACATAATTTTATAGTTGATTTGTGCCTTACTCATTCGGAATTTACGAAAATGTTTCGAATAAAAGTTGTTCATATATTTGGAAGGAACAACTTTTATAACAAACATTTTTTCAAAAACTGGGTAAAGACAGCACTAATCAATTATAAAATTTTTTTTTAAAGTATACGCTCTTTTATTAATCTGCATATACCTATAAAACAAAAAATATTGCCTCGAGGACGTTGGGTCGGTTAAACAAATGTCTATCCCAGTGATTCTCAACCATTGTGCCGCGGCACTTTTGTGTAACGCTAAATTCTTAAAGTGTGCCGCCAAATTTTAGAAATGTATATAGTAAAGTATTAATCAACATAAAAACGAAAAAAAAATCGAGACTGTTGAATGTAGAAGACAATATGAGAGTAGCATTGTCATTTATACGACCAAATATAAATGAAATTATCAAAAAACATCAAACTCAAATTTGTCATTAAAAGTATTCTTATTATTAACTTGTAATGAATCCTTTAATAAACGTACTGTTGTTTTTGTAGTACATATTATTCAACTATTTTACACAGTGTATTGTAGGTAAGGAAACAACTTTTAAACTTTTTCTTTGTGTGCCGTCTAATTTTGAAATCGTTAAAAGTGTGCCGCGACAAAAAAAAGGTTGAGAATCTGGACTCTATCCTATCGTTTTACTACTTTGGAAACGTTGTATTCAATCATATACGATAGATGACGTTCATATAAGTTCATAAGTATTCTATTGACTTATAAAAGTTACGTCTCTTTTTTATGCCGGCAGCACACACTCGGCGAGAGCACTTGTCTCGCGTCATCACTAGTTCATATATTTTCAGAATTCTTTGTGATTAAAAATATACTGTAAATGGTGGAAAAATACTATCGGACAACCTAGATATATCTATTACTGAAAATGTAGACGAAATTTGATGGGTCAAATCAAAAGTTTAAGTATTGTGTAAGAAATAATTAATAATGATTTATAGATTATTTTAGTAACCTTTTAAAAAGTAACAGATCAATCATTTTTTTATAATATATATATTTCATGAAATCATGAAATATTTGTATGTATAGATCTATTGAATTGGGCTTCTTTCTACAAATGATTAGTTTTAATTTAATATTAAGTCTACTGTGTTCAATATAATTTTTTATTTAAAATACTTTATTAAGTAATAAATACATTATCCACAAAAGAAATAAGAAAGTGTTGTAAAAGAAATCTGTATTTTTGATTGAAAATCGCAAAAAATGTAAACAAAAAAAAAACGTTCTTCACACCCAAATTCTATCTGATTTTAATAAACTTGGTATGTAAATAATCATTCTATATTTGGACATATTTTTATACCCGGTATATAATATATACCAAGGTATATTCAGTTTAGTTCCGACTTTGTATCAGTTGAAAATATTGCGCGTGGAGAAATAGTTTTGTTACAGGTGTTCATAAAATTACCTAATTAGTTCATTTTCGCAAGTCCGTCCGTCTGTCCGCCTGTGGACACGATAACTCAAAAACAAAACACTTGCTGAAATTTTGTGGAAAGGTCAAGTTCGTAAATGGACAAAATCGGACCATATTTCGACAAAATGGGCAGTACTGCCCATCTTTGAAACCGTAAGAGATAGAACAAAAATGTAAAGACAAAAAATATTCCTTTTTTTTTTTAAATAAACACCTTTTGTTATAAACTTTTTTACATAAATTCAGTAAAAGCAGGATATTTAAGCAATTAACTCAGTTAATTGTTATTTTCATTTGTTAAATATGAGGTTAAATTAACGATATTTTTCTTTTAAATTTTGAGAAATTAACATCATGAACCAAGTATTGGAAAAATAGTGATAGGTAGCGTAACTTCATCAGAAATAGAAATAACTATGAGCATAAAATAGTAGGTCTCAAAAAAAAGTGTGAACTTATGTACGCACATAAGAAGTTATACTTCTTTTTAAATAATTAAGACATAAAAGTTAAATAAAATGATATAATAAAAAAACTAGAATCGAAAAAATTATATATTGTATTTAAAACCAATGATTCTACATTTTATCATGGTAGCACAGAGCCACTTCCAGCGTCACTTCTTCCGTTCAAATAAGTATTCGAGAGATTGGCATTAAATCCATTATTTACATTAGAATCAGAATTAGTGAAATTTGTACAGATCAGGGCAGGTTTATCAATGAATACATTTAATGTACAAAGTTTACGAGTCCATACAAATGATATCATTGCTAATGTGGCTCATAATTATAATATACTTCTTTGAATCAGAAACACATGGAGTAATAATGATGAAGACATTCCTGTACCTAATTTCAACTGTATAATCAAATTTTAATGTTCTAATGGCTGGATATGATTGGACTGTGTAGCTTAAGTATACTACAGAAATAATTTTGTTTAGTTTTTCAAATATTTACACCATATTCGACTATATAAGAATATTAGATGAAGATTTCGATTAATTTTTCATATTATTGCATATCTCTTACTAATGAAATGTTTCTTCTGTTGAATATTGAGAAAGTCTGTAAAACTTACGGTTCAACTTATTTTGGAATGCATAAACATTTATAATTTCATCATGCAATAGTTATAGATATTGTTATTATGAAAATGATGAAACCGTACCGTATAACGGAAAACCAGATACTTAGTTGATTATAAAACATGAAAACACATGTAATTCTTTCGTAAACAAAATTTATGATAAATTTGATTAATGTAAAGAAAAAATTTAAAAAAAAAAAAATATTTACGTTTATAATTATTATCAATATTAAAAACAATAAATAAAAACATACTTTTTATTTAAATTATTTTATACCGAGTGTATATTATGATCGTTTACCTACAACGTTTACAAGTTGAAAAACATGTTACTTAGAATTTATGCAAATTAAAATCGGGTCGAGAGCTTTTACGATTCGCAGTAATGTTCGGAAAAATGTGTGAAGTTTCCTATTCGCATATATATACACAATTGCATAAATTATAAACAAGTAAAGATTTTAAAATAACTTTCTTTTTAAAAAACATTTTTTAAACAAGCGTTTTATAGTAAAACTAATTTTCTACAACTTTACTTCTTATGTGTTTTTCGATTTTTTCAATATTAAGAGAGATATACCAAATTTTGTGTTTCCCCCTCCCTTTAAATCCTCCTTTCCCCTTGTCAATTCTTGTCATGCTTACCATAAAAATGCATTGTCATTGTCACTGAACCAACATGTAAAAATTCAACTCCGTAGGATACAAGGAAGTGGTTCTAATTTAACTTGCAAAATTTGACCCGAATATACATACATACATACGTACGTTGCGAGTTAAATACAAGCTTGTAAAAAGGAGTCCTGTTTGTTGCAAATATTTTAAAAAGTAAATGCATTCGGTAAAAGTAAAATTTAAAAGAACCCAACGCAATAATATGAAACATGATAAGAACTACCCGTTATCTCCACCAAATTTATATGTAAAGAAAACCTTTCCTACACACCAACTTGGAAAACAGTCGATAATCTTTAAACGACTGAATAAATTTTTATCAAACATAGCTAACACCAACCGCAAGGATACCAGCTATCTAATAAAAAAAACCATATGCAGATCGGTCCACGCTTTTGAGAGCTACGATGCCACAGACACAAACAGGCTTCAAACTAATTACACCCCTCTTTTAAGTAACACAGGGTCTTCAAGTCACATTTTACAAATTTCACGGACGAAGATGCAACAGACACTACTAATATATAAAACCTATTTTGACAAAATGGAAACCCGACTTCTAAAATCAAATATTCTATAACAAAAGATGCACTAAAAAGTAAAAAAATAATTGCATATTCTTGTGCCAATTTTAGTCCACCAAAGCAAAAAATTTTAAATATATATGTACAATTATTGTTATTTTTGGAGGCGGTGTCACCATAGAGAAATTCACATAACTTTTGGACACCGCCTCCAAAAATAACAATAATTGTACATATATATTTAAAATTTTTTGCTTTGGTGAACTAAAATTGGCACAAGAATATGCAATTATTTTTTTACTTTTTAGTGCATCTTTTGTTATAGAATATTTGATTTTGGAAGTCGGGTTTCCATTTTGTCAAAATAGGTTTTATTTCTCGCTTTTTAGTGACTTTGAAGTTCTATAACTGATTTTATTTGTCTAAATTTGGGTAGACCTACTAAACGACCAACTAACTTTTAGTGAATTTTTTTATAACACTTTTTGTTTTATCCGTTTTTTTTTTATAATTTTTAGTGCAATTTTTTATAACAGATTTTCAGTTTTTTTTTACAAGGAATTTGGTTTTTTTTTGTAAAGTTTTTTTTTTTTGGGGTCGGTTTTTTTTTTTGGAAAAATTTTTTTTGAAGTCGGTTTTTAAAAAAATTTTCTTATTTTCCCATTATGAATGAGTATACCTTTCCAAAAAAAAAAAAAAAAATCGCAGAAATCGGTTATCACATATAAAATCAGGATTTTTCTCGATTTCCCGGAGATCCCCTAATCAGAATGCGATTTGGTGACAATGGGACCAATGGGAAACCAAACCCTTTAAAACAAAAAAAAAAATTCAAAATCGGTTCATAAATGACGGTGTTCTGAGGGGACACACATTAAAAAAAAAAAAAAAAAAAATACAGACGAATTGAGAACCATCCTCCTTTTTTGAAGTCGGGTTAAAAATATATTTTAAACGAAACAATCGGTATATAATAAGTAGTTAATTACAACACACATTTTCCAGATAATCAACATCTCTGGTCTGTGTATATTTTTTCTTTTCAAAATACAAAAAAACAAACACAACAACAACATTACATTTATACCTACATAGGTAGTGTATTGTACCTACTTAGAACTGTTGTCATTATTATTAATATTACAGTACATATAAGTTCTACACAAAGTTATTTAACATATGTAAGAAGTTTGATACTTGCATATTATTTAAATGAAAAGTTTCGTAAATATTTAGATATACGATATGAAACACAGTGGTTTCTACAAACTTTCCGTGAATGCATCATAAATAGGGACCGGTGGAGCACACTTAATGAACACTTATATTACACTTTTCATATGTAAATATATATTATAACAAGTGAAAATTCCTAGTTCGATTCCGGGTTGACGAGTTAATTTTTTCATATCAGTATTTAATTTAATTAAAAATTCAATGACAATGAAATTTGTCGGAGTATACGCTAAAGTCTTCTACAGTTTGTCATACGTAACCGAAAGGAATTTGGACAAACATCGTTATGTTGACGCGAAAGTATACACAAATAAACAAATATTAAATAATAGTTAAGTGCTTAAATATCTGGTATATATTGAATTTATGGAAAAAAATTTGAAACAAAAGTTGTTTGTATTTGAAAAAGGATCATTTTTTGTCTTTAAAGTTGTGTACTATCTCTTAAGGTATCAAAGATAGGCAGTTTTGCCCATTTTGCCCAAACATGGTCCGATTTTGCCCATTTGACGAACGTGGCCTTACTTTTTAGTTCTATAACACACACACAAAATTTGATATATTTAACAAACGGTTTACGGTTTCAAAGACCCCTTCTCTAGCAGAGCTATGCCCCACTTCCCATCTAGTGAAGGGTGGCATACACCTATTTGACAGGTACCTCGATTTGACCCATTCACGAACTTATAGTCACTTTTTAACTCAAAATGCATATCTACCATTTTTGATTAATACTTATAATTTCGCCTACGATGTAACATTATTGTAAACCACACTGTTTCGTAACAATCTATCAAATAAATAATAAATAAACAAACATACATACACACATATTTTTGTACATTTTATATATCAAATATAAAAATTGAAAATAATTAAAAACATTATATAAATAATTTCAATATAATAAGAATAATAAAAACTAGTATTTTCTTTTGCTGCATATGTGTAGGTACTTTAAGAGTCTCATCACATTTCTTTTATGCTATCGCCAGGGTTTCTCAAACTATATTCCGCGTAACATCAGCATTTTGCGGTAATTTAATAACTATTTCGCCAAAAAAATGTATAATAACCGCACAAGTAACCGAGCGGTCTGAGGTGTTATGTCTACTTGGAACGGGGAGGTTATGGGTTCGAATCCCGATATTGGCAGTTTGTCAATTATTATGAAAAATAAAAAGGGGCGATTAATTGACTAAACTGTCGTCGTATGGACAAGAACGAAGTAACCGGCTATGCTTGAGAAGGTGCAGTTTCCTTCACGAACTCCAGATGAATATCTACTTAGTTTCTACCAGTCAGCTGCAGCCGCAGATCCTACCAACTCCTAGTCTACAAACAAAAATTCCTTCCACTCCACTCATATCCTCACATCCTTAGGCATCTCAACGGACCTTATCGTCGAAGTGTAGCCCGTCCAGGGCAGCCGCCACAATCTAAGCAATTTTCATTGACATTTTGACAATACTTATTTGACGGATGTAAATTTCACAAGTGACCGCTGTTGGCGCCACAAAACGTCACGAGACGATTTAGACGACACAATTAATTACCAATAACATTATACACATTCCATCCGGTTTATGTTCTTATGAAATAATCCTTATATGGTTGTCATTATGGCTGATATATTCTTCATATAAATCAGATTAATAGCAATTGGAGTGAATATACGTGTTATGTGTCTTCTAACACACCGACTTCTAAATATTGGAGGAAAGAAGTCTGCGAGAATAACACTTAATTCACTTAGTCTGTTTTATTGATTAAAATTTAATCAAATTTGTTTCTATAATATACTTTTTAAATATAAATGTTTTCCCTTTTTCGGCATTTTGTAAATACTCAGATAACGAATGTAAATTTCTTAATTGACAGCTGATGGCGCCACAGCTGATGTGACTTGCGCTTAATACAATTAATTATCAATAATAGACATAGATATACTTATAGTGTGCTATTATAGTTTATAGTTACTATGGAAACGACAACCAAAGTTCACATTTCAAAATTGAAACAAAATAATTTTATAATTTGTTTTTTAGAAGTATTGTTTCTCTATTCTTTCACGGGGTATAGCTATATAAATGCATTTTTAGCGAATTTCCTGAAAGGAAATAGAGCTATTGGTCCCGTACCGAAGTCAAAATTTCGCAAAAATTTCTTCAAATGTCCATCGATCCTACCTAGTAGATGTCAAAAATCACCATCTGTAAAATTTATATATATATATATCTATGGACACATATATATATATATATATATATATATATATATATATATATATATATATATATATATATATATATATATATGTGTGTCTGTAATCAGTCTGGCGGTCACAGTTTTCATTTTATCGGAATAAAATTTGATATTTGAGGCGCTTTTGGTATTCAAAAGGTCAAGTTCGTTAATAGGTAAAATCGAACAAGTGGAAAGGGGGGTTTAGAGGGAGGGGGAAACACAAAATTTGACATATCTCCCTTAATATTAGAAAAATCGAAAAATTTATAAGAAATAAAGTTGTAGGTATTAAGTTTTACTGTAATTTTGTTTCTTATCATTTTTTCTGTTACACTAATATTTACAGAAATATTGACGGTTTAAGATTGAAAATTAAATTCCTCACTATCTCTGTACACATTAGAGTTTGAGCAAAAATGATAAGGTGATGAATTGTAGCAAACTTGATTTTCTTCAAACTTTATTCCTTACGCATTTTTTGATTGTTCTAATATTAAGAGAGATATTTTATATTTTGTGTTTTCTTCTTTCTTTATGCCCCCATTTCCCCTTCACGTATGACATTTATTAATAAAATTGGCCTTGCAAATACTAAAATCAGATACGACATTTCATTTTGATCAGACTAAAATTGTGACCGCTAGAGAGTGATTTATGTATTTTAAGGAAATTCGCTAAGTTGAAGCAGCTCCTGCGTAACGAATTTTATATAAATGCGGACGAAGTCACAGGAAACCCGCTAATATATATATATATATATATATATATATATATATATATATATATATATATATATATATATATAAATCAGATGGAATAAGCAACTTTAATATACGTATTAAACTGTTAAGTGTTCAGCATACCGACGTCTTAAATTCGGATGAAAAGACCCCTGCGGGAATAACCCTTAATTCACAAGTCTTAGTTGCATATAGGCTATATAAATTAAATAATTTATTTTGTATAAATATAAGTATTAAAATTCGAGGATTCTCAAAGTTTTCCACCAGAGAAAATGTTTGGGAACCCCTGTGTTTATCCTACGTATAACATGATGTTATAAAAAGTTATTCACTGCAATGTAAGTTATTTCTATTTGAAAAAAAATTTCACTATTCATACAGTCGTTTATTAAAAAATTAATAATAGTAATAATAATTTTATTAATTGAATTTATAAATCAATATTACACACAAAAACAAAATTGTGAAAAATTTCTATTAATTAATCATAAAACTAGTGGCAAAGGTAGGTAAATTGATAGCTACTACATATTATTATGTTCATTTCATAATCGTTTGCCGTTAATTTTCAAGCCTCATAAAGTACCATTTTAAAGTCAGTGGTATAATTGCACATACAAAATTTGCATTTTCATTTAGCGTGTATTTTATTAATTAGTAGAAAATAATACATGATTTCTTGTTAAATTCTCTACGTTGAACAAACCAGTCCAAGTGGGTTCGAAACCTGACATCGGCAGTTTGTCAATTATTAAGAAAAAAAAGGGGCGGTTTATTGACTAAACTGTCGGTGTATGGATAAAAATGAAGTAACCGGCTATGCTTGAGAAGGTTTTCTGCAGTTTCCTTCACGAACTCCAGATGAATATCGGCATAGTCGCAATCATAGTCCGCATATCCTACCAATTCCTAGCCAATACACAAAATTTCTACGGTTACGTAACAAATCACCCGACGACATTTCACCCTCGACAATTCACCCACGACATTTCACCCACAAATCAATTCACCCGCGACAATTCACCCACGACATTTCACCCACAAACCTGTTTACCCGCAATAATTCACCCGCACATTAACTTACCAACGACAGTACACCCTCAATGAAAATTGTATTAAATCTGTAATAATAAAAATTTAAAAAAAATATTGAAATATTGACTTTTTACAAGTTCTTCATACGCTAAAATTACATTGTCAACAGGGACAAATGCAATGGCCATAAGCATTCTGATATTTTCAGAGAAACATATCAAATTATTATATCGACCTTGTAATCCCTCACTCTGGACATGTCGCCAAATGCATTGCGTATAATGAAATAAACAGCCACTTATATGCACCCCGGGAAATACATCTTCAAATGCATTTATATAAGCTAACTCAAAATCGATAAGCATACGCCGCAATCTTATTGTATTGGAAAGCAATTCCTTTAATTTCCGTAGAATGCCAATATAAACTAACCCAACCCAACCCAACTTTTTTTTAATTATCAAATTTTCACAAACGGAGGTAATCGTGTTGCGACCTTTTATCATAAATTTTTTTAAAGGGTGTATTTCCGCTGGGTGAATTGTCTTCGGGTGTATTGTCTCCGGGTGAAATGTCGCCGGGTGAGTTGTCGTCGGGTGAATAGACGTACCACGAATTTCTACCACTCCACTCACAGCCTCACATCCTTAGGCATCAAAATGGCCCTTATGGTCGAAGTGTAGCCCGTCCAGGGCCGCCTTTACAATCTATCTATCTATCTATACATATGAAGTTGTGTGTTCATTAGCTGCAAGACTCTTTTGGCGTGCAGAAGAAGTGATACATCATGCTATTATAGATATTTGACTGAAATCGGTAAAAATTCAAGAAAGTTTGTGTACAAAGTGAAAATTAAAGATTAAAATTAATGATTTCGGCCAAACATTATGAAAATATCCATCGGGTATTCAATTAATTGGTTCATAGTAAATTGCTAGTTTCACTTCAATTCAGAACGAACAGTTTAATAAATAATAATTTGAACCTCTATATACAAAATACAATTTATATTATCTAATTATACGCTTTTTATTAGTTTCACCTGTATGTATGTATGTATGTATGTAACCGACCCTTTTGGGCTCGATTTTCTCCCACTTTGAACGATCAGAATTAATTCAAATTTTGCACACCTGTCAAAGACCGATGACAATGCAATAATAATTCGATTAAAATATCCGATTATCCTGATTAGATTCACCAGGATTCATCAATTTCTTTCCGCATCCTTTGCATGAGAGTAAGAGAGATAGAGCTGGTGCGCGAACTTCAACTAAAAAATGAAAAATAAATAATAGTTTAAAAAAACCAAAAAAAACACACTTTTATAGAAAATCCAACTAAAAAATAGAAAATAAAATTTAATAAATTTGGATTAAGAAAAGTGTAAATACGAAACAAATGTATATTAATGGAATAATTATTGACACTATGCACCCCACGCTTTTTTCCATTAATATACATTTGTTTCTTATTTACACTTTTCTTAATCCAAATTTATTAAATTTTATTTTCTATTTTTTAGTTGGATTTTCTATAAAAGCGTGTTTTAGCGAATTTCCTGAAAGGAAATAGAGCTATTGGTCCCGTACCGAAGTCAAAATTTCGCAAAAATTTCTTCAAATGTCCATCGATCCTACCTAGTAGATGTCAAAAATCACCATCTGAAAAATTTATATATATATATATCTATGGACATATATATATATATATATATATATATATATATATATATATACATATATATATATGTATATATATATATGTATATATATATATATGTACACATATATATATATATATATATGTGTCTGTCATCACTCTAGCGGTCACAGTTTTCATTTTATCGGGATGAGATTTGGTATTTGAGGCGCTTTTGATATTCAAAAGGTCAAGTTCGTTAATGGGTAAAATCGGACCAGGGGAAAGGGGGGTTTAGAGCGAGGGGGAAACATAAAATTTGAGATATCTCCCTTTAAATTTGAAAAATCGAAAAATTTATAAGAAGTAAAGTTGTAGGTACTAAGTTTTACTGTAATTTTGTTTCTTATCATTTTTTCTGTAACAATAATATTTACAGAAATATTGACGGTTTAATATTGAAAATTAAATTCCTTAATATCTCTGTACACATTAGAGTTTGAGCAAAAATGATAAGGTGATGAATTGTAGCAAATTTCATTTTATACAACTTTATTCCTTACGCATTTTTCGATTGTTCTAATATTAAGAGAGATATTTTATATTTTGTGTTTTCTTCTTTTTTTATACCTCCCCCCATTCGCCTCGACGTATGTCATTTATTGAGAAAATTGGACTTGCAAATGCTAAAATCATATATGACATTTCATTTTGATCAGACTAAAATTGTGATCACTAGAGAGTGATTTATTCTAAGGAAATTCGCTAAGTTGAAGCAGCTCCTGCGTAACGAATTTTTTTTCATTTCTATATATGATGAAATGATGGAATTTTCACCAATCGACCCGAAATAAAGTCATGTTAACAGAACACTTTCCTTGCCTATAACGCAAACCTCCGAAAATGGGAAAAACACCCCTTAAACTGCCTTAAGGCATTTTGATCAGACTAAAAATATGACCGCTAGAGAGTGATTTATGTATTCTAAGGAAATTCGCTAAGTTGACGCAGCTCCTGCGTAACGAATTTTTTTTTAGTTTTTTTTACACTATTATTTATTTTATGTAAAAGTATAATCGTTTTGGTATGCATGTTGAGATTTTTCCAAAGTTTTACGTTTTGAGGTCTCGCAATGCCTAATTTTAAGTCTTTTACTCACGCTAGTGATGCCGCGAGACACGGGACAAACAAGACGAGACGAGAATAAATCAGCGAGAGGTTCAGAATAAGTCACAGAAAATTAGAATCCTGATTTCGATAAATATGCACTTTATATATATATATATGAACTCGCTCTGCTCGCAAGGGTCCCCCCCCCTTGACCGTACCGAGTGTGCTTAAATACCGACTAGCGCGCTTGCTACGAGTTTTAACGATGGAAAGTAATTATAACTCGGATTTACAACTTTTAATATAAAGCTTTAGAAAAGGCGAATCTTCCTTTAAATATCGGTCAAGAGGAAAGGGGAGACATAGAGGATTAAATCTGGAATAATTATTCCCTTAATTATTAATGTAAAATGAAAATATTTATTAGAAGTAAATCTGTAGTAAATAAATTTTACTAAATTGGGATTGATTTTACTATATTGGGACCATCCATAAAATACGTGCGCAGTAAGCGAAAAGAGAGGGGAATTGGGGAGTGTGGATTTTATGGACCGATTTACAGAAATATTTGCAATTTCCAAACTTCGCATAATAATGAATATGACAATTATTGATTTGATATAGTCATTACGATTCCTCTAAGAAAATTTGTCGGTAATTGTCTACATTCCGTAAGGTATAGTCTACATAACTATACCTGTATATAGCGGTAATGTAAACGTTTTTTTTTTTTCTAAAAACTAAACTGTTAAAATAAAATATCGTGAAATAAGTCGTGAATAAAATTAAATAGAATTTTGTGCGGCGCGATAAATAAAATTAATAAGCACCTAACGTTTTATATATTATTTTGTAGATCTATATTTGATTAGTGTATATATATATATATATATATATATATATATATATATATATATGTATATATATATATATATATATATAAAGAGAAATGTGTTACATTATAGAATTAAAACTTACTTACCATAAGTAATTTAATTTACACTATATTTTTCTTTCTTCTACGCATGTCGTTAGTTTCAATTTTATATATTGAACGATATCTGTTTCAATTATCTTCAGAATTTAAATGTCTGCAACAACAAGAAAAAAAGAATCAACATTTTAATTAATTTAGTTTGTAAGTGTTAAGCGTTTAAGGCGGTTGGTGCAATGCAAAGATTATAATTATGCGGAACATATTAATCGCAATTGTTTTTGGTGAATTTATTACGTCAGAATACTAAATACAAGTGAAATTTAATTAAGAGTTGTATTTGAAATAATAAAATGACTACTATTTAGATTCATTAATTTATGTTAGAAATTAAAAATGTGAAAATTCGAATGTAACCACTAGGACTCGAACCGTAGACATTCATCTAACCGGGATAGTGTGATCTAAGGATTCAAAGATCCATTTGGATTTATCGTTTAGTCTCCGTACTATTAATAATATAAAATATGTAGACTGTTATAATGTTGAATAGAAGTAAATATATTGACTCGTACATATCGGGTGTCCAAAAAGTTCGGACACGGCATAATAAATCGTTTAAGGTGGCTCACAACTAACCCAAAGTAATTTTTCCCGAGGAATCGAATGCGCTAATCAGATTTCGGGTCCGATGAACCCATAAGGGCGAAGCCGGGTCTAACTTTGAAATTTTAAATGGAAACCCATATGTTTTATTGAATATTCGAATTCTACGAAAAAAAATACGTATCTTTTGTAGGAAAACTTTTTCTTAAAGGGCGTTTATTTACGATTAATAATAACCAAATTTATTATTATTTATAATAATAAAATTTATTAAAATCTAATTATTAAATAAAGTTTATTATAAATCGAAATTCACTATTCAATAAATTCTATTATTTTTCATACATTCGTAGAATTTCCTTCGATAAATTCTCCGAAAAAAATGCCCTCTAGCGGGAGAACAAAGCACTTTTAAGACAAAGTTTTCCTACAAAAGACTACGTATTTTTTTCCGTAGAATATGAATATGCAATTAAACAAATGGGTTTCCATTTAAAATGTCAAAGTTTGATCCTGTTTCGCCTTTGTGGATTCTCCGGACTCGAAATCTGATTACCGCATTCGATTTCTCGGAAAAAATTACTAGAGGTTATCGTTTGAAAATTTTTTTAGTTTGAACTACCTTATACGATTTATTATACCGTGTCCAAACTTTTTGACAACCCTGTATAATGAAAGTAGCAGAATGTTTTAATTTATGAACTCTATTTAAAAATAAATAAAATGAAAGTTGAAAACTGTATCATCATATAATATAAGTTAGCGAGCTAACTAACTAACTAACTCTAAACTAAACAAACAGCTAACTATTATACTGGTAGCTATTTATCTATATAGATACAGATATGTTATTATAATATATATTAATGAACAATATCCTCTTAATATAATATCTCTACGGAAGGTATCTGTTGTATCTATTTATCTCACTACGAAGGTAATTATTATTTTTTACTTCATTTCTAATAATTATAATAATTTTATATCAATTGTATATGTATATACATAGATGTTTATACTATCAACATAGAGCGCTGACTTAATCATCTAACAAAAGGCATAAAGAATAATTTAGAAACAAGGTAATTTCTAGTTTTTTATCCTTTTCATATCCTTTGCTCTGATCCCTGCATACAAATTTTGGATAATTCACTAGCATGGGTAAATACTTATTGCGTATAATTGAGTGATTTACAGATTGACTTTTAATTTTTATTTATTATGAATAGATTTTATTCTATGTGTGTATTATTTTGAAATTTAAACCTACTAGAAAATGAAAACTCGAAGCGATACATTTTATATACGAATTAGATCTAATATGTAATTTAAACTTAATCGTTGTTACGAGATTTTATGAAAACTTTTTACCAAAAACTGTGTAGTCTGCACTCTGGAATGAAAAAAATTCGTTACACAGGAGCTACGACAACTTAGCGAATTTCCTTAGAATAAGAAACAAAATTATAAAAAACTAATTTACTACAACTTTACTCCTAATAAATTTTTAGATTTTTCGAATATTTAGGAAGATATGCCAACTTTTGTGTTTCCTCCTCCCTCTAACCACCCTTTATCCTCGCCCGATTTTGCCCATTAACGAACTCGACTATTCAAATACCAAAAGCATCTCATATACTCAATTTCATTTCAATCGAATTAAAATTGTGACCGCTAGAGGGATGACATATATATATATATACCGTGTGTTCATTTCAAAAGTTCCACCCTTAATAACTCTTGACCTGATGTGATTGTTGTTTTGAGTGAAAACACGTCGATTTAGATATCGAGGGGGAAGTTCAAGAATGGTACCTAGAGAATTTTAGGTTTCATCCCTTCGCCCCCAGAAGAGAATTTTATAACATGAACGTAGAAAATCATGTTTATATTCTTTCAGTTATTATCTTCTAGCGATCTTGGTTTAATATGAACATCTATGCTCTTATTTCTCTATAAAGTGTATATAAATAAATAAAAACAGTATGTTATTATAAAACCAAAAAAAAAAATTATCTGAAATGAAAACATTTTCAATATTTTGAAATAAAATTTCTAAAATTATTCTTTCTTTGTTTCATTTCATTTTTAATTTGAGATTATAACTAAATAGAACTTTTATTCGAATTATAAAACCTATTTTGACAAAATGGAAACCCGACTTCAAAAATCAAATATTCTATAACAAAAAATGCACTAAAAAGTAAAAAAATAATTGCATATTCTTGTGTCAATTTTAGTTCACCTAAGCAAAAATTTTTAAATATATATGTACAATTATTGTTATTTTTGGAGTCGGTGTCAGCATAGAGAAATTCACATAAAATTTGGACACCGCCTCCAAAAATAACAATAATTGTACATATTTAAAAATTTTTGCTTAGGTGAACTAAAATTGGCACAAGAATATGCAATTATTTTTTTACTTTTTAGTGCTTTTTAGCATTTTTTGTTATAGAATATTTGATTTTTGAAGTCGGGTTTCCATTTTGTCAAAATAGGTTTTATAATTCGAATAAAAGTTCTATTTAGTTATAATCTCAAATTAAAATGAAATCAAACAAAGAAAGAATAATTTTAGAAATTTTATTTCAAAATATTGAAAATGTTTTCATTTCAGATAATTTTCTTTTTTTGGTTCATTTGCAGTTCTTTGAAACTATATAAAAGGTTCGAGCCCTATATAAAAAAGGTTCATCTTATTTCAAACTTACTCTAAATATAATTAATTAAAAGCGAGAGTTTTACTGCAGTGTTTACATAAAATATACAGAAATATAAAAAAAAATTGTTCAAAGTTAAATTACTTGGCAAATTGATATACACAAAAAACACACATAGAATATGGTAAAATTATAAAATATATTTAAATATTAGTGTGGAAAGCATACTAATTAACACTTCTAGAGTCACTATTAATTATATACTTATATACAGAGTGTGCCGTAAGTCACTGACATAACTGAAAGTATGGATAGAAAATTGAATTCTAAGACGAAAAGTCCTTTACCATTTTTTAACCCGACGTACAGGTAATTAGTTATTAATTAAAATAAGTAACCAACAGAGACGCGCACTGGATAACGACAGACACGCGTGCATGCATTCCCCACTAACATACTTACAAACACTCACTCACACATGCTATTGGGCGCCTCTGATTGGTTACCTATTTTAATTAATAACTAATTATCTGTACGTCGGGTTAAAAAATGGTAAAGGACTTTTCGTCTTAGAATTCAATTTTCTATCCATACCTTACGGGACACCCTGTATATATATATAGGTATATAATTAATTGTGATATATATATATATATATATATATATATATATATATATATATATATATATATATATATATATATATATATATATACATTTTATACAAACATATATGTACAGTGTGTCTACTTAATTTGGCTCCATATGGAAAACTTTTTTATTATAAGGCTTACGAAAAAAAATTATCCTTTATAAAAATCTCTGCTTTCGAAAATATTAACATTCAGCTATTTACTTTTGATATCGAATGTACAGGATGTGCAGAAATTGAAAAAGTTCGATAGGAATTTTTTTTTCCACTTTTAATTTTAAATTAAATTTTGCAAATCCTACTTATAAAACACGTTATCTGTTATTCTAATTAACCAGTCATCATACTTCAAATGTTTATTTGCTGATTTGAAACATGTACTTCAAATGAATGATATGTAACAAAATAATGAATACAAAATATTTATTTTGCATACATTACATTACAAATACAATTATTATTGTTGACGTAAGTAACAACAATTATCTTCAGTTCGTTTTTGCCTCAACGTATCCACCTTCGCGTTCCATACATGTAATTGTTCTTTTAAAAAATTCTTTAAATCCACTCCTACATATCTCGGGAGTGATTTCTTGAACCACCGTTTCCCGTATAATCTGTTCTATATGGTCTACATTTAGAACAAAAATATACAAAATTTAATTTAAAATTGAAGTGGTCAAAACATTCCTATCGAACGTTTTCAATTTTTAGACACCCTATACATTTGATGTCAAAAGTGAATAGCTGAATATTAATATTTTCGAATGCAGAGATTTTTATAAAGAATAACTTTTTTTCGTAAACCTTATAATAAAAAAGTTTTCCATATGGAGCCAACTTAAGTAGACACACTGTATATAGGAGTACTATGGGCGTCAAAAGTTGATGTTAGTTTTTTAAATTTTATAAATGTTTTTTGCATTCAGTTTTCGAAAAAAAATGTCGAATAAAATTTGTTACTATATTTATAATGAACGATTGTTATCCGAAGCACTTTTTCGAAAACCGAATCAATAAGGCAATTATAAAATTTAAAAAAATAACATCAACTTTTGACGCTAATTATACCTCTATATGTGTAATATATATATATATATATATATATATATATATATATATATATATATATATATATATATATATATATATATATATATATTAAAATTAAGTAAATTTATTAACTAATTACATTACATTTTCAATTTATTACATCCTATTAAATTAACTGCGAAAAGTTCTATTAACTACCAACATATATTTTTTTAATAAACGTCTACTAATTATAATTATATAGACAGGATGGCTTAAGGTATTTTCAAACTATTGTTAGGTTATCAAGAACTTCACGAAATTCACAATATTAGTTAAAATCAATCCTCAAAAATCAGCTGAATTTTTTTCAGAATTTATCACCATGACGTTTTTGAGAAAATCGTTACGTAAGTTGGAGAAATTTAACATGCATCTTCATAAACATGCGGAAATAAAATGCCCGATTCCGGCTGTTTTTACTTCGAACTCTCTCAATATAGTCAGTCGGTTGTTTTGAAATTCAACACATACTTTCCTCAATTCCTTAGAAATATTTTTCCTTAAAACTTTGGAAGAATGACCATCGAGTTGTTAAGTTTTTTGATAAAATATGCGTAAAAAAGTGCATTTTTTTCATGTCCGCAGAAGAAGGTTATTTTTTATGGTTCAATTGGCATCCTGAGTACAGGCGCGCTGTTTAAAAGTCATTTGAAATTATATACTAGTATATGTATGATGACTAGTATATGTATGATATGTTATATGACGAATGGGAACACTGACGACAACGGACAGATGTTTTCAACAACGCGCAGGAGTACCAACATATTTTTTTACATATATAATTTTCTATATAGTTCTTTTCACGCGAGTACCCGATCAGCTGATATAGTTTGGAAATACCTTAAATTTTGAGATAGTTGAAACAATTTCTATGTAAAATACCAAGTTCCATATAAATTGTTAAGCTGTCTCTCTTGCCGTGTACCTAATAAACATTTTCAAATAAATATATATATATATATAGTAAATTTATTGTGATCAACATGAATTTACTAAGTAATGTCTATTAATAAAATATAATATTAATCAAAATAATGTCTGCAATATTAATATTAATGAATGCATATTATGTACTCAAAATAAATCATTCATACTGATTATGCATTCAATCAAACTGTTTTATTGCTGGCGTCGAGATTATTATCTTTAGACAAAGAATACATTAAAGTGTCATGGCTATGTATCTAATCTTTTCTCTATTCTAGGTTAAATTCCAATATATTTCTACTAAATGTGATGCCGTCTCTTCGAATATACTAGATTTATAAATTTTTTTATTGTTAGTATTATAGTGTTTATTATCTTTCATAAGTCCAGCAGAACCTATTTTAACAATTCCAAAAATAGCATGCAAACATAGCGATCAACGAGTGAATAGACTTTAAATACCGTGATCATTGCGAAAATATACCGCAACAAAAACTCGGGAAAATACTGTTTCAGAATGAGGCATCCAAGAGGCTGCCTCTCTCAATATACTGAGCTGAATTCAACTTCCAAAGGTTGCCGGATTCATCAGCGAACATTATCATCTGCCACATCATTTTTCGCTACGTATCTCTCGAAAACCCTGTTAAACAAGCTCCTGGCTATTGTCAAGAAATTGGAGAAACGATATTCGTTAGAATAGGACCCCTAGAAAAGTGATTGTCAACCACTGTGGAGCGGCACTTTCGTGTGCCGCCAAATTTAGAAATGTATATAGTAAAGTATTAATCAACATAAAAACGAAAAAAAGATCGAGACTGGTTAAATGTAGAAGACGATATGAGAGTAGCATTGTCATTTGTACAACCAAATATAAATGAAATTATCAAAAAACATCAAGCTCAAATTTGTCATTAAAAGTATTCTTATTATTAACTTGTAATGAATCCCTTAATAAACGTACTGTTGTTTTTGTAGTACATATTATTTTATTTTACATTCAAAATTATTATCATCAACTATTTTACACAGTGTATTATAGGTAAGTAAACAACTTGTAAACTTATCTTTTTCTTTGTGTGCAATCAAATTTTGAAATCGTTAAAAGTCTGCCGTGACAAAAAAAAGGTTGAGAATCACTGCCCTAGAAGGAGGAGCACAATGGGTCATAAGGTCGAAGTGCAATACTTTTCATACTCCAAAATTTGTCTATCTATCTAGTGTTTATTAGTAGGTTAAGGACCAAAACGCAAAAAAAAATGAAATGGTTCATTCAGTAACAGCTTAATAGAGAAGATTAATTATTATTGTTTTCTTTTAAAGTTTTAATCATGCGAGATTTATTGTCAATAACTTTTAAGACCACCTTATACACTGAATTGTGAAGCTAATAAATTTGTATATAATAATTAACGGAACATAAGTTATGTAACACGATTAAACTGAAAAAAAAAATCAATCAATCAATAATTGTGTGTAACCACAAATTTATGTAAATAATCAATCCGTAAGTAAATGATAAGTAAATTAAAAATCTATAATCAACTAACAAAATTTATCAAAAAATCAGTTTATATATAAAAATTTATATTGAATAATAAATAAAAGGAAAGTTTTATGTTTTTTATATAAAAACATTTAAAAAAATTAATCAAGCAATTATATATTGTAAATAAGGGTTTATATTATAATAGAAGATCATTGATCGATCGATCTTATAATAAGGAAATTGAAGATTACTATTATAACTTCACAGTTCAATAAAAAATATTTAATTAATAAAATTATCGCCGAATCAGCAATGTGGAATTAAATCAATTATTATTATTTGTGAAGATATAAATCCCTAGCCTTTTAATTTCGAATATTCCCAAAATCACGAATACTTGGAGTGAACATTATTTGGTATATTAAGCTTCTAAAGGCCTGGTTACACGATGCGAGCTACTGGCGTTGACAGTAGACAGCTACTACCATTTGTACTGACATGACAGTAGCTCGACTCGCCTCACCCGATCACACGAGTGCGAGCTGCCAAGACTCCAAGACCACAGACCCTAAGATGAATCAATCAATCAATTAAGATTTGTGTACATATTCTAGCAATAATACCGATGGAAAACGGTAAAGAAGGCAAAGGAGATAAAAAGGTTGTGAATTTTGCGGGAAAAAAAACCTAGTAAAATTTGTCCTTTTTTTTTGGAACACTTATAGGAAAATTTCTCTTCAAGATAAATAATACATATTATATAAAATATCCTAGTACAAGAATAAATGCCTAAGGTAACTTTTAAAGTGATATTCTTGTAGTATATTCTTAATTGCGGAGATTTTTTAAAAATCTAATAAAAGTTTAGACAGCTACTACCATTTGTATTGACATGACAGTAGCTCGACTCGCCTCATCCGATCACACGAGTGCGAGCTGCCAAGACTCCAAGACCACGGACCCCAAGATGAATCAATCAATCAATTAAGATTTGTGTACATATTCTAGCAATAATACCGGCGGCAAACGGTAAAGAAGGCAAAGGAGATAAAAAGGTTGTGAATTTTGCGGGAAAAAAAAACTAGTAAAATTTGTCCTTTTTTTTTTTGAACACTTATAGGAAAATTTCTCTTCAAGATAAATAATACATATTATATAAAATATCCTAGTACAAGAATAAATGCCTAAGGTAACTTTTAAAGTGATATTCTTGTAGTATATTCTTAATTGCGGAGATTTTTTAAAAATCTAATAAAAGTTTAGACAGCTACTACCATTTGTATTGACATGACAGTAGCTCGACTCGCCTCACCCGATCACACGAGTGCGAGCTGCCAAGACTCCAAGACCACAGACCCCAAGATTGAATCAATCAATCAATTAAGATTTGTGTACATATTCTAGTAATAATACCGATGGAAAACGGTAAAGAAGGCAAAGGAGATAAAAAGGTTGTGAATTTTGCGGGAAAAAAAACCTAGTAAAATTTGTCCTTTTTTTTTGGAACACTTATAGGAAAATTTCTCTTCAAGATAAATAATACATATTATATAAAATATCCTAGTACAAGAATAAATGCCTAAGGTAACTTTTAAAGTGATATTCTTGTAGTATATTCTTAATTGCGGAGATTTTTTAAAGATCTAATAAAAGATAGTACAACATTTTTTGACATCAAATGCTTGATATGAAAAATCATACACATCTAGGATTGGAATCCAACCCACGTCCTCTAACCCATTAAAATTTAAGCGTCTATCTGGGATTTAGGAATGTATATATCTAAAACCCGCTACTAATATGAATATATTACGATGTATTTCGTTTATAGCCACAACCATAGACACTAAACAAGGATACATAACTCCATGTAAACAAATAATTGGCAAAAATAAGATGTCAGTAGTGTTCCTTTGGCACCGGAAACAGAACAGAGAGTATAAGGCGCGAGTTTTAATTGAAAAACATTGCTCATTTATAGTATTATAAAAATTATTTCCAGCCAAAATACTTTTCCAATAAAATATTTTTATAAATAAATGATAAGTAATTTCAATTTTTCAATAAGGAATTAGTTGAAGTGATAGTTAAAATTCGCAAAATAATTACATTAAAAAAAAACATCAAATAATTAAATAGTAGCCTGTAATGTTGGAATTGTAAAAATGAAAATAAATTATTGAATCAAATATTAAATTAAACTTTTATTTATTAATAATAATGCTGAAAATTAATATTTAATATAATGTCATACAATTTAATTAATTTTGGAATATTTATACTCGCTTTTGGTACTTTAAAAAGTCCTGGTTTTTTTACACCCAATTGATCCCGTTGCTTATTGTCACAAGCACTACCACTTTTACAATTGTCTACTGCACATACTCTTCCCATTTTTTAAATTTTTTTTAAACAGTTTTTTATTTAATAAATATATTTTAACAAATTTCATACTTCAAAATAATCACTTCGAAATAAAACTAGTTACTTTTGGCTACTTCATTTCTATTTATTATACTATACCGCACGTTTAGTTTACATCTTCGTATAGCAGATCTCCCACGAGTATGAGAGAGTACATATGTATACATTAAGACCTCCCTCTCATACACATTGCTTAATGTATACATATGTACTCTCTCATACTCGCGGGAGATCTACTATGCGAATATGTAAACTAAACGTACGGTATTTCACTTCGGTACGGATGAGTTCCTATCAAAAACTAGCGACCCTAGCGGCATAAAAAGTAAATATAACTTCTACCATTTCGTTGCCATATTTTGTCAATTTTCCCGTTTGAGTTAGATCTCTTTTATATAGTCTCCATGGCCACAACATTCACTCTACTGCAGTTCTATTATTACTAAACGATATTTAACATCCTCACATCTTTAGGCATCACAATGGACCTTATGGTCGAAGTGTAGCCCGTCCATGGTAGCCTCTACAATCTATCTATCTATCTGCTATGCATACTACTAGAACATATTCAATCAACAATTTTCTCTGATAGAAGAAGCTGATAATTATAATTTTTTTTTTCAAATAAATATTATAATCTTGAGTAAATTAATTATGAATAATCTACCACAAAAGTTATTATAATCAAACTTCATGGTAAAGAATTAATAATGAAATCAGTGACCCACTTGTTACTGGGTAAACTACCTACAATAGCAGATATATGTATGTATACATACGAGTATATAGAAGTATATAGAAGTCAGTAGATGCAGATCAGATTATATTATTATAAAATTTAAATAAATATATTATTTTGTAGATCTCCTCATTAACAGCTTCCGGGAAATTACATTTAGTGTATAATATAATATTGATTATTCAATAATTAACTATATATATATATATATATATATATATATATATATATATATATATATATATATATATATATATATATATATATATATATTTAACACAAAAAGATTTTCAATTAAAAATAATATTCCTATATTATTAACGAACTTTCGAAGATGACGAGATTTCAAGAAAAATTTTTGGAAATCTTCATCGAATATTCCTAAGTTGTTGAAAATAACCATCATTAATATATCTACTATTATGAAATCCATAGTTGTTTTAAATCAGATCCATGAAAATATATACTAATAAATAATCAGGTTGATCAGACCATAAACACATTGTTGACAATTAAATAAATATTCACTTTATTGCTACGTTTCGTCGGACATGCCGACTTTTTCCGGCAATCTACAAAAATCCATACATAAAATAAATAAATTTTCATCCAATATAAGTTGTCAAATATACAAATTGTCAAATAAGACATCAAACTTAATTATTATACGTAATACATAAAACAAGACAATATTCATATTATTTAACAAAAAATACATCAAACAGATTCTATAAATATATCTAAACATTTAAAAATTCATGTGTAATATCAAATACATAACAAAATAAGAAAAATTCGTTACGCAGGAGCTGCGTCAACTTAGCGAATTTCCTTAGAATACATAAATCACTCTCTAGTAGTCATAATTTTAGTGTGATCATAATGAAATATAATATCTGATATGACTCTAGTATTTGCAAAAATTAAATTTATTAATAGCTAAAATAGAACGATGTATAACGATTATAGTTTATAGTTACTATGGAAACGACAATCAAAATTTTTTACAATAAAACATATTTCGTGTATTCGTGTCAAACAAACACAAAATATTAAATATATCTCTTAATATTAGATAAATCGAAAAATGTATAAGGAGTAAAGTTGTAGAAAATCAAGTTTGCTACAATTCATTACTTGATCATTTTTCTCAAACTCTAACGTGAACAGAGATATTTAGAATTTTAACTTTCAATCTTTAATTGTAAATATTTCTGTAAATATTAGTGTAACAGAAAAATGATACGAAACAAAATTACAGTAAAACTTAGTACCTACAACTTGACTCCTGATAATTTTTTCAAATATTAAGGGAGATAGTCAAATTTTGTGCCCCCCCCCCTCTAAACCCCCTTTCCCCTCGTCCGATTTTACCCATGAACGAACTTGACCTTTAGAATACCAAAAGCTTTTATATGATTTGAGTGAAGGTATGATCTGACCTAAGGATTATTTGAGTTGACTGACTAAAGGATTAGGTGTACACAGAACCCCACCTATTGACGGTATTCTTTTGTGACTACGCGGCATTGTTTTTGTCACTAAAGTGAGGGTATCGAAGCTAATCTTGATGTTAAGGTATTCGAAAATGATTTAATTTTATTAAATCAGAATTTGAACTTGGTCCATTGTCTTGGGGCTTTGATTATTTTAATAATCTTTAGTAAGATTTCTGTACATATTCTAGCAATTATACCGATGGCAAACGGCAAAGGAGATAAAAAGCTTGCGAATTTTGCGAAAAAAACCTAGTAATATTTGTCTTTTTTTTTGGAACACTTATAGCCTATGGGAAAATATCTCTTCAGGGTAAATAATACATATTATATTAATCAGTGGAAGAATAAATGCCAAAGGTAACTTTTAAAGTGAAATTCTTGTAGTATATTCTTAAAATTGCGGAGATTTTTTAAAGATCTAATAAAAGTTAGTACAACGTTTTTTGGCATGAAATGCTTGATATGAAAAATCATACACAACTAGGATTGGAATCGAACCCACAACATCTAACACATTAAAATTTAAGCGCCTATCTGGGGTTTAGAAATGTATTATCTAAAACCCGCTACTAATATGAATATATTTTGAATGTATTTCGTTTATAGCTACAACATTCACTCTACCGCAGTTCCATTATTACTAAACGATATTTAATGTTTAAAATCATTGTTTGTTGTCGAGTGTACCTATATATTTCGTTATACATATACACATATATGTAAAGGGATACGCGCTTATGACATATTTCAATCGACAAATAGCTAAGATATTTATGCTTTTTAATTTTTTTTTTTTATGAAGTTTCATAATTTTTATATGCAATTTAATTAATTCATTTGTTAATTTTTATTAGTGTTTCATTTTTTTTGCAAATACTTTCTAAAAAACAACAAAACAAAACCTAGAATCCTCGCACAGGTATTGTTGTTCTTTGTCAGTACCGAAAATTAACAATGGCTCACGTGCTTTTATCATTTTTCTAGTTTGCTATGAATCATAAGTCCTTTTTAGATGGAACCGCCGCAGCAGTCTATGTACAATCAGTGATCATGATTTGTAGCAAAGATGGTCGACTACAATTTTTGTTTTTAGGGTAGTTATGTACTTCCTAAATTGAATGGATGGATAAGTCTATGGACAGAAAATGGAGAGATTCAGCAGGCTGCAGATAAGCCAAAGAAATGATAGCTGGACACAATGATAGCTGGACGCAAGGTCAATCTAGCAAAAATCGTGTAAGAGATAAACCTTCTGTTTGGGGTACTTACCGGTGACTGAGGTTGGAGCACAGTGTGATCTGTTCAGACTGTAACGGGGCGTATCCTTCAGGCGAATCTGAGGTAAAACAATCAAAGTGGACCTTTGTCTTGTCATTAGCAAAGAAGGTAACGAGCCAGGTGTAATAGAGGATAAAAGAGGTTGAGGGGATGGGTTTCTTATAGGTCGGTAAAAATGGCCAAAAAAGACCTACTTGCCATGCTCCGGTCTTCCCTCCACTGCTATGACTACTCATACTAATTTCCAATCTTGGGGTTTAGCTATTTAAAATTATCTTTAAAAGGCTTATTTTAATCAATATCTCTTTTGTTCTATTAGAAAACAACATGGTAGATTCCATTCATGGTAGTTCATATAGTTAGTTATAAAAACATTTGTTTGTTTTTTATGTATGACATAAATTCTCAAAACGTGAGTATGAAAGGGTTAATTATTCAAAAAAATTAAAATCATTTTTTCAAGACAAGAATCACAATTACAAAAAAATTTATTTAGAAAGTATACATTAATACAAATATATATATATATATATATATATATATTCAATACTGTGTGTTACAGAACTTTCACTGTTCAAATTGTAGATAAATTTTTGTTTTCGTCAAGAGAAAAATCCTGTATCAAACGTATGGCGATTAAATATTCCAGAGGTCCTTTCTCCTTTCTGGTTAAGAAAGTGAAAGCGATCCATTCTATGGCATCAAATTAGGTGGATATTTGGAACTCTAGCACTTGTAGGTCTATATTTCCTATCTTAACCCCGAGACATACCCTTTCGCCTTCAAGTTTCATAGTAGCACTCTGATGAACAACTTAGAAGCTACTTCCAGTAGGTTGCAATATTAAGCTATGTCCTTACCAGAGAACCAGATTAAAAAAGCAGAGATTCTGAGATACATTTTACTGGATACTTCAAGAGAAACCCTATCAGGAAACCTGTCTCATATTTTACAAAATATCCATCACAAGAAATTGTAGCAAACATTTTCTGCATCTCATCGACAAGTCACAATATAGTTGTGTCTGATCTGGATCTTTCCCCCTCTGTAGGTGTCCCAGCTATAGTTAAAATTTTAAAACTCCCAGCAAAATCTACTGCATAGCAAAGCATTTTTTCTGTAAAAGGCATTGTATCCATCCCTAGCATAGTTCTTGTACAACGTTCAACAACGTTGCAACATTTATTTTGGAGTTGAAATTAAATTTCCAGTAATTCTTTATCTAAATCAACACACGTAAAGCCATTTTGATCTACCAATTTGTTCCTTGAATGTTAATTTCTCAAGTTGCCTTAAATGAATCCATCTATCAGACTAATTCAAATTTAATCCATGTCAAAAATATGATGGAAAGACTATTCGTCCTTGGGTGGCAATCTATCTGTTCTGCTCATGGAAATATGTTACGTTTCACATATCACAAGTATCCTTTGTTAGGCATCGAATATTTTTCGTGGATTTCCATGACATGTCAAAATACCACGATAATTATGCCCAAGGACTAATTCAACTTTTAAAAGAAACTTTTTTTTTACTTAGCTTTTATTTAAATTCACTTTCTGTTTGTTTGTTTGTTTGAACTAATTCTAATTGAGCTAGAGCTTTGAAATTTCGCACACGTTAACAAGTCACGTGATAATGCAATATAGTATATCTAATACCGTCCTATATAGATGAAATTTGAAAATACTCCCTGAAATAGAAATTTTGGGGAGGGGTTAATTATCAATACTGAGAAGTAGTGGAAGCGGTGGGAAATAAAATTGAGTTTGGTAGTTTAAAATTAATTAATTTTGAAACAAATTCTTCATTTAAAAGATTTTAAAAAGTAAATAGAATATTTAATGATATTTTTCTACTTTTCTCTAGTTTTCTCGAATCTCTAATATATGAGGAGCTTATAAAAACTTGGAATGAACAATTCATACCTGAACGTCCCCAAGATTTTATTTACAGTCATAAAAGTGTTTTTAAAAAAAAATTGTATATATCTATGTATTTTCAAAAAATTAGAAATCTTGCAAAATATATCTCCAATAAACCACATCTAACACTTTTAAAAAACTCTTCGTGAAGAAAACGAACAAATAAAACCAATTTCGAACTTGACAAAAAGATGTCATATGTTTATTTTTTTAAAAAGATGACAAACCACAAAATTCTCTCTTCAATTTTAAAACAAACAACAGAATATCATACCTTTTTTGATCTATTTATAAAAAGTATATCCAAAACAGTTCAACTCGTTAAATTCCGCCTCGGTAATTCGTAAATCCAAAACGTTTCAAATAAGACACCCACAAAACGTTAATAATTTTTGAATTGACCTTCATAAAATTAACATAAAAACTTGATTATTTAAAAAGCAGAAACAGTGAAAAAGAAGAACATCATCACACAATTGCAAAAACAAGGTTTAGACACCATTCACAAAAAAAAAAAAACTGTACACCAAACTCTGTTTTAGAAAAAACTCTTTGTACACCGCCGCGAGTAAATATTTTTTCGCCAATTGTTGCGCGACAAACAAGTTACTTTATTAAGTAAAGAAGATGGTTGATATGTGTGTTTCTTTAGTATTATAATAAAGAAGAGATACTACACACCACTGAGTATAACACTATGTTCGCTCACACATACACATAAGAATATCGATGTGACTGCTTGTCCAGTCACAACACAACTAAACATTCTTTACTTGTTGATGAAATTCGGTAACAGTCGTTAAATTTCGTCAACTCTCTAATAGACTTTTTTTTTACTCTATTCTTTTTTTGTTTGTCTTTTGTTTTAAAAGTTTTTTTTTTAATTTTTTATTAGTTTTATGTAAATGACGTTTATGTTCGTTCTGTTCTCTGTGTGTGATTGTGTTTGGTTTGATTCTTTAGAGCTTAAAAGAAATCCCATTAAAATTTTTCTCACATACATTACATTACACCAAGGAGAAATTGAAAGAAAACTTTATGGAGTTAGAAAAAAAAAGTATTGTATGTAACTCATTATCACTAATGTGTTAACAAGAATCGTTTTGTTGTGTATTGTAAGACACCGTGTTAATATAACAACAATTTTGAGGTCAACTAATGAAAGTAATTAAAGATAGAATGAAATGAAACAAAGAGAATAATAAAAATAGTTGATGAACAAAGAAACGTATTTGAATGGTTGTTTTTTTTTTGGATGAGTGAGAAAAATAGAAATTTGATTTATGCGATGTATCGAAGATCATCTCTGTGGGTTTTGGATTAGAAAAAAGCTATGAGTTGAGAAACATATAGAACAACGGCGAATAAGGAAATGTGAATCATTCCAGAATATGAAAAAGAACAACATTAAACTTTGAGTGAATCTCATAAAACGCCTGATGTTTAATTTTTTCTTGTTCAAAAGCCCTCTTTGCTTTAAATGGATGCTATGATGCTATAAATCTATGAGGAGGAAATTATATAGTTAAGTACTCTGAAGAATGTAGACATCAAACGAAAAAATATGCCGTTTCACAAATAGCTTCTGAAGAAATAGCTTCTGGAGAATAGCTTCTGGTCACTAGACTGTGACCATCTAATAAAGTACCTGAGAAAATGTGTTTCCGAATCTTTTTACTTGTCCAATATCTTCCTTAACTTTAAATTGTTGGCATATAACAATACGCTTTCACTTTCTTGAGCAGTCCGACCAAAAATATCAACATGTACGTCTGTTGAGAAAACGGCAACCTACGTCCGTTTCATAGACGACTTAAGAAGCTAGTATATGTTTAGTCAAACAGCTATTTGCTGAAATTTGATTGTGCTTACTATCCATATAAGACGAATAAGACGAAGTTGTTCGTAAAAACATAAACGATTATAATCAAATTAGGACGTATAATATATCATCTTTCGATCTAAGACATTTATCAATGCAGTAAAAACTGTTTATAAGGAAATTGAAGTACCTGAGAAAAAGGGCGGTATACCCACACAGTTTTGTTATCGCCCAAGACATTGCTTGAAGCAGCTAGAACTTCTGGAAGTTTACGCTTTAAAGTTTGAGCCACGACATCAAATTTGATTTGATAAGTCGACAAATTTTGGAGGAAGAATGGAGAACACGCCATGAAAGTATAGTTCTTTTTTTTGAAAATCTTAAAAATCTCAAGGAGTTTAGTGAACAGAAGTCCGTGAGTTTTTATTAACGTTGGCAGGTTAAGAGCTGGTATAAGAGCACAGGAAATAAACACCAATGGACACATATGAATGTCAATTTAAGCATTTTTACTTATTCTGAAACAAGCTTTTTACATGAAGTTAAAGGAGTGTATTCTTTAGAAGAATTCTTTCCTATATCCAATAACCATTTTAATTACAAAATCGTTTCCAGTGTAAATCACAGTTCTTCATTCGATTCTGAAACATTAATCAATAAATCTATAAATACATCTCTCAGTAAAACAAGTTGTAATTATTAATATTAATAATAATATATATGTTGTTATATGTACGAGTATATGAATTGAAAATTTATTTAAATCAACTAAACAGTATAATCAGAAGTACGCTTTAAATATTTTAGCGTGGACAAATATGATTTCTGTATTAATATTAGTGAAGGTGAATTCCTTTTAAGAATTAAACCTACACTTGATTTTGCTTTTTATATTTCTCAGCGCTTCCACCATTTTATTACATAATTCTCATTTAAATATAAAAACCATAACGAGTCCATACCCCAATATCCTAACCAAAATTGAATCTCACCATCTCGGGATTATAATATTTCTTTTACAAGTTTGTTTGTACTTTTCAAAGCCTAATACACCAGTTAAATCCAAAGCCTAATACACCCACGTGATCGATCACCTACTCTATGATTGAAAAATGTTTCAGATTGTCTATTTTTGATTATCCAAGGGTTGCCAACTCGGTAAATCCGTTACTGGGTTAATGACCTTACATCAGTTAGTATATTTAAAAATATAAAGAATTGAAAACTTTCTCGTTTGCTGGGAGTTGGATAAAAATAATAAGGATACTAAATCATAGAAATAAATTCAAATAAAAGATTATCCACGTTATAAAGTACGACTAGTACGTATATAAATATGAAATTATATTGTGGGTGTTTGAGATAAAGATTCTTCTCGCATACATATATATATATATATATATATATATATATATATATATATATATATATATATATATATATATATATATATATAAACCAGCTCGACAGTTATATTATTAAAATATTAATAATAATATACAGTAGAGAAATCAATATTTCATTTAACATGAGACAATAATTACATGTATTGGTATAAAAGGCCAGCAGATAAACTATACGAGTGGTTATGGTGTATACTAATGTATTTAACGTACCGTATACGTATATACAAAACCATCTAGAATCTAGAACCACCATTGATACAACATCGACCCCAGCAGTTTTTAAATTTTTGTTCAATCTCTTACGCTTTTAAAAATAAACAGTTTTGCCCATTTTGCCCAAACTTGGTCCGATTTTCCCCATTCACGAACTTGACCTTACTTTTAGCTCTAAAATACACATACGAAATTTTGAGTGATCGTGTTCACAGACGGAAAGCCGTTACATACTCGGAACTAAACTTAATATATATACCCTGGTATATATATTATATACCGGGTATAAAAAGAAGAAATAATCACAATAATACCGGTAATATACTTATTACTGTTGGACATGGACTAGTCACTAGTCACTAGGTAGATATGTGTTGTGTAGGTTCATATATCATAAAACTTTGGGTTTTTTTGTTGTTATTTTTATTAATATGTGATGAAGAAGAAAGTTCAATGATCGTAGCAACGACGAACCCATATCAAATATACACATGTGGTAAGTGTTTTTATTTAAATCGATGTTAAATTGTCAAAGCAACTTTTTTATAATTATTCTAGAGAAATTATAAAAAAAGATTAATTATTCTCAGCAGTTGATTTAGGTTGTCGCGGTATCTTTGGTCTCTTTAACTTCCAAAGGAGCGCTGTAGAACCCGAAAACAGATCCCGATACTCGACACACCAAAAAACACAAATTATTAGTAAAAGTTTACTAAATTTATCACAATCGAAACAACACAAACTTAATTTAAGAAAGAAAACAAAAATTATAACAAAAATTTTATGATTCTACTCAAACCTGGCTTTATTCGATTTGATAAAAAGAAAAAAAAATTAATTGAATTTAACTCCACAATAGGGAATATGCATGAAAATTTTTTTTCACTTGAATTGAAGCATGTTTACTTGACAAATATCAAGGTAAAATTACTTTTTAAATAACTTTAAAAATAAGCGAGATATGAATGATTGAAATTCCCGATTAGACAAAGAGGGTGATAGCTCTCTTGATATGTTATGTGACGTCATATTACACTTTCACCGTTTAAAATACACGTAAAACTCCGTTTTCAGTATTTTTGCAAGAAAGAGACAGATAATAATCTTTAAAAGCTTATAGCTTCCTTGATATTTGTCGGATTTTAATTTCGTTTTTAAATATTATTACAGTGTTAACAGTATTTTCATATTCTGAAAATAAATGTGAAAAAAAAATTTCATGCATATTCCCTATTATAAGTCTATTTCTCTTTACAATACAATTTTACATACCTACAATACAACACTTTTCGAGTTATACATAACTATGTATACCCCGTTATTTGAACATGTTGGGGGGTGAGGGACCTGCCTGTCACACGATCCATTTTGTAGGACACAAGTTTTTTTGAAGTCTTTATTACATTATCTCTGAATTTAATTAACAAATTAACTGTTACTGATCAAATTTTTGCTATCGTCAAATAAACAAGTTACTCTCTTACGCACTTCACTAGTCACTATCATCGCGAATTTTCGCGAGAGAAAAGTTGAGCGTCTCGTCGAAAGGAAGCTACTGACAAAAATTTAGCCTGTTACTAATCATTAAAAAAAACCGTGCTGTACTGTGGACTGACTAAAACTTATATATACTTTTTAAAGTATACATTTAAAATACTAAATTTAAATGATTTACAAAATGCAAAATGATTTTCTGGTAATTTTTATATTTAGAGACCTCAATTTTTTTTTGATTCCTCAAACCTTTTTAACAAACATCAAATAGTTTACAGTGAGTGATACATCTTCCAAGTAACTATATGTAAATGTTAACTTCGAAGTGGCAAAAACTGTAGGAATTTATCAGAAAACTACAAAACATAAAAGTAAAAACGGTTAGCACGCTAGACTAGATATCCAGAGGCCCGAGATTCGATTCCTGGTTGACGAGTTAGTTTTTTCATATCTGTATTTAATTAAAAATCCAATGACATTGGTCTATCTAAGTATACACTAGTCTTCTAGAATTTGTCTTACGTAACCTAAATGGAATTTGGACAAACATTGTATTGTTGACGCTTGAGTATACACAAACAAATATATGAATAATAATTTCGACAGAAATAATACTGTCAAAATAGAAATTGAAGAATGATAAGAAAAAGTTGGCTCTTACGTCAGAGACGTCTTTGGTGTAGCGGTTAGCACGCTGGACTAGATATCCAGAGGCCCGAGGTTCGATTCCTGGTTGACGAGTTAGTTTTTTCATATCTGTATTTAATTAAAAATCCAATGACATTGGTCTATCTAAGTATACACTAGTCTTCTAGAATTTGTCTTACGTAACCTAAATGGAATTTGGACAAACATTGTATTGTTGACGCTTGAGTATACACAAATAAATATATGAATAATAATTTCGACAGAAATAATACTGTCAAAATAGAAATAAGAATGATAAGAAAAAGTTGGCTCTTACGTCAGAGTCGTCTTTGGTGTAGCGGTTAGCACGCTGGACTAGATATCCAGAGGCCCGAGGTTCGATTCCTGGTTGACGAGTTAATTTTTTCATATCTGTATTTAATTAAAAATCGAATGACATTGGTCTATAAAGTATACACTAGTCTTCTAGAATTTGTCTTACGTAACCTAAATGGAATTTGGACAAACATTGTATTGTTGACGCTTGAGTATACACAAATAAATATATGAATAATAATTTCGACAGAAATAATACTGTCAAAATAGAAATAAGAATGATAAGAAAAAGTTGGCTCTTACGTCAGAGTCGTCTTTGGTGTAGCGGTTAGCACGCTGGACTAGATATCCAGAGGCCCGAGGTTCGATTCCTGGTTGACGAGTTAATTTTTTCATATCTGTATTTAATTAAAAATCCAATGACATTGGTCTATAAAGTATACACTAATCTTCTAGAATTTGTCTTACGTAACCTAAATGGAATTTGGACAAACATTGTATTGTTGACGCTTGAGTATACACAAATAAATATATGAATAATAATTTCGACAGAAATAATACTGTCAAAATAGAAATAAGAATGATAAGAAAAAGTTGGCTCTTACGTCAGAGTCGTCTTTGGTGTAGCGGTTAGCACGCTGGACTAGATATCCAGAGGCCCGAGGTTCGATTCCTGGTTGACGAGTTAATTTTTTCATATCTGTATTTAATTAAAAATCCAATGACATTGGTCTATAAAGTATACACTAATCTTCTAGAATTTGTCTTACGTAACCTAAATGGAATTTGGACAAACATTGTATTGTTGACGCTTGAGTATACACAAATAAATATATGAATAATAATTTCGACAGAAATAATACTGTCAAAATAGAAATAAGAATGATAAGAAAAAGTTGGCTCTTACGTCAGAGTCGTCTTTGGTGTAGCGGTTAGCACGCTGGACTAGATATCCAGAGGCCCGAAGTTCGATTCCTGGTTGACGAGTTAGTTTTTTCATATCTGTATTTAATTAAAAATCCAATGACATTGGTCTATCTAAGTATACACTAGTCTTCTAGAATTTGTCTTACGTAACCTAAATGGAATTTGGACAAACATTGTATTGTTGACGCTTGAGTATACACAAATAAATATATGAATAATAATTTCGACAGAAATAATACTGTCAAAATAGAAATAAGAATGATAAGAAAAAGTTGGCTCTTACGTCAGAGTCGTCTTTGGTGTAGCGGTTAGCACGCTGGACTAGATATCCAGAGGCCCGAAGTTCGATTCCTGGTTGACGAGTTAATTTTTTCATATCTGTATTTAATTAAAAGTAAAAGAATCCAATAGAATCTCTCAATCAAGTAGACAGTGGTAGAGACAATCGACGAAGAAATTTACGGGAAAAAGTGTAAATGGCCATATATGACCAATAATAATTAGGTGTGAAACTCATATTTAAAATGACACGATAATCAACAGACGATTCACATTGTAATATAAACATATTATACAGGCAAGCAAGCAGCATCACATCACATCACATCGGTCGGTAAGTTCCATCGCGACTAGAAACTGGTTATTACCAAACATGGTAATTCTTCTAAATAGTACGTGAAATATCTCTATATAGTATTTTTTTGTTGTTGTTGTAGGTAATATATGGTAAGTATATAACTTGTATACTAATTGTCAGATCAACGACAACAAAAAACCAGGTAGTATATTGTCTTGATTTCATCGTGATAGCGAATTATTGACCCTTAAGGATGTTCCAGCCAGCATACCACCACTTTTCGACAGATTTTGCTTCTTTTCTAATAAATCCCGAAGTCTCAGAATTTTTAACCGTTTAGAACGCGAGATAATTAATATCAAAGTTATCATTCTTTCTCTCATTAGAAGCATGTAAAACTTCATGTCCGCCCAACTATTATCTGTTGTACCAAAAAAAAACAAGTAATTTAACAACTAACTGAGTTAATTGTTTGAATATCCAGTATATACTGAATTGTATCAGTAATTGAATTGTTAATAATTCCGCGTATTTGAATTGTTAACAATTCGCTTTCCGAGAAACATTTAATCACAAATTATGAGAAAAATATTGAGTTTTATGAAAAAATTTTTCAAACAAAAGTTCTTTATTTTAAAGAGAAGAAGATTTTTTGTTAACAAATTTTTTTTCTATCTCTTCGACGGTTTCAAAGATATAAATTTTCCCCTCTGGCGAAGGGAAACACGTTCCGATTTTTCCCATTAACGAACTTGACCTTACTTTTTTACTCTAGAACACACACAAAAGTTTTCAGCTCGTTATTTCTTTTCGTTGAGTTTTCGGCTTCACAGGCAGACAGGCAGACTGACGGACATGCGGAAATGGACTAATTAGATAATTTTATAAACACCTATAACAAAAATTTTTTTCTGCGATCAATATTTTCAAGCGTTACAAAGTCGGAACTAAACTAAATATACCTTGGATATATTTACAAATATACTGGATATAACTAGAAGAGTAAAGCTAAATATTTATTATATAAATTTTTTTTTTAAATCGTGAGTTACCGTTTTGTTTTCGAAATATAAAAGTTTAAAATTATTAGTTTTCTTCAAAATAACATTATTTTGTATATGTGAACAGTGTATATGTCTGTGTGTTGTATATGTGTGTTTATGTATTTGTGCTGTAATAAAATCAAACCGGTTTTTTGTCCTGATTATATAACACAGTGCTGGAATGTCCTTAACTGTGTCTAAACATCCTTAAAAACAAGTCGTTGGCTGTAATTCTATATAATTGGTTTTTTTGGTACACTGGGCCATTAAAGTTGATATAAAATTTCAAATTCGCCCCAATGCTTAGATAGTATATCGACTACAAAGTAGTCATCATCAGTGTAAATTAGCTAGTCGTAATTTACTCTTGGACAATTAGAAATAGATAGAAAATCGAAATCAATAGACAAAAATAAAAATGGTACCCAGATCAATCTGACTGTGTTATTCAGTGCCAGGGAGTTCAGTTCCTCGAAGCATTCATAGGACGCATCAAAGGTCCTAAGTGCGGCCTGACTATCTAAGAAGATTCTGATATGTACCCCAATGTAACCTTTTGATTTTCGGGAAAATGTTACGAATAAAAGTTATTTGTATATTTATATTAAACAACTTTTATACGAAGCATTTTTTCGGAAAATCGAAAGGGTAAGACATAAATCAATAATAAAATTTTGTAAAAAGAACACTACTTTTGTGGTCATCTGTAGTAAGTCAGTTTAGTAAGTAGTAGAAGTAGTACCTATATTATCTGCAACAAGTTATGTGGGTAATTGGCACAAAACATGGTATTATTTTATTATCTTTCAATAGGAGATACATAAAGCGTTCTACACACGTTCAATATTCTTGTCATTGTTCAGTGTATAGTTTCCATTGAATGTTTTTAGAACAAAATTAATCAAATGGAGGGACACTGACCCTATACTATTGAAATTTGTTAAATTCGATATAAATCTAAAAAATATGGGTCAAATTTAGTAGAATTGCATACTTCATTTACTAAAATCGGATAAAATTTCTCTGTTCTAGGGCCAATTTAATTTTTATGGATTTTAATGACGTCATCAAGTATAAAAATTTGTTTTTCCAATAGTGTAACGAAGATTTATCCGATTTTAATGACATTTTTTTTGAAACCAACTAATTTTACATTATATTTTTCATTTCTAGTAATAAAAGTTTAGTAGCCTTTGTCGAATGTAGGGACCCCGACCCCACACATTTAAAATCTATGGATCAAACATAAAATTTGAAAAATATGGATCAAATTTAGTACAGTTGTATACTTCGTTTATTAAAATCGGATAAAATTTGACTGTTCTCGGGCAAAATTAATTTTTTATGCATTTCAATGACGTCACTAAGTATAAAAGTTTGGTTTTTCTAATAATTTAGCGAAATTTTATCCGATTTTAATGAAATTTTTTTTGAAATCCACTAATTTTGCATCATATTTTTTTATTTCTGGTAATAAAAGTTTAATAGCTGTCACCCTTTCATCAAATTTAGGGATCCTGGCCGCACACTTTTGAAATCTATAGGAGATATGTTAAATGCAATATAAAATTTGAAAAATATGGGTCAAATTTAGTATAATTGCATACTTCGCTTATTAAAATTGAAATCAAATGGATTTTGCTGGAATAAAATTCATTTTTATGGGCGTTTTATTACAAATGTGCGCTGATAATCCTAAGTCTATAACACGACTACACAATAGTGAATACGAGTAATGTTATTACCCGTTCAATGTAATGCAATATCATTTACATATCTGTTACAAAATTGCCTATACTATAATTATATTAAAAAAAGATGCATTCAAAAATGATAGTAGCTATTGGCTGACAATGAAAATGATGCACACCGCTGTTTATAATCCAGGAAATAATGTCAATTTGTCAATTCTCCCGTTTGAGTTCGGTCTCCTTGTCTAGTCTCCTTGTATACCAACTAAAAGCGTTAAATAGCAGTTCAATAAGAAACCACAACATAGCGCTAATAATTAGACAATAAGAGCTAGATGTACCTGTAGATGTTAGGTATATCTGTCAATCAGATGATTACAATTATAATGAAGCCGGAACAAGTTAGACTGCCCAGTCATAAATTGCTGACTATATTTCCTGACAAATGAAGAGAATGCTTAAATATGAAAATTACTTAAAAGTTTGGACTCAAATAAAAATGGTAAACTGCTAGTCGACAATGATGTTGAGAATAAAACGGATTTATACGGCGGACATTTTTATGCAATCAAAGATTTATACTGGCTAAACAATTTGAACAGTGTATACTCAGTGCTGTAGGAAAATCAAGAGTTAATCATCACATTTAACTCTTGGGGAACTTTACTACAGCAACGCCATCCTAATTTAATGGAACAATCATGTAGCCGCGCTTGTTAAGGCGCTCTACTTGGAACTGGAAGGTTGCGAATTCAAATCCTGGCGGTGCCAGTTTATCAATTATAATTAATGGGGCGGATAATTGACTAAAATTTCGGCGTTTGGACAAGAACGGAGTAACCGGCTATGCTTGTGAAGATTTTCTGCAGTTTTCCTTCACGAACTCCAGATGAATATCGGCACAGTTGCTATCAAAGTCGGTTGCAGCCGCTGAATCTACCAATTCCTAATCTGCATACAAATTCCTTGTCCTCCATCCACATCATTAAAAATGTATAGTTATAAAAGGTAAAAAATAATGATGTGCGTGGCCTCTGACAGCAAAAACGGACGTTCAACCGCATCATAATTTAGCGCTATTTGAGAGATACATTTGATACACAGAGTTAGTATTCCTTAACTCTACCTTCCATAATGTAGTTCAATTTGTCCAACAGCAACAACTGCCGTCTTAATCTTGTGGTTGTTCGTGAGATGGCGCTGCAAACGCTGTTTTTAGTGACATCTACATTTCACTCTGGTAGTACATTGTTTAATAATGAATTCAAGTCAAAGGTAACAATAAACTAATTGATTTAGTTGATTAAAAAATTTAATATATTTACGTAAAAAAATGTATTTATAAATAATATCATTAAAATTAATCTTAATTTAAAACACTTTTTAAAAATTATAAAATATGAGAATTAACATTAAAATTAAAAAAATTGAACTATAATTCGGATGATGATGGAAATAGCGATAGATTTGGCGCAACTAATTTGGTATCTTTAAAATAAGCGTGTATCACAGCGTCACGAGCTGAGACTCGTTTTAATGGATCGTATGTTAATAATTTCTGAAAAAAACAATTTAAAAAAAATATAGTTTTATATTCCAACATTAGTTTTATAGTTTTATATTTTGTTTAGTTTTATTGGCCAGTTAAAACAAGCCTTAAATTCCAGCAACAACAGAAATTTCAGAATAGCGGGTGCTTTCAATCACACACGTCAAGTTTTTTGATCACCTTACCCAGACACTTGAATAAGATCAGTCGTCAGTCTGTTTAGTCTTAAATAAATTTACTTCGGAACATCTCTAAGTTCAACATATTTCTCTAAAAACACACTTACTAACTTGTTAGCGATGTTGCAAAATTGCGGGATTTTATCCTAATTTAGTGGATTTAATAATATAAATAAATAATTTGTATTCTGATTCGTTATATTCAAGTTAAATACAAAAGTTAAAAAAAATACGACAATCCCAAGAATATATCACTTATATTTTGTAGTAGGCTTTATTCAATCCACTAAACTTAGGGTAAAATCTCCCAATCTATCAGCATTTACTAAATAAAATGGAGTCACAATCAAGTTGCTTAGTATCTGTCAAGTGTCCTGGCAAAAAACTAAGTTAGATAGTAACTGAATTTGTTGTTCTGAAGACGAGCAATGTTTGTGAACACGAATAAAATATACTTACAAGGCACAAATCAATCCCTTGTTCATCCAATAACGGAAGAATTTCACTCATTTTTCTACGCGGCCATTTTGGAAACATTGCTTTATAATTAGCCAATTGCGTTACACCCGGCCAAATAGTTTCATCTGGTGTACCTAATGTACGAAATATTCGGAATAATTGATCAATTTCTGAATCGCCCGGCAACAATGGTCGTTTTGTAAGCATCTCAGCAAATATACATCCCAATCCCCAAATATCCACGGCTGATGTATAAAATTTACTGCCCAATAAAATTTCTGGTGGTCTGTACCATAAAGTAACCACTTCTTGAGTATAACTTCGTACAGGTAAACCAAAACTTCTGGCTAATCCAAAATCGGCGATTTTTATGTAGCCTTGACGATCTACAAGTAAATTTTGTGGTTTTAGGTCTCGATGTAGCACGCGACGAACATGGCAAAAAGATAATCCGTCCAATAGTTGCCGTAAATAACTCTAAAAAAATCGAAATAGGAAAATTTAGGAAGATATTACGATTAAGTTTTTCCAATTGCTGATGAAAAAATGCTTTTGAAGAAAAATGTACCTTAACTAATGAAGTTTCTAGCAGAATTTTTGATGAATCCATAAGTTTTTTTAAATCCATATCTAAAAATTCGAAAACTAAGTACAATTTTCGATTAGCAATTAAAACATCCAATAATCGAACAACACCAGGATGTTTTAATTCTTTTAATAATGAGATCTCTCGAATTGCAGTTGATGGCACACCTTCTGATTCCCTAATTAGACAACAAAAAATGTAACATTTCAATTGAGAATTCCCGGCAATTTTTAATGTTAAACTAAATAATAAAGAAGGTAATTTCGGTATTGCAATACTTTTTACACCCCAAGATATATGTATCTATATCGTGACGGTCTGCACATCACCAAATTAGCAACAAGTAACATCTCCTCGGAGAATAATTACAATTAGCTAATTCATACTGATGATGACTACCTTGTAGTCGAAATACGTATTTATAAAATACAAAAAATTTTGATCTAGGAAATTGGGGCAAAAATCGAAATTTATTTCGAAAAATCCTAGAGTTCTCTTTAATATTATTTATATATTATAATGGATTTAAACGCTTCACGCTGAAGGCACGCAAGAGACCCGCGTGTGTCCGAATAGCTATATCGAAAAATTAAATAGAATATACTGGAACCAGCTGAAAATTAAACAAAAAGCAAATATTCTGGCGTGAGGTCAACCAAAGCTCTCATAACATTGCCACATTGAAATAAGGATCGAAGCTCCAAAATCCCGATATTCCTGACTGACATCAAATTTTGTCAACATTTAGTAAACCACCTTACTTAAATGAATTAATTTAGACAAGCTTACCTCAAAATTGTTATAATGTTAAGCAGAATTGAAAGCGGAAAGGCAAAATAAGCTGAATCATGTGGTGCTACGATTACAAAACAACGCATCACCCCATAATACAACTAATTAGACCACCCTGTTAGTGAAAAGCGCAGTAAATATTAAATAGCTTAATGAAAAAAAATGTTAAAACCGGAAAAAAATTAATTGTGGGAAGAATATAACAAACAAACAAAATTATGAATTAGTTGAGTTATGCGATTACAAAATTAACAATAAACCACGCTCTCTAATTAAACGCACAATCGAAAAAATATTAAAAATTTTAGTTTACCGCTAAAAATACAGCACTTACGTTTCTAAGCGAATTCGTTTTAACGCTACAACTTTGCCAGTTTTTTTCTCCCTAGCTTTGTACACAACACCATACGTCCCTTCACCAATTTTTTCTACTCGTAAATATTTCTCCATTTAGAAAAATTTTCAAAAATCAACAAATTTTTTCGTTCAAGTCACAGAATCAAGATAGGCTGTCCACTTCACAACTGCAATTACGATATGTAAAACACAGGCCATCGTCGTTTAAAGGGCGGGAGTTTACTGTTTTATTGTGCACACATAACAAAACTCAACAAAAAACTAAACTCGAATATTCGTTAGATATTTTCGATATTATTTAAGTTAATTATCGATAATAAAACCGTAGTATTTTAATAAAATTTCATGACGTTTCGTTATTAATACCCAAACAATTCTCTTTTTGTAGCTTCATTGATTTTTTTTGTAATAACTTTAAGTTGGTACTCTCTGAATTTTAACCACTTGTCATCTTTTTAAAATGCGATAGCAAATCAAATGTGGGGTAAAGAAAAGCAACGGTACATGTTAAAACAAATTTAAAGCTGTGTTTACACGTTGCACAACTTTTAAATTTCTAGATTTTCAATTGTTTTCTTAATTTTTTTTTTTTAATTTGCTGTCATTTGTTTTTGTTTATTCATTTGTTGTTTTTTTTCATTCATAACACCGTTATTAGTTTTTAACGAATGTTATATGAAAAAAAATAAATAATTAATTATTCGAAAGTAATTTCTTAATTACATAGCTATTACTCGGCCATTTTCTAAGTAAACACAGTAAAGTGTTCGCATTTCTTAAATACGTGTATGTATTATAGAGAGCATGTAACATATTTCTGAGTAGAAATAGTGGTCGCAATAAACAGGTCGACAATTTTGTAAAAGAGTGAGAGATCATTTCATTGTGTGTTAAAGTGTAAACGAAGATGGTCATATGTGTATTGAAATGGTTTTCTAAATGGTGAAATAAACTTCCCTAAATAATAATTATAAAATAGATCAAATCGGTCCGGCATATTTAATCATACATTATTTTTCAAAAAAAAAATTTCTAATTTATTCTTACAATTTTAACTACATATGAATCTCGTTTTCACCGTTAGTTTGTGTATCTAAAGAAGTTTCTAACGCCATTTTTGTACAAAAAAACAACATCTCACATTCCTCGAATTTATTTGGAAATTTGGTAAGTTATTTTTATGGTTATCAAAATTTAATTGATTTTTTTTGGATTTCTATATTAAAATGCATGGCATGTTGGGTTTTTTTCGTAATTAGTTTGATGATTGGTCATTTTTTAATACAGTTAATTGGGCACGTTTTTTTGCCAACTTTCTAGTACAGTTTTATCATGACTATTTTATCTGGCTCATATAGGAAATATTTTTTATGCCAATTTCTAATTTCTATTGCAAAATAGGTTGTTCATTTCCTAGTTGAATTTTAATCGATATTGTACGTTTCTAATAGGTTTACCCAAATTGTTTTTATCTATGTGAAATTTTTCTGGGGAAGGAGTTTCGCTTATGGAATTATGTGTCCTACTCTCTCTAGCTAATTGACATGCTTACGAATTAAATTAGAAACTATCATGAGTTTGGTTTTGTGCTATTTAACTACAAGCAGACGTAAAATATTGAATTTACGATAGTACTCCATGTTTTTTTTTGTGGATTCAAAGTTTTGGAATTAATTGCCATTTTGGAATTTTGATTGTTTTGATATAGTGAATTATTTGAAATTTTTATTTTACATTCCAGAATAATTTATTTAGAAATATGGCTGGCGAACAATTTTCTTTAAGTTGGAATGAATTTCATAAAAATTTAAGTGTTGGATTTATAAATTTATTTGAAGATTCCTCACTTGTGGACGTAACTTTAGCAGTGGATGGCAGAAAAATTCAAGCACATAAAGTTGTGTTATCAGTATGCAGTCCATATTTTAAAGAATTATTTAATGAGAATCCGTGTCAACATCCAATTGTATTTTTAAAAGATGTCAATTTTTCAATTTTACAAAATTTACTCAAATTTATGTATCAAGGGGAGGTCAATGTCTCACAAGAAGAGTTAGCCGATTTTATAAAAACTGCTGAAGAATTACAAATTAAAGGCCTTACAGGAACTGGGAACAATGATACGGTATGTATTTATTTTATTTATAATCTAGATATTTCCGAAATTACAATTTCCGGGTTGACAAATTTTTGAAGAAGTGTGGCAAATTTCCATCTAATAAATTCACCAAATTTGACAAAACGAAAATCTTCAATATCCTCGCAGATTTTAGTCTTGTAAGTCTAGTAATTTTGGGTATTGTACTCAAAATTAATCAAACTCTAAACCCGTGTCAAATTTAAAACTATCATGAAACATAAATATTTTGAAAAATTTTTCTAAAAGTACAAATATCTTCAAATTTTTGCTAGAATTTTTTTTTATTACCACATTGTCAATCGGGTTCAAAAGTATAAAAATCGCTAAGATTCTTAAAAGTGGTTATTTGTTTGTCCGAACTAAACTTTCGATCAGCTGAATTGGTTTGAATGATACTTTTATCAAAACGTGTAACATGTTTTTGGAGATAAAAATTTCAAAACGGGATGAGACAGAGAAAATGTTCAAACACAAGAAACTTGTTTTTATTTGAAACATTTTTCCGTACACCCAATAGATTTGAATTCAATGGGCTTGGAAAAAACAACTACACAGTTCAAAAACCACATTTAAACCAGTTTCCTTTTGGAATGTAAATACTCACTCAAGTTTCGGATTCTGTTTTTGTATAACGGTATTGCATTCTCTTCCAAAGTATCCCAAGTCTTCATAGAATCTGAAATCACACTCATTTTCTAAACCTAGCTTCCAACCAATACCCTTAATTTGAATTGTAACTAAATATGAATTTCTTTTTATAGGGACAAAGTCCTCGATATATTCCACCAAAGTATAAACAAGAATTCAATCCATACCATCCATATAATAACAGTTCAAATCGGCACAATAATCGTATGGTAAATCCAAATAGATACAAACCACTACTCCCAAATAACAGTAACTTACCCAGAAGAACATTACCATCAATGTTCCATCGTAATTTAAATAAAGGTACCAAATTTCAAGTGGTCAATACACCACCAGAAATTAAAAGACAATGCGCGGATGTCTCGAATTTGGAATTAAGAAATCAACAACAACAACAGCAGCAGCAACAACTGAAGAATAATGAGGATCAACAGAGTAATGAACCAACGCCATCCAACACTCCAACGCCGACCCCAACCAATACTAACAATGATGCATCATCGAATGAGGATCTAATAGTTAACGTGAAACCTGAACCACAAGATTATGATATGGACGATATACCTGTAAAAAATGACGATTCTTATACGCCGGATGAAACATTCGAAGATTCTATGGACGAACCGCAAGCTGGAACGAGTATGGATGTGAAAGTTGAAGGACAAGATAGTGTATCGCAAGGTAAGAGACATATTGTTTTTTATTATATAATTTTGTTTTATGTAGTTTATTTCTGTAAATTATACTCAAATTTCGCCCACATTGATTATTTTCATTATTTCAATTTTGTAAAGTCCTTAATTTTCTCCCCGTCAAGGACTGATGATTGTCTTAAAACGCTGTTACACGTATTTATTTGTTTATTTACAATTTATAGGCTACAGGTCAATTTTCATGTCTCTAATTTTAAAATACTAAACTTCTTCCATACAAATGCTCACCCCGTCTTGAGGGACCATTTTCCAAAAAGTCGGAAACATCTATTTTATGATGTATAATTGAAATAGAAATTTTCATGTCTCTAACTTCAACAAAAACCGAAACTCCGATTCCCTCTATTTTCCATGAAAATGTAGATATCAACATTTTATTGTTTGAATTAATAAATTCCTGTAAATCCTGCTCAGGGGGGCTCAGAACCGCAACAATACGATGCCATAATTACTCTTTTTGAGACCACAGTATTCAACTCTATCCAAAACGATCCAATCAGTTTCATCTCATCATCAATAACATTCCAAAACTGAACAACTTTTATCGAGTTTTCTCTCTTTTTCTGATTATTGTTTTGACAATCAAAAGGGAATAATATCATGAAAACTGTCAATTTTTATTTTCTTAGCGAGGATTTATCAAAGGAGCGTCCATAAACCACGTAGCTCGGTCAAGAGGTAGGGAGGGGGAATCAGTTTGAATGCTACGCTGAGCTAAAAGCTGAATAAAAGCAAACAATAAATTATAAAATAATCAATACAAGTGTTAATTTATAATAATTATATCCATTTTAGGGCACAGTAATCAAATGTATTACCTGGTAATTTACGCAATTTACTTTTTTAAGTTAAATTTACAGAAATAAACTCATATTTTTATAAGAATATTATTATTTACTTTCTTCTTCTTTTTTTGAAATTATTTGTTACTATAGAAAATATTTTTTCCAAAAATTTAATCGATACAAAATTAATTTCACCATTTAAAAATGTGTTTTGAAATTAATATATATATATTTTATTTCTCACAATTTTCTTTCCCCTTTTCGGAAAAACAAATTTGTAAATAAGTTAAAGAAACTATACAGGATCACAATGGACCTTATGGTCGAAGTGTGTTCCGTCCAAGACAGTCACTAAAATCTATCTATCTAACTATGAAGGATTCAACACCATATCGAAAAAATTGCCATGAAACTTCGATTTCGATACTAGTAAATTTTTTAAATGACGCCGAACATTTTAAAAGGAACATTCATCGAATATATTACCATTATAGAACGGCATTTATCTCCAACGTTTAGGATATACCTGAGAATAGATGAACTTCAGCATACATAGATAAATTAAGACATAACCAAACTAGTCGGATAAAAATGTAGCTTTCTCTCATAATATTGAGTATTTTTTTATGAACATTATTGTAATATTTTACTCTAATTTTTTAATGAACATGGCTGTATGTAATCTTATTGTTTTCTTAAATACTAGTTCACTTGAAAACAGATATAAAAACAAATCGAACTTTAAAGTTCATTTAGAAATTACGCCTTTTTCCTCCAAATGAAATATTTATAAATTATCCCTCCGGAGATAAAGTTGGCAGAAAACCCAAAACCATATTAATCCGGCGTACTTGAAATATGTATGTTATAAACGGGCACTTCCGGAACCCAAGTAGAGTCTCATTTATTGTTATACTACCGATGATTGCAAGAGCAATGGTGCAAATTGGTCGGTCCTATTCAACGTCTAGCTAACAATAGATTCATAGGTAAAAAACATCGACTTCGCATATTGCATGTTGGTGCCGTTATTTGATTCTTTAAATTTATATTTCTGTTCATTTTCTAGTTGTAGTAAAATTTATTTATTACGCCTTTATCCTCCGTATATGTTATGTTTGTAGAAAAAGTTTGGCTTTAATTTAATTATTTTGTGAATTCCTGATAATGAAAGGTAATTGCTTCTCATTCCCAAAACACATTTTAAAATGGTTAATGAAATAAATTTCTGTAGGTGATATGTTAGGCTATAAAATAAACACATGAATGTTAAAACGAATAAAATTGTTTTAGCGCTTCCAACTGATTTAGTAAGTCATCATCCGAAAAGAAAATTTATAAAACAAAGATATATTAACCATTTTTTCATTGTAATGTTAACCATAACAAACTTAACCTAAAATAATGAAAATTGAATATATATCTTCGTTTTCTAAATTGAAATTTTATTCTCTGATGATGACAAATAATAAAGTAGAAAGCTCTAAAACTATTTGTACTATCCACGCCCAAAGGGGATGGTTCATTTTTCAAATTATTTGCAGTCGATTTACATCGAATCCATTTGGTTTATGAAAAAATGTCTCAGATAAAAGTTATTAGTTATAAAAATACCACCAACTTTTGTTCCAAACATTTTTTCGAAAATCGAATAGATACGGCACAAAATCAACTGTAAAATTTTGAACGACACTGTTGCTTGCAGTCGATAATCAACATTAATAACATTTATGTGTTTTTTACTTTCTGTAAGTCTTTATTACCATAAAAAGAAATTTTTATATAACAAATAATTTCATTAAAAAAAAAAACATATTTTGAAAAATACACAATGCACGTAGTTTTTGTTTTCTTTTTTCTTTTTTTTTTTCGAAAAAAAAAAAATACACCAAATATATTACAAAAAATATATTCTCCTATTTATTAGCATTCTTTATTATTCGTAAAGTTTTTGTAATGTGATGTTGTTTTCTGTAATTTTGAATTAAAAAATATTCGGCCACTAATTTTCTCCGGTTTTGTCTCTTAAAAAAATGCAACAAAGTTTTATATAAAAAAAAAAATTGTTACGCTGTTTTAAATAAAATAAAAATAAAGTGAACTTATTTTGTGAGGGCTCCAAAAAAGTGAACCAAGAATTTAATTTATTTTGAATAAAAAAAATGATATTTTTTTAGTAGGTAAGTATAAATACAAAATATTAATTTTTGTGACAATTAGCTCCTTTTTTTTTTTTAATTTGGATTTTTTGTTGTTATTATTTTATTTTTTGTTTATTATAAGAAGAATATCTTCCGTAAAACAGTGGCGGCCGTTTTTTAATTATTTTTTATTTAAAAAAGAAATTGGTGTAAGTCATTAATTACGTTGCATTTGTATTGTTTTATATTAATTTATTTATTTTTTTGAAATAAAATATTTATTTATGTGTTAAGCCGTCACTGTTTTGATTATACTCCCTTGTTTTTTTTTGTTTTTTTGGTACAAAATAATCGTGTTTTTGTGACGATCGAAATTTTAAATTATTAAGAATTTTAAGGGAAATTTTAAACGTAATACATGTACGCCTCTGGTGCTAAATAATTGAACTATATATTTTAGGTAATTCATGCGTGACGCAATGCTTGATTTTATCACGGGCAAGCGAGTTAGTTAAATTTTATGTCAGTTATTGGCGTATTAGTTGTAAGACTAATGCGCTTTTTGCTAACACTGGCTTAAAGATTTTTTATTAATCGATATTGTATTTAGATATTAACGAGAATTCGATGAGATTTAAAACATGGTCGCTTGTAAAATATATTCAAATATTTTGGTATTTTTATGATGTCCTACGCTGTCGTATCTCTTTAAATGTTATACTTCTATTCGAGAATTCTAATAGCGCAACAACTTATTACGGCAACGAAGTACTGCGCATGTGTGCGACATCCGAAAAAGATACAGGAGTTTTTGTAGTGCTAGTCTGTCGGTTTTCATGTTAATTCATCTACATATCCTAAACACAGCTTGTTGCTTCCTTAAGTCTTAGTTTCGCCAAAATTTGGAGACAAAATTATACAGAAATCACCAGTGTCTTGAAGTCCCGACAACCATTGTAAGTTTAATATTTCATTTCGGATAGTTTCGAGAAATCAATCTGATTCAAAATGATTAAATTCGACAATCGTCCCCGAACGGAGTATTATCTGGAAGAATTTCATGACCTAAATTTTAAACCGGCTAAATTGATTTGATTAGAAACGACGGTGGCAGTTCAAAAATATTTTATGAATAAAATATGTAATCGATTCTTCTCGAAAGTGGGAAAATAGTACAATCAATAGAGAATATTACCCTGTACTAAATTACAGGCGGTAATTTTTAAAAAAAATTAGGTTCAGTATCACGTACTGAATGTAAATGAACAAAATCCTTATAAATTTCGATCCCGGAAGTGGCGCCATTTTGAGAAAAACTGTAGATATAGGCCAATATTTGCATTACCGTACACTTTAGGCCAAATATGGTAATAACCTTTCTTGTACATAATTAGATTTCCTTTTTTTTTGAATCACTTACCGTTTACGGCTTATACAACTATTACTATTTATTAATTGCGTTTTTGACCGATATCTCTTCTAATAATTGTTTAAACAATAAATTCCTAATAACTTAACTTTTAAATCTACAAATTACCTACATATTTTATTTAAAACTTTTTTGTCTAAAATTAATATTTTCAAAGTTATAACGCGTTTAATGTTACATTACCGGGTGCAAGGTTAATAAAAACGAGGTATGCATAGTATAATGATGAAAATTCAATAAATATGTTAAGAAATCTGAATGATAGTGACTGAATTTTCTTTCTAAACAATTATTAGAAAAGATATCGGTCAAAAAGTCAATAAATAAATAGTAATAGTCGTATAAGTCGTAAACGGTGAGGGATAAAAAAAATTAATAAACGAAAAAAAAAAAGGAAATTCAATTATCTACAAGAAAGGTTTCTACCATTTTTGGCCCAAAGTGCACGGTAATGGAAGTATAGGCCGATACAGTTTTTCTCAAAATTGCGGCACTTCCGGGGTCGAAATTTGTAAGGATTTTGTTCATTTACATTCAGTACGTGATACTGAACCTAATTTTTTTTAATAACTCCTATAATTTAGTGCAATACGGACAAGAGTAACGGGCTTCTCTATTGATTGTACTAAAACACTTTTTATGATATGATTGGCAAACACTTTATTTATTTTTTTTAAATTTTGAAGACATTTTTGTCTGCAAAGAAATAAATTTATAACTTTTTTTGGTTGGGAGCACAAAATATTATTTCATAAAATTAAATATAATTAAAAGATATTACATATTTAATAAAAATAATTTATAAAAATTAATTGATTTCAGATGAAGTATATTTCATTCGAAGTTTACGAGGTACACCAATGTTAGTGGTAGGTGATTACACATTCTCACGGAATAAACGGACAAAATCAAGAACGTATTGGGTGTGTTGTAAATCTGAGACAAGCAAATGTAAAGTATCATGTATAATACAGGACAATGGTATTATACGTATGCCACGGGGACAAGTACACAATCATGCAAATGATTTTGAGAAAATTATCAACAGTGAAATTATGAATGTATCGTATCATGATATATCTGCTATTTTTACACATCAATAAGATTTTCGTGTATATACTTTTCTATTTACGGGAGCAAAATTCATCATAATATATATTACAAACCGAAGAATGATATCGAAGTGTTGTTTAAATGTTTTTTTTATTATTTAAATTTTATTATTGTGTCGATTACTTTCTTCTTTTTTTTTACTGACTCAAAGTCGTTTATTTTCTGCATTTGAAAACAGTGTGCTACCTATAGATTCTAACAGAAACATAATTATTAGGTTAGCAGTTATTGACAGGGAAAGAATTTATCATAAACCTACCATACACTAAGCAATTTTTCGAGATTAGAGTGATAAAAAAGCGCCCTCGGTCAAAACATTTACTACGTCATTTCTAAGCCGAGTGTAATTCAATTTTCGACGAATCACATTAATGGTATATCTAATTTCGGCATCCGTGTGCGATAAATCCTTCTCAACGTTCTCTTTCCAAGAGCTTGTTGCTTGAAGTTTTTTTGATCGGAAGATCACGAATTGAAATCACCTCCGATCATTGAAATAAGTCGTATTAATCACGCACCTGTGTTTCTGTAGAAAAGTTATAATTACATTTTAATAATGTTGCTTTTATTTATTTAATCGAAGAAAAACTGTTAACCGACAGAAAACATACACTCCCGTTAAAAAATAAATAAATAAACAGACCTGAAATGTTAATTTTCTTACATTTCATAAAACTCCTCACTTTTGTAACTCTGTATAATTTTATTTATTTATAAACAAAGATAAGTAGTATATTTTTTAAGTGTGTAAAAAAGAAATGGAAATATAATCAGAATGTATAAAATGCATAAATTTTATATATACGTGTCAGTGACAGAGTAAGCATTTCAAAAATATATGTAATGTAAATACATGTTAAGTGTTATATCTTCCTCTTACATATAAAAATTAAATAATATGTTGTATCTGTAAAAAACATTTACTACAAGAATAATAAAAATTGTGATACGGTTCAGGTCTATTCATATTTTTTTTGAACGGGAGTATACATACAGTAGAAAACGATGAACCTGTGAGATTTTCACGCCGAGCGCTTTTCTATAGACCACACTCAAACTCGATGAAAAATCTTTTTGTATATGGCAGACTAATCAGAACATATCATTTTTATACATTAATTCGGCGAAAGTATAAACTCTCATCTTAATTTTTTTAGCTTATTTAGATGATAACTTCGGCCTAATATCAATTCTATAGGCAAGAGAATTATTTCACGAATTTTAAGTGAAAACCGCCTTTATGTCTATTAATTCCTAGTGTCAACAACCATTTTAGATAAGACTTATCCCTTTTAAAATATATGTCACATGTGCCTTTATACATTGAAGAAAAAATATGTAACAATCTGTTAGTGCGTAACTTAAAAATTTTCAGGTTAAGATATTAACATCGATATCAAACAGCTTTCCGATATCTTTCAGCACTTTTATTCGTTCTGTGCGGCGTCTGACATCGACAGAATCCTATAGCTTCATCTGCTTAAAATATTCGCGTGACAGATTGTTCTCAAGGAGGGTACAGAGGACCTCTTGGTCCAGGTGCTAGGGACCCATTAGCGATATCATTTAACTGTTGCCAAAATCGATTTCTGAGTCTTAACAACAATTTTAAGCTTTGCATTGAAATAACAATAAATCGAATATTGTTTTTTTTTTCTTCCGAGCAAAGTTTAAATGGTGTAGTGAGTTTATTACAATTTTCTTATATTTTAATCATTCGTTAATCTTACGATCCATTAACACAGGTCTCGACACGACTACACCGTTAGTATTGGGCGATTCCAATAAGAAGTATCCCTTCCATTTTCGTTTCTAGACCGTGGTTAACTTAAAGAAATGAATTTTTTTAATTGTAAATACAACGTTTTTTTTTTCTGTTTTGTTACCGTATAATAGAATTCGTGGCGATTTTTATTCTATTTTTAATAATTAAAAAACAAATTTTTATTTAAACTAAGTGTGTTCTAAATACGGGGCTAAAGTTATTATGGCAAATAATCTTAAACAAAAACAAACAAAAAAAAATCAAATATTTTTATAAAAATTATTAATGTTATATTCAAAAATCATTTAAAAACATTTTCTTTTTAGATTTAACACAAAAAAAAATTATTAATTGTTAAGAAAAATAAAAACATTATTCGTCAAAGAATCTATTTTGTGTACAGTTTAATTATAACTTTTAGAATTTAAGATCATTGTTGTTATCCAATTTCAAGAAATATTATTTTAAAAAATAATTTATTTTGTGTCTATTTACGCGTTAGAATTTTCTTTCTTTACTAATTAAGCAATTCGTCTCGTTTAAGTTCTCAGTTAGATGTAAATTCCGCAAATGTACAATTAGCTCTGCTACCAAGTGTAACACCGTAATCTCATTTTTACTCAGTGGGACGATCTATTTCATAATATTGTTAGAAATTTCTAAGTATATTCCGTAGAAAATCATTCCGAAACGATCATGTGAATGGATGGAATGAACGTGTAGGAGATTGGATGAATATAAATGATTCCACGATAAAGATTTAGATGATCTTTATTTAATGAAATATATAGAAAATGAGTTTGTTCATAGTTACTAAAGTAATAAACATAAATAATTACCGTAATAACTGGAGGAGTAGACAGTGGAAATGCAAAGGTTTCTAACTAAAGAAAGTATATTTAATTTGCGGTTGTTCCGTTAAACCTTGTATATCATAAAATATATTTTACATCTAACTAAGAATATGTAGACAATAATTAGATAGTTTATCACGTAAAAATAAGCAGCTTACATAATTTATTTATTTTGAAGTTTAGGATCTCTTAACCTTAAAAAAAAAGGTCGATTACTACACAACTAATTGCTTTTATACGTTTGCTTAATTGTGAGAGACAAATAAAAAAAAGAAAACGTGCCTTAAAACAGAGTCTATTTTATACGATTGTAATAATTATTTTTTACAAACTACTTGACCACTTTTCGATTATATAAAGAAGTATAGGGCAATAATTGTTACTGCAATTTTTTTGATTGATTATTATTTGTGAACCTTTCGAACGCTTAAGTGATAAATATGTCACATTTTTTATTATAAAATTGAATTTAAGCTCAAACAAACGTTTTTTGGGGTCAGACACTGCTTTAAAAAATATTATGTATCAAAAAGAGGGTGTCTCAAAACAATCGTCCGTCCTTTAAAAAAATCAATTTTTGTAGCGTCTGTATGTTTTTTTAACGAATGAAATTCTAATCAATCGAAACCTTTTTAAATATAAAATAATATTTTTAATAAAATGTATTTTTGTACCATATTAGAAACAAAAGCAGTAGAGAAAAATTCCTCGAACCATGCACTTATACAAATTTATATTTACAAATATAGAACCTTTTTCTACAGCTTCTGTTACTATACTTTGATTTTTTCATATATGCAATACTCCTATATGGGGACAGTCCCTATAAGTGGAACCTGTTCCCGACAAAGTAAGACAGATAGTGTCTCGTGGTCTCTATCGTCCGAGCGACCAATTCTGTTCTGCGCATCTTTTGTTATTTTTTAGAGAATTTCCAGGCATGCGCAGCATGGACAATGTATCTCGGAGAAGAGATGGAATCGGCACCGTAATGTTGGGACATTCTTTTCTATACCAACTGTCCATATAGGAGTATTAAATATATGAATTTTTTAGTATCGAATGACTATATTACCGATTATTAATAATAATAAATTTTATATAATTAATAGAACGTTATGTAATAAATAAAAATTAATTTACAAATTATAATAAATTAACAAATTGTTTTTTATTTTTGATTATTATTTATTTCAATATTTAAAAAAAAAAAAGAATTAATTTTTAATAATTTAAAAAATTTGCTGATCTCAGGAATTTCGGCATTTTTTTTTTCGAAAAAAAATTTTATATTATGGGGTAATTAATTTTGTATAAGAATTTTTAAAGAGCATGTTTTTTAAAAAAAATAGTTATCGAAAAATTTTAGCAATATTGAAAAAGAACTATTGTTAATAAATTGATCATATTTTTATTATTGAATTATTTGTATATTTAATAAGATTCGGTTATAAAACCTCAAAGAAAATTCAAAAATTACCCCAATTTGTTGTTAATAACTTGAAAAAATTGACTTTTAATATTTTTATATAAATGAAAAAAAAAAAACTATTTTATTATTGTAAAATTATATATTTGAGTATATTTGAGACATTTACAAATTTTTGGTTTTTGGAATTTCATTTGGAAAGTACTTTTTCAGTCAAAGTTTCATCACTTGAGGTTTTTAACCAAAAATAGGGGGAGCTGTCATTTTTTTGTGTATCGTCTAAAAACTGTACGCATTTAAGGGAAATGATAAATTTTTATCTTACGTGAGATGTTTTTTTGTCGATCTATGTAAGAAATTCCCTCAACGAATCCACATTTTATAGTATTTGTGAACGCTCTCTTAATAATTCTTTCCGACTTCAATGGGAAACCTAAGTAGCTGAAGCGCTTTAGCTTAGAAAAGAATTTTATTGATTTCATTTGATCAATATGACGTCACTACACTTTCCCACTTATGTATCTTTTACGCTCAAGAGAAAACACTCCGATTTATTTTATGAGTCACGCAATGAGACTGGAGTGTAAGTTCAAGATCTAGTTGTATCGGTGCAATACATACGACGTCGGGTTCTTTACGTATCCATCAACAAACTTTGACAAAAGTCTTTAAGGACGTTCATGCATGAGGCTTGATAATAGATAAAAATGTATTTTTTTAGTGAATTGAATAGCTCAATTCAGTAGTTATCCTCCCTCAAAAATTTAAAACCTCTTGACAATCATTTCGAAGAGTAATTATCGATTAAAAATCAAACTTTTAACACAGCGTCTTATGGAGATCAGAATTTTTTTGTACTTAAAATTATAAAAACTATATTATTAAAGTAGTCAACGTAATAAATAATATTTATAAATATTCTTTGAAATTTGCAGTTTATATAATTGGTGTTGACGGATATTTGAATTAATTATTTAATAAAATTAAAACTTTTTTGTTAGGTTTGTTTTTGCCACCATATTTTGAAAACTGGCGACCACGCACACTAAAATAATATACACATACATACAAATATGGAACATAGTTTACTGTCAAATCTGTCACATCAAGTCAAATCAATTTCTAATTAACATTTCCTGATATTTTACAATAAATACTTTTAAAATAGTTAGGACAAATAAAAAAGGTTATAAGATTATTGATATACTTTACAACTTTTTTAAAATCTTAAATAAATTTTATTGAAGATAGTACTCATTTGACTTAAGCGTAGCAAATGAACGTCCTTAAATTATCTTTTTATTTAATGTTCTATAGAACAGGTTTTAGATTGAATATACCAGGATATCTTGGTATATCCCTACAAGTCCTTTTATTTAACCTGCTTTTTTCTCTTGACCTACATATATTTTTTACAAAATTTGTGAATGTCTCAAAAATATTCAAATAAATATGGAGGCGAGCCATCCATTCGATTGTTTGTGGTAATAATCTTTATCAATAATAATATTAATGTTAAGCAAAATATATTTTTATAAATTAATACAATTTTTATACTATTTTTAAGTGGTCTTGATAATTTATTTTATTTCTAGTTAACGGTTTTAGTTATTAAAATAATTATTAAACGAAAAAACAAATATTACATATTTTTTTTCTTTGTTAATTTTTAAAAAAATTTCAACGATTTATATAATAAAATTTATTTTTTTATTTAGTATATGTTCTTCATTGTTACGATTTATTTTAATTTGTATCCCTGAAAAATTCATTTTAATTGCAAAACAAATAAGTTTTATTAGCCCGAGTTTTCTCCGATAAACTCGATATTTCCGATTCTCAAATTTTATAGATATAATATTTATTATTTGAAATGAAAGCTCTTGTGGATATCTACTTAGAATTTTTTAGGTATTATCTTATACCCATAGTGCCTTCGAGAATCTTTATCTTAGAATTATTTATCAAGTTTAAATATTTGGAAAATTTTTTATAAAACTTCCTTTTTACATACAGAAGATACCTGATGCTATTTTATAATAAGATTTTTCTTTATTTTACCGTAAACTTAAGAAAACGTTGTTTTCTACAATATGTAATTTATGTAGATCTGATCGTAACGAGTCCTACTGGATATGAACCAAACCCATAGGGTGAATTTCTGTCCTAAAAATTATAATACTAATTAAAAATGGATTTTTTGAACCCAACACTTTTTATGTTTGATATTAAGAACATCAAAAAAGACACATTATGTGCAAAAGTGTCGTAATTTTTAAGGTCCAAGAACACTCGCCTTATGCAAATTCCTTTATTCTATTCAGAAGTATGTGGTAAGGGGCCGTTCAAGTTTTTCGTAAGCAAACTTTCTATGATTTTAGAGCCCCCCCCAGTATAGTCAAAAATAAGAAAATTGCGAACTCCTCCTCCCAAGAATCATTTAGTGTCTACAGGCTCCGTATCCTTAAAACTAAAACAGTCGATAGACAATGTTATATTTATTTGTTTCAAGCCATCCTAGTACGCCGGGAATTCCCCGAATTGAACATCGATATATTAAAAAAAAACTCTATCCTTAGCAGTGTAAAGTCAATTCTCGGAAAACTCATTTATTTATTTTTAATAAGAAATATGAAAAGAAATTCGGTATACCATAATAAAATAATAAAAATAGTATTATTCATTTAGATTATATTGTTTTATAATTTTTTTTATCTTACGTAAGATTTATTTTACCCCCCCCCCCCTCCTCTCTCTTTTTGTCAGTAAAAGTAAGAAATAATTGCACCCCCCCCCCCTAAACCTGCTTACGTAATACTTGAACGCCCCCTAACCCTGTTTTATAGTAATATTATCAATCGAAATATCGCCGTCCAAAATATGTGTTCTTTTTTTCGGAATAATAAAATTAAGTCTTCCGCATGTGATGGTTTCAAAATTTGAATATTTCTCTACAAAATTATCGTTGACAAGAAATTTTATATTATCAGTTGTTGGATTCAAAACTATATAGGTTGCAACACACCATCAAACCTGTTATCAATTTTTGGATTCAGAACTGTGTACGAGAATGCAACAGACCATTCTATTCTAAATTTTGATAAATAATGGACTGGTGTGTCGTCTGTTGCAGCCCTAGTGCATAATATATGTTCGAACAAATTGTAATACTAATTTATATTAAAAACGATTTGTAATCTTTTATAATATTATTCATTTGTAAATGGTTATTTTTTTGAATAAAAAATATTTAAGTTATTTTTTTAAAAAGAAAAATATATTGAAAATTAATTGAAACGTTTTCAAAATCCCTTTATATTATTCAGAATTATATTTTTAATCTGTAATTTATTGGCCGTGTTTTAAATCCTTAGTAAACTAAGTTAATAGTTGACAGATACTATAGTAAACTCAAACTAGAGAGTCCATCCATATAAACAGACGAAACGCGTGATCAGAGCACATGGTCCAATATGATTAGTTCGTTTCATAACTTGGTCTTTTAAATCTGCAAATTATTGTTTATGGCGATCATTTTTGTGATCGATCATTTCGATTGTTTGATTGTTTTTTAATTATTTATTTTTAGTTTTTATTGTTATATTTGTTCTTGTTATTATTTTGATTTTTCCATTTGTTAATTTATACCAAAATAATATGAATAAAAAATGAAAACGATAGAATGAAGCCGGTCTGTTTTGACAAATGTTCGCGTGTTCAGTGTATGTATTTGTTATCATCGATGGCCTGTGAAGCTTGAGTTTACTATAAGCAACTTAGATTGTGACGCCATCTTGCATAGTAAGTTAAGTGTTGCCAGATTGGGAGATTTTCCCTTAAATTTAGTGGATTTAATAAAGTCTAGTAGAAAATCTAGGTGATTTATTCTTGGGATTATTTAATCCAGATATGTTGATGCTGCGGCGTAGCTCCATTTTTCTTGAAATTTAGAAATTGTACCACGTGACGAGCGACATCATGAGTCCGTACTTTAACTTACACTGAATAGAGAGCGATTAGAATGGCCTAGATAACTATTTCAAAAAATATCCTAAAACTGGTTTATAATCACTATATTTGAATATATTAAAAATACTTTTAGAATAAAAATTCGATCATATTTTCTAGCTTGATTTTAAACGATTAGATTTAGTGACAACAAATTTCTGAGATTCCTAGTGAAAAATTCAAATAAATGCCTTTTTACACTGTTTTATTTCAAAGATAAGTAGTTCTTTTTTTTAAAAAATTTTTTTGTTTATTTAAAATTTTTTTTGTTTTGTTACACTTTTTATTTTGTCTTGATGAGTTAAGACAAAATTGTTGGTATTTTGATATTTCTATTTACAGAAATACGACCATCAATATCATATTCAAGAACACCACGTGGAAATCCACGATTAGTTGTTAATGGTTTTGTATATGTTGTTAAAGGCAATTATGGTATGACAACATTTTGGACATGCCAAAAACGTGGTTATGGCTGTCGTGTTTCATGCAGTACTAAAAATGGTGCTCTACGTATGAAATCTGGTCAAAGGCATAATCATCCACCGCCTGATCTTATCTAAATCTTATCTGATCATATCCAAATAGTTCAATTAATTTTTTTGTATATATAATATATATTTTGTCTGTTATATATTATAATTGACTTATTTAATAAAATAATGAATACTAATTAATTTAAAACGAAATTTATTAACACTTTTAAATGTTTATTTAATTTGTTTTGTCCTTTTTTTTTTGTCGAAAGTTTGTAGAAAATATCGCATAAAATCACTTGCTTATAATTTAGAAACTAATATTTTGGACTTAATTCACTCTGTAGTCTACACTTATTTATATGTCATTCCAATTGTTTCGCGTTGTTTTTACTTCGATTCGCGGTTTTCAAATCAACGAGGTTCCACTAAACCATTATTTTTTCTATTAAAATGTCTCATATCCATAAATGCAATCCTATTTTTGGGATGTTCGGATTAGAAAGAGGGCGAAACCATGTGGAAAGGGAGCTATTATTCATATACTCTTCGAATATAACAAAATTTGATACTTTCGCTCGAAAAATAAGAGTTATTAATTTTTGGTGACGAAAACTTTAGCAAAATCTGTGGTTTGCTGTATCTAAGATACTTGTTTCTAGATAGAAAGTTCTATTGGGATCTCTGGCAAGGGCGGAACTTAATATTTCAATCTACTAGCAGTAATTTCTAAATTATTTACCAGAATGCGTACACGAAACTTGTTGGCCAACAGATTGTCACAGGAATTGGTATAGGGAATATATATACCTACTAGCTGTAGTTTCTAATTTATCCACCGGATAGCATATCTATGGGCTCGACTTTCCAATAGTTCGAGAATTTTTTCTTACTTCCTTATTTACCAATATTTTAAATTAAGGTTTTGGCAATTTAACATGTTTTGAAGATAATATCTTTCAAATGGTGCCCATTGTTTGCTTCGATCTGACGTGCTCTTTCCAGAGCAATTTCCACAACTTGTCTTAGAATTTCAGGTCCCAGTGCCCTCACTTCTTCTCAGATTTTGGCCTCAAGCTTTTGGATGGTTCTTGGCTTATTGGCATACACCTTACCCTTTAGATAGCCCCAAAGAAAAAATTCGGGAGAAAAATCAGAAAAACGCGATATTATTCGATCGCCAAAAATTTCGCGCAGAAGTGCCATAGTTGTGTGAGCTGTGGCTCCATCTTGTTGGAACTACAATTCTGGATTGTTCTTTACCTCTGGCCTTTAGACAACATCAACTTCTGAGAACGTCGCCTGGTGGAAGTTTCGGGGTTTTCCTCTACACTTGCTTGCACCCGAGCAATGTTCACATCATTTCGAACTGCACGAAGTCTTCCAGCACGCGCAAGATCACAGGCAGCCCCATATTGCCGCTGAATCAATCGGTAAATTGTTGGAACGCTAGGTACCTTTCGAACATGAAAGAAATTTCGATATGATCTTTGTGTCTGAATAATCGAATGCTGCCTTTCAAAATAAAATTGAAAACAACTTTGGTTCTTTGTTTTGTGCTCAGACTTTCCATCATAAATTTCCCAAGTTTTTCAAAGTCAATTCTGAAAAAAAAAACGTAAACAAAAGTTTATTCACTAATTAAATCATAATGAGGATCTGGATCTAGATACTATTAATCGAATATATCTTTTTGAAACTATTTTCTAATAATATCTTCTACAGCACTTAATTCGTAGTTTATAAAGCAAACCTTAATCCGAGTATCTGCATTTAATTATATTTTTTAATCGAATATCTAAATAGATTTTTAGAAGTATCTTTACAGCACTTATTTGTAGTTCGAATTCAAGTATTTAGTTATAATTCTAACCCGAGTCTCTGTATTTTAATATCGTTTTAATCCGAGTATTTGTATCTAGATAACATTCGAAGAAGTATCTTTTACAGCACTTAAATAGTTTTGTTCGTTTACAGTTTTCAAAACATTGAAAACAAAAAGTGTATTAAAAATTTTTAATATTTTGTGAGATATTCCGACACAAGATTTGTTGTTGCATGTTTTCTAAAAAAAAAAAAAAAAACCACTATCCTAAAAGTTGAGTAATTTAGATAAATTTCTGTATATTTTTGAAAATTGAATTTTTTTAGCGTTAGCAAAAAAAATATATAAAGTTTTCTATTTATTGTTTCAGACAATTCATCACCATATTTAATAAAAACATCAAAAGGTTTCTCACGTTTAATAGTTGAAGGATATGCATTTAGTATTAAAAGTCGATACAATACAACAATCTTTTGGAATTGCTGCAATAAAGGACGTGGCTGTAAAGTGACATGTTCCACGAAAAATGGTATGTTACGTATGAAATATGGACAGGAGCATACGCATCCACCGAATGCGCATGAACAATAATTTTAATTATCATCCCTCCAACAACAACACAATTTGTATTTAATGAAAATGCTGTTCCAAACAAACTCAGGAGGTAAAAATAAAGAAAAAAAATAAAAACTTCAATATTATTCGTCAAGAGTTTTTTTGTTAAAAAAAATTTTGTATTTTTTTTTGTTGTAATTCGAAAAAGTTATAGAGAATGGTTATAAAATGGATGAAATTGATGAAAAACAGTATTTAGTTTTAAGTTTTATAATTTATATAATGGATAATATCGGGAAAGGATTTTTATTTTTAGAAATACATACAGTAGATGTAGGGTCAATGATGACTCTAGCTATCTTGGGGCCTTCGAACTTGACTACATCAAATACGGAAGTGATCTTAAAAGTTATATGCATGCTTAGGAGAAAATCGGGAAAAGATATATTACACACAGTATTTGTAGGATCAGAAATGGTCCTTGCTTTCTTGATGCCTTGGCACAAAATCCTCCAAAGTTCTATCTTAAGAAGCATCAATTGGGACAATGTCGGCCCTGAACGAAGTTCTGCAGACTGATATGAATCCAGTTATCGTCAAAAACTTGTCTCGAATTAAACTTAACCGTTAAGTGCGTTGGGATGCACTTTTAAGCGACAAAAATCTCATCATTCATTTCGTCATTATAAAGGGGACATCCCAAGCACAACAAAAGGAAAAAAATTCCTTGAACAAATATAATTCCTCTTTAAAAGGGATTCTGCATACGTAGAAATCAAATCTTTCAGTGCTAATGAACTACGTAAATCTTTTTTAATTTATGTTATAAATTAATCACAAATGTCTAGACTAAACTTAAATCGCTAACTTATTGGGTCGTGCAGGATTTATGGTTTATGCGTATCGCCATTGAATAGGAGTTGAGCTAATCAAAGGTAAATCCAAAAAAAGGTTAAAACCGCAATAGCGGTAAGCAGGGAAGTGGGAGAGTCAGTTATTATTATTTATTTGCTGCTGACTCTTCCACTTCCCTGCTTACCGCTATTGCGCGCCTCTGATTGGTTACTTATTTTAATTAATAACTAATTACCTGTACGTCAGGTTAAAAAATGGTAGATAATTTTTCGTCTCACATTTTTATCCTCTATCTAACCTATCAATCCCTTGCGGTACTTTCTGGCCACCCTGTATATCACTTTCTAATGATCATAATTTTAGTGTGATCAAAATGAAATATCATATCTGATATGATTTTAGTATTGCAAAATTTAAATTTATTAATAGCCAAAATACAACGATACATAACGATTTATAGTGTGCTATTATAGTTTATATTTACTATGGAAACGACAATCAAAGTTGACATTTCAAAATTGAAACAAAATTTTAATAAACAAATTTTATAGTTATTTTTTAGAAGTATAGTTTCTGTGGAAATGACAAAATCAACAAAAAAAAATTAACCGACTCCAAAAAAGGAAGAAGGAGATTCTATGTTCGACTGTATGTATTTTTTTGTTATGTTCATCCCCTTCAATATTATTTTTTGAGACAAAAGATAGCCTATGTCCTTCCCCAGGATATAATCTATGCCCTTGCCAAATTTCATTCAGCCGTTTAGTCGTGAAAAAGTAGCAAACAAACAGAGTTACTTTCACATTTATATATTAGTATGGATAATACGCCATTCAATAGGAGCTAAATCCATAAGAAATCCGGTACGATATATTCTTTAAATCGCGAATTAAGTTTAGTCTAGATATTTGGAAAATCTATTCAGATAATATAGTGACCTTCATAGTTTTATACGAATATTAAAATTAAGTAATATTGCAAAGACGACGTAATAAGTTAAGATACATTTTTATTATTAATTTTAATTCAAATCGAATTTCATCAAATAGTTAATAAATTTTATAATCAATCTGTATAAAAAATATTGTAGATACCATCATTTTAAACGTTGAAGTTTTGTTTTTTTAAGTGATTTTGATTCGAACATAATAATTATGTTTAAAAAAAATAGAATGTTCCTACAACCAATTCTGAATGATTTATAAATTCCATAACTAATCCAGAATTGATGGCTGGAACATGTATTAACGAAACCAAGACCAAAAGTACAATTTTAATTTGTTTTTCTTTTCTTTACACTAATTAATCATCGATTAATTTTTTCTACAAAATGTATTCAAAGGTATTTGTTAGTTTAATAAATTTAAAAAAAAAAAAAATAGTATATAATACAAAAATAAATTTTTTTGTTTTTTAGCGTAGAAACAAATAAAAAAATAAATATATATATGTATATCAGACAGGATTATTAAGGATACTTTAAATAAATAAAAATGAATATGCCTTATATTTTGTCTTTCTACAAAGTAATAAAATAATAAATTTTTTATAAATGCCCACACGAAACTACACACAACATTTTTTCCTTGAAATATTTTTGTGCAATCCAAAACAAATTTTTGCATAAATAGGGAACTTAATAAAATATTTTTTAGGTGAAAATTTGAAATTGAAATGAAACCAATTTTTGTTACCAATATTTTTCATATCAAATAATAAAAGAGCTTTAAACTGTTTTTTGAAAACATTAGATTTTGGCATAATTTCCAAGTAGAATACAGAACTGATTGGCTTATTTGACGTAATTTTTTTTTTTTTGTATAGATTTAAGTTAATATTAATTTTTTTTTTGTCGAAAATTGTCGTATTTAAAATAATGAATAAGTATTAAGAGAGAATCGTCTAGTGATCGGAAATTTAAGATTTTATTTGACTTTATTGAATGTGTCAAAAAAGACAAATCGTAAATATAATAAGGGATTTATTTATTTAGAGAGTTATATACCGTTTTAAATAATCAGAAAACACTGGTTTAAGGGGTAATACCACTGTAGCGCTCCAAAAAAGTACAGTAGAGTCTCGCTAATTCCGTACTGTTTAAAACTAGAGGGTACCGGATTATTGAAATGTTCGGATTTCTGGATTGTATAGAAAAATTCATAATAATTCAAGTATTATACGTGCTATGTGACGTTTTGAGTTCACATTGATGCCGGACGGAAGTAGGGGTGCCGGATTAATGGACGTACCGAACTATTGAAGTGTCGGGTTAGTGAGATTCTACTGTAATATGTTTGAAACAGTAAGTCACACTCTAACCGTACGTATTATTGTATATCATTGGAATATTGTATATAGCACCACTTGTAATGTTTCAATTTGTTCAATTTTCTTTTTTCACTGCTTATCGAACTAAATTTCTTAAGAATAGTGTTCCACGGTTGGGCAAATTACTCCTTGGAGGTTTGACTTGGAATAAAAACCCGATTTTATTCCAGTCTGTATAAGAATTGCTAGAGAAGTACTTAGAGATATTAAAGACATGTCGTGTTTTATAAAAATTCCCCAGGTGCAAAGTCAAAAGTTATGTTTTCGACCAAAATAGTTTCCATAAAATTGATTATAGAAAAATTACAATGTATTTTAAAATCCGTTCGTACTTTTGTACGTAATTTAATTTTAAAGATACAGAAGATAAATCGGTTAAAATTTGTTCAAGATATGTGTCTGGCCAGTTTAAAAAAAGTTTTGAGCCCAGGACTCAGGCATGATGTGAAAACATATCCTATACACAATAGCAATGAATTTCATATACAATATTAAATTCCCATTTAAAACACGAATGCCGATGATTGCCGACTGTCATACTGCCGATCGTTACGTAAAAAACGTGACAGTCTAATCTCAAATTTAATTGCATTCCCCATATAAAATAATATTTGTGTAATCTCGCTAATTATTAGAATTCTTGTCCCACCTATAAAACCATTTTATATCTTTTAAAATTCGAAGGCATTGTTTACATAAAAAAAATGAATTTTTTGAAAATTCTAGAATGGCATCCCTTAAATGTGGGAAAATATTCTTTTAACTCTCTAAAATGGTAAAGCAAAAAGAACTTTAGTGTCTGAAATCGATAGACATTTTTATATAGAGTATACTTTAGGTTTTAAACGTTTCTATAAATTTAAAATGACAAATGAACAGGGTATTTTTTGTAAGGGCATTGGAAATTAGGTATGAATATCGGAAACAGACTGGTAAATTATAAGTAAATAATGCAAATTTTTTTGGCTGTTCAAGAATTTAATTTATAATTTCGAATTTTAAAAAAATATACCGTGTAAATACGTCTTTAATTTTATTTAAAATTCTACTTTTAGTTTTTGGAAATTATGTCAAAAAACATAATGCAAATTAAATAAGCTGTCAACTAGATGATTCTATTTAAAAAAAAAAATTAATTAAGGATTTTTCGATTAAAATCCCTGATTTTTTATTAAATTATTTTTAAAAAGCAATTTATAAGCGCCAAATTTTCGCAAATATTTATATAAATAAAAATATATATATATTTTATTTTTTAATTTACAAAGAAAAAAAAAAACTTGTATCACCAAATATTAATTTATTAAAATATCGAAAACAAAATTCGTTAAATTATTTAAGTAAATTAATTTATTTACTAAATTGTAATTAATAATAATATATTTTCGGCGAAAAATATTGATGTTGACAGAATAGGAATATTTTGTTAGTTCTGTTTTTAAAAAAAAAACCTTTTTTTTTAAAGAAATTGTAGACTTACCTTCAATAATTATTAGGTCAGTTGATATGATGATTTTATAACGTATATTTTCAAATTTAGTTAAATTTTTCTATAACTGAAAACTTTTGAGAATCAAAGTTGGCACAAATATTTTGAAGCATTCATTTTTCAACATGTGGGGGTAGGGGGTAACACGAACACTTCACTTAGTGGTATATCACGGTTTTAGTCAGTTAGATCATATGTTTAAATTTAAGAGTGATAGATAGAGTGAAGGGATTTTTGTGCCTTTTTGAAAATTGAAAAATGATGTTTTGAATTTAAATTTCGATTACAAGAAACCATCACATAAAAAACAGAAAATTTTAATGGTATTTCATAAATATTTTATATAAATTATTAATTTTTTCTTTGAATGACTATGAATACTGCTCTTGAAACAAGAGTAGTATTCATAGTCATTCCTTGAGATATAAGGGAGCTTTAATTATAAACATATAGGCATGAAAAACATTTATTTATTTATTTATATATTATAAGGAGAGTACAACAGACGCTAGGTCCAATAACAGCACTCCCCATTACACAAGAGTGGAGGACAAGGAATTTCGGTACTTACGCCACCGCAGCTACAGATTTGGCGGTTTTTAAGTGCCGCCAATCTACACCTAGAATTTTTGCGACAAATCATAAGAAAAAAACCAAGTAGTCAATCGGATTTCGGTGGAAAATTTCATCAATTTCCACAATGCAATCTGGTCCACTTTCTTCTTGTTTGGTTTATTCTCCATATCCAAGACACATAATTCACGCATGTAATTGTTCTAATCTATAACAGTTTTATCCGATAAATCAAGTTGCTTTTCACAAAATTTAATCAGCAGTATATGAATCTCAAAGCTTTAGCGCAACTTCTGCTGCGGTGGCGTTAATACGTAAGTACCGGAATTTCATATGCAGGCTAGGTATTGGTAGGTTGTGCGGCTGCAACCGACTATGATAGGAATTATGCCGATATTCATCTGAAGTTCGTGAAGGGAAACTGCAGAAAACCTTCACAAGCATAGCCGGTTACTTCGTTCTTCTCCATACGCCGACAGTTTAGTCAATTAATTAATTTTTTAATTGACAAACTGCCGATGTTGGGATTCGAACCCATAACCTTCCAGCTCCAAGTAGAGCGCCTTAACAAGCTATTTGGCCATTTGCTTGAAGAATTTAATTAAATTTCAAAATTTTTTAACAGAGATATTAACTGATCTAATCAAATTCTTGTAATTTACCTTATTTTATGATTTAGTTAATATTTATTTTATTTTTTAATATTATATTTTTTCTTTTTGATAAGTATAAAATTATATATAAAAAACAAGTAAATCAAATTTCTAGTTCAGTAAGTTTAGTGTGAAAAATTTGTAAAACTGTAATTTATTTTTTTTAAATAAATCATAAATGTGTGTGCATCGTTTTAATGTTTGACTTTGAAAAAAATACGGTAACCGATCTAACATAGTAGATCATCACACAGCCTAAATGACCTCATGACCTCATGATCATATTTTTTGTGATGCAGGTATTGGTTGTGTTATAAACAACTGAGTCCTTAGTAAACTAAGTATATCTAACTTAGTATTTTTGCCAGGACACTTGACAGAAACTAAGTAACTTAGATTGTGACGTCATATGACCTTGTAGAAAATCGAAGTGATTTGTTCTTGGGATTGTCGTATTATTAAATCCACTAAATTTGGGGAAAATTCCCTAATTTGGCAACACCAAATAAATGAGTAAGAGAGTTTAAAACAAGTACTTTAAAGTCTCTTATACCGGAGAGGTCTACCTGTACAGGTAAACCGGAGCGTGTGTGCCAGTCGCTGCAGGCCAAACTGCATAGGCGACCGGAGGAGAATCGAGATTCAGTATTAACTACCTGGGTAGGCATGTAGACCTGAGCGTGTGTGTGAGTCACTCCGGTATGCCTGTACAGTTTTTATGTTAGTTGTATCTAGTTCCTTGAGTAGAAAGCGTCAGTCACCCATCTCTCGATTGAGTTAAAATTTCCCGGTTTATCGTAACGTGTGGGTGCTCTAGCCTACACAGGTATACCTTTCCAGTTTATCTGACTGGTATACCGGAACGTGTGTGCCGGGTCTTTTGAAACATGGGAATTATTATTGCATCTACAATGCAAATAAAATATATGGATTTTTCATTTTTCAAAATTTATCCCCTCAAGGAGTGAAATCGAAGTCCTATTAAAAATAGTGAAATTTTTTGTCGATATTTGTAATTCATAGAGAAAGCGACTGTGGGGTATTTCAACATATAGGGTCCTCAATTCTTAATTTTATTGTTAATATGCAGTGAGATTAATATTTTGAGAATCATAAGATCGTATTTTAACTAACGATATTGTTTTCGTCAATTGGAAATCGATTTTAAGGAAAATTTATCTGAACATCTGACTTAATGGAATTTGGGATATTGGAACGTATTAAATATTATGATTAAAAAAATTGGGGGAATGCATTTTTGTTTCAAATAAAACAAACTTTTTAAGAAGCAATTTCTAACATTTTATTAATATCAGTAATTTTTTCTCTACATTTTCCTAATTTTTTACCCTCATTTATTTCATATTCATCTATTTTCTCCCAATCTTTCCACTTAACAACTTGAATATTCTTCTCTTTCAGGACATTCAGAGTATACTCAGATCCTGGTTTATGTTCCCCTAAATTTACGTTACTATTAAGATCATCACAAATATGCTTAGCTACAGCGAACGAATTATTCATTGTACTTAAAATAACCCCTATAGGTCCATGACCTAACCATCCCGTAGTGTATAAACCGGGTGCCACTCTACCACCTTCATTTTTAATGCGCCCTAATTTTTCATCAAACGGTATTGATGGGTCGACATTAATCGATTTATATCCAATACTACGTATAACTAGATCAGTTTTTAAAAATTCTACATCGTTTGTAATTACAGCTTCAGCATTCGGCGATGAAATGTCGCCTTTTAACATCGTTTTAGCTAACTTAATGCTCGATTCAGATATATCGATGGGGGCACGATAAAAAATTGGTGAAAATATTTTTGGTGATATTCTTTTTATATCTTTTTGACTGTTTAATGTGCTTAACATTAATTCGGTAATTCGTTTTCGAGGTCGTTGTATTTTCGATACAATTTCTTCAATCCCTTGAAAATCAGCTTCTCTCCACAACGTGGAACAGTTTGGTAATTTAGTCATTTCACGTAATTCTTTGATTGTGAATGCGGCTTGTATTGGACCTCTTCGTCCGACTAAGTTTACCTCCCGAACTGGACTCGTTATTAAGGTGTTAAGTGCTTTTTCTGTTATATCTGTTTCCTGGAAAAAATGTAAGTAAAATTTTCATAAAATTCTCTAGCTATAAGATTTTAAGTATTACTCTTAATTTATCGATAGGTGATAAAAGAATTCGAGCAATATCGATTGCTACATTTCCTTGACCCAAAAGTGTTACAGATGGTTGTAATGTTGGATTCAAATCTTGATCTACTGGATTACCAGTGTACCAGCCAACAAATTTTCTGGCTGATATAACATTATCCAAATTTTCACCAGGTATACCCAGTGTTCGGTCTTCTTGAGCACCATATGTCTGCAAGGAGTAAAAATACAATATTACAGATAAAATTTACATTGAAATAATGGATAATATACAGAATGTTTCTTAAGATGTCCCCTAGATTTCGATAAAACTTGACAATTAGTCATAATGAGGGATGATTCGCCACTTTTAAGATGAGAATTTCATCATTCGAGTAAGAAAACGAAAGAGTCGTGATATCTCGTCATGATACAACAAATATCGTTAGCGCCTGATATTTACCCTTCTCTTGAACCATGGAGACTACACAAATTTTTAACACGAATTTCTAAATATCACTTCAACTAATTACTCTATTTCATTTATTAAAAAAGGATTTTATTGGAAAAATACTTTAGCTGCAAATAATTTTTATAATACTACATAAATGCGTCATGTTTTTCAATTCAAACCCGCGCCTTATATTCTCTCCACTGTTTCCGGTGTAGAAGGAACACTACTGACATCTTATTTTTGTCAATTATTTGTTTACATGCATTTCGGTCTCCTTGAGTAGTCTCCATGTCTTGAACGATCATTCAAGGCGTACGATCCATATCTATGGTACGATCGTCGTTAGCGATTCTAGTAGAAGTCGCTCGGAGGAAAATAGCTCCATAGAAAATACAAAGAAATAGTGCTCAACATTTATCGTGATAGTCGCAACGGAGAAAGCGTACCTTGAGCAGTTAGTCATTCCTATACCAAATCACTCGGCAGTGAGGACGTTCCAATTCAGAGATGGAAATCATAAACGTAAAAACAATTGAGTAAAAATTTTTTCGATAAAGTGTATAAAAATATAAGTTAATTTTTTCTACATGATTCTGAAACACCCTATATATATTTTTAAAGTTATCTTAAGCCTATCGGTATTACTTAATCCAATTACCAATAATACAATGTTATAGGCATCCTGCAATTGTTTAATATTAAGATCCACTCCGAGTGAAACATTACCAAAAAAATTAAAATTTGTATGTGATGCAGTTTTTTTAAATGTATTTATAACATTTTTCACGTCGGGATGATCAGGTGCCACTCCATATCTAAAATAAATCAGATTGAGGTTATCTTTTGTTTTTTTCGAAGTTATGTATTTCAATTTGATATTTCTGATACCTGACTAAACCATACGGCACCGGTAAATGTTCATATAAATCAACTTTCGATGTCGGTAATTTTTTTAATAAATGTTGAGCAGCATAAAATCCTGCTGGACCACTGCCAACTATACAAATTTTGATTGAGTTCATTCCTGTGCTTCTGTGAGTTTTGAGTATATTATTCGAAATCTCACTGGTGACGAATTTTTTAGACAGTTATTATAAATTTTTATTTATTTTTAATATCATATTTAAGTTAAAGTTCGTTGGTTGATTAAACCATAAACCGTTATGTTTTTTATTTGTCTATAAATGTAATACTTTCAAATAATCTACATAATATGGTAATCTAGGCTAGACAAATACTAATTATTCAATGGTATTCATAATAACATATTTACTAGGCTTGTATTTTATCTAAAAATGCATTAAAAACAAGTGGAAAAAAACAATTAACTGAGTTAATTGCTTAAATATCGGGTATATACTGAGTTCAAAAGGGTAAAATTGCAGTTTAGTGGCTTTTGCCAATTTCAAAGCTAAAAAAACTTGTTACAAAAAAGGGGTATATTTGGGCCTCTAAAATCCGGGGGGATGGCGACATTTTCCATTGTTTATTTATATAAAAGGTGAAAAACTGTGCAAAAAATGTCGATATTATTATATTTTATACTATGATATTAATGGTTGATGACTATTCCAACCAATCAATTACTACAATATTTCACTTCATCGGCCATACCAAAAGCTTTTCCTCGGATAATTCAAACTTAAGTGGAAAACAAACTCGAATTTTGAAATGTAATTTTCAAATCTTAAAAAAAAATTGATACAATCCTACATACATTTCTGATTATTCGATTCAGACAGTGGACAAAACAAGATCCGATTATAATTAATCAATGCAAGGATCAAAGGAGGATAAAGGATAAAGACTTAGAGAAAAATAATTTGTTAAATAAAGACCTAGAAAATGTTTTATGATTAATTTATTGAAAATTAAAAATACAAAACACATTTACTCATTGTTTTTAAGTCTTAAATAATAGTAATATACATTTGGTTAAAAGGTCTAAGGTTTCCATAAACGCAGGAGTCCATCTTCACTGTATGTACAAAGTAAATTCTGATGTGGATGATGTGTAATACCGATAACATCTTTTTCGTGAATCTAAAAATAAAAATTCATGTAAAAAAATATGATCTCAAGACACCAAGATATTGGTTTTTTTTAATTACATTTAAGGTCCGTTCTAATTTTCCCGACTGGCTTGAAAAACAATACAATACTAAATCTTCACCAACACAATAAATCCAATCACCACGTGGTGAAACAGTTGCACAAACAAAATCACCATCTTCACGTTTACCACTTGAAAATGATCGTACAATCTAGAATAAAACAACAAAAACCACATTTAAGATCTAACGTTTTGTTAAAAAAAGATGCATGTACTTACTTGACCCTGCATGTTCATAATTACGACGGAATTTGAACGATTACAAACAACAAAATGTTCAGGATTCTTTGGTAGTAAATGAATTGAATTGACGGCAACATCACCAGCACCTAGTGATTTGTATGTATGCGTGCATTCCGTTGTCTTTAAGCTCCATAATTTTACGGTACCATCAGATGATGCACTAAAATATAAAAGAAAATAAATTAATCGGATGATTAGGAATTATGAGATACTTCTACTAATCCTCGAATGGTTTGCTCAATAAGATGTTTTTACCTCCTATTCAATGGGAGAAAGCACATATTCTCTTGGACAGTCAAGGTACTCTAAAAGCCTTGCCTGCCGCTGAAATCACCTCAGGGGTAGTCAGAAATTGTCTAGAGGAACAACTGGAGCTGGCAAATCGAAACAACGTTAAATTGAACAGGATATTAGGTCACAGTGGTTTCGAAGGAAACGAAAAAGCAGATACCTATCTTAGCAAAGAAAGGATTTAGAATGGCTTTCATAGGCCCAGAACCTATTTTAGGAATTCAAAAAGATAGCATGCAAACAAGTGATCAACGAGTGGATAGATTTTAAACAGCGTGATCACTGGGAAAATATATCGCAAAAAAACTCGGAAAAATACTGTTTCGGAATGCATTCAAGGCTCACCCTCGATGCACTCAACCTAAACAGGATACAACATAGGACTCTACAATGGACCCATTATGTACAGACTGCACGGCGAGGAGGAAGAAACATTCAGCCACATCATCTTTAGCTGCGAATATCTCGGTTACAGCAAATACAAGATATTCGGTGCATCTCACCCCGAATATACGAACCTTCAAGAACACGCTGAACCGTTTTCGAACAGACTTACCTAAGAATGCTATGACCGTCTTGCGAAAATGTGACTTCATTAACAAATGAAGAATGTCCACGAAACTCTTTGATTGTTTTACCAGATTTTAAACCATTAATTCTGAAATTTTGAAATAGTTCATGTAACCAAAGCTTTAAAGCTCAAAAATATAATTTATTCACTTACCTGATAGTATAATCAAAAGAAGCACTTAAAATTTGACTGTTGTCTCGTGAAAATTGAAGGCATGTAATTCCTTTATTATGAGCTTTTTCAAATTTTCGCATACATTGACCAGTAATAATTTTCCATACTTTGATTTTACCATCTTGTGATCCAGTTGCCAACATTTCACTATCACGTGAAAAGCCCATACATAGTACCGCTTGTTCCATCATCATAAAATTATCCTGAAAAAAGGAATTCATAAAATATTCAACCAAAATTAACATAACACAGGATTTTTTTAAAAATCGAGACGTACATTTGCTTGATATTTTAAATCTTTACGAATTTTACCCGTTGTAAAATTCCAGACTTCAATAAAACCATCAACACTACCAGTTACCAAATATTGACCATCTGGTGAAAATCTCGCATACTCAACATGCGATTTTTGTCCAAATTTAATTTGTTTCGATAACTGTGTGGGATACTGTTCATCTTCTTGATCCTTAATAGCGGCTTTACCACGGAACAAATCGATTGTTGTACCTGGAGGTAACAATCCTTGATGTTGTTGCCATTTTAATGCTTGCCCCAGTAAAGCTAAAAGTCTGGAGGATGGTACAACAGATACTTCACCAGATAAAGCATGAGCGATTGCAGCACGTCGCTTTTCTTTGCTACTGCCATCTGGGTATGCTTCACGTGGATCGAAATACGATCGGGCCAAAAGATTTTCTAAACAGCAATGAAATAATTAATAATAGATCGTTAGATTAATAATAGAATGTTTCACTTACCCAAATGAATGTATCTTTCTGGTTCATTTTGTTTCATCATAATCATTGGATCTGTTTGACGTAAAAGAGACCTTGCTGCACCAAGTTCTCTCAATTCTATAAGTTCTAACACTACCTGTTCATATAAATCGATCAATTTTTTATCTGGGAGTTTCAACGACTGAATAGCTTTCAGCACAGTATCCCAATGGCCATTATTTATGTCTGCACAAAATCCATCAACACTGTCTACTGTGTTTAACGATACCCCAGTCTCTTCCTGTAAACAAAAGGTCAAATAATAATTCAATAATTCATTAAAATAAATTTTACTCAAGTTTAACTTACCTGTAACGTTTGTAATGTTTTAATCAGATTTGATTCCTTTAAATATTGTTGTATTAACCTAATCACACTAAAAAATTATGAAAATAAAAGGTTAATTTTTTTTTAAAACTCATAATGTATTTAGGATCGAATACTTACTCGGCTGATTCAATTTCTATCGACATTTTGGATGAATTTTAGAAATACACACGCAAAGTATTAAAAATTTGACATTTGTATAGATTTTAGGGCAACTTTTGTATTTCTATGTTGACAATACCACTAATGGATCTACCAAACTTAGATCGCTAGAAGTTTGGTAATAATTCTAATTAATGTGTTGGGCGATTTCTGGTTAACAGTAAATTATTCCTTTTCAAATGCTTGGAATCATTGTTCCGTTTTAAATCAATTTGTATAAAGTTTTGAATCTATAATAATGAAAATCAACCTTTAACCTTATATTTATATAACTTTAAAAAAAAAATTCAAATCACTGATAGCAATCTATGATTGATACAGACAACCGTGAATTGTTATGTGTAGAATATGGTCGAATTCAATTGGAATTATATCTACAACTATGCATTTAAAAATGTTCTTTTCAGAACAATTTCGCGGGCAAATCTAACAAACGCTAGTTTTTCAACGGTGAAAGTACTGGAATTTTTATACGGAGATTGTTGTTATTTATAAGGTAAATATCTTCAATTTTACTCGAGTTTCGCGTGAATTTACACGCATAAGTATAATATTAAAAATTACATTAAATTGATGGTAAAAGAATTAAACTTTGGAGTCACTGAAGCAACATCTGATTGAGTGACGGTAAGTTGTGATTAAATTAGTAAAAAGGAAATATAATATTCTTTTTTTATTAACTTAGATAAAATGTGGCAGTTATTGACATTGCCAGGACTCTGATTTAAGTGTATGTCACATTCAGTGTATTTAAAGGAAGTATAGGAAAGTTTAGAGTTTTAGAGAAAATATTAACAGTCCTCTATTCCTTCGTTTCCATGTTAATAGTTATTCTTATAGATTCGTTTTTTTTTAAAATTATTTTAACAGACAACAGTTGTCTTACGGTGGACAACTAAGATCAAAAGAGTTCTCTTCCTTATTTACTAAACTTCTTTTGCTTAAAAATGTTCAAAGCATTAGTCACCGCTAACGGATCGAAAAAATACTATAAGATCATGAAATGAGCATGTTTGGAAGACTTAGTTCTTAGTAAACTAATTAAGTTAATAAATCTAACTTAGTTTTTTGGCAGGACACTTGACAAATACTAAGAAATACTGACAAATTAGTAAATGTGTTTTGAGAGAAACACGATGAACTTAAATGTTCAAACGTAAATTTTTTTAGACTGATTGTCTGACTTAGATTATGGAGGACTTAGTTGTACTAAACACGCTCAATAAGCATGGCACATCAATTATCACTGTTAAAAAGAGGAATATTATCAATAGGATAGGATTAATTAGATGAAAATGTATTTATGTAGTTTGATTCGTACTACACGTGACTTTTCAATTTAGTATTTAAGTAGTGTAGGATAAATGGGGGATATATAATTCATAAACTTGTGTACTGAAAACAATGGAGATCACCACCATTACCCACAGTATTATTAAACAAAACAAAAACTTTGTTTTCCTGAAAAATTTAATAAAACACCACAAACTTTTTTTAAAAATATCGAAATTGATTTATTTAAAATTAACAATCACAGTACACTTATTTAATTACTTCGTTCATCTAATTCGGACATTCGCTATTTGATGAGCATTTTGTAAATTGTGTGTTGCATTACAATTCACCTTATTGAAACTCTCGAGACTTTCACCCATACGAATCTTTGTACCAGCCGCTATATTAAATTCAAAATCTGGTGGTGCTTCAAATATTAAAACAATTGTTGAACCCATACGAAATTCACCAAACAGATCACCTCTTTGAAGTTGAACCGGTTGATTAAAATCACAATGAATATCATCATCTTTACATTTTTTATTAGTTGTTAATCGATCATCGAAAAATACTCGTATTTTACCAACATTTGTTGCACCTACAGACGAATCAATTTAAAAACCAATTATTTAATCATCAATTTTAAAATATTTTAATATGATTCAGGGTTAAATTCATTCTGTGATATGATTTTTATTGTCTTAAGTGTAGCAAATAAATTTATACAATTGGCATGGGATGTGTTAACATGTGCTTTCCTCATCGTTTCAAGTACAATTGAATTCAAAAAAACTGATCTTCATATAAAATTTATTTCATGTATATTTGTTGAACCCTATTTTCAACATTAAATAAAAAGTATTAACAATAGAGGTCAAGTTCCGGGAGTCGACATTTTTTTCGGAAATTTCCTCCTCTTTAAGAATCTGTTTGTAAAATTCTTCTAGCACCAATAGTTTTTGACTAATTTTAAAAAAAGTAGACCTCTTTTCGTTGGAATCTTTAATTGTTTATAACTTTTGCAATTGTTTATGTGCGGGTTTGAAATTTTTGCACATTTTTCTAGACGTCATAGCGAGTTTAACGAGCTATCTATCGCACGTATTTTAAATTCGCAGTAGCAAGAATTAACACGTTTAACTTGTTGACTAGACTATACGTATACATGATAAGGCGGGTATAAAGTTTAAGATTAATTAATACTATTTAAGTTGGTTCAAGTTTATTGAACAATAAAATTAAAATACTGTGAAAACTAACCAACAGCTGTCATAGAAAAAAAACCATATTTCCAAGTTCCCGTATAAACAGCTCGTTCATTTAAAACAAATAGATCAGGTATCCACGACGCAATACCAGGATTCACTGATAATAATTGACCTGAAAAATGTTTTCGTTGAGCTGGTTGCCATTCAGTTGGTGAATGAAACCTGTAGATTTTTAATTTAATTATAGAAAAAATTTCTGTTTGTTCAATTTCGGGATAAATTATAGGCGACAAAACCTAATTCAGGCAGAGTGTAATTCATAATTAATTTATTCGGTTTTGTCAAACACAAAAAGTTTAACACCAAAGTTGTTTATGTTTAAATAAGAATTATTAGTGCTTTCACAAAGTCTTTAAAAGAAACCTCTGTTCATCAACGCTGAATTTCTGTTGAGTTTTCGTTCACAGGAACACGGGGCTTTTAAAAATTTTGCTATAAATCGAAAAGAGCATATTAAATGCTTGTTGCCGAATATATCGAAAGTTTTCAAATTATAAAAGAAGGCGACAAAGTGTAACTCTGTGCCATTAGAAATCGCTTACTGAGGGATTTGATTTTGTCGCCTGATGGACATGTATTTGAATATCCTAGTACCTGTGATAATCACCAGGAGCTAAATAAATAGTACATTGATATAATTTATTATTTTTATTATGTAATAAATGTTTATCGGGCGTTAGAGGATTCTGTTCGGAATTATTATTATTTTCACCCAAAAATTTATTTAAATTATATGTAACTCCTTTTACCTGAAAAAATAAATAAATATTTTATGTAAAATAATTAGGCATTAATTAAACAAATGCGTTATAAATTGAACAATCTGGAACTTCAGACTCACATAAAAATATGGGGCGCAATTTTCTTTTGTATCATATCTGGCCTTTCACTATCTCCTTTGACCTTAATATTTATAGTCAAATTGTTTATTGTACCCCCTACGATTTTATTTGAATCTGACCTAAGTTATAGATTGATGTTAAAAATAAAAATTGATATTGTTTACGGACTTTGCAAAATTTGCAATCAAAAATTTTCATTTCTTGAAAATATCTAATGCGTTACTGATGCATTCGTGGAAAAAATAATGATAAGTAAAAATTTTCCATAAATATAAGCTGTTTCATAATAAGATAAATTATAATCAATTCTAATAACGTAATAGGGAAAGTTTCTTTCTCATGTTATCAATTTCTGTGCGCAATAAAATTCTGCAAACATTATTTTATGAATTAAGCCAAAGATGAAAATTACACACTTATCAATTGATTTTAGAGTCATGAACTCGTGCGAAATATCAGGAGAATATTTGATTGTAAAAATGACCTCATAAATTTTTTAATTAATTGCCGTTTTGAACTGTGTTCAAATTACACAATTTATTTAAATGTATACAAATTATTTAGATGTCTAACGCAATGTAATAAAAAATTACCGGGGAAACAAAACATGATACTAACGCGTGATTTATATATGTAAAATTTTAAAGTTTGTGAATTCTAGTGTCCTATATCTCAGAGTAAAGCATTTTATACAAATAATCAAAAATGTATACATTTTTTAAATCACGAGTTCAAGGTTTTTGATTTGTTACAAAAATTATGGATCGATAAATTTTTTTTTTTGTGGCTGAACAATTATTTTACAAAACACACTAGGTCAAGTTTTTATATCGCGATGCCCGTGTGATCCTAATGCTTATGGTATTTATCGAAAGATTCTCACTTTTTCGGGAAATTATAATTTCTAGGGTGGCAAGTGCTTCTTACAGTTTAGTTTTCACGGATATATAGTGATTCACATTGATTTTTAAAACTACTATCGATATCTCGAAAATTATATGTCGATTTATCGACTACCTAACAATAATAATCGTTGACAACGTTTTCGTTTGATACCCGATTCCCAAGTTTAAAACCTAGCAAACTAACCTGTTCAATCATACCATTTTCGGCTGAACTACAATTTAACACAACACCATCACATGGTGACACTAAAGAACTACTTTGATCAATTTGACGAACATCTTCTTTTAACTCACGACAAAAGAAATCCGACAATGTTGAATACGCTCTTAAATCTGTAGTTTTCGCTTCCATTAAATTCACACCAAAAGTGGATGCATAAAGTCCATACAACCATGGTCGTAATACATACGGTAATTCAATATCTAAAATCACACGATTACTTTAAAAACTTTGTCACATTTCGAAAAAAACTACACTTCGTCCGTTACCTGCAACCCAGCCCCAACAACGACTTAACGCCCGTAACGGTAACGCACAATAACATCGTACTTCAAATTGTGTAGCAGTGCAATTTTGCCTAGATGTACGCCAATAATTGTAACCATAAAACCCAGTTCCAATCGGTATTGTCACATAAAATACTCTACGATATTTGATACCTACAACAACAACAACAACGCACAAGACAATGTTTTGTAATCAAGTTTATTCGATCGAAAACGGTACCTTTTGGTGTAATAATACTTTGATTGTGCGATGTTCTAAAACGAACATTTTCTATTTGAAAACGGCCTTTAAAAATATACTTGACAGTCGTTCGTAACCTGTGAAACATATAGGTTATTAAATTAACAAAGAACATTCTTTGAACTATCACAGCCTTTGTTCCTTTCTTTAGAATAAAACTCAAGTGATGAGTTTTATTTGTATTTAAGTTTTTTTTATTTGTTTTAAATAGCTAACTTACAGCTGCTGTGAGTTTCTTGATAATAGTATATGACGCTCCATTTTTCTCTCGTATCATTTAATAGAGTATTACGTATGCTATATTAATGCTTTGAAACCGTTTATTATTATTTTATCAATCAACGACATGTTTTTGCTTATCAATGTAAGCGATATTCAACTGTAATGACATTTGTATTAAAGTTTAATTTCAAATATTACCAGTTTTAATCAAGCTAATTAATTTTTATTTTTTTTATTACTTTATGATTCTTCCTCTTATTAAAGTTTTTATTTGTTGTAATTTTATAGTAGTTGTTATTAGTTTTAGTTAAAATTAGGTTTTCTGCTAATATATTGATTTTAATGTCACGTTGCTAATGAGGCGTGAATTTAGAAATACGAAACTTCAGTTTTAGGGATTTTGTTATGGGGTGTTATTATCCCTAATAGTCATAGAGAATGAAGGTTTTTTTAACCTTATGTTCTTTTAATTTTCTTCTAAGTTGTTTTATGTTAAGTGGGGTTAATGTACGGAAATGTCATAATTAATGTGTGTAGGTCACAGATCAATATACGTATTTGTGGGTTAATGACATTGTACTTTTAAAATAAATATGTTTAATTTAAAGTGACAAAAATAAAAATTCAAAAGTGTGTGTATGAGTTTGTAGGCTGTCACCCGTATCCTAAACGGTTGGATTGATGTTGATTATTTTTTAGTATAATTAGGTTTTTAAGTCTATTTGACTGCAATTGCGTGTTAATGTTATGCTTAACTGCGATAAAGTTGTATTAGCGCTCGTAATTGTTGTTTATTGATTAACTTTTCTTGATCTTAAGAGTGGTATAGAATAAATGACGTCATGGAATATTCAATATGGTGAATGCTAGTTGCCATTATGTTCGACGAATATAATATTTTGGAACCTCCACAATATGGGTATCAAACAAAAGCTCTTGATAAGAGAATTCCAAACATCATCAATATATATGTTAGTGCTCAAATGTCATATTATTAAAAAAACATAAAAGCTGGTGTTAAAAATGTACTTGTTTATTTTAATGAACAGGCTTTATATTGTTTATAAAAATCTTCTTCGGCATAATTTATTTCTGTTTCATTATCAAATGTTTATTTAAAAGTTTAATGCATCGTTTCTCAATCTGTTAACTTTCACGAACCCCTAAGAAACTCAAAGAAATTAAATAATCGCCTCTTATTATGCAATTCACCGTTTTCGAAAAATTGTTTATCTTCAAAATTGAGGCTTGGTTATTCTTGAGTCGGGATCTCCTATGTTAAGAAACGATGGTTTAGTGTAACTGAGTCCATGATTGTACGACAGGTGTATTGGGCGGTGTAGGATAGTTATTAGTTTCAATATATGTAAATAACCTTTTACTTCGACTATAACATTTAGGACAAGAGGACAACTTTTTTAATACTGATTGAGTTAATCCGAAATTCTAAAACAAATATAATTTGATTAGAAAAAAGCTTTATATAAATCGTAAGAAAATTCCACCAAAAACATAATGTGAGACATGGATCCTTCTACACAATGCTTTGCTACAAATTTGAGAGAAATTTGAGTTTAGAATTTGGCATCCTTATAAATTTCAAATCTTGAAGCCCTAGTGGTGAAGCCTTTTAATGATTTGTAAGAGCATCGATTCATATTGCCTTATGTTGAAAGCTTAATTTACTGGAGCGTCAAGGATTAGACATTGGTGACTGGTATCAATTTTACGACACGAATAACACTTATTAAGATGAGAAACAGTCCATCAAAAGATACATGCTCATTTTTTGTTAACTTGAACAGACACCGAGGCCTCTTATCTATCTTTTCGATTAATTTTTTTTCAGACGGAAATATGCAGAATACTGTTCAATATTAATACGTACTAAACCACTAGTTCTAATTTGTCGATTCACAGTTGCCTCTGAGGGCTCATTCAGTCTTTTAACCAATGCATTTACTTCAGTTGGGAGTAGTATAGTTTTGACTTTCAATGGCTCGGATAATTCACGATGTAAGTCCGGATTAATCCATATATTTTCATAGAATTGATTTTTATCAACACTCTCCTAAAAATAAAATGTACAATGTTTAATATTCTGGGAATATAGTATTTTGTCGGAGTACAGTGCAAATCTTCTGTAGAGATCTTTTTGTTTTACTGATATTAGGGTCATTTTGAGCTCATCACTTTTCTATATTTCTTTTCCTCTGTAAGGAACATATATAACTTATTATGATTATGGGGATTCCGAATTAACGGGAATCAACATAATGGCTTTCACAGGACAATTTTCTCCATAATACCAAAAGATATCGTGAAAAAATGAAATGAAGAAATTTAAGATTTTCGAATGATTGAAATTATTTCAAGAGTGAATCTTTCTAATAGTTTTGCGGACTCGTTGGCACGAGAGGGGTCATCTCAAGTGCCCCTTTCTTCACCTGAGTCTATCATTCCCATAGCAAGATGTTCCGTAATTTACCGAATCAAGGGGTGTTCTCAAGGAGGACACATAGAACCCCTTTGGTCTAGGTGCTAGGAACCCGTTTGCAGTACCCCTCTTTCTAATTATTATTCTAATAGTTTCTAATAATGAGTAAAGAAAACATTAAAAAATATATATTTTTTTAATTATTCAAATAATTTCATACAAAAACATTATTGATGTAAATATTATAACAATTATGTAAAAAAGAAAACTAATTTTCATAAATGTAAATTAAAATTATATAACAATCAAAAAATACATGACATAATCATTTCTACTAACATAATAAAAGTCAATAAATAACTATGAAGTTCATGTTGATTGAAAACTTTACCTTTTTTGTTGCTTCAGTGCGATTATATCATCAATGGACTCGCCCAACAAGTATTGAAAGAAGTTTTTAAAAGAACTAATAAATTGGAGCATTATAAAAAGATTTTCGTTTTATAAATATAAATTTTATGGATTTGGAACCAATATACGAGTTTTTGGGCTTATTCCGTAATGGTAACATCAATAAATTATAAGTTGGCATCACTTAAAAAGGAGGGGTGGGGGTGGATGGATCTGTGTTCCACCATCATAAACATCATCAATCATAAATCTTCTGCTGTCAGAATCATGCAATGACTGAGAAACAAAAAATTAAATAAAATTGAATAAAAACAAAAAATTATATTTTATTTTGTTTAATAACAGACTCGGTCTTGCGCACTGCCGTGCTCTAGATAAGATTAACTAAGTATAATTTATAAATAAATAATAAAAATGATTCCTCTATCATTACAATAGCATACGTCATACGACTTTTGATGATGTTTATGATGGTGGAACACAGGACCATCCATCTCTGCCTCTCCTTTTTAAGTAATGCCAACTTAAAACTTATTGATGCTATCATTACGGAATACACTCTTTGTTTGACATGATAGCGGGAATTATAAAAAAGCATTGCGCAGTGCTAATGTATGTTAGACATAATTATAGATGAACGAGTCCATTGAACAAACCTAAATAAATAAGAGTAACGTACTTTTATAAGTAGCTTTAAATCTAAACCTTAATTAACATGCCTTTTAAAAGTTTATAATCGAAACTTAAACGTAATCCACGTATCGAATAAACATATTTTTTGATATTTGTAAACAGTTATAAAAAACTTCGAATAAACGATAAATCTCAAATTAAACGAGCAAATTTTGGCATAACAACAGTATTCACATGTAAGGGAACTGAAATTTTCTTTTTACGTGTCAGTGAGGAGCGACTTAAACGTAATTTTGGATGTGATAAACAACTGTCACTGAATACTTCTATCGGTGATGTTGAATTGTTTTGTTCAGTTGGTTCATCGTTGGCTTGTTTAATACTGTGATGTGTCACAAGATGGCTGGTAGCTTCATTCCACCATCGACGTGCTCGACATAATTGGGGAGTTGTTTGTGGACGACGATGTCGTGGGCATAAGCTATGGTCGGAAGTAATATTTTCAATATGGAATTGTTTATAACGTGATTTTGAAGCATAAGTTGGTGCTCCAATTCGTGCAACTAATTCACCCTGAAACAAAATTTTTACATGCTAGCATTTTGAATTGAAACGTTTACGCTGTAAAAAGATATTTGGAATTAAAACTTACAAAGTATGTTGAGTATTGGATCTGCCGAGGGATTTATCAAGATATACACGACAAGGTGTTATATAAACAGTCACAAATTTATCAAAAACATAAGTGTGAAAGCTTTGGGCTTTTAAGAAACGATATTAAATTTTTACTCTTGGTGAGAAACGATTGTAATAGATTGTGAAACTTTCTACCTCTTTCAGAGATACATAAATTGTTAAGCATATGCTTTCAATACCAGAAGTTCTTTTTATTTGAGGACTACATTTTCTTGTTCAAAATTTGATTCAAGATTGCGGTTTCAGACAGAATTAACTTATAGATCCCGATACTACTTATCAAAATAAGTTTCTATAAACAAAGGTCCAAAAAAGTGTTTTTTTTTCTTTGATTAATGTCCACGTTGGAAACAGAAACTCACAATAACAAGTTTAAATTCACTGTAAATTGTTACATTCTAACAACAACAAAAATTACGCAAATCCAAAATTTTCAGAGGATGGAAAACAGAGCTTTTTCAGACCATTGTTCATAATTTCTTCTGTCAAATAATTTCGATGTAATTATAATTCTTACCACTGGGATTACATTCTTTTTTTTCTTTTGTGTTGGAAGTTTTGGCAGTGATTCATCTTTCTTCTTTACAGGTTTAACTGGTTTTTTGCTTTCCTTAGTATCTACTCCAAATAATCCACGTGATTCAGCAATATTAATCATATATTTATCATTTAAATGTGTTAAATCCTAAATATGATACCATCAATTAGAGAAATTGCGTTTTTAAGAAGTTAAGCTATATTTCCCATAAATTTAGAACTAAATCTAGAGCTATGCATTTCAAGTAGTCGGATGAATTTAGATTTATTCTCTTTCTACTAGAATTTCTAATACATCAATAACAATACCTTTCGCCTGAGTAGTGCTAAGTAACATCCTTCTTCCTTTAAAATAGAACATGCATCAGTCGTTGAACAAACGTCTGGTAACGGAGCTTCTTCGAATAGATCACAGTCTGGAATCTAAGAATCAAGATCATTTATTAAAACTTCCAAGTATAGAGATTTGTATATTAAGCCTGGCTCACACGATGCTGGTTCGCTCGCTGGATTATTATTATGGCAGCTATGATAGAATTTGTGATGGAAAATGCTGGCTCTATTGCGTGGGCGCTTGCTAGAATTCGGCGACAGTTCATGTCCTATCTTCCGTACTTTTTCCTCTGCTAGTTTTTCATGTTAACCAATTAGAACGTCTTATGTAGTCACATGGGGTTGTTTTATCAGTAGCGTTCTTTTGTGATTTTTATATTATTATTGAAGTGATTTAAAAAAAAGAGTTAATTTCATCAATAGTGAAATTTTTTAAAACTGATTTATAATAAATAATTTAAAAAATCAAGAACTTAAATAAAACCAATCAATTTATAGACCACGCCGTAATAACCACGGACGACTCCACAACCTTGGTTTTAACCTCTAACTTCTATTTCTTCGTTTTAATTTATCAATAATTAAAAATAAGCCCAGTACTAATCGTCTACAACGAATCACTTCTGCTAAAATCGCGTCCATTTTTTCAAACCATCACTTTGCACGCATCGGAACAATCTACCGGCCTAATGCCAACAATGCATCGTGTGAAGCGAATATCGCATAGAAGCCATCACAACGCCCAGCACGACAGCTAGCTTGGTACCCAGCTACAAAATCGAGCAAGCAATCCAGCAGCCGAACCAACATCGTATGAGCTAGGTTCTATTTTCATTGTTATCAATTCTTAGAAATTTATTATACTTTGACTTATACTTACTTCAAGATCTCCATATGGATCTTGTTCGTCATCAAGTTTTTCTGCTTCAAATGAAAAACGTTTATATTCTGAAGATTTAAACTGATCATCGTCCGTTTCAAAAGTATCTGCTACATTGTTAGTTTTCTCATCGATATTCTGTTTTGAATCAATCGGTTGTTGTTGTTGTTGATCATTATTTTCATTATTGTCATCGTTATTGTTATTTATATCCATGTAGTTATCGCTAGCTATTCTATATGGTACAGGTATTAACTTGCCTTGTTGTTCTGCATGACGTTCGCGAGTAAAACGATTTACTTCGTATAAAACACGTTTAACCATATGTTGATTCTCAGCTTCGACGACGGAATGTGTTTCATATAAAACAAATTGGATCTAGAAGGTAAATCAAAATTTTTTTTTTGTCACTTCATACAGAAGCAACTTGATTTGTGCCTTATTTATTCGGTTTTCGAAAAAATGCTTCGGATAAAAGTTATTCATTATAAAATATATAGAATATATACAACTTTTATTCAACACAGTTTTCCAAAAAGTTGAATAAATAAGGCACAAATCAATTATAAAATTTTGAAATGATAGCTCGACTTTTGACGCCAAGTATACATATATACACTCCCGTTCAAAAAAAATGAACAGACTTAAACCGAATCAGTCTCTAACAATTTTGATTATTCTTGTAGTAAATGTTTTTGTTTACATAAATAAAAAAAATAAAACTTCCATTTCTTTTTCACATTTAAAAAATAAACTACTTATCTTTGTTTATAAATAAATAATATACAGAGAGTTACAAAAGTGAGGAGTTTTATGAAATGTAAGAAAATTAATATTTCAGGTCTGTTAATTTTTTTTAACAGGAGTGTACATGTAGACAATAGGGAATATGCATGAAAATTTTTTTTCACTTGAATTGAAGCATGTTTACTTGACAAATATCAAGGTAAAATTACTTGTTAAATAACATTAAAAATAAGCGAGGTATGAATGATTGAAATTCCCGATTAGACAAAGAGGGTGATAGCTCTCTTGATATGTTATGTGATGTCATATTACATTTTCACCATTTAAAGTACACGTAAAACTCCGTTTTTAGTATTTTTGCAAGAAAGAGACAGATAATAATCTTTAAAAGCTTATAGCTTCCTTGATATTTGTCGGATTTTAATTTCGTTTTTAAATATTATTACAGTATTTTCATATTCTGAAAATAAATGTGAAAAAAAATGTTCATGCATATTCCCTATTATACACATGCATATATAATTGAGCTCATCAGCCAATTATATATGACTAGGTAACTTTTTCTCCTGATAATTTACGCCTTGGAACGGCTTCCACTCTAACCAAAAACGACATTTTATCTTCCGTCCCTATATTCCTAAGTCTATGGTTTCATTTACCTACTGCACAATATTTGAGTGGTCCAATCACTCTTAACAAAACAATGACTTACTTGTGGCCTTGACATAGCATATTTTAGCGTTAAACGTTGCTCTTCTAAAATAGCTGCTACACGTTTTCGACCGTCTTCATTAATATCCGATTCGGTTAAAACTTGAAGCATTGATAAATCACCTCCACGACTACATACCTAAAATATAAAATCTCATACTAAAATTTAAAAAAATCGAATGGAAATATGAAACATTGTTAATTCAATTTAGTGTTTACGTACTAAGTCAATGGGATCCATAACTGCAGAGTAACTGTTTGGCGGTGTTGCAAAAACTGCAGTAACATGTTCCAAAAAACTACTATCTGGTGACATATCCACTAATCGTTCAGCATAAACATTTATATTATCCACTCCGATATTATTCATATACGTTTCAAATTCTTCTTTTCTGGAATACGAGCGACATTTTAATCCATTACAGTAGAACTCCAATAGGGAATATGCATGAAAATTTTTTTTCACATTTATTTTCAGAATATGAAAATACTGTTAATACTGTAATAATATTTAAAAACGAAATTAAAATCCGACAAATATCAAGGAAGCTATAAGCTTTTAAAGATTATTATCTGTCTCTTTCTTGCAAAAATACTAAAAACGGAGTTTTACCAGTATTTTAAATGGTGAAAGTGTAATATGACGTCACATAACATATCAAGAGAGCTATCACCCTCTTTGTCTAATCGGGAATTTCAATCATTCATATCTCGCTTATTTTTAAAGTTATTTAAAAAGTAATTTTACCTTGATATTTGTCAAGTAAACATGCTTCAATTCAAGTGAAAAAAAATTTTCATGCATATTCCCTATTATTCGGATTAATTGGGACCGAACCCGATCTGAATAATCATTTCTATAAATAAAAAGCTAAATTTGTGTTAGCTAGATAGATAGATTGTAGAGGCTGTCCTGTACGGGCTACACTTCGACCTTAAGGTCCATCGTGACGCGTGAGGATGTGAGTGGAGTGGAAGGAATTATTGTGTATAGACTAGGAAGTGGTGGGATATGCGGCTGCAGAAAACTTTCTCAAGCATAGCCGGTTACTTCGTTCATGTCCATACGCCGACAGTTTAGTCAATTAACCGCTTTTTTTTCTTTATAATTGACAAACTGCCGATGTCGGGATTTGAACCTTCCAGTTTCCAAGTAGGCATACTGTGCAGACATAACGCCTTAGACCGCTCGATCACTTGGACTGGTAAATTTGTGGTACTGATGAAGACTGTCAATTTTCTCGGCTAAAAGGTTTCATGTTCCGTAAATAATCGTCCTTGAAATAGAGTTACTCAATACTCTCTCTGGTAATCTGGATAGTAATTGGAGTTCTACTATATTTTCAGTTTTTGCAATTTATCCGGGTGCAACCAGGCTATACAGTTCATGATTATAGGTTAGAAGGCTCTTATGACGCCGAAGAGGCTTAGTGTTAAAACGCTTAGCATATCGTCCAACCTAGTTACATCAACATATGGAGAGTTTCGCCGTTGTTTCTAATGTAAAAGCTTTTTATTAACATGATTTTGTAAGGTTTAGGCTATGAAAAATAGGCTACGAAATAAAAACTATTAATTTGCTGGCGGTGAGAAAAGTTTGGAAACGTGCTTTATTCGTATAACGCTCTAAAAAGAAAAAATAATCAAATATTTGTAAAAGTGTGAGGCGTTTTATAATAGAGAATATGCATGAAAATTTTTTTTCCACATTTATTTTCAGAATATGAAAATACTGTTAATACTGTAATAATATTTAAAAACGAAATTAAAATCCGACAAATATCAAGGAAGCTATAAGCTTTTAAAGATTATTATCTGTCTCTTTCTTGCAAAAATACTCAAAACGGAGTTTTACGTGTATTTTAAATGGTGAAAGTGTAATATGACGTCACATAACATATCAAGAGGGCTATCACCCTCTTTGTCTAATCGGGAATTTCAATCATTCATATCTCGCTTATTTTTAAAGTTATTTAAAAAGTAATTTTACCTTGATATTTGTCAAGTAAACATGCTTCAATTCAAGTGATAAAAAATTTTCATGCATATTCCCTATTAGATTTCTATGACAAGAATATCCTCGGTTTTACAATCAACTAACTCTTTTTTGCTTTTTAGTCTGTTACTAATAAACGTATTTACTTACCTTGATCCGGCACCAAATGCATACAATTTTGTTATATTTGAATTTTGTGATAGCAACGATCCAAGATAAGCTGTTGCTCGTGGAGAATTAACATGTGTTTGAATCACTGAACCGACTAATTCCAATTCGGATAATAATTTATTAAATACTACTGGACCCAAACAGAATGCACGATCCTAAAAACTATTTCTGTTAATTACATTTGTTTTTTACTCGCAGCCTAGTCCAACATTTTGTGGACAGGTCGTACGCGTAGATTAAATGATTTCGCATCGAATACCTGAACAATTATATTATTATGATCAACTAAGTCAAATTGTGAGATTGCGATCCGTTGTGAAGGATGAAATGATAAAAATTGTGGACATATTGGATCCCACCGATAGTCATTTACACCAAGTATTTCGTTACTTTCTTTAAATTCGGTAAATTTATTTTCATTTAAAATATCAATTATTTCTTGTTTTTCACTAAAAGGTAAAGGAAATTTTTTTTTTATGTTTGGGTCTTGGGTAAACATACTTAACACACTGAAGAAATGTTAAACATACTGAACTATGTAAGAGTTAATCCAACATGTTACTGAATTACTTTCTGCGGCATTGGCAACGCGTTCATCTTGCAAATGCGGTGGTAAAAGTTGGCTTAATCTGTAAAATATATTAAAATTATATTATTTTGCTAGAATTATTATTGCGTGACAAGTTTGGAGTCCTTATAAGTTTAAGGGTAAAGCTGTGCATGAGCTACAAATGTCACCGGTAGCAAGTAGTGAAACGACTCCTATTGAAGAGATTGTTTAGAAAACTTTTAACTGCAAGGATTTTCAAAATTTTCTACAGGACCGGAGGCTCTCTGAAAGTCATATCTACCGAGCAGTGATTAGGAAGGAAGTAACAACTAAAAGATATGTGCTTTGGAGGATCCTTATGAAGCTGCCGGCAGCAAGTAGTGAAAACTTTTATTGCTTAGAAAACTTTTAACTGCAAGGCGTTTCAACATCTTTTACAGGATCGAAAGGTCTCTGCGGACTTGGAAGTCATATCTATCGAGCAGTGATTAGGAAGGAAGTGAAAACTAAAAGATCTGTGCTTTGGAGGATCCTTCTAAAGCTGAGACTTCCCAAAAATATTCTTGGAAACCTGGAAACCAAATAAAAATCCAAAGTAGTTTCTTTAACTGAAACTTCAACCGAATAGAAATCCAAGTAGATTTTGCAATGACCTAGGAGATGCACTTCAGACACTGCACTTGCTAAAGGAGACAGATTTGGAAAGGGGGTACTTTATAGTGGGAATAAAATATATATTTCGGGCATTTTGATATCACCCTTTATTCTTTCATTTATTCAGCTCTGACAAGGCATTCTCTAGCTTGACAAAACCTATATGAGCCGCGGTATTATACTGCTTATTGCTGGCGACAATTGCAGTACATCTAAAATTAGCCTACAACTTATTTCTAGGATAATAATATTAGCCTCTACAGGCAAACTTTTGGGACGAGCATGGGTCCTAAGTAATCTCTTTATGAACGACTTAGAAGAAAAAGCCAAGAACAGCTTCCAATATTTTCCAACAATCTGGTACCGATATGTTGATTTTTACAATTTTTGATACCAATAAAGAAAATCCCAAAACTTTTCTAGAAAAGCTTAACAAAATGTTCCCATCTATAGATTTCAGTTGAAAAGGATGGCTCGATGCCCTTCTTAGATTTAAAAATTAGCAGGAACATGGGCACAGCTAAATTAGATTTTGACACCCACAGAAAACCCACCCACACAGAAAGATACACCATTTTTGATTCAAATAGTCCACCTCAATAATATTATGTTTGCTTGACAAGACCAGAGATAAGAAGACTTTAATACAGTCTAACTCTTCTACTTTTAGAAATTATCATTTATTTATCTTGCTGTCGATTTTCTTGAAAAACAATTTTGTATACGATTTACCTTAAAGCACTATTTTTTATTCGTAGTCTTGATACAGATGCGGCTAATTTAATTCGATAACGCCATAAAGCATTATCAATATCAGTTAAACCATAATTTGAATTATCAATTAAAATTTTATCTTGCGGATCACGTTTACAAAATTTCCGATGATATAAATCATATAAAAGTAACCATACTTGTGCTGTGGAATCTTGTAATTTTGGTAATTTCTTAAAAAATGAGACGTCTTTTAGCGCTTGATTTAAAATGTTTTTATCTAGAAAAAAAATTAAATAGCCATTTAAAGTTTATCCAAAATCATTTTTGGACAAGTAGATCTAGAGAATCTAGAAGAAGATCTCCGAATAATGGGGAGTAGGACCAGAACCATGCTAAGAGATGGGAGGACTGCAATTAACCGAGATGAATGGAATACTCCCTGCGAGGAAGCAAGAGTTCTTCAAGGAGCCTAATTAATAAATATGGTAATTTCAAAGGTTATCCTAAACCATTTTTTACAAGTGGGCAGAGAACTTAGAGGAGGATCTTCGAAGAATGGAAAGAAGTAGAAGATTCTTCATAGACTGTAAGTTTTGTAACTTTTCAATGGGACCTATTTTTCAAATTACTATAAAAATTAACATACATACATCGTAATACGTCATATACCAATGAAAACACCCTTCGCATTTCTTGTTCATGTTCGAATTTGACATCTACTGATGGGACAGCCAGTAAAGCACCCGCTTTAATAATGTCACTAACATTCCAATCAACTTGTCCACTTTTCTTTGTAACCAATGTTTCGGACTCGATACGACATTTTTGTGGTTTCTCTTCTTCGCATGCATCCCAACCACTTGGTCCAAGAACATTTGATAATACTTTATCTTCGGTAGTAGTTGTGGGTACCCATGCGGATGGTACTCTGTACATATTGGTGGAAATGGTAATGTTAATAGCGAAAATATGAATTTGTATGATTTTCGGTTATTTTAACATAATAAAGGTTAATTCCTGTCGTTTTTTTAAAGGTCTTTATAAATCATGGACTTAAAGATTTTTATATACTTCGTAATTTCGTTGTTATTATTCGATTTAAGGAGTTTGACAGATTAAAATATAAAATTATCTGGCTTTAAAACTAATAAAGTAGTTGGCTGTGTGTTTTTTTTTTGGAGAATTTTCACTGATATGATGGAATGGAGGTGTCGAATTAAAATTCTCCAATTTAAAAGGTAAAGGTAAATGAAGATAGATAGATAGATAGATTGTAGCGGCTGCCTTGGATGGGCCATAAGGTCCATTGTGATGCCTAAGGAAGTGAGTGGAGTGGAAAGAATTTTTGTGTATAGACTAGGAATTGGTAGGATGTGCGATTTTTTTTCCTTAATAATTGACAAAATGCCGATGTCGGGATTCGAACCCATAATTCCTCCCAGTCCCCAAGTAGACATAACGCCTTAGACCGCTTGGCTACTTGACTGGTAATGTAAATGAAAATAATCTTTTGAATGCCGCTGATGGCAAATTCAGAAATACTAACTTTACTGAGGGATATTAATTTAGCACTTGGAGTTGTTTATTTTTGTCTACTAAATATCGAAAAACTTGGAGTTCAATTCTGTTGGCCGTCTAACCTGGTCACTAGGGCCGGATTATCCAATAGGCAATATAGGCAGATGTTTATGGGCCTCGCGCTTTATGTGGCTCCATAGTGGTGTGAGATTATGAGACATGCTGAATTACCAAAGTACTTTAAATAGTTTACTTAAAGTCCTGCCCAAATCTGGTGTAGTGCATCAGGAGTTCTTACTACAAGACCGTACGGTCAATAAGGATTATTATCTTCAAATTATGCGACGTTTGCGAGAATCGATATGAAAAAAAACGTCCGGAATTGTGGGAAAACAATTTATGGCTTTTGCATCATGATAATAGACCTGCTTACTCATCGTTACTTGTACGTGATTTTTTGGCCAAAAACAATACCGCAATCATGCCGCAGTATATTCACCGGATTTAGCCTCCTGCGACTTTTTCTTGTTCCCAAAACTGAAGAGACCCATGAAAGGACGAAGATTTGTAACGATTGAGGAGATAAAAACTGCAGCGCTGGAAGAGCTCAAGGGTATACCAAAAAGTGCTTATCAGAAGTGCTTCGAGGATTGGAAAAGCGTTGGCACAAGTGTATTATATCTGAGGGGATTACTTTGAAGGGGACAACATGAATGTTAATAACCAGTAGGACTACGGTGGCAGACATTGCACTCATACATTTATAATATTGTTATATGCCTTTTAAACATTATTTCATTCAATTAACAGATGAGGGAAGATTTTTCTAATGCTGGATCTTAGACCATTAGCTATACAATAAGAAAACCAAGACTTACTTTAACTTTACCTGTAATTTACAGGTAAAGGAAAAATATTGAAAATATCCTGATTTTCGAATTTACGACTTGAGATTTGTATGACCAGGTAAGACGTATAAATCGTTGCTTACATCTTTTATTACAGAAGAGTGTTGTGCCTTGTGGTTTAAATTTTTTTTTTTGTATTTTACAATAATTCCGGTAAAGAAATAACGCTGCATTGCAGGCGGCAGGAGACTTCAAGGGTATGCCAGTCAGATATGTCACAACATCTGATGTTTAATTTCTGTACCATTTTCATTTCATTTTTATAAAAAAAAAAACGACTCAAGTCTAAAATCCTTGATAATATCCTGTTTAGAAAATACTTTTGTTGTTTGTTGTCAAATATTTCTGCTTTTATAAACTTGAAACAGAAATGAATAATGTGTTATTGTGTCTGTGACTTATTACATCTAGATTTCGTGTTTTCAAGAGTTATCCTTTTTTTTTTTATAGAATAGATAAATATTTATAAAAAAAAAAAAACTAAAAATAAAAAATTCGGTTAAAGTTTGATATTATATTTCAAAGCTTTATGTCATTCGATTTGACATATGATGAGCTTTTTTACAGAGTGGCACTCACTGTGTTAATACATTCTAGTGATCTGATATACATTCTCGGTTGGGTTCATTTTGAAGCTATTTTATATCCAAACTTCTTGTTTTTGAAACCGCCATTTGAAAGTATCAACCATGGAGACTACACAAGGATACCGAACTCAAACGGGAAAATAGATCTTTTCATTTGAAAACACGATTTGTCTTTGTTTTGGACAGATGTCAAAAAAATCAATGTGAAGAAATGAATAAGCAATACTTCTCGTCTTTTTTCATCTTATTATAGACAGTACGAAAATCGCATGCGCATAACACCCTATTTGGTGACAGTTTCACCAAATTAGTAACAAGTAACATATCCTGCGACGACAATATAAGAGTAATTTTAATAAGAGTAAAATTAACAGGAGCAAATGTGAATGAAGGAAATTTTAACAAGAGCAATTTCAATATAATTTAAAATTTATTATATTTTAAATCTAGTATATTTCAAATCTAGTTAATTTTCTATTTATTTTTATTTTTGTCTGTTGATCTCGAATTTATATCTATCTCTAATTGTCAGTAAGAGTAAAGTACGACTAGCTAATTTATACTGATGATGACTACATTGTAGTCGAAATACGTATTTATAATACAAAAAACTGATCTAGGTAAAGGGGACAAATTTGAAATTTTATATTTAGAATTGTTTTTGCAAAATTTATTAATGTTGGTTAGCAAAATTAGTTTCCACTGAACTCGGGAAGTCGGGAGATTTACCTTTGAAATCGGGAAAAACATTTGTACGTTTTCGGGAGTGTCCCGACGAAATCTGAAGAGGTGGCAATCTTATTACTTCGTTTTGATTTATCTTGACCGTGTTGAAATACTTTAATACGTAAATTAATCAATTTTTAATAAGTAAATTAAGTGTGACACCCAATGTATATTTTTTTTTTTCGGTTATGAATAGAATATAAATATTAACTAACTATATTCTCAAGGTAATGACAAGATTTTCTGTATATGATTGCGTGTCTATTAAAATATTATTTTGTTGACGCTATCACAACCCTAAAACGCACGATAAAAATTATCATTTTATCACATTTGTTTTCTTGCGTAAAAAATTATAATTTATTTTTAGCTATGTATGATGAAAGGGCATTCACTTCTTTATAGTTCTGTTGTCATAATTGGAAATCATTTTTTAAAACTGGTAATAGGTATTTTGTAGCGATTATTCTGAGACTATCATCCCTGTAAATGTTAAAACATTCATTTTAAATCGTTGATACTTTTTTCAAAAGATCGAAAATATTGTTTTAAATTTTATCAAAGATCGCAACTTACAAGAACTGTATCCAAATGTATGGATAGCATTGCGAATATTATTGACTATATCTGTAACGGTTGCTAGCTAGTGGGGAGAGGAGTTTTTCTAAGCTTAAGCTGATAAAAACCTATCTGCGATCGACAATATCTCAATCTAGAATAACAAACTTGGCAACTTTGTCAATCGAAAATGAAATTGCTGAAAACATCGACTTTGATAACCTATTAAAAGAGTTCGCTGATAGAAAGGCTAGAAAAGTAAAATTTTATTAGTTTTTTTTAAATAAATGGTTATGTTTTTTAACGAATGGTTATTTCATTATATCATGTACCTTTTTTTCGTAAAGGTTTGAATTGCAGTTAGGGGGTGCCATAGAAATGTCGTCCAGGGCGCTGGTGTGCTAAAACCGGCACTATATATATATATATATATATAAATATATATATATATATATATATATATATATATATATATATATATATATATATTAATTAAATTAAATACTGATATGAAAAAATTAACTCGTCAACCAGGAATCGAACCTCGGGCCTCTGGATAACTAGTCCAGTATGCTTCCTCTACACCAAAGACGATTGTGATGCAACGGCCAACTTTTTCACATTATTCTAATTTTTTTTATTTATTTATGAGACAGTATTTACTTCTGTTGAAGTGATATTTATTTGATATTTGTTTATATATATATATATATATATATATATATATATTATATATATATATATATATATATATATATATATATATATATATATATATATATATATATATATATATATATATATATATAATATAAATCGATCGAATAAAATATATAATTTTATATCAATATTAGCTATTAAATAATATTATTATCAGATGTCTGATAATATTATAGAAATTAATTATATTGCGTGCGAATTTTACAAAGTGTTATTCAACACTTTAGACTTTAGTTTCATATAATATGCATATACAGCTCTAAACCAGAGCTGAGGAGTACTTCAAGTACTTATACAAAGTACTTAAAGCACCATTGTACGAGTATTTGTGACATAAATCCTCAATACTTACAGTATAATGTTACTTAAAGTACTGTCGAATAATCCTCAAAAATACTCTTAATACAAGTACTAAGTATAAGTGCTCACTGTTGTTCATCAAGACGGACAGAAATAGCTGGTATAAATTAATTTCAAGATGAACTTTTACTGTCTAAATATGGTCTAGACTTTTCCCGTTAATAAATTTCTATGACCAGTGCCGATGGGTAATTAAACTCGATGTTTTTCGATATTTAGAAGACAAAAATCAACAATTCCAAGTTCTAAATTAATATCTCTCTGTAAAAGTCAGTATTTTTTGAACATGCGGTCATCTGCGGCAGTTAAAAGATTATTTTCATTTGCTACAACGATCAATAAGATTTTTGGTGTAAACTGGAAATGGGTTAATTAAATATTGATATGAAAAAATCAACTCATCAACCAGTGAAGCTTGGACCTCTGGATTCGATACCTGATTGATGAGTTAATATTTTCATATCAATATTTAATTAAATAAATGCAATGACATGGTTGTCTATATAGATACGCCAGTTCTCTCATACTATGTCTTAAGTAATCTTAATGGAATTTGGCATAAGTATTGTATTGTGACGTTTAATTATATAGATAGATTGTAGAGGCTGCCCTGGACAGGCTACACTTCGACCATAAGGTCCATTGTGATGCCTAAGAATGTGAGGATGTGAGTTGAGTGGAAGGAATTTTTGTGTATGGACTAGGAATTGGTAGGATGTGCGGCTGCAGCCGACTATGATAGGAACTATGCCGATATTCATTTGGAGTTCGTGAAGGAAACTGCAGAAAACCTTCTCAAGCATAGCCGGCCACTCCGTTCTTGTCCATACGCCGACAGTTTAGTCAATTAACCGCCCCTTTTTTTTCCTTAATAATTGACAAACTGACGTTTAATTAAGTGTACACAAATAATAATATGTGGCTATGGGTTGTATAACTTTTGTATTAACTACCGAATGTGTCCCATAAACTCGGCCTTGCGCACTACCGTGCTCTAGATTATATGATTTCCTAATATGGATTGGATTAAAATTATATCCTTCGTTATGTCTTACATCCAAATTTAAACCACAAGGCACAACACTCTTCTGTAATAAAAGATTTAAGCAACGAGTTTTACGTCTTACCTGGTCATACAATCAGGTAAGACATAACGAATGTAAGACATTTATATGTCTTACATTCTATCTTCGTTATATCTTACATTCATCATTTGAACTTCGTTATTTTTCGACTTCGAAAAATAACTCACAAAAAAAAATTCTTCATTATTTTATATTTTTCCATTTACAAGTACTTGTATACTTGGGACTTGTAGATTATTTTTGAAAGGTACTCATTATTTAAAGTGTTTTTTATTTTGAATACTTGGTACTTTGAGTACACTGGGTATTCTAGTACTTTGCCCAGCTTTGCTCTAAACCAATAGCGTGTATTTAATAATATATATATTATTATTATTAGTAGTGTTTTTAAACATTTTAGAAAAGAACAATAAGATATCACTGATATTATAAAACCTATTATTATTAGTGTTCATTTTATGATTATAAATTTTATACACACATTATATTGTCGGTTTTTTCTGAGAATTGATTGAAAATTAATTAGCATGTCAAAAACGTCAGGATCAAATTCATTTTTTAACAGAAAAATCTAGGTTAATTTTTTTCTATCATAATCAAATTTTATTTTATTTTTCTTTTATTTAGTATACTAAAAATAGCCTCATCATATTACAAAAAATGTAATTTTAATGTTTTCTATTATGAAATCAACCTCACTGTAGTATAGTCATACCGAAACGTGTCAAAGAATGGCCACTATCCAACTAGTCAAGTAGTCGTGCTCTGTTAGAGATTGGACTGTTGCGGATTCGAGTTGTGTCGTTGGCAGTTTGTCAATTATGATTAATGAAGCGGTTAATTCACAGGGACAAAGTAACCAGCTATCTTTGTGAAGGTTTTCTGTAGTTTCCCTTCACGAAATCCAGATGAATATCGGCGTAGTTCTTATCAAAGTCGGTTGTAGTCACAAAACCTATCAATTCCGAGTCTGTATATAATCCTTTGCCCTCATCTCATAAATGTAATTGATTTTAAAAACAGGTAAAAAGGTTTAAAAGAAACAATGGTGTGAGGGTCCTATGTTATAGAATTTATGTCTCAGGAACGGAGGTAAAACCGCATCATTAAGTCCACTATCCAATCCCCTCCCCCCCTAAATACTATTGAAATTGTAGGTATTAGATAAATAGATAGATTGTAGAGGCTACCCTGGACGGGCTACACTTCGACTCCATTGTGATTCCTAAGGATATGAGGATGTGAGTGGAGTGGAAGGAATTTTTGTGTATAAACTAAGAATTGGTAGGATATGCGGCTGCAACCGACTATGATAGGAACTATGCCGATATTCATCTGGAGTTCGTCAAGGAAACTGCAGAAGCCTTCCCAAGCATAGCCGGTCACTCCGTTCTTGTCCAAACGCCCACAGTTTAGTTAATTAACCGCCCCTTTTTTTTCTTAATAATTGACAAACTTTCCATGTCGGGATTCGAACCCATAACCTCCCAGTGTCCAAGTAGGCATACTACGCAGACATGGGCTGGTAATAGGGAATATGCATGAAAATTTTTTTTCACATTTATTTTCAGAATATGAAAATACTGTTAATACTGTAATAAAATTTACAGTACGAAATTAAAATCTGACAAATATCAAGCAAGCTATAAGCTTTTAAAGATTATTATCTGTCTCTTTCTTGCAAAAATACTAAAAACGGAGTTTTACATGTATTTTAAACGGTGAAAGTGTAATATGACGTCACATAACATATCAAGAGAGCTATCACCCTCTTTGTCTAATCAGGAATTTCAATCATTCATATCTCGCTTATTTTTAAAATTATTTAAAAAGTAATTTTACCTTGATATTTATCAAGTAAACATGCTTCAATTCAAGTGAAAAAAATTCATGCATATTCCCTATTGTAGCTATTAGTTCCACAAACTAGTAAATTTGAGTTACACAGTACTTCTTCAATTCTACTACACATTTCGAAAATATATAATACCAATCGTTTAAGTGGTAAGTAAATTAATTCGTGTTAAACAACAATCTAAATGACATATTTATATCCTAAATCTAGGTTAAAGTTAAAATCTAGTTGAATAATCTTTTTTCTATATTGAAGGTTATAAAACACTGATAACAATTTTTTTAATAATAATTAAACTTTTTCATTATTTTAATAACATATTTTCTTGGTGGTTCGTTTCTCTGAACAGGGTAAAAATTTTATAATTTTTAACTGCAGAACTTAAATAAATATGCGAAAGTTATCAATTATGTTTTTTTTTTACAGAAAACTTTTAAAGTTTTTAAGGCGGCAACCTTGAGGACTTATCTGATTAGATATGGAGGAGACTTTTCTAAAATATCTAATTAAAAGTAAAATAATTATTTTTGATGTTTATCCAAAAGTTATTACATAAATTTTTGAAAAACTTTTATTGAAAATTTTAATGTTTTTAATAATCAAGTCTTATGTTATTGGTTAGGAAATTTCTTTTATGATATATAAGTTGTTCGAAATACTCATTTGAATTCTTGTAAATTTAATATGCAACAGTTATTGACCGAAAAAAGGGAAATTGTTTCACGATTCATATAATTTCGCCATTGAAACCAAGACCTAGACACTCATTGTCAAAAACAAAGCATGTTTAGATAGATTATAGAGGCTGCCCAGTTCATTGTGATGCCTAAGGATGTGAGGATGTGAGTGGAGTGGATGGTATTGTTGTGCCTAGACTAGGAATTGGTAGGATATGCGGTTGCAGCCGACTATGATAGGACCTATGCCGATATTCATCTGGAGTTCGTGAAGGAAACTGCAGAAAACCTTCTCAAGCATTGCCGGTTACTTCGTTTTTGTCCATACGCCGACAGTTTTAGTCAGTTAACCGCTCCTTTCCTTTTTCTTAATAATTGATAAACTGCCGATGTCGGGATTCGAACCCATAACTTCCCAGTTTCCAAGTAAGCATACTGCGCAAACATAACGCCTTAGTCCGCCCGGCCACTGGTTTGTCACTTAGCATGTTTACTTGTGATAAAATAGTCTCCTAAGTGGTCACTAGACTCAATGCACTACTGGACATAGTATTGAGTGCAGTTTGAAAGAACTTTTTTTAATTCTCGAATATAATTACATAACGGTAAAAACTTGAAAAGCTGTTTAACCATTTGTCACTTTTTACAGCGAGGACACAGCGATTTTATAGATCATTAAATCAACATCGTATAGGGTATCTTATACGGTGCCCTCCGGGAGACCAAGGGAATTTTTCAGGATGATGAGCATCAAGCTGGTACTTTGTAAGTAGCTTCGATTTTACAAGACGTCCAGCTTTTTTAATTATAAAATTTTAGAAAACGGTATCGAAATTTTCTGGAAGACGTTGAACATCGAGGATGAGAGACTCGGAGTCCATTCCATTGAATTTGTAGGACGAAAATTTTTCCTCGTTTTTCACTTGATTATCTTACAATTAAACTTAAAAATAACTTGATGTTCGTAAACTTTGGATAAACGGTCAAATCGATATGTTCAACGGCTTCCAGAAAATTTCGAGTTATGTTTCTGCGTAACTTTTGAAAATAACGCGTTCGCCAGTATGCATATATATTGAAGAGCTTTTAAGCTTGTGAAAAGCATCCATTTACAATATATATTTATATATATATATATATATATATATATATATATATATATATATATATATATATATATATATATATATATTATATAAATTACAGTTTTATAATAGTGTATCATCCTATTTATAGGAAAAATTGTTGTTTAACATGAAAATTTCTTATCTTTATATGAACACCATACCTACTACATATTGAACATTTTCAAATCAACCTCTGACATAAATATTGTAACTAAAGTAGTTTATTTTTATATGAGATAGTAATGATTTGTTTAGCTATTTACGAAATTTTTATAAAAATATCATTTATCCTAATCGTTTATTTTTACCTCTAAAGTATATCCTTCTTTTTTCTTGCCCGATTATCCATTTAGTCTTGCAGTTAGTTTTTAAGTCTAATTATAAGCTTTTAAATAAAAAAAAGGTTTTATCAAAATCGATCCAGTCGTTTTTGCGTGATGCTCAAACAATTAAACAGATATTTACAATTTTATACGATTATCGAAGTTTTTAGTAGTAGATTCGAGTGTTAAGTTTAAGAACAAAATTATGTTGAGCATTTTAAAGACTTAAGATTTAGATTCATAAAACCATGAAACTCTACTAATATTAGATAAAATTTTGCCTACCAATGTTAGATTATTCGAGTATATATCATATTTTAGACATACGAGTATATTCGATGTTGATTTTTGATCAAACCTCTATTGAAGTTTATGTAACATGTCAAATTTCATACACAAATAATTTATTTCAATCACAATTCGTGATTGAATGACATATTCGATCGTATTTTGACAAGAATATATTTTCTTAAAAATAAAATAAAAATAATTTAAATAAACGGACAATTTAAAATATATATCGTATGTGTTGGAAAGCATTGCTAATAGAGAATTGTAATGTTAAATATTATTTACTATAATAACTATACACAATATGCTTAATAAAGAAATAAAAAATAGTGGGGGTACTCTTTAGTTAGTGTGTCTGTTGTGTATGCTTGCTGCACTGTTTTGTACTGCATTAACATGCAATGAGAGTGGGTTAAATATGTTCATTGTTGTCTTCTTGCATTATTTCTAACAATTGAAATTTCTTTTTTGAATATCCCTTATTATTTGTATGTGGAATGTTTGAAAATAAATGATAGCATTCTATTAACGGTATAACATAAAACAACAATCCACACAAATAAAAAAGAAAGAAATAAAACACCAAAAAGAAAAATATAGAAAATTCCGACCAAAAAAAAATTAAACCAACGATTCGAATATTCCTCCATTATTTGCTAAACAATATCCGAGTCGATTGTAGAAATCTACCCGGGTATTTTCTAACACTTGAGGAGAAATATTCGCACAATTGTCAACAATTCTTTGCCTTAATTGTTGCAAACTTTCAGACCTATTTCGCGAATTGATCTGTGTTTTGAGAAAACCTCAAAAAAAAAGTCGTTAGGAGATAGATCTATCGATCTGGCTGGTCACTTGAAGGTTCCAAAACCAATCATAAGACGTTTCTGGAAAGTTTGTTCCAGGAACAGCCTTACTATCATGGCATTGTCTGCAGGACAACCATCTTGTTGGAACCATACAGATTCCAGGTCTAAATTAGGAAGAGCTCTAACAGTTTGGAAAATATTATTTCATAAAAAACTCAAATGTTTTTGAGAATCTAAAGACCCATCAATGAAGAATGGTCCTATAATATGGTCACCCAATATTCTAGTCCAGACATTCAGTTTCAGTATGTATGTGTATGTATGGTTTTATAGTAAATATTTTATTTATTTAACATTGATTCTCTATTAGAAATGCTTTTGAAAACGGTCTATATGTATATATATATATATATATATATATATATATATATATATATATATATATATATATATATATATATATATATGTATATGTATATATATATATATATATGCAAAATAAAATTTAAAAAAAATTACTGGAATACTGTTTTTGTGAATAATATATATTTTAGATAGATATATTTTACGAGTATAAATAAATTATTTTTTATTATTTATATTGTATTGGAATATGAAATAGTCACGCTTTACGATTCGAGTTTTTATTATTCGAGTTATTGGTAAATATACTAAAAAAAAGGTTAAACGATATACAAAATAAAACTATTGACATTGGCATACATATAAATAATTTATTAGTTTCGTAAAGTTTTATTAGAATCTATTTATGCAAATTTAAATACAACGACATCTTGCTTTATATATAGTACCAACAAAAACATCTACGGGATCAACGGATGTGAGCCGGATTCATGCATCAAGAGTTTTTAGAAAGAGTACTTTAACTTGTAAAAATTTTAATAGGAATTAAAAAAAAATTTTATGTCAAAAATCGTTTAAATTTGAAAACTTCCCTGAAAAATGTAGTTAATTATCTATCAGCTTTTCTGCTCTCAAACTTCGGAAAATAAGGGGAAAAATATTTATTTTTGATCCATTTATAGTCCCATAAATCAAAAACCAATTCACATAAAATTAATTAAAAAATATTTTTGGAATATGCAATCATAGCCCTTTCATATGACATCCTACTTGCCGTAGTAACCCTACTTTCAGATTTTTAACCCCCGATTTCCAATAACTATAAAATTATTTTCATACTTTTTACCTTATAGTGAAGTGGGTAAGTAAGTTTTTCAATTGTACCAAATTTCAAATCGATACTTAACTATACATGTACTCATCTTTTGAAAAATGGTGTAGGCTCTGGGAAGCATGACTTTAATAGGGAATATGTATGAAAATTTTTTTTCACTTGAATTGAAGCATGTTTACTTGACAAATATCAAGGTAAAATTACTTTTTAAATAACTTTAAAAATAAGCGAGATATGAATGATTGAAATTCCCGATTAGACAAAGAGGGTGATAGCCCTCTTGATATGTTATGTGACGTCATATTACACTTTCACCACTTAAAATACACGTAAAACTCCGTTTTTAGTATTTTTGCAAGAAAGAGACAGATAATAATCTTTAAAAGCTTATAGCTTGCTTGATATTTGTCGGATTTTAATTTCGTTTTTAACTATTATTAAAGTATTAACAGTATTTTCATATTCTGAAAATAAATGTGAAAAAAAATTTTCATGCATATTCCCTATTGAACTAATTCTGTGGCCGCAGACTAAAACTTATTTAGTAATTTTTGACAAAAGTCTTAACTTAAGAATTTTTACCCTACGACCATAGAATTATTTTGTATTCCCAGTTTCAATAACAAAACTATATATGACGAAAATTGTCTGAAATTGTTTGTGAGAAGTTTTAAGGAATGATTGAAATAAAATTCTGAGGGAATATTGAGGTTAGACTTTTGGGGATTAAGATTGAGAAGTTTTAAACAGGACATATTTCAATATGGAGTTCAGTTTCTTCCAAAAATTGCGAAAGTTACGTTTGATTGGCTGTTTGGCAAGCTACGTTCGCTTGGTAACGCAGCCAGAATTTCATGTCGAGAGTGTTTGAACTTACTTGATAGAAAAAGCAAATTTTCTACGGTACACATTTAGTGTTGACCACAAAGATGGCGATATTTTTTTTCAATATTTAATAATTAATTGCTGATTTGAGCCGAATTGATTCGAAAACTAAATGGGTTGAGCACAAAATAGCTATGAAATGTTTAGAGCTCCACTTTTTTTGGCCCTGTATGCAAATTTAGGTCGGAGATATATCAGAAGAGTTTACAATCTCCTGCTCGAAACATACTTGAGTATGTTTGGAGATGCCTGCCATGTTTTCTATGTTGATATACCAACATCCGATTGAATATACCAATCAGTATAGAAATAATTACTTTTATATATATATTTATATTATTTTATAAATTGTTTTGCATGTTACCACAAGCTCCGGATACATGTTTGGAATTTAACCTTGGAACAGAAAATAGGATTCTTAACAAATATATGGTATACTATATAGACTAGAGTATTGTTTTCTAAACATAGTGTCAGTTTATATATGTTTACCATTTAAATCACTCATTTAGATTATAATAGTCTGATTGTAACTATAATAGTACAGAGTGTTCTAAAAGGAGTGTGGGCTTGGATATGACCAGGACATAACCAGTTATTATTCATAAGTATAATGATTCTACATGTGCTATATTATATATTGAATAGTAGTATAATCTAATATACTATAAAGCTAGAAGTGAAGCTGACACACTCACTGATCTATACAAAACCTAACCCACTTCTAGACATGCTAGAAAGATGCGGTTTTTTGCATTCGACTTCAATTTTTTCATTGCAATTCCTCGGAAAATCGGAAAAACACCCCCCAAAATCTTTTTTACAACTCATGCAATGTTATTTTCTGTGACGCAGAGCCAAGGCAAAGGCCTCCTTGGGGGTCAAGGGGGGCACCCGCCTTGCGAGCAGAGCGAGTAATTTTATAAAGGTTAATAAATGTTGTTGTATTGTAGATGATATTGTATAATATTGTTAATTTAATGTTGAGTTTTAGAAGCCTGATGAAGTTCCAATAAAAAGAACGAAACGTTTCTGTATTAATAACAGTCTTTGTTATTAAATGTCCAATTTACTGCTAAGTTGTTAATTTTTGCACAATATTTTAAACATCACGATATTAATCATTTCATTGTTATTTGGGCGTCTTTCGTTCGCCCGCAGTTCTATTTTCCTGCAAAATCTTGATGATTTAGAAAAAATGTATTGTGGTGTAAGTTTTATTATTATAGTAAGTCAACAAAAATTCATTTTATTATGAAAAACTACTTTTGAAGTGCCTTGTAAAATGCAAATTTTCTTTCTTGAAAGATTACATGTGGTGTAACTACCAACTTGTAGATAATTAAAATTTTTCGTGTTATTCAATTTAACCATGATATCACCTACACTTTGCAAGTTTCTAGAGCAATAGTTTAGAAGCAAAAGGCTAATATAATGATAATATGTTTACTTATAGGTACTTAATGATCATTTTATATATTGAACAATCGATTGAGTATATAAAATATTTTTTTATAATTTGCAAAAATTTCTGTATTCGAAACTTCATGAATGGTTGATCAATTTAAAACTGTAACTTCTAGGGCTTTGCTGTTTGAAATTACCAATATGCGGAAAGTACAAAGACTCCAGCGTATAGACTATTAGAAATACTAAATGCTCATTAAGTGTCGAGTATCAAATAGAAATTCGCGATAAAAGTTATGTATATGAACGTATACATTTTATAAATAATATAATATGTATGATAATGCAAACGTTCATTCATAAATATTTCTCTTTGCTCGAATACTCGAAATGTATCAACAGTTAATTCGCTCAATATTTAAATATATACCAAAAAATTTGAATACATGATAGTGACCTCGACAGAAAGTTATTATACCAACAAGATTTTCAGAACTTTAGAATAATCTCTGTTTGATATATATGTTACGGGTAAAGCCCGAATTCTGGATAATGCAACTTTATCCAGCTGTTTTGGATACAACTAAGTTTAGCCGGCTACACCTAACTTTAGCCAATATTGGACTTTATCCGTAACATATATATTTCCTTTAAAAAAACGATGTAAGATCTGGAATAATGATTATTTAGAGTTTAGGTATTACACTCTCGAAATCATGTTTCCATAGAATTGAATTGTTTTTATTAGGTGTTTTATTATGGGTTCACAGTGAAATTTTTATCCAATTTATCCGATTGTGTATTGAGATATTCGCCATTTAAGTTGAGATTTTTAACATACACTGTATTGGATGCCTGTCTGTGGCCTCGAAGCCCTCAAACGCGTTACCGGATTTGGAATCAGGTTTTTTTTTTATCAGATAGGTTTATTCGTTTGAGGATTATCAGGCCTTTTCCAAGATGATGTATAGGCATATTATTAACATTATCATTTTACATATAAATTTGGTGGAGGTAACGGGAAGTTCTTAATATGTTGCATATTATTACACATTTATATGTGTGTATAAAGTAAAACAAACAGTTTACGCATTGATAATGAAATCTGTATGTACTAAGGACCACAAAAGTGGATGTAATTTTTGAAAATTTTATAATTGATTTGTGCTATTGATTCGGTTTTCGAAAAAATGGATAAAAGTGCTCATTAGAAATATGATCACAACTTTTATTCGCAATTTTTTTGTGACCCAGTGAAATCAAATTTTGTGACCCAGTTTACCGTGTATTGAAGCAGTTAAGTCAATTCTTGTTTTCACTTTAATCTAATTGAATCAAATTTTTTCTAATCTCCCTTTCCAACTGACGTTGTTGCTCTAGCGTAGATGGTGTACCTATACTTATGATTACAATATTATTAATAATATATGGATGGGTTTTCTAATTTTGTGAATGCAATAAATAATTTGATTTGAAATCGATAAACAAAATTTATTTGTTTTAAATATATTTACTAAGCAAATCGAACAATATAGATAAAAAAAAGTTCATAGCCAATTTTTAGTAAATAAATATAAATATCCATAAATAAATATATTGCATGTAATTTGGTATGTAACTTTAGTCTCTTATTTCAAACAAATATCCGTGATGAGATTCATTATAGGTATATAAACCTAATATATTACATAAATCCTAAAAAAAACTACATATATATATATATATATATATATATATATATATATATATATATATATATATATATATATATATATTAAATATGCATCATTCGAAATGTTATTGGTTCTTAGGATTCCGTACAAAAAGCATTTTAAAATCTATCAATGTGACAAATCTGCCTGCGAGTTCGATTTTCTGTTATATTTTTGTGAAACGTGGCCAAAGATGGTGAAAGCTAGAAATTCAGACGAAATAGGAAACGTAAATTCAGTAAAATTACTATGAATATAAGCTGTAATCTTGGAAGAAAATTTCTTCAAATATCTGTCGATATATATATATATATATATATATATATATATATATATATATATATATATGTCTTTACGTAATGGAATTTGGTAGGTGCCGTGCTTTTTGTATTTGAAAGCCCAAGTTCGTTAATAGACATAAGAAAATCGTCAATTGGTCAAGGAAAAAGATTGCTTTAGAAGGAGTTTGATTTATCTCTTAATATTATAATGAGAAAATAATTTTAGTAAATGACGTGGCTTGAAAAATATGGCCGAGTTGAGGTTGCAATAAAAAAATTAATTTGTAATTTCCATCCTGATTTATATTATCTAAATGTTTTTATTTTATTTTTGTAAATAAATCTTACATCTTAATCACTTATTACGGCTAGAAATTTTATCACCAGGTGTCAGGATCAAAATGGATAGTTATCCATAGGTAAGTGATAGATACTCGTACATATATAATTTGATAGATATAAATATATGTAGTTTGTATACGGCTCGGAGCCCTTTATGCAGGCGTCCATTTCGCGTTTAGTTATTTTTTTTAAAACTATTATAGGCGTATTATATCTAATATATAAAAAATTGTTTGTGCTTAGTTTGATGATAAATTAGTTTTACTATTGAGTGATATGATTTATATACAGCTTGTTAGTAAAGCTGTACTTTTCATGTTTGCGCTTTGAATAAATTATTTATTCATTTTTTGTTCAATCGTATTTCATGAGAGTATTTGCTGATGCTATGTCATCAAAAATCTTAAAACAAAAAAGCAGACGTTTAATATTAAAAACTTCACCCTTATATCGAATAGTGATTCGTATTAGATACGCCTAGAATAGAGCAACGTTTTATTTTGACATCATATCGCATAATATGGGTAATTAGTGTTTTGTTTTATTTACTCTTCGCAATACTTGTTTGAACGTAGTCAAACGTATATATTCTTAATTATATACAAAATACCTCGAGTTTGTTTTAATTCTCCTAACTTATTTGACTGGTCTTATCAGGGTAAATTGGAATTAACCATTTTTATAGACCACATTTGATGCCTTCAAAGCGATATTGCCAGGACTAACAACAACAGAAATACCAAAAAAAAAAGCTTTTTAATGAAAAATAATACTTTGAGTTGCTTATTTAGTTTATTTTTTAATAAATCAAACGCTTTTCAATTTGAAAAGACATGCCGATTTCACCGAGATTCAATGTCCACATAACGCCACTTCCACAACTTGTAGCCAAATAAACCACGGAGATCTGGGAATTTTGCCTATAAGTATTTTTTATCGTGAGATTATGTACTACAATATACTTGAATTGGAGCCAATTTGACTGACTAAAGATTTCTGGGTCGTGTGCCCATGAGACAACTTTTGATCGGGAGGTCATGTACAACATACTTGAATTTCAGCTAATTTGACAAAGAGCCAATTCTCATAAGGATTCTGGAAGGTCCTTTCAATTCAGTACTTGTTTTTTTTCTACTTTGTTAATTTTTTTTTGAAATTCATTCGTGCACGCAATGAACGCTGACCAGGCGCGGCCCTGTTTGTCCCACTAACCCTTAGATAGACCATAAGGTCCATTCTGATGCCTAAGGATGTGAGGATGTGAGTGGAGTGGAAGGAATTTTCATATATAGACTTCGTGAGGGAAACTGCAGAAAACCTTCTCAAGTATAGCCGGTTACTTCGTTCTTATCCATACGCCGACAGTTTAATCAATTAACCGCCCCTTTTTTTTTCTTAATAATTGACAAACTGCCGATGCCGGGATTCGAACCCATAACCTCCTAGTTTCCAAGTAGGCATAATGCGCAGGCGTAAGACCTTAGACCGTTCGGCCACTTGAAATGGTCCCAATAACTCTTAACAAGAGATCAGAAACTTTTCTTTTAGCAAGTCAGGGCTTATTACATATTTTTAGACCTAAGTCTAGTTGTCGTTTACTTAATTCAATCCGGGAACAGCCCATATAATAAATTTGATGATTATTATTTATATAATACATTTTATCATCATTACAGTTACATTATAAATAAAATATAACTAACAAATAAATTATTAATCATATAAAAAAAAAAACAAATGTAAGAAAAATTGATTTGTATTTTTAGATTATATAGGTGGGTTTGGTTATGTATTTGGTTATTTAGAATATTATTTTAAATTATTATTTGATAACAAAATGATGATTGAAAACCAAAGGTTATATTTTTCGTGATGATATTTTTAGTATTTGCGTTTTTATTTTTTGCAATAAGATATTTAATGAACTGGTTGGAAAACAAACAGTCTGGGGTACCTACATTTATTACAATCACGAGATCGAAGATCGAGACAATTTTCATACAGAGAGTTGCCTGTATATAGCGATTAATTTTAAAATTGCACGTTAACGGTCTAAGAGCTGCCTACATAAAAGTGAACTGATCGAACATAGTCGTGATTTTTTCTCATAAGTTTCCCATGATATCGTCAAGAGCCGCATTTTGCAGAAGTCTCAGGTGAGGCGGAGAGTGTAGGAGGCTAGGGTCAAACGTGTAGAGTTTTGATTAAAAAAAAAATTCGTTACGCAGGAGCTGCTTCAACTTAGCGAATTTCCTTAAAATACATAAATCACTTTCTAGCGGTCACAATTTTAGTCTGATCAAAATGAAATGTCGTATATGATTGTAGTATTTGCAAGGCCAATTTTATTAATAAATGTCTTACGTGAAGGGGAAATGGGGGCATAAAGAAAAAGAAGAAAACACAAAATATCTCTTTTAATATTGAACAATCAAAAAATGCGTAAGGAATAAAGTTGTAGAAAATCATGTTTGCTACAATTCATCACTTCATTATTTTTGCTCAAACTCTAATGTGTACAGAGATAGTGAGGAATTTAGTTTTCAATCTTAAACCGTCAATATTTCTGTAAATATTAGTGTAACAGAAAAAATGATAAGAAACAAAACTGCAGTAAAATTTAATACCTAAAACTTTACTTCTTATAAATTTTTCGATTTTTCGAATATTAAGGGAGATATGTCAAATGTTGTGTTTAATATTACTAACAACTTTTATCCTAACCATTTACCCAAAAAGAGCGTAATTTTTGTAGTCCAATCGTAATATAATAAATAAATGAAAATATTTTTTTAGAAATAATGCCCAGATTACGAATTAGAATTAAACACTCAGATAGTTTAGTGCTCGAATAATATATATAATACACCCACGAATTAAAATAGTTTCTATAAGATTTCCAACAATACAAATTTATAGCTTGTCATAAAAGAATTTCATAGTCGCTATTCGATGATATTGTCCATAAAGATTTTATTTCTATATAATCAAATAATTACTTTCAGACACGATATAAATTATATCGTACTATCCGATTCGAATTCTTTCCCGAATTTTCGACTAAAAAGTATAATATTTGTTTTTGGAAAATATTTCTATAATTTGTATATTTTAATAAAACTTACAAGGTTTAAATCAATGAAAAAAAAAAAATGGATATAGAATTATTTTTTAATAGTTGTAAATGACCTGACCTTGATAATGACTTAGAAAAAGCTTATTAAATACGAAATAGTACAGATTAAAATAACATCTATTATTTTTTTCCGAAGACATTTATAAAACTACATATGTGAATCAATTATTTTCAGTTTGACATTCATCAAAATTAATATACTTTGCATATGTAAAGAATTTGGACGTAGGTAAATTCCGCACCTTTTCAGGTCATAAAATCGAACAAAAGATTAAATAAGGGGGTCAGGTTATTTCTCCTCCATTGACGGTACCCAATCTCAATTTATGTAAACACAGTTAATTATGTATACATTACGGTAAAAATAAATAATTGGTTTATATTCATAATAACCAGGGCGTAGGTAAATTCCGTTCATTTTCATAAGTAAAAAAATCGAACAGAGGATTTATTAAGGGTCAAGCTATATCTCCTCCATTGATGGGTATTTCTCAATTTATGTATACACAGATATGTTACGGTAAGTAATAGGGAATATGCATGAAAATTTTTTTTCACTTGAATTGAAGCATGTTTACTTGACAAATATCAAAGTAAAATTACTTTTTAAATAACTTTAAAAATAAGCGAGATATGAATGATTGAAATTCCCGATTAGACAAAGAGGGTGATAGCCCTCTTGATATGTTATGTGACGTCATATTACACTTTCACCATTTAAAATACACGTAAAACTCCTTTTTTAGTATTTTTGCAAGAAAGAGACAGATAATAATCTTTAAAAGCTTATAGCTTCCTTGATATTTGTCGGATTTTAATTTCGTTTTTAAATATTATTACAGTATTAACAGTATTTTCATATTCTGAAAATAAATGTGAAAAAAAATTTTTATGCATATTCCCTATTGACAAACTACCGATGTTGGGGTTCGAACCCATAATCTCCCAGTTCCAAAGTAAACAGAACACCTTAGACCGCTCGGCTACTTGGCTGGTAATTTATTACATAAACCGGTAGTTATTTACAATGCCATTTGATGTAAATAACCATTTGGGGTAAATGTTAGGAAAGGAGTTGCAAAATACCGTACAAATTCAGCACCTCGGATTATGCTATGCTCTGCTCTGCTTTAGACTTGGCCAGGTCTACGGGTGTTCTAGTTGCCTTTAGTTATTTCCAATAAGTATTAATCCCGAGTTAGTTAAGTTAACATGGCCAATTCTGGGAGTTTATTTAATACTTGATTTCTTCAAATTTTGAACTCAACTCCAGTTGGTCAGGCTTGGTAGGTTTTTAGCCCTTTATTTAATTAAGAGGTAACATTTTAGTTTGTTGTAAATACTGAGTAGGGTGATTTATCAATCATCAATATGTATTGCAATTAAAACGTGCGGAATTTACTTCCTCTCTCGACAATTAATATAGACAAAAAAGGAATAGATTCATTGGTAAATACTCTGGGCCAAACAAGTAGCGTTCTTTTATCAAAAACACAATTTTTGCGGGTGAAGTGGCAACGGGTAATGTTAGTTAAGAATAAAACAACATTTATCTGAAGCATTTTTTTCTTGGAAAAGCGAATGAATATGGCACACAAATCAAAAGTGTAAAATAAAAGCGTTTAATAATTGAGCCAGAAAAATTGCATTAAAATCACAATTACTTACCGCGGTTTTTTCCGTTGTTTTTCAACCAATTGATAGTAAATTTTCAAACGCCAATCTTGATTACTCGGCAGTATTGCTTTCTCAATGAATGCATACGTATGTTTATCATTATCACCGGCACTCTCACGAAATAATTGTGATAATAGTTTTGGATAAACTGCAAATATATTACCATCACCAAAACCACTAATATTTACCCATAATTTATTTATATCTGCATTGGCAGTTATTAAATCCATTTTTACATATTAAAATAATGTTTGTATTAAACACGTGAAAATGTGTTTTTCTTTTTAAACTGTCTGCGTGAATTATTTTCCCATCGCAAGGAAGGTGTGTAAGTATAATAATATTTATCGTTAAACATATACACAAATTTTCTTCTATGAATTTTCCTCTTACATGTATATACCAAGTGAGTGACAACGGCGCATGAGTAAATGATATGAAAAGTTTTTCATGTTTTCTTCATTTATTGAAATATTGTGGGGGCTATTTATCTATACCTTGAATTATTGTTAGGAAAAACTTTTCTGCAACACTTTTTGTATAAATATTAAAATAAACTTTTTGTTTTTCGTATAAAAAAAAAATTGTATTTAAAATATTTTAATTTGGTTTTTACTTCCATTATTCCAACGGTAGCAGAGGAATGCCGAACGTCCTTAAATGAGCTGGCGGAACAAATGAATGTAAACCTGATATGGGTACCAGGACACAGGGATATCCCAGGGAATTGTGAAACCGACGAGCTTACTAGAACTGGTACAAGGCTGTCGGGACACAAGCATCAATAGGTATTCTGGAGTTCCGTTTGCGAACTGCTGCTCCTAAACGAGAATATCTTGGATGGAGGGAGGAACGTACTTGTGGTACTACAAGGCAGATATGGTCTGAGTACAATCGTAGGCGTTTCGAAGATCTTGTCTCGCTTCAAAGGGCCTATATAAGCAAAATCGTTTCAGCTATTATAGGACACTTGCTAGGCGGCAGGCACGCTGAACGAATGGGCATCACGATTATTGTAGGAGCTATCACAGTGGGGAGGAAGAGGAGACAATGTCTCATTTTCCAGCTCTTGCCATGAGGAGATGGACTCATCTGAGTCAGCCTTTCTTTGACGACCGCTCCGATCTTAAGTCCGTTGATGTCAAAGCACTCTCGCTGTTCTTAAACAGCTCTAAATGATTCACAAGGTAGTAGCCGGGGATGGACCAACCCACTTTTTTTGGTATCACAACGGACCCTATGGTCCAAGTGTGTCTCACCCCAGGACAGCCACTCTAATCTAACCTAACCTTCTTCTATTATTTAGCATATAACTTTCTTTGACATCAAATGCTTGATGTGAAAAATCATATACATCTAGGGATGGGAATCGAACCCACGATCTCTGGCATTCTAGACCAATGCTCTGCCAACTGAGCTACCTTAGATGTTATGGTAGTGGAATGCATATGGTCTGATCTCTTTATCTTTGATGTCGTTGTATTATTAGTTTATTTGCTATTTACTTAGTTTTTAATTGTTTTTTTTGTAAACTAGCGTCTATTTATCTATTCTTAGGTGTCGTTCGGCTATATTATACCAACGGAAGTGACTAGCGTTTACTTAATTTGACATTTAAGTAAACATTCTCATTCAGTCTGAACATTGATAATATGCCGCTCAGAGGAATAGCGTTGGTCTAGAATATCAGAGATGCTAGAATAACGGGATTTGGCATTTACTCTCGCTTGTAGAGTTTTCTCGCTTACCTTTTCACTTATACCCGTTCCGTTTTCCGGCGATCGGCAGAAAAGTCAGCACGAAAGTTAATGTACCATGGTATATATTATACCGCTCGTGTTGGAAAGCATTGCTAATAGAGAATCAATATTATTTACTATAATAACTAAACTATGCACAATATGTTTAATAAAGAAATAAAAATAGTGAGTGTATTCTTTAGTGTGTCTGTTGTGTATGCTTGCTGGCTTGTACTCAGAACTGCATTAACATATAATGAGAGTGGGTTATATATGTTCATTGTTGTCTTCTTAAGCTTAGCATTACTTCTTACAATTGAAAATTCTTTGTTGAATATTCCTTATTATTTGTATGTGGAATGTTTGAAAATAAATGATAGTATTCTATTAACGGTACAACATAAAACAACAATCCACACAAATTAATAGAAAAATAAAACCCCAAAAAGAAAAAAAAATAGAATTCCGACAAAAAAAAAGTTAAACCAACGGTTCGAATATTCCTTCATTATTTGCTAAACAATATGCGAGTCGATTGTAGAAGTCTAGCCGGGTATTTTCTAGCACCTGAGGAGAAATATTCGCACAATTGTAAAAAATTATTTGCCTTAATTGTTGTTCCTGGAAAGTTTGTTCCAGGAACAGCCTTACTATCGTGGCATTGTGTGCAAGGCATCCATCTTGTTGGAACCATACAGATTTCAGGTCTAAATTAAGAAGAGCTCTAACAGTTGGCAAAATATTATTTCTTAACAAACTCAAATACTTTTAACGAATCTAAAGATCCGTCAATGAAGAATGGTCCTATAATATGGTCACCCAATATTCCAGTCCAGATATTCAGTTTCAGTATGTATGTGTTGTATGGTTTTATAGTAAATATTTTATTTATTTATTTAACATTAATTCTCTATTAGAAATGATTTTGAAAACGGTCTGTATACCGGGGATAAAAAGATTATATGTTGTGAGTGATATACAACATGAAAAATGGAAGTTTAGTTTGATGTATGTGTACATGATATTTAGACCGTTTGTTTACTTTGTCATATGTTGTTGATTGTTGTTTTTTGATTGCGTGTATGAAAAGTTTTGAAAAATTCACCATTTTTGTTTTAATAGTCTATTATAAGAAGCTAATATTTTGTATATTAAGCTGTATGCGTTCTTTAGTCTTCTATACAGGATGTTTCCTTGCCAAATACAAAGAACCTTATGCCAATCTAATTTTATGAAAAAAAGTAGAGAAATAGGGGGGGGGGGTCGAAGCCTGGCAAGCAAGCCTTTCCAGACTGGTGACATAGGATCTAAAGTTCTTTGGTATCAAACTATTTATGGTCTAAGATCCGACAGTGAAAACCTTCCCTCATCTGTTAATTGATTGAAATATTATTGAAAACGCTTATTGCAATATAAACAATTTGGCAATGTAATGTCTGCCAGGGTAGTTCTGCTGCAATTAACATTAATTAATTAATTAAAAATTGATTTTTTTATAATTAAATCCTTCAGGTGTTAATTGAATTTTGCTTGTTAAATAACATAGTATACGATACGACAAATCTTGTAATAGCTGGCAGCGCTGCTATTTTCCTTGTTTGTTTCGTGTAATAATGCAATAGTCTTTCTCTCTCTACAAGGTATTTTTTTTATAATTTCTATTTTTTATAATTTTTCTTATATAGGCTGCACTTGATTGTAATGGATTTTAAGACGGCTGCCAGTTATGGATGTATTCTAATTATTCTGAACTTTTAAATTAGCTAAAAAATTTTCAATTAACATATGAGGGAAGTAACCTAAGTTTACTTTAAGTTTGAACACCTGGCTGCAGGTAACCGTAGCAGTAATAAGCAGCGCTGCCTGCTATTACAAGATTTGTCGTATCGTATACTATGTTATTTAGCAAGCAAAATTCAATTAACACGTGAAGGATTTAATTATAAAAAAATCAATTTTTAATTAATTAATTAATGTTAATTGCAGCAGAACTACCCTGGCAGACATTACATTGCCAAATTGTTTATATTGCAATAAGCGTTTTCAATAATATTTCAATCAATTAACAGATGAGGGAAGGTTTTCACTAATGCCGGATCTTAGACCATTACAAAGTATCGTAATTTATTTTCGAACAGCTGTAGTACGTCAAGGGTCGGACTACCCTTAGGATCTGTAGACTGTGACCTTGGATGGAAAAGTTTTGGTGGGCAATAAATTTTTGATATCATTTCACTTTTTCGTTCTTTTTTTTGCCGTATTTGTTTTGTTTTGGTATAAAAGTCCTAGAAAGGTTTACTTGCCAGGATTCGAGCTCCCCTCCGCTATGAATTTATAACTGGAATTCAGATAAATATATATAAAAATAAAACACTCAAAATTTATTTAAAAATAATTTATTTATATACTTAAATTTGCTACATAAATAAATTAAATCAAAAAAATTAAAAAAAAAATTATTAATTAAAATTAATTATCATTAAAATAATACTAGAAAAAATAAATAAGTTTGTTGTTTTTAATTAATAAAATTCATTGCACAAAGTAAAATTTTAAGACATTTGTTTTTGTTTCTTAAAATTTTCCAAAAAAAAAAAACTTGCACATGTAGAATTATTGTGGAAAATCTTAGGCAAAATTATTATACGTAAACCGATCTGGTTTAGCATAAAATTCACTCATTTAGATTTGTTTTTAAATGTTGTACGCTGAGTTGCGGATACATACAAGATTTTCCTTGAGACAAAAGACAAGATTGAATAATCTCTTTTGCTATAGTACTAAAAAACAATTGAAAAATCAACAGGGCGTAATAATTTACAAGTATACAAGTTTTTTTTTTGAGAAAGAAAACAAAAAAGAAAATCACATTTAAAAATGACTCAAAAATCATATAAATTAATATTTTCATCTAAAATTTGTGTTTAAACGATCGGCCTTTCAAATTTCCCCCTAAACATAAATTAACCGAAGTTTTCAAAATGATGTATAAAGTATGGTAATTTCCGGCCTTTATTGACTTCATCACATGCTGACATAACACTTTTGGTGAGGGGTCGTGGACCACAACTAAATACTCCAATTTTGCTTACCTAAAAAAAAAGCAAAATTCATCAAATATAGTTTTAGAATTTCGACTAGATTTTGCTGGAAATACTTACATAACTATGTTTCTTTTGTACAAATTTCAAAAATGATGACATATCGGGTCGTCCAAAATGATTGACCGCTTTTAAACCGGTAAACATTGACATGCGAGATAATCTTTGGAAATGATTTTCACAAATATACTGAAATAAAAATGATAGAGATCAAAATTTGATCTAAATTTGGATAGAAAATACTGCAACGAATGTGCTTGAAGACCGCCACTGGTTTTTCTAGATTATTCTGGTAGTCTACAGTATACATTTGGTGTATTCGGGAAATGGAAGAATCGTTAATGACGTTCTAGAAAGATTTATTGGGTGTATAAGGGAATTGAACGGTTGAGTTGCAACAAGTTGTATTTTACATGTGATACTGATACGATAAACATAACCAGCGATTCCAAGCGATTGTAGTTATCTTGGTTGTATTATATACGGGGCTATTGTTTATCGTTGCAATCCAATAAATTGTAATTGTTAAAATTGTTACGCGTGGGTTTAATTAAAAGAAACTAGTGCGTAATCGGGCGTAATAGGTTACGCACGAAAATGTTATAATACATTTAAAATAAGTAACTCATGTTCGATATCGAAGTTTCTGCCCAAGAAAAAACGAGTACTAAATTTCCTTATTGGTGTGGCATGCTTTTGTAGATTGGGAGGCATTTTTTTATGGGAAAAGCTCAAGAGGAAGTGGTAATCTAAAATGGTTGTGCTATGGAGAAACCAGCTGAAACTAACATAGGTTACAGCTCACTCCGAAAACAACTGGGATATATTTAGGAAATGCATTATCTTCTGTAAGAACGTCTCTGACATATTTCTCCAGGAAGCTACGACCGGGTTTATCCAGGCTCCTCAACACATAAAAAGCCATAGCTGGCATTTGCCAAACTAAGTATCGAAAATCATAAAATTTTGTTCTACTTACCAACATTGTTGTTCGAAGATCAAATTTATGGAAGAATTGTGTAATAAAAATGTGGATTTCTAGAACATTTGTTACATCCTTCTTCTCAACATCCCGTAGGACATCAATAAACCATTCAAAGTGTTTATGTGATGGACAAATCCATAAGAAATATACCTGAAGCCAAAAAAACATTATCAGAAGTTTTTTTAAAATATTTCCTTCATGCAAAAGTTTGAGTTTATTTCATTTGCAATTCTTAATCTGCAAAAGTTTCGAAGCTTCAAGAAATTAAAAATTGCTTTCTGGAAGTGCTTATCCTGTTTTCAAAGGATACGCAATCATGGAAACCGAATATTGAAAGTTCTTCTCTTAGTCAAACAGTTTTTTCATGGAAGAAAGATTATACTCCAATCCTGGTTTCACAATTTTAGCCAAAATTTTATTTTTGAATCCACTGGTGATATAAAAGTTAATATTATGCATTGCTCCAACACTTATCGTTCTTGAGACATTGTCCACAGTCATCCAAACAAACAAATCAATAGCAAAATATGAGTTTTGGCAGAACCCAAAACATATTTGCAGTCGCAAGCTATTCAGCGAACGTTTTAGCCCATATATAGACTATAGAGTATTTACTCTATCTCCCTTCCTTGAGTGAGAGGTACACTCAGAGCTGAGTGAAGTCAAACTTTGCCCACCTATGATATAGAGGTAAAAACTAACCTTTTTACAAGCAACACCAGAATATCGATTAGTTGACGTTCCAAATACCAAATCATTTAAGATTGACGCATATGGTGTAACACCAATACCACCCCCAACCATAACAGCTACTTCAAACTTATACCAATCCTGATTGCCACCACCGAATGGTCCTTCAATACGTATTTTCGGTTGATCCTCTGGATTATAGTTGCATGGATCAAAATAATTACGTAGTTTCCATGTCCATGGACCTTGTGCTTTTATATGGCATGATAAAAAGTTTTCATGTGGTGCGGATGTTAACGTAAACGAATGGTATTCATTTGATTTAAAGGTGGTGCATGTCAAACGCACCCATTGTCCAGAGAGATATTTTAAATTTGGTGGACGGTAGAATTTGATTTTAATCACATCCGATGGTAGTAATTCCGTTTCGATGACATCTAGCGCAATGTATTTTGTTCGTAAACTTACAATCTAGAATAAATAAATTTGCATAAACGTAAGATATTAAGATTGCAAAATGAATTCAAAAAATTCGTTACGCAGGAGCTGCTTCAACTTAGCGAATTTCCTTAGAATACATAAATCACTTTCTAGCGGTCACAATTTTAGCCTGATCAAAATGAAATGTATATGATTTTAGTATTTGCAAGGCCAATTTTATTAATAAATGGCATACGTCAAAAGGAATGGGGGGCATAAAGAGAGAAGAAAACACAAAATATAAAATATCTCTCTTAATATTAGAACAATCGAAAAATACGTAAGGAATAAAGTTGTTGAAAATCAAATTTGCTACAATTCATCACCTTCTCATTTTTGCTCAAACTCTAATGTGTACAGAGATATTAAGGAATTTAATTTTCAATCTTAAACCGTCAATATTTCTGTAAATATTAGTGTAACAGAAAAAATGATAAGAAACAAAATTACAGTAAAATTTAATACCTACAACTTTACTTCTTATAAATTTTTCGATTTTTCGAATATTAAGGGAGATATGTCAAATTTTGTGTTTCCCCCTCCCTTTAAAGCCCCCTTTCCCCTTGTCCGATTTTACCCATTAACGAACTTGACCTTTTGAATACCAAAAGCGGCTCAAATACCAAATTTCATTTCAATAAAATGAAAACTGTGACCACTAGAGTGATTACAGACACACATATATATATATATATATATATATATATATATATATATATATATATATATATATATATATGTCCATAGATATATATATATATAAATTTTACAGATGCTGTTTTTCGTCATCTACTAGGCAGGATTGATGGACATTTGAAGAAATTTTTGCAAAATTTTGAAGTCGGTACGAGACCAATAGCTCTATTTCCTTTCAGGAAATTCGCTAAAAATTCGTTACGCAGGGGCTGCTTCAACTTAGCGAATTTCTTTAAAATACATAAATCATTTTCTAGCGGTCACAATTTTAGTCCGATCAAAATGAAATGTCGTTTATGACTTTAGTATTTGCATGGCCAATTTTATTAATAAATGGCATACGTCAAAAGGAATGGGGGGCATAAAGAGAGAAGAAAACACAAAATATAAAATATCTCTCTTAATATTAGAACAATCGAAAAATACGTAAGGAATAAAGTTGTTGAAAATCAAATTTGCTACAATTCATCACCTTCTCATTTTTGCTCAAACTCTAATGTGTACAGAGATATTAAGGAATTTAATTTTCAATCTTAAACCGTCAATATTTCTGTAAATATTAGTGTAACAGAAAAAATGATAAGAAACAAAATTACAGTAAAATTTAATACCTACAACTTTACTTCTTATAAATTTTTCGATTTTTCGAATATTAAGGGTGATATGTCAAATTTTGTGTTTCCCGATTTTGCCCATTAACGAACTTGACCTTTTGAATACCAAAAACGGCTCAAATACCAAATTTCATTCCAATAAAATGAAAACTGTGACCACTAGAGTGATTACAGACATATATATATATATATATATATATATATATATATATATATATATATATATATATATGTATATATATATATATATGTCCATAGATATATATATATATATATATATATATATATATATGTATATATATATATATATGTCCATAGATATATATATATAAATTTTACAGATGGTGTTTTTCGTCATCTACTAGGCAGGATCGATGGACATTTGAAGAAATTTTTGCAAAATTTTGAAGTCGGTACGAGACCAATAGCTCTATTTCCTTTCAGGAAATTCGCTAAAAATTCGTTACGCAGGAGCTGCTTCAACTTAGCGAATTTCTTTAAAATACATAAATCATTTTCTAGCGGTCACAATTTTAGTCCGATCAAAATGAAATGTCGTTTATGACTTTAGTATTTGCATGGCCAATTTTATTAATAAATGACATACGTCAAGGGGAAAGGGGGGCATAGAGAAAGAAGAAAACACAAAATATAAAATATCTCTCTAAATATTAGACCAATCGAAAAATGCTTAAGAATTAAAGTTGTAGAAAATCATGTTTGCTACAATTCATCACCTTATCATTTTTGCTCAAACTCTAATGTGTACAGAGATATTAAGGAATTTAATTTTCAATCTTAAACCGTCAATATTTCTGTAAATATTAGTGTAACAGAAAAAATGATAAGAAACAAAATTACAGTAAAACTTAGTACCTACAACTTTATTTCTTATAAATTTTTAGATTTTTCGAATATTAAGGGAGATATGTCAAATTTAGTGTTTCTCCCTCCCTCTAAACCCCCCTTTCCCCTTGTTAGATTTTACCCATTAACGAACTTGACCTTTTGAATACTAAAAGCGCCTCAAATACCAAATTTCATTCCAATCAGATCAAAATTGTGACCGGTAGAGTGATTACAGACACACATATATATATACATATATATGTATATATATATATATATATATATATATATATATATATATATATATATATATGTCCATAGATATATATATATAAATTTTACAGATGGTGATTTTCGACATCTACTAGGTCAGATCGATGGACATTTGCAAAAATTTTTGCAACATTTTGATGTCGGTACGAGACCATAGCTCTATTTCCTTTCAGGAAATTCGCTAAAAACAGCATGCAAACAAATATACCGCAACAAAAACTCGGGAAAATGCTGTTTCGGAATACATCCAAAGGGCTGTCCCTTGATGCGCTCAACCTGAATAGGATACAACTTCGAAAGGCTACAAGATTCTTTACCAAACATTATCACCTAAGTCTTAGTTTTGAACAATCCTAGATATGGGAAATTAATATACTTACTTTATCCAAAACAAATATCAATCCTGGAATTATGAAGAACATCCAAAATCGTGGAGCACCAGTTAAGCGAGCTAATCCATGTATTAAGCATAGAATGTATAAAATTACGTATAAGCTGTGTGTTGTCCAGAAGAAATTGTAAGCTTTTTTTCGAATAGTCGGATGTGCAAAGACAAAAATAATGCACATTACTATAAACAGGAGAACTCCAGTGATTCCTAGAAAACAAATAATATTTTAGTTTACCACTAAATAGTACTTCAACAGTAAGTTTTCCAAAAACGTTTTGGACACTTAAAACAACGATTTTAATTAGTGTTTTTAATAATAGTAGTAAAACTAGCCAAGTTGCCACGCTTCTTAAGGCGTTATGTCTACTTGGAAGTGGGAGGTTATGGATTCGAATTCCAACACTGGCAGTTTGTCAATTAAAATTCGTTACGCAGGAGCTGCTTCAACTTAACGAATTTCCATGGAATAAATAAATTACTCTCTAGCGGTCACAATGTTAGTATGATCAAAATGAAATGTCGTATCTGATTTTAGTATTTGCATGGCCAATTTTATTAATAAATAACATACGTCAAGGGGAAAGGGGGGGCATAATGATAGAAGAAAACACAAAATATAAAATATCTCTCTTAATATTAGAACAATCGAAAAATGCGTAAGAAACAAAGTTGTAGAAAATCATGTTTGATACAATTCATCACCTTCATCATTTTTGCTCAAACTCTAATGCGTACAGAGATATTGAGGAATTTAATTTTCAATCTTAAACCGTCAATATTTTTGTAAATATTAGGGTTACAGAAAAAATGATAAGAAACAAAATTACAGTAAAACTTAATACCTACAACTTTATTTCTTATAAAATTTTCGATTTTTCGAATATTAAAGGAGATATGTCAAATTTTGTGTTTCCCCCTCCCTCTAAACCCCCCTTTCCCCTGGTCCGATTTTACCCATTAACGAACTTGACCTTTTGAATACCAAAAGCGCTTCAAATACCAAATCTCATTCCGATAAAATGAAAATTGTGACCGCTAGAGTAATGACAGACATATATATATATATATATATATATATATATGTATATATATATATATATATATATATATATATATATATATATATATATATATATATATATATATATATGTCCATAGATATATATATATATAAATTTTACAGATGGTGATTTTTGACATCTCCTAGGTAGGATCGATGGACATTTGAAGAAATTTTTGCGAAATTTTGACTTCGGTACGGGACCAATAGCTCTATTTCCTTTCAGGAAATTCGCTAAAAATGAATGGTTGTTGATTGACTAAACTGTCGGCGAAGTAACCGGCTATGCTTGTGAAGGTTTTCTGCAGTTTCCCTTCATGCACTTCAGATGAATATCGCCATAGTTCTTATCAAAGTCGGCTGCATCCGCACAACCTATCTGTTGTACTCTCCTTTTAATATATAAATAAATAACTAAATGTTTTTCATGCCTATATGTTTATAATTAAAGCTCCCTTGCATCTCAAGGAATGACTATGAATACTACTCTTGTTTCACAAGAGCAGTATTCATAGTCATTCAAAGAAAAAATTAATAATTTATATAAAATACTTATGAAATACTGTAAAATAATGAGATTTCATACCTGTAATAGTTTGAAACAACCAATAAGCAATACCAGGTTTATAATCGGATGGGAAACTCACTTCACTGGTTAAACATCGTAAATGTTCCAACGGTTGTGTGGACACATGATAAAAGTTCACGATATGTCCAACAGAGTGTAGTATTGAAAAGAATAATGCTGTGCACGCAACAATTTTATGAAATTGTATATGAGCATCTAGCGGTATGTATTGTTGTATCGAAAATTCTTTTAATTTTGTTAATAAATTACGAGACATTGTCAGTAACAACAGGCTATAGCAGAATGATAAGGATGCTGCTGATCCACGTGTTATTGCTATTCCCACGCCCATAATATGACGTAGATCTGTGTGCTCCGCCATAAATGAATAATCTGAAATATAAAGAAATTTATTTTAATTTAATATTTTGTGTCCCAGACAGTTAGACAGTCCTCAGCGGGAATTAAAATTATATTCTAGTGGGTACTCAAAGGCGATTATTGGGAAAAAAGAACTTGTTTGCTCTATTTTCAGCGTACTCTTCGACATGTACTCTTTTTATTGGTTAGGTTAGAGTGGCTGTCCTGGGGTGAGACACACTTGGACCATAGGATCCGTTGTGATACCAAAAAGTGGGTTGGTCCATGCCCGGCCACTATTCCATGAACCATTTGGAGCTGTTTAAGAACAGCAAGAGTGCTTTGACGTCAACGGCCTTAAGATCAAAGAGGTCGTCAAAGAAAGGCTGACTCAAATCCATCTGAGTCCATCTTCTCGTGACAAGAGCTGGGCAGTGATAGAGCAGATGAGACATCGTCTCCTCCTCCTCCCCACAGCTCCCGTAATAATCGGGATGCATTGATAGGCCCAATCGTTCAGCGTGCCTACCGCCTAGCTAAAGTCCTGTAACAGCCGCAAGGATTTTGCTTATAAGGCCCTTTGAAGCGAGATAATATCTTCGGAACGCCTACGATTATTCTCCGACCATATCTGTCTTGTAGTACCACAAGTGCGTTCCTCCCTCTATCTAAGATTGGCCTTTCTAAAGATATCCTCATTCAGGAGCAGCTTGCATTTCGCAAACTGAACTTCCGGATTCCTATTGATTCTTGTGTCCGACAACTTTGTGCCATTTCTAGAAAGCTCGTCGACTTCACAATTCCCTGGAATGTCCCTTATCAGGTTTCATTCATTTGTTCCGCCATCTCATTTAAGGGCGTTCGTCAGTCCTGTGCTACCTTTGAGGTTAGAGGTAGACTAAGCTTAAACTTTTTAGCGTTGCTTGACTTTCGGTGAGGATAGTAATGTCGCTGCACATTAACGTGTTCAGTTTTATCCATTCGATAACCTCGTTAATACCCATCGTTAACAGCCCACAACCTACTTTTCTCTCTAACTTAGATCCATCGGTATAAAATACCTCGCCAAGCTTAACCAAGTCCTCATCCACAAAGTAAGTGGATACGAATAACCCAAACAAATACTTACGAATAAATCGTTCAACAAACAATGCAATTGTAATCACATAAAATATAAATAAATAAAAAATATTTTGACGATTTTCTTCCAAAAATGTTGTAACACAATTCCAACGTTCCGTAAACCAATTATCTTCCGAATCATATGCTGGTTCAATATGGAAACTTGTCATTCTGAAAGTCAGACATACAAAAATTACACATTTTTTCTTCTAAATTATTGGAATAAAACAAAATACCTTGCGACATTTGTTGATGTATCCAAAAAGTTTTGTTTAGCACCTTTGCAATCTAACCCAATTGCAATAAATTCACCTTTATATTCTTTCATCATTAGCTTGAAATCTTCGTAGGTTAAATAATTTTTATGTTGTAAGCCCGCATCCTTAAAACAAGATGAAAAATGATTAAAAAGGTCCTATAATTTTGGTCCTATAATCAGCAGAGAGAAATATAAACGGTTTATGCGGCGATGATCGATCCGACATTCTAGGGTAGGGTTGGGACATTCTTGACTAAAAACCTTCTCGGCAATTTCAAATAAAGAAGAAGATTGGATGAATCTGATCTAGACCAAATTGTGGTTACTAATTAGTTTCTAAAACTAACCTGGAACATTCCATCAATAAGTTCTGTAACGTGATCATCTGATAAACTGGTTGTTTTTGCAATTTCCACCAATGATCTCAACATTTCGGCTAACTCAACTTTATCAATGACACCATTGCGATCGTTATCACACATATCGAAAATAATTCGTAATTTATCTTCAGTTTTACCACGTGAAAATAACACCACAGTATCCAAAAATTCCTAAAAGTTTTCCAATTAATAAATAAAATTTTCGCTTAAAATAAAAAAATAAAAATGCTTACTTGGAAAGAAATTTTATTATCTTTATCTTTATCGACAATGTTAAACATTTTCTTAACAAATACAGCATCCGCTTTCATGCCAAGTGCATTAGCAAATTCACTTTGAGATAAAGCTGTTCGCATTACGGTGACAACTTCACCATCCATACTAGAATCAGATCGACGACGTCTTTCGCCGGGTCGCAAACCGAATGTAATTGCGTATGCTTCACGGAAAAAGTGTTCTAATCGTTTTTGACGTCGTTCTCTCGTTTCAGCTTTTGCCAAGATTACATCACGTAATTGCTAGAAAAGTATTATACAATTATAAATCCAAAACTTTTTCTGGGAACGTTAAGTTAAAACACACTTACTCGTGTTATCTTCAAATGTTTCTTATGCGAATGTAAAAATGTTTCTAATTTCGATAAAAATTTACGCCGTGATGCAATCGTATCATATTCCAAAACTAAATCGTAATCTTGTGGAGCTTGTAGCAGAATTAATGGTTTCTTTTTATGTCGAGTTTCATCGGATTCTTCCACATGGATGGTATCAACATTTTTGAAATTAATCGTTCGCATTTTTTCACCCTTACGATTGATTGTGTACATTGCAATTTCGGGACCAAATTTTACTTTTACATTTCGCTTATGATTTGCATGTAACCATTCTCGTACAAACATTTTATCAACAGGACCTTTTGCATCACTACCTTTTTTTAATTCTTCCTGTTTAATTTTTAGCCGTCGTCTGCGTCGATTTTGTAATTTGACGACACTGTAGCCGGCGGCTGCGCATATTATGGGAATGAAACATAAAAATATGCAGACATATATGTAGATGAATTCGTTGCCCTACAAATCAAAAACGAAAAACCGATTAGCTAATAATCCTTTGGATTCTGAATGGTCAAACTAAAATAAAGTTGAAATTAAGTGTAAGAAGCGCTTGAACAAGATTAGATAGATCGATTGTAGAGGCGATCCTGGACGGGACACACTTCGACCATAAGGTCCATTGTGATGCCTAAGAATTTGTGTGTAGATTGGCAGGATGTGCGGCTGTAGCCAACTTTGGTAGGAACTATGCCGATACTCATCTGGAGTTCGTGAAGGAAACTACAGAAAACCTTCACAAACATAGCCGGTTACTTCGTTCTTATCCATACGCCGACAGTTTAGTCAATTTACCACCCTTTTTTTTTAATAATTGACAAACTGTCGATGTCGGGATTCGAACCCATAACCTCCCAGTTCCAAGTACACACAACTGGCTGGTCAGTGTTCGAACAAAGCTGTCATTCGCTTTCTTTTTGCCCACTTTCTACAAACTTTCCCCAATCAGTAGTTAAAAAGACTGAAAGAGAATATATTTACCGAGAAATAATCAAATCCTTTTAAATATTTGCACGGTTCCAAATTGGATGCATTTAACTGTTCTGGCTGTGGACATGGATCATCTTCACTCCAAAGAAATACATTTCGTTGAATATCATTTGGATCAATATCTGTACTGTTTACAATTATATCCCATAATGTGATTTGCCGAATTTCTTCAATTTCTTCTTCCGTAAATACTCTGGAAATAAATGGAATCAATTTTTATTTTTCAGGCCGATAATTGAAGGAAAATTTTCTCAGTAGATTTCATTTTTCATTCAAATAAATCACGAGGGACCAAGAAAATCCAAGCCTAACGCCATTCGCAGTGCAGCAAAACAGACTACACTAGGAAGGTCTCCCCGTCAGAGATCGTAAGCCCAAGGAACACTAAACATAAGTGAATGATGATAAAATCTTACCCATTATCGACATTTTCAAACCAAAATCGATCCGAATCCCGCAATCGTATAAATTGTTCTTTAATAATCGCTGTAAATAATTCACCCGGACCATTATTGGATTCCAACATTCCACCAATGTATAAATCCACATTATCCAATCGATTATTATACGCTGACACTAATGTTCGTAACATATCCGGTTTGGTTTTAAATAATTTTGGATTAATATCCTGCCATTCTTTATGCGAGGGTAATTTGAAGTGTGCCCGAACGGTATTATAATCTGGTATACCATTATCACGTCCACGCATTATATTTAATGCACCTAAATCACGTCGTGTAAATTCCATTGGACCGAATAATTTATCTCGTACATCTGAACATAATATATTATCTTCCCGTTCAGCAATTTGGGAAGTCATACCCATTAGCAGTAATTCTAAAGTGTTATCGTTTAATACATCCTGCAAAATAGTCCAGAAAAAATTAGTTAGACAAAAAAAAATCAATATATGAGTAGGTTTTTGGAGTAAGGTTTTTGGAAGTCAAACCAAAATCAGAGAAGTAAAGAAAAAAATATGAAAAACCAAAGTTTTCCCTTGGAAAATCTGATGTTAAATAATATCGGTCCAAATCTTTTTAGCTCCAGCGCTTTCCTCGAAAAAGGCAAGGAGCGATATCGATATTTCAAGGTAGCAGTGTATCATGTCTCTCCTATATATTCAAAAGACATTGGTTCAGTATCAAAATTTATAGAGGCATCAACGCAAATTAAACAATCCTGTCTGCCAAGTCATTTTCTTTCCCATTTGCAAGTCTTTGCCAAAAAAACGGATATCTTTTTATTATTTTGTGAGAGAATACTTACATTTGAATCCCACCATGTCGAACATAATCGCAACGGCTTGTACTTCGTAAAATTACATTCACTATCACGACGATAAATTCCTGGTGGTATCATGGTATGACCAAATCGGAAAGCAGCACTTTGAAATACATGACTAACACCAGGATGAACATCTTGTTTATAACCCTCATACGGAGGTAATTCTTCGTTCAAGAATGCTGGTAAATATTCGTAGGCAATAATATTCTGGAAAATAAGATCGTGGCCATTAATAAGCAATATTTATGGATGTCTTCTTTTGCTCTATTTACCTGTAACGATGCGATAACAATACGTCTTGCCCTTTGAAAGATTTCCTCATCAGACCAATCATGATGCTGCCGTTGAACACGCTGGGCAACAACATTATGCCAACGAAAAAATAATATTCCAAAGGCTAACAATGCTGGGTTTTGATTCGTTCTTGGATCGCCCAATACTACAAAATTATAAATGTATTTTACCAATCGAAAATTATGTGAAAAACGTATTCAAAATAAAGAAACTTACGAAATAATCGTTCTGGACTATACGTTTGCATAACATTTGGAACAGGATTATTAAATAATGGGACACGCATTGTATTTAGCACAGGCATACGTCCTGTAGCATCGGTTAGAAAGGAACCATTCACAGATGCTCGCATTGTATTTACCCAAACTTCGCTGGTCGAATAAATGAAGCTACCGTCTATCCAACTTGTAACTTGATTTATCTGAAATATGAAAATAAAGGGATTGAAGTGAAATATTTCGGAGTATTTGATGTCTAGGCAGAATGCCATGATATACGTAAATCTCTTCGTAAGGTCAAGTCTAGAATTTTACAAGTTTTTACAATTTTGATATTCGTTTTTTGCTAGTTTTAAAATTTAGGATCTCCTTGAGGGTAGTCATTGATTGTCTGATTCTGTTCGAAGGAAACCGTTCGAACGGAATGTCGTTCATAGGCCCAGAACCTATTTTAGGAATTCCAAGGATTGCATGTAAACAGATGATCAACGAGTGGTCAAATGCTAAACACCGGGATCCTTGGGAAAAAGAACCACGGCAGGAGCTCGGGAAGATACTGATTCAGAGTGCTAAAAATTTAAGATCTCATTTTCTTGATCTTTAAATATTTCATTGTTAAGGTCTATAAATAAGAAGGGATCTTTCAACCGCATACATTTTCAGGGGCATGAATTCCCTCTAGCTGCGGTTACAAAATTGTTATAATTAAATATATAAATAGTCTTTTTAAATAATTTGCTCTTGAAATCCATATTTCATTCATATTTGATTGAAACCGCGCAGACCAATAATTATAGATTATTGAACTTGATTGCACATCAAATTATTTGCAAATCATTTAATTACACTTCAAAATGTATGTAAAAAAGTTGACTAGACTGACATCAATGATTATAAAACCAATGCAATCGATCACAAAATATTAATTGAAAGGTGATATAAAATATTTAAAGAATCTCGAGTTCAGTAGTCTCTGATGGATATGGATATGACAAGTCCATGGTGTATTACGTCAGTGAATATGCTAAAATTAAGATAGGGAATAAGGAACTCCCAGAAAATTTAAAAAATGATATTTGATACAAAAATTTTGTTGTAAATTATGCCTGCCGTAAAGAAAACGAAAAAACAGATGCCTTAGCAAAGTAGACAGTCAGAATGCCGTTCATAGGCCCAGAGCCTATTTTAGGAATTCCAAGGATTGCATGTAAACAGATGATCAACGAGTGGTCCAATGCTAAACACCGTGATCACTGGAGAAAAGTACCGAGGCAAGATCTAGGGAAGGTACTGCTTCAGAGTGCAACAAAGAGGCTATCTCTCGATGCTCTGAGGCTGAACAGGATGCGACTGCGGAGTCTGCACACAATGGGACTCCATAACGGGTCCATTATGTGCAGATTGTATGGCGAGGAGGAAGAAACATCCAGCCACAAAATCTTTGACTGCGAACCTCTAGGTTACAGCAGATACAAGATATTCGGTGCATCTCACCCGGAATTTATGAACCTTCGGGAGGACCTGATTAGCAAGCTTCAGTCTATTGCCAACATATGGGAGAAGCTGACTGAGGTAGAAGAGGTAGCACAATGGACCATAAGGTCGAAGTGCTATAGTTTTAATCAATCAATGCCTGCCGTAAAAAAATTTCTGACTTACTTGTTCTCTAGGACTATTCGGACTCTGTCCCGTTGCTCTATCGTAACCAGCACGATGGAATGGTATTGAACGGTCCCCACGACAATCTTTATCATACATTTCATCACATTTATCAATCTCGATATGATGCATTTCAATTGGACAACCACTTTCACTTGCCATCACCACTTCTGACGTAACAACTTGTCCAAAAAATGCTAACATGGCGGTTTTATTTGCGCCGGATGCTAAACCATCTTCACCTTTCATAAATAATTGTGATAATTTTCTAGGACTTGGACGGTTCTGTCCAGCCATCATGTAAACGCCATCTGAATATGATGGAGGTGTTTTTCGACTTAGATGGCTATCTGGAAAAAAAAAATTGTGTGATCAATTTTGTTTTGATTGAATTTATTTTTAGTTTAGGATCACTTTCCAAGTAGCCGAGCGATTTAAGGCGTTATGTCTGAAGCGTTATGTCTATTTGGAACTGGGAGGTTATTGGTTCGAATCCCGGCATCGGCAGTTATTAAGAAAAAAAAAAGAGGCGGGTAATTGACTAAACTGTCGGCGTATGGACAAGAACGAAGTAACCGGCTATGCTTCTGAAGGTTTTCTGCAGTTTCCTTCACGAACTCCAGATGAATATCGGCAAAATTCCTGTTATAGTCGGCTGCAGCCGCACATCCTACCAATTCCTAGTCTATATACAAAAATTCCTTCCACTCCACTCATATCCTCACATCCTTAGGCATCACAATGGATCTTATGGTCGAAGTGTAGCCCGTTCAGGGCAGCCGCTACAATCTATCTATCTAGGATCACTAGGATCTTAGATTAAATTGAACCGATTTTGGTAAAACAAAGTGCTTTAGGCACAAACATTTTTTAAGGTGCATGCCGTCAAAAGGAAGTAGGATGCTAAAATGAATTTTCCAAGTGCATTAATTATTAACTATTATTAGGACATTTTATATCCTGTATGTAAATGCAGAAGGATCTAAAAATATATAAAAAATCTTGTGGGAAATTTTGCGTTTATAATTGATGATAATTTATTGCAACAATATGCCTCAAAATGATTTACAATTATTGAATGATTCATTTTTTATGAATAAAATATATAATAATCTACAATTACTGGTAGTCTAGGATATGGCGCGTCAAAAAATTCCATGAACCCTAACTTTCTGCCGTGTGATAAATAAGCTCCTGAGTCGATAGGGAGCATTTTCTCTCCGAGCGGCAGAGCGGCTATTTTTGAGATAAAGGATGGGGGGGGGGGTGTAAAAGTGGACCCTAACAGCCTGGAAGCAACGGTAAGTCAAAGTATCCATTTTTTATACACCGGAAAAAATAGTGGTAGAATTTTATTTGCTTGTATTTTAAAATAGACCCAATCTAGAAACAATGTATAGTGCATATATCACTGTCTATGCACAGTATACCATGATATAATGTACTTTGTTACACCCAAACTGCACTGTACAGGCAGTGAAGCTAATACGTCCCCACCAAAGACTGATCTTCGATTCTAAGATAGTGCATAACATTTGAAAATATTTGGTTGTCTTATTTTAAGGGTATTTCAACAATGACAATATAGTAAGGTTATTCTTATAAAACGCCAAAAAAAGTATAACTTTATAAATGTTGAAAGATGAGCGGTAATTTTTTGACTCATAGTACCTATACCTCGTAATATTACTTAAAAAAATGAATCGACGTTTCTCTTTTTCTTAGCCGACAGATTTGTCTTGACCTTCCTTTAACACATACATCTAATTAATACCATATTTTAGTATAGAGATTAATACTTGTATACATTTTGGGAAAATAAATCTAAAATATAATCAAATTAAGGACGTTTATGTGCTACGTAAAGTACTTATCTTTAATAAAATTTATTTAGGATTTAAAAAAAGTAGTATATCAACCTTTTTTTTATTTGTTCTTAATATTTTAAAAGTATTTATTGTAAAATATCAGTATAAATGTAAATTACAAATTAATCTGACTTGATTTGACAGTGTATTTGTATGTGTATATTGTTTTACTGTGCACTGTCGCCAGTTTTCAAAATATGGTGGCAAAAACAAACCTAACAAAACAGTTTTAATTTTATTAAATAATTAATTCAAACGTTCGTAAACACCATTTTGTAAATGCAATTTATATAAACTGCATATTTCAAAGAATATTTATAAATATTATTTATTATGGTGTCTACTTTAATAATATAGTTATTATTAATGTAAGTACAAAAAAATTCCGTTCTCCATAAGACGCTGTGTTAAAAGTTTGATTTTTAATCGATAATTACTACTTGAAATTATTGTCAACATGTTTTAAAATTTTGAGGGAGGATAACTACTGAATTGAGCTATTCAATTCACTATAAAAAAAAACTTTTGATCTACTATCAAGCCTCATGCATGAACGTCCTTAAGTATTGATGTTATATTGAATGACCTCCACATATCAATATTTTTTATATCAATGAGATAATTTATAATATCACAAATACATCACGTTTATTGGATTTAATAAGCTGATTTTTATTATAAAATTTATTGTATTTATCTTTCAAAAAAAAAAAACAACCATTTAATTGTACATATAAGATCATCAGACAGATAGACATATGCAAATAAAATTTACAATTATTTATTGATTATGTGATTTTATTTAAATATAATGAAATATTTAGATCCTGGTTTGTCTACTACTGACAATTATTTATAATGTCTGACCCAAACAAGTTTTTAAAGCGAAACCGATTTCGGTTTTCATCTCAGTTTTGGTTGAAAACAAAACTTTTTATTGTAATATTTTTAGTTCAAGCCCATCGTTTTTAGAAAATGCTATGGAATTAAAGAAAACGCATATTAGAGGAAAGCTCCTGTCGATAGGAAGCCAACGAGCCTAAATCAGATCATGTACAGGACGTTTTCACGAAAGTTTGTGGCACGGATCTGAATAGCGCCTTTCTTCTTTTGTACTTGTTTATCATCCTTAAAAATGACCGTTTTTATATTTGTTAATCAGAAACGGTCATGTAAAACTGACAAGAGATTTTTTTGTGGTCATTCGGGTTGGTAAAAAAAATAATTAGTTTAAAATAAGTAATGTAACAACTAACTGAGTTAATTGTTTGAATACCCAGTATATACTGAGTTGTATATCAGTGATTGAATTGTTGACAATTCTGTGTATTCGAATTGTTAACAATTCGCTTTCTGAGGAACATTTAATCCATTAATTATGAGAAAATTATTGAATTTTCGAAGAGTTTTTTGATATTTTTGACAAGCTATTGATTTTTTGGAGATTTTTTGAACAAACTTTTTTTGTATCTTACGGTTTCAAAGACGTATATTTCCCCCCTCCTAGCGGGGGGAAACACGTCCCGATTTTGCCCATTAACGAACTTGACCTTACTTTTTTGTTCTAGAATACACACAAAAATTAGCTCGTTATCTCTTTTCGTTTTTGAGTTATCGGCTTTACGGACAGACGGACGGACATGCGGAAATGGCCGAATTAGGCCAATTTAAGAAACACCTTTATGAAGCATTTTTGTCAATGATTAATATTTTCAAGCGTTACAAAGTCAGGACTAAAATTAATATATCTTGTATATTTACATATACAGAGTATAAAAATTATGACCAGGTTTTTGCACGGCATAATCTTGTTCCTTATTCAGGGGTTTGTCCGAAAAGTGAATATTCATAAGACTAGAATTTTTCACCTTATCTAAATAGAATTACTGCATAGTTCCGTGCAGTCATAGTTCATTTATTGTCTAGTATTTTCAATTATAAAACTAATGACTTGGATAATAATTGCATAACAAAAGCCCTCATTATTAATTTCAATATTATATTATTTATGACATATTATCTATAGATATTTAAAAAATTTATTGATTACTAATTTCATATGTTACGTAAAAATTTACTGAATTAAGTAAAATATGTAAAAATTTTACTTAATTAGTAAAATATGTAAAATTTTACTTAATTAGTAAATTATGTAAAATTTTTAAAAATAATCATAATACAAAGAATCACTAACGAAGATTATATTAATTTCCAAGAGACGTTCTGTCTGCAATCAATATTCACTTTTGTTCACCATCATCTATTATATTATGTCCTTTTTAATCCGATGTCCAATGTACAATGTCTTTTCTTCATATTTCAAAAATCTAAGACCTAAGAAATTAAAATTTTTCACACAGAGAAATGTTACTTCGAATAGTGCAAGAAACTTCGTAAATATGTAATATTTCTTACCACTTATTTATTTACGTTAAATAAGTCGTTACGTAAGTTAAAAAAATTATAAAATAATAAAAATATTTTGAAAACAATATTTATAATCTAAATTAATAAGACTATTTTTATTATTTTATTATGGTATACCGAATTTCTTTTCATATTTCTTACTAAAAAAATAAATAAATTAGTTTTCCGAGAATTGAAAAAATCATAGAAAGTTTGCTTACATAATACTTGAAAGTCCCCTTTCTTGTGATTGGTATTCTAATATATAAATAATCAAAAAAATTTGACATAGATTGACAAAGAGAGAAATATTAAATAAAGAAGGAGGATTATTGCTGTCAAAAAACATGCAATTGATTCAAGTTAATTTCATCCGTGTGGACAGCAATGTAACTTAAGTTACATCAAATATTTTTATTGCGATTGAAAACTTGCATATGTAAAAACGGGCATATACAATATAAATTATGTTGTAAGTTGACCATAGCACAATAATTACAGGGGAATCCCCTAATACTCAAAGTTTACTAGATTGTTTTAAAGAATTAATTTAATTATTTGTTCTTCTTGCATGTAAAAAATTAAAGGTTTGTACTTTTTACACAAGGGCGTAAAGTTTGGGCCACCAAATCGGTACCGTTGATTTATCAACAGGCTATCTCGTATAATATTCAAACCAGTTTATTAAACACAATAATTTGTATGACTCAAATTCATTATCTTTCTTTACAAAATTCTGTGAAGAAATTCAGAAACACAAACTTATAAACGATTTTGTTTATTTTGAGAAACTAATTTTAGTCATCAATTTTATCTCTAAAATGTTATGATTAAAATATCTTTATAAATATGATGAAAAAAACCTGTATAAAAATGTCCTTCATATAAAGTTTTGACCTGGAGATCACCGTCAGAACCTTCTTCAAGGGTTAGTTTGAGAAAAATATTTCAATCTAAAAGAATGAATATATGACCTCGTTTTTTTTTACGGACATTAAATATAGCAAATTAACTATCGATAAGCGCGTATAATGGGTAATTATACAAAAATATGCTGAAGAATTATACAGAGTGATAAAGAAATGTATATTTTGAAAACTAACGTTTTTTTGCCAGCTCCAGAAAATCTTTAATTATTACGGTAAATCATAATTCCTTCAGCAGTATTGGTTATTCGCGCCGTGGTCTTACGATTCGTTGAGAAATCTACAGGTCCTTTAAATGAAGTAAACAAGAAACATTCAAAGCTACAACTTTTCCTTTTTTCATTGTTGTTTAATGTAAAGTTGCAATGGCTGAGAAACGAAAAAGGTGTTCCTTAACTTTCGCAGATAAACGAAAAATCATTAAATATGCAGAGAGGAGAATCCTACAAAGAAAAGGTCTGAGTGACGGTGTAGTCAAATCTATCCAAACAGTTTAAGCATTGATCATGTACTCGAAATATATAGGATGTTTATGCAATTAACTCAGTTAGTTGTTATTTTTACTTGTTTTTCGTAGACAATTCAAAACAACTTTGCATAAAACTCCATATCAATACGACAGCTGTATCTCTCAGAACTCAAGGACGTTCCAGCACTGTGTTATATAATCAGGACAAAAAACTGGTTTGATTTTATTATAGCACAAATACATAAACACACATATACAACACATAGACAAATACACATATAATGTTATTTTGAAGAAAAATAATAATTTTAAACTATTATATTTTCGAAAACAAAACGGTAACACACGATTTTTTTTTTTTAAATTTATATAATAAATATTTAGCTTTACTCTCCTAGTTTGTTTTAAAATCCTGTCGAGTTATTTTTTCTAATACAACAGATAATAGTTGGGTGGGCATGAAGTTTTACTTGCTTATAATGAGAGAGAGAGAGAATGATAACTTTGATATTAATTATCTCGCGTTATAAACGGTCAAAAATTCTGAAACTTTGGGATTGATTAGAAAACGTTATTTTTAGCCTGTGAACAAAAAATGAGCAAAATCTGTTGAAAAGTGGTGGTATGCTGGAACATCCTTAATCAAATCCTAAGTTCACTGATCTGGAACAGACAATATAATTTCATCACAAGCGTTGATTTTATAACACTTTATATAAGCAATAAATATAATAATAAAATTACAATAGCAAATTGTATGCTTCAATAAACAAAACGATTAAAAAAAAAACACATGAATATTTTTAAAGTGGAGTGTTTTGTGAGATGATTATGAGTCCGTTTCAATATCCGGTTTTATGTACACACACACACACACAATTAATATAGCACAAGTATGCATATACCGTCTGTTTAGTTCACATCTTCGTATCATAGATCCCACGAGTATGACAGAGTACATATGTACATATACATTAAGGTGTATGAGAAGGAGGTCTTATAGGTTTGATAAACAAGCAGATTTTTCAAAATAGTGAATAATATTCATAACGAGTATGAGAGAGTACTTATGTATACATTAAGCAATGTGTATGAGAAGGAGGTCTTATAGGTTTGAGTGGTTGATGACCACTCGAACAGTTATGAAAAATATGCTTGTTCATCAAACCTATAAGACCTCCTTCGCATACACATTGCTTAATGTGTATGTACATATGTACTCTCTCTAATTCGTGGGATCTATGATGCGAAGATGTTAATTAAACAAAGTGTATACATTTTTCTAATTAAATAAAAATATTGAAAATTTAACTGTACAATATTTAACACATAATTTAAATAGCAAATCAAATGAGGAACTTGGAATTTCCACAAATTCATAACAAAAATGATAAAGGATTTTATTCGAATTCTATTTTGAGTTCATCTCAATGCAGTACGTAAATTATTGGATTGTCTTCAGAATTCCATATATTTACAAACATTCACGCATCGATACTAGCAGTGGATCGTCGACTATTAGCAGTGCGTCAAATTTCAAAGACAAAATTTGACCCATTAGATTCGATATCGAACATAAGAAAAACCGGTGAAAAATTAACATTACTTGAAGTTTTATAAAACCATAAAATTTTGAAAACAGAATGCTGCTACTTTTGTAACCCATAGACGCATTGAAGTCTCCATATAAGTTTAGTAATATAGCTAATAAAACTATTATGCTTGATTTGTTATGGATGTACGATCATTAGATATAGTCCATTTATAAAATTCTTCAAAATCTTATATAGTTCGTTCTTAAAAGTCCACAATAATGTTTATTATTTTTTTTAAATTTAAATTTAAATTAGGTCCGTTATACCGGGCCTAACAAAAAAGATATTCAAGAAAAAAACCGGAGATTTCGAGTATTTAAGCTACCGCCGACAGAAATAAAATTTACCCGACATTTCAGTTGTTTTCTTAAATATATTTTTTTTAGGCCCGTCATACCGAAATTTTATTAGATCAATTTCTTTAATAATATTTCTATTGCGTAGTTTTTTTTTTATTCGTCTTATTTTATTCCAAGTGAAAATTATCAAAATATGTCAAAATATGTGTGAAAATATGGGTTTCTCCATAAGAGCAATGAATTAAAACTCGAACTTTAACATTAAATAATTAATTCAAGACTCCAGTAACAGCCCCTGAAACTCTTATAATAGGGAATATGCATGAAAATTTTTTTCACATTTATTTTCAGAATATGAAAATACTGTTAATACTGTAATAATATTTAAAAACGAAATTAAAATCCGACAAATATCAAGGAAGCTATAAGCTTTTAAAGATTATTATCTGTCTCTTTCTTGCAAAAATACTAAAAACGGAGTTTTACGTGTATTTTAAATGGTGAAAGTGTAATATGACGTCACATAACACATCAAGAGGGCTATCACCCTCTTTGTCTAATCGGGAATTTCAATCATTCATATCTCGCTTATTTTTAAAGTTATTTAAAAAGTAATTTTACCTTGATATTTGTCAAGTAAACATGCTTCAATTCAAGTGAAAAAAAATTTTCATGCATATTCCCTATTGATTTATATGAATTTCAACTATACATATAAACAAAAAATCAAGCCTTAATCTTTTTGAAGTTTCAGTGCTCGTACATCCTTAACTCACACAAACGAAATGAGTTCGATATAGGTACAGAGATCGATTATGCTTGATTTATTAAATCACACAACAGACAGATTATTAATGAATCAAACAACATGAATGAAATCATAGTTTTAATGTTTCTTTTTCATAAGATAACCAAATCGTTTCTTTAAAACAAATTCATTGTCTTTTTACAAGGACAGATAAGAAAGAGTATCGTGCAAGATATATTTAAAATAAACTTAGTAGTTAAATAAAATAATAACAGCTGATTGATAGATCAAAAGACTTTCAATAAAATTAGATTATCGGATCAATCAATTACAGATAATAGTATCTGAACATAAACGATTGTTTTTTTTAACCTACTTTAAATATATATATACAATTGATGGGGCATTTTAGCTAATAAATTAATCGGTAATACTTCCAATAAAATATATTATATCACACGTTTTCTTATATTAGTCCAAAAAATTAGGTTCTAGGTAAAATACAAAACTTACAGATGGTTTTTCTATAATGCAAAACTATAGAGTTTATGGGAATCATAGGGTTTAAAAGAAGAATTGTTTGTGGTGTTTGTCGTTTTAAGCAGTGATGCCGTAAGATGTAGGGAGGTGAGAGTAGCACGTCTCTTGTATTGTATTGACTTGCAAAAGTTTTCTTTTGTCTCGTTTTTACAATTTGTAATATCGCAGAATTTTGGTCTAGAATGCCAGAGGTTCCAACCAAGATTTTCTTCATATAAAAACATTTATCAAAATATTGTTACAAATGGTCAGAAATATTACGTATATGTCAAATTAAGTAAACGCTAGTCAATTCCGTTGGTATAATATAACCGAAAGGCAACCATACTAATAATGGATAAACAAACGCTAATTTATAAGAAAAAAAAAACAATTAAAAATTATGTAAATAATAAATAAACAAATTAATAATACATTGATATCAAAGATAGTGAGAAATCATATGTATTCCTCTACCATAACATCTGGTAGCTCAAAGGTAGAGCGTTGATCTAGATTATCTTCAGCGCCCAAGTGGCCGAGCGGTCTAAGACGTATGTCTTAGGCGTTATGTCTACTTGGGACTGGGAGGTTATGGGTTTGGATCACGGCATCGGCAGTTTGTCAATTATTAAGAAAAAAAAATGGGTGGTTAATTGACTAAACTGTCGGCGTATGGACAAGAACGAAGTAACCGGCTATGCTTGTGAAGGTTTTCTGCAGTTTCCTCCACGAACTCCAGATGAATATCGACATATTTCCTAGCAGAGACGGCTTGCCGATCCTACCAATTCCTAGCCTACACACAAAAATTTCTTCCACTCCACTAACATTCTTAGGCATCACAATGGACCTTCTGGTCGAAGTGTAGGATGTTCAGGGCAACCGCTACAATCGACTAGATTATCTAGATTATCAGAGGTCGTGGGTTCGATCCTCATCCTTGATTTTTCAAATGAAGTATTTGTTGTCAAATGGATATTACTCAAATAGTTTCAAATATTATAAAATGCTTATCACGTAAATATGATACTTACTCCATTGGGAGTAAAAAATCAATAATTTTATTAGAAACACAAACATGTTCAAATGTGTTTTATTTCATGTAATTGTTTTTATTTTATTTGTTTTAATAATAAAATTGTAATAAATAATAAAATCTGTGTAAAATAGTGTCGACTTTGAAAGTAAAATTGTAATAAAAATCATATTTTTTTTTTTTATTATTTAATATAATATTTATTATTCTTTTTGAATTGTCCGTGGTATACATTTGATATTAGTTTAATATTTTTAACATTAAACTAAATAATTGTTTTTAAATTTTTATCACATTATAGCCCTCAAAACATGATCGATCACATTTAAGTTCATTTTTAACACGCTAACATTATTAGCTTGACCTGGGACTAAGTTCATTTGACAGGACTAGTGTTATTTCTTTATAGACAAATGTCATATACGCTAGTCCTCACGAATTTGTCTTACGTAACCGAAATGGAATTTGACAAATATTGTATTTGTGATGCTTAAGTATACACAAATAATAAATATATGAATAATCATGTTAATATTTGACACCAGAAGTAATACTATCAATGATATGGAAAAGTTGGCTTTTACGTCAGAGTCGTCTTTGGAGAAGCGGTAAGCACGCTGGACTAGATATCCAGAGGGCCGAGGTTCGATTCCTGGTTGACCAGTTAATTTTTTCTTATCAATATTTATTTAAAATTCAATGACATTTGTCTATAAAGTATACGCTAGTATAACTTTATCACGTAACATTGCCTAAAAGTTTTGCGTTTATCAATGCTATGTAATGCGTGAAATGAAACGTCAGATTGTAGATTTAAGTTTATATCATTATTATTATTATTTATACTACTATTTATATTACCTAGGAGTCTATATTGTTTAAGTCTTAAATTCATAGCTTAGAATTATTGTAAACGTTCTAATGGTATTCCCATTACTAAAGGTCCTTTTTCCTAAGAAGTTCTATATATTTTAGATATAGTGCCAAAAATTATTGAAAAGTAAATAAGGTAACTATTACAACCGAGTACTACAATCTTTCACTTCATCGGTCATACCCCGAGTTGGTCGGGTTTTGCGTGGGCCCCGCACTTAAAGGGTTCTATATATTTCCCTATATCGAAACGCTCTTTGTTACTACAGATAAGCTATTCTGCATTACGTCTAAACGTGGGTAGCAGTTTTGTAAAACGTATCGCAATGAAAATCCAGCTGAACGTCGTTCAGTTGTTTTACATAACGGAGTTGTTATGTAAAACAACTAGTAGTTTTGTAAAACAGCGGATTCGACAATCCATCTGCGACATATACACAAATAATAAATATATAGGCTGAAACTATAGAAGTGTATTTTCGAAACTATAGTCAGAATAAAAATATTGTTATGAAAATTTCAAATATTTGTTTCTTTTTAACCCGACTTCAAAAAGGAGGATGGTTCTCAATTCGTCTGTATTTTTTTGTTTTTTTTGGAGGTGGTGTCCAAAAGTTATGTGAATTTCTCTATGCTGACACCGACTCCAAAAATAACAATAATTGTACATATATATTTAAAAATTTTTGCTTTGGTGAACTAAAATTTGCACAAGAATATGCAATTATTTTTTTACTTTTTAGTGCATTTTATGTTAAAGAATATTTGACTTTTGAAGTCGGGTTTCCATTTTGACAAAATGGATGGTTTTATAATAATTATAATAGATTTTTCGTCAATACATAATTTTATTTGCTTTATCAAACTTTATTGTCATTGTCAACTGTGAATCTCATTAATGTCCCATTCAGCGGATAGTGCTGCAATATTGCTTGTCAGTTTGGCCCATTGGTCCATAACCAAAAAATTATAAAAAGAATATACTGCAATTAATAACCGGCCATAAAATCTATGATTCAAAACAATCAAGGACTGACTACAAACGAACGACTCGTGCAGTGCTATTTAATAATAATTGTGTGTTGATATATGAAAGTTGTTGTAATTAATTAAGCATTATTATATAAAATAATAGTAATTTGTAATTACAATAATTAGTAATTGTTATGAGATGTGAAATTAATGTCATAATTAACTTAATATTTTTATGATTGTATGTGAACAATATAAATATTTTTTGTTTATTAAATTTTACAGAACTAGAAAATTGTGTAGAGTTATAAACATGCGTAGTGATGCCGCGAGACGAGACGAAACCAGAGTAGCATGTCTCTGGTATTGTATTAACTTGCCAAATATTCTATTGTCTCGTCTCGTCTCGTTATTACAATTGTAGATAAATCATTTGTTTGTCAGGTTTGTCTTAAAATAAGAATTATTACTGGTCGATTGATATGATTAAAAGAATTCGAAAATTCAGCAAAAATTAAATCATTACCACCATATTTTGGTATTTGAAAAGTCAAGTTCATTAATGTGTAAAATCGGACAAGGGGAAAAGGGGGTTTCGAGGAAGGGGGAAACACAAAATTTGGCATATCTCCCTTAATATTAGAAATATCAAAAAATTTATAAGAAGTAAACTTGTAAGTGCTTAGTTTTACTATAATTTTGTTTCTTATCATTTTTTTTGTTACACTAATATTTACAGAAATATTTACAATTAAAGATTGAAAGTTAAAATTCTTAATATCTCTGTTCACATTAGAGTTTGAGAAAACTGATCGGCCAGTGAATTTTAGCAAACATAATTTTCTACAACTTTACTCCTAATACATTTTTTGATTGTTCCAATATTAAGAGAGATATTTTATATTTTGTGTTTTCTTCTTTCTCTATGTCCCCTCTTTCCCCTTGACCTATGCCATTTATTAATAATCAAATACGACATTTCATTTTGATTAGACTATAATTGTGACCGCTAGAGAGTAATTGATGTATTCAAAGGAAATTCGTTAAATTGACGCGAAATTCGTTAATAGAGCCGGCGATGACATATTATTGCATACTGTGAACCTAGTGAGAAAAAAAAAAGATTTAAATTATTAGATAGTGTTAATAATATTAATGTATATCATACTGTGAAGCTGGTCGTGAGGACCTCATGAATCGCACATTAAGTTCTTTAGTTTCTTATATTATTCTTGTGTCTGGGCAATTATGAATAATTTGTTTTAGATATATATATATATATAATGATATATATTTATGCCATGCTTTTAATATCATTCGATCAATTTTTGTCCCTGGCTTGAATAGATCTATAAAAGAAAAGAATAGAATAGCCACAATAGATAATAATAGATATATATATATTTGTACGAGTGTACATTAATAGTAGATACAGGCTCATTTTTTTTTTAATTGACTTTATGGTAAGTTAAGGTATTATTTGTTTGTATTAAGTAAATTAACTATTAAAGATTTACTTATATAGATTAGGTATATATAATATTTATTTGTTATATTTACCTTTCACTTATAAAGTGCGAGGTCTCTCTTAGAAACATTGTAACAAAATATTACAGGTTGAGCCAAAATTATAGTCACACTCTAGAGACTATTAAGGATTCCTCCTCATATACAAAAGATTGGTTTGAATTAATTTTTTTAAATAAACTAGCATATATTTATATCCATTGTTAGTGTGGTTGTCTTTCGGTTATATTACACCAACGGAAGTGACTATAGCGTTTACTTAATTTGACATTTAAGTAATCTGTCTGAATATTGATAACATTCATTTAACATCAAATGCCTGAGATGTTATGGTAGTGGAATGCATATAATTTCTCACCATCTTGATGTTTTAATTTATTTATGTACTATTTACTAACTTTGAAGTAGAATCCTTTGGAAAATTGTCTCACTGTTTTAATGTAGTGAATTTCATGACCAAAATACCCATTGGATCATATATATAAAAAATTTCGACCATACATGACCATGAATCAGGATTTTCTGAACCTAAGGATTATCTAAACCGTAAAAATATCAGTGAAAATTACTCGTAGCTCTTTTATTGCTAATTTTAATCAGTTTCATACAAATATTTACAGCGAACATATATCAATTTCAAAGTAAATCTTTTGGCAGTCATTTCAAATAACCTTGATAAAAAGCATATTGTGTTTCAATACATTGACCAATAGATGGAAGGAATTGGTATTAAAATAGAAAAGACTCTCTAGTGGTCACAACTATGACTCGATCAAAATGAAATTTCAAATGCTTTTCGTATTTGATATTATTCGTTATTGAGTAGAATCGATTAAGGCGAATGGGGTCTTAGAGAATGAAGAAAACATAAACTACAGAATATCTCTCTGAATATAAGTATAGTAAAGTTGTAGAAAATAAACTTTACTACAGTTAAATAAATGATTTTTTCCATTACAAGTTTAAATATTATAATTTTGACACACCTTGTACATATATATATAAAATATAACATGTGTTAATTTATTTTTAGTACCCAATGGTTTAATTACTCAATTCCAATAACAATAGGGTATCTATAATATTTAATTTGTGAATTTTTGTCTATGTTCTTTTTTGTAATTATAATAAGGTCTTGTTAAACTAATTTTTTATTATTAATTTTCAAATGATATTTGCCCTTGTGGTGTCAAGATTTTGTTTCAAAGGTTTATTCTTATTTTGTTTAATAAGTCTAACGGTATGATTTCAATTCAACTTCCGCTGCGTTATTTTTTTAAATTTTAACATCAGAGTGCAATTTAATTTATAAGAGCAGCATAGAATGGAGGCGTGTTTAAAAAAGATATTAAGAAAAAAGGTTTTTTTGTTATAAACGAATTCAATTTTCATCCTGTTCCTTCCCGAGTCAGACCGTAAAAACGTAGGGTGTTATTTAAGACGTCAAAATGAATCGATTTAAAAAAAAATTGCGATTCCAAGCAACAGCTGCCTGAAAAATGCTAATTTGACTCTACCAGTGTACCACCTACGTAGAAAGATAAAGGGGCATTGCAACACATGTCAGGAAAAAGAAAATCAACGAGCAGTACCGGAGAATTCAACTGTGTTGGGTATAAATGATTGAATGATTCAAAAATAATGATTTTATCATCTTTTATAAAAATATTTGTTAACCCGACTTCAAAAAGGAGGATGGTTCTCAATTCGTCTGTATTTTTTTTTGGTGTCACCTCAGTACTCCGTCATTTATGAACCGATTTTGAATTTTTTTGTTTGTTTTAAAGGGTTTGGTTTCCCATTGGTCCCATTGCCACCAAATCGCATTCTAATGACGGGATCCCCGGGAAATCGAGGAAAATCCTCATTTTATATGTGATAACCGATTTCTGCGAATTTTTTTTTTTTTTTTTGAAAGGATATACTCATTCATAATAGGAACATAAGAAAATTTTTTTAAAAACCGACTTCAAAAAAATTTATTAAAAAAAAAACCGACCCCAAAAAAAAAATTTTTACAAAAAAAAAAACAAAATTCATGTAAAAAAACTGAAAATCTGTTATGAAAAAATGCACTAAAAATTAAAAAAAAAAAAACGGATTAAAAAAATGTGTTATAAAAAAATGCACTAAAAATTAGTTGTTTAGTTGGTCTACCTATATTTAGACAAATAAATCAGTTATAGAACTTCAAAGTCACTAAAAAGCGAGAAATAAACCCTATTTTGACAAAATGGAAACCCGACTCAAAAATCAAATATTCTATAACAAAAAATGCACTAAAAAGTAAAAAAATAATTGCAGATTCTTGTGCCAATTTTAGTTAACCTAAGCAAAAAATTTTAAATATATATGTACAATTATTATTGTTATTTTTGGAGGCGGTGTCCAAAAGTTATGTGAATTTCTCTATGCTGACACCGACTCCAAAAATAACAATAATTGTACATACATATTTAAAAATTTTTTGTTTAGGTGAACTAAAATTGGCACAAGAATATGCAATTATTTTTTTACTTTTTAGTGCATTTTTTGTTATAGAATATTTGATTTTTGAAGTCGGGTTTCCATTTTGTCAAAATAGGGTTTATATTATAAAAACATTGCAGATGGATCAGATGATTTAATATCAGACTCTTGGTAAACATATTTTATGACTTTATATTGTTGACATGTAATATTTATTAATCAAAATACCCTTTAGTTATTATTACTGAAAACTAGTACAAATTTATATATAAGTACGCTACATACTTATCGTTAATGATTTCAAATATAATTTACCTGTACAATGTTGATAATATATAGTAGGCCACAGTACAGCACGGTTTTTTTTTTAATGATTAGTAACAGGCTAAATTTTTGTCAGTAGCTTCTTTTCGACGACAGGCCCAACTTTTTCTCTCGCGAAAATTCTCGATGATAGTGACTAGCGAAGCGCGTAAGAGAGTAACTTGTTTGTTTGACGATAGCAAAAATTTGATCAGTAACAGTTAATTTGTTAGTTAAATTGAGAGATAATGTAATAAAGACTTCAAAAAAACTTATGTCCTACAAAATGGATGGTGTGATAGGCAGGTCCCTCACCCCCAACATATTCAAATAACGAGGTATACATAATTATTACTTGGCGCTACTTAAATAACCGTTACTTGGTGCGATTGAGTGTATTCACGATAAAAGCAATATTAGTATTCTTTTATGAACTAAAGATTGAAGAAATGAGACCTACAATATGTATACACGTTGTGTGTCATTGAAATAAGAAAATATTTTTCTAATTTATAAATGAAAATTTTACATTGACATGTTCAGAGCGTAGGACTGGGAAATTGAACCACTGGATTTGTAGGACAAGGTGGCCATCAAATTATACATACCATTATTAATTAACAACATAAAAATCAGATTGTTACTAATAACTATGTATACTCCATTATTTGAACATGTTGGGGGGTGTGGGACCTGCCTGTCGCACCATCCATTTTGTAGGACACAAGTTTTTTTGAAGTCTTTATTACATTATCTCTCAATTTAACAAACAAATTAACTGTTACTGATAAAATTTTTGGTATCGTCAAACAAACAAGTTACTCACTTACGCGCTTCGTTAGTCACTATCACCGAGAATTTTCGCGAGAGAATAGTGGGGCATCTCGCCAAAAGGAAGCTAATGACAAAAATTTACCCTGTTACTAATCATTAAAAAAAACCGTGCTGTACTGTGGACTATAGTAGGTACACCTGTTTTTATTATTAATATAAAAATATAATTGATTATAATTATTTCATTTTAATGTTATTAAAACATCAATGTGTAATATATCACGCGTTTGTTTGAATGTGGAGATGATGTAAACATTTATAATAATAATTAAACTTAAATTATAAACAAGTGTGAGAATAACTGTTGCATTGCGGGTTCTATACCATATACTGGACTAATTATTTTCAGAATTATACAAAGATTATAAACACGTAGGTAATACAAATTGTTTTATTGAAAATTAGTGAAATAATTTTTAAGACCTCAGCTCACAATCTAATTGCAAAAAGAAAATAATAAGGAAAATAGTTCTAAAATTCAGTCCGAAAGGAACAGTAGTACGGTTTGAAGTTACCATTGTTGAATTAATCATTGTTTAAATTAGTATTGTTTGAATATAAATTTGAAAAAATATTGAAGAAAATTAAATATTTTTTTGTTTCGAGTATTTGAATCTGTGTAGATTCAACAGTACTCCTTTTTTTTTAAGTTAAAAAGAGAGCCAAGATACCGCGACAAAATTAAAGAAAATTCATTACGTAGGAGTTGCGTCACCTTACAAACGATGAATTCGGACTCTAGGAATTTCGTAACGTGGACATATGTCTACTTTCCAAATGGGAATTTTCGTCAAGTAACAAATCATTGAATACTGCATATTATTTCAGGTTCTTATAGACATTACAAACTCGGGTACATGATCGTACTAAATTGGTACCAACAATAATACGGCTACTGTTAACATTTAATTGGTACGGTACCCTAAGAAACGTGTACATAATGTACAATTCACATTAAATATTGCTACATTTAACTTCAGTAATTTATGTTTTTAGATTTTACATACTGATATTATTATTATGTCGGAAACTATTCAATACTGAATTTTTTCCAAATCGATTTTTCCATGTGTTTTTTTTTCTCAATAAAAAAATTATATAATAATATAATAATTTTTTAATAAAAAAAAAACTTGAATTATTACATAATACACACTATTTTTATACCCAGTATATGTAAATATACAAGGTATATTAAGTATAGTCCCGACTTTGTAACGCTTGAAAATATTAATGCTTGACATAAATGCTTGGTATAGGTGTTCATAAAATGGCCTAATTCGGTCATTTTCGCATGTCCGTCCGTCTGTCTGTGAAACCGATAACTCAAGAACGAAAAGAGATAACAAACTGAAATTTTAAGAGCAAAAACTTAAGATCAAGTTCGTTAATGGGCCAAAATGGGCAGTAAAACTGCCTATCTTTGAAACCGTAAGAGATATAACAAAAATTTTATCACAAATAATATTCTTCTCTTTAAAATAAACATCTTTTGTTTGAAAAATTTTTCCATAAACTCAATAGTTTTCTCATAATTTGTGCTCAAAAGTTCCTCGGAAAGCAAAAAATATTACCATCTTTAAAACCATAAGAGATTTTTTTTTTTTAATTGTGGGACAATCCATAAATTGTTAACAATTAAAACATTGATATACAACTCAATATATACTGGGTATTCAAACAATTAACTCTGTTAGTTGTTACAATACATGTTTTTCATATATTTGCTATTTCTATTTGCATATTTGTACTTATAAGCTGGAAAAAGGTTTAAGGCTATGCGTTGGAAGAGTTAAAATGATAGTCTCGTTGAAATGCTTGTCACATATATATACTATTTAATTGAGATAAATTACTATGGAAATTTATATACCTAGTAATTATTAAAGAATGCAGACAAAAGACTTGTCTGATTTTAAGGTGAAAATGTTTTTGTAAATTATATAGTGTGCTCCGTAAAAAGTAATTTTTAAGGATGTTCCAGCATACCACCACTTATCGACAGATTTTGCTCATTTTTTTTCCCAAGCTAAAAATAACGTTTTCTAATAAATCCCGAAGTTTCAGAATTTTTGACCGTTTAGAAAGCGAGATAATTAATATCAAAGTAATCATTCTTTCTCACTCTCTCTCATTAGAAGCATGTAAAACTTCATGTCCGCCCAACTATTATCTGTTGTATTAGAAAAAATACTCGACAAAATTTAAAAAAAAAAATAGGAGAGTAAAGATAAATATTTATTATATGAATTTTTTTTTAAATCGTGTGTTACCGTTTTGTTTTCGAAATATAAAAGTTTAAAATTATTCCTTTTCTTCAACATAACATTATATTGTATATGTGAACAGTGTATTTGTCTATGTATTGTATATGTGTGTTTATGTATATGTGCTATAATCAAAAATCAAACCGGTTTGTTGTACTGATTGCATAACACAGTGCTGGAACGTCCTTAATAAAAGAATCAGTTAATAAAAGATCATTATCAGTGTTCTGTGCTAAAATTGGCAAAATAGCACACTTACGGAAACATCCGGTGTCTCCCTGATGAAACAACGGGGGGGGGGGGCATTCTTGTCGCACGTATCTGTGTGAGATGGGTATTAAAAACCAATTTTACTACCTTTCTACGAGTATATATAATTGAAATAAAAACTTACTGGTTGAACCCCAATCATGATGATTTAAGTTATTGAACCATCCATCGTAACGCTGTTTTTCTGTATAACTTTCTAATCCGCCTGAAACAAATACAAAAAATTATATTATTAGTATTCGGCGGTGTATAAAATGGGATAAATCAGTTTTCTGTCATAACAAGAACCATTTAGGATATGGAATAGTTCATTCCCCAAATCGTGAAGTTGAATAAACAAAAGATAAAAAAAAATTCATTGCATATCAATATTTAATATATAAAGCTTGTTTTTTAAAATACATCCAATCTGGAATACTGTTTAGTGTATCTATCGCTGTCTATAAGCAGTGTACTATGATATGGTTTACTTTGTCACACACTTAAACAATCAGTAGTGTATTATAACATAAATAACTATTATATTATACTTATCACTGTCTAACTACAATCATTTATATATAGTTGCATCTTACTCGTGCATGTATACATCGTCGTTATTGTCCATCGTCCGCCGTGTGAGTGTAACACCATATCATGGCATACTGTGCATAGATAGTGATAGATGCACTACACAATGTTGGTATTAGGTCTATTTTAATTTACGTAGTGTATATATTATAGTACTACCTTGTGAAAATATTACAAAATTGCAATTTTGAACTCTGTGAAGATAAATTAAGGTCCCTAAGGTCTTTTTTTTATAGAATGCGTGCGTGGCACGGAATCAAGGAAGACAGAAGAACGTTTTATTATTAATTAAATAGTATTGTTCGTAAATATCATACGTGATTAATTATTTTTGTATTTAATAAATATATATATATATATATATATATATATATATATATATATGTTTTTTTTATATTAATTAACGTCTTTTGACTCATTTGATTGGAATTGTTTAATAATTTAATTATTATGTTGCGTTTGTTATTTTCATGTAAATAAATCCTTGACACGTAATTTTCGGCAATAATATGTTACCTATAATCATATTAAAGAATTAAACATTTGGTATGTATTATTTATTAGGCGTGTCAATTGCCTTTAAGGTATATTTTACTGTAGTAAGTAATTTCAAATGCACTGGTAGGTAACTGGTAATGTTTAAACAAATCATAATCTAATCTTTTTAAAAAAGAAATATATTTCTATTTATTTTTGTTAACATTATAGTAGTAGGTATTCTAAATTAATCAAATGTCAGATGTCGGACATGTCTGTCTGAATGAAATTAAAACCTTCAATTAATTTAGGTAGCTTGTAGATACTGATATTATAACCTGTAAAGAAAGAAATACTAATAGTACTTGTAACCTTGTGTACCAAAATCACCAAAAATTTTTTAGAAAATGTTTAAGACAGGATCCTAAATCGATATATTTGGAAGATTTTTCCATCGAACCATCGTTAAAATTTTCTTATTATGTAAAAACGTATTAGAATTAAAATTTGCAATGGGTGATCATAGCAACTAACTGAGTAAATTGCTTAAAGACCCGGTATGTATAAAGGTTATTAAAATAATCAAAGAGAACTGTAGGTTTTTTTGAAATTTAAAATTTTGCCCCAATTCCTATAACATTTATTTGTATTTTAAAAATACGTATTTCGACTACAAGATAGTCATCATCAGTATGAATTAGCTAATCGTAACTATCTCTGGGATATGGAGTCACAGATATGTTGTTTGTTGCTAATTTGGTACGTCATATGAATTAGAAACTGGAGAAAACCTTCTCAAGAATAGCCGGTTACTTCGTTCTTGTCCATACGCCGATAGTTTAGTCAATTAACCGTACCTTTTTTTTCTAATAATTGACAAACTGCCGATGTCAGGATTCGAACCCATAACCTCCCAGTTTCCAAGTAGGCATACTGCGCAGACATAATGCCTTAGACTGCTCGGCCACTTGAACTGGTATACGTTTATCATACTGTATTTTAAACTTTTTACATTGACTGAAACGAGTGAATATACTAAATCTTAAACGTCCTCCTTAAATTTTAATGGTAATTTGGTAGAAAAATCTTCATTTATCTGTGTTTTCTTCATTTTTCTTAGTTTTCTTATCTAATGATAAACTTTATGTAAAATTTTTGAAATGTACTAAATCTTAAACATCCTTAATGAGCAAATTTTAATGATAATTTGGTAGAAAAATCTTCATTTATCTGTGTTTTCGTCATTTTTCTTGGTTTTCTTATCTTTTTAAACTATATGACAATAAAAAGTCCGCCTACGATTTTTAAATCTTTTTTTTATATCGACAGTATTTAAATTTAAAATATTATTATTTAGTAGGTGTTGAAAAATAAATGTACTTATCACTTGTAATTTTTATATTCAGTACAATTAATTTGCATATTTATCAAGAAGTAATCAATTACTTACTTTATTTTTGAATATCATTCAGTAATTCTACTGTCAACATTTACTTTCAACTGTTATATATTTAATCTTATCAAACATAACAAGTGAAAATAAAAACAAACTGAGTTAATTACGTAAATACTCGGTATATACTGAGTTCATTATAACGCACAGATACATAAAAATACTAAGTAGTGTATAAAGGTGCTATCAACATTTATGCTTTTGTAATCGCAAGTGTAATTACAAATGTTTCAGCTGAAATTGTATAAGCAAATCTATTCAGGTTATGAAAAAAGGTTTCAAACAAAAGTTAATGGTTTTTTAAAAAGGAAAATTTTTGCCTTTTCCTATATTTGTAATAGTTATAAAGGTATAGATGTTTGCATCTAGCAGCATTAACCAATTTTGCCCATTCGCAAACATTACCCCACTTTTACGGATGGACGGATGGGCATAAAAAACGGAGTAGTTAAATCATTTTATAAACACCCATACCAAAAATGTTTTTCTACAATTAATATTTTCTGCCACTATAATGAAATTGTAGCGGTACGCTCCTAAAATCAATTATGCTTTCTTTTAGAAACCATTGCTCCTCAACTATATCCTCCCCAAGTTATCACGGTAATTGTTATTGTAAATTACCTTGGTAACTATCAACAAACATAATATGACATTAATTCAATATTTTCAATAAAGATAATTTATATCTTTCAACTTGTCTTCTAATTTATTAAATGTATTATAACGATTAATGATTCAAATATAATCATTTATCATCTTACAATATCATTCTGTCGGAACCAAATTTTATACACCGAGTAAAAAAATAAAATCTTGAATCATTTTGCGATTCGTCAATGGCTTTGCTCGCAGTAGACCGCATCAAAATTTTCTTCCAAAAAAAATACACAATTTGCAGAAAAACGTACACTGTTTTTAGAAGTTATTAAGAATTGATGAAAATTCAGGAACTAATCTTTTGAAAAAATCGTCTAACAAACAAAAGAATATTTGCAAACAAATATTTTCGCTATAAAATACAATTTCTGGGAAAAAATTATGTTTTGTTTAAAAGTATGAAAAAATTGAACTTTTTATCTAATTAATATTACTTTAAATAAAGTACATTTCTCTAACAATATTAATATTCCCACAAGAAGCGGAACTAATGTGGTGGCATAAATTAAGATAAATGGTGTTTTAATTTAAATTTAACTAAATTTTTAGCATAAATTAAAAAATGACATAGAATAAGTCCTAGGACCGGGATCAGAATATTTTACCTTTACAAAATAGTTTTAAAAGTAAAGATAATTAAAATAATCAAAGAGAACTCTAGGTTTTTTGAAATTACATTTTCAAATTTTGCCTCAATTCCTAAAACATTTATTTGTATTTTATAAATACGTATTTCGACTACAATGTAGTCATCATCAGTATGAATTAGCTAATCGTAACTATCTCTGAGATATGGATTCAGAGATATGTTGCTTGTTTCTAATTTGATGCGTGTCTCACAATGATCTTAAGAAAGTTCTGTCTTTCTGACACGCACCAAATTAGCAACACGCAACATATCTCTGAATCCATATCCCAGAGATAGTTACGATTAGCTAATTCATACTGATGATGACTACATTGTAGTCGAAACACGTATTTATAAAATACAAATTAGTATTCTAGGAATTGGGGCAAACTTTGAAATGTTGTTTTAAAAGTATTATGTTCAATCTGGAAAAGTATTAAATTTACTACAAGAATAATGTCTTTATTTATTTCTTTGTATCTGCTATTGGTTAAGGATGTAGGAGTGCAGATGTATAGTCCATTTATAAAATTCTTCAAAATCTTATATATAGTACATTCATAAAAGTCTACTATAATGTTTATTATTTTTTGTTGTAAGTTAAAATTAAAATTTAATTTAGACCCATCATACCGGCCGAACTAAAAAGAGATTTAAGTAAAAAACCTGATATTTCAGGTAATTAAGTTACCGCCGACAAAAATAAAATTTACTCGAAATGTCAGTTGTTTTCTTAAATATCTTTTTTTAGGCCCGTCATACCAGAATTTTATTGGATCCAATCTCTTTATTAATATTTCTATTTTCTATTGCGTAGTTTTTTTTTATTCGTCTTATTTTATTCCAAGTGAAAATTATCAAAATATGTGTAAAAGTATGGGTTTCTCCATAAGAGCAATGCAATAAAACTCGAACTTTAACATTAAATAATTAATTCAAGACCCCCTGAAACTTTTATAATTGATTTGTATGCACTTCAACTATAACATGTAAAAAAAATAATCAAGCCTTAATCTTTTTGAAGCTTCAGTGCTCGTACATCCTTAACTGGAATTTTTAATGTAAATATTAAGAATATTTCATTGATTTGAAATAATATTTATTGACCCAACATTTTTTAAATGATTTATTTATTAGTTTATAGAAAACAATTTCAATAAACAACAACAGATGTTTGATTTGATTTAACCAAAGCAAGATTATTTTATACGTATAGGTAAGTATAAATATTTATTTAATAAGTAAGAAGATACATAAACGCAGTTGGAATGAACTTATTTATTTTTTGATATGTATCAAATAAATATATATATATATATATATAATAATATATTCCACGTCGTAATTAATAATTAGTATCTGCTTATTTATATATTAAATTTATATATATTTGAAATAATTATTATATTTGTTATTGAACTAAATAACTTTTAATATAAAACTATATGTATGTATGTATGTATGTATGTATGTATGTATGTATGTATGAATGTACGAGTATATGACAAGATTTTATTTATAAAAGGCCGACTTTTTTAATTTTATTAAAAATTCATATATTTTATTATAATGATACTCATATTAATAACATTAATTTTATTATATTATCTACTTAAATCAATATTTATTTTTGTTTATATGTATATCATATAGTATTGAGGTATACTGTTTGGTAAAAAAAATGAAATTTCAAATTCGCCCCAATACCTAGATCAGTTTTTGTATTATAAATACGTATTTCGAATACAAAGTAGTCATCATCAGAATAAATTAGCTAGTCAGAATTTACTCTTTGACCAATTAGAAATAGATAGAAAATCGAAATCAATAGACAAAAATAAAAATAAAAATAAAATAAAACTTAAACAAAATAAATTAAAATATAAATGTTTGGTAAAAAAAATGAAATTTCAAACTCGCCCCAATACCTAGATCAGTTTTTTTGTTATAAATACGTATTTCGAATACAAAGTAGTCATCATCAGTGAAAATTAGCTAGTCGTAATTTACTTTTTGACCAATTAGAAATAGATAGAAAATCGAAATCAATAGACAAAAATAAAAATAAATAAAAAATTAAACAAAATAAATTAAAATATAATAAATTTTATTGAAATTACTCTTGTTAAAATTACTTTCATTCAATTTACTCTTATTAAAATTACTCTACATCATTGGTGAAACTGTCACCAAATTAGCAACGAATAACATATCCTGAGACAATATAAGAGTAATTTTAATAAGAGTGATGTTAACAAGCGTAAATCGAATGAAAGCAATTTTAACTATACGGTTTGAAGCTTAACTTTGTGGAACATATTTAACAAAAAAATGTTTTTTTAAATAAAAACAAAACAAAGAATATTAATAGCTAATTTTCCACTTGATTTTATTCATTTATTGTATTAATAATGAAACATTAATGTTACAATGTTTATTTATTATTATCTATGATAAATGAATAAAATATAAAATCAAGTGGAATATAAGCTATAAATATTTTTTGTTTATAGCTAAATATTTTTTCTTCAAAGCTGTTTGAACGAGAAATTTATTTTTCTGTAAAATCGAATAGAAAATGTATTTTAATTTGGAATGTTATCCCATTTTCATTGTCGATCAGAGTTTTATTTATTTTATTGCTTTTTTTTTTAGGTGTGTAATGACAAATTTTTTGGATTGTAGGTTTGGATTTGTTTTAAAAAGAAATATTATAGGTTGTAAATAATTTGACTATAATTAATTATTAGCATATAAGTGAGTAAGTGATAATTACAATTGGTTTTATTTCATATATCCGCATTTAAGTTGAATAATAAGTTTATGTTAATGCAAAATTTATGTTAATTTTATGTCCTAAAAATTCCATAAAAATCGGGTTGATGTTAACTCTCAAAAAAAACATAGTGAAATCGAGAAAATAGTTTTATTGAAATTTCAAAAGTACAAAATTTGGGCAAAAGGAATACATTTTTGCAAAAGAAATCAAATATAATATATATTTATTTTAATTCGTATTTATTCTGAGAAAACTCTCCCCAAGATAATTATATATGGGGTTTATAAATGTAGAGCAATTCGACCTTGTGGTCCATTGTGGATGCTCCTTCTACTTCAGTCTGACGAGACTCACTTCTCCTATATTTTGACAATAGCCAAAAACTTGCTTATCAGGTTTTCCTGAAGGTTTATAAATTGGGGGTGAGATACACCGAATATCTTATATCTGCTGCAACCGAGAGATTCGCAGTAAAAGATTACGTGGTTGGATGTTCCGTCCTCCTCGCCGTACAGTCGGCAAATAATGGACCCGTTATGGAGTCCTATTGTTTGCAGATGCTTTCGTAGGTGATAATGCCTGGGGGTGAATCCGGAACTGGAGAAAATAATAACTAAAATAAAGTCTATCGGTATCACTATTAATCCTTCTAAGGCTCGATTTTGTATGTCGAGGGTACGTTTGTTGGGTAGCGTAATATCCGCTGAGGGACGCTTTATAGACCCTATTAAGGTGCAAGCAATCAATGACATGCCAACTCCAAAAAACGTCAAAGAAGTTATGCGTCTAGTTGGGGCTGCGGCTTTTTACTCCCGCTATATTCCCATGTTCAGTCAGATTGTAGCTCCGTTAAACGATTTAAAAAAGAAAGGTGTTAGGTTCAAAATTACTAAGGTTCATCTTGATGCAATCTCTACTTTAAAAAAATCTTTAGTAAGTGCGCCTGTCTTAAAATTTCCTAATTTTGACAAACCTTTTGTGCTACAAACTGACGGATCAGCTACAGGTCTGGGCGCGGTATTACTTCAAAAATATGATGACGGTTTGCACCCCATTATGTACTGTTCTCGAAAATTGAATCCAGCCGAATTAAAATATAACAGTCATGAATTAGAACTTCTCGCAGTAGTAACGGCCCCAGATAAATTTAAAGATTTTTTAACCGACCGCAAGTTTACTCTACAGACTGACTGCAGGTCGTTATTGTGGATTTTTAATACCCCCAATAAATTTAATAAATTATCTAGGTGGATCCTTAAAATTTCGAGATATGACTTAACCCCGGAACATATTAAGGGCAAATTGAACAATATGGCCGATTTTCTATCTAGGTTATACGAAACTGACCATATATTAGTGAACAAATTTTCTGATTCAAATCAAGATTCAGGCAAAAATTTCATTAAAGTTAAAGAGTTGCATAGCAATGATCCAGGTTATGCAAACCTTTTAAAAAAGATAACCAATACTTTGGATCAAACTGACTTAGAATCGGTGAATGAAGAAATCAGGAACAATGCGCAACTGAACTTTATTAACGTTTTAGCTAATACAAATTTTGATTACCTTTCTGTTAAAAGCGAGCAACGTAACTCTCCCGAATGTAAAATCATTTATCAAAACCTTAAGGCTCAGATGAATGTCCCTAATTTTTGCATAAAGGATGGGTTAATTTATAAGTTCGTCGGAAGGAATCGACTAAAACGTATATTTTTACCAGATAATTTACTCGATTACGTTCTTCGATATTATCATGATTCCAAGTATGCTGCGCATAATTCAGTAATTAAAACATTCCGTGAAATTAGTAAAATATTTTACTACAAAAACCTCTATGCAAAAGTAAGGGACTATGTCAGAACCTGTAAAGTGTGCCAGGCTATAAGGCCATATACACGTAACGATAGGGTTCAGTTGAGTAGTTCCGTGCCGGAGTATACCCTACATACTTTGTACGTCGACTTTATCGGTCCTATTATTAGATCAAGTGAAGGCTTTAAATATATTTTTTCTATTGTAGATGGATTTTCAAAATTTGCTTTCGCCTTTCCATGTAAAAGGCAGACCAGTGACGTTGCTATTTCACTGATACAGAAGATTTTCCTGCAAAACGGATATCCGACGGTTGTTGTAGCCGACAACGGACCAGCTTTTGCGTCGATCAAGTGGAAAACCTTCTTATTTAATAATGGTATTAGAGCTGCCTACTGTTCGAGCTATACACCATCTTCGAACAAGAGCGAGTGCCTCAATCGACAGATAAAATATAATTTAGGATGCATTCTCAAAGAATATTCTGTACAACATAAAAATTGGTCAAAATTTTTGAGTTTTGTAATTTTCAATTACAACAACTCCTACAAAAGTACAATCGACTCAACACCAGCTGAAGTTTATTTTGGTAGAAAGTTAATGACGCCGTTTGTGATTATAAACGAATTAACTGAGTTAATCACGAGTTCTGCTAAACCATCACAAGCACATATACAAGATGCGTTAAAGATTGCTCACCAACAACGAGTCAACCAAACTTTAAATAAACCAACGCTGTCTAAATATAAAGTGGGTCAATTGGTCATGGTAAAAAACTTGGCCCCGAATATGAACAAGAATATCGCACCTAAATTCGCTTCAAAATTCAATGGACCGTACAAGATAATAAAGTTCACTACACCAACTTCAGTTAGGCTAAAAGCTCTAAAATCTAATAAGAAAACCTTCGGCATGTCGATATACAACATTCGGCCATACTATCTCAGAGGATATCAAGGGAATGGTAACGTTACTGCATCCTAATTAAACATCTAAATGTATTTAAATCTTCACGTCTAATCCACATTTGTAAGATTTTTCATTCATCTATTCGTGTCATTCTTGCTTTAATATTTTTCAATTAGCATGTCGCTAATTTTTTTTGGCCCCCTGGAGTGGAGAATAATTTTTTTTAGTACTCCACTGTTTAAAATTTATTATTATTTTGTTTTCATATTTTTATTATTCAAAAAATAATAATTTATATAATTATTGGTTTATGCGAGTTGGGAATTTACATAATTTCAACAAACATTTACTTAGATCGGATATGACTTGCGTATATCCAAGCTTACTTCGATATTTCCGCACATATTTCAAATCAGTTACAAAAAGTACTTGTCTCAAGACAGTTACTAAAATTAGTTGGCTCAGTACAGTTACTAAAAGTAGTTGTCTCACATGAATTAATCAGATGGTATTTTGAATTTTTATTTCTTCAATTTACAAATTGAATATTTATTATGGATTGTACTGAAGTATCGAATAGGCGAATTAATGGTTTCTATCTGATTGTATCTAAGTATATTTTTTTTGTATAATTTATTTAATTCACCATTCCGAAACTTGTGGTTTTTCAAACTTGTCACATTTCAATACACATTCTATACACATTTTGGCTGTACAATTTATGTATTTTATGTGAATATGCAATGACTTTTTCAATTTATAACTATATTGTTTTGTATACGCTTGGTATTTTTGGCCTTGTAGTTTTTCTTTACAGAAGCGTAAAGTCCCCTTTATATACAACTATGTATCTGAATTAAATTTGTAGTGTATATTTATATTTTTGCAAATCAGACATATTTGAACATTTTTTTTTACTGTAGTGTCTTTTTTTTTATATACGATATTTCTTTTTACTACAGTTCAATCTAGTACATATTCATGTAATTTTTTTTATAACTTGTACAACCAAACTTAGTATTTTAAGGATAGTTATACTATCAACATATTAAATGAAAAATTATTTATTTCAAATATATTTTATTTTTACATATATTTTGTTTTGTTCTTTTTTTGTACTTTTTTTTATTTTCAGTATTTCTGATTCGAATCACTAGTCGATAACTTAGACACTTACTGGATAGTAAAGATCTTACTACCTCAATATTATCATTTTAATGGGCCCAGCTTTTATTGAAAGACTTTCGGTTCAACGTGTTATTTTTTTTATATTTACGTGTATCGCGTTAGCACCGATCGTTTTCCAATTTTCATAATTCCACATACAATACTCTGCTTTGGATTTTTTTTTCTAAAGTACCGTATATTTAGTTTTCATTATTTTTTTTTTAAAAATACATCATAATACCTCTTTTAATTAAAATTACTAAATTAACTTAATTTCATATTTATGAAAATAATTGATAATTCAATTATTTTCTATAAAGTGTTTAATTTTTTTTTTAAACTAAACACTTTTTATTATTTTTTTTTTTTACACAGAACCTTCTGAAGTTATATCCTGTTCAGGTGGACTACATCGAGAGATAACCTCTTGAATGTGTAGCGGTGTTGCTTCATCATTAAATTATTATTATAATTTTGTTCATCATTTTTATCTGTTGCATAACAACTATAACTCCCCTCTATTATCACGGTTGCTTTGAATGTTAACAACCTTGGTAATTTACATATTAAAATAATAACTTATTTCATAAATCAAATTAAAAAGATCAATTTCTTTCAATCATTCCGAAGCAGTATTTTCCCGAGTTTATACTGCGGTATATTTTCTTAGGGATCACGGTGTTTAACAGTCATCCACTCGTTGATCGCACTTGTTTACATGCAGTCTTTGGAATTCCTAAAATAGGCTTTGGGCCCATGAAAGATATTCCTACTCTCTTCTTTGTTAAGGTAGAAAAATCGCTAGATCTGCTAAGTTCTACATAACTTGAGGATCCATGATGATCCCACTTGTAGGTCTTGTAGGCCTGTATGGAGGACGATGAAACCTCCATACATGTTATATGCACCTGCAGAAGCCTGCAGGATGTTAGATATAGAATGTTTGGGTCCGAAACTTTGGATCCATCAATCCTGGTAGCAATCTCGGTGTAGAAGTTGTGAACCTTCTGTGTGGGTTCTGGCCTCGACAGAATCCTATAGTTTCATCTGCTTAAAATAGCACCTCTAACCCGGAGATGTCTCGCCTCCGGGTGACAGATTGTGCTCAAGGAAGGCACAGAGAACCTCTTGGTCTAGATGCTAGGGACTCGTTTGCAGTACCCCTCTTTCTAATTATTATTATTATTATTCCTCGCTAAATTGACGTTGCTCCTAAGTTTCCAAGTTTCAAATAATTTTTCTTTTATTCTGTCTAAAAACCAAAGGGTTTTTATCGATATTTTAAGAAGAATAAAAAAGATTTTCATCTTAAAAATTAGATCTTAAAATATTATTCATCGGAGTCGGAGAAAATTGATTTAATTCAAAAATTTGTCAATACAGTAGGGCCTCGGTTATCCGGACTCCCGCTTGTTCGGTGATCGCTGTAATCCGGCCGGGCAATGGAGTTCGCCGGGAAGGCGGGCGGGTGTAGGTGCGGGGTGGCATGAGCCAATAGGGAATATGCATGAAAAGTTTTGTTCACTTGAATTGAAGCATGTTTACTTGACAAATATCAAGGTAAAATTACTTTTTAAATAACTTTAAAAATAAGCGACATATGAATGATTGAAATTCCCGATTAGACAAAGAGGGTGACAGCCCTCTTGATATGTTATGTGACGTCATATTACACTTTCACCATTTAAAATACACGTAAAACTCCGTTTTTAGTATTTTTGCAAGAAAGAGACAGATAATAATCTTTAAATGCTTATAGCTTCCTTGATATTTGTCGGATTTTAATTTCGTTTTTAAATATTATTACAGTATTAACAGTATTAAATGTTCATGCATATTCCCTATTCGTCGTCAGTCTTTTGTTTATCGCCATTCGTGTAGTACGTATAGTGTCAATTTAGCGCGCTCGCTAACATCATGGCGCCGCCACGTAAACATTCAACATGAACATTAAAAGACAAATTGCGGATTATAGAAATGTTAGATAAAATTGACAGCTACCCTGTCATTGCTCGGAAGTTTGGTATAGGCAGATCAACTGTAGGCGACATAAAGAAGAACAAAGACAAAATCTAAGATTAAACATGTGTTTTATTACCATTTGATATGGCATACTATAATCCGGACGCCTCGATAATTCGGAAAGGGTCTTGTTTTTGCCGGATTAACGAGGCCCTACTGTATGTTATTAATTTTTGATAAGATCTCCAATCTAATAATGCTACTAAAATACCCCAACATTATGCAATAGCCTGTTACTACTATAATAACCTTGACAAATGTCATTCTTGATCTAAAAAATCTACTCTACTTAGATCTTAGACAACTGATATGCATTTTTTATACATCACACAAAAGAATGATACAATTCACGCAGACACACATATACACAATAAACCATATTTTGACAAAATAGAAACCCGACTACAAAAATCAAATATTCTAAAACAAAAAATGCACTAAAAAGTAAAAAAATAATTGCATATTCTTGTGCCAATTTTAGTTCACCTAAGCAAAAATTTTTAAATATATATGTACAATTATTGTTATTTTTGGAGGCGGTGTCCAAAAGTTATGTGAATTTCTTTATGCTGACACCGCCTCCAAAAATAACAATAATTGTACATATATATTTAAAAATTTTTGCTTAGTAGAACTAAAATTGGCACAAGAATATTCAATAATTTTTTTACTTTTCAGTGCATTTTTTGTTATAGAATATTTGATTTTTGTAGTCGGGTTTCCATTTTGTCAAAATATGGTTTATTTCTCGCTTTTTAGTGAGTTTGAAGTTCTAAAACTGATTTTATTTGTCAAAATATGGGTAGACCTACTAAACGACCTACTAATTTTTAGTGCATTTTTTTATAACACATTTTTTTTTTACCCGTTTTTTTTTTTTTTAATTTTTAGTGCATTTTTTCATAACAGATTATCAGTGTTTTTTTACATGCAATTGGGTTTTTTTTTGTAAAAATTTTTTTTTTGGGGTCGGTTTTTTTTTTTGTAAAAAATTTTTTTGAAGTCGGTTTTTAAAAAAATTTTCTTATTTTCCCATTATACCCTTTCAAATGAGTATACCCTTTCAAAAAAAAAAAAAAATTTCGCAGGTTATCACATATAAAATGAGGATTTTCCTCGATTTCCCGGAGATCCCCTCATCAGAATACGATTTGGTGACAATGGGACCAATGGGAAACTAAACCCTTTAAAACAAAAAAAAAATTCAAAATCGGTTCATAAATTACGGAGTTCTGAGGTGACAAACATTAAAAAAAAAAATACAGACTCCTTTTTGAAGTCGGGTTAACAAAAAAATAAATAAATCTAATAATATTTTTAATAATAATTAATTCTAAATAATAATATTAATTAATTAATACACATACATATATTAATCATTAATTCTATAATTAATATGTACATAATATCCATATATTCAAGAGGAATTACATAATTGACAAATCACGTATGGAATTATAATAATATTATTTTTAAATATACTTGGAATTATTTATTTATATATATATGAAAAAAATTTTTATTATTTATATAAATAAATAAAGAAAAAATAGTGTTAAATAGTTATAAAAAAAAAAAATATGGTTCACGGATAATCACTAGGGTGGTTCTGTTTTGAAAGTACTTTTGTAAAAGAAATAAATATTACCAAGACACTGATTAATAGAAGACCTACTTTTAAAATTTTCAAAAAAAAACAAACGAATATTAAATATATTGTATTACTCTTGATTTTAGTCATTATTATTAGTATTACACATATCCTGTGGTGATATACAGCACACAAAATATATATCCTCGACCTCAAATTGAGTATTCGCAGTAAAGCTTAAGAGAGAACATTTTTATGTGGTTATTGAATATTTTACCCTCGATTTACAAGGGTATAAACTGAATTGATAATTTTTCATTTCATTTTAGAAATGAATGTACCTCCCTGAAAAGAGTTCTAATAATCATCTAATGATAATAATAATAATAAATAGAGGTACCCCAAATGGGTCCTTAGCACCTAGACCACGGGGTAGTGCACCTGTGCCCTCCTTGAGAACAACCTGTCAACCGAAGGCGAGACGTCTACGGGTATAGGATTCGATTTTAAGCAGATGAAGCATAGGATTCTTAAAGATTATTAAAATAAACAAAGAGAACTCTAGGTTTTTTTCAAATTACATTTCAAATTTTGCCCCAATTCCTAGATCATTTATTTGTATTTTATAAATACGTGTTTCGACTACAATGTAGTCATCATCAGTATGAATTAGCTAATCGTAACTATCTCTGGGATATGGATTCTGTGATATGTTGCTTATTGCTAATTTGGTGCGTGTCTCACCAGGTAAAATTAGCAACAAGCAACATATCTCTGAATCCATATCCCAGAGATAGTTACGATTAGCTAATTCATACTGATGATGATTACATTGTAGTCGAAATACGTATTTATAAAATACAAATAAATGTTTTAAGAATTGTCGCAAAATTTGAAATATAATTTGCATAGGATTCTGTTTAGGCCAGACGCCACACAGAAGGCCCACAACTTCTCCGCCAGGATTGTTCCCTGGATTGATGGATCCAAGGTTTTGGACCCAAAAATTCTATACCTGACACCTTGCAGGTTTCTGCAGGTGCAAATAACATGTATAGAGGTTCTCCATACAGGCTCTAAAAGTGGGATCATTAGAGATTCCCAAGTTATGAAGGTGGTAGCTCAATCGATAGTGTCCTGTCAAGAGCACCCCACCACCCTTCTCAACTGCATTCTATTGAGTTTCAACCGAGTACAGTCGACAGGCCTAGCTGTGCTTATGCACAACTTGGCCTGTCGCATGCCCTGCACAAAGTCCCAGTAATCGAGATGAACTTGTCGCAGCCACCCTTGATTCGGTAAATTAGGGTGCATCTTGCTATGGAACTGACAGATTCAGGTTAAAGGGGTGTTTGAGATGACCCTTCTCGTGCCAACGAGTCCTATACATCGTTCCATTTAACGTCAAAATCACCCGGTGTCCAGATCAGTCTAACTGTGTTATTCAGTTCCAGGAGGTCAGTTCCTCAAAAGCATTCCAAGACTATCCTTGATTGGAAGCTTGATGCCTCAAGGGAGCGAAGTGCTTTTTGACTATCTGAGAAGATGCTGATATGAGCCCCATTGAAACCTTTCGTGTTACAAATCTGGGCACGTCTCAGCATGGCGAAGATTTCCGATTGAAAAACCGTCGCATATTGACCAAGAGGTATCGATTCCTTTGAAGATCTTTTAATATGATTCTTTTGTAGGAAATAGGGAATATGCATGAAAATTTATTTTCACTTGAATTGAAGCACGTTTACTTGACAAATATCAAGATAAAATTACTTTTTAAATAACTTTAAAAATAAGCGAGATATGAATGATTGAAATTCCCGATTAGACAAAGAGGGTGATACCCCCCTCTTGATATGTTATGTGACGTCATATTACACTTTCACCATTTAAAATACACGTAAAACTCTGTTTTTAGTATTTTTGCAAGAAAGAGACATATAATAATCTTTAAAAGCTTATAGCTTCCTTGATATTTGTCGGATTTTAATTTCGTTTTTAAATATTATTACAGTATTAACAGTATTTTCATATTCTGAACATAAATGTGAAAAAAAATTATCATGCATATTCCCTATTATTGAGAACATAGATCTTGGACCATTTACTACTTACTGATTCCATGCTACTCATTATAAATTCTAATAATAATTAAATTGAAAACAAATAGTATAAAAATAAATTGATTATTAAATATTGATAGAATATTATTAATACTATAATATGAAAAATAAATAAATCTTCTATATATATATATATATATATTTATATATTTATCAATCACATATCTATCTGTAAGTGTCAGAGATCAAATATTCAAACACGACACGATTCATTGTTATAAAATAAACAGGTGTGACAAATCAATAAGAAATAGCTAATCATTTAGGAGAAGCTATATTTTAACTTTATAATAAGACTAGCACTACCCGTCGTAGCTTCGCCCACGAAAATTGTAATTTTACAGACCTTATATTATTTAGTATTTAAGTAAATATACTGAATTAAAATTTCAAATTCGTCCCCTTTACCTAGATCAGTTTTTTGTATTATAAATACGTATTTCGACTGCAATGTAGTCATCATCAGTATAAATTAGCTAGTCGTACTTTACTCTTTGACAATTAGAGATAGTTATAAAGTCGAGATCAACAGACAAAAATAAAAATAAATAGAAAATTAACTAGATTAAAATATACTAGATTTAAAATTTCCTTCATTCACATTTGTTCCTGTTAATTTTACTCTTATTAAAATTACTCTTATATTGTCGCAGAATATGTTACTTGTTACTAATTTGGTGACAGTATTACCTGTTACCAAATTAGTAACAAGTAACATATCCTGCGACAATATAAGAGCAATTTTAATAAGAGTAACGTTTTATAAGTAGGTTTTGCAAAATTTAATTTAAAATTGAAGTGGGAAAAAAAATTCCTATCGAACTTTTTCAATTTCTGCACACCCTGTACATTCGATGTCAAAATTAAATAGTTGAATGTTAATATTTTCGAAAGCAGAGATTTTTATAAAGGATAACTTTTTTTCGTAAACCTTATAATAAAAAAGTTTTCCATATGGAGCCAACTTAAGTAGACACACTATATATATATATATATATATATATATATATGTATATATATATATATACTTATATATATATATATACATATATATATATATATATATATATATATATATATTTATATATATACATATATATAGGTAAAAACCTATGATAAAACCTCAACATAGAACAAAATAATGATTGTTTAAGTGTGACAAAGTAAACTATATCATAGTACATTACATACTGTGGTGTCCCGTAAGTAATGGAGATCCATAAGAGGGTAGGTAGAGAGTACGATTTTGGAACGAAAATTCTTGAGACATTTTTTTATTAGACGCACCGTTAATTAACTATTAATTAATTAAGGAAACTAGATTGAAACCAAAGAACAGCTAGTATCTATGTAATGCTATGTGTCCCAAAGCTATTATGAATTTTATCTGTCACTCGTATCGACAGATACAGGAAAGTAAAATTTAAGGGGTGGGATTTTTGTTTTATGGGAATGCATGTCTTGCGATTTTCTAAAAATTGATAATTCTAAAAATTTAATTATTGCATTATTAAAAAAATTAATCTTTAAAATAGTTTAGTTATTAAAGCACTTTTGAGAAAACTTTATAATTTAACGAATTTAATTTGCGCATTTTTTTTTTGAAATTTATTATTAAAACAATTTATTTATTACATTTTTCAAAAAATATTAATGCACTTTTCAAGGAATTAATAATTTGAAAAATTTAAGCAATCTTGTTCCAAAAATTGCTAATTAAATCAAAAATTAATTTTCAGAAAAATGCACCTTTTGCAGCTCTGGTTTCAACCTAGTTTTCTTAATTACTTAATAATTAATTAACGGGTGCGTTAATAAAAAAATGTCTCAGGTCTTTTCGTACCCAAAATCGTACCTTCTACCTAACCTCTTAGGGAACTCGACTACTTACGAGACACCCAGTATAGACAGCGATAGATACACTATACAGTATTCCAGATTGGATGTATTTTCAAAAACAAGCTGTATATTTATTTCTTAAAATAAACAATAAATAAAAAAACCTACACCTTACAATATGTATTAGCTTATTTGTTTTAAAAACTCACTATTGTTCAAGGTCCCCATCTGATGATTGTTGTTCATACTCGTACTTCATACAACAAAAACATGAAGTAGAAACTAAATAGTAATAATTTATTTATTGTCATTTATGCAAAATTTTTATTTTGTCTTTAGTTTTGATTTAAGTATTCATCATTTTAGGCTAGTCAACATGTGCCTATTTTTCGAATTCCACTTCGCCTTCTCAGAAAATTATGACCAAGGTGTCATTCGATTCGTAATTGCATGTAGAAAGTTTTTGACGAAGTTGAAGTCCCGCATAAAAAAATTGCAAAAGTTATAAACAATTTAGTTTAAAAAAAATAGGGGGTTTCGTTTTTATGCACATATCTCAAAAACTATTGTAGATATCGGAAATCGTAAAAAAGATTCTTAAAGAGTAGGAAATTTCCTAAGATAAAGTCCCACCTCCCGGAACTGTACCACTAATATTTATAATTTTAATTGAGAGATGTCAGATGAGAGATTTATGGTTAAGCTTTCAAATTAAGCTTTCTTTGAAAGCTTAACCATAATTCTGACAATATCTACGGAGCACCTCAAACTGAAGAAAACTGAAAAGCTAATACTGGAAGTTGACTGGTTATAGTTGATGGTTATGTAGAACTATTATGGATAGGAACTTCTGATAGTTTTTCTGGAGTTGGAAGAAAAATTTGCTTATAGTGTCTTCTCTCATCATTATTTCGCTGTCTTCCATAGTTTTCTCCAAACACTTACACACAAACATACACACAACATATTTCCCTATTTATATAGAGATGATGCAAGAAATTGCAGAACGGAAATCCAACATGAAGAAATTTGTATAAGAGTTTGTATAACCGTCTATCTATCTACCAAAGTACACTCCCGTTCATAAAAACTGAGCCAGTAAATCACATTCTCAGCGTATTAAGGATGTACAAGCACTAGATATAGTCCATTTATAAAATTCTACAATATCTAATATAGTACATTCATAAAAGTCCACAATAATGTTTATTATTTTTTGTCGTAAATTAAAATTAAAATTTAATTTAGGCCCTTCATACCGGGCCTAACAAAAAAGATATTTAAGAAAAAAAACTGAGATTTCGGGTAATTAAGCTACCGCCGACATAAATAAAATTTACCTGAAATCTCAGTTGTTTTCTTAAATATCTTTTCTTTTAGGGTCCCGTCATACCGGAATTTTATTGGATCAATCACTTTATTAATATTTCTATATTATATTGCGTCGTTTTTTTTTTATTCGTCTTATTTTATTCCAAGTGAAAATTGTTAAAATATGTCAAAATATTTGTAAAAATATGGGTTTCTCTATAAGAGCAATGCATTAAAACTGGAACTTTAACATTAAATAATTAATTCAAGGCCCCGTAACCCCCCCCCCCCCTGAAACTTTTATAATTGATTTATATATACACTTCAACTACATGTAAACAAAAAATCAAGCCTTAGTCTTTTTGAAGCTTCAGTGCCCGTACATCCTTAATTACTAAATGTACACTTCCGTTCAATAAAATTGGACAGACCTGAAATCTTAATTTTCTTACATTTCATAAAACTTTTCACTTTTGTAACTCTCTGTATAATGATTTATTTATAAACAAAGCGAAGTAGTATATATTTTAAGTGTGAAAAAATAAATGGAAGTTTAGTAAAAAACATTTACTACAAGAATAATCAAAATTGTTCAGATCTGTTCAATTTTATTGAACGGGAGTGTATGTATATTATTACATACCGTAACACTTAGAATGTTTCGACTGGTTCAATTTTTATAAACGGGAGTGTATTATACAAATCACCCAGTATAGCCGTGCTTGCAAATTTGTTCGTTATGTTGTGTTAGCTGTGTATATATGGCGACGATTCTCATTTCGATTCAAAACAACATAAGAATTATGGAAAACATTAAATATAATTACTTTAATGGACGACAAATATTTCACAAAATTTGGTTAAACAGCTTTTCAAAAAAGCAATTATAAATATATAAGTAATGTTATTGATATACCTACGGAGTTTATCTTCTTATAAAACTGAATGATTGATTTAGAGTTTCTTCTAAATGTGATTGATTGATCGATGTAATCGATATAATTTTTGAATAATAATTATGAATTTGAATCATTTTATGTAGAATAACAGCGTACGCACTAACATGAATACATACGATAATATAATATATATAGTTGATTCATTACCATAAAAATATAGATATATTAAAATTTTTTTATTAAAATTCATTAAATAAATTCTATGAATGTCAAATTTAATTATCGATTTGTATGAATATTATTTAATTTTTTTTTTTATTATATCACTACATAATATACCGTGTGTGTTGGAAAGCTTTTCCAATAGAGAATCATTGTTAAATATTATTTATTACTTGGCTGGCCGTGTGGTTACTGTGTGAAGTTAGTCAGTACACATGTAATCAGAATGGGTTAAATATATTCATTGAATTCTTAACTTTAGTATGTGCATCACAAAATCCCCACTCTTAAATGGCAAACAACCATACGCATACAGTATACCTATACACTATCCAGATGTTTGTATGTATGTGTATTGTATAGGTGTACTGTATAGTTTTATAGTTAATATTTTATTTATTTATTAAACATTGATTCTCTATTAGAAATGCTTTTGAAAACGGTCTGTATATAAAAAAAGTTAACCACCCCATGTCTGCCTGATACGCGTGTACATCTCTCAAAAAGCTCTCTAGCTTTTGAAAAGTATGGAACCGATTTTAATCCTGTTTTTACCAATTTCGGAGGAAGGGTTTTTGTATATAGTTTATGTATAGGCAAATGTACCTAACTGCCCTAGGCAACTGCAAAATTGTCTCCCCCTCCTTTTAAGGTACATTTTTAGCAATGGGCTAGATTTTGTAGCCAATTTTGACACAATCGTCTAAAATGCTAGAAGTTGCCGCGTAGAAACTGCAAATCGAGCACGTGCAGTATTAGATGTATAGTGACAGAAGATACACATATCTGGCCCATCAGTGTCAACATTTCAATTGAACCTGCGGTATGGAATGATACATTTACGTATACACGCATATCTTTGTCTATTTTTATATACTCACGTATAGAAACAGATCAACTGTACCAGTATGTTCTGGTTGCGTAAAGAATATTCGATGCGATTCTCTCACTACACCGATATTCAACTGGAGTTCGTGAAAGAAACTGCAGAAAACTTCTCATACATAGCCGGTTACTTCGTTCTTGTCCATACGCCGACAATTTAGTCAATTAACCGCCCCTTAACCGCCCTTTTTTTTTTAATTAATAATTGGCAAACTGCCGATGTCGGGATTAGAACCCATAACCTCCCAGTTTCCAAGTAGGCATACTGCGCAGACATAACGCCTTAGACCGCTCGGCTACTTGGACTGGTTTTTAAAACCTTAATTGTAATTAATATAATGGTATTTGTAATTAATATATACATGTGATCCAAATTTTGCCATTCAGTATTTAAACTTTTTAATCGAAACAAAAATGACCATTTGATCATGATACTTGATGGAAAAGACGGAAAAAATCAGACCATAAATGTAAATAAATCAAATCTTTTGTCTAAACTTATATCCAAGAATATTAAAATTTATTAATTTGGATTTTTTTAAAGGCTAAATTATTAAATAAAATATGTTTTTATTTCAAAAAAAAATTTTTTTCTTATACCTATAATTAAATTTATTTAATCATATTTACATGGAGCTTAATTTATATATAGTAAGTAATTAAATATAACTAAATTAATTCAATAGTTAATTATAAGTTGAAAATAATTACCGCAATATATATATATTAATAATTAAATTATAATTAATAAAAAATATTAATAATAAAAAAATTATTGAAAATATTATATTATTTAAATTAAAAAAAATTATAATTATGTAATTTAATTATTCGTAATTGATTGAAATAATCTTCAAAGATTTGACCCCTTAAATTTTTATCTTTATCATTTTCAAATTATTCTTTTGCTTTCAACTATATATACTAAACTCAAGCTACTGAGTCTATCGACAATAACAAATGCATACACTGAACACAAAAATGATAGTAGTAAATAACAATTCGAATACAAATGAGCTGAGACCTAATTCAGATTTAATGGTCCCAGTTGTCAAAAGAACCTATCAAATTGCATCATGTGCTATGATCACGCGATTTCGTTTGTTGATATGGATGGACTGTGTAGCTTCAGTATACTATAGCTAAATTATTTTTAAATATAAAACTTAAATGCTTATGTTATACTTAAATGCTTAATATTTGTGGTTTAGACTCTGCTAAGTCAGTTTGAACATATTATCTACTAAAATATTTAGGGGTGGTGTTTACCACAAAGTTTAAATCTTTTATCCATAGAGATAATATATATAGAGTAGGCAAGTTATTGGCGTGTGTGTAAGTGGAAGCGTCCTGTCAATAAAAAGAGAAAGAGAATCGCGTAGGTTGAGCTTTTTCTTTTTAATGACTAATATATAAAATAGAGATAATATAAAATAGAGAGAGAGAGATGTATATATTATCTCTATGCTATATATCAGAGGTGGGCGCAGACAGCTCGTCTGAGCCTTACGGGCTCTCCATAAGCTGGGTGAGAGTAAGTAAAGAAGGTATGTTTTGAAGCAAGACGGAACGATGTTTCAATACAGGTTGCCCTACCGATTATTGCTCAATAATTTATTCAATCAATTTAGAAATAGTTTTATAAAATATTTATTGTTTAAATAATATCTTTTACAGTATGGAATAATTTCCACTACTACAAATAGTACTTTTCACTTTTTCAATTCAAAGTAGACTAACTCGAAGAACTCAAATTCCCACTTTATGTATAATTTAACTTAATTCATCAAATTTCCATGACACTATACTGAGCATACTCCATACGAAGAAAAAATAATTCAATCAGGTAAATAATTCTTTATTAGTTCTCGGATATGAATAGTAAAATATTTAGACAAATTATTTGGAATTTCCAAAACTATAATTCTATTTAAATTATCCTTTGCAAAAATTTCCCTCTTTTATTACAATGGTCCAGCGGTAAACTTAAAGGTTCAAAAGATTTATATATATTTTTTATATATTTTTATTTTATTCATACACAAATATGATATATACTAAAAAGGTACATTTTATGACCCAAATTACCAGCCCAAAATTCCAGAGTATGTATTGAATGATTGTATGTATTATTTACTTTGTATAATAGTGACCATAAAAAAGATTTGGTATTATTATATTTTTTTCAGAAAATGTTTTAATTAAAAAAAGAAAATATTAATAATTGGTAGGTTACCCTGTATTAACTCTATCTCTCTTCCCTACCTCTCACTCAGAGCTTGGCGGAGTCAACTCCTGCCCACCTCTGCTATATATTAGTCATTAAAAAGAGATAGCTCAACTTACGCGATTCTCTTTCTATCTGAGGGACAACTTTTAGCTCGGCTTGCCTACTCTAAATATATTATCTCTATGCTTTTATCACCACCGGTCATCTTAGTCGTACCTACAACCTTAAGTTTTTTTTTTTACTTAATTCAATTTAAAATTTCTTAAATCTATTCACATAAGAATAAAATTTTAAATATATTAATAATTAATTTTACGAAAAAATCATTCTCACGCATAAATTGTTTCATCATGCATGAAATTATTAGATTTATTTTATGCAACATATAAATTCATTAATTATAAAATTATGACAAGAAAAAGGTGTTAAAATGTATTCATTGTGAATGGTATTTGTTGGTCCAAGCAAAGAAGGGAAAATAAAAGGAAAAGATTTCCACATATCCAATCAAAACAGGAACAATATCAGAATACATATAAAAATTATAGTCTCTGGGCAGTTAAACAAGTCGCCAAAAAGTTTTTAATAAAAATTCGAGTTTATAATAAATAACTCGTAATGTTAGATTATCAAATGATAATTAATGAGAACTCTAGGTTTTTTAATTAAAGTTCGAATACCTAGATCAGTTTTTGTATTATAAATACGTATTTCGACTACAAAGTAGTCATCATCGGTATAAATTAGCTAGTCGTAATTTACTTTTTGAAAATTAGAAATAGATAGAAAATCGAGAGCAATAGACAAAAATAAAAATAAATAAACAAAATAAACAAAATAAATTAAAATATAATAAATTTTATTGAAATTACTCTTGTTAAAATTGCTTTCATTCGATTTACTCTTGTTAACATCACTCTTATTAAAATTAACATCACTCTTATTAATTTATCCTTTCTCAGGATATGTTATTCGTTGCTAATTTGGTGACAGTTTCACGGCTCTTATTGTATTAAATTTTCGAAAAACATGCATTAATTAAAAATTGTAGAGCATTATATTTCCTACAAAACTGCCAAAATATTTTTCGATTCGTCAATTACTTTGCCTTAATAGACCTTATTTAATTGTCAAAGATTTCCATATAAAATATTTCTAAATAAAATCTCATATTATATAATAATTTTATTACATAGTCGCGGGTAGTATACACTATTTATTCTATTTTTTAACCCGACTTCAAAAAGGAGGATGGTTCTCAATTCGTCTGAATTTTTTTTTTTTTTAATGTGTGTCACCTCAGAACTCCGTCATTTATTAACCGATTATGATTTTTTTTGTTTTAAAGCGTTTGGTTTCCCATTGGTCCCATTGGCACCAAATCGCATTCTGATGAGGGGATCCCCGGGAAATCGAGGAAAATCCTCATTTTATATGTGATAACCGATTTCTGCGAAAATTTTTTTTTTTTTTGAAAGGGTATACTCATTCATAATGGGGAAATAAGAAAAATTTTTTTTAAATCGACTTCAAAAAAATTTTTTACAAAAAAAAAAAGACCCCAAAAAAAAAATTTTTACAAAAAAAAAAACAAAATGCTTGTAAAAAAAACTGAAAATCTGTTGTGAAAAAATGCACTAAAAATTAAAAAAAAATGCACTAAAAGTTAGTAGGTCGTTTAGTTGGTCTACCCATATTTAGACAAATAAAATAAGTTATAGAACTTCAAACTCACTAAAAAGCGAGAAATAAAACCTATTTTGACAAAATGGAAACCCGACTTCAAAAATCAAATATTCTATAACAAAAAATGCACTAAAAAGTAAAAAAAATAATTGCATATTCTTGTGCCAATTTTAGTTCACCTAAGCAAAAATTTTTAAATATATATGTACAATTATTGTTATTTTTGGAGGCGGTGTCCAAAATTTATGTGAATTTCTCTATGCTGACACCGACTCCAAAAATAATAATAATTGTACATATGTATTTAAAAATTTTTGCTTGGGTAAACTAAAATTGGCACAAGAATATGCAATTATTTTTTTACTTTTTAGTGCATTTTTTGCTATAGAATATTTGATTTTTGAAGTTGGGTTTCCATTTTGTCAAAATAGGTTTTATTTAATTGTAAATATAAAAAAAAAGAATCCATCCTAATTTAAAATCAAGGTAAACTTCTCCTCCACAATCAATTATCAAATTGAAATGTAAAAGAGTCTACTTACTGCAGAACAGAGATAAAATAGTCTAGCTACACATATTTGAATACAAATTAATCAAATATATAGTATGTTCAATCAAAATTTGAATAAACCATTATCAGACACAATAGTCGTGTTCAGAGCAACTAAGTCCCTAATAATCTAAGTAAGTTACTAAGTACAAAGTGTTGCAAAAGTACCTGCACGATTTTAAATAAATAAAAAAGTATATGAAAAGTTAAGTAAATATATATTTTGAAACTCATAATACAAATTGTGTTGTTTCTTGTAGTTTTTTTCCAACTATTTACGAAAAATGATGTCCCCTTTCGCAATGACAAATGTAAGCTCTTTTTATTTTTTTTAAATTTTTATCTTTTCCAATGAAAATAATCTGAAGAAACTTTACCCGATTTTAATGAGGGGATTTTAATTTAGGGGGGCCATCTCAAGTTTCTATTTCTCGAAATTAATCGATTCGGGAAATGTGTCCTCAAAAGAGAAATTTTGGCTGTGACAGTATGTGTAGTGGCACCTTCTCGGTGTTTTTCAGCATTTCCATCTATCGATCTCCATTCACCGATGTATGGAGATGCTAAATGGAGTGTGACCAACTTCATCTTGGAAGAAATAGGGCCCGAAACTCCCTATAGTATTTACTTTAATACAAAAAAAGACACTCACTAAATATTAACTCCAAAAAGAATTGTTGAAATTAAAAATCATGAAGGTATTTTTGCGACACTCTGTATATCTAACTTAATTTTTTGTCTAGGGCACTTTACAGATACTAAGCAAACTTAGAAGCCAATTTGCGTAGTAAATGCAGCAGATTGAGGAATTTTCCCCTAAATTTAGTGCATTTAATAAAGCCGAATAGAAAATCTAGATGGTTTATTCTTGAAATTGTTGTGTTTATTGACGACACTCGTTACTTGATGGCATCCATTATTATTTCATATTATTAAATCCACTAAAATAGAGGAAAATATATCCCAATTTGAGATACCTACTGATAAGTTTCTGAAATTAATCAAGAGATCTTTCATAGGTTAAGATCTCTTGATCGAAAGTCGAAACATAATAACTTGAAAGAAAATATTGAAACAATAAAATCTATTATTTTTCACAAAATTACCATTGATTTATCGATTCATTGATTTATCCTAAACGGGATATAATAATAATAATAATGGGGTTTTACCTCCGTTTCTGAGACATCACGGTCTATAACAGAAACCACCCACATTCATTATTTTTCAACCTTTATTAATTTTTTAAACTGTACATTTTTTATGATGTGATTGGAGGACAAGGAATTCATATGCAGACTAAGGAATGGTAGGTTGTGCGGCTGCAGCCGACTTTCATAGGAACTAGGCCGATATTCATCTGGAGTTCGTGAAGGAAAACTGCAGAAAACCTTCACAAGTATAGCCGATTACTTCGTTCTTGTCCATACGCCGACAGTTTAGTCAATTAACCGCCCCATTAATTTTTTTTTTTTTATTGAAAAATTGCCGATGTTGGGATTCGAACTCATAACCTCCCGGTTCCGAGTAGAGCGCTTTAACAAGCGCGGCTACTTGGCCGGTTACTTAAACGGGATATAAGGAGCAATAAAAGCGGTACACTCTGTATATCAACTATCTAAAAAATACTTACAAACAAATAATTAAAATCTGGATCAATAACGTCAGCTAATGTGAATAATAATTGTATGTATATATTATTTATATTATCTATTAAGTGTATATTGATTTGAAATTGATTTCGCATGTGACAATATGCCGCACATACAGCAGTGATCAGGATTGATTGTATTGATTGTATTGACTGCAGTATGACCACCTATCGCTATAGCTTTAATTACATTGTGCAAGTCCTCGATACGACGACACCTTCACAAATTTATTGAACATGATAGTTGTTAATTTTCACTTTTCATACATAAATAATTTATTGAGACCTTTTTTTTTTTATTATGTTATTTTTTAAACAAATTTCATCATCAGATAAGTGCGTACAAAATTAGAATTGACTATGATGCGTAGCCAATATTTCAGTATTTCAGAATGGAGGATAATATATTTAATTTTTAAAAATAAATAAACAATAGGGAATATGCATGAAAATTTTTTTTCACTTGAATTGAAGCATGTTTACTTGACAAATATCCAGGTAAAATTACTTTTTAAATAACTTTAAAAATAAACGAGATATGAATGATTGGAATCCCCGATTAGACAAAGAGGGTGATAGCCCTCTTGATATGTTATGTGACGTCATATTACACTTTTACCATTTAAAATACACGTAAAACTCCGTTTTTAGTATTTTTGCAGGAAAGAGACAGATAATAATCTTTAAAAGCTTATAGCTTGCTTGATATTTGTCGGATTTTAATTTCGTTTTTAACTATTATTAAAGTATTAACAGTATTTTCATATTCTGAAAATAAATGTGAAAAAAAATTTTCATGCATATTCCATATTTCAATTATAAATTAAAATAAAGATTATTAAGATAATCAAACCAGTCCAAGTTGCCGAGCGGTTTAAGGCGTTATGTCTGCGCAGTATGCCTACTTTGAAACTGGGAGATTATGGGTACGAATCCGCACATCGGCAGTTTGTCAATTATTAAGAAAAATAAAACAAGGGGCGGTTAATTGACTAAAATGTCGGCGTGTGGACAAGAACGAAGTAACCGGCTATGATTGAGAAGATTTTCTGCAGTTTCCTTCACGAACTCCAGATGAATATCTATCTATCTATCTAAGATATTCAAAGAGATCTCTACGTTGTTTGAAATTAAATTTCAAATTTGGCTCCAATTCCTAAAAAAATTATTTCTTGCTAGAAAGATATCGAAATATAAATACTATCAGAAATATAAAATACTAGCTTATACCCGCGTACTTCGCTCGCGTTTTTATTGTTATATATCTGGTTCCCGTCAATTTAAGACAAGGCCTCTATGTAATTTTCTACGGCGACTTCCACCACTTCAAATATTTATCGACACCAAATTTCTATTTCAGCTAATATTTTTTTGTAGTGAGACAAAATATATGCAGTTCTTAAGTCTAATCATAAGCTTTTAAACAGAAGGTTTCATCAAAATCGGTCCAGTAGTTTTTGCGTCTGGTTCATGGTTCTTTGGTTCATGGAACCAAAAATAATAATTTTTTTTATCCGATCGCTACCAAACTTCACAGGATCACCCGCTGGGCTAATCTGAAGATTGCCTGAAAATTTCATCAAAATCGGTCCACCCGTTTTGGAGTCCATAGGGAACATATATAAACACATCGATATATATATATATATAGAGAGAGAGAGAGAGAGAGATTATTTTGACAACAATGTTTTGATATGAAAAATCTTACACATCCTGGCTGGGGATTGAACCCAAGATCTCTCAAATTCCATACCAGTGCTCTAACAACTGAGCCATACAGATGCTATGCTATATATTTTACTATTTTGGTAAATCTACCCATCCATATGACCTCAAAAGAGTAGGTTTCAAAAAAATATTAAAATCGAGCTAAAGTTTTGCTAAAATATTAAAAAAATTGATTTTGGAATTGGATAGCATTTAAATATTACAAAATATTTGGACAGGGAATTTTTTCAGAGAATACCTATTAAATTTCTTTTAATCGGAAATTGAGTAGGGTTTTAAGCATTTTTTTAACGTCTCTCAATATACCATGCTATTTTTTTATTTAGAATGACCTTTAAAGTGTTGGAAGCTGTATAAACTCGAGTGCTGTTTATATAAGTGAACATTTTAAGTCTGCAACATGCCTGAAGCCACGACGATCCGTACAACTTTATCTATACTTAAATCAAAACGGTAGACAGGTTCAATGCTATTTGTATATGGAACATAGTTTCAAAATAATTCTAAATATAATTAAATACTGATAGGAAAAAATTAACTCGTCAAACAGGAATCGAACCTCGGGCCTCTGGATATCTAGTCCAGCGTGCTTACCGCTACACCAAAGACGATTGTGACGTAACAGTCAACCTTTTCATATCATTCTTATTTTTATTAATTCTAAATATGGTTAATATAATGCCTGTTTGTTGGTATACGTCTCTTTGTAAGTTAAAACGGCTAAAACGAATTTGATGCGGTTTTTACCGGATGGTAGAGAATTTAACAAGTAACTAAATAGACTATAAAACTTTGTTCCATACATCCGTGTCCGCGTAGCAACTGTGTCCAAAGCAATCTTTAAATGCAAAAAATTTTTATATCAAACAGACAAACCAGTAGCGTAGCTTCACCTTGCGGGGCCCAAGTGGAAACTTTTTTTTGGGACCCACATTTTATATAACTAAAAAAAAATCTCAATATACAGACCGTTTTCAAAATCATTTCTAATAGAGAATCAATGTTTAATAAATAAATAAAATATTAATTATAAAACTATACAATACACATACAAACAAATATCTGGATAGTCTATAGGTATACTGCATGCGTATGGTTGTTTGTTGTCATTTAAGAGTGGGGATTTGTGATGCACATACTAAAGTTAAGAATTCAATAAACATATTTAACCCACTCTCATTACATGTGTACTGACTGACTTCACACAGTAACCACACGGACAGCCATTAATAAATAATATTTAATATTGATTCTCTATTGGAAAAGCTTTCCAACACACACGGTATACAACAATATATTATCATTGACAGGAACAATATATAGAATTTCGAGAAAATTTATTACAATTATTATTACAAACATATTCACAACACAGCAGAGGTGAAATCAATAGAAATTTATTTTTCATTTATTCAAAATGATGATCGCGGAAAATAATCTTGGAAATGTCATACGACGGACTTTTGCTTCAGCAAACATTTTAATGACTGCATCAAGATCATGTCTTAAAGCATTAGCAGTTTTTGTATTATATGGACATTTGCCTATACTTCCTAGGTAATTTTTAATTACAGTAGAACCTCGATAACTTAAAGACCAAGGGAATACTTTGAGTTATCGAGTTTTTAACTTACTAAGGGTTTGAGTTAAAGAGGTTTTAATGGTTCATAATTTTACTTATTGAGGTTTTTTGTAGAAGCCATTTGTTCGTCTGCTTTTATAAGCTATTTTTTTAAATTTCTGCGGTCATCCATGCTTTTTTATTGGCTTCAAAGGTGAAATACACAAATTATTCGTTTAAGGCTTCGTATTTTTTTAAGTAAAAGAGGTTTTGGGTTCCGAGGGGAAGGGAATTAAAAAAATTGTTAATTTATAAAAGTTTTTATGTTATCGAGGTTCTACTGTATTTGTAAACTTCGAAAATGAACGTTCATCTGAAGCAACAGTGACGGGAATTGTTAAAAAAACATTAGGGCAGTCCAAACAACCGGAAAACTAGTTGACTAAATGTGCGAGGTGTTTCTCAGAATAAAGTTTTTTTATACGACTTTCAAGACGTACAATCAACAATTGTTAATAAAATTTGTCACTAAATCGTTATCTGATATCGCTAGTTGCTGCTTCAATAGTTGACCCGAAAATGTAGGAGCTCCTTAGGTGGCCCTGGTAATTGTTACCTGTAACCCCCCGGTAGCAACGCCATCAAGTCAAACAACTTTTGTTTGAACACTTTTTCATACACCCAATATATTTTTAGCTTAAATACGACCAAAGCCACACGGGAGCGGCATAATATAAAATAAAACTAAAACTAAAATTTAATATATATCTTACCTGATAAACAACACAATTGTAAAATAAAAACAAATATGGTTAAACAATAGCTAGAAAAAAATTTGCCAATAATTTCCATTTCACAAACACAACATTAAATAATCATCAAATAAAAAACACTTAAAAACACTACTAAATCGTTCAATATTGTCCAACACTATCATAATAATAATCACTTCCAAAATTTTACATCTAAAATCCAAACAAACAAAATTTAATTATTTTCGATAAAAAAAAACTCATATCGGATATAACAGAATATTATATAATTGATAATCCAAAAAGTGTTGTCATATGGGAAAATTGTTTTTTTTCTTTCTCTCCTAACGGATTATAAATAAATTTTTCAAGGTAATACCCTAAGGCATTCCGTATAAATACTATATTTGATTCCTGAATTTTTTCAGTACCTAACTATTTAATTTCAATTGTTAGTAATATCTTGAATCATCCTTTTTATAAAGAAGAGAAAGTTCTTTTTCAATGAAACAAATGATTACAACAACAAATCAAGAGCCTTCAAAAACCTCTTCCTTGCCAAGAAATGTTTAGATTTATCCTTGGCATACATATATGTAAGACTTATTGCATAATTCCACAAAATTAGATTACCAATTACAAAATCTTCCAAAAATTTCAACAGCAAATATCGATAAAAATTTACCACAAACTATCAATTTATTTATTCCACTTTCCAAAAAAAATAATTAAACACCCGACAAAAAAAAATTTTGTTTAAAACACCCGAAGAATTGTTCTTTATGTTATTAAATAGACGAAGAATTTTTTTTTTTAAATAATATAGAAAAGATATTTGATTTCATTGAACAGCAACACGTTGTGAATATTTCACGACAATGACTTCATAGAAATAAACCAACTCCACTTTAAGAGAAAGTGGATGGATTGCAAACAAGATATGTACCGTTTGGTTTTAATGTTTAGTGCAATGCCCCCCACTTATAAGAAAAGAATTCATAATTTATACATATAGGTATAATCCCACTTCTTTTTTTATTAATATCAATCTTTTTTACCAAGCACCTGTATAATGTTGAATATACTTAATAATCTAGTATGAAATGGCAACGACTTCGCGAAATTAGGACCTAACACTAATGGGAACCCTCTACCACTAATGGGAAAACAGATACCTAAGCAAAGAAGGGAGTCGGAATAGCCTTCATTGGCTCAGAGCCTATTTTAAGAATAGGGAATATGCATGAAAATTTTTTTTCACATTTATTTTCAGAATATGAAAATACTGTTAATACTGTAATAATATTTAAAAACGAAATTACAATCCGACAAATATCAAGGAAGCTATAAGCTTTTAAAGATTATTATCTGTCTCTTTCTTGCAAAAATACTAAAAACGGAGTTTTACGTGTATTTTAAATGGTGAAAGTGTAATATGACGTCACATAACATATCAAGAGAGCTATCACCCTCTTTGTCTAATCGGGAATTTCAATCATTCATATCTCGCTTATTTTTAAAATTATTTAAAAAGTAATTTTACCTTGATATTTGTCAAGTAAACATGCTTCAATTCAAGTGAAAAAATGTAAGCAGGAGAACGAGTAGTCAAATGCTAAACACCGTGATCACTGGGAAAAAGTACCGCGGCAGGAGCTCGAGAAGGTACTGCTTCAGAGTGCAACCAAGCGGAGGGTTACTGGATTCATTATTGGGCATTACCTCCTGCGGAAGAATCTGCACACAATGGGACTCCATAACGGGTCCATTGTGTGCAAGTTGTGTGGCGAGGAGAAAGAAACTTCGTGCCACATCATCTTTGATTACGAACCTCTAGATTACAGCAGGTACAGGATATTCGGTGCATCTCACCCCGCTATATATGAACCTTTGGAAGGACCTGATAAGCATGCTCCCGGCTATTGCCAACATATGGGAGAAGCGAATCTCATCGGACTGAAGTAGAAGGGGGAGCATAATGGACCATAAGGACGAAGTGCAATACTTTTTAGACCCCAAGATGTATCTATCTATCTATCTATCTAATGGGAACTCTAGCAGTTGCAGATATGCTCTCTGGTGGGTAAATTATAAACTATAGTAGGTCGCTAGTAGGTCGATGTTTCCTACCCCTACCCTCTGGTGAACAACTTAGCAACTACAACTAGTAGGTTGAAATATTAAGCTCCGCTCCATGCCAGAAATCCCAATATTGTTGGACACAATGAATGAATGAGAGGTGTATTATGACCTGAAATATGTATTGTGTTACCGCCTATCAGATGCATGCCGAGAGAATTTTCTGCTAGAGCATTCCTTCCAGACTTTTCTTTTTATTAAATGGATCTATTAATTGTATGTTTCCTATGGATACCTGATAGGTAACCAGGCATCTGTTTATCTTGAGTATCAGAGACATGCAGGCGGTCAAGGAAAAGTTCTAGAGTTTCTTCCCGTTCCTTGCAAAACATTGCAAGGTAGCTACCAACAGTTTTGCTCCTTGCAAAACGTTGGCAGGTACCCACGGTTTCTAATCGCAGCTTTCGAAAATGTTCCTTGAGCTTATATTGCTGCCTTAGGAACCCGTTGGTAACCGTAGACTATTTTCATTTAGACAAACGCACACTTTGCTTCTTTTCCGGTTAAAAGTTCTGGTTTGCTTCAGTCCCGAAGAGGATCTTCAGAGCCCTATTCGATAGATGAGATCTCCAAGTACACCGAAGGACTGAAGAGAGAGGTGTACGCTGTAGTGTACACTTGATACCTTCCGTGGACATGTTTTCATTACTTCTGTCATACATAAAACTGGCCAATCTTTGTACCTTGTCAAGGATTTTTCTGGCCAACTAATGTAGTCTTCGGAAATATCATTAGTGTTTATTGATGTACCAGAAGAATTGTATAGGTAGATTTTTAAAAATCAATGTAGGTACTTATAGTCAACGGCTAAATTGACATTATTTTTTCAAAATTTCTTAGTTGATTTGGGCCGAATGCATTCGTTGTCGAAAAAATGTTTTGAAAAATAATTATCAATACTTTTATGACGAACAACTTTTATTTGAGACATTTTTTCGAAAACCAAATGGATTTGTCATTAAGTCGACCAGATCGGTTTCCAGATTTATCAGAAATATCATAAATCATGTTCTAGATTTCATTTGAGCCCAAAATTCGCATTCATACATCAAATTTATTATACGATTGATTTTTTATTGTTTCGATAATCAAGTACGATTTTATACTGGACTATGAAGTGTTAATATATATTGTTCTTCATTACAAACAACTTTACCAAGCATAAATTTGCACATTCAGCAATTTTTTGATAGTTATTTACTTAAAGGTCTACCAAGAACGTAAATATTTTGTTTGTTATACAAATTTATTTCATTCAGTTTTTATGTAACAAAACAAAACAACGGAATCTTATGAGAAACAAGTAATGTAAACAACTAACTGAGCTAATTGTTTGAACACCCAGTATATACTAAGTTGTATACCAGTGATTGAATTGTTAATAATTCTGCTTATTTGATTTGTTAACAATTCGCTTTCCGAGGAACATTTAATCACAAATTATGAGAAAACTATTGAGTTTATGCAAAAAATTTTTCAAACAAAAGTTCTTTATTTTAAAGAGAAGAAGATTTTTTGTCAATTAATTTTTTTTCTATCTCTTACGGTTTCAAAGGTATAAATTTTCCCCTCTGGTGGGGGGAAACACGTTCTGATTTTGCCCATTAACGAACTTGACCTTACTTTTTTGCTCTAGAATACACAAAAAAAATTTTCAGCTCGTAATATCTTTTCGTTTTTGAGTTATCGACTCAAAAATGGACTAATTAGGTCATTTTATGAACACCTATAACAAAAATTTTTTCCTACGATCAATATTTTCAAGCGTTACAAAGTCGGATCTAAACTTAATATACCTTGTATATTTACAAATATACTGGGTACAAAAATAATAAAGAATTATCTTTGAAAATAATTACAAATAATTTGTATTCTTTTTATAAAACGTGCAAAACATTTATTAAGGATGTTCCAGCATGAAACCACTTTTCGACAGATTTTGCTCAATTTTTATCACAGGCTAAAAATAACGTTTTCTAATAAATCCCGAAGTTTCAGAATTTTTAACCGTTTAGAACGCGAGATAATTAATAGCAAAGTAATCATTCTCTCTCACTCTCTCTTATTAGAAGTATGTAAAACTTCATGTCCGCCCAACTATTTTCTGTTGTATTAACGAAAATATAAACAAACAAATATTTACAAACACAAATTATAATGTTGGGCAACGCGTGCTTTTTAAAATATAATTTCCGGATTAATTGGGATTTATGATCTAACCCGATCCGGATAATCAAATATGCGGATAGTTGAATAAAACAGAAAAAAATGCCAATTCATTAAGAGTAAAAAATATAAATTTGTGTAAACTGATGAAGAATGAAGACAATCTGTCGATTTTCACAGCTAAAATATGTGCTTTATCACAAAGAATCAGCCAGGAAAGATGGTTTCCTAATGCTCACTACTGCGAAAACCACTTGTATACGGCGTTATTCTTTCTACTATAATTCTATTAAATATTTTTTATTCTAGAAACTTTCAGTACATCGAAAACACACCCCACTTGTCATTATTTTTAAATTTATATTTCATTATGGATCTCCCGCCTCTCAAACGATTTTGCGGCGACTCCAGTTTTTAAGTTTCGTGTAGAAAATAATTTTTTTCAGAATAAAACTTTTACTGTAGTTGTAACACAAAACTTGATCATCCAAGTAGCCGAGTTATGGTTCGAATCCCGGCATCGGCAGTTTGTCAATTATTAAGAAAAAAAAAAGGCGGTTAATTTACTAAACGGTCGGCGTATGGACAAGAACGAAGTAACCGGATATGCTTGTGAAGGTTTTCTGCAGTTTCCTTCACGAACTCCAGATGAATATCGGCATAGTTCCTTTCAGAGTCGACTGCAGCAGCACAACCTACAAATTCCTAGTCTACACATAAAATTCTTTCCACTCCACTCACAGCCTCACATCCTTAAGCATCACAATGGACCTTATAGTCGAAGCGTAGCCCGACCAGGGTAGCCGCTACAATCTATGTATCTAACACAAAACTTTGAACACGTCACACGTCAGAAGACTCATTTCTAAAATCGGTAGCTAGAATTTGATTGAAATTTCAAAAAATGAAAGAAAAAAAATATTATTTCTTAATTTTATTCTTCTCTTAAATTAATTTTTTGTACATAAAAACATATAATATAAAAAAAATTGGTCTATTTTCGAGGTCTACCCGCACCTTTTTTACCCCCACTGGACGACTGTTTATCTTTTCCTTTATTATTCAGTAACGGATGAACTTCTACAACAGAAAACAAAACGAAAACAATTTTTAGCCAAACATATTTCATAAATTTTAAGCAAAAATAAAGTACAAACCATCACTGTTACTCTGTAATGCAATATCATAAGATTTATACTTTCGTTTCTTCTGCGTACCATTACCAGGAGTTACAGGTTGTACAACATCCGTAACATTTGTTGCATTCCAACCCTCTTCAGGATCTTCAACCTAAGATAAATTGTAAAAAAAAAAGAAGTATTTTTTAACCATTCAATACGATGTAAAGTTACAAAATACCTCGGGGGCAATAGGTAGAAAATGTAATGCTGTGGTATTTTCACAATCTTCATCGGAACTACAAAATGCAGCGACTGGATCAATATGTGTAACATCAACTTCAAAATCTTCATCTTGTGTTGCTTCATTACCACTTGTGACCGATTTATCTTCATCTTCTAAATCAAATTCACTTTCACGTTCTTCATACTCAACATTTTCATCTAACTCTTTAAAATCTGGTGCAAATGCAGACCAATTTTCTACTTGATTTTGTGCCCAAACACTAACAACACCTTTAAAACGAATAAATTTGTAAGCAAAAATGTATTGTAAAAAATTGGGGCAGTCAGGCGGTGATATGTGTTTGTTGCGCTGGCTTGATTAATTCTGCTGTTTTATTTATTTACCTGAAGATATGCTAGCGATAATCGGGCGAACAGGATGCCATACAACATCTAAAAGTAATTCTCCCTTAGTACCATGTAAAATTTTCACTAAACTACCAATTGATTTTTCCCAAACATACAAAGCATGTTGTCGAGCTGATCCAGCACAAATATATTCACCATCACCGGAGAAACAACATTTTTTCCACATTGTTCTAAATAACAATAAAATAAATTTACTCAACTTTACCAGATTTGTCGCATAAATAAGACATACATACTTGTTAACTAAATCTTGTAATTTTTGTATTGGTTCCGGTTCACCATCTTTCCCACAAGCTAAAACTTCTTTACTATCGTACACTCGTATTACACGATCAGCTGTATTTACAAGGAAAAACCTAAAAAAAACGACGTCAAAGGATTAATTTACGTAAAATACGGAATTATTATTGAAAACAGGGAGGCAATCGAAAATGCAAAAATTAAAAAGTTACATCAAATTAAGAAACATTTAAGTTCTGGATGTATTTTACTTCAAAATCTCAAAATTCCTTGAACTCCCTAAAAAAAAAAACTTACTCTCCACGTCTAGCAAATTCAATACTTTTAACAGCAGTGGCACTTGATGTTCCTAACGTAATACGAAAACTTGCTTTCACGTTTAATGTTTTCGAATCAAATACAAGCACTCGACCTTTTGCATTTCCCGTAAATATATAATCACCTCTTCTATCAAATGATGCTACAATATTTAAATCACCCTGTAAATAACGATAATTTTATAAAAATTTTAACACAAATTCAACTATTTTATAAGACTTACATCATCATCAAGGGGTATAATTTGATGTGATCCGTCTAAATCGACAAGAACTGCTGCATGTCTCATTGGACATACCAACAAACGTTTTAAACTTCGTGGTTCCCATTGTACTTTTAATACTGGACATGGAAAACGATACTTTTGTTCACATTCACTTGTAATAACATCCCAAATACAAACTGTATTATCCGTAGAGGCAGAGGCTAACTAAAATTCATAGAAAATTTACATAACCTTCCTAAAATCAAATTTGAATCATTATTTGTGCTTACTTTATGTCCAGTTCTGGACCAACTTAAGCTACAAACTGGATGAACATGAGCAGAAATGATTTTTGCAATTCCACGAGTTAAAAAATCCCAAACAACTATACGACCATCGTTACAACCAACGGCAAGTAAGGTTCCTCTTTTATTGAAAGCACAAGTAACTGCTAATGAAACACAATCCAAAGCACCATCAAATTCCTAAAACATTTAGAAATAAATTAAAACATCTACGATTCAACTAAACACATTTCTTTACATACCTCCGGATAATTCTGTCCGAAAGATTCTAGAAAAGAATAAATAATAAAATTAGTAATACAAATAAATTATAAAATCATATAAAAATATGAACTACACAAACCTAATAATTCAAGATTCATAGTTTCCGATTATTAAAAGGAAAACTAATTCGAAATAAAATTCAAATATGACATTTACAGAAAAATGTAAACATGATTTTTGAGTTTCCAAACTTTGTCAATAGGCGGACATTGAAGGATACTCTAGTCAGGGAGTAGAAACTCGACAATTCAGCCATTTTGTGACACAATTGGCGGGATTTCTTATTTGTTAGTATATTGATAATTTGATAATATTTTTTTGTGGTTTATTTTATGGTTCAGTAATTTTATGACAGTTTTTGAAAATCAAAATATTTGATATTTATATTACAAACCAACGAATTATTTTTATCTGTACCAACATCGTAAGATAAGTGATAATGGGCAAAACTCGTAAGCTGAAGGGTATGTCACGGTGGTTGGGGCAGGACACATTAACCTAAACTGTCTCTAGTTTATAATTTACCAGAGATCATATCTAAGTGATAGAGTTCGCAATACACCGAGTACCAAAATTAACCTAAATAAATAGATATATATATTTACGACTACCATGGAAACGAAACAAAAGAGCTAATGGTAGACAGGTCGCTACTCTTATTAACAAATCCACTCTTTTGAAAATAAGACGGCAATACCAAAATAAGGTTTTGAGAACTAGTTTCGGTATGGTCAAACAGTTTGGGCTTGTATTATCAACACTTTCTTTTGATTAAAACAAAGATACGACAAGTGAAATATAACAACTAACTGATTTAATTGCTTAAATACCTTGTATATACTGAGATCATTATCAGATATAATATATATTTAGTGGTTCTAACCATGAACCACTTAAGAAACAGTAAATTCATACCTAATTACCTTAAAAGATGTAGTATTATAAGGTTAAAAGTATAATTCAAACGTAGTATTTTGAAAAATAATTTATTAAAATAAAACTTATTCAATAGAATATACAAACATTTAACATTCATTAAATTTTCTACAATAATTATAAGGAAAATGGAAAACAGATTTAAAGAATGAAAAACTCAAGATACATATTTATATATTTAAGTATATAGGTAAGTAATAATATTAATTAAGCTTAAAACAATTTCAAAGGATTAGAATATAATTCTTGTGGACAATCATTTTCCACTGGTAAGGGAACATGAATACGTGCTTGTTGCATATTATCCCAATTACCAGGAAAACGATCACCATTTGACATATTACACTGCATTGATAGAGGTGATTCATTATAATACGAATCCAACAAGATAGCACGTATTTTTGTCCATTCAATCGAATTGTAATTATCTGATATACCAAGATTTGTACTGGTCGGTTGATTTTCATATCTGTAAAAAAATTTTATATTTTTATTTCTGGAAGAAATTGTTTGTCCAGGTAAACGACTTTTCATTTCTTAGGCATTTCTAACAATACTTCAAGGAGTATACAAACTAATCGTGAGTAGATTAGATTAGATTAAATCCAGGGATTCAAAAAGTACTGCACTTCGACCTTATGGTCCATTGTGCTCCCCTTTCTACTTCAGTCTGACGAGATTCGCTTCTCCCATATCTTGGCAATAGCCAGGAGCTTGCTGAAGGTTCAAATATTCGGGGTGAGATGCACCGAATATCTTGTTTCTGCTGTAACTTACAGGATCGCAGTTAAATCGTGAGTAAGTTTGGTGTATCATAGATGAGATTTAGGCTAACGTAGTGCCCTATTAATCAGATCCAATCTCAGCTTCTAGTTTGTAAACTAGTAAATTTATGGTAAATGGTAAAATGGTTGTATCGTCATCTTTATGATATGGCTTGGGACCACTCAAAACAGTAAATGGAGCAAATAAACTTTCAAATTGGCCGGATATATTACAAATGTTCGATAAAGAAGATATTGATCACCATAGACTCTTGGCCCATAACCTAAATATAAAACGTTTAGGTTAATAGTAATGAAAAAATGAATATCACTCACTCTCTCATATAAGCGAAATATTTCTGTAAATATTGATCACTTATTGAACTTTTACAAACTTCTAAAGTTGTTGCTGGATAATAATGGATATAGTTCACACACATTTCATCAGTTATGGCAAATCCACCTAATGTAATGTTTGAACGTAACATTGTGTTATATCCACATGTTGTAATCAATGCATCTCCCTGCAAAAATCATTCACTTAACAATCGTACAATCTCTATTAATAATTAATTGTTAATTTTATTTACTGGCAAGACTCGAACAGGATTTTTTAATCTTCGAATTTCTTGAAAGTGTTGACTAAAGTGGTTATCTCGATTTAAGTCAGGTAATTCAATACCGTTTCGTATATGTTTCGTAAAAATTTGTACACCTGTTAGATGCGAATGAAGTTGCGATCCGATTACTAAAATTCCTTCTTTTGGTAAACCCTGAAAAAAATATCAAAAATTTCATCAAATGTACACTCCCGTTCATAAAAATTGAAGCAGTTGAAACATTCTAAGTATTACTGTATGTATATTATTATACGTATATTTAGTGTTATATACGCTTAGAATATGACTTACTGGTTCAATTTTGATAAATGGGACACAGTGTACACTACCGTTCAAAAAAATGAACAGACCTGAAATGTTAATTTTCTTACATTTCATAAAACTCCACACTTTTGTAACTCTCTGTATAATGTATAATTTTATTTATTTATAAACAAAGATAAGTAGTATATTTTTTAAGTGTGTAAAAAAGAAATGGAAGTATAAACTGAATTTATATTTTTTATTTGTATATACGGTGTCAGTGACAGAGTGAGAATTTAAAGAATATATGTAATGTTAATACACATGTTAAGTGTTATATCTTACTCTTACGTGTAAAAATTAAATAAAATGTTGTATCTGCTACTACAAGAATAATCAAAATTGTGAGAGACTGATTCGGTTCAAGTCTGTTCATTTTTTTTGAACGGGAGTGTACATATTTGTATTGACAGATCGCACTTATACAAAAAGTCAAATTTTATTCGGAATAGACTTACTCTATAGATACATATTACATTGGCGCCTATTAGATGTGTTATTAGGGCACAACAAAAATTTAGCATACATTAAAATACTTACAACTTCTGTGCATTCAGAAATGCAGTGTCCTGAAAGATAAAATTTTTCTTGCTGCGGTGGTATAGCCATTTTATCAATGTACTCTAGTCCCAATTCTATAATACCAGCATCATATTTTCGTAAATGAGGTGAAATTGTCAATCGTAATCCTGAACTATCAATCCAATCTATTAAGTCAAACATAAAATTAGGTTATGTTGAACATATGTTGTTTTCAATCAACAACATGCAATCTTGTGGTATCTTCTTGGAATATACACCCAAGGTGTAGTCTAACTTAACAAATTGTATCATTAACTATTCTGGCAAGATTAATCGAACCACAAGATTGATACGAATTTGTAAATTTTTTACCTGCTTTCAATTTTGGATTATCATAATGCATTTCCACCATAACATATAAATTATAGTCTGGGCCGCCAAAAGGTAAACCCACATCCTAAATTAATATCAAAATCACACTCGAATTGAACCAATAATTAAAATAGGTCTAAAAGTGGTATTAGGGAAGTAGTCATGTATCGAAAATTTGTACCGAGATCTTAATACCACCTTTAATCTATGCCACAGCCGATGATACAGATCTTGAAACTGCATACAGATTTAAGATTAAAAAATGACCCGCTTATTTGTACGCTAAGTCTCTAGATCTGTATGTACGACCTAAAATAATGCCTAACCTTCGGATAAATAAACGGCAGTGCACCCATAGCCCATGCTGCTAAAACTTTCTTACAAACTTGTGTATCCTTTGGACGTTTATCACTAAAACAAGGACCATTGTAATCGGATATCACTTGGTCTGGTTTTGCAACACATCTAAAAACTTCCATATGATGGACAAGACCTTCATTTCCTTTTGTGATAACGGCTTCAAACTAAAATAACATAAAACATTCCTATACTGACTAACCGAGGAGTTTTTGTATAAAATTTGATCTTTACCCGAGAAACATGGTACTTGTTCGAACGTATTTTATCTGGAAGTTTAAATATTTTACACCAATATGTAGTATCGTCGGCCGGAACATGAACATTGTCAGCTAATAAATCAATATGCCATGAATTTGGTTCCAAATCCGCATCGACGTTAAGATTTTTTAATAATTGCGATCGTACCATTCCATTTTCTGCACCAGAACTTTTGAGAACATTTAAACCATCGATATCATACAATTTATTTGTTCCGGCTACCCAAACCAAATGAACTGTACCATCCTTAACAAGGATATCAAAGTTAGAGATAATTTCTTTAGTGGGAAATTAGTTGAGACAAAAGGAATATTCTAGAACATATATTATATCTTAGAATACTGTCAACTGCCGCGATCCCCGAAATTTGTTTATGACTCAGTTTTGCTACTTAGAATCGCATACTGTCAGATACTCCAGCTAAGGCGATGCGAAATCAATCGATTTCCTCCAATTGTTCTGCCCGTAAACACTTCACCCACTCAGATTTTGGCTAAGAGTAAAAGACACAAGACTGTCTAGAGGTTGGTTTATGCCAAATCTATTTCTTTAACGAACAACTTTTATTCGAATCCTTTTTTCGTATATGAAAAGGATTGTCCAAAATACGATAAAAAAAAGCTAGCCTGAAAGTATTAGCGGACAAAAATGCTATATATACAAACTCTGTGCCCTGAGCGAAGTCTTATAGTACTTCACTAGCAAACTCTGAACGGTTTTTAGGACTCTTTTCTTACTGTTTTTCTCCCCGATAGTACAACAGAAGAAGATTTAACCGTCTAGATGAGAATATATTGCCGGCTTTACGATTAATGTTGGAAGTCATTAGGTAATAGGTATATAAAAATTCGTAACAGACACAAATACGGGTCATCCTATTTTTAATTTGTGATTAAAATTACCTCTATCTTAAAATCATTTTTATCGCATGTAGAAAATTTCCTCCTAAACGAAAACTTCACAATTTTATGTGTAACAACACGTTTGAAATCATTACAATCTTGTTGGATGTCACGATGTAAAATTCCGTCATCGTCGGCATGTGTGTCCTAATAAAAAATTAAAGTGCTTAAATTATCCTATTATATATATATACAGGGTGTTCCGAAATCCATTCAAGAAAACTATACCACAGTGTACAGCTGCAAAAAACAAACAAAAAAGTTTAATAAAGTTTTTTGATTTGCCGCTTATTTTTTAAGATATAATCAATCAAACATTGATAAATTTAATCAATCACAGAGTGCATGGTGTAAGGAGGCGGTGCCACAATAGTGGAGTAGGGCGCATTAGGTTTTAAAGACTGGCAGGCGGTAAGAGATTACAATCACAGAGCGCATTGTGTACGTATACTCACATTTGAGTATTTATTGTTAAATATCTTTTTTATTTATTGCGTTCGGCCTTTAAAAATCGGTATTTATGTACTTTGGTACATACTTAACAAAACCTAGGTGCTTTAGAGTGGCTAAGAGTGATGCCAGTATTCGATCATCAATTTATAAACAACGCCCCGATCTACTGCTGAGGCTACGCCTCCTTTCACAATGCGCTCTGTGTTTGGTTGAATTTATTAATGTTTAATTGATTATATCTCAAAAACTAAGCGTCAAATCGAAAAACTTTATTAAACTTTTTTGTTTGTTTTTTGCAGTTCTACACCGTGGTATAATTTCCTGAATGAATTTCAGAACACCTGTATATAGATTGTTAAAAAAATCTGGAGACAGTCGAATATTTGGGGAATTAGACATGTACCATCCTTCATTTCTTGAAAGTAACCCAATTAGGAAATTTTATATAAGATTATAAATAGATAATTAGATTCGAATTATATGTTTGAGAGATATTCGACTGTATCGCAACATATTCGATATGCACCCTGTACAATTTGATATAATTTAAAATTTACTTCTAGGACAACAGTATCATTCCAATAAGTCCAAAGTACACAATAATCCGCTGGTGCAAATTCACCATAATTTGAAAATCCAAATGCTAACCATTTTGCAAAATTTTCCGGAAAATGTATTTCGAATTGTAGTTCTTTATTTGGATAGTCTATTTTCCAATATAATTTTACTTTTCCAATATTATCCAATGTTAAATCAAATATTTTATCTGCACCTTAAAATGTTTCAACGTTATTTTGGGAAGCCACAATAATGCTTCTCTACCACATATAATAAAGTCATTTGTTAGAATTACGGCAACGATATATCTATGTGAAAATTCCAAGAAATCTAACTAAACAAAATATATATAAATAATTGAAACCAGCTTTCTAAACAATAAAAAACCCACAGAAATCGGTCCATTCGTTTGGGCGAGCTACGATGCCACAGACAGATGCCACAAGCTCAAAAACATAACAAAAACCTTCTTTTTTGGGTCAGGGGTTAAACATGCAAAAAATATATAAATAATGCAAAAAAATAAACTTGCTACGCCGTGGGAATTTTTTTTTTTAAATAAATAAATCTGTGTACTTACCAGTACCCATCGAATGATTTTCGCCATCGGAAACTTTATGATGATGTTGTCCATGATTTGCATGGTCATCCCAGCCTTGTTGGCAACCAACTAATTTTATAAAATATACAAAAGTAAACAACAAACCTGGAGTTCGAATTATAATCATTGTTAAATAGTATGTTCAGGTATATTGAATAGATTTAGAACAGTTGAAACGTATTTAAATAAGGGATGCCTTTATATATCCTCGGTTTGTAGCGACATTCAAACATACATGCGTATAAAACCACCCGTAACAGTTATTCGAAATAAAATTCCATAAATCATAAAAATTCCGTAATAGAACAGTCGCCATATATACATACATTAAAGTAGAAATCTTTCTATAGAAACGATATTAACAAGTGAAAAACCCGTCCAAGTGGTCGAGCGGTTTAAGACGTTATGTCTGCGCAGTATGCCTACTTGAAAGCCGGAAGGTTATGGGTTCGAATCCCGACATCCGCAGTTTGTCAATTATTAAGAAAAAAAAGGGGCGGTTCATTGACTAAACTGTCGGCGTATGGACAAAAACAAAGTAACCGGCTATACTTGAGAAGGTTTTCTGCAGTTTCCTTCACGAACTGCAGATGAATGTCGGCATAGTTCCTATCATAGTCGGCTGCAGCCGCATATCCTACCAATTCCTAGTCTATACACAAAAATTCCTTCCACTCCACTCAAATCCTCACATCCTTACAATCTATCTATCTATGTAACGGTTGGAAAAAAATTGTTACAGGTGTTCAAAAAATGTTCTAATTCCTACAGTTCCGGATATCCGTTTATCTGTGCGTCAACACAGAGAAGCACTTTGTTGAGTTCGTGAATGTTCAAAATCAGTCCAAGAATCCTCTCACAAAATCTACCATTAAAATCGTAAGAAAGGTAAGAAAAGTTCAAAAACACAACAAGGCTCCTTTTTAAGAAACAAACAATTTTTGTTTGAAACTTATTTTCATAAACTTAATTGTTTTGCCACAAAATCTAGAGTATACAGCAGTGTCGGACTGGGCCTAAGGTACTCTGGTGGTATTATGGCTTTAAGGCCCGCCAAGAGCCAAGAAGTTTTTGGAAAATTTATTTTAAAAGACGTATATGTTTTAGCATTATGGTTAATCCAGTCTTACATCTATGCGTGTGTAATGATAAACAGTACGCACACACTGATAAAGTTCTATGCAAGATATTTAAACAATTAAACCATAATTACATTTCCTGTTAATATTTAATTTATAGAATATAGGAAATTATCTATTATACTATTGACCATGTCGAAAATTATAAGTAAGCATTAATAGACAGATTGCAACAATATATGTTTAAGAAACGTGGAAGGATCAGTTCTCTCCTGGAAAATGAATCTAGTTGTGGTTTGTCTAAACCGCCTTGTCTAAAAAAACACTTGTGGTTTGTATTGATTAATGAAGGATATATGAAAACTTAATATTAAGTATATTAACAAAATATAATATGCGATAAAATGGAATGCAATAAACGTTTAACACGTACATCATTCAGGAACTAAGAGCATTCAGGAATTTAATAAAGAATTCTTCACAAATCGTGTCGGTGGTATTACCATCAGTGTTTTATTCTTCGAACTTAAATTATGTTAAACTAGGAGAGATCGGTACATGAGTACTGAAAACATAATCATTCGAATCAATGTTAAATATTATTTATTACTGGCTGGCCGTGTGGTTACTGTATGAAGTCAGTCAGTACACATGTAATGAGAATGGGTTAAATATGTTCATTGAATTCTTAACTTTAGTATGTGCATCAGAAAATCCCCACTCTTAAATGACAAACAAACAACCATATGCATACAGTATACATATACACTATCCAAATGTTTGTATATATGTGTATTGCATAGGTGTACTGTATAGTTTTATAGTTAATATTTTATTTAATTATTAATCCAATCATGGTGGGGGGGGGGGAACATTGGTTCATACCATAGACTCAAACTTGAATATAACTGTAATTTAGTCTTTAAATCAGGATCTTAAAACGTAATTGTGGAGTAGGGAATGTCAAAACTAGCAAATTTTATTAAATCTTTTGAACTTGGTACCATATTGTTTTTTTTTAAATATTTTAATCAATTGCAACAATAAATGAAAATTTTAGATGGGACGAATTTTTTAAGCTTTAGCTTAATTCGAACACCAGTTCCATATACTAAAGATAATTACACAAAAACATTTTGACCTAATAGTTTTCGGTACTCATGCACCGATTCCTCATAGACTATTCATAGTTGAGTTCAAATTAACATGTAAATGAAGTCTTTGTTCTCAAGATAAGCGTATGGTTTACCCCCTGACGTATCTAATATCTTTTCTGAAACATCCTGTACACATTGAGCTATGCAGCAGCGTTTCATTAAGTTTTATATTTCCAAATGTAATGTAGTAAAATTTTTTAACGAAACTTGTTATTTAAAACATTTCTTGCTTTTAAATAAATTACAAACATTGAATTACAAACAATTCAAAATGATACTAAAAAAAATTAAAAATGGCGCTTTCAAATTCACGCATTTCATGTCGGGATTCGAACCCATAACCTTCCAGTTTCCAAGTAGGCATACTGCGCAGACATAACTTGGACTGGTTATGTTTATTATAGACATGAAATCAATCAAAAACGTCATTTTGTCAACGTAAAAAATTTATAACGTCGTAAATATCAACTATTTCACACAAACAGTTATGAGACACCTTGTTGATATTAAAAACAAGAGCGGTTAAAACAGGTCTAAACAAGATATGACCAGATCAGAGGTGAAACAAAGCCGCCATCTATAGGGTAACTTATATACACTGTTTGTGAATATCAATATCCATGGTATATCTGTGCCATCTATATGTAGATATATTTATTTATTTCTATCCCAATAATGGCGGTCACTTAGTAAAGTATCTCATTCTCATCCCATATTTAAAAAAAACAATGTTGACTTTCTGTATATATGTATCTTTGTTTTTATTCGAAGTTTTAAAATGTTTATACCACAGATGTCTATGCGAAACTAGATTTATTGTGATGAATGGAAATTATATTCAATTTATTTATCATTTTCAACCTTGAAAAATCTCATAAAATCGAAAAATAATCTTTGTTCCCGGATGCAATAGACTATATAAGGTAAATTGGACCCAAAAAAAGACAGTGATGATGAGTTGTTTACGTGATTTTGCCTGATATCGTATAAGGGATAAAAAATTTTTAAAAAATGACTAATCAATTTTATTAATTTCAATGAATAAAGGATTAAATCAAATTGCGACATTAAATCCCATATTATCCCTATTTATCTAACATTTTCAAATCCAGGACGCTCGCAACTTTGGTATAACAAGTGTTACTTGCAATTGCCTTAAAGTTATCTAGTCCGAATGCTTCAATCTTAAACTCCCCGCAAATAAAAGGAAGGGAGAATTTATTTTCATTGGAAGCTAAATATGTACGCATTTTCCAGTTGTATTTAGCCATCTAAGTTTAGGGTAGGCATTTGTGATACATACTAAAGCTTGTGTGATCGAGAAGGATATATCTTGCAGTTTGCTTTAATAATTTCTATGGTATACTTTTATTCTGGATAATATAAAATTAATAATTAATATAATAAAACGTACTAATCACTTTTACAAATGGAAAACAAATATGAAATATTTTCACAGCATTTATCAAAAATACGAATCCCTGGGGCACACGATAAAGTTTATAAAGATGAATGTGTTTACTCATTCGATACACCGGTAAAAACTTTATATCAGCTTTTAAGGTTATGTGTATATGACTTTGAAATTTATTTTTAGGATATTGAAACCGGGCTGTACGTAAGTTTAAGCACTTTCTTAGGTTTTGGAAAAGATTTTGTTGATTTTTATTACAAGAAAACTGGCAATGCTGTTTACTTACATATTAAAAAGACCAAGTACGAGGTATGATCAATCAAAATTTAGATTTAATGCTAAACTTTTTGTACAACAAAAAATCACTTACTTTTTCGGCATCAAAATTCTGAAACATTAGAGCTTAGGTATACGTTTTATTAATATAGATCGAATCGCCACAGCAAGGAGATGGACCAGAAAAAAAGATTACTCGACTTGCGATTGGAGTTGAAGGTGGTTTTAATCCAGAAAGTGCCGCTACAAAATATGAAATTATCGAAAATTATTCTGTAGTTGTTTTACCAGATTTTATTACTTTTAATTGGCCAGATTCAAACTTACCAAAAGTTGTAAGTTACAATTCAATTAAATATCCATTTTGGGGACAAAACATATTTTCTTAGACCCTGTTTTCCTAAACATATTTTCAAACATTTAGGTCAGCGAATCAGTTCGCGGAGTTATAGAATCACAATCTGCTACAAAAATAGCTGAATTAGAAGCGTTAGCCGCTACATGGGATGGAGAAGCAAGACTTGTTTCAAAGTAAGTTTAAATAAATAAATTTTTAAGTACATTTTAGTTCATAAAAATTGTACCTATCTGAATTTAAAAAATGAGTCACAAGTTTTGTAAAATTCACAATATACTAATCTCTCTATAATCCAAAATCCGGCGTAAGGAGATTTCTCCTAAGAAATATGGATGTCATTGGATGTATAAGACATTTGACTGTCTCTGATAGTGTCTGATTAGTCAGAGTTGACTGTAATTACAGATTTCAATGGTATCAATCATTATTTTTAGACATGCAGATTCTCTAGTTCAATTGGATAATGGAGTAAAAATACCACCAAGTGGATGGAAATGTGAAAAATGTGATCTTACCGAAAATTTATGGTTGAATTTAACAGATGGTTCAGTTCTTTGTGGTCGGAAATTCTTTGATGGCACTGGGGGTAATGATCATGCTGTTGAACAAAACAAACTAACTGGATATCCGTTAGCTGTGAAACTTGGTACAATCACTAAAGAGGGTAAAGCAGATGTTTTCAGTTACGATGAAGATGATATGGTCGAAGATCCAAATCTTAGTAAACATCTTGCCCATTTTGGTATAAATATTACACAAATGGAAAAGGTAAGAATTCCTATTTAAACTTAATACTACAGTAAACTCAACCTACAGAGTACATCCATATAAACATACGAAACGCATGATCGCAGCACATGGTGCCATATGATTGGTTCGTTTGATAATTTGGACCTTTAAATCTGAATGAATACAAATCTCTATTCAGTCGTATGCTAATTGTTGTTTACTGCTATCATTTTTCTGATCCATTATTTCAATTGTGCATTTGATTTTTTTCAATATTTATTTTTAGTTTTTATTGTTATATTTGTTCTTGTTATTATTTTTTACTGTTTTCATTCGTTATATTCGTTATTTATAACAAAATAATATGAATAAAAAACGAAAACGATAGAACGAAGCCGTTCTGTTTTGACATATGTTCACGTGTTCAATGAATGTATTTGTTATTGTCGATGGACTGTGAAGCTTGAGTTGCATATAGAATTAATATTTTAACGATACCATTCGGAATGGTGGATCATTTTATTTTTGTATTTCCATAGACTGAAAAATCCATGGTCGAATTAGAATTGGATTTAAATAAAAAAGTAGGTGAATGGGCTGCATTACAAGAGAGTGGAGGGGTACTTAAACCATTATATGGTCCTGGTTATACAGGAATGGCTAATTTAGGGAATTCATGTTATGTAAATAGTGTGATGCAAGTGTTATTTATTATTCCTGATTTTGTAAAACGTTTTGTGGATAAAGCACCAGAAATATTTAATAATAATTACTCAGATCCAGCAAATGATTTTAATGTTCAAGTGTAAGTTTTCCTTTGATTTTTTTCATGGTATACAAAATTCAAAATAAAATGAACCTTTTTATCAATTTGATTAAAACTTTGGAGGTTCATTTTATTTGAAAATAACTCTAGAATTATTATGAATCAAATTTATTAAATGTGTTTAGTGCAAAATTGGGCTCGGGTTTATTATCTGGTAAATATTCGGTACCACCACCAGCCGGATCGCCCGTAGATGCTGATTCACCTGGCATTACACCACATATGTTTAAAACATTGGTTGGAAAAGGACATATCGATTTCAGTTCAAAGAAACAACAAGACGCTCAAGAATATTTTTTGCATTTCTTAGATTTAGTAAATGTAAGTGGAACAATGAATTCTGGTTAGTCAAAAACGATCAAAAATTTTTGAAATATTTTTCAATTTTGCAGAGACATAGCCGACATCATCAATTAAATCCTGCAGATGCCTTTAAGTTTTGTTTGGAAGAACGGTATCAATGTGGCGTGAGCAAAGGTGTTAAATATTTACAACGTAGTGATTGGTTATTACATTTACCAATTCCATTACAAGCTGCCACAAATAAGGAAGCTGTTGCAGCGTATGAAACGAAAAAATCTGAATTAGAGGCATCTGGCAAACGAATGTATGTAATTTGTGTTGCAGTTCCAAAGGATCAAAATTGAAATTGTAATTTTTTTTACAGTAATCCAGAAGAAATTGTTCGTCCACGAATTAAATTATTTTCATGCCTTGAAGCGTTTACACAATCCGAAATTGTTGAACAATTTTACAGCACGGCTGTTAATGAGAAAACCACAGCTCGAAAAACAACAAGATTGGCTAGTTTTCCAGATTATTTAATGATTCATGCTAAGAAATTTATGCTACGTGAAGATTGGGTTCCTATTAAATTAGATGTAGCTTTAGAAGTTCCAGATATTTTGGATGCCAGTAGTTTACGAGGTACTGGATTACAGCCAGATGAATTTCTATTACCACAAACAAATAATCCTCCACCAGAGCCAACGTATGACGAAGACATATTTTCACAATTGGTAATGATTCATAGGAGTGAATTTATTTCATTTGTAACTCTCTGGAACGGTTTTAGGTTGAAATGGGTTTCCCAGCAGAAGCATGTAAACGAGCCTTATTTTTCACACATAACAGTGGATTAGAGGCTGCCACAAATTGGATAATGATGCATATTGCTGATGCTGATTTTTCTGATCCATTTGTTCCACCAGGAACTGATAACGCTTCTGGAACTGGAAGTTTTGCACCGGATGAAAATGGTATCGAACTTTTGTGTGGAATGGGTTTCACTCGTCCACAAGCAATAAAAGCTTTAAAAGCCACCGATAATAATATAGAACGTGCTGCCGATTGGATATTTAGTCATCAAGCGGAATTAGATTCGATTGATGATTCGACGAATACACCACCTGAAGCACAATATCGTGATGGAAATGAAAGTAGGTTCTTAGTTTAAGGTTCCCATGGACGTTGTGGTTTTTTGTCAACAGCTTTGCTTGCACGGTGAAGTTTGAACGATCAAGAAATGATTGTCAGTTCTGTTGAATAAAAAGCCGGTGTCCGTGGGTAACTTTCCAAAGATTTTTCGGAATTTTTTACTATACCCAATAAAATTTTATTACAGAATATCGTTTAGTGGCATTCATATCACATATGGGTACATCGACCATGGTGGGACATTATGTATGTCATATTTTACGTGACAATCAATGGGTTATTTACAACGATAATAAAGTTGCTGTATCCGAAAATCCCCCCAAAGAATTGGGTTATCTATATTTATACGAACGAATTGCTAAATAATAATTTACGTTGCTATTAATATTTTTCTAAAAAAAATATTCTTTCTTTTTTAATAAAATTAATATTAAAAACAAAAAAAATTCTTTGATTTCTAATACAAGGGCTTTTGTTTGGATCAATAGGGATGTTGACTATTTTTAGGGAAGTGTTTTACATCGTTCATAAATACCTAATATAGCCCCAAATAAAAAATAATAATTTTTTAAATACGTCTTATGCATAAAAATCTTGCATTTTAAATTGCGTTTCAAATTTAGGTCCAAAACGCCAATACGTGTCACGTGACCACGCTGTTAGGTCACATGTTCCCATACACTGGTAGATTGTTGTGGTGATTCAGAGTTTTTTTCGTAATTATTGATAAAAAATATGAATTCTAAGTTTTATAAGTGTTGTGCGGTGCCTTAGTGTGCAAGTACTACTATAAAAACACCTGAAAAGTTATTCACGTTCCACGCACGGAAAATAACAGAAAAAAGTGGCTTCATCTTGCTCGCAGAGATCTGGCACTTGTGCCTACACAATCCAAAATGTATTTTTGTGGAGATCATTTTGAAGTAAGTTTTGATAATACAATTTGTTTATTTTTCTTATGTCCGTTATTATTTACCAAGTTTTCAAAGAAAAAAAGAATGAATTTTGAGGTTAGATATAAAGTAAACAAAGTTGACAATACTTGCTTGTAAGACAGAACATAACCTCAAAATCATTAATTTCTTTTCAATTATTCAGTTAAATCTTTCGAGCTTATGATTACTATTATATAATAATGGTCACTATTATATAATTACATGAAGGTCTTCACATTTCTAAACTCAGCAGAGCAGAAGTTACTGTTTGTTGCAAAGAAATTGGTCACCGTTACAGTCAATTCTCGGTAAATTCGAACTGTTTGCCTTTATTAACTCATTTTCCATTATGGAAAACTCCTTGCAATCGTTTTCAAAGGCAGTAGCAAGCTAAACAACGAAGCCTTGTTGACAGCGCTTGGTGATGTTTGCGAAAAAGTGACGTCATGCACTCTGATTGGTGTTTGTTGTCACGTGGCTTAAGAGTGATCTAATTATATTTTGTTTATTAAATATTAATTAAATATAAAGAAGAATATTGTTTTTTATTTATTTCTATCGTAGAAACTACCACTTCGCAACAAAATTATATTTTTATTTAAATACAGTCAACATCCCTATTTTTAGGCATATAATTATATTGTGCGCAGAATGCATCTTAATATCGAGATGCGGGATCGGATTACTGTTTATAATTGTGTCATTTATTCTAGCGTCAAGAATCAAAGAAAGTACATACTTTTGTGAGGTTCACTCTATATATAATTCCGGGTGGCCTCTTATGAAAACTTTAATTGAAATTGGTAGATCGTTTCTTTGTTATACATGATGGATATAACGCGGTGATACATATAAAGACTTTAAAACCATCGTGTGATTCAATTTCATGGACCTATCGATGTACGGTTAAACTTTCTTTGAAAGCTTAACCATAATTCTGACCATATCTACGGAGCACCTCAAAATGAAGAAATCCCAAAAGCTAATACTGGAAGTTGATGGTTATGTAGAACTATTATGGATAGTTTTTCTGGAGTTGTAAGAAAAATTTACCTATAGTGTCTTCTCTCATCATTATTTCGCTATCTCCCAAAGTTTTCTCTAAACACTTCGGACAAACTTCCACACACAATATTCTCTTTTTTATAAACATGATGGAATAAATTACAGAACATGGAGGAAGAGGAATGAATGAACGGAAATCCAACATGAAATAGACTTTTGTTGAAGAGTGATTTAAGGATGATCCAACATGAAACCACTTTTCGATAGATTTTGCTCATTTTTTTTCACAGGCTAAAAATAACGTTTTCTAATAAATGCCGAAGTTTCAGAATTTTTTAACGTTTAGAACACGAGATAATAGCTAAAGTAATCATTCTTTCTCTCATTAGGAGCATGTAGAACTTCATCTGTTGTATTAAAAAAAAACTAGGAGAGTAAAGATAAATATTTATTAATTAAATTAAAAAAGAAAATTACGTTTTACCGTTTTGTTTTCGAAATATAAAAGTTTAAAATTATTTAATTACATTAATTTGTATATATGAATAGTGAATATGTCTATGTGTTGTGTATTTGTTCTATTATTCTACTACTATTTAAAAAGTTATCTTTTCTCTCTTTCTAAGATATCGTGTTTCTCTCTCATTCCGATAGAAATACCTGAATTAACACAGAAGTAAAAAACTCGAACGCAAAATTAATTATATTTATTATATTAAACAAAATAATTTAAAACAAAATACAAATATTCTTGACGTGTCGAGAGGAAGGTGCGTGCAAAAAAGATCTATAATTTATGTGATTATAGATCTCATAAGTAAATTTCATGATGTTTTTGTTGGAGATAATAAACTGGCAGCTCTAGCCGAATCAAATCCTAAAGCTAGTGTCAGTAACCGGACAACACTCTTCGTCTCTTGCGTTTCATTTTCTAAAAAATTAAAAAATTTATTTATCAATTTTGTTTATGGATGTACGAGCACTGATTCATAGTTCATTTATAAAATTCTTGAAAATCGTATTATACAGGGTGAATCAAACCAGGCGCATAATAGGTATACGCCTCTATTTCCCTCTATAAAACTAATATCATATTTAGTGGACTATTTTTAATGGAGAGGGTATAATACAGCATATATTAGACAATATATGTGAAAATATTTGTGAGAGGTATAGTAGTATTGGCATAGCATATTAGTTCTGCAGATACATATAATATGTACGGATAACATTCTATTGGATGTTATTAAAAAATGGGAGGATCATAGAAATAAATAGAGGTGTATTTTATTATGCGCCTGGTTCGATTCACTCTCTATAGTACATTCATAAAAGTCCACAATAAAATTTATTATTTTTTGTCGTATTTTAAAATTTAATTTAAATTAACAAAAAAGACATTTAAGAAAAAAACTTGAAATTTCGGGTAACTAAGCTACCGCTGACAGAAATGAAATTTACCCGCAATCTCACGTTGTTTTGTTAAATATATTTTTTTATACCGGAATTTTATTGGATCAATCTCTTTAATCGATCAATCTCAAATTTATCAAAATAAGAACAATGCAATAAAACTAGAGCTTTAACATTAAATAATTAATTCAAGACCCCCGTAACCACCCACCCCCCTGAAATGTTTATTTTTAGATTTTTCCAACATTAAGACAGATACCAAATTTTGTGTTTCTTCTTCCCTCTAAACCCCCCCCCCTCTTTTCCCTTGTCCGATTTTGCTCATTAACGAACTCGACCGTTCGAAACTGTGACCGCTAGAGCGATTACAGACACACATATATACATACATATATAGATATATATATAATAAATAAATTTTAGAGACGTCGACATCTACTAGGTAGGATCAATGGCCATTTGAAGAAATTTTTGACTTTGGTACGAGACCAATAGCTATCTATTCCCTTCTAGGAAATTCACTAAAAAGGGGTGTGTTACCATTGGATATACAACATTTCGTCACTCCCGTTCACTATAGAAATAAAACTTCAAAACGTATCACTTTCAAATTGTGAAATTTACCTTCATTGGTTGTTATTTCTCGTTCTAATTTCAATTTTTCCCTTGCCATTTGCGACATACCCTCTTCAATAGTACCACCACTAATTAATCTATAAATCGAAACTGGACGTTTTTGACCCATACGATGACAACGATCCTCAGCTTGTTTATCATTGTACGGATTGAAATCAATGTCATGTATGATAACAGTATCGGCGGCTGTTAAATTTATACCTAGACCACCAGCCTTTGTGGTTAATAAAAATACGAAAATCGATGAATCTCCTATATATTGGTCGATTAATTGTTGTCTGGAAAATTAAAAACAAAAGTTACACTTCCAAGATTGTCGTAACCGTCCTTAAAAACTTACCGAATAACTACGGGTGTATTCCCATCTAAACGTAAATATTTTATACTTCTTATTTTTAAGTATTCTTCCAAAACGTCCAGCATAATAACAAATTGGCTAAATATTAGAACTCTGTGTCCATCACTTTTCAGTTGAGGTAGCATTTCATCCAATTTTTCAAATTTCCCTGAAGCTACTATTTTTTCGGGTGGTAATTTATAATTACTTATTGACTAAAATGAGAAATAAGAATAAATTATTATTTAAAAAATGATCTAATTAGGTCACACACACTACTTTTGAGGAAATGGAAATGAAGGTAAAATAATAAGTACATACTTGAGGAATCTTTGAACTCATCAAATTTCTTTTTTTAGGGGTAGCTATGGTAACATTTACTGTTCTCAGATACACACAATCCACATAAAACTTCTAAAAATATCAAGGTGGAAGATATATTGTACAAGAAAAGACCCATCAATTTTACTTTAGACGCAAACTACATATTGGCTTAACGGATATGTCAATGAACAAAATTACCGTACTTGGTGTGAAGAGCAACCTGAAGAGAATCAAGAGCTGCCATTACATCCAGACAAAACAACGGTTTGGTGTGGTTTATGGTGGAATAATCGAGGCCGGCCACAATGGCGACCGTTATCGTGCCATGATACCGGACTATGTGTTTTCTGAAATTGAAGCCCGTGATCTCCAGGACATTTGGTACCAACAAGACAGTGCCACTTGCCACACAGCACGTAAAACCACGGGCTTTATTGCGAGAACAATTTGATGAACAGTTAATTTCGCGCTTCGGACCAATAAGTTGGCCGCCTAGATCCTGTGACATCACACTCCTAGACTTTTTCCTTTGGGGCTATGTAAAGTCCAAAGTCTATATGGATAAGCCGGGTACGATTAAACAACTGGAAGCCAACATTACTCGCGTTATTCGCCGAATACCACTTGAAATGCTCGGACACGTCATCGAAAATTGGAACTGCAGAATGGACCATGTTAACATTTGAAAGAAATAATCGTTAAAAAATAAATGTAAAGAGTGGTTCTTTTGTATGATAATAAACATAACCCGATAAATTTATTTTTATTAGTTTTGAAAAAAGTACCTCCAAATGAATCCCCATTACATGGGATCTAAATTAATCAAACTTTCCTATGGCATACACACGAGGTTAGTCTACTCTCATTCTCTCCCTCTCTCTCTCTTATAATCCTACTCTTTCCTTGTAAATGTTTCAACTGAATTCCATCACTCATATATTATTTCTCACTATCACTTCAATAAAAACTTACTTTATATTCCTGAGTTAGTTTATGAATTTGATAATCGGACATGAACGTAAGATCTTCAATAATATAACCTTGATTTGTCTCTTTATACATTGGATCTGCTGCTAATCTCGATGCCATTAATGCTAATGTTTTATGCTCGTAATGATAACGTAATAGTAATGGATGATTGCTTAATTTTCGCATATCCATCATCATTGCCATACCACTGACTTCCCCGTTTGAATAGATTGCCCCGTCTTCCGATTGGAATGATTGAATTAATTGTTTATAACGGTCGGATTGTGCTGTATTCATTGGTACGATAAGTGTTTGGTCAATTTTAGCCGGTAGATCTTTTAACACATCACGTTTTAGACGTCGTAAAAGGAATGGTTTCATAATACGTTTGGCTTGCGCAATTTGATCACGTTCAAATGGTGGTAGATCGTTGTCTTCGTTATCAGTCTTCGTTGATGATGCTTTCTATAAATTTTAAAATAATGTTATCGATACGAAAAAATTGTAAATGTACTGTGCTGGGTCCAAAATTGCTAGAAAAATTTTTTTAAATTATAAACTTTTTAATGATGAGTCATCAGTTTTTTTCTTTAAATTAGTGATGACAGCAGTGATTGACTGTTGACCATGAATGATGAATCATCGGCTCTATTTAGATTGAAAATGGTCTGAATTAATCATCTTGGGATAGTTTTTGGTGGTGGAAAAAACATGAATTTGTGATTGGTTAAATTGAAACGTTTAACAGATCCTTCCAAATTCAATGCTTCTTTAATTCAATTGGTGCAGTTTATTTAATGAGGTAAGTGTACTCATAACCTAATTTTTTGTAAGTATTTTGCATAAGTTGCAGGTTTTTTTCGGTCTTTAGGTTATATGTAAAGAAATGTTATTACTTACCGAATTTTTTTGGAACAAATTTTTTAGATCATCAGTTTTCCCTGCAAACATTGTAGGCATTACAAATATCAGTAATGACATTAATTCCAATAAATTATTTTGTAACGGCGTTCCAGTTAACAATATTCGATTGGAAGCCTATCGAGTAGAACAAAAAATAGAAACTTACTACTTTTTACTGTACGCAATAATTGAATTTCGGAACTTACCTTAATTCGAACTAAATTCTCATAACGTTGAGTGTTCATATTTTTAAGCATGTGAGCTTCGTCAAATACAACATAGTGCATTTGTGTGATCCGGAACATTTTACGTTCCTCTGGACTGCTCATTACCATACTGTATGTGGTTAGAACAACATCATATCCTTCCAATCCACCACGTGACCAACTTATACGCATTGTACGACGGTCTTCCATTGATCCATAATACATAAATACTTTCAAGGCTGGACACCATCGCGCAAGTTCATTATTCCAATTTTCTGCAAAACAGATGATAAATTCGTATTTTGGGGTCTTTTAAAGCGTAAAACAGTGAATTTTGAAAGGAGTTTTATTTACCTAACGTAGAAGCGGGAACAACAATTAAATGCGGACCTCTAGCGGCACCAATTTCTTTAAGATGCGCTAAAAATGAAATAACTTGAACAGTTTTTCCTAATCCCATTTCATCCGCTAAAATTCCGTTGACACCTTGTGCATGCATAACTGCTAACCAATTCAGACCAACCATTTGATAACCAGCTAATTTTAACTCTGTTGTTAAAAGTGATGGTTGATGTTTAACACCGGCTCCCGCAGCCACAGCTTTTTCCATTTGCTGTGCCAGTGATGTACATTTTCGCATTAAATGTTGTACATTATTTCGGGTAGATAATACTTTTTGTGCAGAATTTAATAAATCAGGACTTAAATGCTTGTTTTCTTGCAGTTTGTGAACCTATTAACAAAAGAATTTGAGGTTATCGTCTGGTAATGTATTTGAGATTGGATAAATGGTCTGGTACTTACCAAATCAATCCAACCCGTAAAAGGTCTACTGTCAATAATGGCTTCAATCTTCTTTTGGGAACACGAAGCCATAAGACGTAGTTCATTTGATCCCGCATTTTGCATGAATTCAAGTACGCGCCTCTTGTCATGAGTTAATTCATCGCTTACTTCCATATCAGAATCTTCATCACTGTGGGAATTTTTGTTAAAGCATTAATGATTTTCGATCGATTTACGAACCAAATTGGGCCGTAATACATTTTAAACCATATTGTATTTTCGCTTCTTTATAAATAGCGTTCTTTTTTCAAATATTTGCAGTCGATTTGTGTAGAACCTATTTGGTTTTCCAAAAATATTTCGATTTAAGTTATTTGTTTTGCAAATACTATCAACTTTTGTTTAAGGAATTTTTTCGAAAACCCAATGGATTCGGCACAAATCAGTTCAGTAAAGTTCTAAAAATGAACGCCACTTATGAATAAACAGAGAGTATTTAGTTCCAAATTTTAAACGTTATGAATGGTCTGAAGGGAAAAATGACAGAATTTAAAATATTGGGTTCAAAATTTTATAGGTGTTACTAACCTCTCGGATAGAGGAAAGGAAAATAGTAATTACCTATCGAATACTCGTACATCCTCGTAATCTTCACTACCAGCATTGCTATCGTCACTATCATCTGCATCGACTCTTCTACGTTTTGTCTTCTTTTTCTTAGATTCCGTATGTTGCAATTTTCTTTTATTCGAATTATTAACAGCAGGTTGGTCTTGAGATCTCAGTAAATCGTTCATTGCCGATTGAGCATTCCAATTATGTCGAACTAATATATCTTGCAAAACCTATTTACACAATAATTCGATGAGCTATTCAATCGCATAGAAATTCGAAATATTTAGAAAAAAAGTTTACTCGACTTGCTACTTTAAAAATCAATAGAATACGTAATTTACGTAAGTTATTTTTTTGACATCGTAAACTGTCTATTACAAATAAATACCCAACCCTGATTATAAATAATGCAATCTAGTATTAATTTTTCGAACTATTTACCATAATTTAAACTAAATAAAAGAAAATCAAACTTGTTAAGGCGCGAATTTCGAATAAAATTTTTTTACAATTTGCATAATATTAAGAAAAGTATATTTTATATGTTATACCATAGTATCTTTTTGTGGAAATGCGTCAACAAGGAATTTCAATTGCTTTTCCTTATGCGTATAATCACCAGATCCATTACTATTTTCTTGACTACTCTCAGCGACAGCAGATGTGGAAGTTTGGGGTGTATGTAGAGCATCTCCATCTGAATCAGATGAATCCAACATCGGCTTAATTCTTCGTCGACCACTATTCATATCGACTACTGGACTGACGTCCGATGCTAATATTATCGAGAAAATTAATTATTATAAACAAAATTATGCACTTTACATACGAGTAATACATACATGAATTCAAATTAGTTGGAATTTGTGTAATTTTCTTCTGTTTCCTAAAACCACGTAAATTATTTAATAAACTTGGACTTTTCTCTAAACTATCAGACATATTTAATTGTTATCGTAACAATATTTTACAAAAAATAATTAATGAAATTATTTTATAAGTTAATGTTTAAACACAAAATGTCAAAATCATCATATTTATGTAAAAACATGGAGAAATCTTAACCAGCAACCATTCAATCCGTTAGTTTTCTTCTATAATGAAGTTGGCTCTTTACAAAACGATTCAATCGTCAACATTCAGAACTATATTTTTTACTTACCAATTTAGATGTCACATTGTAGTTGATAAAAATATTTAAAGATGCCGCCACTCATTTTACTGTGTTAAAACTTTAGTCGGCCTTAAAAATAGATGAAAAATTATTGAGTTTCTATTTTTGCAAATAATTTTAAAATTTGTCTTATATAACTGAATTAGACATAAAGTTTTGTGGACTATGTAAGAATAAAAATTACACAGGTATGCAATTCTCCCCTTCGTACGCTGATTGAAAAAGGATCTGAAAAACTCGAGGGTGCAAAGATCTAACCATTGACATATACAGATATACCATCTGAACATACTCTGGCAATAAAAGAAGATGGAATGAATGTTTGGTCTGTTTGGTACATGTCAATGGCCGAATACACAGTCTTTCTCACTCTTTTCAGATCAAATACAATATACTGTCAAAACACATTCATTAATATGTCGATGGTTTCAACGGTCATTGGCTTGGATGGGGGTAGTTCTGATTATCGCTGTCTTTCTTCAATCAAACTTTTTCTCTATCTAATTAATGTCTCTGTTAGCTTTAACGTCACCTGCTATTACTCCCGCCAATTTGAAAACCTAATGGATACCTGTTTATAAGATCGTGGATAATCCTAAAATTTTCAGATCTTGGTCTTCTGACTTATTTAGTAGCCATGGTAGAACTTTTCAATTTCTCTTATATTCACTTTTTTCACGATAGGAGATTCATTTTATGCAGATATTTTTACCTCTGTATACAAACAGTAATGTGGTTTGTAATATAGAGGTTATTTCTTTGATCTCCGAAATTGATGGTGAGTTTTCGTTGAATTTTTTCGGTTTGGTATTTCATGTCCAATATACCATGTTGGACTATCGGTCTATGTCTTTTTTATCAGAAGTCAGACTTGAGTGATTTATTTTTATTGTGGGGAAAAATAATATGGTGTGGATAGTCTCATAACCTCTGTATACAGAGTACACTCAAATACAACAAATATGAACCAGTGGGAAACAGTTTAGGTGTGTAGTGACTGTCTATATAGACTGACCAAAAATTGTCGTGCCAAACTTCAGTAGATGATAGTGGTCATCAATCTTATTAAAAAATGTCCTACAGACAAACGTCAAAAATGGTTTTTCAAACATCTAGACGCCATTCTTTTTGACATTTTTTTTACTTTTCATATATGTAATACTCGTATATGGACAGTTGGTATAGGAAAGAATGTTTCAACATTACGGTGCCGATTATATTTATTCTCTCCATCTTACGAGAAACATTGTCCATGTTGCGCATGCGCAGAACAGAATTGGTCGCTCATAGGACCAATTGGGATAGCTTCCACTTATAGAAAGTGTCCATATAGGAGTATTACATATATGTTTAATTTCTGGACTATCAAAATAGCCGCCAATTTAAATTAAAAATTTTTAAAAGTATTTTTTCGGACACTATTTGGTGTATGTGTGTTAAGGAGCTTCTAGATGCCTTTGCGAACCTGTGTGCCAAGTTTTTAAAGAGGTGTATCTTTTCTAGCATAACTTATAATGTTTATGTGAGCTGAAATACGATTTTAATACTGCAATCTCGTTTTCAGATGGTTAGTTGTAGTATTTGAAGCGTATCAATTATCTTGTTACGCCTGGATTGTTTGAAGAAGAGAGCATCAATACCTTATGGGTAGTGAAACGATGAATCACTAAAACTGTTATAATATACCGTTTGGTATACCTTATTTTATATTTCCAATCCTTTCGTGCAAACATACAATAGGGAGGTTAGTAATATAGGTCAGAGTGACATCTATGGGTGATGCAATCAATCAAACTCACATTATTTTACTATTTCTAATTGAAATATAATTGATTGATTACATTGCAAGGTTATGTTGTCACAAATTACGTTTTTATGTTCTATTCATGAAGAATAGATATATAAGGAGAGCGAACGTAATGTTAAAAAAACGGTCAAGAATTGGTGTAACTATCTTTTATCATTAGGGGTCACTGGTCTCAGTGCCGTACGGAATTTAAATGTTTAAATGTAGGCGCCAAGAAATCACTTTCATTCAGTTAATAAGAAGTCTTAGTTTTATAGATAATAAAAAATTGTTTTCGATTATCAAGTAATAGTTAAATAAATATTAATAATAGAGAATTCTTAATAATCTGCAATAAATTAAAAGATAAAGAATCATAGTGATAATTGCAATTAATAATTACAAATATATGTTTACAATACTAACATATATTAGATAAAGAAAGAAGATGACAACCGGTAATTACAGACCATATTCCTTTCGTAAATGCAGACACGCATTCCTAACCTTAAACAACCTTCCACTCATAGATATATAACAGTATATCTATGCTTTCGCTGTACAACATCGTCCCATTTTTTCACATTTATAAAATTAAACAATTTTTATACATACAATTTTTATTTGTAAGATGTAATAACCGTTGATTTTAATATGTAATAATAATAATAATTCCGTACGGGCAGATTCGCACTGCCGCTAGTGGCGAAAATAATAACTATGATCTCTACACGTTTTTGAGGACACAAAAACAGACAAATTTCCTATGTCGTTCAATCTCCTAATATATCTATTCTTCATGGTTCTATTATTTATACACATAATAATGAACAACGTGATTGGAAATCTAGTGCGCGCATGAGATACAGAAAGTGATTTGGTCCATTTGCTTATATAATATCTGGAGGCGAGAATAGTCTCTTGTTGTGTGTGGTATATCCCATATATGTAATACTCCTATATGGACAGTTACTATAAGTGGAAAATGTTCCGACAAAGTGAGACAGATAGTATCTCGTGCTCTCTATTCGCCGAGCGACCAATTCTGTTCTGTGCATTGCCAGGAATTGCCAGGCATGCGCAGCATGAACAATGTGTGTCTCGGAGGAGAGAGAGAATAAATATAGTCGGCACCGTAATGTGGGGATATTCTTTCTTATACCAACTGTCCATATAGGAGTATTACATATACGTTAAATCCTAGGTTATAAAGGTGAAGACATATGTTACATTATAAAGTGGAGTGAGCCAGCTGACATTGACCTCTACATAGCTGGACAGAGTAGGCTTATGGGTCTAAACGTGAAATAACCGCTCCAACTTAATAATAGTCAACGCCGACTCAACTAGCCAAGGTACTAAAAGTTTATGCCACAGCCACACAAACTAACACACATTCTTATCACACATTAATGCTACTCAGGCGCGCTGAAGCAAAACTTAGTTCCTTGGCTAGTTGGCTAGTTGAGAAGCGCTTCAATCGGGGTTAAGGGCGTAACATAGAATTATCTGTCCAGTTATTTATAGGTCAGTGCACTCTACACTGAAGTTGAAGTGGAGCTACATATTTCAACCTTCTAGCAGTAGCTACTTAGTTGTTTATCAGAGTGCAACCACGAAACTTGTAGGCCGAAGGGTAAGCCATGAGGGTTGGGGCAGTTAACATCGACCTACTAGCCCTAGTTTATAATAAACCCACCAAAGCATGTCCAAGTGCTAGAGACCCAATATCTAAATGCACAGCCTTGAGAGAGGCAGGGAATTAATTGGGGTATGTGCGAGTCTTAACAGGCAAGAAGTATCTCTACACTAAAGTTTTGCAGGAGTCTCAAATAAGTAGACACAAAAAATCGAAAATTCAAATTCAAACGTGTCGAGTTTTCAGGCGTTCGGACTCACAATAGCTTTATAAATACGTATACTTCTCGGTAAATTCATTAGTATCCACAAAACATTAGCGAAATTTTTCATCAGTCCGCTATTGATCTACTAAATGCCCAACCAACCCGTGTGATACGATTCCCAACACTGACAGTTTGTCAATTAAATTAATTACAAAAAAAATTAATAGGGTGGTTAATTGACTATACTGTGAAGGTTTTCTGCTGTTTCCTTTCCATACTTATTTCTTGACCTTTAGGGGTTAGTAAAGAAGGCTAAAGAAGGCCTACTTTCCAGGCTTCGATCTCCCCTCCACTAATACTACTACAACTAAATGCCCTTGTAGACTATATTCTAATATTTCCATAAGTAATAGCACAGTAGTGAAAAGTCCGAATGTGTCCCTTAAACTCGGCCTTTCGCACTACCGTGCTCTAGATACCTTTACGTATCACATTGTAAATAAAATCATTTGATATAGAAATAAAAATATAGCATGTATTTATCATAAAAGAAAAGAGTCACTAAACTAGCCACTTGCATAATGGAAGACTTACTGCATACAGTATACCAAAACATAAGTCTCACTTACGTATTATATACGATGTATATATCTCTCTTAATTCCCTACTACAAATATTCGTCAATGTTAATAGTTGCTATATCAAACGAGTTTATTTACAATCCGTATACCGGTTGTTTAGTTTACATTTTCGCATAGCAGATCTCCCACGAGTATGAGAGAGTACATATGTATACATTAAGCAATGTGTATGAAAAGGAGGTCTTATAGGTTTGTTTTCTTACTTAAAGTTAAACTGTTGTGTGCTGAACAACAGAACAAATCATAACAACTGATCTGTTCACTTAAAAAAACCCCACTCTCCAAGCATAACACATACAACAGTTTAACACATACAACACACAACAGTTTAAATTTAAGTAAGAAAAGAAACCTATAAGACCTCCTTCTCATACACATTACTTAATGTATACATATGTACTCTCTCATACTCGTGGGAGATCTGCTATGCGAAGATGTAAACTAAACAACCGGTATATAAATCTTTATCTATACTGTATAGCGTACACCCCAACGAGTAGTAAAACAAATTTGTATGGATTCGACAAGTTAGTTTAACTTTATCATTCTTCGGAAAGGTTTATTCAAATGCGGTACGTTTTCTTGCTATACTTAAAAAAAAAATTATTTTATGGTTAGTTCACTGTTGGAACTAATGTTACTATGGAAACTATATAAAAATTAACTAGTTCAAATTTACAATTAACTATATATAGTAATACCAGGGTCACATGTTTATGGGGGCCTTTCAGGTGGCTATCAAAATGCTGTTATGAAATTGTCTGACTTTTCTCTGTTTACTCCCTAACTACGGAAATAAATTTCTGGCCGTTTTGAAGGTATCGTAATAATTATTATGACAATGAACTTAGTAATAAATGCAAATGTACCATATACATCCAGTTATAACTGAACAGTCCAGTATCGTTTAAAATTTATAACTATAGTTAATTCAATGATACTACAATTCCTTGTCCTTTAGAGGTCGGTAAAAAAATTCTAGAAATGCCTACTTACCAGGCTTCGACTTTAATAATATCTAAAACACTAAGCATCCAAGAAAATAATTACTATATAGCATGTATTCAACTTATGAAGAAAGGCAAGAGTGAGACACTAAACTGAATTAATAATATATCAAAAGTATATTTATTATTTTATATGCAAACTGTACTTTTGATATATTTCTTGTATTTGAAGAGATAAATTTTATTATAATCAAAAAAAGAAGGGATAAAAATACTTCAGCTATTTTTGAGTGAACTATAGATTCAACACATCAAGATTCTTCAGTTCCACTGTTCAATTATTCCGGATAGTGTATGACAGAGATTTACCTTGAGAAATAATTGTAGTACGACTGTTAAGTCAGAAATGCAAATGTATTATAGACCTTCAGATACAAATAATTCATACTTACTCTGAAGAATAAAAAGGTTGCCTAATCAATTCAATTCTATACAAAGAAAGGACATATCTCGGAAACTATCCTTTCTAAGGTTCTTTTCTACAGGGAATTCCAGGGAATCTTAAAGTTCCCTAGAATTTCCAGGTTTTCCAGATTGTTCGCCTCTAAGAGATATCTGTATTGCGCTAACATGAGTAGAATAGATCACACTAGTGTAGACACAAAAATATAATTAAAGCAATTCAAGTATTTATTCCACTGACCTCTAAATAACTTGACAGATGATCCTATGTTAGGCCACTAACCCCAATTGAAGTGTTCGTCAACAAGCCAAGGAACTAAGTTTTGCTTCAGTAAAACGGCATGTATGTGTGACAAAAATGTGTGTTAGTGTTTGTGTGACTGTCACATGTATTTTCACTACACACATAAAGTCTTGACTAGTTGAGGCGGCGCTGATTATCATTAAGTTAGAGCTGTTATATCGTAAGACCCATAACCATACGCTGTCCAGTTATATAGAGGTCAGTGATTTATTGCCATTAATATAGCTTGCTACACAATTAATTTCTTAAGGTTAGCTGAATAAACGTTATTTGACACTAAGGTAGCTGAATCATCAAAAATATTGTGAATTCCTGCAAACATTCGCTTTCAACCTACGTGTACTTACATTGTTAGTTACACTTAAACTATACATGCACTAAATACTGGTAAGCAGTTAAGCACTAACTATTGAGTACTCTGAGTTGAACAGTACTTGACGTCGCTATGCGCGTTTGTCTCTTTACCAGATAAGAAACATGATGACATTGTTAAGTACAATACTATCGTATACACAAGAAATGTACAAGCTAACTGAGCTAATGGATTAGATAGATAGATTGTAGCGACAGTCCTGGACGGGACACACTTCGACCATAAGGTCCCTTGTGATGCCTAAGGATGTGAGTGGAAGGACTTTGTGTGTGTAGACTAGGAATTGGTAGGATGTGCGGCTGTAGCCGACTCTGATAGGAACTATGCCGATATTCATCTGGAGTTCGTGAAGGAAACTGCAGAAAACCTTCACAAGCATAGCCGGTTACTTCGTTCTTGTCCACACGCCGACAGTTTAGTCAATTAACCGCCCCCTTTTTTTTAATAGTTGACAAACTACGGATGTTGGAATTCGAATCCATAACCTCCCAGTCCCAGGTAGACAGAGCGCGTTAGACCGCTCGGCTACTTGGTCAGTAGCTATTGACGTATTACGTTAAAAAATTGAACCAATTTACCATGCAGGCATGGTAGTAAATTTTGCCGCCTAACATACATGTTATAAACATTTGCTATTCCATACTCCCGTGACCCTTTAGCAACTGTGCCCAAAGACTAATTTGTAAACGGGGCGAGATACAAAAAACCATCAAATATAAAAAAATGTTCATAAAGACTTTTGTTTGAAACATTCGGCTAGTATTACACATATAAAAAAAATAAAATAAAAAAAAATACAGACGAATTGAGAACCATCCTCCTTTTTGAAGTCGGGTTAAAAAAGTATACAAATTGAAAGAAAAAATAGGTAGATAATAAATGCGGTAGACCGATATTAAAAAAGCGGTAAATCTACCACTAAAACGGTAGGTCTGACAACACTGTCTACATAACAAACTAAATAGAAAGAAGTCAAACAGAGTATTCCCATATGCTACTACGGTGAAGGGGAATGGTTTAGGAGCAATCACGCTAAGATACCGTTCCAGTTAAAATATCACCAGAGGGGAAACAAGTTACTTTCAAATCTAACAAGAGGGAGAGGTTCAAAAGAGCTTAAAATGTCTTACAAAATTTAAATCATTAATTCTTAGTTACGTAAAGTATGCCAGATTACAAAACTTTTATTTAAGATTCTGTATTTTATTTTCAACTCGAGACATTTTCACAGGATGCGAAATACATTGCAAGTGAAATTTTTTAAATCGATATTCACTACTAGATAATGAAATTATTTTTCAGGTAGACAATTCTCACACCATGTGAAATTTTATGTAGGAAATTTAGAAAAGAAATTCATCATAAAATGAAAGCAAATACTAGCGATATTATCATTCACATATATCCAGCATTCCGTACCAATGTAATTCAAACACATTTTTATAGTATTATTTACTATATATAAGCATACATGTATGTTAGTATGCGAGGCTTATCATATAAATAGCTTTTTTTCAATGACTGTAAGTACACTGTCGCTGAACTATAACAGCTCTTAATACAAACGATGACATTAATCTATTCAGAGAAACAACACACTTTGCGGATTAATCGTGCATTGTTTTACTTATCCGCCGCAGTGTCTATTATTATTTAAAACAAGTAATGTAACAACTAACTGAGTTAATTGTTTGAATACCCAGTATATACTGAGTTGTATATACTTAGTATTGTTAATATTTCTGCCTATCCAATGTTTATAAATTATGAATTATCAAAAAATCAGCACTGTTGCTGGTTTCGTTCAGAAGATATTTCGGGGTCAAATTATCTATGATATTTCCTGTAGTAATAGCACTGTAAGTGAGAATGCCAAATGTCCCTTAAACTCGGCCTTGCGCTCTACCGTGCTCTAGATTTGTAAATGTTTGTTTTGTATTAATAATTAATATTGAAACAGTAAAAATGTTCATGCATTTAAAAAATTTGATATTAATGTTCTTGCGATTTTTATATATTTAAATATTGAGTTATATAATTGAGTTATACAACGCGACCGTCTGTTAACGCAAAGCGTTGGTCATCGCGAGCCTTTAGGCGACGCGAAAAGGTAGTCAACGCGAAGATTTAGAAAATTAACGGAAAGCGTTGGTAAACGTAAAGCGTTGGTAAACGGAAGAGTTGGTCAATGAGAAGCGTTAGTTATCCAAAGCGGAGCGTCAAAGATTCGCGAAGCGTGATTTCACGCGAATCGTTAACCAACGAGAAACGTAAGCTTAATTGAACCATAAGTAAGCCAACGCGAAGCGTTGGTTAAAGAGAAGCGTTAGTTAGTCAAAGCGAAGCGCCGGAGAGTTGCTTTGGTGATTCGCGAAGCGTGATTTTACGCAAATCGTAAAATTATCGTTGGTAAACGATAAGCGTTAACCCACGCGAAACGTAAGCTTAAGTAAACCGTAAGTCATCTAAGCGTTGGTCAGCGAAGCGTTGGTCATGAGAAGCGTTAGTCAATAGAAAGCGTAAGGTAAACGCGAAGCGTTAGTTAATCAACGCGAAGCGTTTGTTAATCAACACAAAGCATTAGTTAATCATCACGAAGCGTTAGTTTATCAACGCGAAGCGTTAGTTAATCAACGCGAAGCGTAAGATAAACAACGCGAAGCGTTAGTTAATAAGCGCGAAGCGTTAGTTAGTCAACGCGAAGCGTTGGATTATCAACGCGAAGCGTTAGTTAATCAACGCGAAGCGTTATTAAATCAACGTGAAGCGTTAGTTAATCAACGCGAAGGGTTAGGTAATCAACGCGAAGCGTTAGTTAATCAACGCGAAGCGTTAGTTAATCAACGCGAAGCGTTAGTAAATCAACGCGAAGCGTTATATAAACAACGCGAAGCGTTAGTTAGTCAGCGCGAATCGTTGGTTAATCAACGCGAAGCGTTTGTTAATCAACTCGAAGCTTTAGTTAATCAACACGAAGCGTTAGTTAATCAACGCGAAGCGTTAGTAAATCAACGTGAAGCGTTAGTTAGTCAACTTGAAGCGTTAGTTAATCAACGCGAAGCGTTAGTTAATCAACGCGAAGCGTTAGTAAATCAACGCGAAGCGTTAGATAAACAACGCGAAGCGTTAGTTAGTCAACGCGAAGCGTTAGTAAGTCAACGCGAAGCGTTAGTTAGTCAACGCGAAGCGTTAGTTAGTCAACGCGAATCGTTGGATAATCAACGCGAAGCGTTTGTTAATCAACACGAAGAGTTAGTTAACTAACGCGAAGCGTTAGTTAATCAACGTGAAGCGTTAGTTTATCAACGCGAAGCGTTAGTTAATCAACGCGAAGCGTTAGTTAATCAGCGCGAAGCGTTAGTTAATCAACGCGAAGCGTTAGTTTATCAACGCGAAGCCTTAGTCAATCAACGCGAAGCGTTAGTCAACGCGAAGCGTTAGTTAATCAACGCGAACCGTTGGATAATCAACGCGAAGCGTTAGTTAATCAACGCGAAGCATTAGTTAATCAACGTGAAGCGCTAGTTAATCAACGCGAAGCGTTAGTTAATCAACGCGAAGCGTTAGTAAATCAACGCGAAGGGTAAGATAAACAACGCGAAGCGTTAGTTAATCAACGCGAAGCAAAGCGTTGGTCATCGCGAGCCTTTAGGCGACGCGAAAAGGTAGTCAACGCGAAGATTTAGAAAATTAACGGAAAGCGTTGGTAAACGTAAAGCGTTGGTAAACGGAAGAGTTGGTCAATGAGAAGCGTTAGTTATCCAAAGCGGTGCGTCAAAGATTCGCGAAGCGTGATTTCACGTGAATCGTTAACCAACGAGAAACGTAAGCTTAATTGAACCGTAAGTAAGCCAACGCGAAGCGTTGGTTAAAGAGACGCGTTAGTTAGTCAAAGCGAAGCGCCGGAGAGTTGCTTTGGTGATTCGCGAAGCGTGATTTTACGCAAATCGTAAAATTATCGTTGGTAAACGATAAGCGTTAACCCACGCGAAACGTAAGCTTAAGTAAACCGTAAGTCATCCAAGCGTTGGTCAGCGAAACGTTGGTCATGAGAAGCGTTAGTCAATAGAAAGCGTAAGGTAAACGCGAAGCGTTAGTTAATCAACGCGGAGCGTTTGTTAATCAACACAAAGCATTAGTTAATCATCGCGAAGCGTTAGTTTATCAACGCGAAGCGTTAGTTAATCAACGCGAAGCGTAAGATAAACAACGCGAAGCGTTAGTTAATGAACGCGAAGCGTTAGTTAGTCAACGCGAAGCGTTGGATTATTAACGCGAAGCGTTAGTTAACCAACGCGAAGCGTTAGTTAATCAACGCGAAGCGTTAGTAAATCAACGCGAAGCGTTAGATAAACAACGCGAAGCGTTAGTTAGTCAACGCGAAGCGTTAGTAAGTCAACGCGAAGCGTTAGTTAGTCAACGCGAAGCGTTAGTTAGTCAACGCGAATCGTTGGATAATCAACGCGAAGCGTTAGTTAATCAACACGAAGAGTTAGTTAATCAACGCGAAGCGTTAGTTAATCAACGTGAAGCGTTAGTTAGTCAACTTGAAGCGTTAGTTAATCAACGCGAAGGGTTAGTTAATCAACGCGAAGCGTTAGTTAATCAACGCGAAGCGTTAGTTAACCAACGCGAAGCGTTAGTAAATCAACGCGAAGCGTTAGATAAACAACGCGAAGCGTTAGTTAGTCAACGCGAAGCGTTAGTAAGTCAACGCGAAGCGTTAGTTAGTCAACGCGAAGCGTAAGTTAGTCAACGCGAATCGTTGGATAATCAACGCGAAGCGTTTGTTAATCAACACGAAGAGTTAGTTAATCAGCGCGAAGCGTTAGTTAATCAACGCGAAGCGTTAGTTTATCAACGCGAAGCCTAAGTCAATCAACGCGAAGCCTAAGTCAATCAACGCGAAGCGTTAGTCAACGCGAAGCGTTAGTTAATCAACGCGAACCGTTGGATAATCAACGCGAAGCGTAAGTTTATCAACGCGAAGCATTAGTTAATCAACGTGAAGCGCTAGTTAATCAACGCGAAGCGTTAGTTAATCAACGCGAAGCGTTAGTAAATCAACGCGAAGGGTAAGATAAACAACGCGAAGCGTTAGTTAATCAACGCGAAGCAAAGCGTTGGTCATCGCGAGCTTTTAGGCGACGCGAAAAGGTAGTCAACGTGAAGATTTAGAAAATTAATGGAAAGCGTTGGTAAACGTAAAGCGTTGGTAAACGGAAGAGTTGGTCAATGAGAAGCGTTAGTTATCCAAAGCGGAGCGTCAAAGATTCGCGAAGCGTGATTTCACGCAAATCGTTAACCAACGAGAAACGTAAGCTTAAGTAAACCGTAAGTCATCCAAGCGTTGGTCAGCGAAGCGTTGGTCATGAGAAGCGTTAGTCAATAGAAAGCGTAAGGTAAACGCAAAGCGTTAGTTAATCAACGCGAAGCGTTTGTTAATCAACACAAAGCATTAGTTAATCATCGCGAAGCGTTAGTTTATCAACGCGAAGCGTTAGTTAATCAACGCGAAGCGTAAGATAAACAACGCGAAGCGTTAGTTAATGAACGCGAAGCGTTAGTTAGTCAACGCGAAGCGTTGGATTATCAACGCGAAGCGTTAGTTAATCAACGCGAAGCGTTAGTTAATCAACGCGAAGCGTTAGTTAATCAACGCGAAGCGTTAGTAAATCAACGCGAAGCGTTAGATAAACAACGCGAAGCGTTAGTTAGTCAACGCGAAGCGTTAGTAAGTCAACGCGAAGCGTTAGTTAGTCAACGCGAAGCGTTAGTTAGTCAACGCGAATCGTTGGATAATCAACGCGAAGCGTTTGTTAATCAACACGAAGAGTTAGTTAATCAACGCGAAGCGTTAGTTAATCAACGTGAAGCGTTAGTTTATCAACGCGAAGCGTTAGTTAATCAACGCGAAGCGTTAGTTAATCAGCGCGAAGCGTTAGTTAATCAACGCGAAGCGTTAGTTTATCAACGCGAAGCCTTAGTCAATCAACGCGAAGCGTTAGTCAACGCGAAGCGTTAGTTAATCAACTCGAACCGTTGGATAATCAACGCGAAGCGTTAGTAAATCAACGTGAAGCGTTAGTTAGTCAACTTGAAGCGTTAGTTAATCAAAGCGAAGCGTTAGTTAATCAACGCGAAGCGTTAGTAAATCAACGCGAAGCGTTAGATAAACAACGCGAAGCGTTAGTTATTCAACGCGAAGCGTTAGTTAGTCAACGCGAAGCGTTAGTTAGTCAACGCGAATCGTTGGATAATCAACGCGAAGCGTTTGTTAATCAACACGAAGCGTTAGTTAATCAACGCGAAGCGTTAGTTAATCAACGTGAAGCGTTAGTTTATCAACGCGAAGCGTTAGTTAATCAACGCGAAGCGTTAGTTAATCAGCGCGAAGCGTTAGTTAATCAACGCGAAGCGTTAGTTTATCAACGCGAAGCCTTAGTCAATCAACGCGAAGCGTTAGTCAACGCGAAGCCTTAGTTAATCAACGCGAACCGTTGGATAATCAACGCGAAGCGTTAGTTAATCAACGCGAAGCATTAGTTAATCAACGTGAAGCGTTAGTTTATCAACGCGAAGCGTTAGTTAATCAACGCGAAGCGTTAGTTAATCAGCGCGAAGCGTTAGTTAATCAACGCGAAGCGTTAGTTTATCAACGCGAAGCCTTAGTCAATCAACGCGAAGCGTTAGTCAACGCGAAGCCTTAGTTAATCAACGCGAACCGTTGGATAATCAACGCGAAGCGTTAGTTAATCAACGCGAAGCATTAGTTAATCAACGTGAAGCGCTAATTAATCAACGCGAAGCGTTTGTTAATCAACGCGAAGCGTTAGTAAATCAACGCGAAGGGTAAGATAAACAACGCGAAGCGTTAGTTAATCAACGCGAAGCGTTAGTTAGTCAACGCGAAGCGTTGGATAATCAACGCGAAGCGTTAGTGCATCAACGCGAAGCGTTAGTTAATCAACGTGAAGCGTTAGTTAATCAACGCGAAGGGTTAGTTAATCAACGCGAAGCGTTAGTTAGTCAACGCGAAGCGTTAGTTAATCAACGCGAAGCGTTAGTTAATCAACGGGAAGCGTTAGTAAATCAACGCGAAGCGTTAGATAAACAACGCGAAGCGTAAGTTAGTCAACGCGAAGCGTTAGTTAGGCAACGCGAAGCGTTGAAAATCAACGCGAAGCGTTAGTTAATCAACACGAAGCGTTAGTTAATCAACACGAAGCGTTAGTTAAATAACACGAAGCGTTAGTTAGTCAACGCGAAGCGTTGGATTATCAACGCGAATTGTTAGTTAATCAACGCGAAGCGTTAGTTATTCAACGCGAAGCGTTAGTTAGTCAACGCGAAGCGTTAGTTAGTCAACGCGAATCGTTGGATAATCAACGCGAAGCGTTTGTTAATCAACACGAAGCGTTAGTTAATCAACGCGAAGCGTTAGTTAATCAACGTGAAGCGTTAGTTTATCAACGCGAAGCGTTAGTTAATCAACGCGAAGCGTTAGTTAATCAGCGCGAAGCGTTAGTTAATCAACGCGAAGCGTTAGTTTATCAACGCGAAGCCTTAGTCAATCAACGCGAAGCGTTAGTCAACGCGAAGCCTTAGTTAATCAACGCGAACCGTTGGATAATCAACGCGAAGCGTTAGTTAATCAACGCGAAGCATTAGTTAATCAACGTGAAGCGTTAGTTTATCAACGCGAAGCGTTAGTTAATCAACGCGAAGCGTTAGTTAATCAGCGCGAAGCGTTAGTTAATCAACGCGAAGCGTTAGTTTATCAACGCGAAGCCTTAGTCAATCAACGCGAAGCGTTAGTCAACGCGAAGCCTTAGTTAATCAACGCGAACCGTTGGATAATCAACGCGAAGCGTTAGTTAATCAACGCGAAGCATAGTTAATCAACGTGAAGCGCTAATTAATCAACGCGAAGCGTTTGTTAATCAACGCGAAGCGTTAGTAAATCAACGCGAAGGGTAAGATAAACAACGCGAAGCGTTAGTTAATCAACGCGAAGCGTTAGTTAGTCAACGCGAAGCGTTGGATAATCAACGCGAAGCGTTAGTGCATCAACGCGAAGCGTTAGTTAATCAACGTGAAGCGTTAGTTAATCAACGCGAAGGGTTAGTTAATCAACGCGAAGCGTTAGTTAGTCAACGCGAAGCGTTAGTTAATCAACGCGAAGCGTTAGTTAATCAACGCGAAGCGTTAGTAAATCAACGCGAAGCGTTAGATAAACAACGCGAAGCGTAAGTTAGTCAACGCGAAGCGTTAGTTAGGCAACGCGAAGCGTTGGATAATCAACGCGAAGCGTTAGTTAATCAACACGAAGCGTTAGTTAATCAACACGAAGCGTTAGTTAAATAACACGAAGCGTTAGTTAATCAACGCGAAGCGTTAGTTAATAAACGTGAAGCGTTAGTTTATCAACGCGAAGCGTTAGTTAATCAACGCGAAGCGTTAGTTTATCAGCGCGAAGCGTTAGTTAATCAATGCGAAGCGTTGGTTAATCAACGCGAAGCGTTTGTTTATCAACGCGAAGCCTTAGTCAATCAACGCGAAGCGTTAGTCAGCGCACAACGTTAGTTAATCAACGCGAACCGTTGGATAATCAACGCGAAGCACTAGTTAGTCAACGCGAAGCGTAGTTAAACAACGCGAAGCGTTAGTTAATCAACGCGAAGCGTTAGTAAATCAACGCGAAGCGTATGATAAACAACGCGAAGCGTTAGTTAATCAACGCAAAGCGTTAGTTAGTCAACGCGAAGCGTTAGTTAATCAACGCGAAGCGTTAGTTAATCAACGCGAAGCGTTAGTAAATCAACGCGAAGCGTTAGATAAACAACGCGAAGCGTAAGTTAGTCAACGCGAAGCGTTAGTTAGGCAACGCGAAGCGTTGGATAATCAACGCGAAGCGTTAGTTAATCAACACGAAGCGTTAGTTAATCAACACGAAGCGTTAGTTAAATAACACGAAGCGTTAGTTAATCAACGCGAAGCGTTAGTTAATAAACGTGAAGCGTTAGTTTATCAACGCGAAGCGTTAGTTAATCAACGCGAAGCGTTAGTTTATCAGCGCGAAGCGTTAGTTAATCAATGCGAAGCGTTGGTTAATCAACGCGAAGCGTTTGTTTATCAACGCGAAGCCTTAGTCAATCAACGCGAAGCGTTAGTCAGCGCACAACGTTAGTTAATCAACGCGAACCGTTGGATAATCAACGCGAAGCACTAGTTAGTCAACGCGAAGCGTAGTTAATCAACGCGAAGCGTTAGTTAATCAACGCGAAGCGTTAGTAAATCAACGCGAAGCGTATGATAAACAACGCGAAGCGTTAGTTAATCAACGCAAAGCGTTAGTTAGTCAACGCGAAGCGTTGGATAATCAACGCGAAGCGTTAGTTAATCAACGCGAAGTGTTAGTTAATCAACGTGAAGCGTTAGTTAATCAACGCGAAGCGTTGTATAAAGAACGCGAAGCGTTAGTTAATCAACGCGAAGCGTTAATTAGTCAACGCGAAGCGTTAGTTAATCAACGCGAAGCGTTTGTTTAACAACGCGATGCGTTAGTTAATCAACGCGAAGCGTTAGTTAATCAACGCCAAGCGATAGTTAATCATTGCGAAACGTTAGTTAATCAACGCGAAGCGTTAGTTAATCAACGCCAAGCGATTGTTAATCAATGCGAAACTTCAGTTTATCAACGCAAAGCGTTTGTAAACGCAAAGCGAAATGTAAGCTAAAGCAAACCGTAAATCACCCAACGCGAAGTGTAGCTTAATGAGAAGTGTAAGTCAAAAGGAAGCGTAAGGTCAACGCGAAGCGTTAGTAAACGCCAACTGTTAGCAAAGCTTTTACTAACGCGGAACGTTAGCTGCAGCGAACCATAAGTCAGCCAATGCGAGGCGTTGGTCAATAAGAAGCGTTAGTTATGCAAAGCGAAGCTTCATTGGTACGCGAAGCGTTATGCCAAGCGAATAATTAACCAACGCAAAGCGTTAACCAACGCGAAACGTAAGCTTAATGTTAACTTTAATGAAACGTAAGTCAGCGAAGCGTTGGTCAATGAGAAGCGTCAGTCAATAGGAAGCGTCAGATCAACGCAAAGCGTTTGTTAATCAACGCAAACCGTAAGTCAGCCAACGTGAAGCGTTGGTCGATGAGAACCGTTAGTCAATAGGAAGTGTTAGGTTACCGCGAAACTTTAGTAAACGCAATGCGTTTACTAATGCGAAACGTAAGCTAAAGCGAACCGTTAGTGAGCCAATAAGAACCGTTAATCAGTAAGAATTGTTCGGTCAAGGCTTTGCGTTTATCAACACGAAACGTAAGCTACAGCGAACCGTATTCAAAGCGAAGCGTCAATGAGAAGTGTAAGGTCCACACGAAGCGTTATATTATATATATATATATATATATATATATATATATATATATATATATATATATATATATATATATATATATATATATATATGTAAATATATGTATATATATATATATATATATATATTTAAATATATATATATATATATATATATATATATATACATTATATATAGATAATTTTTGATAGGATCGATAGACCTTTGAATAAACTATTTGCAAAATTTTGTACAAAAAAACTTATATACACACCTGGTTGAAAAAACTGAAATAAACATAAAAACAATACTATTTGATGTATGTTATGTTTGTACATGTGAGGACAAATTTTGAGAAAACTATTGAGTTTATGAAAAATTTTTGCAAACAAAAGTTCTTTATTTTAAAGAGAAGAAAATTTTTTGTCAATAAAATTTTTGTTTACCTCTTACGGTTTCAAAGATATATTTTTTCCACCCTGGCGGGGGGAATTACTTTCCGATTTTGCCCATTTTTCAACTTTGAGGGTAAATTTTGAGAAAACTGTTAAGTTTATGAAAAAAGTTTTCAAACAAAAGTTGTTTGTTTCAAAGAGAAGAAGATTTTTTGTTTACAAATTTTTTTTCTATCTCCTACGGTTTCAAAGATATAATTTTTCCCCCCTAGCGGGGGGAAACACGTTCCGATTTTGCCCAATAACGAACTTGACCTTACTTTTTTGGTCAAGAATATACAAAAAAATTTTCAGCTCGATATCTCTTTTCGTTTTTGAGTAATCGGCTTCACAGACGGACAGACGGACAGACGGACAGACGGACGGACGGACATGTGAAAAAGGCCGAATTAGGCCATTTTATGAATACCTATGTGAAGCATTTTTGTCAAGGATTAATATTTTCAAGCGTTACAAAGTCGGGACTAAACTTAATATACCTTGTATATTTACAAATATACTGGGTATAAAAATACTTTCATAAAAAAAAGAAAGATAGAATTATGTATAAATTTGTATTTATGTATCTATTATCTCTCTCTTAAAAATTTTCTATGATTTTCCCTAGATTATCGCATGCATCAAAATTTTCTCCTCGTTTTTTAATTAAGAATACCAACACATTAATAAATTCCTATTAACCATGGTATCGAATCAAGCGAATAATTACTCAGCATTTTATGAGAGACAATAAAAAATGTACGCCTATTAAAATTTCTTACGAGTGTACAGTGTGAGAACGAACTTCAACGATAGTACACGAACCGTAACCGAACTTCAAGATACTGGTTGACACTAGTATACTTATAATTATTTTCTTCATCAATTATACATAGCACGAATATATAGCTATTCTTTTCTATATAATTTAAAATACAATAGCCTATTCCACTTTAAACTATCAAACGTACGTGTATTGCAGTTAAAAATATACATAAAAATTTTGGTAATCACGTGATCTACGATGGAGGGGATGTTAGAAAGTAATTTTTTTAACGTAGTCGATCGGAACTCATTGGATTATCATGCTGCTATTCACAATGCGCATGTTTGTTATTTTACAATGTTGTAAGATTAGTTTCTGGAAATAATTTTTTTGCTAAATTCCCACATTATTTTTACAATGTTGCCAATTTTACGCAATAACCATTAAGGATAAAATATATTTTGAAAATTCATTATTTATTAAAATGCAATAATAATTTATATTTCAATTACAACATAATGCAAATTTTTAATTGCTTCTATATTTTTTGAGACCAAGGTCAATTTTTTTGTAATAATTCAGGGTATTTATATTAGTTACGAGGAATCTGGTAAACCTTGACAACAAGAAATTAAAAACTTGGCCAAGGATAGAATCACGTGGTCTATCGTCGTGAAGACTTTTTTTTAGAAGATATCTTTTATCTCTTCTCTATTTAGTCATTGAGGTAGTTATAAATTCAAGCTCTTGAAGAATTGGATCAAAGTCCTTTTTTTAAATAATAGGTTCTTATATAGTAATTACGAGTAATTAACAATTTGAGTAAAACATAATTGCGCAGTTTTAAAATAAATAAATTACGTCATTGATTATACAGATAAAATAAATAACATCCCCTCCAATTTTTTAAAAATAAAAAGCTGTCGGTTCTTTTATTATATATAAACTAATTAATTCAAACTTATCTTCTAATTATATTAACTTCTATTGAGAAATTATTATTCATTTAATGATCTAAGTTGTCATGCGCATTAGATTGTAATATGATCGTGCGCAGTCTTCTATTATCCATAAATCACCCGCATTCCAGCTACACAACATATACTTGAAAATTCAATTTTGGTAAGACTGTACTTATTGACCGTTATAAGCGGCGTTGCATGGCGACTTTTTATATCTATTTTTAATTTTAAGGTCATACAACGTTGCCATATTTTGTTTTTGCGCATTACTATATATTTCAGGAATGCCAATTGTACTTATTAAGAAATATACATAGATAGACATACCTAACACTTACATAAATATTATTTCCTAATACCTAGCATAGATATAATTATGTGTGTGTCTATACATGTGGAAATAACCTATGATTAGATATGTTTTTATCAAAACATAAATTTTCCTAAATAAAAAATTTGTAAATCAAAATCAATGAATTTTGTTATAGCGTTAGGAGATACTAATCTAGAATGTGAAGAGTCTCAAGTTAGCATAGCAACAAATTTAAACAAAAACACACCGTTGCCAGACTTTCAATTATTATGCTAAATAAATAACAGGAATCTCGATATTATTATGTAACAAAATAAGGGCAATTGTTTTTTTAATAGATTATAATATAAAATATACAAAAGCTTAATGTAATTATTTCAAATGATACGTTTCAAGCTTTTGAATAGTATTTTTAAGCAGTTTTTTCATCTTTTTAAATTACTAAAGACCTTGAAATTTGTATATTTATAATCTCCAACAAGGTGTCATGACGTCACTGATTTGATGGCGTGGCTAGCTTTGTAATGCATGTTTTAGTGTTATGATTCGTTGTTAAAGCGTAGTGGCAGCCATCTTGAATACAATGACTCATGGTTGGTGGAAATTGAGGCCGGGTATATTGAAACCTTGTAACGAGACTATTAGGAGCATTTCCTTTACACTAATATTACACTGTCTAAATGTATAAGGCATTCAAAAGTGTATTATTGTCTATGTTTTTGAAAGTTAGGAAATAGAAATAACATTTTTATATATTGACTTTTTCAAAACATTTTATAAATATATAAAACAAATATTTTTTTCAAAAGTTATTGTGTTTTTGTGTGGTTACAATTACTTCGATGAAGAGTAGTAATAGTCTTCTTGCTCCAGTCAAGTGATAGCAATGGCGATATGCCCTTTTCCCGGCAGTCAATTACAATGGCTATTACTTTTTTCTAATTGTAAACCATGTCAAAAGAGGAATAACTAATTTTTAGGGTATTATTGTGTTTTTGTACTGAATTTTTGTTTATTATTGAACTGGACTAAACTGTCAACATGAAATAAATAATGCGGTGGCACTAAGAGCGCTCTTTTAATTGATCAAAAATTAAATATTATTGTAGTGATTTAGTAGGTTAGAATGTCTTCATCACAACAGGTGAATGTTAAACAGGAACGTCAAGATGAAGCCGAGATCAGAGAGTTGGCTGATAAAATATTGGAAGCGAATAAGGCGAAAATGGCAGCTGCAAATGCGCGCCCGGCCGTCGGTCCAGGTACACAACAAACAAATCAAGTAGGAAATATTATAGGTTTTTTAACACGTAAAGGTGTACCAGCACAACGGACTGCCACAACTGTCGAAGAGAAAAAAGACGATGATTTCGGAAAATTTGGTTGGATTACCTTAGGTAAAGCCCATATTCCGTATATTTTTCGACTAGGGGAAAAATATTGTGCGGTCCGGATGGTGGAACAAAAAGTATTAAACAAATATTTAAATTATTTACACCAGGATATTTATAGTTGTACATGTATTCGAAGTTATTACATCGCAGAGATGGAAAGTAAATTATTAAGTGAAATAAATGCTAGACATTGTGATTTAGGATTTGGAAGAGAACCTTTTACAGTGCGTGATTTAGTTGTGCGTGTAAATGATGCTATAGAATTTTATAATTTTTTGGATGTATGTTATAATAAATTAATTCGGGGTACATGTGGTCCAAAAGATCGATGTGGATTTATACGTATAAATAAAGAGTCAGTTGTACCATACACAGTGCGTGGCGATAGTAAATATGTACCGTTATTCTATTTCGAAGGTGAAACGGATAATTTAAAGTTAAAGGCAGATGAGCTCGAAGGATGGGACTTATCTTACCTAAAATTCTGTTGTAAAGTGCAGGGTATACGTAATGAGTTGTTCGCGAATGAAACATGTGCAGTTATTAGTTTAAATGATATCAAAAGTTATTTTCCCCCGGGTACGGAGTTCGAAGACTATTGGCCTAGTAAAGTTGTTGATTCACAATTGTTAGTGGCAAGTAAAGGTGGTGGTCAAAATGGGTTATGGACTCGACAACCACCAGCTCCACCACCAGTTGTCCCGAAACCACCAGTGCAAACACGACGGTCACCAGCCCCAGCTGCACAAGCTTCGGCGCCTATAGGTTTAACACAAATGCAAGCCGTATGTAATGGATGGGCTGCGGGACTTGTAAATCAAACGAGTTTGTATAATACGAATTCTGCAGCTGCGAATCAATTAATCAGACAAGTGTCGTTGGGTATGCAAGGTTTAGGTAATGTGCCGAGTACGCAATCACAAGCGCAATCGAGAAACACTCAACGATCTCATCAGTATTATGCACAGAATAACATACCCATGACATTGAGTTCAGCACAAATTCCGCCCCCATTGGTTCGTTCAACTGTCGCACCAAATACACTTGGGTGAGATACATTTTCAAATGTTTTGATTTACTATTAATGTTCATCAAAAACATAATTATTCATGCTTTTTCTTGTTCCATAGTTATCCGTCCTATGGGAAGGATGACTGGTGAGTTAAATTCTCAATATATGCATGAACTAACTAAAAGCATGTTGTAGTTGGAGTATTAATCAAAAAAATTACATCGTTTAAAGCCGCCCATAAACGTTTAATGTTTTGTTCCTGTTTTTAATCCCATTTTACTTGATTGTTTGTAGCACCAACATTGAATCCGAACGTGGTAAACAAACCTGTTGAAGTTCCATTTATTCAGGTTTTTTTATATATATATATTATACTTATTAAATAAAACAAATATTTGAGATTTTCGTAACAATAATTTTTATTTTGACTGCTTTCGAAACACAGATCCTTCATCAGAAAGTAAATGATAATCATTATCTGTGTTCCGAAACTAAACAAAATAAAATTATTGTTAAGAAAAAAAGTCTCAACTATTTGTTTTATTTAATAATTATAATGGATTTACGTCAAGTAACGACTCATTCGATACAAAAAATATAGGTTATATGTTAATTTTCAATCCCTTATGCCAAGAATATCATTTTTTTGCGTCAGGGGATACCAAATGTCTCGAGAACTATAACATTCAAATTGCATAATTTTGACTAAACCCTACAATCTATAAAAAACGGAAAAAAAGTCTTCTGTAAAGTGTCATCCTCTGTTGACAAATAAGTTAAATATTAAATTTCAATGTGATAGATGTCTCCCTTCTAAAGATATTTGGTTCAAAAAATCGTAAATGTCATCCAATGAGAAAGGTCGTGGGTTCAAATCCCACTAACGACAAATAACTTTTTTTTTTATATGTGAACAAATACTGAAATTAGTGATTATAGTTTCGGAAACGGATACTTCCTGAGACAAAATGATAATTATTATGATATGATATTGTCCTTATCATTTTGTCTGAGGAAGGAACTGTGTTTTCGAAACAATTGTTTCATTTCAATAAGTCTAATGGATTTTCGTCAAGACCAAATCAATACAATATATAAACAATTAAAACAAAATTTGGTACGAACAGCATCACAATCGACTGTATATAGAGGTTGTGTGGCAGATTCACATTAAATTTTTCTCTTGGTTATGTTTACTGTTCATCTATGTGTTTATTGTTTACACCAATACATAACGATGTATACAGAAAATATTTTGTCTTCAGTATTCAAAAAAAAACATTAAACTGTGACAAGAATATGGAACGTTTATGGGCCGCTTCATTGATTAAAATTTAGTCGATAAGATAATCTAAAAAAACCACTCATTTGATTAAAAAATCGATAGATTATCGACTGATAGCAACTTTAAATAAAAGTAATCTACACATAGAGAAATATTAATATGTGTCTTCATAGTTTTTTTAAATTTACCATCACCGAGTTAAACATGGAGAATAATTTGTCTCACATCGTGAAGAATGACGTTCATTTTGGTATGAACGTAAATCGCATTGTTTATATTAATATTGCGTTTCTATTGTACGTCAGTGGAAATGACACCTGTAAACAAACTCTTTGATAAATATTGCACATACTAAATGGGGACTGTCAAATGAATAATCTTCCTTCGACGTTAGATGGCTTCATTGCCTTCTATTTTTCTTGATGACAAGCACCCATAAGACTTGAGTGGTCACGTACAATAGCAACTGACTTGGTTTGCGCCTATTTAATAAGCTGTAGAATAAAGGGCTAACGGGACTTGCATGCATTGTTTTTTTTAAACAATTTTAATCGAATTCTATCAAGAGTTAAGTGCGACCGAGCAATCAGTGACGGGACCTGATAGACCCAGTTTTAAGTTTCGTTTTCTTAGTCGCTCAAAACAAAACAGCTCATAGGAATTACTTGAACAATCGTGATAGCCACGTCGAGAAAAATGTAGCTTAAAACTAGGTGTATCAAACCCATCACTGATTGCATGGTCGTATTTCTATATATTTCCTAGCCACTCAAAGCAGCTCATAGGAAATATATATAAATGATCATCGCAAAGATCGATCCGAGAAAAACCTACCCTTAATCGTAAGGATAAAACTTTTAAACATTCGAATAAAACTGTAGAAAAAAAAACACAGTTTGGGAGTACTTGTAGCTAGATAACGACTTAAAAATTTGCATGCGATTATACTTAAAAAATTTCTTTGTGTACTAAATATATTCGAATTAAAGGGCGACTGGTACATACACAACACCGAGCCTATTACCCCAAAGTGTTTCACAATCGTATAACATGATGGCAAGTTTAGCCGAACATGGTTTAATGCCACCACCAGTGAATGCAGCAAATTATGCATCAGCTGTTCAGCAACAAACATCCCGAAATCATCAAGTACAGCAACAACAACAACAACAACAGAATGCTAGATCTGTGTCACAAAATAGTCGATCAGTGTTACAACAAGCACAATCTAGGCAAACACAACAGCAGCAACAACAACAACAACAGCAGCAACAACAATTAGCACGATCAAATATGTCTAGATCACGACAAGAACCGCAGCAGCATCCGCCACCATTGATTCCAGTGAATGGGAGTGCTGCTGTATTGAATCCAACAATTGCACGATATTCTACACCTACTTCAAATGCAACACCCGGTTCAGAAGTTATTGACTTATCGTCATCACCGAGGTAACATATGATTTTCTTCCTATAACTTTATTATTATACCCGGTATATAATATATACCAGGGTATAGTAAGTTTAGTCCCGACTTTATAACGGTTGAAAATATTGATCACAGAAAAAAAAGTTGCTAAAGGTGTAGATAAAATGACCTAATTAATCTATTTCCGCAAAGTTGTCCACCCGTCCTTACACACGATATCTCAAAAACGGAAAGAGATGGCGAGTCGGAATTTTGTAAGATCTAAGAAGTAAGATCAAGTTCGTGAATGGGCAAAAACAGGCCATGTTTGGGCAAAATTGGCAAAACTGCCCATCTTTGAAACCGTAAGAGATAGAACACAAATTTAAAGACAAAAATGTTCCTTTTTTTAAAAATAAACAACTTTTGTTTGAAACTTTCTTTCATAAATTCAGTATATACCGGGTATTCAAGGCGAATCCATTTGGTTTTCGAAAAACATTATAATACTAGGCATTCTGAGCTCACAATACACCAGAGAATCAATTTTTACCAAAAGGGCCCCATATATACCGGACATAAAATTTACAGCAGCCTACCAGAGAATATAAAGGGTGAAAAGAATAATAAAAAATTTAAACAACTATTAAGGCTTTGTGATTTTTTAATTTTTTAATTTGTGTTTCTAAAAATTTTTTCGAATGTATTTTTTTTTTTTTGACGTATTGTATCCTATTTTTTGGACTCAACAATAAAGAAATTTCATAATTATTATTATTATTATTGGAAAATATTACTTAAATAAGTAATATATCTCTTCGGAGAATAATAACAACTACCTAATGCATACTGGTGTTGCCCACTTGATAGTCGAAATACGTATTTGTATAATATTAATAATTGATCTAGAAATTATTAATTCAAATCCTTATTACATTTGGCTTTCTTTAAACTTAAAAAATTGTTAAAATATTCATAATATTAAAAAAACAATCTTCGTTAGCTTTAAAAATTTATTTTATTGTTCAGGACATCCAGCCAACAACGACAACAAGTTGTTGGTAATGGTCGAACAACGGTAATGGATAATGGTCAAAAATTAACAATGTTACCAGATACACCGTTACAAGGATCACATATGCCTTTTAAGGTACAAAAAGCGTTAGTGGAAGGCATCATGGTGCCGTGTATAAATATGAAGCCTTATGTTTATTCAGAACTATTAATAACAATACCTGATTTGGTGGCACACTTTTTTCCTAAACATTCAGTGCCCACAATTAAACAAGTGTTAGAAGTATTAGGAATGGAACTGTTTAAAGGAAATTCGTGAGTAAATATATAATATTTTTATAACTTAATTGTGTTGAGAGCTGTGCTTTGTGGAATTCATTTAATTAAATACAAAAATATATTGTTCTTTTCAAAACAAACTAATTCTTACATTATTGTTTCATTCCATTCTATACAATATCAAACATTGGAAAGTGGAGTATGCAAAGATACTAAAACACTGCTGTGCTTAAAGAATTCTATCAGATAAATAATAAAAGGGTGTGACATATGTTTCGATCTTGTACGGTCATTTTCAAACAGTGTTGAAATATATATGTCACTCGGTTTTATTATGTATTTGTTATATTTTTTTGTATTTAATAAGATGTTTTTCTTTAATTTTATACATCCACCATTTGGACGTTTCTTGTCGGATTTCAATCTTTCTTATCAGATGACGCTATATAGAGATGACTAGATCTGCTCGTAAGGGGTCCCCCCTTGAACCTCGAGGCGGCCTTCGACCTTGGCTCCGAGTTGCAATGAAAAATTTGAAGTTTTCCCGTTGGTTTCAAGCAATTTCGCGTCGAATGCAAAAAACCGCATCTTTTTAGCATGTCTAAAAGTGGGTTAGAATTTGTATAGATGAGTGTGTCAGATTCACTTAGGGCTATATAGTATATTATAGGGCTATATAAGGCTATATATTAATTCCAATGACTCGAATGAAAAATTATATGACTTCGGTTTTCCAAAAAATATTTGAAGAGATTTGGGAATGATCATTTGAGCACATTTAAAAGAGAAATTATGAGAAACATACTGTTTTTCGGCTGTCCCTCCCGGAGGAAATATAAGCGAGGGCTGGAGTAGAGCTGCGAGTACCTTCAATCGCTCAAAGATCGAATGAAACTCATTCGACCCTTATAAAGCACCGGGGCCAGGCTTGATATACCCAGTGCTTTTACAAAAAAGAGCAAAGCATCTTTTAACTCTGCTTGGTCAAATCTTCAGGGCAAGCCTACCTACAGGTTATATCCCAACGGTATGGAAGCCAGTAAGAGTGACCTTTTTACCAAAAAAGGGGAGTTGCAATCACTCTACAGAAAAGGATTTTAGACCAATTCGTCTGCCATCGTTCCTACTTAAGATAATTGAAAGAATAATAAGATTTCACTTAACCCAAGGGGCGCTGTCGAGAAATCCGATTCATCACAGCTATAGTCAGAATTGCCTGTAGGAACTACTGTGTAGCAGGAAAAACGGAGCAATGATAAATTGATCTGGATACCAGGTCATAGTGGTCTCGAAGAAAACATAAATGCAGATATCTTAGCAAAGAAGGCAGTCGGAATACCTTTCATAGGCCCAGAACCTATTTTAGGAATTCCAAAGGAACTAGATAATACCCCCTAGTGAAGTCAATTCAAACAGAAAACAAAAATTGATTTTTTAAGGTTTTTTCTCCATAGAAAAACTACAAAATTTCAGTTACTTGAACGACTTGACGATATATCTAAAACGACTAAACTTGAATTAGTGTATGAAGTGTAATTGTGAAGCCTAGCAATTGGGACATAAAAAATGCAACAACGTATAATAATACAAATACATTTCTAAAGAGATAAAGAGACAGACATCGCATACGGTATATTTGTTGAATCAACAATTAATAAAGTATGTCTACATAAAACAGGTATAATATATGTGTGTCATCAGTCTCTTCCTCTCTTTACAAATAAATAAATGCCTCTATTAAACTTATTATACGCTGCTGCATTTTTGTTATCACAGCGGCTAGCCTTCAAGATTACACCGTGAATAATTTGATGAGAGTAATGATAAAGCACAAAAAATTTTCTTTTCCCGCTTCGTGTCTCTCTTGAATTTTATCTAATATCAAATTTATTTGTTCTGTTTTATTTATAGTCAACAAATGCAAATATTACGGGAATCTGGAAAATGCCAATCAATCCACGATGTCCTGCCATTAGTGCAAATTCGTGAAATAATGAATTATATGCCACAAATAAAGTATATGTGTAAAGGGAATGAAGAAATAAATCAAGCCAAAAGACAACGAACAAGCTAGGATTGGGTAAGCGGGGCCTGGCAATCCCTGCAGTCACCTCTTGGATATGTTGCAAACACAACATGGGGGGTGCCACATAATTCAGCTGTAATCGCAGACAACCAAAGGTGGGCAATGTAATACATACACAATATTGAAAAACAAAAACCGTATGCATAAAAGCGCGCCAATCAGAGCTGCTGTTACTGCGCAGTAGCTAATCTACTCCCTAGCTTACATTGAGCTACTCATATAGTGTGTTGTACATATGTTTATGGAATATGTAATTAAACAATAATTTAATTACTAGATATTTAAAGACTAATTTTCTTAGTTAATATTATTCCTATCTAAACAAAAAATTTTATACACTTTTTTTCGAAACTGTAAATATTATAAAAATAATAACCTTATAACGATGATCAAACCTTTTTATTTCGATAATACGACTGGATATATATATACATACCGGGTGTTTCTTTAAATATGTGGAAGAAGTTTACTTAACGATTTCTTAGATCAGAAAATTTTTTTGGCCACTTCAATCCAAATTGTTGACTTTATACTAAAAAGATCTTTTTATAGACGACAGAAGATAATTTTATTCTTGAATACAATTTTTGGAAATGGTGGGCTTCGTGAGTGGTAAAGTGTATCTCTGAAAGATAATCGAGGGATTGAGATTATGGGTTTATTCATTGGTTAGTACCTGATCGTAAAATATGTTAGCTAGGAGTCTAATTCAATTTTGGTGACAGACATTTGATTGGCTACGAATTTAATTTATAAAAAAAGTTGTGTATATTGTCTTTGGACCATAAATGTAGCACCCATTTTTCAAAATTTTGATTTTTTTTGTCGTATTCATTCGGTTTTCGAAAAAAATTTTCGGATAAAAGTTGTTATAAATATACTAACAACTTTTCTTCGAAACAATTTTCCAAAACCTAACGAACAAGGTCCAAATCAACTATAAAATTTAGAAAAATAGGCGCTACTTGGCCCCTCTTCATAAGTGGTGTACATTTTTTAAATTTTCGTAGTCGATATGAGTGAAATCTATTTGGTTTTCAAAAAAATGTTTCGAATCAAAGTTATTTGTTATACAAATGCTAATAACTTTCGATCTAGGCATTTTTTTTTCAAAAATCGAATGGATTCAATACAAATCGACTGTAAAATTTTGGAAAATATACACTTTTATGAGAGACGGATAGTACAAATTTTGGGCTTTTTCCTAGAGTAAAGTAATTTTTTGAGAATATCTCCTAGCGCTTAGTTGTTTTCCAAATAGAATTTAGGCAGTTTTTCAATTTTTGAAAACATTTTTCTTAGTATCATAAAAAATTGAACAAAACACTATAAATGGTATGAGAAAAGTGTTGCAGGATGTTGGAAAATGTTTTAGAATATTGAAAAATGATGTACTAATTTCCTAATGCCTGAATTACTTAGTCGTTTTCAAAATGGAATTTACATAGTTTTACAATTAACTGGAACATTTTTCCTAGAATAATAATAAAAATTGGACAAAACACCATAAATGCTAACAGAAAAGTGACAACACTTTTTGAAAAACTCTCCGAAACCTAAGACTCTTAGGTACTCCTGTGACTGTCTGGGGACTTTTCAGTGATTAGGAAAAGTTAGACATTTTGGTGAGCAACTTGAAAAGTAGGGGACAAATTCTGAATTTTCATTTATCTCAACACGGTTGTTGGAAATAAAATTGTTAAATTTATTTACCGGAATTTTTTCCTTAAAATCATGGACAAAACACTACAAATGTGTTGCAGGATATTGGAAATTGTTCCAGGATATTGAAAAAACATTATTAATGTCCTAATAGATGCCTGAAAGTCGTTTTCAAAATGGAATTTACACAGTTTTTCAATTAACCGGAACATTTTTCCTAGAATAATAAAAAAAATTGGACAAAACACCATAAATGCTAACAGAAAAGTGACAACACTTTTTGAAAAACTCTCCGCAACCTAAGACTCTTAGGTAATCCTGTGACTGTCTGGGGACTTCTCATTGATTAGGAAAAGTTAGACATTTTGGTGAGCAACTTGAAAAGTAAGGTTACAAATTCTGAATTTTAATTTATTCCAACACGGTTGTTGGAAATAAAATTGTTAAATTTATTTACCGGAATTTTTTCCTTAAAATCATGAACAAAACACTACAAATGTGTTGCAGGATATTGGAAAATGTTCCAGGATATTGAAAAAAGATGTATGAATTTCTAACACGTAACGGTTTTTGAAAAAAGTTAGACATTTTGATGAGCAACTTGAAAAGTAGGGAAAAAATTCTAAATTTTAATTTAAAACAAAGTTGTTGCAATAAATAAATTTATTAATAATTATGGAAAGCATAGTGATTAGGGAAAATTAGGCAGTTTAGTGAGCAAATTGTAAAATAAAGAAAATTTCGTAATTTTATTTAAAAAAAGGGTCTGGATATCCTTTTTGTTACATTTTGTATATATGTATTATTAAAATAATTAAATCTACTATTGATTCGATCATTAAATTAATAAATAACCATGATTGTATCACTTCCATATGATTCTTTAATAAATAAGGACCACGGGTGTTTGGAAAAAATAACATCAACTCAATAGACCTTTTCATTTCAAAATACGACTTGTTTTTGTTTCGGGCAGAATGTCGAATAAATCAATGTGAAAAAATCAGCAAACAATACTTCACGTCCTTGTTCATCTTATTGTAGAGTGCCCGAAAATAGCATGCGCTTAAAATTCTATGAAAAGGTCTATTAAACCATTGTTGAATTGCGACGTTTCGCCGCTAATTTATTGTGAATAAAATTTATCAAGCTCTGGAAAAAATTAATTCTGAATAAACATACTGTTAAGTGAAAATAAAATAACAATAATAATCAAATATAATACAATAAATAAATATAAACATATTAACTAAGCTCAACTTGTCTAATTGGTCAGTTAGACAAGTTTCCAATTCAACAATGGTTTAATTGAGTCGACTTTTATTTTTTCCAAATATACCAGTGATCCTTATCTATTAATAAATAACTTTATTTTTTATTCGCATTACAAAAAATACATTGAAAGCTCTCCAACTTCATATCTAAGCGCTTTTATATTCAGAACCCAAAGTATATAAAAATAGATAAATTATGATCAGGAAAAAATCAAGGACTATTTTTGATTAAAAGCTGTATTACTTTGAGGTTAGGGTTACTATTTACGAAAAATTTCCCTTTAAGTCACGGGGATCATTAAGAAATCGTTTATTAAATGTGCTCCATATTTTTAAAGAACACCCTGTAAAATATTTTTTGTTGTATATGGGAAAAAAAAAACTTTTTTAGTGTTGTACTTTTTTCTTTAGTCCAGTCAAATTGTTTTGATTTAAGAAAAAAAAAAAAACAAAATATTTATAGATCTTTTTGGTGTAAAATAGCAGAGAAAAAATGTTGAAGCAATCAGTGTTACAGTTCCTATGTATCGAAAATTTAAAAACAAAATGAAAAAAAAAAAATAATTTTAATCAATGTGGTGAGAATCTCCTCTTAATTTTTATCTCATTTGTGTGGGTGGGATATACATAATTCATTTTACATTTCAGTTTAATATATTTATTCCATTTAAATTAAATAATTAAATATAGAGACATTAATCACAATTTTAATTTAATTTCGTTTCTTTTGTAAACCAAAATCCAAAAATTTTTCATTTAAATTTAAAGGAAAGACATTTCAAATATATTTTTTCGATTCCATAATGTTTAGAAAAAATAACAATGTCAATTCTATTCTAAAGCCGGTTTTACACTGTAAAAGATCTTTGTCAAAAATCTTTGATCATATTTTTATAACCGGTAAATATGATATATGCAAGGGTATATTAACTTGAGTCCGGACTTTGTAACGGTTGAAAATAATGTTCATAAAATGACCTATTTAGTCCATTTCCATTTAAAAAACTAAAAGAAATAACGAGCTGAAATTGGCTTAATTGACTAAACTGTCGGCGTATGGACAAGAACGAAATAACCGGCTATGCTTGTGAAGGTTTTCTGCAGTTTCCTTCATGAACTCCAGATGAATATCAGCATATTTCCTAAAAGAGTCGGCTGCAGCCGAACATTTTACCTATTCCTAGTCTACACACAAAAATTCCTTCCACTCCACTCATATCCTTAGGCATCACATCGGCCATTGTGATCTGGCCAAAGTGTATCCCGTCCAGGGCAGCAGCTACAATCTATCTATCTATGCAAAACTACATAAGCTCTTATGCCTTTGTTCAATAACACAGGAAATTAATGGTTTGAGAAAAATCGGCAAACTTGACATAAAAAAAAAAAACTTCAATAGATAGAGCGATGTTTCAAACCTACACTAATTAATTTTTTTAATATTTTAGCTTTGCTTCTATCTATGTTTTTCACACATAATATGTTATTTAAATTGATCTCGGATTGCGACTACCAAACTACCTTAAATTTTTATAAAAGAAATCTCTGATAAAAGTTGATTTATTATATTATCAAACATCTTTGATAAAATAAATTTTATAAAATATTTTACAGTGTAATTACCGACCTTAAAATAATTTTCGGTAGACATACAGGATGTGTCACATAAAATGTTTTTTCTCACAAAAATTGATTTTTGTGAAAGGTGTCATATAAAAATTCTATGATTCTAAGGTCTTGTAAAAATGTTATTTATTTCTTTCAAAACATATGGATTCAAGATAGAGGAGACATATTTGATGCAAGCGGCTTGCCGCTGTGTTTGAAAAGCGCTAAAAGTTTGTAAAACAATCGCCAAGTTAGTAACGAGTAACATATCCCGAGACAATATAAGAGTAAATTTTAACAAGAGTAATTTCAATATAATTTAAAATTTAGTATATTTTAATTTAGTTAATTTTCTATTTATTTGTATTTTTGTCTATTGATCTCGACTTTCTATCTATTTCTAATTGTCAAAGAGTAAATTACGACTAGCTAATTTATACTGATGATGACTACTTTGTAGTCGAAATACGTATTTATAATATAAAAAAAACTGATCTAGGTAAAGGGGACGAATTTGAAATTTTATATAGTTGGATAACAGCTGAGAAATTAAACTTCTAAATATTTAGCGTCTGATGTATATATAAACTTCGCTAACCAATGGAGCAAACTTTTGGCGTTTTTTTTAAATGTTGATTCAACTTTGAGCGTATAGTTTAAATTTATTATTATGTATCTCATAGAATCATCCAACTTTTATATGAAACTATTTTTACAGAATCGATAATTTATCAGATAAATCTGTGTGACACTTATCCGGCAAACTTGTTTGGGAGAATATCAACAAATTAAAAAAAAAAAAACATACATACAAGGAACATTTTTGTAATTTTAATTGTTATCAAAATAAATTTTTTAGAATGGGGGATTTTAATCAAACAAGGCTAAGATCCATCTCACAAATAATACCAGCTTTTAAACAAACAAAGAAAAATGCATTCATATCGATTAACTCATTTTGGGCCGAACAGACAAGAGGCTTCCTACACATAACATCCCCTTTTTGCGTCAAGGGTTAAAAAACGAAACTGTTAATTTTACTTTCACTAAATGTAAATTTTGATTGTATAAGTCATGACAAAATCATTATGAGGATTGTTAAACAATGAAGAAAGAAGGAATACATAATAATATGGACGGTTTTCGATAAAATTTGAATTTTTATTAATAATTGAATTAAACATGATTGAATCTAATGTGATAATTTTATTTTTCTTAAATTTATTTACGTATTCTGTTGATTACTTTGGGGGTCATACGCTTGAATGAAAGTGCTATTGAGATTGAAAATTGTATTGGATCTTTGGCAGAGGGCGGAGCTTCATATTTCAACCTACTAGCAGTATTTACTAAGCTGTTCATCAAAGTGTGACCACGAAACTTTTGTGCCGAAGGGTATGCCACGAGTGTTGGGGCAGAAAACATCGACTTACTAACTCAAGTTTATAATTTAACCACCAGAGAGCATATCCAAGTGCTAGAGTTCCCAATACCCGTGATTACTGGAACCGAAATGCTAAATTAAGAACTATTGGATCTCTGGCCGGGGGAAGGGGTGGATAGCGCAGCTTCATACTTCGACCTACTTTCAATAGTTGTTCACCAGAGTGAAAACACAAAATATATACCTGGAAAGATATGCCAAATGGTATAACTATGATTATAAAAAGAGGACACCACAAGTGCTAATCCTTCAAACGTTTTCGTCGTTAATTAGCCAACATCATCAAGAAAATGATTTTAAAACATCATCAAGGAAAAGAACATTTACAATTAGTTTTGTAGCTTAAAGAACGACTCTGTCAGTAAATGGATAAAACGTTTTAGAGGGGTTAAGAGTAAGCAATTTTATAAAAGTTGAAGAAAAGGAGTTATTAGGACGATTACACTCTTGTGCCTTAATACTTTTTGTGGTGTCGTATTTTAATTTGGTGATTTGCTCTAAAAATATTTAAAATGATGAAATATGAAAAATATTTAAGAAAAAAGTTTTGAATCAACCGTACTAAATTCGAACGAGAAAGAACGTATCGCCGTTCTTAACTTGGTTTTATGGCTTTAATTTATTGTTTTGGAATTACAGTTAGGTTTTAATTTTTTATTCCTTAAATAAAACTAAAAGCACCATTAATATGGTCAAAAGCCAAAAAGATGCAAAAAACATCTGCTTGGATTTAATAATACGGCGCTGTAGCGCTAACAGCGCCGTATTATTAAGGTTTGTATGATTTATATTTAAACCTTTCACAGAGTGTCTAGCGATTGGGAAAAATACGGGAAATTTTTTTTTCAACAATGTGTACGCAATAACATTTCCATTGAACGGGATTTGAAATACTGGGAAAAAATATTACGAAGGTTCCATGGAATATTGGGAAACCATGGAAGGTATACGGCAATATCCAAGTCTCTGGTAGGACTAGACACCCTGTTTTACTTTTCGATTAATTTGGAAATGTTTTTCGAAGAAAACATAAAAATTTGTTACATTTTAGATTCCAATTAATAATCATTTTTAATTCAATTGACTTTTTGGAGACAACTTCAAAATCTAATAACGTACTAAATTTTACCAAATGTTTAGAACAAATAATAAATTATTTGAAATTACTATCTTGTTCTTGCAGAAGAGACTGTATGATAATACGAATTTTGTTAAAGATATTATTATTTTTTATTTAGTGGATAGAGGTATTAATTTAATTTAAACAATACAAAACGAACACTGTAACATTTTTTTTATGTTTTATTTATTATTGGCATTTCAATTTTAAACAAATTGCAATAAAGAATAATTAAAAATCAATAAAAAACGGATATTTGTTTTAATAATTAATTTACTTTCATGAAATTAATACCTTTACCCTACACCACCACTGACCTCCATCATATATAGATGGGCTGACTATCCCTTAGTTTAGAAATGACCCAATTTATGCCATACGCTAGCACCGAGAACTAACAATAAAAAGTTTCACGACAATTATAATCAAAATTCTATTTATTCAATGAGTTTATAATATTTACAATAATTTTCTTAAAAATCAACAATTTAAAAAACGTGTTAATTCTTGCTATTGCGAATTAAAAAACGTGCGATAGCTCGTTGAACTCGTTATGACGTCTAGAAAAATGTGCAAAAATTTCAATTCTGCACATAAACAATTGCAAAAGTTATAAACAATTAAAGATTCCAAAGAAAAGGGGTCTACTTTTTTGAAAATTACTCAAAAACTATTGGTGCTAGAGGAATTTTACAAACAGATTCTTAAATAGGAGGCAATTTTCGAAAAAAAATGTCGACTCCAGGAACTTGACCTCTATTGTTAATACTTTTTATTTAATGTTGATAATAGGGTTTCAATGGAAAAAAATAATAATAATTTTTTTTAAACGGCACTGCGCTAGCTGCGTGGAACCCTATTCGCTCCCAACAGCGAACGACTATGCCCAAGACTAGTTCGGCCTTATAAAATTGCCTATCCTTCTTAAAAGAGTAATCAGTGTTGCCAACTTGACTGGTTTCCCGTCAAATTTGACGGGTTGGCGATGTTGGCAACGGGTAAAAACAAAAGTTTATATTTTTTTGGTCATGACTCATTACTTAAATAATAATTTTTTGAAATATTTATATTAAAATTATTTAAATAGTTAAAGCAGGCTTAAATATCGATTACAAGAAAATCGATATCAAATCAGTCAATTTTTAGTTTTAAGAACTAGAGAAATAAAACTCGAAAATCCCTACTTGACTGGTTTTGACCATAGAGATAATGTATATAGAATAGGCAAGTAGAGGCGCGCGCGTAAGTGGAAAAGTCCCGTCAATAGAAAGAGAGAGAACATCGAGGAATACTTGTATCTTTCTAAATGACTCATAATGATTATATATTAGTCATTAAAAAAAGACAAGTATATCTCATCGATTCTTTTCTCTTTCAATCTGCAGGACAACTTTTGACACGGCTTTGCTTACTCTATGTATATATTATCTCTATGGTTTTGACGGGACTATAGTGTTCTCTACAACGGGAGCTGGAATTTAATGTTGGTAACACTGAATATAACCATATCATCTTCTGTTCATGATTTATGTGTTTAAGGTCATAGAATATTTTGTTAATAGTGTTATCGCAATCTTTCTTGTTATATACATTTAGGTCATCAGTCAAAACATGACTCGGTTGGAATGTAATTTTGTTATCAAACGATTGCGCAATCAACTGTGGCCATCATATGACCTTCTGAGAATAACTACGACTTTACGTGTGCGGGCGATCTTGAACTAACATGATGATCGTTCAACAATAAAACGTTGAACGATAATCGTTGATTTTTCATCGCATCCGTTATTTTAAACGTTCCTTTTCACGCAATGATTGCGATAACTTTTTAATAATGTTTTATGATACACAAAATGGTTTTAAAATTGGAACAATTGTTTTAAGCAATAACTGTGTTTTTTTTTGTTATAAATTTATCAGTTTGATCTACAAAGTCATAAACAATGACAATCGATTTTCTACGAAATTGTTACTGTTCGATTAGTATAGTTTAGGTGTGACTATTTCTTGGACGATTCAGTCAGAGACATTAGGGTAATTTATTAGTAGCGATTAATCGATTAACGATGATTTATGTAATACATATGAAAAAAATGTATACAATAGATGGGTCTTTGTTTATTTGATGGATGTTTATCGCATCCGTACCGTATCCATCAGTATCTTTGTCTTTCTAACTTATATTGGTTCCATTATCAACCAGGATTGGCTGTGAATCGAAATCTTATGCCAGCAGTACACACTCGGCGAATGTCACTGTGTACACTCTCGCCGAGTATTCGGCCGGCAATACAGTGCTCGTCAGTTAGTCAACGAAATTACGTTGGTATACTTGAAAAATGACATTAAATTAAAAATGTCGGAGTAGTAATTTTTTGATTAAACTATTATAAATTATTATTATTCAAATGAATAATGAAGGACACTAACAGAATAAAAAAAGTATTCATAAATTTATACAGTTCTTATTTATTTTCGTGTTTTACTATTCAGATTAATGGGTACAATTAAAGCGGTTGATTAGAATATTTAAAAATAGCGGTTGAACGTTGAATCGAATGTAGACGAGAGTGCCCTTCATGCTCATGTCAAATGTATTAACCACTCGCTTTCTTTGACTCATGTTAAAAAAACCGACTTTTAATGGAGCGATGGCGAGGCGAGGCGAGTCGACACAAGGCAGACCAAGCGTTGTGGTTCACTTTCGCGTTGGCTATATCTCGTATTGTCTTGCCAAGTGCATCTCTATTTAAACTAAAATATATTTTTTAATAATTAAAATTAATTCAATATCTGAGACATTTACTGCCGTCGGAAGAAGACAGATTTGGAATCTGGGACGAATAGTCACTTTAGTTTAGTTTAATATTTAGTTTATATATTTCTATCAAGTCTGATTATTGTTAACGATAAAATAATTCTTAGATTAACGAATAAAAGTCATATCGATATTTAGCTTAATTCTCTTATTAATTTGGTACTTCAAAATGTATATTCTGAAATCTGCAGTTCAGATTCGGATTCGATTTAGAAAATGGTCTTACAGACAGATAATATTTGTAGATTAAACTGATAAATGATATTTTTCAGATATATACAGAATCCATTCAGCCCCGAAATCATTTTGTAATTTATTTAATCGATAAAATCAAATTTAGGAATGGATAACTTCGATTTAGGTAAGATAATAACTATCGATACAATTTATGAGCTCAATTGATTGATAAACTCATTTATAGAATTAAATCGATACAATGGGCTTGTTTAGCGGATACGATGCGTTTTTTATCTATATGTATATGTTAAAGTCTAAATAATGTCAATGTGCGTCGTAAACGTTAAACAAACCCAATTTTGCATATAGTTAACAGCATCATCATGAATTATAGGGATCTCTGTCAAGGGTAGAGGTTAATATTTCAACCTGCTGGTAGTTGTTTCTGAGTTTTTCACCAAAGCCAAAGCTTATGTCAAGAGGGTTGGGCAGGAAATATAAACCTACTAGATCTAATTTCTAATTTGCCCACCAGAGGGCATACCCAAGTACTAGAGTTTCCAATATGGACTCATAGACTAAGAGCTGGCTACATAAAAATTAACTGATCGAACATAGTTGTGATTTTTTCTCATAAGTTTCCAATGATATCGTCAAAGCAAAATCCGCCTTTTGCAGAAGTCTCATTGGAGGCGGAGAATGTGGGTGGGGAGTCAGTCGTGTAGAGTTTTGAACAAAAAAAACCGATTGAGTCTAGTTCTGAAAACTGGTGTAGTTTTACATTTTGAAAATAAAAATTGAAAGAAAATGTTCCCAGAAGTATAGGTTAAGGCCCAACCGCTCCCAGAAGCAGTTAAGTAGTTAACTTTGAGTTGAAATTAAACTCATAAGACACAGTTTTGCAAATTTGTTTACTGCAAGTTTACGATACAATTAGACTTTTCAGAAATTTGCAGAAGTTAAAACTGAGGCTAAAGGACCAAAAAAATTTAATTTTCAGTTCTTAGACTTACAGTCATTTGCATGTGCTCAGTGTATCAAATGTGTCACAGAATAGAACTTGCCTTTTCTATCAAGTAGATATGTTTCGGTGTCCTGTGCTCAGTCCACGGCAATAATTTTTTTATAATTAGTTCTCATGCGGAATTGTATGTTTAGTTCTCGCTACTAAATTTGCCAATGTAGATGTCTTCTAGTGTATGCTTAAAATTTGGACGACTTTTATGTTTTATGCCATAAGAAACGGCAGTCCATATCATGATGGAGGTCAGTGAAAATAACCCTTGTCGAAACGAACATGGAAGGGAAATATATAGATCTATTTGTCCACTACAAACTTTGATTCGTGGACCATAGATTTCCACAAATTAGTGTGGGTCGAAAATGAGTTCTTCTGATAGGTCAGACTTCTCTTTATATGTTATATAGGTTTAAAACAATGCTTATATCAAAATGGCGGAGACTCACTGACGTCATGTGGTGGACAGTTGGTATAGGAAAGAATGTCCCAACATTCCGGCGGCGATGCAATTACGCATGCCTGACAATTCTCGGAAATGTGCAGAACCATAGACATAGTATAATACTAGACTGCGCATTCGATGAAATTCATGTTCCAATTTTAGAAAAAGATACAAACACTTACAGTAGAGCTATCTCTGTCATTCATTCACAGTGGAACAAAGATAGAAACACTGCAGATCAGAGTCTGTCTGTTTCTAAAGTTGGCACAACTTTTCAATATAGAAAGTATATGAATTGCGCAGTCTAGTAATGCTATGTCTATGTGCAGAATAGAATTGGTCGCTCAGAGTAGAGAGAGAATAAATATAATCGGCACCGTAATGTGGGGACAGCTTCCACTTATAGAAACTATTCATATAGGAGTGTTTCATATATTTTGGTGGACATCCATTATTTTGTGGAGACTCAAAACTCGATTTGCATCGAAGTTAACCATTTCTAAAACTTCTACGATTATTGTTTACAGTGTTGAATTAACTAATATCGTTCAGATGGGATTTATAAATGTATATTTGTTGATTGTTTTAAACCATAAACAATATCTCTATAGTTGCATACTACGTTGTAGTCTGTATGTACATAGAGGTTATAAAAAAGAAATCTACATGTAATAATATGTGTATGTATGTATGAATGTATGTATGTATGATACATGCACACCATCAAGGATTGTAAAATTAAAAATAATTACATCATCGTAAAAACACAAAACTTTTATTATAGCGGGAGAAGAATACAAAAACATACATATTTATTATATCCAGTGTAAATTAGAGAAAAAAAACGAAAAAAAAAAACAAAAAAAAAAAAACATGTTATGTAACAAAATAAATTTTTTATTTTTTTCAAACTAGTGTTAATTTAAAAGAAAGAAAAAAAAAAACAACCTAAAAACAAGAATATCTAAAATTAACTAAAAAAAAAAGTGAGTTTATTGTTTAGGAAAAACATTATTCTGAGTAAAATAAAAATTAATTCTTAAAAAAAAATAAAATTATAGACGTTTGTTTGTTGTCAGTTATTCAATTTTTTTCCCTATTTTTTCTCGCTGTATTGGATATTGGGACACATGAGAATATGATAAAATGAGAGCTGGTTGTTACAGCTATTTATGGTATCATGTTTTAAAGGAGTACAAATGAAGAATTAGTGACGGAAGATGAGGACCTTTCAAAGGAGTAGCTTACAAATGAAGCTCGGGAAGGTACTGCAACCAAGAGGCTATATCTCGACGCACTGAGGCTGAACAGGATGCAACTGCGGAAGGTTACGGGATTCATTACCGGGCGTTATCCCCTGCGGAAGTATCTATACACAATGGGACTCCATAACGGGTCCATCGAGTGCAGATTGTGTGGCGACGAGGAAGAAACACCCAGCCACATTATCTTTGGCTGCGAACCTCTAGGTTACCTCAGATACAGCATATTCGATGCATCCCACCCCAAATATAAGAACCTTCAGGAAGACCTGATAAGCTAGATCCTGGCTATTGCCAACATATGGGAGAAGCAAATCTCGTCGGGCTGAGGTAGAAGGGGGACCACAATGGACCATAAGGTCGAAGTGCTATACTTTTTAGACCCCAAGATGTATCTATCTATCTATCTACAAATGAAGAATTAGTGACGGAAGATGAAGACCTCTTAAGCAATTAAAATACTGCAGAAATCAAAATTAGCCAACAGAGTTTTTAACAGGACGGTCTGAAAACTACTTGATGAAAGCTTTCTGTAGTCTAATATGCCATATCTTTAAAAAAGCTTAGCTAAAATAAGAAGAAGGGGTGAAGAAAAATACTTATTAATTAAATCTTCCAAGTCTATGGTAGTCCAAGAACCTTTAATATTGAAGGAACCAAGATATGTAATAGGACCATAATAGGGCCAAACTAATAATGGGTTACATACATAGAAAGTGGTTTATTAGCGACAATTATAATACTGAAAGAATCAATAGAACTTTAAACTGGCTCAACCAAAAACCATTACATCAGGCCGTTTTCTGTTCTACGTTACCTACAAGAATTAGAAAAAATATTCCAAGATATAATAATAATGGGGTTTAACCTCCGTTTTCGAGACACGACTGTCTATAACAGAGACCACCCACATCATTATTTTTCAACCTTTATTAATTTTTACTTTAAATTTTTTTATGATGTGAGTGGAGGATCAGGAGTTCGTATGCAGACAAGGAATTGGTAGGTGTGCGGCTGCAGCCGACTTTTTGACAGGAACTATGCCGATATTCATCTGGAGTTCGTGAAAGGAAACTGCAGAAAACCTTCACGAGCATAGCCGGTTACTTCTTTCTAGTCCATACGCCGCCGACAGCCTAGTCAATCAACTGCCCCATTAATTTTTAATTGACAAACTGCCGGTGTCGGTACTCGAACCTATAACCTTCCAGCATCAAGTAGAAACAACGCCTTAACAAAAGCAGCTACATGGATGGTAAATATTCAAAGATATAAACCATAGATTTTTGTGTTTTTACAGTAAATTTAAAAAAGAAACGTCTCTTTGGAGTCAATAGTACTAAAATACTGGAAAACAGGTAGGAAAAAAGTCTTTATTTAAGCAGTTGTCTCTAACATAGGAAAGAAAAATATATCAAACTTTTAATTTAAAGAAAAATTATATTAATTATTTAATAGGTATATAAAATATTCAACACAATTCGCTTTACAGATTTGGCTGATAAAGTAGAACTCTATTTACCCACCCACCACTTATAAATTTTTGTTTAGTTCTATCGATAAAGCAGAAATTTAACTGAGGAATACTCGTGATATTCTTACTCAGAAGACTTAAATATCATACTAAGACACTACTTGGACACTACTACTACTAGAATAGTCGTGTTAAGATGAAGTAGGCCCTTAATAAACTATGTAAGTTACTAATTATATCCAACTAAGTTCGTTTGCCAGGACACTTGACAGATACTGCGTACTACGATATTCTTACTCAGAAGACTTAAATCTCTAACTACTATAATGGTCGTGTTTAGAAGTACTAGATCCTTAGTAAACAATGTAAGTTACTAAGTATATCCAACTAAGTTCTTTTGCCAGGACACTTTGACAGATACTGCGTACTACGATATTCTTACTCAAACCAAAAATAGATATCTTTTCCTATATTCCGTCCTTGGCCTATAAGCTGGTTTAGAAAAATGAGCAATAGGAAAATCATTAATAAACTTTTGTATAATGCGACGTTTATTTTTTTTATCTATTTTTCTGCAGACACTAATAAAAAAAAAATACATAAAAAAATGATATGTTTCGGTAATAACTATATATTTATTTAAAATTAAGGATACTGTTATTACAGCGTAAAATATTGTTCAGTCGTAGCAAGAGCAAACACATTACACAAGACACATAGATAGATATAAGTTATATAACGGCGGCAGCGTAAAGGGTTAACGCTCTGTAAGTTCTTGGCTATCATTCAACAACGAATAACGAACGTCGTATGCATGGTGTACTGACTGTATGTATACACAGTGAGATAAATGATGATGATTCAATATCAATGAGACAACAACTGCACAGCTGATGCGCTGGATATGTTGCGCAACGTAATCAACGTGCAAGCTTACTGCATGTCATTAGACGAGCTTTTGCCGTCGTCAAGTATAGAAGTATGGAGAAAGTGTTAAAGCGTGTTGGTTTATCAAGACGTTCCGAATCTGTGACAACAACACCTAATACCGGTGCTGCTGCGGATAACACCACCAACAACAGCACCGGTAAAACACGTCGACGACGTCGTAGTAAATCACGACGACGTGTTACTACATCTACGGAGAATGGTGATGGTGGTGGTGAAGTTGCAAAACCACGGGGTGTATTTAATATTGATTGGACTGAATATGTGAAAGAGTGTAAACCATCATGTAGACCGCGTGCAATCACCAGGAGGTTATGTCGTGGTCGACGTAGTGAGGACAATGAATTATATCGTTCAAATAGTTTTAAATTTGAACGGTTCGTACGTGGAAGGGATGAAACAATTGTATCCAATACGCTTGAGAAACAGGTAGCTCATTAACTCACTATAAACATATATATTATATTTTGAATGCAATGTTATTGTAGTAGGCATGCTCCTCAAAACATATTTTTGTGCCCTTATTGTGGTGCTACAATGGCAAAAACCGATCGATCTTTATTTTTGAATTCTTTATGTTTTTTTAGCAATCTCCTTCAAATAATATCCATAGCCTTAAATATTTAAGCAAACCTCCAAATGTATTTTATGTCTCATAATGGACAAAACCAAACAATTTTTGTTTTCTTTGGTTCTAAAATTGATAATTTTTTTAATTATACCCTTCAAATTACTTCGAAATATATTTCATGCTTTCTCCTTGTAGCGAAAAAAATACCCTAATTGATATTTGTTTTTTATTTTGAAATTGACAACTGTTAAACATCCCCACTCCTCATCCCACCAAAGTGTTAATCATTAATAAGCATTTGGTTTATTTACGATTGACATTTGAAATGTAATTAATAATTCATTCATTAAAATTTATGTGAAGAAGAAAGATATGAAAAAATAGTTTAAATTATCATTAATTTTCAGAGACTGAAAGCTCTTAATTACAAATTAATTACATTTATTTTCTATGTTTTAATTTATTTCATTTCAACGGTCGTTTTTTTCCATAGAAATATTTACATATTTGTATTAAAAAAGGGGAAGGGGGCTGATTTGTAGATAAATTTGGTTATAAAATATAATAAATATGTAAATATTATGTCAGGAAAATGAGTTTTTTTTTTGGGTTTTTAGCCTCAGATTTTAAAAAAAATTCTAAAAGCTTGTATCTGTTTATTGCTATTGAGAAGATTCTGTGTGCCCATTTCCACGTTTTTTTTTCAGGTAAAAAGTTTTTGATGTACCAGTGTTCTCTCAGGAAGTGTTAAATTTTAGGGAATTTCGTCAAATTTTAGGAAGCTTCACACGTTTTGGAATTAGGAACTTAGACTATGTGTTTGTTGATATATTCTAGTCGACCTTTTTGCAAAAAGTATACACGTTTCAAATAACAGTTGTTTAAATTTTTGTTTTTTGTTATATATATATATATATATATATATATATATATATATATATATATATATATATATATATATATATATATACCGTCTGTTTTAGACAGCTTTGCCAATAGAGAATCAATGTTAAATATTATTTACTATATAACTACACAATGCTTCATAAAGAAATAAAAATAGTGGAGGTACTCTGCAGTCAGTAGTGTGTGTGTGCATATTTAATGAATAATAGTATTATAAATTAAGTGGGCATCACTAAATCCCACTCTTAAATGACATCAAACCAACATCATAACACAAGCATAGTAAATATTTTATTTATTGATTTAACATTGATTCCCTATTAGAAATGCTTTTGAAAACAGACTATATATATATATATATCTATATATATATATATAGATATATATATATATATATATATATATATATCTGCATGTATTTTCCTTGTTCATAAGCAAAGTAATACCGTGACACTTTTTTAAAAGTAGTCAACTTGTAAGACATTGGCGTAGTTCTGTTGGGTAAACACGCCATAAAGGTCTAATATATCCATCTACCTCGAGATCACTACATTAATCATGTACATTGTTATTTGAGAGGTTTTTGTCAAATTGGTAAACATTTTCCTGCAGCGTTTTTCTTACTAGGTTTAGACAAAAACTGGTCTAATAATATTTCTCCAAAAACTTTTAAATTGGTAATAACTACCCTAAGTTTAAAAACCAAACAAAAGAGATATTAAGAAAACAGAGTACCTATACAATTCTGATGGTTTTTAGGGGTTACAGAAAATTTAGCCGAGGCTAAATTAGAAAACTTGTGATTTTTTTAGTGGAAACAAATCGGTTATTCGATCTTTTGCACGGTTAGTATTCATGGCTACTCAGGTAATGCGTCCAAATCTTATAATTTTTAATGAGATAGAAGGGTGATTTTAACTCGCCTGTGCTTTTCAACAGAAATAATCCAATATTAGCTTATCAAATGATAATTAATGAGAACTCTAGATTTTTGAAATAAAATTTCAAATTCGCCCCAATACCTAGATCAGTTTTTGTATTATTAATACGTATTTCGACTACAAAGTAGTCATCATCAGTATAAATGGTTCAACTGTCACCAAATTAGCAACGAATAACATATCCTGAGACAATATAAGAGTAATTTTAATAAAAGTGATGTTAATAAGAGTAAATCGAATGAAAGTAATTTTAATAAGAGTAATTTCAATAAAATTTATTACATTTTATTTTGTTTAATTTTTCATTTATTTTTATTTTTGTCTATTGATCTCGATTTTTTATCTATTTCTAATTGTCAAAGAGTAAATTACGACTAGCTAATTTATACTAATGATGACTACTTTGTAGTCGAAATACGTATTTATAATACAAAAATTGTTCTAGGTATTGGGGCGAATTTGAAGTTTTATTAGAAATAATCCATCCAAATAATCTTTGTGTATTTTACAATAAACATTAGGTATAAATTATAGGTGGTACTTTTCAATTTAGATTAGATTAATATGTTCGGTTATGGTAAATATCCGATGACACATTCATGTAATTTGTTTAAAATTACGGTCTTTACCATCGTAGTTCGACGAACTTACAAATCTAATTTGTTTTCCTTCATCATTGTGAATGGTTTTTATACATCACATTTTGTATCAATTAGTGATTTTCTTAGTACTTAATATTTTGTCATATTTTCTCCTTCTTCTTGGATTTAAAACTCGTCTAATATTTTTGCTTACGAAATTATCTTTAAAAGACATAAAGGTTCAAGTATGAATCTTTGTAATGTGAGACAATCAGAAATTTTCCAAAAAATGGTATTGTGATGGGAATTCTTTGTAATTTGCTCAATGCCGTGTTAAACAAAATTGGGTAGAAACAATATCGCAATTAGTACATGATCCATTAGTACTCCCTCCAGAAGAGAATTATAGTTTCAAAATAAATCTTGATCCTGAAGTCAATAATAATAATAATACTTAGAACGAGGGGTACCGCAAACGGGTCTCTAGCACTTAGACCAAAGGGTCCTCTGTGCCCTCCTTAAGAACAACCTGTCACCCGAAGATAAGACGTCTCCGGGTGAGAGGTGCTATTTTAAGCAGATGGAGGAAGAAGGCCCACAACTTCTCCGCCGGAATTGCCCCCAGGATTGATGGATCCAAAGTTTCGGACCCAAACATTCTATATCTGACACCCTGTAGGCTTCTGCAGGTGCATATAATATGTATGGAGGTTTCATCGTCCTCCATACAGGCCCTACAAGTGGGATCATCAGAGATCCTCAAGTTATGAAGGTGATAGTTCAATCGACAGTGTCCTGACAAGAGCCCCACCTCTTTTCTCAATTGTATTCTATTGAGTTTCATCCGAGCACAGTCGAATGGCCTAACTGTACTTATGCACAACTTGGCCTGTCGCATGCCCTGCCCAAAGTCCCAGTAATCGACTCCAGATTGAAACTCCAGTCGAAAATCGTTATCGGACATTATCTAGATTAGAGATTAGATTCTAAATAGGCAAAAAAACCCTTAAACTTAGCCTCCTGTCGCACTACCATGCTCTAGATTAGGAGTAAGTCTTATAAAAAGCTTTTGTACCGCAACCAATTTGATCTATTGTTCTTCCTCTGCTTCAAACGTGATCTAGGAGTCTTCTAGTCTTGATAAACGTTAGGATATCTCTAGGTGACACCTTATTGATTTGTTCTGGTTGGAGACCTATCCATCCCAAATGTAGTGTTATTTGAGAGAGAGAGGCTTTCGCATTCACACAAGATGTGAATTCTGTTTTTTCTTCTTCATGACAAAACCTGTAGAGATCATTTCCTGTTTAATATTATCTAATAATGGGCAGAACTCAGATATCCTTCTAAGTTATCTGGTAAAGTCGAACATTCTAGTTGTTGATTTTGCAGTAAGGTTTTTGGAACTGGAATTGAAAGGTAAATTAGCTGGTTAATAAAGGAGTAAAAATACTTTTCTTTGCACTAAAGTAATTTTGGGAATTTCTGTAGTAAGTTCTAGTTCAGTGATTCTCAACCTTTTTTTAGTCGCGGCACACCTTTAACGATTTCAAAATTTGACGGCGCACAAAGAAAGAGATAAGTTTAAAAGTTTTTTACCTACCTCTAATACACTGTGTAAAATAGTTTATGACCATAACTTTGAATGTAAAATAAAATAATATGTACTACAAAAACAACAGTACGTTTATTAAGGGCTTCATTACAAGTTAATAATAAGAATACTTTTAATGAGAAATTTGAGCTTGATGTTTTTTGATAATTTTATTTATATTTGGTCGTAAAAATGACAATGCTACTCTCATATTGTCTTCTATATTTAACAGTCTCGATCTTTTTTTCGTTTTTATGATGGTTAATACTTTACTATATACATTACTAAAATTTGGCGGCACACAAAAGTGCTGCAGCATAGTGGTTGAGAATCACTGTTCTAGATTTATATACATAAAGTCTAGTAAAGAAAGCGGTTTTTAGGAATCAGTTAGGCAAAAACTTTTCTCTTCTAAAAGAGCTATCATGTTTCTGAATTTCAGAAGGACAGGCGCTTAGATCATCTCAGAAAATTCTATCCACAGGACCATTTTAAGTTATTTAGCGAAGTTGTAATTGACAATAATCGGCAGTTTTTGCAATAAAGCATCCTAAACTATTCTCCTATTTGTATGCAGTTATGTGTAAGAAAAAACGTTGAACCTCCAAAATAAAACCTATTTGTATATTTTTATTTACAATATTATAAATATTTTGTAAAGCTCTTAGCTTTTAGTATTATTTTACAATAAATTTTAAGAGAGTAACAATGTAGTACAACATATATGTATACAGGGTGTCAAGTAAAACGAGTTCCTCATAGTATAATACAGCGTGTCACATAAGTAACGTTATGATTTATTTAATGAATACTTATTTGTGCATCATTTGGTTTTAACTCGTGAACCAATTGAATCTTATATGGAAAAAAGTGTAACGTATGAATAATTCTTTGCAAAGGCCGCCTAGATATCACCAACTGCTGAGAACGCCGCCTGGTGGAAGTTTCAGGGTTTTCCTCAACACTTGCTTGCACCCGAGCAATGTTCACATCATTTCGAACTGCACGAGGTCTTCCAGCACGCAGAAGATTACAGACAGCCCCATGTTGCCGAAAACGCTGCGCCAATTGGTAAATTGTCGGAACATGAAAGAAATTTCGATATGATCTTTGTGTCTGAACTTTGGTTCTTTGTTCTGTGCTGAGTCAGTCTTTCCATCATAAATTTCCCAAGTTTTTCAAAGTTAATTCTGAAGAAAAAAAACGTAAACAAAAAATTTATTCACTAATTAAATCATAACGTTACTTATGCGCCACCTTATACTAAGTACTTATCAATAATGGGTCTTTTTTCAAAATTTTATAGTTGATTTGTGTCTTATTTACTCGGATTTTGGACTTTTATCCGAAGCATTTTATTGAAAACCGAATAAATATGTATATAATATAGCGAATTAAATTACTGTGAGTGGAAAATTAAAGAGACAATGAAAAATCAGTTTTACCAGGTCAAATTCCCATAATCAAAACAGAACTAGAACCTACGCTACAGCCTACTCAGCTTAATGGTAAGTCCGGCCTGGACTATAAGCGTTTAACGAAGTTTTGGTCAGCAAAACAGTGATTTTGTTCTCCAGTACTTTGTCGTTAATTTGGGTGAATACTCTTCTCCACCTTCGAAGTATGAAACCATTTTTCTGTAACATCTTGTATATTGTTAGAAAACTTACTCACCAATCACTTAAAGAAAACCACACCCATCTACAAAAAAAAACAAGAAGAAGAAAAACGTAACTGTTGTATAAATCTAAAAAATAAGATATTTTTATTTGAAAACGAATATAAATACAAAAAAAAGAAAATCAATTCCTGTAATAATACATCGAGGCATTTGTAGAATTAATAATAAAATTAAAGGATAAATAAAACGTTCACTAATTTTATGTAGTATAGCAAAGAAAAAAAACACACACAGTATCAAAAGAAATTATTATCCTGCCAAAAAACAAATATAAAAAATGGGAACAAGTTCTCTCTTTTATTTTAAAACGTTTCACCAAAAAAGTAATATCTGTGGCAAGGAAAAAACCAGGATTTTAGTAGGTATTTAATATATTACTTAGCAAGTTTATATAGCATATGTTAAGCCCATTACACAATGAAAAAAATAAGGAATAAGATACAAGAATAAGATATAAGATATAGCACAGCGACCAAAACACAATGGGCGATAAGATATAATATTCAACCAATCACAGCGGTTGAATGCCAGCTGCTGGTGTGTGCACAAATGTCAAAAACATAAGTCGGAGAGTCGACTGCGCATAACATTGTGATTGGCTGGGAATAAGAAATAAGGAATAGATATACAACGCGACGGAAATTCTGTTGCTATATCTTATTTCTTATTTCTTATTCCTTGAATTGTGAATTGATCAACGATTCTGCCGTCTGCTGGATTCCACTATTCCTTATATCTTATTTCTTATATCTTATTCTTATACCTTATTTTTTTCATTGTTTAATGGGCTTTATACACGGTAATATATGTTATATATTATTAATGTGTTCGTTATTCACTATGTAATCCGAAGAGTATCCATTGGAGTATAAAAATGCAACAACGTATACAGGGTGTCGCGGAAGCCACGGAAGTCATTAGAGACACACGTGTGCACACATAAACACTCGGTGTGTACACTGAGAGATTAACTACTAGTATACATATACGAGTATTCATGGTACTTGACCCAACACATTCCCGTGCGTATGGCATCGTTAATTGAGTATAAAAAATATAATATTAAATCAGTTTACGAGTGATTGGTTACTTTTTGGTTGATTATTTTTTATTAAATAATTCTCTGAAATAGAGAATCGAAAAATAATTTTAAACTTCTGCTTGAAATGTTGACCTTTACAGTTCAAAGGACATCAAATCAAATTTAAGTCTTGCAAAAATAATTCTAATTTTTTTTAAATCACAAAAGAACATTTATCGAACAGTCGAGCAATTTTTTCTATTCCAAAAATAAATTCGAGGCAAGAGGGAATTTTAAAAAAAACATTTATTTCACTTTTCTATAATTCAAATATTAATATCCTGTAGAATTTATAGAGAAAAAATCTCATTCGTTGACAAATTGATCTCCGATTTAAAATATACAAAATATTATGGCAAATAATAAATTAATATTTATAATACTTTTTTGCTTTCGACAATCGATATATTTTTTTTACATCAAGAAAGGAGATAAAAATCACAATAACGATATCGGTATTTTATCGGAGAATATTTATATCATTGTAATTGTCAAATGTTAATTAAAACAAGGAAATTTAAAAGCATTAAGGTTCAAATTGAAAGTAGAGACATGCTAGTAGATATTAATAACTCACTAACGAATATTGTATGCAGTCAGATCATAATACAGATTGTGTATAAAGGCTGTTTTTTCTGTTTAATGGCCGCTCTAATTTGCATTAAAAAAATCATCACGTAGGAGCTAAGAAGACTAAATCAATTTCCTGTATTATTTTCTTGTATTAATTAAAAGTATTATAAAACCTATTTTGACAAAATGGAAACCCGACTTCAAAAATCAAATATTCTATAACAAAAAATGCACTAAAAAGTAAAAAAATAATTGCTTATTCTTGTGCCAATTTTAGTTCACCTAAGCAAAAATTTTTAAATATATATGTACAATTATTGTTATTTTTAAGGTCGGTGTCAGCATAGAGAAATTCACATAACTTTTGGACACCGCCTCCAAAAATAACAATAATTGTACATATATATTTAAAATTTTTTGCTTAGGTGAATTAAAATTGGCACATTTTTTATAACAGATTTTCAATTTTTTTTACAAGCATTTTGTTTTTTTTTGTAAAAATTTTTTTTTTTGGGGTCGGTTTTTTTTTGTAACAAATTTTTGAAGTCGGTTTTTAAAAAAATTTTCTTATTTTCCCTTTATGAATGAGTATAACCTTTCAAAAAAAAAAAAAAAATTCGCGGAAATCGGTGATCACATATAAAATGAGGGTTTTCCTCGATTTCCAGGGGATCCCTTTATCAGAATGCGATTTGGTGACAATGGGACCAATCGGAAATCAAACTCTTTAAAACAAAAAAAAAATTCAAAATCGGTTAATAAATGAGTTCTGAGGTAATTAAAAAAAAAAAAAAAAAAACAGACGAATTGAGAACCATCCTCCTTTTTGAAGTCGGGTTAAAAAGAGCGATGATTTAGAATGTCAGAGGTCGTTGGTCCGATTTCTCATCCTAGATCCGTATGAGAAGAGATTTTTTTTGTACTAAAAATTATAATAATTATATATTATTAAAGTAGCCACCATAATAAATAATGTTTCTAATATTCTTGAAATATGCAGTTTATATATTTGAATTATAAAATCGTGTTGACGAACGTTTGAATTAATTATTTAATAAAATTAAAACTGTTTTGTTAGGTTTGGTTATGCCCATATATATTTTGAAAAATGGCGACAGCACACAGTAAAAAAATATACATATACACACAAATATACAACATTTATAGTTGGTATTTAGTTTATTGTCAGATCTGTCAAATCAAGTCAAATCTATTTCTAATTTACATTCACTGATATTTTCCAATAGATACTTTTAAAATATTTAGGACAAATAAACAAGGTTATAAATCGTTGTAAGATTATTGATATACTTTACAACTTTTTTAAAATCCTAAATAAATTTTATTAAAGATAGTTAATCATTTGACTAGCGTAGCACATGAACATGATATGTCCTCAAGGAACATGTAACTTTACACAAGCAGTAACACATTTTATATTGTATGTGTATTCAATATACCGGTTGTTTAGTTTACATCTTCGCATAGCAGATCTCCCACGAGTATGAGAGAGTACATATGTATACATTAAGCAATGTGTATGAGAAGAAGGTCTTATAGGTTTGTTTTCTTACTTGAAGTTAAACTGTTGTGTGCTGAACAACAGAACAAATCATAACAACTGATCTGTTCACTTAATAAAACCCCACTCTCCAAGCATAACACATACAACAGTTTAACACATACAACACACAACAGTTTAACTTTAAGTAAGAAAACAAACCTATAAGACCTCTTTCTCATACGCGTTGCTTAATGTATACATATGTACTCTCTCATACTCGTGGGAGATCTGCTATGCGAAGATGTAAACTAAACAACCGGTATATGAAAGCGGTGTACGCGGTAAGTAGATAGATATATGATCGTATATAGTTTAGTATAATACTTCATATATCCTAGCAGTAGTTACAATATCATATATCCTAGTATACGCTGCATATATTGTAATCTAATAATGGGTAAACGTTATTTTAATTACTGTCAACATACCACAAAATTACCTAAAACTCGTTGTATTATTATAAATTGTATATGTATTGTTCGGTTCTACTCACAGATCTATATATTATAGTTAGATTGCTAACAGCTATTGAAAGATTGTGTATCCTATACGCGAAACTTGTTAAGTGTTACGCCTCTGGTGGTCATATGATGTAACTAACAAAAAAAAACAAAAACAAAAAGGGACCGTACACGAAATATAGAGGCGGCACTACTGCCGAAGTTAGCGCTCTCTAGTATTTTATTAGTGAAGTAAATGGGATCATAACGTAATGGTAAACATAACATAATAATGGAAATTATTTTGAAATATGGAAAAAATAATAAAGTACGGATTTCAATCTGTAATCGTGTACACACCCGTTCAATAAAATTGAACCGACCTGAAACGAATTAGCCTCTCACAATTTTTATTATTCTTGTAGTAAATGTTTTTGATTACATAAATAAAAAATATAAAACTTCCATTTATTTTTTCACATTTAAAAAATATACTACTTATCTTTGTTTATAAATAAATAATATACAGAGAGTTACAAAAGTGAGGAGTTTCATGAAATGTAAGAATATTAAAATTTCAGGTCTGTTCATTTTTTTTGAACCGGATTGTACGTCTTTTTAGTTATACACTGGCATAATATTTATTTATGTCAATTAATTATTTTTTTCAAAAGTTTGTTGACGAATAATTTGTTTCCAAAATTTGGTTTATGCTTTTTTGACATTTTTTTTGTTTTCTAAGTTCTTTACGAAATAATTATTCTCTTAGAGACGCCTAGGAGGATGGTTGTTGAATCTCGCGTAGATTATCTATAACAGTAAATTACTTATCCAGATGAAATATACACATCAGTGTTCCGGATTCAGTAGACACGATAGACGGATACCCACCTAATTATTTCACACATAATATTTACCATAATTAATAATTTTATCTTAAAATCGTATCTGGATGATAATGGTTATTTATATGAAACATGTGTTGAAACTGCACTAAAGGGATATGGTTAAAGGCATTATGCGGATTTAATGACCAATCTCTCAATTTCTATGGACTGATTTTCATGATATTCATTGAAATTTCTTTGTGATTGTGATAAAAATTTGAAATATTGCTTATCAACACCAACTGTTAACGATATCAAAATTTGACGGCACACAAAGAAATAGATAAGTTTAAAAGTTGTTTACTTACCTATAATACACTGTGTAAAATAGTTTATGATAATAATTTTGAGTGTAAAATAAAATAATATGTACTACAAAAACAACAGTACGTTTATTAAGGGATTCATTACAAGTTAATAATAAGAATACTTTTAATGAGAAATTTGAGCTTGATGTTTTTTGATAATTTCATTTATATTTGGTCGTACAAATGACAATGCTACTCTCATATCGTCTTCTAAATTTAACAGTCTCAATCTTTTTTTCGTTTTTATGTTGGTTAATACATTACTATATACATTTCTAAAATTTGACAACATCCCAAAAACGAAGGCAAATAACGCGCGGAATTTTGTATGCACGTTCTAGAACTAAAATTGGGATTCAGTTCGTGAATAGGCAAAATCGGCCTATGAAATCTGAACTTTGAAAACTGTAAGAGATAAAAATAAATTGGTCCTTTTTATAAAATTAATAATTTTTTTAATTTGCAATTCTAACTCATATTCGAATAAAAAATGTAATTGGTTTATTTGGGAATTCAATTTACGAAAATGCATTTGTTTTTATCACATATATTATATTATAGAAGCTTAAATATTTTTAGCAAAATAAATACAAATATTACATTGCGGTGATCGTAAATTGGGTTCTTTTGGTTGAGTAATGGAATCGAATAAATTATATTGTTAATATCTATATTTATATTTTCTAAGATAAAAATGGGATGAATCATAATATAGTTTTATTACTGTTATTGTTAACTACAATAAAATAATCGAATAGAAATGTTTGTTTTTCCTATGAATCATGTACGTGCTCTAATATTAGAAAATCTGGTGTGAAAAACTCACATGACTGGTATACATACATCACACAACATGATGATACCACCGACCTCTAAATAACTGGACATTCTATGTTCTATGTTTCGCCATTAATCTTAATTGAAGCGCTCCTCAACGAACCAAAGAACTCAGCTGTGCTTCAACGCGGCTGTGTGGCATGTATGTGTGTCTTGAGAAGGTTTTCTGCAGTTTCCTTCACGAACTCCAGATGAATATCGGCATAGTTCCTATCATAGTCGGCTGCAGCCGCATATTCTACCAATTCCTGGTCTACACACAAAAATTCCTTCCACTCGATTTCAAAACGATTTATAATAATTTTTTTTTCATCCCAAATATTTTAAAAGTATTTATTGTAAAATATCAGCAAAGATCTTGACAGATCTTGATTTGACAGTGTATATATGTGTATATTTTTTTACTGTGCACTATCGCCAGTTTTTAAAATATATTGGCAAAAACAAACCTAAGAAAACAGTTTTAATTTTATTAAATAATTAATTCAAACGTTCGTCAACACCATTGTTTTAATGCAATTATATAAACTGCATATTCCAAAGAATATTAGAAACATTATTTATTATGGTGCCTACTTTAATAATATATAATTATTATAATTTTAAGTACAAAAAAAATCTGTTTTCCATAAGACGCTGTGTTAAAAGTTTGTTTTTTAATTGATAATTACTCTTCGAAATGATCGTCAACAGGTGTTAAATTTTTGAGAGAGGATAACTACTGAATTGAGCTATTCAATTCACCAAAAAAAATTTTTTAATCTACTATCAAGTCTCATGCATGAACGTCCGGAAGCTTAAGACCAGACTATGAATACGGGCCTAAAAGAACAACAATTTCACTATACTTACAACAATACAAAAAAATATACTACATACGTTTTAGTAAAAAAAAAAAAAAATACAGACAAATTGAGAACCATCCTCCTTTTTGAAGTCGGGTTAAAAATGTAGGTAAACGAACTGTTGTTTGCAACACATATAAAAGTATTAGTTTTGATATATTTTATATATTCCTCGTATTCGCAACATATTATAGTGTTGTTTGTTGTTTTTGTAGTCCTTAAGTGCAGAATAGACACAGATCTTGGTTGCTGCAACATTGAACTCCGCCTATAAAATATTTTCTCCACAGACGCTGCAACCAAAGTTTGGGATCATAAAATTTAATTTTTACTATTTTATGACTCTAGTCATATAAATTCTATCATTTCTCATCATGTCTCTATCTATCTCATTTAATTTGTATAGTTTATTTATATGTATTTATCTTTAGTAAAAAATATACAAAAAAAATATATATATACAGTGTGTCTACTTAAGTTGGCTCCATATGGAAAACTTTTTTATTATAATGTTTACGAAAAAAAGTTATTCTTTATAAAAATCTCTGCATTCGAAAATATTAATATTCAGCTATTCACTTTTGTCATAAAATGTATAGGGTGTCTAAAAATTGAAAAAGTTCGATAGGAATGTGTTGACCACTTCAATTTTAAATTAAATTTTGTTTATTTTTGTTCAAAATGTAGACCATATAGAACAGATTATACGGGAAACGGTTCAAGAAATCACTCCCGAGATATGTAGGAGTGGATTTAAAGAATTTTGTAAAAGGACAATTACATGTATGGAACGCGAAGGTGGATACGTTGGGGCAAAAACGAACTGAAGATAACTGTTGTTACTTACGTCAACAATAATAATTGTATTTGTAATGTAATGTATGAAAAATAAATGTTCTGTGTTCATTATTTTGTTACATATCATTCAAAATGTTTCAAATCAGCAAATAAACATTTGAAGTACGATGACTGGTTAATTAGAATAACAGATAACGTGTTTTATAAGTAGGACTTGCAAAATTTAATTTAAAATTGAAGTGGAAAAAAAATTCCTATCGAACTTTTTCAATTTCTGCACACCCTGTACATTCGATGTCAAAAATAAATAGCGGCATGTTAATATTTTCGAAAGCAGAAATTTTTATAAAGGATAACTTTTTTTCGTAAACCTTTTCCATATGGAGCCAACTTAAGTAGACACACTGTATATATTATATATAATGTAAATTGTAACCAATATAGGTATTTTGTATATGAACATTTAACTCCTCCTACTAAATATCAAATAATTTTTAATGTTGCAGCAACTGATCAAGGTCATGTTTTTGGTTGCTGCAACAAGTCCACACACACAGCAACATACTAGTTAGTCTTCAATGTTGCAGTTCAATGTTGCACGTTTGTGGAGGCCATTAGTGTGTTTGTAGGCCGACCATGCGTTTATATACCCTTTTGTATTAGGACGGAGCGCCGAGACGCACATTTAATTTGTTATAATACCATTGCCTTCCATCGCTTGTTTACCGTTTTTATACACGATTTTGCTTTATACTTTATAGTGACATTCTTATTACATTAATGCAAGTAATTCTTGTATTTAGAAGGATAAATGAATGATAATAAGGTTAAAGAATGAAGTGAGAAAAGTATAATTATGGTATGATAATTCAATAGAGAATTTATATAACAATTGTTACGAAAGTTATTTGCATGTTACTTAGGTTTCAGGATGTTTAGATAAATCATTTATGCCTGAATACGTTTATTAACCTGTAATTTGACATCTTAAACACATTTCAGTGAGATATTTCATAGATGTCCTCGATCTTTTTCTGATACATACAAGTGATCCTTGTATAGCGAAACTGTTAATAACTTTAGATGCGATTTATGAGAAAATCTCGGAGTAATAATAATAATTAGAAAGAGAGGTACCGCAAATGGGTCCGTAGCATCTAGACCAAGGGGTCCTCTGTGGACTCCTTTAGAACAACCTGAAGGCGAGATGTCTCCGGGTAAAAGGTGCTATTTTAAGCAGATGAAGTTATAGGATTCTGTTGAGGTCAGATGCCACACAGAAGGGCCACAACTTCTCCGCCAAGATTGCTCCCAGGATTGATGGATCCAAGGTTTCGGGCCCAAACATTCTATACCTGACACCCTCTAGGTTCCTGCAGGTGCGTATAACATGTATGGAGTTTTCATCGTCCTCCATACAGGCCCTAATTGTGAGATACATTTAAATCTCGGAGTAAATAGATTTTTTTTGTTTGCTTTAAGTGATTGTCAAAATAACTGGGAAAAGTTGTAGATTTAACGAGAACTGACATACTTTATGACTATCTAGGATGCAATTTACTATAAGATATGGAAGTAATCAGGCTGATTTATTTCCTTAAAACATGCGGGCGATTCAATTCGATTTGCAGGCAAAACATTTAAAGAGAATCATATGGTGGCTTTCATGCGTCGCTAGTAGCAATAAACCATACTTACTGGAATTGCGGAAGGTAGGATCTCCTACTCGCTGAATAATCTTTTGGATGTTTCCTCGAGGATTTAGTAAAAATATAACTTTTTATCTATATATCAAAGACATTTTACTCGCATTTTATTGTCTACATGAGGTTGTAGGAACCAAGAAACTCAGGAAATCAAGATCTACGCTATAAATGTTAAATACAAGCAATGATTGTTATTCAGGTAAAATAACCGTTTGGCTGTAATCCCAAATCAGTGCTATTATTTAACCTGTATAGCGTAGGTTCCAGGATATTCTTACAAGATCTTGAGCATTGCTAACTCATTATTAACTAATACTTATCCGATGATGTGAAACTGGAAGTTGTAACCTAAGGATCAATAAGTGTATCACGCACAAAAAGTGTATATGGCTATCTGAAAGCTCTTGACCTAAAGAAAAATAAGTAGGCAATCAAAAATCACTTAGCTAACGAGAAGTAACGCATTGGTAATGTAATGCTCTTGTAGACTGTAGCTAAGAAACGAGACTTTCTCACGATTCCGTCGTGAGAAAGAAACTGCAAAATATTTGAGGGAATGTAGGCAACTATCTTTGGATAATGATTATCCAATACTTAATGCGGACTGAGAACTATTAATTTTTTTAAATCTAATCCAGAATCTATTATTTCCCAAAGGAGATTAACGAGGTAATGGATTGGATAGTCTAAATTGATCAGACGACATATATTTGGCATCATAGTAATCGACTTTAACTAGTAGTCATGTTTCCTAGAATGAAAGTTACATGAAAAACATTTTATTCGAAGAATATTTGTGTATTGGGAATATTATTTCGAAACAGGTTTTTTTTTTCCTTCGCAATGTGCAAAATAAACAGTATTATAATTTATAAGTAAAACATTGTAGAGGCGATCAATATCAGTAGTTCTAGACGAAGAGCATCGCGGTTCACTGACAACCACTCGTGAGGATTATTCACTACAAATGCAGCCAGCATGTTTTTACCTAGAACATGTACCATATACAAGCTCCATGCTACACACATCTATATACACAGATAGAGAGAAGAGCCTCATGCATCGCAGCGATGTGATACACCTAGGCAGGCACCTACTTACACTATCATTACTTGTGTTTTGTTTTTTTTTTTTCTCCTTCTATATCCCATGTATTCCCATCATATACAATAGACATATATAAGACCAAACAAATTTTTTACAATCCTTTTGTAATACATTATTTAGTACAAATTTCCTTCTATTTCTTTGTTCGCCATATAGAGAGTTTTTCATTCAGAAAAACATTTGAAAAAAAAAGAAGAAATAATACTTGGTTGTCATCTTGCTTCATGTTGGTATAGCAGTTACCTACATTATCGTCAAGAATGTACTATAGACAATGTATGTATGTTTTTTTTTGTTTCGTCTCTATAACCATTTTAAATTAACTATACACAGAGATAAATATATATATATATATATATATATATATATATATATATATATATATATATAATGGACCATATTATGGAAGATTTTTCTTGTCAGGTTTGAATAGTGTTTCTTGAAATAGAACTTTTTTTTTTATTATCTTTTTACTCTTTGTAATTATGCATTGAAAGATATTTTAAATGAATTTTATGAAAGAAAGTGAGATTAATAGTCAGACTATTTATCAATCATCATGGTCGTAAAAAAAGAACCTGTCTAGGTACAGTTAGATTGTAAGTGGATGAAAATTCAGAAAGAATAAAGTTCTATCAATTTTATAAACCTTTGTCGACTTTTCGATGTCAAATTCTCATATTAAGTTGGCTTGAACTTATTTTAAATAAATTTACAGGTAAGCAACGTTGATTGGAGGAGTCATGCACGTTCCAATGTCGTGTAGTGAACAGGTGGTGTAAGAACAATGTAATTAGAAAACAAGGAAAATAAAAAACACCTTTGCACTCACTCCTGTTAATATTTTTATTAAAGATTGAAAATAGGTTATATATATATAATATAGGGTGCCTAAAAATCTCGTACCATCATAGTTAATGTTACGGAATAGAATACTTAAATCTGGAATACAATCTTGAATGCTTTTGTCCTTTATCAAAACTTTCCTTGATTGTCGATCGAGGGACACCCAATTTCAAGCATGTTTTCGGGGTTGACTTGCGGTTGACTTCGCTAAAATCACATCTTACACTGTATGGATGTGCTTGGCCATTCGGATCTGTCCTCGGATTGCCTGAGGTCTTAAATTTTGCAAGCAGTCTGCCAATTGTGGATCGTGAACATAGCGTTTGCTGTAGTTCAGGATGCTTTTCTTCTGCAGAAGAGAATAATATCAATACGCTCTTTCATAGTCAATATTTTTTACTTTCGCAACTCTCTGGCGGCCAAGTTTTGAACTATTTGCTGGGAAACCATGTCTTGTTTATTTACAATATAATATTACCATGATATTATTCTGTAAACAAAAATTGTAAATAGTAATAGAAATAATAAAATCTGTACGAAACACTCTGCGGCAATTATAAGGCAAAAAAAAGCGTCAAATATTATAAGACAACAACGTAATACCAGTCAAACTAAGAAATTAAATAAAAGAGTTATTGTTTGTCCATAGGTAACACGTGGGTTTCCAAACTCACTTGTTATTTTTGTACTGTGATCATTTCATTTGCAGTCATGCGGGGTATCTACTTTTCGGATACCTTGTATGTGTATACTGATTGTATTATATTAAAAATAATTACTTAAAGGCATAATGTATGTATAGGCAACCATACTTGTATATTATATTTGTAAATTAAAATCAGTTGATGTGTATAGAATAAATATATTATGGAGAAGAGTTTATTTTTACGAAACTCCCCATCGCAACGAACTAAATCAAGTAATGGGATTCATTGGTTATTCGGTTTTATGTTATTATATTAAATACATTTTGCAATATATCTATAGGTATAATACACTGCCGTCAAAAGTTTAATTGGATCGAAAAATATTAGACTTGGAAGTTTGAAAACATAATAGACTTGAAGGAATTTACTTTTATGCGATGCCTTCAAAGTTTTAGAAAGTGTTTGTTAAGGAAAGATATCTCACATCAATAACAAGAATTTAAAGGAAATATAAGTCTTTATCGATTAGTTTTCCTCTTATAGTCAGTCCTTGCACAATCCCTTTGAAGGTACCAACAGTAGTCATAATTCGTGATAATTGTTTTTACAATTATCGCGAAAAAAATTAACAAATTTAGCACTTTTAACATGGGAGATATGTCAAATATTAATGAATAATTAATTTTTATAATTGATACACTCATCAGAAAAGCACAAAATTTTACTTACAAATGGACGTAACGTGTTAGTGGTGGCATCTGCAAAACGTGCTCAAAATCATGCATACAGTTCAAAAAAATTAATATTTAAATGTATGTATATGCACAATCATATGACGCGGTGCGGCCATCATAGTATAAACACAAATAACAATGTTTTTAAAATGTGCACTGCACATGACATTCATGGCATTCAAATGAGCGCGAAAGTAGGATAAAAATATATAATAATTATTATACCAATGCAAACATACTTTTCAGCTTGTCACTTTTGAAGTTAACAGTTGACCAACTATAAACTCGGTAAGTTTAAATGACAGCATTGCATTGACAGACTTCATACCATGAAAATGATATTAGTAAAATCAAATAAAATAAAATAATATATAGATTAATTATAATCGAAGGATATTTATTTATTATTTTTTATTAGCAATGAATATCAAATTTTGACTGTATCAATTTTGTTTTTGTAAAGTTTGTTATAACTAACATGCTCTATGCCAGTGATTCTCAACCTTTTTTTTGTCACGGCACATTTGCACACGCATGACACACAGCACACGGATATTCATCTGGAGTTTGTGAAAGGAAACTGCGTAGAAAACCCTCACAAGCAAAGCTGGTTACTTTCGTTCTTGTCAATACGCTGACAGTTTCAATTAATCAGTTAGACAGTTTCAATAACTGGTTAAATATGACACTATAGATGGATAGATCGTAGAGGCTGCCCTGGGCGGGCTACTCTTCGACCATAGGGGTCGTTGTGATGCCTAAGTATGTGAGGATGTGAGTGGAGTGGAAAGAATTTTTCTGTATAGATTAGAAATTGGTAGGATATGCGGCTGCAGCCGACTATGATAGGAACTATACCGATATTCATCTGGAGTTCGTAGAGGAAACTGCAGAAAACCTTCTCAAGCATAGCCGGTTACTTCGTTCTTGTCCATACGCCGACAGTTTAGTCAATTAACCACCCTCTTTTTTTTTCTTTACAATTGACAAACTGCCGATGTCGGGATTTGAACTCATATCCTCCCAGTTTCCAAGTAGGCATACTGCGCAGACATAACGCCTTAGACCGCTTGGCCACTTGGATTGGTAATAAGACACTATAGTTTTTTATTTAATTTATTAAAGCACTAGTTTTCTTTATTATACTATGTGTACCTAATACGAATCAGTATTCGATATATATCAGTGAATTTTTTAGTATTACATCGTGTATTCTTATCAAATTCGATTTTATTTTCCCATTTTCATCGGAATACAAATGTATAAAGTAGCGTAAACTCTTTTAAAACAAGCATAAAAATTATGTGTAGGTGTGATTAAATTTTCTAAACGGTAGTGTATGTATAACTAACTATAAATGTATTATATATACTTTATATTATATAGATGTACCTACGTAGGTAGGTAGGTATGTATTTTATATAAAACCTATTTTGACAAAATGGAAACCCGACTTCAAAAATCAAATATTCTATAACAAGAAATGCACTAAAAATTAAAAAAATAATTGCATATTCTTGTGCAATAATAATTGCATATTTTAGTTCACCTAAGCAACATTTTTTAAATATATATGTACAATTATTGTTTTTTTTGGAGGCGGTGTCAGAATAGAGAAATTCGCATAAATTTTGTACAAATAAGTTTTGTACATTTGATTTTTGAAGTCGGGTTTCCATTTTGTCAAAATAGGTTTTATATAAAATGGAGTTCTGAGGTGACAAACATTAAACAAAAAAAAAAAAACAGACGAATTGAGAACCATCCTCCTTTTTGAAGTCGGGTTAATAAAATAGTATACACTGTAGTTAGTAGCTGTAGTAGGTAGAATAGCTGTTATAATACAATGCGGTATAATATAATATTTGAAAATTTGTTTATATATTATATTTTCATGGTATACTACATTTTAAACCACAATCTAATACAGAAAGTTTGTTAAATATTATATAATATGGGTCACAAAGCAGGGAGTCGGAATGCCCTTTATAGGCCCAGAGCCTATTTTAGGAATTCCAAGGACTGCATGTAAACAGGTGATCAACGAGTGGTCAAATGCTAAAAACCGTGATCACTGGGGAAAAGTACCGCGACAAGAACTCGGGAAGGTACTGCTTCAGAGTGCAACAAAGAGTGCAACATATGGGTGAATCGAATCTCGTGGGACTGAAGTAGAAGGAGGGGGCACAATGGACCATAAGGTCGAAGCGCAATACTTTTTAGATCAAAAAGATGTATCTATCTATCTATATACGGGCCACAAAAGTAATGCTTATTTTTCAAGAAATTCTAGTTGATTTGTACCTTATTGATTCGGTTTTTGAGAAAAATGTTTCGAACTAAAGTTGTTACTATATTTATAATGATGAACTTTTATAAAAGTTGGCTGGTTTGGGGGGGGGGGGGTTGTATGAAAACCTTTGGAAAGCCGGATACGGCTCGGTGACCGCTAGTTCGGTGATTTCGCGAACTCATATCCGGTAAAATATGGAATCTCTATCACCCGATGGAAACTGTATCAAAATCGATTCATCCGTTTTAATGTTTTGACATTAAAACGATTAGTATTCACGAAATTTAGTGTTATTTGGAAGGTATTTTTCAAGTATGGAATTGTTCTTGTATAAAACTTTATAATCAGTACCTATAGTATAAAATTTCAAAATATGTACTTCTGAAATTAGTGCTATTTAAACTTTGTTGAAATCGAAAGATTCTTTTTTACCTATAGTATTTTCGTAACTCGCTGTACAAGCCATTTAATATGTGTAGGACACCCATAATGAAATTTTATGTATTCTAAATGTATATACTTGGTTTTATCTTTGTAATTATTTTTTATAAACGCAATAATATTTTATAAATTGCATTAAAAGTCTATAATAAACAACAAAAATAAAGGTACATATACGAGTACTATTATTTGGGTTTTAAAACTTTTAATATTTTGTATCGAATTTATATATACCAAAATTTTATTTATCTAGATTTGAGATAATTACAAAATTTGGAGCTACATTTTTTTATCTATCCGGCTGTGAAAAGGTTCCACGATTGTCCTGTATTCCTATTTCACTTAGATAGATAAGTTCGAAAATAAATTTTTGAATCAATTATTTTAAAAATCTACTTTATAGAACTGAATTCATTTGTTTTGACTATTATATGCGCGTAAGGGGAACTTATTTAAAAGTAGAAGGGCAACTTATTATACTGGTTATATTTCACACGTTTAAATCAAATGATAAATGGATTACAAGTGGGGGAAACATTAATATGTTTCCTCCCCGTAATTTTGAAAATAGACTGATCCACTCAAACTGTGACGATATTCGAGGCTTCTTTACAAATGAATATACTTCTATAACATAATAAAATGAATTTTTGTTTACTTTCTAATTCATAAGCTTTTAAACAAAAAAAACTAGTTAGAGTAAACTACATACGATTTAAAAAATACTCCAATAGTTTTTTTCACGATACTATCCTTTAATTTGAATACAATTAATTGCTTTCGTTTGATGAATCTTGTTACTACAAGCAAATGAAGCTTACTACAATCAATTTTAGGGTTTGTAGTTTATTCAGTTCAAAATTGGTGTTAATCCGATAGGAAGTTCGGGTTCCAGGTTGACAGATCTCATTCAAATGTCTGTAGTACATATGGTCTAAAATGAAACGACTTTTTTCAACTATAAAATTTTCAAAAAAGAACGCTACTTTTGTGACCCGTAGTCAATGAAATATAATTATATAAAAATATTTTTATTCTGCTACACCGTCATTGAAATCCACTTACATAAATCGAACAAAATTTTCTGTATATCTATCAGTTGATTTTCTTTTATATTTAAGATATATAATCATACACCGTCACAACATGGATGCTGTTTTAAAAATAACTTTTCCCTTAGTTATTTTTGTCCCCTTTCATTTTTAAATGTATGTGACCTAGTTTCACCTTAAGAGGACATTCTCTCATCTTGATATGAAGACACGTTATGTAGTACATGTTATTTTTGACAAGATATGAGAGACATAGTCTATAGTCATATACCAATCTTAGTATATACAGAGTGACGCAAAAGTACCTTCACTATTTTTTTAAATTAAAAATAGTATATGAAAAGTTAAGTAAATTTATATTTTGAAACTCACTATACAAAGTAAGTTTCTTGAAGTTTTTTTAAAATTATTTCTTGAAGTTTTTTTAAAACTATTTACGCAAAATTATGTCTAACAAATGATGACCCCCGTCGCAATGACAAATATGAGTTCTTTTTAGCACACTTTCCATAGACTTTCCTAAAATTTCTTGAGATATGCCCAAAATTTCTCGCCTAATAATCGCTCTAAGTTGTTCCAATCATTGTGGTTTGTTTACATAAACCGCGTCTTTCAGATAACAACCCCAAAGAAAATAATCTGGAGTAGTGAGATCTGAAGATTTTGGGGGCCATCTCCAAGTCTCCGTTTATCGAAATTAATCGATTATGGCTCTGGCAGTATGCGCATTTTCGTAGTGTTTCAGTTTACATTCCTTGGTAAAGTTTGTCTAAGGATTTTATTTGTCTCAAAAGATTCAGTGATGTGCTTCAAGAATACTTTTCTGCACGCGTTGAATATTTTTAACAAATCTTGCTGTTCTCGGCTTCCTGTCTATTGAAATTTGGTTACAAATTACAATATTTTATGGTTAGAAGGAGCATATCTGACATTAAATAATCGTCGAAAATTTCTCTGAGTAAAAATAATGCTTCTTCCGTTTTCCAAATAAAAAGTTCCGATCTTTATCCTGCAGGCTGGTATCGCTCAATATCGAAACTCCCAAGTATTTACTTTAATCTAAGAAAGAGAACCTCAATAAATTCCAGAAAAAATTACTGAAATTGAAAATCGTGAAGGTACTTTTGCGCCAACCTGTATAAATATATATATATATATATATATATATATATATATATATATATATATATATATATATATAAATTATAAGAAAAAGAAAAATATAATAACATAAAGACGGTATAAAATTTTATGAAAATGTCCTTTCTAGGCCAAAGAATCTGTTGCTTTGATGCTATGAAATAATTGTGCACTGATTTTTATATAGGTTTTTATTTCTTAGAAATTGGCTTTTTTAGTTTACATTTTCAGTTTATGGAAGAAGTATCAAACAAAATTGTTTATTTTTGAAAGAGGAACATTTTGTTTTCTATCTCATACGGTTTAATGGAAGCAACGCTTTCCTAGCGCTACCACCGCTTCCACTTTCTAAATTTGAAGTTAAAATTTCCCAAATTGTAGTTTTTGATATTCCAAGATCATCTTCTAATTCGCGCACAGTCAAACGTCGATCTTCTTCAATCGCATGTCGCACGCGCTCGATATTATCCCGGTGTTGTTGTCGACGAATATTGGCCAGAACGAGGATCAGTATCAACAGATGTGCGACCACTTTTGAAACGATTTTACCACTCTTTTATTTGTGTTTATACACTCATCCCCAAAGGCCTTCTGAATCATTTGAATAGTTTCCGAACTAGTTTTTCCGAGTTTGAAGCAAAATTTGATGCAAATTCGTTGATCTGATCTTTCAGTCATTTTTAACAATAAGAAAATCCAATGAACGCAAAAAAGGCTTTGTAAACAAATACGTCCATGAACTATACGTCCTGTAGGTTTTGGCGAGCAACCAATATGTTTGTGAGGCTTTACTGTTGACATTCATGCCTCGCAGAGGTCGCTTGAACATTCTGGCGCGAAGATATAAAAGCAGGTCGGATACTTTTTGGACAGACCTCGTATATACTAATATTATAAATGCGAAAGTAACAGTATTCTGTTACGTTTACGCTGCTAAACCTCTGGACCGACTTTGATGAAATTTGATATGAGAATAGCTTGAACCCTGGGGAAGGTTATAGACTATCTTCTTATTTAAACCAACCCCTAATAGAGTGAAATAGGAGGTGAGAGTATGAATAAAGCTCTAAAAACTCGAATAAAACTTTAATTTCTCCGAATTAGATGATTTCAGTATAATTTATAACATAACTCTCACTGTCCAAAACTTAAATACTCCCATCTTTAGTCGATAAACTGTCGTAATAAATTTCCAACAGTTTTATCTGTACGGATACCTAATAGAAAATTCTAGAAACGTTCATGAAATTTTATTGTGCATTTTAAAATAGGGCATAAAAAGACCCGATATATATCTACCTATCTAATATAACAATACAGTTAAGATATTGATTTAAAGATATTGTATAAGAAATCGTTTACGAAATGTCATAGTATTGTAGGTTGTAATATGTAATATAGAGTGATTATAAACTCATTGCACATTAAAATTTCAAATTCGCCCCTTTACCTAGATCAGTTTTTTTTTTGTATTATATATACGTATTTCGGCTACAAAGTAGTCATCATAAGTATAAAATAGCAGTCATTTATACTTATTAGTCATAATTTACTCTTTGACAATTAGAAATAGATAGAAAATCGAGATCAATAGACAAAAATAAAAATAAATAAAAAATTAACCAAAATAAATAAAAATAAAAATATAATAAATTTTAAAATATAATAAATTTTATTGATAAGATGTCAGTAGTGTTCCTTCGGCACCGGAAACAGAACAGAGAGTATAAGGCGCGAGTTTTAATGAAAAACATTACGCATTTATAGTATTATAAAAATTATTTCCAGCCAAAGTATTTTTCCAATAAAATATTTTTTTAAATAAATGATAAGTAATTTCAATTTTTCAATAAGGAATTAGTTGAAGTTGAAGTGATAGTTAAAATTCCCAAAATAATTACATAAAAATAAAAAAAAACATCAAATAATTAAATAGTAACCTGTAATGTTGGATTGTAAAAATGAAAATAAATTATTGAATCAAATATTAAATTAAACTTTTATTTATTAATAATATTAAAATTAATATTTAATATAATGTCATACAATTTAATTAATTTTGGAATATTTATACTCGCTTTTGGTACTTTGAAAAGTCCTGGTTTTTTAAACCCAATTGATCCCGTTGCTTATTGTCACAAGCACTACCACTTTTACAATTGTCTACTGCACATACTCTTCCCATTTTAAATGTTTTTTAAACAGTTTTTTATTTAATAAATTTTTTTAAACAAATTAAATACTTCAAAATAATCACTTCGAAATAAAACTAGTTACTGTCTACTTCATTTGTATTTATTATACTATACCGTACGTTTAGTTCCTATCAAAAACTAGCGACCCTAGCGGCATAAAAAGTAAATATAACTTCTACCATTTCGTTGCCATATTTTGCCAATGTTCCCGTTTGAGTTAGATCTCCTTTATATAGTCTCCATGATTCTATTGCTTGAAAAACAGCTAAACTGTTCTCATCCGACATATTGAATATTGATGCAACTGACGCTTACACGTGCTTATAATGCCAAAACGAATGGCATTTTCAAGAGTAAAGTAAACGTTCAACGAAGCCAACACGAACGCCAATAATGTGCGCTAAGGTGCGTTAAGGACCCCGTGAGTCCTTAGTTGCTCTGACTACGCGGTATTATTGTTTAATCATTTTTAAATGTAGTAATCAATTTTTGAATCATCTCTATATATATTTACAAACACTCCAATTTATTGAAACACTTCTTAGTTACTTAAACGTTATCTTAGAGCACCAGCAGCAAGGACTTATAGACTGAAGAGATGTCTTGTATTTAATAATAGATGATTCTCATCTTGTACTGTGTACTAATAACGGTGCTTTAATTATTACACTTAACAACATACAGAGATATTAATTAATTCAATATATTGTTAATACATAAACAAGCATCATATAGGAATATCCAGAGTATCAAACGTTAAAGGACCATACTTTACTATACGAAAGGATTAAGAATAGTTTAGTCTCTGGAAAAAAAAAACACCTTATGATATTATAAACTTTTAATCTTATCGCATCTGTACAGTGTTTTTTTTTAATTAGAGGATGCTCGGGTGTAAAAAGGATTAAAAAACGTTTTGTAATTATCGTAATCAATGGTTTTTATACCCGGTATATGTAAAACAAGGGTATATTAAGTTTAGTTCCGACTTTGTAACGCGTGTTCGTCCGTGAACACGATAAAACTTTGAAACCGACCGAGATAGAAAAAAAAAGTTCCTTTTTTAAAAATAAATAACAATTTTGTTTGAAACTTTTTTTCATAAATTCAGTATATACCGGGTATTTAAGCAATTTAGTTAGTTGTTATTTTCACTTGTTTTAATGTATCCATATTGTACTGATGATTTTGTAAAAACGATGTATTTTAATGAAACGTTGTTGTATTATCGGTAAAGCTTAGGCAAGGTATTATGGCTTATAGATATTAACATAATAATACATAATAATGGTGGTGAAAATTAAGTTCCGACATAGTAACGTTTGAAAATATTGATTGCATCACAAAATTTTTGCAAGCGACTAACAAATTTTTGGATTATATTTTCTCACACTAATTTATGTAAAACAATGGATGGTATTCTATAACGGAAGTAAACTTGCTTTGTGCTCTTACAATATAATATTTTGTAGTCATTTGAAAATTTGCCCCGAGATAGAAAAAAAAGGCACAAATAATTTAACAATAGAACAGAAAATGAATGTATGTTGATTAAAAGCTTACAATACAGTTCACTGTGTATAAAAAAACAAGTTAGGCAAAGATTTATCAGTTAAACAAAAACAACAAATATTTACTAAGACCAGTATTACACTGTAAAATATTTTATAAACCTGAACAAGACACAACTTCGAAAGATTACCTCATTTATCACCGGACATTACCACCTACGAAAGCACCTGCACACAATAGGACTCCACATAGATCTATTATGTGCAGACTTTACGGCGAGAAGGAGGAAATCATGGAGACTAGACAAGGAGACCGAACTCAAACGGGAGAATTGACAAAATATGTCAACGTAATAGTAGAAGTTGTATTTGCTTTTTGTGCCACTAGCGTCGCTAGTTTCCTTTTGCACCGAAGTGAATATAGTATAATAAATAGGAGTGAAGTATATATTTGTCATTTTGTTAGACTTATCTTCACATAGTATAAAATAAAGTCCCGCAGCCGCGTCTGTCTGTCTGTTCGCCATTTACTCAAAAATTACTGCACCGATTTTCATGCTGTTTCACCAATGGATAGAGTGGTTCTCGAGGAAGGTTTTAATGTACAATTTGTCAAGTTTTTGTATACACTGGCTAAAATATAATGATATTTGTTGGAGATGTCATATTATAAAACAAAGTCCTCCGCCTTTCGATAGATGGTAGTAAGCAACCAAGGTGTTAAATATGCTATTCATAGATAGCGATGCATACAACAAATACGTTATACACAACATGAGTACTTCAAAAATTTTGCCAATAGGTGGCAGTGCATACAACAAATGTATTTCAAAAATTAAACGCAACTTGACGGGAGAAAATATTATGTTATTTGGTTATAAGGAGGTTATAAAATTTTTGCGGGCGAAGCCGCGACGGATAGCGCTAGTTATTAATAAATAAAAGTATAATTTAATATCGGATTTAAGAATCTTTAATATCATTTATTTCTATTTATTAATTTATTTTAATTTTTTCAGGTTTCAACTTTACAGGTTACTATTTAATTATTCGATGTTTTATAATTATTTTGTTATTTATTTTGCGAATTTTTAACTACCACTTACTTCAACTAATTACTTTATTTCATGTATTAAAAAAAGTATTTTATTGGAAAAATACTTTGGTTGTAAATAATTTTTATAATACTACATAAATGCGTCAAATGTTTTGCAATTCAAACTCGCGCCTTATACTCTCTCCACTGCCACCGTTGCAAAAGGAACACTACTGATACCTTATTTTTGTCAATTATTTGTTTACATGGAGTTCGGTCTCCTTGTGTAGTCTCCATGATTGAAAGTATCGAGTACAATAATTTACTAAAATCGTTACAAAATAATAAAATATTAAAAAAAAAATCACACAACGGCTACGATGTTATATTTATAAACATTGGTTGTAGATATAGTTTGATTATTGGTCACACGGCGCTATCATCTTTGAAAAGTTTGGCGTATAGTTAGTCAGTTCTGGGATACCCAGTACTGACAATAATTTTATGTTTGCGGATATGTAGATTTTTCTGAAGATATATGTTTACAAACGGAAGGTTATTTTTGACAATTTAACATATTTGTAACCCGAATATATTTATGTGTATAATAATGTGTATAACAAATTTCTTTCCTGTTGTCGGAATAGTTACAATTGCATGTAAATTTTCACTTTCTAGATTTACTGATCAACAAGAAAATATGTAAATTTTTGAATTTTTATTTAAAAATATAAACATCTAAGTCTAATGATTTTTTTAAAGTGTTAGAACCTTTATATTTCATTTTTAGCGAATTTCCTCCAAAGGAAATGCAGCTATTGTTTATGCACCAATGTTGGAATTACGTAAAAATTTCTTCAAATGTCCATCGATCCTACACCTATTCGATGTAAAAATCACTATCGCTAAAATTTTTATGTATGTATAAATATATATATATATATATATATATACATATATATATATATATATATATATATATATATATATATATATATATATATATATATATCTATGTATACGTTTATGTGTCTGTGGACTCTCTAGCGGTCACAGTTTTATTCCGATTGAAATGAAATTTGGGATTTAAGGCGCTTTTGGTATTCTAAAGATCAAGTTCGTTAATGGGTATAATCGAATAAGGGAAAAAGGGGGTTTAGAGGGAGGGGGAAACTCAAAATTTGACTATCTCCCTCAATATTTGAAAAATCGAAAAGTTTTCAGGAGTTAAGTTGTAGGTATTTAATTTTACTGTAATCCTGTTTCTTATCCTTTTTCTGTTACACTAATATTTACATAAATATTTACAATTAAAGATTGAAAGTTAAATTCCTCACTATCTCTATCTGTACACATTAGAGTTTGGAAAAAATGATAAGGAAATGAATTATAGCAAACTTGATTTTCTACATCTTTACTCGTTATACATTTTTCGATTGTTCCAATATTAAGAGAGATATTTTATATTTTGTGTTTTCTTCTATCTTTATGTCCCCCGTTTCCCCTTGACGTATGCCATTTATTAATAAAATTGGCCTTGAAAATACTGAAATTATATCAGATACGACATTTAATTTTGATCAGACTTAAATTGTGACTAGAGATATTTATGTATTCTAAGGAAATTCGCTAAGTTGACGCAGCTCCTGCGTAACGAATTTTTATACATGACTAGAGTTGGCGAATATAATCTTTTGCCTGAAATATTCAATATCAGCCAAGGTCATTGATCTAGCCGCTCAAAATATTAATACAAGTGGTCGGTTATAAAGGCGGAAAATCCGTGAAAATATACTGCAAATTTTGTAAGATTTCCATATTTTCTTATTGATCAGTAATTTGAAAGTAAAAATTTACATGCAATCGTAAGTATTCCGACAACAGGAACGGTATTTGTATACATATACATTATACCCATAAATACCAATTTAAATTTTTTATAAATGAATTAATGTTAGCGCCATCTAAGCAGAATATTTCAAAATTAAATAACATAGTAAAACATAGTAATATTCAACTCTTCGTTAGTGCGGAGACATGGTTAAAGCACTTTGATTTTGGTAAAATTTAAGACATGTTTAGGTATATTTCCAACCTTGGTAGCTTTTAGACTTGAAGTGCTTTTCAGTGTCCATCAAGTTCATTTCCATTAATAAAGCCATGTAAATACATACAGGTATGTGAAAGCTTTTCAAAGGTCATACATCATTTGTTATTATAATAGAAATTAATTAAATGTCAAGAAACGAAGTGAATTGAAGTTTGTGACAAAGTTCAACACTGTATTTAATCAATCAAAATGTAATATATATTAATCTGATTTCTGTTTGACAAAATTTAATGGTAATATAATTGAAGCTAATATTAAAGGAAAATTGGAAATTTTCTATATACAGTATGTATTTAGATAATTTGTGTCAAATATCTCCAAAATGGATTCTCATAAATAAAACATGATTTAAGGAATTATTTTATTTTGGAAAAATAAAAGTGTATTAAAGGTTTAGGATAACCAGTCCACGTGGTCGAGTGGTCTAAGCCGTTTTGTCTGCGCAGTATGCCTACTTGGAAACTGGAAGGTTATGGGTTCGAATCCCGACATCGGCAGTTTGTCAATTATTAAGAAAATAAAAGGGGGTGGTTAATTGACTAAACTGTCGGCTTATGGACAAGAACGAAGTAACCGGCTATGCTTGAGAAGGTTTTCTGCAGTTTCCTTCACGAACTCCAGATGAATATCGGTATAGTTCCTATCAAAGTCTGCTCCAAAGTAAGATCCAATAGACCTTATGGTCGAAGTGTAGTCTCTACAATCTATCTATCTAAAGGTTTAGGATCGATATAATTGTTCGAAACATGATTTAAATTTAATCTGAACTACGGTACTTAAGAACGTCCAAATGCTATATATAGTACATTCATAAAATTCTACAAAATCCACAATAAAGTTTATCATTTTTTGTCGTAAATTAAAATTAAACTACATTAATTTAATAAACATGCTTGTTATAAAATATTTGTATAGCTGGGTATATTTATTTAGCATTGTAAAAAATAGTTTCAAATATGCTGATTAAAATAATTAATAATTAATTCGAATGTTTGATAACACTTTTTTAAATTCTATTAAATAAACTGTATAATCCAAAGAAGATGTTAAAACAATATTTATCACAGTGTCAAATTTATTAACATAGTAGTTCCAAGTTTAAATTTTAAATAATATTATTTGTAAAAATTTGAATTTTAATCGTTGATAACTTTTTCAAATAATCGATTTAGTTGGAACGGCGATCGTAAAGAAAACAGTGCCCATTTAATTAGGATCGATCACTTGTCTAGGCCTGATTGGGCAGGGGGTTGTGACATCACCAAATCTATTATCGAGCATAACTCTTTTTTCTATAACAATTACGAGAAAAACATTTGGATACTTTTTTGCATAAAATTCAATTTCCAACATTTTTCATAAACATAGTTTTTGAACTTATAAGAGGTTTTGAAAGGTTTTGGACTAGTAAGAGGTTTTGAATTTTTGTGGAAACAGAATTACGTGATTCAACTTACCAAATATGAGAGATTAATAGTTTTATCTAATAGCATGTCTCACGCATGAATGTCCTTAAAGGATACGTATAATGTCTAGGTCGCAGGGGGTGGCTACATCATCAAATCTATTATCGAGCATAACTTTTTTTTCTATAACAATTACGAGAAAAACACTTCGATACTTTTTTTTACATAAAATTCAATTTCCAACATTTTTCATAAACATAGTTTTTGAACTTATAAGAGGTTTGGAAAGGTTTTGGACTAGTAAGAGGTTTTGAATTTTTGTGGAAACAGAATTACGTGATTCAACTTACCAAATATGAGAGATTAATAGTTTTATCTAATAGCATGTCTCACGCATGAATGTCCTTAAAGGATACGTATAATGTCTAGGTCAACATCTTGTATCGTAAACAAAGTATTGATCGCTATTTCAACATTTATTTCCGAAAAACGTATTTCTTTGCTCTTGCTTCTGGCATATAGCTATTAGAAATCAAATATATTTTGAGCCATGTCTATATTACTCTTCTTTTTAACCCCACTTCAAAAAGAAGGATGGTTCTAAATTCGTCTGTATTTTTATTTTTTTTTAAATATTTGTTACCTCAGAACTCCGTCATTTATTAACCGATTTTGACTTTTTTTTGTTTGTTTTAAAGAGTTTGGTTTCCCATTGGTCCCATTGGCACCAAATCGCATTCTGATGAAGGGATCCCCTGGAAATCGACGAAAACCCTCATTTTATATGTGATAACCGATTTCTGCGAAATTTTTTTTTTTTGAAAGGGTATACTCATTCATAATGGGAAAATAAGAAAATTTTTATTAAAATGCATGTAAAAAAAACTGAAAATCTGTAAAAAAAACGGAAAATCTGTAAAAAAAACGAATAAAAAAAATGTGTTATAAAAAAATGCACATAAAATTAGTAGGTCGTTTAGTTGGTCTACCCATATTTAGACAAATAAAAGAAGCTAGAGAACTTCAAAGTCACTAAAAAGCGAGAAATAAAACCTATTTTGACAAAGTGGAAACCCAACTTCAAAAATCAAATATTCTACAACAAAAAATGCAGTAAAAAGTAAAAAAATAAATGCATATTCTTGTGCCAATTTTAGTTCACCTAAGCAAACATTTTTAAATATATATGTACAATTATTGTTATTTTTGGAGGCGGTGTCCAAAAGTTATGTGAATTTCTCTATGCTGACACCGACTCCAAAAATAACAATAATTGTACATATATATTTAAAAATTTTTGCTTAGGTCAACTAAAATTGGCACAAGAATATACAATTATTTTTTTACTTTTTAGTGCATTTTTCGTTATAGAATATTTGATTTTTGAAGTCGGGTTTCAATTTTGTCAAAATAATTTTATCATATTTTGCTTACAGGAATTCACCCGTAAGATATTTGACAAAATTTGACATACATCCTGTATAAATTTTAAATTCGAGTAACAAATGATACCCAATCAATATTGTTTTCACTTGTATTATCAAAAATTGTTTTTCGATTATTAACTCGTCAATGTTTCAATTAATATTTCATTAGATGAAATATTGTTATATTTAAAGGATTGATTTCAATATGATGATACGGATTTTATCGGAAATAAAACCATATTCACTTCAATTAGTTGAATATTCAGGTGTTAATAAGAGCATTTTTTCATTCAAAAAATATATAAACAAGCTTAAAGCGCGTCATAAATACATTTTTTTATATGATTTCAAATTTTTGGATTATATACACATACACTCGCGTTCAATAATATTGAACAGATCTGAATCGAATCAGTGTCTCACAATTTTGATTATTCTTGTAGTAAATGTTTTTTACTATATTTCCATTTGTTTTTTCATATTTAAAATATATACTACTTATCTTTGTTTATAAATCAATTATTATACAGAGAGTTACAAAAGTGAGGAGTTTTATGAAATGTAAGAAAATCAACATTTCAGGTCTGTTCAATTTTATTGAACGGGAGTGTACATTATGAAAAATTTTTTAGATATCGTTTGGCTCCGCGAAGCTCAATGTATATAGATATTTTTATAGAATGGAAAAAAATCGCTATAGATTGCTGCTATGATGAGAGAATATAAATATAAATTCTTTTTAACCCGACTTCAAAAAGGAGGATGGTTCTCAATTCGCCTGTATTGTATTTTTTTTAAATGTGTGTCACCTCAGAACTCCGTCATTTATTAACCGATTTTGAATTTTTTTTGTTTGTTTTAAAGAGTTTGATTTCCGATTGGTCCCATTGTCACCAAATCGCATTCTGATGAACGGATCCTCCGGAAATCGAGGAAAACCCTCATTTTATATGTGATAAACGATTTCTGCGAAATTTTTTTTTTTTGAAAAGGTATACTCATTCATAATGGGAAAATAAGAAAATTTTTTTAAAAACTGACTTCAAAAAAATTTTTTAACAAAAAAAACCGACCACAAAAAACAAAATTTTTACAAAAAAAAAAAAAAATCCTTGTAAAAAAATTGAAAATCTGTTATGAAAAAATGCATTAAAAATTAAAAAAAAATCAACGGATAAAAAAAAATGTGTTATAAAGAAATGCACTAAAAGTTAGTAGGTTGTTTAGTAGATCTACCCATATTTAGAGAAATAAAATCAGTTATAGTAACTTCAAAGTCACTAAAAAGCAAGAAATAAAAAAATTTTGGACAAAATGGAAACCCGACTTCAAAATTCAAATATTCTAAAACAAAAAATTTACTAGAAAGTAAAAAAATAATTGCATATGCTTGTGTCAATTTTAGTTCACCTAAGCAAAATTTTTTTAAATATATATGTACAATTATTGTTATTTTTGGAGGCGGTGTCTAAAACTTATGTGAATTTCTCTATACTGACACCGACTCCAAAAATAACAATAATTTTTATATAGAAGGGAAAAAAATCGCTATAGATTGCTGTTATAATGAGAGAATATAAATTCTTTTGTTTGAATCTAAAAAAAAAATGGATTCACTTGAAAGAAATCTAACCAATTATGTAGGAATCGTCTGCAGGCAATACAATGAATATCTATTTACCGGTTTTATAAATTCGTGGAGCTTATCATTGTTTACAAGCATGTGCAGCTTTGTCATTGTTGTAAATTGTTGTAAATGCTTGTGGTAGTAAAATAAAGCTCGATACATGCACATCAGAAAAGATAGTGTAAAGTATTTTCCATTTTAGGTTTTCATTCATGTAGCAATGACACAAACCTTCAATATAAAGTTTATAAAGATTTCCATAGAGTACACTAGTAGTATTACATGCATATGGTTTTATATTTTCTTAAACTTCCTTTATTAACCTGATCGAGATTGGGAGAAATGCAGGAGTATGGAATTGATTTAACATACAGTTTAATTCAATAAATTTGATTTTTATCAGTTAAAACTCGTTGACTGATTTGTCTATATTTTCTATTATTAAGTATTTAAAATGCATTTTACAGTTTTTATTTAGCATTTTTTACAGTGTTTGTAAAGTAATCGATAAAAATTCTCCCTAATTTTAATTTTCCTTTGTTCTAATTCTATCAGAGACGCATTTTTAGAACGTTTTAATATGTTTTATTTGAAAGTCTCCTTCCGACGTTTCCACAATTTGGATTTTGTTTTAATTTATAAAATATTTAAAAGTATTCAACGTTTTCATCAATATTTGGTTCTTTCCTGATTTTGGTAAAAAATGAACTTACCTTATGGCATTGATACACAAAACGGGATGGCATTGATACACACAATTCCTTGCACTTATTAGAGCTTAAATTTCGAATACCATCCGATTTAAACAATTTTAATAATTTTTTTTCGATTTTTGTTTAAAAAATTCGAAAAAAAGGGTTTTGAAGGGTTGTTTCTCAGAAACTGCTCAACAGGATTGGATGGAATTTTTTTTACAACATATAGTGGTACCAATAAATAAGCTCACCAATTTTGGAGCGGTTGCCTCATAACTTTTTTTTTCTTCTAAATTCGCGAGTGCGAAAACGGCATGTTTTGGATGGCAAAAAAATGTTATTATAGGGTATAAATTTCAAAGCAACCGCATTTTCATCCGGTTTCCTCGTCAAAAAATTTTACGTTTTGACCCTTCCCTCCCTATCTGCTTCCCGTCCATTTGGGGTCCATTCGGACGGTACGGGGAGAGGGGGTTCAGTATCACTTCAAGACCCAGATTACCACTCACCATCCGGTTGCCTCTACGATCCTGATTTGACGTGCCATTGCCTTGAATATATATTTTCTGATGGAAATTTTTCTTTAAGCAAACTCTGATTTTACATTTAACAAAATATCAAAGATTAAAAACTTTTTTAGAATTATGAAATGAAAAAATATAGACGAATTTAAGGCTATTAATGACAAATAATTGTATTTTAGGGATTTGGTATAGTCCCAACGCCATGTCGATAAATAAAAAACAATTTTCACCCCTAAGTTTACAAATACAATTAAAAAATTCTTGAAATAGAGAACAATTATAGAATTATTTGAAATATGCATTGCAGAGCTATAAAAGTCAATTGAATATATATTTGAAAAAGGTGTTTTTTAACGGTCTGTAGCCAAATGATGAGTGCCATTTGTCTGAGTTCGTGATATGTTTTATTCTATTTTCCTGATCAGAAATCTTAATGGCCACGAAGATCACCATCTAATAGCCACCATCTCAACTTAATGATTTTAGAGTTTTCAGAAACAATATATCTTACTTTTCGAGTTCTTTAATTTGCATATAAATGGTTAAATTCTTTGCGTATATATATATATATATATATATATATATACATATACATATATATATATATATATATATATACTTTTGGACAACTTATTTATATATATATACATATACATATATATATATATATATATATATATATATATATATGTATATATATATATATATATATAAGTTGTCCAAAAGTCCAGCTAAGGTAGATTTATTCGTACCAATAGAAGCCAACACAAAATTGGATATTGATTTTTTTGTAACATTTTTTCGGAGAATCGAATCAGCTAATCGGACTGGGGAGGTCCCATGAATCCATTGAGGCGAATCTAGGTTAAAGTCTGTAATCTTAAATGAACCCCATTTTTAATAAGAGAATACTATAGAAGAAAACATTTTATGAAGATTTTTTCAAATACCGCTTTATATCGAAGATCTTAAATGTGTCGAAAAAAGAGTATTTCCAAAATTACTGATAAATATAGTTTTTTTATTACCGATAAATATAGGCAAATGACAAAACTTATTGCCGCCTAAGATATTTTGTGGCTAGATAGCTCCTGGCTAAAATATTTCTATTTGTCTCAAGCTGCAATAACCCTCTTAAAACATATTCTTAAATCATGTACAAAGTTTTCTAAGTTAGATATTTATCCCCTTAATTTTCTAGGAGGTAAAAACTGTTTTAGTTGAACTATCAAGAACATTATAAATGTCATGGATAAGCTGGACCATATTTTTGATAGGGCGAGTATAAAATTACGTAAAATTTATTGAGATGATCTACACAACCAACTTCAGTAGCTTGCAAATACTCTCCTCATTTGGTTGGATTACAATTGATGTGTTCCTTAGGACTATAGCATCTGGTGGCATTATTTAGGAACTGTGATAGTAATAGTCAGGCTCAACTGTGATAACATCATTGTTTAAATGTAGCCTGACTAAAGCCGCCCTTTTGGAAAATGACTTCACGAGTAACTTTACCAATTATTTAACCTTTAAAATGCATATGCTATTCATTTGTTTAAATGACAACAGAACCTTTTGTTGCATAAGCCTATACACACTTTTGATACATTTTTTATATATTATCATTTATGTAGTTTTACTACTAATATTTGATTTAATTAATTTTCCCAAGGTATTCCGTTCATTTAACGTTTCGTTCGTTACATCGATGCTTGTTAGATTGTAGGTAGGTAATATAGTTCGCTATATCCATGTAGAGTAACAAATGAATATAATAATGAGTGATTCATTTAGATGTACTTTTTTGTCTATGGATTTTTTGACAGATTTAGCGTGAGCCTTTAACCTACCTACTGTTAACCTACCATGAAATTTTTGCTCAGTATAGTTTGACATTTCATCATGAAAAGACTTAGCCCGGCACAGAGTCAGTCTTTAGACTCTTGAAAAGCTTGAAGAAAATCCACTGTTTTCGATAAAAATTTTGTTTAGTGATAAAGCACATTTCTGGCTTAACGGATATATCAACAAACAAAATTGCCGTATTTGGTCTGAAGAGCAACCTGAAGCGATTCAAGAGCTGCCATTACATCCAGACAAAACAACGGTTTGGTGTAGTTTATGGGCAAGAAAGAAAACATTACATCCAGAACGTAACTGTCAATGGCGACCGTTATCTTGCCATGATAACGGACTATTTGTTTCCTGAAATTGAAGCCCGAAATTTGGTACCAACAAGACGGCGCCAATTGCTACACAGCACGTGAAACCATGGCTTTATTGCGAGAACAATTTGGTGAACAGTTAATTCCGCACTTCGGACCTGTGAGTTGGCCACCTAGATTCTGTGACATCACACCCCTAGACTGTTTCCTTAGGGGCTATGTAAAGTCCAAAGTCTATATGGATAAGCCGCGTACAATTGAACAACTGGAAGCCAACATTACTCTTTAAAAAATAAATGTAACGAATGCAGTTCGCATGTATGATAATAAAGATAACCCGATAAAGTTAGTTTATTTTTATTTTTTTAAGTTTTGAATAAAGTACTTCCAAATGAATCACCCATTACAAATTATAGACATACATAGACATACTTACTAGAAAAGCTCATTTATGCTTTAATTCCACCTGTTTTTTATGTGCTGCTTTGTGTTGTTAAAAAGAAAGTTAATTAAAAATCAATTTAATTACACGATTTGTATAGTATAGAGTGATTTGTTTTTATTTCCTATATAAATTCATTTTTATATTTATTAATTTAATATAAAATATTTTTGTTTATTTATTTATTTAATTTTTTCAATTAATTCTTGACTCATGTTTTCTACCATTTTAATGAATTAATAATTAGAGTTAAAAGAAGTAGTGCTTTTTTATTGAATACTAGCTGTGCTCCGCGGTTTCACAATTGAATATGACTTTTTACATTGCCAATAGGGAATATGTATGAAAATTTTTTTTCACATTTATCTTCAGAATATGAAAATACTGTTAATACTGTAATAATATTTAAAAACGAAATAAAAATCCGACAAATATCAAGGAAGCTATAAGCTTTTAAAGATTATTATCTGTCTCTTTCTTGCAAAAATACTAAAAACGGAGTTTTACGTGTATTTTAAATGGTGAAAGTGTAATATGACGTCGCATAACATATCAAGAGGGCTATCACCCTCTTTGTCTAATCGGGAATTTCAATCATTCATATCTCGCTTATTTTTAAAGTTATTTAAAAAGTAATTTTACCTTGATATTTGTCAAGTTAACATGCTTCAATTCAAGTGAAAAAAAATGTTCATGCATATTCCCTATTACCGTTTTTAATCTTCCGTCGGGCGTATTTGATCTGCCCAGCACAATATTGCGATTTTGGTGCTTTACTTTGACCCTATGCGGTGATTCCACCTGGTTTTCCAAAATTGAGAATCGCAAAGAAGAAAAACTGCTCAAAAACGATTTGTAGTGGAAACAATTTTTGTACAACTTTCAATAAGTGTAACTTTGAAGAAGATACTGAAAATTTATAATTGTTTTATCTTGAAGATAACATGTTATAGACAATGGAAATAGAAGGAAGGGTATGTTTGTTAGAATACATTAACTTATCAAGTACATGAATTTAATTATTTTGGGAATCCTTGTCCTGCAGAAAGCAACCCTTCATGATTAGTTTGTCTGTTAGCACGTGTTCAGTATTACTGTGTGGTCGTTAAATAAATTACCCCGCTTAAAGTCAAGAATATATATTCTTGGTTTTGTATTTTATCTTTATCCTGCGTTCATTATTTGTTAATAAATCAATTTCAAAATGAATAGAATTCGTCACGGAGGAGCTACGTCGACTAAACGTATTTGTTTTGAGAAAGCAATCTTAATGACTAATAAAATCAAGTTACCATGGTGATATAATTTTATATGTTTAATGGTGCGTCCAAATATGCGCGCTGTGCGGTATGCGCGCCGCTTGTGCGCATCGAATTCGTCATATTTGGACTGTGTGCGTGCGGCGCACAACAATCCATCTGAAGTCGGTTTTTTCAACGAACATTTTGTATGTTCGCCGTTCATATTTGGACGTGTTCGTGAAAGGTTCGTCGTTTTTAGCGCGCATGTGATTATTGTTTTTTTTAAATATTAATTGAAATGCAGTATTTTAGTTCAACTTGAACATTTTTCAAGCTGAACTAAAATGTAAACATTTTAATTAGTATCTTTTGATTATTTTCAGGCTTAAATGACGCGTTTTTGCGATTGATTCAAATTCACTGCAATATGAATATATGTTCGCGAGTTTCCTATGGATCGCTGGTGGTTCATTGAAATCAACAATTCCAACGAACCAAATGCGAGCGAAGCACGCGCGGTGCGCACACAGCTCGGGGTTCGTGGCGCGTATATTATGATCAAGTTTTCATTTTACTAATATTTAGAGTGAATTTGATAATTTGATGTTTTTCCCTCACTCTCCTTCCCCTTCCCCGAATATCCCCAACAAACTTGACGTTTCAATAAACCGAAAGCTCGCCACAAACAAAATTTCATTCCTAATCGACTGAAATTGTGGCTTTGAGAGCGCCTACAGTTATTTTCTATCTATCGGGTATGTTCGATGAATATTTAAATAAATTTTTACAAAATCTTTTCATCGGTACAAAACTAACACTTAACTTTTCTTCGAAAATTCGACACGTAGGAGCTTCGTACACTAAGTGAATTTTCTCAGAGAAAGTTTAAGTTACCTTGCCGAAAATTTAATATTTATAATTATTATCTAGTATTAAAAGCGTTACAGAAAAAAATGGTCAGGAGATTGAGGTAAACTTAATTTCCTACAACTTTACTAATGTTAAATTTTTCGATTTTACCTATATTAAGAGAGATATTTCAAGATTTGGGTTTTCTCTTCCTGCAAACTTTCTTTTCCCATTGGCTAATTTTTTTCACAAACGAACTTACGTAAACTACACATTTTCGTTACGAAAAGAATAAATTTGTAAATATATAAAGTTTAGGGATCAGTTATCATATGACCACATTGTATTATTACTTATTTATCCAAATAAAATGGAGTGTTTAAATCAACGTTTAAAATGATGTGATGTTACAACGCGAAAGCCTTGTACGAGTATATATAGGTACACTTGAGTGCTTTGGTTGAAATGTTTCACTACATATTTTCTTAAACTTTCACAATTTTATTATTAACTAAATTATTGTCACTAGAATTAATATTACACAGAAAAGTGAGTGGATAATCTTTTGTCAAGTATATTTTATACAATCATATTCTTTATCTATGCGCGGGATTGCGTTGGCAAAAGTTTGAGCATTGTATGCGTATGTGCCGTATCTTTGCATTGTAAAATATATATTTATGTAGAATTTGAAGCGAATTTTTTTTTTGGCTCTGAAAAACTCATAGTACTAGCTTGTAAGTCGGTGATCTGGCAAAGCAGACAAAATTTTTTTAGTTTCCGTAATGTTAAGGCTCAAAAATAGACTTATTGAGTTACCAGAAATCTATAGAATATTTTTTATTGCTCGAAAACCTAGAAATTTGACAGATCAGTATATTTTAGAACAATTATGAAGAAAAAAATTCCGTAATTCAAAACAGAGGCCTAATTTGGTGCAACCAATATTATTTACATGAAACTTAAGTGATTTCTGTATATATTTTTTTGTTCTTCTAAACCTGACTTGTATCGCATAGGTATTTGAAAATGGAAGGGCCCGAAGTTTATAGTCATATGTTGTTCCCACCGCTTCCACTTTTTCCCAGTATTTATCAACACTTTCACCGAATTAACTATTTCAGGAAATATATTCGATATATATTTCATCATAAATATAGAACGATATTAGATATAATATATTGCATTGTCAGGTGAGTTACACACGTGGAGAAAACTTGAAAGCTCTAGTTTAATAAGAACTTTTATTGCAAAACTTTACATTATTAGATTTACATTATAGTAGGTATTGAATTTTTTCTTTTGAGAATTTCTTTAGGGAGTTTTTTCTGACAAGAAATGTATGTAAAATATCACATACAAGTAAAATTTACTAAGACTTGTTCCCACGTAGATATCATTTTTTTATTCGAACCATTTTCGTGACAAACGAGAACTTTGTCCTCTTTTTTCTTCTCTATTTTTGGTATATTGTAAATGACAGCCTAACAAAAACTGTCATCAACTTGTGCTTTGTGTGTGGTTAATTTATTTTACACTAAATCAAATATTAATTTCATATTCATTTGTTTTTGGTGAAAAGCTTCTAGTTTTTTTCTTCTTTGAATGTTGGTATTTGTTTGTTCCCTCTCCCGTTTTTTTTTTAAGAAGAAGGAAGAACAATCTTAAATAGTTTTACTTTCACTTGAATAAATTCTTTTGTTAAATTATAATTAAAAAAAAAACATTTGGTGATATGCGAGACAGAATTATGAAAATTTTAAGTAAATTTTATTACTTTTACCCCGAGCTTTTAAGAAAACTTTATATAAGTGAGTAAATGATGGAGGGTATATATTTCTTCAAAGCTTTTATTTACCTGTCGACTCCTAATGAAAGTTTTCCTTAATGATTTTGAACTACTTTTTCGTTTTCTAAAATTTGTTTAATTAAACATATATGTTCAGTGAGCATATTAGACCTCAAAAATAAGTGGGTCGTCAAATGGTTCAGGATTTCCTTTTAAATGGTCATCTATAGGAATCTAGCGATTTTTTTATCCAAAATTTTTTGGGATTGGTCTATAATATTTTTATTTTTATACCCAGTGGCCAGTATATTTGTAAATATACAAGGTATATTAAGTTTAGTTCCGACTTAGTAACGCTTGAAAATATTGATGGCAGAAAAAAAATTTTGTTATAGGTGTTCATAAAATTATCTAATTAGTCCATTTCCGTATGTCCGTCTGTCTATCTGTCTGCCCGTGAACACGATAACTCAAGAACGAAAAGAGATTACGTGCTGAAATTTTATGGATTCTAGAGCAAAAAAGTAAGGTCAATTTCCTTAATGGGCAAAATGGGACCATGTTTGGACAAAAATTTGCAAAACTGCCTATCTTTAAAACCGTAAGAGATATGACAAAAATTTAATAACAAACAATCTTCTTCTTTTTAAAATAAACAACTTTTGTTTAATAAATTTTTCTATAAACTCAGTATATACTGGGTATTCAAACAATTAAGTTAGTTGTTACATTACTTGTTATTAGTCTTTTTGTTCGGAAGATATGCCGAAATTTACAAAAAATATTTGAATAGTTTTGACAATGTGATAATTTTCAACGACTAATTATAAACCTTTCACCTTTATTATAAACAACGACATGTTATTTATCTTTTTATGCCGCTTAAAGATTGTTTTATTCGCTCCGAGTGCAATTGTACTCAGCCATGCTTGGTCAAAAAAACAACTTCAATGACAGTGTATAAAAACCATAGGGTTTAACAAAAAGTTACTGTTAATTTAGCTTTTACATGTTGTTTATTTAATTTAATTAATTATTTTTGTTAAACGCCTATGGTTTTTTATACACTGACATTGGTCATGAAATTGTTTTTTTGACCACGCATGGCGCTGATTACGGTTGCGCTCGGAGAAAATACACTAGTAAAGTATTTTCTGGCGGGCGATCTCTGCGCCGTCTCGTGTTTTTTATTTTAAACTGGTGTTCACGGAAAATGGTTCTGTCGAAACTCGTAAACACGGGTAAAGTATTTTTAAAGGTACAAACCTAAACAGTTTTAATTTTATTAAATAATTAATTCAAACGTTCGTCAACACCATTTTTTTTAGTGCAATTATATAAACTGTATATTCCAAAAAATATTAGAAACATTATTTATTATGGTGCCTACTTTAATAATATATAATTATTATAATTTCAAGGACAAAAAAAGTCTGTTCTCCATAAGACGCTGTGTTAAAAGTTTGATTTTTAATCGACAATTACTTTTTGAAATGATCGTTAACAGGTGTTAAATTTTTGAGGGAGGATAACTACATAATTGAGCTATTCAATTCGCTAAGAAAAATTTTTTTATCTACTATCAAGCCTCATGCATGAACGTCCTTAAACCCTTTCTAGTAGCATACTTCAAACATTATTTTAGATAGTAAGATTGAAAAGATTTTGCACTTCCTATCCGTGCTGTTTCTAGTAGTATTTGCATATACCTTTCCAGGAAAAACGCTAATTACTAAGAATATAAAACAAAACTTTCTGCAAATTATAAATTAAATTTTGATAGCATATTTCTCAATCTTTTCCATTTTCATAAACAATGAAACAAATTATTTCGTAGACAATGAAATAATTTGTTATTTATAAAATTATCGTAAAACTCAGATTTAGAGACTGAGAAATGAAATAAATTTGTACAGAACAACAATTGTTGTTGTGGGTTGCATACCGTATATTATATTCATATGTTACACATGAGCTAACATCTATATCAGTCCGCATCAACAAAGATTCAGAGTAGAAAGTACGTTACCATCTAATGGTTATATTAAATGTCCGATGTGAAATATCCTCTCGTATAAAAAAAAAACTATGAAGTATAAAGAATAAACTATGAACAAATTTTTCTATGCAAGTTGATCTTTTTAGATGGTCTGATTAACGTTCTGAAGAAAAGAGAGTCGCTCAGCTCAAGTACATTGAAAATACAGTAGAAACCGATAGTAAAACCACACGAACAATCACGGCATCAAGACAGAATTCAGGCAGAAAATCGAATTTCTTTCAGAGCCATAAACTTCTTCAAAAGCAAGCTTAACAGTAGAGCGATCAAGATGACCCTATACCAAACCTCGGTCAGACTCGTAGTAACCTACTTACCGTCCAAGTGGCCGATTGGTCTATGGCGTTTAGTCTGAGGCGTTATGTCTACTTGGAACGGGGAGGTTATGGGTTCGAATCCTAGCATCGGCTGTTTGTCAATTATTAAGAAAAAAAAGGGGGTGGTTAATTGACTAAACTGTCGGCGTATGGACAAGAACGAAGTAACCGGCTATGCTTGTGATGGTTTTCTGCAATTTCCTTCACAAACTGTAGATGAATATCGGCATAATTCCTATCAGAGTCGGCTGCAGCCGCACATCCTACCAATTACTAGTCTACACACAACAATTCTTGCCACTCCATTCACATCCTCTTAGACATCACAATGTACCTTATGGTCGAAGTGTAGCCCGTCCAAGGCAGCCGCCACAATCTACCTATCTAACCTACGATGGTGCAAATTGGAGACTGGCCCAGTACAAATATATAGATATCTGCGAAAATTTGAACGGAACATCATTAGAATAATATATGAACCAATCAGTTTCATATTACAGATTTTTACTATGAACGTGCAGGAAACGTGCACAAGTTAGGGATCAAAACACATGAGAATCGTTGATGATTTTTCAACAGGTTTTCCAGTCTCGTTTCGCAATATTAACCAACAGGCATCTATCCATCTATCCATCTCCAAATAAGGTAGAACGAATGACTTTCAGGATTAATACATTTGTCAAGACGAATACATATCAAAGTCATAGCAGCATATATGAAATCTCTAAGGATTGTCTGCACGCAAATGAACGCCACCGTATCGCATATATCCAGTTCGCCGCCATATATCCAGTTCTATTTCTTAGTATTTTAGTTTAGTTGTATGTTATTTGTTTGTAGAAGATATATCTGTCCGTCATTTTAAATTAAGGTGTTTTGTTTATATTTTGTTTATTATTTACTACATTTGATAGAATATTTAGTACTCGCATCCATATATACATACATATGAAGATATATCTATACTTCATAAAGAAATGGTGAGGCTTTCACCTAAAGGTAGTTCCAATACTGTCTTATCTATACTAATATTATAAAGAGGAAAGATTTGATTGTTTGTTTGCATTGAATAGGCTCCAAAACTACTGGACCGATTTAAAAAATGCTTTCACCGTTGGGAAGCTACACTATCCTCGGATGACATAGGCTATATTATATTTTCAAAAAAATTACGGAAACTCCAATAATGTAACCCGAGGTGTAAAAAGGTGGAGGTTCTGGGAAACCAAATAACATTTTAATTATGATAGTGGAAGTGCCGGTAAAAATTAATGAAATTGAATAATTCAGTAGTACATTATCGACATCAAAAGTGCCGGAGCAAATCTTGGAGTACCACGGGCAACGCCGGGGAATTTCGCTAGTACTGTATAATCTAATAATGTATAATCAGGACACAAAACCGGTTTGCTTTTATTATAGAACAAATACATATACCCATATACACAACACATACAAATATTTATATACAAATTAATGTAATTTTGAAATAAAATAAAATTTTAAACTATTATATTTCGAAAACAAAATGGTAAAACGCGATTTAAAAAAAATTTATTTAACAAATATTTATCTTTACTATCTTAGGTTTTTTGTTTAAATTCTGTAGAGTATTTTTTTTTTAAATACAACAGATAATAGTTGGGTGGACATGGAGTTTTACATGCTTCTAATGAGAGTGAGTGAGAGAGAATGATAACTTTGTTATTAATTACTTCGCGTTCTAAACGGCCAAAAATTCTGAAACTTTGGGATTTATTAGAAAACATTATTTTAGCCTGTGAAATAAAAAATAAGCAAAAAGTGATTTCATGCTGGAACTTCCTTAAATGGAAAATAATTTGTGTTTATTCAACTTTCATATTTAGTTTATCATTTGCTGTGTGTTTGCTGGCATAAAGCTAATTTAATTAAGATTGTTATAGATGACTTTTACTATACGAATAGGCATTTCTTCTAGTTTCGTGTTTTGAACTAAAAAGTAGGCGCATTTCTCCTTTCTTGTGTTTTTCTGATAATTGAATGTGACTACTAAAGGTTGAATAATATGCAATCAAAAAAAAAAAAATTGTCCATTGTAATATTACCTTTAGAATCAAGCGAATTATGAAAGATTATATCATGTCATATAATATGAAAATAAAATAGTGCCACTGGTCGGATCACTGGAAGCCCGGATTAAAAGGAATTTGTCATATTATTTAGCTGGCATATTATTTTAATGTCGCAGTAAATAAATGCTAGTCATCTCCGTTAGTATAATTTGACAGTATAGGCAACCATACTAACAATGAATGTATAGGCGCATCTTTACAATTTTAAAAAAGCTTAATTTTAGTTTGAATACGTCTGGACAAGTGGGACTCGGAGATAAGTGAGACTCAATTTTGAGGATTTAACCTTGGAGTAAGGTAGCTGAATTTTTGTATAAATCTTTTTTGTGGCATTTCAACGACTCCCATAAACGAGATTATATGAAACTTGTTTGCTATTCTTTAGAATACTCATTATTAAAGGTTTATGCAAAAATTCAGCTTGCTTATTGCCATTTCGAAGATGACCCTTAATTTCACATATTTTGATTGGGAAAATTATTATTATATCTATACTCAGGACATGTAAAATTACATGTCCTGAGTGATTCATCATCGCCAAGTCAAAGTTATTGAAGTTAGAAACAAGAAATTTGGAAGAGATACACAAAGAAAGGATTTTTAGAAAATCACAGGGGGTGAATTATTTTTTTCTAAATTTTGACAGTTTGAAACGTCATTTTTTTAAAATATTATTGACAAATCAATTATTTCCAAAATTTTGTTAATACAGGCAGTTCTATAGAAACTACTATATTACTCTATAAATCGTTACATGAAACGTGAAATCTCTATATATATAAATTAAACGGGACTAAACTTTATCTATATATAAGTTAGAGACACGACAATTGGTACGTCGTGTTTTAGTGTATTTCGAAAATCCACCCCTAAGGGGATGAAATCGATGGTGATAGTTTGTATTAAGGTCGCGTTTTTATTTCAAGCTAGAGGTATACAAATTGGTATTCATAAATAAACAAATAAATACGTGTAACAGCGTTTTAAGAAAATCAGTCCTTGACAAGGAGAAATATTATGTAACTCAGTTATAAGGTCTTTACACAATTTTCGCGAGCGAAGCCGCAACAGGCTATGGTCGAAATGTATATATGTGTAATATTAAAGGGTATTATAAGTTTAGTTTTTATATCTTGTACGAAATTTAGGGACGACCTCATGATATACTAACGAGTAATATGAGGTCCGGTCTCAAAAATAATTTTGCTATAAAAAATATCTAACAAATTACAAATGACAAATCATACTTTCAAAATACTTTCAAATCAAAGTATAAAAATAAAATTTATAGATATATCAATATTTAAATATGGTTGTTACTTTTACTAAATAATTGGTTTAAATTTATTTCAAATAAATTCTTTCTGGAAACTTAGCAACTAACACACCAACAAGAACAATTCTATTATCTCAAAGATGTAAAGATTAAACAAAAAACAAAAAGAAACCTTTAAATATTTTTTTAACACACCATTAAACAATTATCACTGATATTTATTGTATTTAAGCATATATAAATAGTATATACCATACCAAACTCTAGATAGATATTATTATCGGAGTTACGGAGTACTATACCGTTTTAGTAACTGGTGAATAGTGTATGATTACTCAACCGGGTATAATCAGTGTAAAGTTAGTTGGTATAAAGCTATAAGTGCTTTGATAATAATAAAATGTCCCTTACTCTTTGAACTAAAATATCGCGATGCACACCAAAGTTAAAATCTTTTATTGAGAATTATCTAGAAAAGGGGTCAGTTTTTTTCTTCTATTTATAAAATTAACTTCATTTCATTTTATAGAAATTATAATTTTATATTATTATTATTATCCTAGGAGAAAACTTCCTGTCGTGTAAATGACTGTGATACTTTATCGATGAATCTTTTACCTTCTTTTTGCTCTTACATTGCATGTCTATTAGTCACGTCAAAATCGAATACGTTTAGATATTTGATTTCACTTCCACCTGAAAGATCTTCTGCCATTGCCTAAGTTTATTCAGTAAACTGCCAACTTAGCTCAGTATTCTCAAAATGCAAAAGACAGTAAATATTGTAATTGCCTTCTATTTATCAATCAGACTGTCAAAAGATAGATTTAAATACTGTTAAGTTGTATTTCAAGATTAGTTTTCAGAAATATTCTTTCAGTTTTCAGTGTCTTGTGAATGTAATTGATCTATTTTCTACATACATCTTTGTTAAATAATGTTCCTCAGTCAGTCTGGTAACACAGTTATTAAACATGTGCCGACTGCGCCAATCAATAATACAATTCGAAGATTTTACTGTGTGTAACTGTACACAAATTTTTTACAGTTGAATAAGTATCGAAATCCATATAAAATACCTAAATTAATACACAAAGACAGTGTTCACAAGAAAACATTTTAAAAGAAAGTACAAAAGATAAATACAAAAAAAGATTATCCATGCATGATATAGTCTCAGTAGTCCATATAGTCTGATAATAATAATAATAATAATAATATAATGGAGAAAGAAGATTTTTCAAGAAAATTTCAAACAAACAGCATATTTCGGTGAATGAAAAACTTTTTGTAGAAAGAGTGGTGAGTGAGTGATGCACATGTATGCATTATTATTTTGTATTTGACTATGTCCATTCCCAAAGTCCATACAGCAACCTTTTTTTTGTGTATGCAGACTTCCACCTGACAGTTTTCCACCTGAAAGATCTTCTTCCATTGCCTACGTTTATTCAGAAAACTTTCAACTTAGTTCAATATGCTCAGAATGAAAAAGACAGTAAATATTGTAATTGTCTTGTATTTATCAATCAGACTGTTTAAAGTATAACCAAAAACTGTTAAATTGTATTTCAAGATGAGTTTTCAGGTCTTGTGAATGTAAATGATCTATTTTCTACATACATCTTTGTAAAATAATGTTCCTCAGTCAGTCTGGTAACACAGTTCTTAAACATGTGCCGACTGCGCCAATCAATAATACAATTCGAAGATTTTACTGTGTGTAACTGTACACAAATTTTTTACAGTTGAATAAGTATCGAAATCCATATAAAATACCTAAATCAATACACAAAGACAGTGTTCACAAGAAAGTATTTTGAAAGAAAGTACAAAAGATAAATACAAAAAAAGATTATCCATGCATGATATAGTCTCAGTGGTCCATATAGTCTGATAATAATAATAATAATAATAATATAATGGAGAAAGAAGATTTTTCAAGAAAATTTCAAACAAACAGCATATTTCGGTGAATGAAAAACTTTTTGTAGAAAGAGTGGTGAGTGAGTGATGCACATGTATGCATTATTATTTTGTATTTGACTATGTCCATTCCCAAAGTCCATACAGCAACCTTTTTTTTTGTGTGTGCAGACGTAACAAGGGTATTAAATTCAGTAGTATAGTACAGAGGTGGGCAGGAGTTGACTCGGCCAAGCTCTGAGTGAGAGGTAGGGAAGAGAGATAGAGTTAATACAGGGTAACCTACCAATTATTAATATTTTGTTTTTTTAATTAAAACATTTTCTGAAAAAAATATAATAATACCAAATCTTTTTTATGGTCACTATTATACAAAGTAAATAATACATACAATCATTCAATACATACTCTGGAATTTTGGGCTGGTAATTTGGGTCATAAAATGTACCTTTTTAGTATATATCATATTTGCGTATGAATAAAATAAAAATATATAAAAAATATATATAAATCTTTTGAACCTTTAAGTTTACCGCTGGACCACTGTAATAAAAGAGGGAAATTTTTGCAAAGGATAATTTAAATAGAATTATAGTTTTGGAAATTCCAAATAATTTGTCTAAATATTTTACTATTCATATCCGAGAACTAATAAAGAATTATTTACCTGATTTAATTATTTTTTCTTCGTATGGAGTATGCTCAGTATAGTGTCATGGGAATTTGATGAATTAAGTTAAATTTTACATAAAGTGGGAATTTGAGTTCTTCGAGTTAGTCTAATTTGAATTGAAAAAGTGAAAAGTACTTTTTGTAGTAGTGGAAATTATTTTTCGCATAATTTGTTTTTCAAAAAAAATAAAATATTGACTATACTATAGACGATACTATATAATTATTGGGCAATAATCGGTAGGACAACCTGTATTGAAACATCGTTCCGTCTTGCTTCAAAACATACCTTCTTTACTTACTCTCACCCAGCTTATGGAGAGCCCGTAAGGCTCAGACGAGCTGTCTGTGCCCACCTCTGGGATAGTAGCAAACAGCATGACGGTATCTCTATACTGTGTTAACAAAGTGAATGATCATTGAAGAGCTACTAGCTCCAGCTATGTGTATTAAAATAGTTATTTACCCTACGATCCGTACGTTTTATCGTATTATATGTACAGGACGTTCCAGAAAGGTGCTATCTTGTTGCATACATAGAAGATGACTGAAATAATATTGAACAAAACGTCAAATGATTTTTTTTTCAGTAAATACAGAGTTTTATTTCGTTTGAAATCAAGCTTTAAACGGGCTTTAAATTATGGATAGGGTAAAAACTGAGCATGGAAAATATTTTCATATAATAGTAAATTTGGTTAATATAACGATAACGGTTTTTTAACGGTTTTTTGCGGTTGATACAGGGTTTTGTCAGGAGGGTATACAAATATAAAAAAAAAATTAAACAAAATAAATTAAAATATAATAATTTTATGTGAAACAGTCACCAAATTAGCAACGAGTAACATATCCCGAGACAATATAAGAGTAATTTTAATAAGAGTGATGTTAACAAGAGTAAATTGAATGAAAGCAATTTTAATAAGAGTAATTTCAATAAAATTTATTAGAATTTAATTTATTTTGTTTAATTTTTTATTTATTTTTGTCTATTGATTTCGATTTTTTATCTATTTCTAATTATCAAAAAGTAAATTACGACTAGCTAATTTATACTGATGATGACTACTTAGTAGTCGAAATACGTATTTATAATACAAAAACTGATCTAGATATTGGGGACGAATTTGAAATTTTATTATTTACAGTGATAAATTTTTATTGACTTACTAAAACTACATATCAGCATAAATGGACGGATGATATGTAATTTCGATTTACAAATGGATTATTTTAGGTACGGAATTCCCCCCTCCTGAAGCATTCTGTACCATGATATTGCATTTAGTGCTTAGTCATACACAACCATTTAATACCTACTTGTACATTTTCTCCACAAGTTTAGTTGGTTTAAATACCAATTGTATAAATTTTTTTCTCTGTATTTTAATATTATATTTTCCAGTCTAGTGTTTAATAAATTAATTCTAAAATATAATTATTTGGTATATGCAGAGTTTTACTGTAGGGGAAATGTAATAATGTAATAATGCTGTGGAAATGAGAGGATTTGGGAGAAAACAGTGGGCCAGTCGAAACCCCTTTATTTTAAATATTAGATTTTCAAATGATAATTAATGAGAACTCTAGGTTTTTGAAATAAAATTTCAAATTCGTCCCAATACCTGGATCAGTTTTTGTATTATAAATGCGTAATTCGACAATTAGAAATAGAGATCAATAGACAAAAATAAAATAAATAAAAAATTAAACAAAATAAATTAAAATATAATAAATTTTATTGAAATAGGGAATATGCATAAAAATTTTTTTTCACATTTATTTTCAGAATATGCAAATACTGTTAATACTGTAATAATATTTAAAAACGAAATTAAAATCCGATAAATATCAAGGAAGTTATAAGCTTTTAAAGATTATTATCTGTCTCTTTCTTGCAAAAATACTAAAAACGGAGTTTTACGTGTATTTTAAATGGTGAAAGTGTAATATGACGTCACATCACATATCAAGAGGGCTATCACCCTCTTTGTCTAATCGGGAATTGCAATCATTAATATCTCGCTTATTTTTAAAGTTATTTAAAAAGTAATTTTATCTTGATATTTGTCAAGTAAACATGCTTCAATTCAAGTGAAAAAAAATTTTCATGCATATTCCCTATTACTCTTATTAAAATGGCTTTCATTCGATTTACTCTATACATCACTCTTATTAAAATTACTCTTATATTGTCTCAGAATATGTTATTCGTTGCTTGAATTTGATTCATGACACTTTCACGAAAGTGAAATCAGCAATGAATATCATTTAAATATGTCGATTAAAATACATTTTATCAGATTTTATCGTTTTAAATAACAACAGACATTTTATTATAAGCCGTTTGCAAAAATTAATCTAAAGCTTCATGTAAACTAGTTAATCTGAAAAAAGTATTTCTTAATTATATTTTGAAATCATACCAGATACCAAAGTTTGTCCCGGATTGGTTAAAATTTACAAACTAAGAAAAAGTTGGCCTGGAGAATGACTTTGAAACTACGAGCTATAAATTTGGATACAATTATCGACTTTGTCGATAGTCATCTGGTGTTCGTGAAAGGATGCTGCAGAAAATCTTCCCAAGCATAGCCGGTTACAAGCATAGCCGACCCATTTTGTTATTTATTTAATTGATTAACTGTCACCGTTGGGAATCGAACTCGTGAAATCCCAGTTCCAAGCAGAACGCCTCTGACCGCATGGCCATTGGGACTGGTCTCCAGAAAGATGAGGCCAGCAGTATAGACTTAAAATAATTGTATTTCATTAAAAATCTGCACAAAAATTTTCTATTGTAATAATCTCTTATTGTTAGATTGATAAGAAATAATTTTTCATTAAAGAATTTGATTTTTTAGTTTATAAAATCGTTGTGTTGGTAATAATTTAATCAATTTGAATATAAAGATTCCATTCTGATTAGCGAGGACTATAATTTATTCTTATTCCCGTGTGAGTCAGAACCGCCGATCAACTAACTTATTTATTAAACTTAAAATATTCAAATATAATAGAGAATATTCGATTGAATTCATTTTTCAAATATATCGATATCAATTCGTCTTATTGATGTACAAAATATATGCTTTACGGACAAATCTATCTTAACAAAAAAAATTCACAAAATTTAAAACGTACTTTCGTGAAAAATCGTAGTGGTATCATTTGAAAAATACTGTACATGTTAAGAATCTATATAACGATTTGTCAACTGACACATGTTCTAGTACCTGCCCCCACACGAACTTTCACATGAACAAGCTCTTCTTCTGCTTCTTTAAAAGCTTTCCTATAGTCAATTCCTGCTACATCATTCTATTTTAATATATATTGTTCAATATTTTACAGACTGTTGCAAAATTATGTTTCCTAACATAATCGGTGGTATTAAAAAACAACTTCGCGAATTTCCTTAGAATACATAAATCACTCTCTAGCGGTCACAATTTTAGTCTGTCGTAATTGATCTGATTTTGGTATTTGTAAGTACAATTATATTATTAAACGGCATTGGTCAAGAGGAAAGGGGGCCATAGAGAAAGAAGAAAACACAAAATATGAATTTCTTACTGAATATTTAAACAATTCGAAAAATGTATAAGATGTAAATAAACTTATTATTTTTAGCGAATCGACTATCGTAAACTTGTGTTTATGAAACATTTACTTTACAACATTATCTAAAAATTCTTTAAGGATTTACGGTCACTGAAGCTTCAAACTAAGGCTTGATTTTTTCTTTACATGTAGTTTGTAGCGGTATCGCTTCTTCATTAAATTATTATTATATTTTTGTTCATCTTCCCTCTATTATCACGGTTGCTTTGAATGTTTACAACCATGGTAATTTACATAATAAAATCATAACATTTTATAAATCAAATCAATAAAGATCAATTATATCTTTTTCATGTATTTATTATTTATTTAAATAATAATTATTTAATATAACTATTATCTACCTTTGCAAGTTGAAGTGCATATAAATCAATTATAAAAGTCTCAGGGGGGGGAATCTAGAATTAATTATTTAATGTTAATTATTTCATGTAAAATTATTCAATGTTTGACATATTTTGATAATTTTCACTTGGAATAAAATAAGACGAATAAAAAAAAACGCAATAGAAAATAGAAATATTATTAAAGTGATTGATCCAATAAAATTCCGGTATGACGCGCCTAAAAAAAAGATATTTAAGAAAACAACTGAGATTTGGGGTAAATTTTATTTCTGTCGGCAGTGGCTTAATTATCCGAAATCTCAGAGTTTATTCTTAAATACATTATTGTGAACTTTTATGAATGTACTGTAGAAGATTTTGAAGAATTTTATAAATGGACTATATTTAGTGCTCGTTCATCCTTAATATAGGCATAGATAGCAATGTCAAAGTTACTTTACATTGGTCGATAAGTTAGTTATTTATTATGCTTACTTCCGTATTAAAATTGTTATATCGTTCAGATGATCAAGGTTAAGTATTTCGTGAGAATATTTTCGATTTAAAAGCTTGAGGTACCCATTTTAAATGTATTTGTTAAATACAATTACTATAATAGATAGATAGTATTTTTGTTTAGAAAAGGGTCGATGTCTTCTACAGATGACATTGAAAGTTGCATTTAAATTAATATTCACTGGGTATTGCATACAAATTTCATCTCGTAAAATATCATCTCGCCTGTATAGTAAGGACTATGGGTCACAAAAGTTGCTTTCTTTTTTCTAAATTTTATAGTTGATTTTTGTCTTATCGACTCCGTTTTTGGGAAAATGTTACGAATAAAACTTGTTAGTATTTTTATAATGAACAATTTTTATCCGAAGCATTTTTTCGAAAGACGAATGACTAAGGTAAATGAAATCACTAGAAATTAAGGGACCACAACCTAAAAACAGCGCTTGTTAGTAAAAATAAAATCAAACAGTTACTGGACAACCCTAAGGATAAAATTAGTAATGAAAAACAATCGGGCATATATGGTGTCAGTTGTCAAACTGTTCGAAAATTTATGTTGGTCAAAGTCGTCGCCAAATCGGAATTCGAAGTAAAGAACATCTGGCTCATGTGAAATTTGGGAGACTCGAAAAATCGTGTATAGCTGCGCACGTTATTGAGAACAACCACAAAATTGACAAATCGAATCTAAAACTACTGAAATCGGTACAGAACCCCGCAGAATTACATGCATACGAAAGTATCTTCATAAACAAATTGAGAAAACAGAAAATTTACCTAATTTACACAATGGCCCTCAAAAATTCAATGGTCAAATATTCTAATACCTGAATATCAAGGTTAGCTTCGATACCCTCACTGTAGTGACAAAAACAATGCCCCATGGTCACAAAGGAATACCGCCAATAAATAGATGGAGCTCTTCACATATTTAATACACACCAAATTAGCAACAACATATCTCTGAATCCATATCCCAGAGATAGTTACGATTAGCTAAATCATACTGATGATGACTACATTGTAGTCGAAATATGTATTCATAAAATACAAACAAATGTTCTAGGAATAAGGGGAAAAATTTAAGAAGGAATTTCTTGACCCAAGTAAATATGTTTTCTTCAAAATATGATTTATAATGGATTTTCGTCAAGTAACGACCCATTCGGTGAAGGTTCGGTGATGGATCGGTAGTTAACCGCAAGCGTATGCACTTTCTTTCCCCGTGCTATAACCATATTTGATTTCTTATCAGATTGAATTTATATTATCAATAAAAAACAATTTAAAAGCACCATTAAAAATGGGTAGTCACATAATGTTATAGCAAACAATTCGTTTACAAAAAGAGATCAGATAAAAAGATAAAAAGAGTATAGTGATCAGACAGCGTATATACAATAAGGACTACGCGTCCTTTTTTTTTGTATTCTTATTCTCCTTTTTATTAAAAAGCAAATTTAATCGAAAGTGAATTTTTTTTTTATAGTTATATTATTTGATATTATGGGTTTATAAATGGAAATTAATTCGATTTTATAAATAATATGAAAAATATTGTTCGGGATAGAATGTAATTTTCCCGGTTTCTTTTGTGTTTGTTCCTTTTAAGATAATGCAATCATAATCAATATATAATTTATCAGGAAGAAAAAAGAAGGGACGTAGAATATCTTGGGTTGTATACTAAGTTCAATTATAGTTTATTTATGATGTAGATAATTTTAAAAGATTTAAAATGGAAATTTATAAAGTAATAATAAAATTCTTTTTAATTTCTTTGTTTTGCATATCCTTATATATATATATATATATATATATATATATATATATATATATATATATATATATATATAAATAAAACATAAGGATGTTGAACATTAATTTTCGATATTCTAATGTTAAGAATAATTGATTGAAGATTTACGGATAAAGGCAAGGCCACAGTTTCCATTGAATACTATCCTTATAATCCTCTTCATTTCGTAGTGTCCTTAAGTAATATTTACTAAAATATTAATATTTACTAACGAATCTAAAGTGTCGAATTTTTATACAGTTGCAATTTAAGAACGTTCGAAAGAGAAAAAAAGTTCCTGTAAATTAAATATGTTATATAAACAAAATTAATACGAATTCATTGGTATGCTTTAAAATGTTAGTTCAAAAGTATTTTTTCGTTTTTTTCGATATTGTAAATCATACTTTTAACATTGGGTCTTATGGAGAAACTACAAATTTAATCATTATAATCGAATAAAACATTGTTTAAAATACAGAGAAGTTTTTATAAAATTATGTAAATTGCTGTTTTAAATAAACAAGGATTTATTTAAGCCACAGATGAAGGTATGTTCAAATGCATTTTGGAAAGTAATCATGAATTATATAAGTAATTTTATCATTTTAGAGAAGCAAAACACAAGCTTTTACTTTTTATTTAAAATAAAAGAAACATAACGAGTCACAACTCACGAGAATTATTATTTACCAAAGAACCATAGAATAATTAAATCTAGTTTCAACGTATACGTTAAATCTGTAACGCTGTGGGCATAAAAGTATCAAGCACAAAAATTTACTAAAATCGCTACAAAATAATAAAATATCGCTACAAAATAAAAAAAAACCACAATGGCACGATGTTATATTTATTAATATTGGGTATAGATTTAATTTATTGATTGGTCACGCGGAGCGCTATCATCTAAAAAAGTTTGCGTATTGCGACAAATTAGTTAACCACTCCTGCACTTTTCTTATTTAATACACCAGAAATGTTTCGAGATGTTTGCTAAGTCAACCCTTAAGGTGATAGAATCAGATGCCAATATCAAACAAAAAACAATATCTATTGGAGAATTCCTTTTTTAGATCTATATAGATAGGATAATAAACTTTTTCATCTTCAATTTTTATAAACATCAAAGCTTTGTATTTATTTGAATTAGCGTTGTGTATTTGTTGAAAGTATAAAAACAATAGATAAAATAGATGATTGTATATCTGTGATTAGAGTATTCATTATTCTTCTCTTTATCAACAAATAACAGACTATTTTATATGAAAAAACAATTTTTTTTTTTAAAGGTTTTCTATTATTATTCTGAGAATATACAGGCTGTCCCATAAGTCATGGATACAACTGAAGGTATGGATAGAAAATTGAATTCTGAGACGAAAAATTCTTTACCATTTTTTAATCAGACGTACAGGTAATTAGTTATTAATTAAAATAAGTAATCAATCAGAGGCGCGCACTGGAGTACGACAGACACACGTACATGCATTTCCCACTAACATACTAACAAACACACGCTATTGGGCGCCTCTGATTGGTTAATAACTAATTATCTGTACGTCTGATTAAAAAATGGTAAAGGACTTTTCGTCTGAAAATTCAATTTTCTATCCATACCTTCAGTTGTGTCCGTGATTTACGGGACACCCTGTATAGTTGAGATCACATAAAACAACGTTATTGAACAGTATTTATATATATCTATATGATGAATTAAAAACTAAATCAATGACATTTCTCATCTGGGTTTCATATAAAAGCAAACGTTGTGAAAGAAATAAACCACACGACTTCTATATATATATATATATATATATATAGGTACTGCTTTATAAAACTATTAATTTTTATAATAAATCTGAAAAAAAACTTCTACAGGAAGAACCGAACCCTCATTGCCTGGTCAGCAGCCAAGCCGACTGCAAACTACCGATTGCGCTACATATGGTAATACAATAATAAAACAAAAAAATTTTTTCTTGGGAATTTCTTGGATAATTGGAGATTGCGCTTTCTTGCTTTTACAATCGATTACCCTTCGGGGTAGATAGACAGATAGATATATCTTGGGGTATAAAACGAGTATTGGACTTCGACCTTATGGTTTATTGTGCTCCCTCTTTTTCTTCAGTCTGACGAGATTCGCTTCTGCCATATCTTGATAATAGTCAAAAACTTGCTTCTCAGGTTTTTTTGAAGGTTCATATATTCGGAGTGAGATGCACCGAATATCTTGTATCTGCTGTAGCCGAGAAAATTGTGGGTGACCCTTAAGGTGACTGGAATCCTAACAAGTCCCAAATCCACGAAGCCAAATTATCAAGTCATATCCTCCCGTTGATAGTCTTTGTATAGAGGTATAATTTTGATTCATGTTTCAGACATTTATATTGATATATTAATAATTCATCTACACTTCTACAGAATATTTGGTTGTATTAGTAACAATGATATTGGCGAACACCGAGTTAGGATTGAAACTGGTATTGACTACGAATTTAAAACTTAAGTTTAATTTAATATACATAATATATACAAGTGGATTGTAAGTTTAGTTCTGAGTTTATAACGGTTGAAAATATTGATCGCAACAAATTTAATTGGTCTGCCCGTCTGCCTATTCATCTGTCCGTCGGTTCATCTGTTTGTCGGAAATCATGTATACGTTTCTAGAGCTTATAAATTAGGTCAAGTTCGTGAATGAGAAAAATCGGATCGTGTAACTTCTCGCCAAAATTTCAACACAAACATTCGTAATTAGTTTTGATTACAAAACCGTATATGTATAGCATGTTTTTACACTACTTTGTATTATTAAACATATGTGCGTGCGTAAAAAAACCCGAATTTATACCGGGTATTTATGTAATTAACTCAGTTAGGTGTTTTTGACTGTAGATAAATGATCATTCCTTACGTATTCCTTTATTATATAAATTTAAAATTTTGCCCCAATTCCTAGATCAATTATTTGTATTTTATAAATACGTATTTCGACTATATAGATGTCATAAACATCTCGAGAGAGACGCACAAAATTAGCAACGAGTAACATATCTTCGATTCCATATTCTGGGGATAGTTACGATTTGCTAATTCATATACTGATGATGAATACTTTGTAGTCGAAATACCTATTTATAAAAGACAAATAATTAATGTAGGAAGTTCTCTTTGATGATTTTATTAATCTTTACATTCCTTACGTAATTTTAAAGACACCTTATTTCTGCCACGTAGCTGAATAAAAGCTGTCTAATTTTCGGATGTTTACAGTGATATTTTTTTTGATAGAAACAAATCGATATTTTCATTGTAATGTTTTCTTATTGTGGTAATCAATGTCCGATCACGTATTTGATATTAGTGAATATATATATATATATATATATATATATATATATATATTTTATATATATATATGTATATATATATATATATATATATATATATATATATATATATATATATATATATATATATATATATATATATTATTCGGTATCTATATTATAAAAAAAAAATACATAAAAATAAATATTATTCTTTTCTAAAACGTGTTATCTGAAACCTGTCATCTATGGTATAATCCCTATTGTTTTGTAGGTGAAAAGGAAAAAATGAAACCTATATTATTATAGTTGATCGTAGAATCGTAACAACTTACAATGATTAATCGTACAAGAAATTAAGATACATAATTTTATCTAAAACAGTGATTCTCAACCTTTTTTTATGTCGCGGCACACTATTAATGATTTCAAAATTTAACGGCATACAAGGAAAAAGATAAGTTTAAAAGTTGTTCATATACACTGTGTATAATAGTTTATGATCATAATTTTGAATGTAAAATAAAATAATATGTACTACAAAAACAACAGTACGTTTATTAAGGGATTCATTACTAAGTTAATAATAAGAATACTTTTAATGATAAGTTTGAGTTTGATGTTTTTTGATAATTTCATTTTTATTTGGTCATAAAACATGACAATGCTACTCTCATATCGTCTGCTACATTTAACAGTCTCGATTAGAAAACATTATTTTTAGCCTGTGAAAAAAAAGAGCAAAATCTGTCGAAAAGTGATTTCATGCTGGTGGAACTCCCTTAACATAAAAAGTAATTTTATTTAATTTGTTTAAACAGTTTAATTTAATAATCTTATAAAATTATATGAATACATATGAAATTCAAATAACGGTATTTACTTCTTAAAATTAATTTTTAATTAAATATAAAACGAATAAGTTCCTAACTGCGTACCCACCTATCATCATATGTATATATGGAAGCTGCACATTGAAGCTTGGGAACAAATTAATTATGTTATGAAACATGTGTGAAGGTAATGATATTTCCCATCTTTCAATTAAATGCAATCATACGCAAATAAGAGTTTCCATTTCATGATGATTCTTCCTACAGTCCCATCTATATCTACATACACCACCCATAAGTGAACCCTCTAGCATAGTATTATTACACAGGGTGTAATGTGTTACTACGATACAGTAATGTTGTGTAAATTCGTATTCGGATATATATATGGTTGCATTTTTTTAAGATATTAAATTCCAGTTTTATTAGCGAATTTCCTGAAAGAAAATGCAACTATTGTTTTTGTAACGATGATGGAATTTCGTAAAAATTTACATCGATCCTACCTACTAGATGTTAAAAATGACCATCGTTAAAATTTATATATATATACACTCCCGTTCATAAAAATTGAATCAGTTGAAACATTCCAAGTGTTATTATATGTAATATACATGTATTTAGTAATATTTAGAATGATTAGAATGTAACTTGCTGGTGGCTCAATTTTTATGAACGGGAGTGTACATATATATCATATATATATATATATATATACGTTTATGTGTGTGTGGATTCTCTAACGGTCACAGGGTATTTGAGGCGTTTTTGGTATTTGAAAGGTCAAGTTTGAAAACACAAAATTTGGCATATCTCCCTTAATATGCGAAAAATAGAAAAATTTATAAGAAGTACAATTGTAGAAAATTAGTTTTACTATAATTTTGTTGCCTGTCATTTTTTCTGTTACTCTAATATTTATAGAAATATTTACAATTTAAGATTGAAAGTTAAAATTCGTTAATATCTCTGTACACATTAGAGTTTGTGAAAAATGATTCAGTAATGAATTGTATCAAACTTGATTTTCTACAACTTTACTCTTCATACATTTTTCGATTGTTTTTATATTAAGAGAGATAGTTTGTATTTTGTGTTTTCTTTTCTCTTTATTATTGTCCAAATTGGATTGATAGTATATTCAAGAAAAAATATGAAAATTAAAAAAAAAGTCATTTTTATGCGTGCATTTGAAAAATTTGAATTAATTTAATTTTTAACGAGATTGAAATTTTGTAAATTAATCAATTTATAACTTTTTTTTAAAGCTTCTAAACTCAACGTTAATTAAGCACTGTAAAATACATTTCTAAAATTGAGAAAAACTGTGAAAGAACCATATTTGGCCGAAAATGATGATTTGTTTACTCCTAAATCACGATTGTTTAATTCGGTCAATTTTTGATTGAAAACTTTGTTTATAAGGTCTTATTTTTTATTTATTATTTTATTGGGTTTTCTTATTATCAGCGATAATTTTTCTGAGACATTAATAATGCTCCGAAAAACTCCAGTTTTCGGAGTATCTCTATGCACTTTGTAGCGATACAACATTCAAAATATGTTCAGAGTAACCAAATGAAACATTTCGAACAAATATTGAACTTGGAAAGCAACTTTTTAGGGTTCTGACATTCATTAACTGGTAAGTTTGAAGAAGATCTGGCATGTTATGAATACACAAAACTCAACTATACTAGTTACAAACAGAATGCAAATTATAAAATGCATTCAAATTTCCTTTTGTACTCAGTATAGATAGATGTATGGATGTTATGTAATAGTCTTCATGATTAACTGTACACGGTAACGATGGCGATATGAAGTAAGTTATACGAAGGGGTGTTTTATAAATATTGAGTAAATAACTATATAAATACTATCAGTTTGACCGGAAGTTGGTGAAGGATTTAGATTTAAAACTAGAATCTAGAGTTATATATATATATATATATATATATATATATATATATATATATATATATATATATATATAGTGCTCATTTATTTATTTCAAATGAATATAAAATATGTAAAATTGTTCAGGACTCTTTAAATTGTAACAGGGATACGCAGTATGTTTTGACAGTGAAAAGTAAAATGCGTAAATACCTTTAATGTCTGGATAATGTTAGATAGATTGTAGTGGCATTAAGGAAGGGTGACGTAATTACTTCTAACTTTTGCAGATCTTATATATTATAATGTGAATTATTCTTGACATTAACTACTTGATTTTTTTATATTTACCATTTTGATGTCAAAGAATGCTTTCAATGTTCAGACATTACTTAACTGTCAATTTAAGTAACTGCTAGTCACTTCCGTTGGTATAATTTAACCAAAGGGCAACCATACTAACAATGAATAGATTAACACAAGTTTACAAATCGATTAAAAAATATGTAAATAATAAATAAACTAAAATTAATAATCAAACGATATCAAGATAGTGAGAAACCATATGCATTCGACTACCATAGCATCTCGTAGCTCAGAGCCAGAGCGTTGTTCCAGAATGACAGATATCAAAGAATGTTAGATAGATTGTTGAGGCTGCCCTGGACGGGCTACGGGATGTGAGTTGAGTGAAAAGAAGTGTGCAGACTAGGAATTGGTAGGTTGTGCGGCTGCAGCCGATTATGATAGGAACTATGGCGATATTTATCTGGAGTTCGTGAAAGAAACTGCAGAAAACCTTCAGAAGCATCGCCGGTTACTTCGTTCTTGTCCATACACCAACAGTTTAGTCAATTAACCGCCTTAAATTTTGTTTAATGCTAATGTTAAAATTGTTCATTTTGATTTCTGAAGAAGGAACTGTGTTCCGAAGCTACGATTTAACGAAAATTTCAAATATTTATTCTATTTAATAACTCTTCAAAAAAGGTTTTAGTGTTCAAAATATAGGTTTTAAAAACGAAAAATTGCGTGAAGTTTGCTTTAAAACCATTGTATTTAAGGATAGACAGATTTCATTGTATACCCTCCTTGAAAATAAATATAATACAGGCTATTATCCTTTACACATAATTTTACATATGTTACATAAATGTGTGTATGGATGGATGATGGCTGTTACCATATTCACTTGATGATATTGCTGATGTGGAAATATTTCAATCAAGTATATGTTCATTTCCATTGCTACAGGCTACAGGCTATATAAAATATATGTAGGTACACTATGCACCCCCTCATTCATCGTTCAAAACTACTAATGAATGGATTATGTATATTATGAACATAAAACCTATTTTGACAAAATGGAAACCCGACTTCAAAAATAAAATATTCTATAACAAAAAATGCACTAAAAAGTAAAAACATAATTGCATATTCTTGTGTCAATTTTAGTTCATCTAAGCAAAAATTGTTAAATATATATGTACAATTATTGTTATTTTTGGAGGCGGTGTCAACATACAGAAATTCATAAAACTTTTGGACACCGCCTCCAAAAATAACAATAATTGTACATATATATTTAAAAATTTTTGCTTAGGTGAACTAAAATTGGCACAAGAATATGCATTTATTTTTTTACTTTTTAGTGCATTTTCTGTTATAGAATATGTGATTTTTGAAGTCGGGTTTCCATTTTGTCAAAATAGGTTTTATTTCTCGCTTTTTAGTGACTTTGAAGTTCTATAACTGATTTTATTTGTCTAAATATGGGTAGACCTACTAAACGACCTACTAACTTTTAGTGCATTTCTTTATAACACATTAAAAAAAAACAAATACAGACGAATTGAGAACCATCCTCCTTTTTGAAGTCGTGTTAAAAAATGGGAAAATACAAACGAATTACGTTCAAAAATTGTATATATATAAATGGGAGCTGGGCAGTAGGTTCTTTAAGTACCGATAAAAAGTTCTTTTGTAGTAATGGTAATAATTGTATTTTATTATTTGTGTACAATACAATACTTCAAATTCCAAATTCCATTTAGGTTACGTAAGACAAATGCGAGAGAACTGGCGTAAACTATGTAGATAAATGTCATCGAATTTTTAATTAAATATTGAAAAGAAAAAAGTAGTTCGTCAACCAGGAATCGAATCTCGGCCTTCTAGATATCTAGTCCAGCGTGTTTACCGCTACATCAAAGATGATTCTGACGTACCAACTTTTTCATATCATTGACAGTATTACTTTTGTTGTCAAATATGAACATTATTATTCATATTTTATAATTTTTGTGTACCTAAACGACACAATAAAATACTTGCCAAATTCTATTTAGATTACAGTTGAAATTAGGTACAGGAATGTCTTCATCATTATTAGTCCATGTTTTTGATAAAAGACGAATATTAAAATTACGGAACTTTGTATATTAAATGTATATGTTGATAAACCTTTCCTAGTCTTGATAAATTTCACTAACTCTGATTCTAATGTAAATAATGGATTCTTTTGCCAGTCATTCAAACTTTAATTTGAACGGAGAAAGTGACGCTGGTTCTGTTCTACCAACATAAAGTAGAATCATTGGTTTTAGATACAATATGTAATATTTCTCTTGTAGTTTTTCGTTATCATTTTATTAAACTTTTGTGTCTTCATAGAAGTGTTGACCTTATTTAAAAAGAGGTATAACTTCTTACGTGCGTACATAAGTACATATACACTTTGCACGTTTCCCGGGATACTTTGCCCAGCTCTGAATTATTTATACTAACAAACAAGTGATAAAGATTAATAAATATTTACACCAATCATATTATTCGGTATGCGGCTGTTTGCTGGTTTGTGCTAGATTAGGAAAATAATTCGATATTATTGGTATTTATTGTTGTTTCCAAATTTTTTCTCCTCCCAATATTATATCGTTTTAATATTTCAAATATGTGCGAAAATTGCATTAGTGAAAGCTGTATAATTTTGATTTTTCCAATCATTTAAATTTGATTTGAAACGCCTATTATAGCTTTTGAACATGTTTGACGTCATTACTCCCGTTTTATGATTAAAAGTTAATTTTTTGCTATAGCATTATGTAACCGTATAGTGTAAATTATTCATAAAAAAAACTTAATTTTTTTACATTTGCACTCAGTTCAAATTATTACTCAGACCGGGGAAAACTGGGTGATATAATGTGTGAAAAAATATAGAGACGGTATAGTAGGAGCTAATCAAATTACCATAGAGACGGTTGTACTATTAAATAAGGTATTTCCAAGCTATTATTAGGTTGTCAAGAACTTCACAAAATTCACAATATTAGTAAAATGAATCCTCAGAAATCAGCTGAATTTTTTTGAGAATTTATCACCATGGCGTTTTTGAGAAAAAGTCTAAGAACGTCATAAACTCTATTACACAGCACGTTAAAATAATCTTGTTTACTAAACAGTGAAAGATTTTTAGTTTGCCATCGCGCGGCGCTGCGATCTTAACATAAACACCCAATACTACAAAATTTTCAACATATAAGTACACGATATAAAGATTAGTAAAATAATCAAAGAGAACTCTAGGTTTTTTGAAATTAAATTACAAATTTTGCCCAAATTCCTAGAACAATTATTTGTATTTTATAAATACGTATTTTGACTACAAAGTAGTCATCATCAGTATGAATTAACTAATCGTAACTATCTCTGAGATTTGGAGTCAGAGATATGTTGCTCGTAGCTAATTTGGTGCGTGTCTCACAATAATATTAAAAAAAGTTTTGTCTTTTATATGATCGGACTGAGGTAGTACCGGACTGAGGTAGGATTATTTGAGTTGACTGACCAATTAAGGGATTAAGTGTGTGAAGAGGCCAACCTATTTATTGGCGGTATTCTTTTCTGACCATGCAGTGTTGTTCTTGTCAATAAGGTGAGAGTGTTGATCGAAGCTAACCTTGATATTCAGGTATTACTTTTTCTTTGAAAATGGTTTAATTTTACTAAATCAGATTTTGGAATTGTGCCATTGTCTTACTTCATTATCTGTTTTCTTAATCTGTGTATGCAGATACTTCGTATGCATCTAATTCTGCTGTGGGGTTTTGTACCGATATAAGTACACGAATGTACTATTGGGTAAAGTATCCATTTTAGTGCATGTTAATTCTAATATTTAAACAGATTTCACTGTACGTTTCCATATATGTATATATCCAGTTTCTAATTTATGAATTCTTCCATGTGTTGTTGAAAACATGTATCTAAATAGAGAGGCACATCCAAATATGTATGTATGTATGTATGCTAGTTGAGTAGACAAAACTTTAAAAAGTAAATAACTTTCTCTTTTTTGTCTCCGTGTTTCAATGCTTTGTCGATGCAATACGTATCGATACAATATTTACAAACAAACGATAAAAAAAAAAACAAGTAAAAGTAATCGAATAAAACATTTTTCGTAAATGTATCAATCATGTTTTTTTCCTTGTATTTAATTCATTGTGGACATTTCTATATTCTTTACAAAGTGGTTCACACTACGATCTTCCATAAAGACACAGCTGTTTAATACTGCTATTTTAAGAAAACATTGTCTCTGTTAGCGAATTTCCTCCAAAGGAAATGCAACTCTTGTTTTTGTACCAATGTTGGAATTTCGTAAAAATTTCTTCAAATGTCCATCGATCCTACCTACTTGATGTCAAAAATCACTATCGTTAAAATTTATATATATATATATATATATATATATATATATATATATATATATATATATAAGTTTATGTGTCTGTGGACTCTCTAGTGGTCACAGTTTTATTCCGATTAGAATGAAATTTGGTATTTGAGGTGCTTTTGGTATTCAAAGGGTCAAGTTCGTTAATGGGTAAAATCGGACGATCTGAAAAGGGGGTGTAAAAGGGAGGGGGAAAAACAAAATTTGACATATCTCTCTTAATATTTGAAAAATCGAAAAACTTATCAGGAGCTAAGTTGTAGGTACTTAGCTTTATTTAAATTTTGTTTATTATCATTTATCTGTTACATCAATATTTACAGAAATATTTACAAGTTAAGATTGAAAGTTAAAATTCTAAATATCTCTGTACACATTAGAGTTTGGGTAAAAATGATCGGGAATTGAATTGTAGCAAACATGATTTTCTACAACTTTACTCCTTATACATTTTTCGATTGTGCTAATTTTAAGAGAGATATTTAATATTTTGTGTTTTCAAACAAATCATATAAGATACGACATTTCATCAGACTAAAATTGTGACCGCTAGAGAGTGCTTTATGTAGTCTAAGGAAATTTGCAGCTCCTGAGTAACGAATTTTTTGTTTACCAAACAAGTTCATTTATCTTGAAACAATATAATCTGGAAAATTTTTGTCAATGCCTCGAACCATTCGGTATATGTGATCAGTCAGATTCAGTTAATTCTACTCGAATAATCCCTGGAATGAAATGAGGAATAAAACACATGGGACGACCAACTATATTGAACGGCCAGTTACTATAGTAGTTATATATAATACAGACATTGGGTGAGTCCATACACATCATACTTGTGCCTATAGTAGGTATATAGTTCTATGTAAAACTGCGTGTGTATGTGGGAGAAATTGTAATTGTTTTGGGTACGCAGATGGTGTGTTTTGGTATTTTGCAGACATATTAGTATGTAGATGAACCAATCAGCACCTATGATCGTTATGCCATTCTACCCACACACAATTCTAGTTGAAATATTTTGTAATATAAAGGATGAGTATAAAAAATGTTTTTTGTAAAAAAAACAAGAAATTTTGTCTCACATTTTTACGTTTTTTGTCATTCATTTGGGACAAAAAGTTGTTGACGAACGTATATATCTGATTTGATGCTCCTCAATTTTGTACAATGGACGCCAATGTTACTAATGACCAACTTTTATCCGAAGGATTTTTTCGAAATACGAATCAAAAGGCACAAATCAATTATTAAACTTAAAAAACTGAACATCAACTTGTGATGGCCATAGTACAGTATTCTGTTACTCCTGACGTGTATATGGGAAAAAAGAACTTTAATACTGTTAATAATGGTCGGGTCTTTGTTGGATAACATTTAATGGGCCTAATTATGGGCAGTACCACACGAAAACAAAACGCTGATAAAAAACAAATGAAGAAAGAAGTCAATAAGATTCCCCTTGCTGTCAGTGATGGAACGTTTAGATATTAAGACCCATTAATGAAAAAAAAACAACACTAAAAATTTCAAAGTGATATATTATAAAATGGGGGCTTCTTCGATACATCACTGATAAACATGGGTTTGCTGTCCAAACGAAAACGTAATTAATTAGAAGTGTTGTTGCATTTGTGTTTATTGATGTGTCTACTTGTATGTAAAGATTTTCAATTAACTGGGCTTTCTTAGGAACTGAGCCTTGTAAGGCGAATGTACTTTATTTAACGAAATACGTCTTTCTATTTTTGAATTAACGAATGCAACAGGTGAAGAAAGTAACTGAAAAGCAAAAAATAAAAAATTAAGTCGGCGTATATATATATATATATATATATATATATATATATATATATATATATATATATAACGATATTGAGTGCTTTCAAAGTGTTTACACACAGACAATATACAACGATTATGATATGTGTTCTTTAGTGGAAGCGCCGGGAAGTCTTATTAATTTTTTTTGTGTGGCTAAAATTTGAAATTTTTTTTCAAATTTTTATGGGACCAACTGTGAATAATTCCATATCCAATAAAAAAAAAGGATTTTCAAATTTTTTTTCAAATTTTTATGGGACCAACTTTGAATAATTCCATATCCAATAAAAAAAAAAAGATTTTCAAAGTCGGACTACTCTGTAAAAAGTTATGCCTGATCATACATAAAAAAATATACAGGTAGAATTGAGTACCTCCTTCTTTTCGTCGATAAAAATTGGCATTGATTGGCATTCAATTGGTTATTCAATATTAATCAATCTTCTGGGCGCGGAAACTGACGGTAGTAGTACTATTTGATCTATCAAATAATAATTTTCTCGTCCAATGAAGCTACGTATAACGAACGACTAACTAAAACTATATTATTATAATAAAGTATAATTCTTTTACATGTCAATATAGCGCTTGTTACTTTCTATTTAAGTATATTATGTTGATTGAATTATTTTATTTGAGGTACCCTTGATTGATTTTCGATCGATTTCTGGATAACATTCACAAGAATAATAATGTGTGCGAATCGACACAAAAAGTAATATGTTTGTATTTTTTCTAGGAAAAAAATGTTTAATCTAGAATTGATTGTATTCTAGACAAGGCAAAAATATTGTTGAGTGACAGGCATGGAAAAGCATATATATATATATATATATATATATATATATCTAACGGTATGTATTCAGTTGAACTTAATTCTTGCAAAAAAATACAATCACATAAATTCTACAACGAATGATTCGAATATATATTCGAAATGTGTCCTATTTAGTAAAATAAAAAAGAAATCGAATGTAAAAAAATCACAATAAGTTCTGAAATAAATATAAGGCTAGTTACAACCACTTTACATACAGAGTGTAACAAATAAAGTGTGGCAAAGCTTTGGTGTCTTGTAGCCGTGCTTGTTAAGGCGCTCTACTTGTGACTTGGAGATTATGGGTTCGAATCCCGACATCGACAGTTTGTCAATTATAAAAAAAAGAAAGGGGCGGTTAATTGACTAAACTGTCGGCGTATGGACAATAACGAAATAACTGGCTATGCTTGTGAAGGTTTTCTGCAGTTTCCTTCACGAATTCTAGATGAATACCCGCATAGTTCCTATCAAGGTCGACTTCAGCCGCACAACCTACCGATTCCTTGTCTACACACAAATTCCTTGTCCTCCACTTACATCCCTAAGTATATCAATTGACGTTATGGTCGAAGTGCGTCCCGTCCAGGAAAGACGCTACAACCTAACCTAACCTTGGTCTCAACCAAACCTAACCTTGGTCTCTGGCGTCAGATTACCGCACAGACGCATGAGGCGCATGCTTAAGGCCTTAACTAAGCGAGGGCCTCAGAATCGTCTTAATAATAAAAAATTATCTCATTCATCAGGTATTGAACCCTGTACCTCTGGATTTCTGGAATATCTGTCAGTGAAAGTCCGGTAAAAATCGGTCCAGCCGTTTCGGAGATTAGCCAGAACAAACAGATAGACAGACAATAATTCAAAAAATTGTTTTTTTTTGTTATAAGTACCGTATATACATTCATAAGCATTTAGACACTTCAATTTTATTTATTTGTATGCACTTTTATATATTTGTATGCATTTATTTGTATAGATAAGCTTGCTAGATTGAAGGCACAGACTATACAAATCACAAACCATATTTTCGTACATCTATGCGTGTAGAAAAATAAACTAAACAGTCATAATCGAATTAATAAAGAATTCAGTATACAAGTTTTTTTCCATAGATTAATAATAAAATTCATTATTTTAATTCGAAATTTTATTTAGAAATAACATTTAAAAAATTAATGCTTAAATAATTACATGTATCTATTTTCTACTATTAATTCTAGATAATAGAAATGTATCTACAATATGAACATAGTTTTAAAAGAGATCTATTTCTAGGTATTCCCTAAGGATGTGTATATATGTGCCTGATATACATATTAACATTTTCTTGTTAAGGATGTACGAGCACTAATGTATAGTTCATTTATAAAATTCTTCAAAATCTTATACTTATAGTACATTCATAAAAGTCCACAATAATGTTTATTATTTTTTGTCGTAAGTTAAAATTAATATTTATTTTAAGTCCGTCATACCGGGTCGAACAAAGAAGGTATTTAAGAAAAAAACCTGAGATTTTGGGTAATTAAGCTACCGCCGACATAAATAAAACCCGAAATCTCAGTTGTTTTCTTAAATATCTTTTTTTAGGCCCGTCATACCGGAATTTTATTGGATCAATCTGTTTATTAATATTTCTATTTTGTATTGCGTAGTTTTTTTTTACTTGTCTTATTTTATTTCAAGTGAAAATTGTCAAAATATGTGTAAAAATATGGGTTTCTCCATAAGAGTAATGCATTAAAACTCGAACTTTAACATTAAATAATTTATTCAAGACCCCCATAATCCCCCTGAAACTTTTATAATTGATTTATATGTACTTCCACTACATCAAGCCTTAATCTTTTTGAAGCTTCAGTGCGCGTACATCCTTAATAATAATACAGAGTCGTGTGTATTTTGAAACTCGCATATGTGGATATTAATTGTAATAGTTGTTTCATGTACAAACAATTAAATTGGTTACGTAACTCTGATGTTGTTGATATTTACAAAATAATAACAAAGCAACTGTATCCAATATTTGTGTAATACAAATAATATAATCGACTGAATATCAAAATAATTATTATAACTCTGTGCATAAAGGTCCCCAAATATTGATTTCGTTAAAAATTTTTAATTATGCAGATATATTAATTATGCCACGGTATACTAAAGGTATGTTCCAAAATTTGCTGCGAGCGCTGGTAGCGTTTTACCGCGCGTTCCAGACTTCATGACAGCACGCGTTAGCAGCACTGTGAAAAAAATGATGCCATGAATTTTGACGTAATTTCCTGCCGCTCTCCAAGTGCTGTGAACCGCGTAACAATTTTCACGGCTGCAGTAGCAGTGGCAGTGTGCTTTCAATTTTGGAAAGATGTTTGCCGCAGTGTGCTTCATGGCGTTAACACTCACAGTGCTGGCAGCAAATTTTGGAACATACACTTAGTAGAGATGGGTAAAATGCCTTTTTTAACTTTTTCCCGAAAAGTTAATGTTATTTTTTTAAACTTTATAATTGATTTGTGCCTTATTGATTCGGTTTTCGAAAAAATGCCTCGTATAAAAATTGTTCATTAGAAATATAGTAACAAATTTTATTCGAAAAGTTTTTTTCGAAAACTCAATGGATAAGAAGGCACAATTTAAAAATATAATTTACACAAAAAATCTAATTGTACACAAAAAATTGACTGTAATATTCCAAAAATTGATTGAACTTGATAACACAAAAGTTTTACACCAGCAAAGGTAATTTTTATCAGAAATATTATTATGACGCTCCTATAGCAAAATTCGTGTTATTTTTGGTCTGGATTGATTCTTAGTTTATATATTTATAGACATTATTCGGTTACCTTAAATAATTTTTAATGAGAAATTAAGTTAATTATTGTGATATATTCCTTAGAAAATACTTATATAATTCCTGTTATTTTAATGATTCGTAATATAATAGTAAATTATATTGTCCTGTAGATATTATAATAAATTAAACGTAAATTGAAATATATAAATATTTTTATTATATTATTAATAATTTTATTACTAATAAAATTATATACAATTTTATACAGAGAAAACAATAAACTATTGTTTTCATTGTATAATGTGATGATCAGAGTGTTTGTTCCCCAGTGTGAAACAGTAACGACATGTTTCATAAAGGAATGCGAATAATATTGATTCGAAACACAATCGGTTCGAATACCATTGGTGGAGAGGTCTTACTACAATATATTTTATTTAAGGACGTTCATGTGCTACGCTAGTAGAGTCAAATGAGTACTATCTTTAATAAAATTTATTTAGGATTTGAAAAAAGTTGTAAAAATATGAATAATCTATACAACGATTTATAATCTTTTTTTTATTTGTCCTAAATATTTTTAAAGTATTTATTGTAAAATATTAGTAAATATAAATTAGAAATTGATTTGATTTGACAGATTTGACAATAAACTAAGTTTTGTTATGACGTTCATAACTCATAACCAATGTTATGACGTTTTTTTAAAACTATGGTTAGGAATGATAACAAAAAAAAAACAGTTTTATAATCTAAGTGTCCTGAATCAGATTTATAATAATCAGACCTAAAAATTTCCTACGCAAGAGCAACCATATGTGCTGCACTAAAAACCATACTACTAAAATTTGAGTACAATAAGTTCAAGAGTTTTACAAACTATTCCGCAATCAGCAAATTATAAACACCCTTAATGTTTTATCTCACCATATAAACTGCATGTATTAAACACTCACGCTTAAATAGCTTTAGTTTTAATGCTTTATTATGAATTTTCCTCATATAAAACATAAGATTATAATAATAATAATATTATTTGGATACATAATATATAAAATGTTCTGTATCTTAAAACAATGAGCTGGTAATTTTAGATTACAATGTTGGTCGTTACAATATAGATCAAATAAAAGTTAAGTGAAGAAGAGATACATACTTAGAACAGATACAATTACAACAGATACAATATTTACAACAGACACTATATTATGTATATGGTAAGTATATGGTAAGTATATACAATGAACGTAGTGTGTCTCTTATCTGTATAAAAGATTTAATATTATTATTGTACAATTAACAGCATATCATTTTATAGTTAATTTTATGACTTGAACACAGCGAGTGTCAGGATAAATGTATCTTACTTCAAGAGTATCATTTTATCAATAATAATGAGTTCAAATTTCAAATTCGCCCCAATACCTAGATCAGTTTTTGTATTATTAATACGTATTTTGACTACAAATTAGTCATCATTAGTATAAATTAGCTAGTCGTAATTTACTCTTTGAGAAATAGAAATAGATAGAAAATAGAAATCAATAGACAAAAATAAATAAAAATAAACAAAATAAAATAAAATAAATTTTATTGAAATTACTCTTGTTAAAATTGCTTTCATTCGATTTATTCTTGTTAACATCACTCTTATTAAAATTACTCTTACATTGTCTCGGGATATGTTATTCGTTGTTAATTTATTGCGAGTTTCACACAACAGTGGTGACAGTATAAAATTAAACAAAATAAATCTAAAATAAAATAAATTTTATTGAAATTACTCTTGTTAAAATTGCTGTCATTCGATTTACTCTTGTTAACATCTCTCTTATTAAAATTACTCTTATATTGTCTCAGGATATGTTATTCTTTGTTACTTTGGTGACAGTTTCACATGAAACGAATAACATATCCTGAGACAATATAAGAGTACTTTTAATAAGAGTGATATTAACAAGAGTAAATTGAATGAAAACAATTTTAACAATTAACACACAATTGTTGAACATCCTGTATGATTTGATGATCTTCTATTACAAAGTTATAATATTATATTTTAATATAAAATTTTAATGAATTAATACATACATATATACATTTTATATCAGAATAAAATATAATTTTTCACTTAAACATCATTTTCATATAATTATGACTACCACATATAAATACGCAGAATGTCTATTAAAAATTTATGCGTGAAAATAAATTTTCCTTGAAAGTGTTCTTCTGATTATAGTCATAAATAGTTTTTAAATTATTTTTTATAGACTCTTTAACAAATTAAGGATGTGCGAACGCTGATGTATAGTCCATTTATCAAATTCGTCAAAATCTGAATAAAAGTACATTCATAAAAGTCCACAATAATGTTTATTAGTTTAAGAAAAAACCCTGAGATTTCGGGTAATTAAGCTAACCGTCGACAGAAATAAAATTTACCCGAAATCTCTGTTGTTTTCTTAAATATCTTTTTTTTATTGGATCAATCTCTTTATTAATATTTCTATTTTCTATTGCGTAGTTTTTTTCTATTCGTCTTATTTTATTCCAAGTGAAAATTATCAAAATAGAGCAATGCATTAAAACTCGGATTTGGTCACATTAATCGCTAAGAAAATTCGTTGTAGATGTAATTTTATGTATATGTAGCGCATATTCTTCTTACAAAGAAAGTGTAGGAAAATTTAATCAAGAAAAGGGTTAACAGGTTTTCCGTCTGCTTGTCTGAAATAAACTTATAAAACATACATAGATCTATACGAGAGTGTTCTGGTTTAGTAACGGGATTAAATTTGCTCAGCTATTCATTAAAAAGACTTCACAGTTGGAGGAAAAGCATATGAATAATATCTGTAGTATATTTACATGAAGATAAAATAGTGTATTATATATATACAGAGTGGCTCGTAAGTCACGGACACAACTGAAGGTATGGATAGAAAATTGAATTCTGAGATGAACAGTCCTTTACCATATTTTAATCAAACGTACACGAAATTAGTTATTAATTAAAATAAGTAACCAATCAGCGGCGCCCACTGGGTTACAACAGACACACGTACATGCATTCCTCACTAACATACTTACAAACACTCACTCACACACGCTATTGGGTGCCTATGATTGGTTACTTATTTTAATTAATAACTAATTACCAGTACGTCTGATTAAAAAATGGTAAAGGACTTTTTGTCTCAGAATTCAATTTTCTATCCATACCTTTAGTTGTGTCCGTGACTTACGGAGCATCCTGTATATATGGTTTATATTATGGTTTGCCAACTTATATCTAACAACAATTATTCAAGTCTAGACTATTTTCTGATGTAACTAGTTATAGTCTAGATTTAAAGGCATTTTGTATATTTTACATATACATATATTTTATATATACATATATTTTATATATAATAACAAGATCTCTCTCCGTCGTCATTGTGTAACTTACCATCCGTTCAGAAAAACTCTGGGAAATTAAAAATATCATCTTCTTATCATATTTTTTTTTCCATCATAAGTATTAGAATAATATTTTTCTTGTGTGTACATTCTTTTCGTTTTTTTTTTTGCTTCCTTATGAGCTTGATAGAAAGGATTCCGTACCATGATTTAAATAAATAATATAGTGGCATTAGGGAAGGGTGATGTAATTACTTCTAACTTTTGAAGATCTTACAATGCGAAGTATTCTTGAAATCAAATGCTTGATTTTTTCATATCAAGCATTTGATGTCAAAGAATGGTATCAAGCTCATAAGGAAGTCACTTTCGTTGGTATAATATAACCGAAAGGCAATCATACTAACAATGGAGAGATTAACAGAAGTTTACAAAATGATTAAAAAATATATAAATAATAAAAAACTAAAATTAATAATACAACGACATCAGGATAGTGAGAAACTAAATGCATTCTACTAGCATAGCAGCTTGTAACTCAGAGTCGCAGCGTTGTTCTAGAATGACAGAGGTCGTATGTTCGATTTCCATCCCAGACGTGTATGATTTTTCATATCAAGCATTTGATATCAACGAATGTTAGTTTCTCTAAAGTTTTTCCGGGAAGAAAATGTGAAAAATTCTTTTGCTATTCCACTGTTTATATATTTATTTAAAAATATTATTCAAATGTGATATGTTTCACCCAATATGGGTATTTTCAGACCGGCTTTACAATGGACTTTAAAAATGTCTCAAAATACAAAAGTTAAGTTAATAAGGTCTAGAAAATTGACATGTTACAGCGGATGTAATAGAAGTAGCAGAGGGGTTGTTGAACCTGGCAAGAAGGCCTCTTTTGGTGTTTCTAGGTTTTAATTTACAAACTGCCACCCCGTTGGGAGTCGAACTCACAACCTATCAATTCTAAGCTGAGCGCCTATGACAGCACGGCCACTTGGACTGGTAATATGCGGATAACTCTTATCTCAAGGGTAAATATAGGTTTAAAACAAAAGTTGGTAGAGATACTTCTATTTGGAAAGAATACTATTGCGCGAGATTTTTACTTGAAATAAAAGTCGTAAATAGCAAATCATGGACATTGTAGAAAATATAGAATAGAACGATTTCATAGAACGATTTACTGATTTACATTTTACGTCTATTTATTATTGTTTAGGCCAGTGATTCTCAACTTTTTTTTTCACGGCACACTTTTAACAATTTCAAAATTTGACGGCACACAAAGAAAAATATACGTTTAAAAGTTATTTACTTACCTATAATACACTGTGTAAAATAGTTGAATGATCATAATTTTGAATGTAAAATAAAATAATATGTACTACAAAAACAACAGTACGTTTATTAAAGGATTCATTACAAGTTAATAATAAGAAAACTTTTAATGACAAATTTGAGCTTGATGTTTTTTTTTTTCGTTTTTATGTTGGTTAATACTTTACTATATACATTTCTAAAACTTAAACCGCACCCAAAAGTGCCACGGCACAGTGGTTGAGAATCACTGGTTTAGACGCTACACTGGTAGGAAATACCACGATTTAGTAAAAAAAAAACATTTTATACTCTCATCTCTTAAAAGTTTGATTTTGCATTTAAAATTACAAGAAATGAAAGAAAGAAAATGATAGGAAGAAAATGTTAAGAAAGGAAAGAAAACTTATATGTATACAAAAGAAAAAGGTCATTTCATTTGAAAATAGAATAATTCTAAATGTTTTCAATACCTGATTTTATTTTACAATAAGTTCTACTTCGAATATGTGAAAGCAGTTCAATGTATTCGTTATCGAACAATGTAACTAATGCAACAACATGACTGGTCAAAAGTGGTCAAAATATACATATTCATGTCGCGAAGAAAATAGAAGAAATATAATGCAGCGAAAAATATGATACTAATACAACCTCATTTTCAAGAGGGTTGAGAAAATGAAGGTTGGGTTACGTTTTTGCACGAGTTTTTTTTACCTTTATAGATTTTTAGGTACCGAATTCCTTTTTTCGGATGAACAAAATTTTCAATCTAAAACAGTATGTGTCTCGTACAAATGACAAACGGGTGGATAGACCGTAATGATAACTGCATCCACGTGGCTGACTCTCGATGTACATAACCTGAACAGGATACAACTCCGGAAGGTTACCGGATTCATCACCGGATATTATCACCTATGAAAGCATCTGCATACAATATAACTCTACAATGGATACATTATGTGCAGATTGCGCGGTGAGGAGAAGGAAACATCTAGCCACATCATCTTTAACTGCGATTCTCGCGGTTACAGCGGATACAAGATATTTGGCGCATCTCACCCCGAATATATGAACCTTCAGAAAACCTGATAAGCAAGCTCCTGGCCATTGCCAAGATATGAGAGAAGCGAATCTCATCAGATTGAAGTAGAAGAGGAAGCACAATGGACCATAAGATCGAAGTGGAACACTTTTCATATCCTAAGATTTATCCATCTATCTATGTGTATCGAGTTGTGTTTTTTTTAAATTATAATTTTCACAGTGACATGTTTCGATCCTATACGAGGTCATTTTCAAACTTTGGTATTTTTATAAATAAAATGATTTTCATTAAAAATATATTTAGTTTCTTAGCCAATTACAAGTAGTTCAGAGTTGTCTGTTAAGCACTCATTTAACATTTTAGTATGAATAATCTCTGTTAACACACCCTGTAGTAGAATATTGTGTATCAGACAGCAATAATAGAAGAAGAACAGCATATCATCATCTATCATGAAGCAAACAAAACCAAGAGCTCGAGAGCTGTTATACAGTTTGTCTGCTTGCTGCTAACCCAGCTATTTACTTTTTATTCATACAAGTTGTTAGTTAGTACCTATACAATCATTTATTATGTATATATATATATATATATATATATATATATATATATATATATATATATATATATATATATATATATATATATATATATATATATATATGTATATATATGTATATATGTATAGTCCATCCATAGCATCACTTCTTCATATATGAAAAACCACGAAGCATAGTTGTGTTTACAGTTTGTGTTTACAAAGCGTGTGTACAGTTTGAAAATGTTATTTTCCATTACATAAACATAAAATGGTTGGAAAAACATATTGTACATATATTTAACAATAATAAGTTTGGTCTGTTGGGAACAGTTGAAATCTAATCAATTCTATAAAGGCTAGTTATACTTATAGTTATAATAAATACAAGTTTAACGAACATTCTTATAAAGGTTAACCGTATTAGGCAACGTAAGGTGGCGGTAATAAGCAGATCATTATAAGACTTTTTTTAACTTAAGACATACCAGTCCAAGTGGCCGAGCGGTCTAAGGTGTTATGTCTGCGCAGTATGCCTACTTTGCAACTGGGAGGTTATGGGTTCGAATCCCAACATCGGCAGTTTGTCAATTATTAAGAAAAAAAAAGGGGCGGTTAAATGACTAAACTGATGAATATCGGCATAGTTCTTATCATAGTCGGCTGCAACCGCATATCCTACCAATTCCTAGTATATACACAGAAATTCTTTCCACTCCACTCACATCCTCACATCCTTAAGCATCACACTAAGACGTTACTAACTTAAGCCATAACAAAACACAGATGGTTGGGTGGAAGAGATGCGGAAAGTCTGGGGCTGTCAGTATACCACGACTATTGGAGGAGGCCACAGTGTGGAGGACGCAGAGATGATGCCTTACCTACTGTAACACTCAGCTGAGATCATGAAAAAAATTCACTCTTTTAGGTCAGGCATTCTTTGACGATCACTCTGACCTTAAGTCTACTGGCGTCAAAGTCTTATTACTGTACAGAAACAGTTCCAAATAGTTTAAGGAGTAGTAGCAAGATTGGGTCAGCCTGTTTTAGTATTCCAACGGACCTTATGGTCTATGTGTGTCACAACCAGCGTAGCCGTTATAATATAACCTAACCTAGCCTAACCATTCTTAAGCCGGAATCGTTGGGTTAGGTTTTTCGGTTATTAGATTATTCGGTTAAAAAAAAGCTGAAATAACCTGCTGAAGTAAGTAGCTGGAAGGTTCGTTTATGACAGTTACTTTTTTGTTTTGTTTTGTCTTCTGAATTTGATGTTTTCATAATATTTGCAATTCATAGACATTACAAAGATTTACGGATTGTTTTCTTTGTCCTTGGTATTTATCCATATATGTATATATATATATATATATATATATATATATACATATTTTGAACTCTGATTATCTGTTGTGTATAGAATGTTACAAAAATTGTAGGCCCACTGTTCGTATTCGTTTATTTTACTCACGCAGAGAGATTGTTTTTTATACAACCACCTAAGAATAAAAGAGCGCCAAAGTTTGTGCAATGTGCAATAAATAGTTACATTCTCCTATCGATGTGAAATTGGATGAATTTACTATTCCTTGTATTTATACTTTCTCTTTTTATCATTCTTATAATTTTATTAGAATGGGATACGGAGATCGGCTCATAGATATTTATGAGTAAGTATATCCTTATAAATTGTTAAGGCAGTTTGATTAAGTAACTTTAATAGAGTGTTTAAGCCAGGGACAACTTATAAATAAAACGCATTATTAATTAATTAAAAATTCATATGAAAAAATTTACTCGCCAACCAGGAATCGAACCTCGGCCCTCGGAATATCTAGTCCATCGTGCTTACCATTACACCAATGACGTCTCTGACGTAAGAGCCATCTTTTCCATATCATTGATGCATATCTTGCTGTGAGATAAACATTATTATTCATATTATTTGTGTTGTATAATCAGGATAAAAACTGGTTTGATTTTATTATAGAACAAATACATAAACACACATACGCAACACATAAACAAATTCACTATTCATATATACAATATAATTTACAATTTATTATTGAATAAATATTTATCTTTACTCTCGTAGTTATTTTTTAAATTCTGTCGAGTATTTTTTCTAATATAACAGATAATAGTTGGGCGGGCATGAAGTTTTAGATGCTTCTAATGAGAGAGAGTGAGTGAGAATGATTACTTTGCTATTAATTATCTTGCGTTCTAAACGTCAAAAATTCTAAAACTTCGGGATTTATTAGAAAACGTTATTTTTAGCCTGTGGGAAAAAAAGATCAAAATCTGTCGAAAAGTGGTGGTATGCTGGAACATCCTTAAGTGTCATATTGGTCAATCAGTTAAGCAGTATATTATGTCTCATGTTTTGAATCATGCCACCATTTCTGTTACATCTTGTATATAAATATACAAAGTATTCTTGTTTTGTATATCATTTATTTATTATTATTTCGTCTTCAGTGTATGTCTCTACAACAAAAGACATTATACAATGAATATATATATATATATATATATATATATATATATATATATATATATATATATATATATATATATATATATATAAAACATCCATTTAGTAGTCTCTTCTAGATTTTCATTATTATTCTTATATATTCTATGTATTCTATACACATATATGAACGGCTATTCTATATATTTCTGTGTCCCTGGTAGAATTTTCCAAAGCTGCAAAATAGAAAATGAAAGAAAAACAGTGTCCATTTTTCTCTCTAAGTACTGGACTATTGTTATCAAATCAATTATAAAAGTATTATTTTGATTTATATAAAATATGATAGAAATAATGTAAAATTATTATTGTAGAAATATGTTTTTAGAAATGTTTTCTTCGCTTTTCGAAAATCTATATGAAAAGTTTCCTTTTATTTCTGATGGATGTTGTCTTTCAATGAAATTTTCTGAATTTGGGTTAGTTTGTGACTTTCTAATCAAGGTTTTCCCATTTGGGTACCAAATTACAAAATCTTTCGTGGTTAACTTCCAATAAAATGATTAAAGATTGCTGCAATACCAGGGTTAAATATTTTGGGAATAAATGTTTAAAACATAAGTTGTTAGTATTTTTATAATGATTGACTTTTATTGAAAGTATTTTTTCGAAAAGCAAATAGAGTTCGGCTAAAATTTGTAAAAAAACGCTATTTTTGTAGTCGATAGTACAAATTCATTAAAATATTTTGATATCTTCGCTTTTTCCAGCAGCCAAGGTTTGACAAATCCACAAGATTGTGATAAAACGTGGGGTTGGGGGGGGGGGGTTAATTGATGCTATTTTTTTGGTAAATTAATGAGCTTATATCTCTTAAACTGTAACCTTAAACTGTATATTCGTATTAAACTATATTACCAGTCATTGTTGTCCAGTTGTTAGAGGCACTCCAATCGGAACTGGAAGCTTACTGGTTCGATTCCCAATACTGGCAGTTTGTTAATTAAATTAATTAAAAAAAATTAATGGGATGGTTAAGAAGGTAAGTCTTTGCTTCCATTTTTTTTCCAGTAGTTTCCTTTCACAAACGCCAGATGAAAATTGGCTCAGTTCCTATCAAAGTCGGCTGCTGGGCTGCTTACCTTTTAGGGGTCGGTAAAAAAAGGCTTCGAAAGGCCTGGCTTACTTGCCAGGCTGAAATTTAATACTTTTTAATTTTGTACAAATATTGATACTTCAACTGATCGTTTTCGAGACATAAGAGAAAAACAAAAAAACAGGACCGTTCGTATTCCACCTATCTTTGCCTCAACTCATAACTCTACTTTGGCATGAATACTTTTAGTCCAAACAAAGCTCTGAACAAAGCTTTTATTTAAATATGCAAATGAATAAATTTAAATTCTGAAAAGAAAAAAATAATTCGAAATATATTTCTTTTATTTTCTATGAAATATGTAACAAACAATAAATCAAATATTTTATATATAGAAGCAAACTTTATGATAGATGACATTTTCTATGAATAATAATTAAGGAAAATATGTTCTTGAACATACGCTACAAGCTCAAGCTTGTTATAAATTATATATATATTAAGCTTATCAATCTATTTTATCAACAGTTAAAATGTTATTTGTTTTTCTTGATATTATAACAATTTAAATCTGACAAATATTAAAGATAATAATAATATATATATATATATATATATATATATATATATATATATATATATATATATATATATATATATATATATATATATATATATTCAGAAGTTGTTATTCTTAAAATATAATTTATCATATTTAATAATTTGCTATATTTTACTTTATTCCACAAAAGCAGTTTTCAAATGAAAATACTTTATTAGCTTTAATTTATTTCATAGAAACATTTCACGAAGGAAAAAATTTTGAGCTTAACGAAAATCGAATACAATTATGCAAGTAGTTATGTTTGAGTCAAATTTTAAGGCAGTTCCTGTTATCCGATTAAGCTAAAATTTTGCAAATTTAAGAAACTTTGATGACAATATATAATAAAAGATATCATCAAGGTCAAAATAAAATTTGGTGGCGGCGTCAGTAAAAGTGGAAGCGTTGGTCAATTAAATTAAAGTTTTCGCCTTGAAATATTAAAAAATTAACTAATATACAAGCTTGTATAAGTATGTAAGACACAAATGGTTAAGCCCATTCATCTGTCAGCTTTTTGGCGAACAAATTTCGTTCCCCGTTATGTCCCCCGTCCTTCATGCGATTCTGGTAGTAGTTTCCGTCAAAGCTGGAAACTTTCTCACATATGGTTGGTATGGTGTGACTCTGCACTGCGATAAATATCAATGCCAGAAACTTTTCCTTTTTTTTATTTTTATAATTGACAAACTAGCGATGTCGGGATTCGAACCCATTACCTCCCAGTTTCCAAGTACTGCATACTGCACAGACATAACGCCTTAGACCGCCCGGCTACTTGGACTGGTATACCTATATATAGAGGTTATATGAGTATTATGCACCATATTTTTTTAATAACATGGAAACAGTTGGAAATTTCCTGTATAAAAAAAATAAGTATTTTAACAACTGCAGTTCCAATGAGTTTTAATATTAACAGCAACTATCTAAGTGTAAAAAGTAATTCAGTGATTTTTTTTTTACTATTAGTTAGCAGAAAATAGTAATAGTTAGAATTTGTACTATTTGTATAAGTTAGCCTGTATGTATGTAAGTATGTATGTATGTATATATGTATGTACATATAGCTAAAGGGATTTTAGACGCCAAGTAAAGTATATGGGTGTCGCGGCGGATAATTGAAAACGGGCGTCACACCAACGGCCAATTTACACTGATTAGCTAGGCTAGTACTAACTGCTCGTCGCTAGCTAGCTCTAGTTAGAGTGTCTACACATTTCTATACAGATAGTAAAACCACAATCTAATGTAGTTTACTTGAACATTCATCTTACCACAATGGGCTTTTATACATATCTGCAATATATCTCATCTTTTTTATCTAATAGTCGTACACAGTGATCTGCTAGATTCAAGGTTAGTCGTGGCCACGTATTTTTAAAAAGTGTAAGAGATACATCATGCATTTTTCTTTTCGTTGAATAGGCTACGAAAAGTTTGAATTTCATAGGTTTGTGCTGTGGCGACTACGCTAAAAACCTTTTAAACGGTGCGAGACAGAGAAAATCTAAAAATAATGTTTATCTAATAAAAACTAACAACTTTTGTACGAAACATTTGTGTATACAACAAATAGTTTAGGCACAATTTCAGTGCGAAGTCTGTGAGGGTAGCTGGAAATAAAATATATTTAAAGTGCGCCTTGCTTTTGACAGTTTGGGTGTATGTTAACTTTTGATATATTAAACGTTGAGAGAAAAATTGTATTTAAAATATCATCAATTAATCTTTTTAATGCTCCACACACTAACCACCTCTTTATAGAAAATAATATTAAATTAATCGAGACAAATTATTTGTCACTTATAAACTCAGTGTAAAATGTATTATTTTGAGCATTATTTTGTGAAATACCATTATAACTTGTTTGGTAATGGTCGCAATGACCGAAACATGTCACTTTATATGTATATATTATATACAATAAAGAAACAGTGAGTGAAGTTTCAGTGTAAAATGTTTTAAACTTATAATTAACTCAGTGAGGAACGGTTTTTGAGAGAACGAATTTATTCATAATATTATTCTTTTAAATAAAATGTATTTACAAGTCTAATAGATCAAACTATAAAATAAATTCTACGTTGTTGATATTAATAATGTAGGGTGTGAGTTAAAGGATGAAGGATAACGTCCAGTGTGTGAAATAATCATCATTGTATGTATAATATACGTCTTACACATTGCGGTTAATAAAGAAATTTGTCTCATCTCTACACAATATATACGTTTCATTTTATATCTTAGTTAGGATGCTGTAGCATCTTGAAAAACAGATAATAAACTTGCGGATCTATATGCTTTGGTTAGGGTCATATCAAATTTCTGGTTATGGAGTGGCTATTAGTCCTCATTCATAAGGTTTTAAGCGCATGCGATTTTCGGACACTTTACAAATAGATCAACAAAGGCGTGAAATATTGTTTATTCATTTTTTCACATTGATTTTTTTTTGACATTCGACTCGAAACAAAAACAAATCGTAATTTAAAATGGAAAGGTTTATTAAAAATAATTTGAATGAATCTAAACTAAAATAAGCCAGTCCCTCCCCTCATTGGAGCTGGTAGCTATATAGGTTTGTTAACTAATTTGCATCTACATTTAAGTCTAACAATACTCCCGAAAAATTTTATACCCAGTATATTTGAAATATATATAAAAGGTTATACTGAGCTTTGTTCCGACTTTCTAACGGCTGTCTGCCTGTCTGAAATTTTGTGTGTACCAATGGTCTAGAGCTAAAAAATAAGGACACGTTTTGCATGGGCAAAACGGGCAAAACTGTCCATCTTTGAAATCGCAAGAGATGTAACAAAAATGTAAAGACAAGGAGATAATGCCCGGTCCATAATAAACTTTTGCTACGGTATATTTTCCCAGTGATCATGGTGTTTAACATTCATCCACTCGTTGATCATCTGTTTACATGCAGTCCTTGGAACTCCTAAAATACGCTCTGGGCCTTTGAAGGGTATTCCGACTCCTTTCTTTGCTAAGGTATCTTTCGTTATCTTCGAAACCACTATGACCTGGCACCCAGATCAATTTAACATTGTTCCATTTTGCCAGCTCCAGCAGTTCCTCCAGACAATCCTACCCCTGAGGTGACCTCAGTTACAGACAAGGCTTTTATAACAGCTTGACTGTCCGATAAAATACATACGTTCTGGTTTATGTAGCCTCTACGTAGGTTCTCACGGACGCAAGCCAGTATGGCGTAGACTTCTGCTTGAAAGACTGTGGTATATTTCCCCAAGTTGAGACTTATGTTTGCTTTGGGTCTTTAACCGTCGATTCCCGCCCCGGTCCCTTCTTCAGTTTTGGATCCGCCTGTATACCAGATAATTCTTTTCTTGATATAGGGTGGTTCTCCTTCCGTCCACATGTCCCAATCACAGACTACAGTGAAAGAATTTGAGAAGGAGTATATTTTGGGAAGTATATATATGCCCATTTCAAAAAACGGGGTCTAAGATGATTGGTTGTCCACCGATCGTTGCGTGTCCAATCTGATTATTTTTAATCCAGTTTTTATTTCAAGATAATCTATGTAATAATTCCTTCCGCATTCTTCGGATTCGTCCGTTACGTGTCTTGAATAATTTCATTTTCCATATAATGACCTTACTTTATCATTGTCATCGACATTATTCGTTGTACGTAATCTACAAAATCAATGAACAAATATTATATATTTTCTTTTTCGTGTACACAGATAGAGCAATTTTGAAATTTGTTCGTCTTTCCGGTGTCGATTACTCTAGTGATATTGATTACAACACACCCACCCATAGAAACCGTAACTAATGTTTAGTAACTGATTAAATTTTTCGAAGGACAATTTTTCGTTTGTTTGTATTCCGTGATCTTTCTGTTCTGGATTATTACATAAAAGTATAATTTTGTGATTCTCTTTTTGTGAACGAATGAATATCTTCTTTTAAATAAAAGTAGATATTGGGTGTCCTACCTACTATAAATTTCCTTTTTTTGAAGCTCGGCCAAACACCGGCTTTTCATGTAGTAATATATATACGCATATTTATCTACCCAGCTGATTATTTCTCAAAAGGTTCTTGGAGTATATATTAGCGACATCTAATGCTGCGCCCACATCAGCGTGCTGCGCGGTCCGCGCGCCGCTCCTGCGCATGGGCAGTGCGCGCGCGTGGCGCACAACGACCCATTTGAAGTCGGTTTTATCAACGAACACTTTGTAGGTTCGCAGTTCACATTTGGACGTGTTCATGATAGGTTCGTGGTTTCCAGCGCGCATGTGATTATTGTTTTTTTTTAATATTAATTGAAATGTAGTATTTTAGTTCAACTTGAACATTTTTCAAGCTGAACTAAAATGTTAACATTTTAATTAATATCTTTAGATTATTTTCAGGCTTAAATAACGGGTTTTTGTGATTGATTCAACTTCACTGCAATATGAATGTTCGTGGGTTTCCTATGGATCGCTGGAGGTTCGTTGAATGCAACAATTCAAACGAACCAAAGGCGAGCGGCGCCCACACTGTTCGGGGTCCGTGGCGCATATATGTGGACGCCTTACACCTTAAGAAACATGATTGTACTGATCCAACTTCCTTAAGGACATTCATGGGCTAGATAAAGTACATTCATAAAATTCTACAAAATACACCCTGTACTATTTGTAAATTAAAAAGTACCTACGTCATTTGATATTCATAGTACCTCGTGTCATATTTATATCATACTTTTTTTCTAACAGGGCGTAGTGAATGTTGTTTAATTAAGCGGGCCATGTTACACGAACTCCCTGAAGAGAAATATATTTATAATATAAAGCATTTAAATGTTCTATCCATTAACTAAAATTACACAATCCTTTTTGATATGCGAGAGAGAAAGGGCGAATGACTGAAGCTTGGTATTATTTAATCAAATACGTGTGTAACAGTTTCATCTATCTACCTTTACCGAATATTTTGAGAGCCCTATTCTTCTCTTGAAATTATTTAAAATAGAGGTGTATGTAGGTAAATATTATTTTAATGGCAATCAATTCCATTCTCATTGTATACAATTTCTAATTTCGAGAAATGATTCAGAAGTGAAAATTTGTGCTTAAATAATTTTTAAAGGTTTTCAGATAAATTATATTAGTTGAATCTGTAGAATACAGAAAGGGTAATAAAATTTCAAATTCACCCCAATACTTAGATCAGTTTTTGTATTATAAATATGTATTTCGACTACAAAGTTGTTATCATCAGTATAAATTAGCTAGTCGTAATTTACTCTTTGACAAATGGAAATAGATAGAAAATAGAGATCAATAGACAAAAATGAAAATAAATAAAAATTAAACAAAATAAATTAAAATAAAATAAATTTTATTGAAATTACTCTTGTTCAAATTACTTTTATTCGATTTACTCTTGTTAACATCACTCTTATTAAAATTACTCTTATATTGTCTCAGGATATGTTATTCGTTGCTAATTTGGTGACAGTTCACAACTTTTAATATTTCAAGAAATGTGACATGTTTCGGCTCATATAGCCATCCTCGAACTGTGGTTGAGCTTAACAGCTGTGGATACATATACAGACCGTTTTCAAAAGCATTTCTAATAGAGAATCAATATTAAATGAATAAATAAAATATTTACTATAAAACCATACATACACATACACACTGAAACTGAATGTCTTGACTGGAATATTGGATGACCATATTATAGGACCATTCTTCATTGATGGCTTCTATATTGCCAACTGTTAGAGCTCTTCCTTATTTAGACCTAGCATCTGTGTGGGTCCAACAAGATGGTTGCCCTGCACACAATGCCATGATAGTAAGGCTGTTCCTGGAACAAACTTTCCTGGAACGTCTTATGAGTGGTTTTGGAACATTCAAGTGGCCAGCCAGATTGCCAGATCTATCTCCTAACGACTTTTTATTGTGAGGTTTTTCAAAACACAGATCTATTTGTGGAATAGGCCCGAAAATTTGCAACAATTAAGGCAAAGAATTGTTGACAATTGTGCGAATATTTATCCTCAAGTGCTAGAAAATACCCGGGTAGATTTCTACAATCGACTATTGTTTAGCAAATAATGGAGGAATATTCGAACCGTTAGTTTAACATTCTTTTTTGTCGGAATTCTATTTTTTTTTCTTTTTGGGGATTTATTTTTCTATTAATTTGTGTGGATTATTGTTTTATGTTATACCGTTAATAGAATACTATTATTTATATTCAAACATTCCACATACAAATAATAAGGGATATTCAAAAAAGAATTTTCAATTGTTAGAAGTAATGTTAAGCTTAAGCAGACAACAATGAACATATTTCACCCACTCTCATTACATGTTAATGCATATACAACAGACACACTAAAGAGTACCCCCACTATTTTATTTCTTTATTAAGCATTGTGTATGTATAATTATTATAGTAAATAATATTTAACATTGATTCTCTATTAGCAATGCTTTCCAACACGTTCCGTATACATTTTATTACCGTCTCTTGTAAACATGATGAGTTTTGAACAACCTCCTGATATTATCTACCCCTGAACTGAAGATGTCAGTAAATATAAAACATAAATTAATATCTCACTTACTATAAATTAAGAAATTTCACACTGAACAGCTATTATATAATTCTAAAATATTTTGTAAAGAAATTTATGGTGTGAAAAATATTAGAAAATGAACACACGTTGTAATAATTCAAAACTTGTGTGTGTGTGTGTGCATGTATCTTTATTTTAGAAAGTTCTAACACAATTATATGTTATAAGAGCATGAAATATAAACACGCTATCTTATAAAGACTGTTTGTTGCTCGTTTTTATTCATGAACAATATTAAACTATATGGCATTATAGAAAAAGTTTTATATATAAATATTTTTATAAAGAATATTTCATTTGCGATACTTTTGAGTTAATTTTCATTGAGATATAAAAATGTATTCGAAACTGTCTTAATGAGTTTTAAAACCATTTTCAAAGATGTGTAACTTTTACAATAGGGAATATGCATGAAAATTTTTTTTCACATTTATTTTCAGAATATGAAAATACTGTTAATACTGTAATAATATTTAAAAACGAAATTAAAATCCGACAAATATCAAGGAAGCTATAAGCTTTTAAAGATTATTATCTGTCTCTTTCTTGCAAAAACAAAAATACTAAAAACGGAATTTTACGTGTATTTTAAATGGTGAAAGTGTAATATGACGTCACATAACATATCACGAGGGCTATCACCCTCTTTGTCTAATCGGGAATTTCAATCATTCGTATCTCGCTTATTTTTAAAGTTATTTAAAAAGTAATTTTACCTTGATATTTGTCAAGTAAACATGCTTCAATTCAAGTGAAAAAAATTGTTCATGCATATTCCCTAATAGGGAAGAGTTTTTTTTTTGAGTCCTGTATTTTGGGGTATGTACAGGAGATTTTTTTAACAGGATTTTTAACAGTATAATAATTAGAAAGAGGGGTACCACAAACGGGTCCCTAGCATTTAAGCCAAGGGGTTCTCTGTGCTCTCTTTTTTTTTTTTATAACATGATAAAAATTTAAAATAGGCTGAGTAAAACACTGGAAAAATCCTTTAATATAGTTCCTTTTTTATTTCAATGTCTTTGACTAAATACATCTAAACCGGAAATATCAACAAAACCTGTATAGACTCACTGTAGTACTATACTTCGTGGGGGTGAGGGGAAGTGGCGTTGTTGAGTAGATTGCTGCGAAAGGTATGTCAAGTCTCATGCGTTATGTTATACCACATGGAATTTTATTTCTACCTAAGCAACCGCACTAAAAGGATTATTTATGAGAGTTATTGTCATAATAGCAGGATATACCTACGGAGGACTTTACCCAAAGGAGGAAAAAATACAGATGAAAAATTTTTTTAAAATAATTTTTATTATAATTTCAACAAATAATTGTAGTAAAAAAAAAAATGAAATAAATTTCGAAACACATTAAAAAATGAGTATAAAAGTAATTTTTTTTGAAATAATAATTTCCATAATTTTTTTTTTCCATAAACGAATTTTTATATATTCTAAATATATGAATTTTTTCCGTTTTTTTTTTTCGGTAAAAAGTTTTGCGTATATATGCATTACACATTACAATGTATATTATATTACAGTTCATATCAAATATATTACAATAAAACTGATTTTTAATGTGGGTTTTTTAAATTTACCAACCGGAAAGAGATAAACTTTTGATGTATCCTACAGTGAAAGTAAATTAAAATGTCGCTGCTTTTGTATACAGAACGTTTCTGTGTATATAGCACGAGTTTAGATGATATTTTAATAAAATTTTGTTTAACTCCGTACAAAATAGGTTAGTTCGAGACTAGAACAAGTCCGAAGCCTATATAGCGAACACATGAATCGGAGATTTTTGATTTACCATATTATTTATGTATACTTAAACGTCACAATACTATATGTCTATTAAGCTAGCAGAGCAACCTGAACAGAACTCAAGTATAATTGTCTCCTAATTAGACGCTAATTAAATGCCCTGATTAAAAATTAAATTCTCTTTGTAGTATTGTGTTACTGCATGCTCTGCTAGCATCATATTAAGCTAGCAGAGCAATATTTAAAAAAATAAAATAAATTATATTGCATTTAATATCAAATTATTAAGCTAATTAAATGCTCTAATTAAAAAATAAATGCTCTAATTAAATATTAAATGCTACTTAGGGTAACGAGGGTAACGAAGGCTACTTAGGGTAACATATTTGTCTCCATATCCCAGAGATAGTTACGATTAGCGAATTCATACTGATGATGACCACTTTGTAGTCGAAATACGTATTAATAAAATACAAATAATTTTTATATGTTGAGAATATGACTGTAAGGAAAGCTGAGGTCACTTTATTTAACGCTTATCTAGAGTATAACGTTATATGTGACCTGAACTTCAGTCCATATATTATTATATTTTATATGAACAGTTTTTAAATTTTGCTATTTTTTTTATGTTGAAAATATGTTTAATATTGAATAAAAAAAAAAATGTAGTAAAAATTTTTATAGTTAAATATAAAAATATATATTTATTTTTATATTATTTTTATGATATTATATTATATTTTTTGATATTATATGTTTGATTTGATGGACATATTTAACATATAATAATATATATATATATAATCATATATATATATATATATATATATATATAGATATATATATATATATATATATATATATATATATATATATATATATATATATATATATATATATATATATATATATATATATATATATCAGTTTATAAATCTATTCAAGTTGTAATGAAAATTGTAAAATATAAATATTATTTTTATGATCTAACTATAATTCATGCAGAAATTTATCCGCATTTTAATTTTTAATAAAATGTAATTGGCAATATCACGTAATGTTTATCAAGTTTAAGTTGCCATTTTCTCCAACCAGACCAAGTGGCCGAGCGGTCTAAGGCGATGTGTCTGCGTCGTATGCCTACTTGGAAATTGAGAGGTTATGGGTTTGAATCCCGACATCGGAAGTTTGTCAATAGGGAATATGCATGAAAATTTTTTTTCACATTTATTTTCAGAATATGAAAATACTGTTAATACTGTAATAATATTTAAAAACGAAATTAAAATCCGACAAATATCAAGGAAGCTATAAGCTTTTAAAGATTATTATCTGTCTCTTTCTTGCAAAAATACTAAAAACGGAGTTTTACGTGTATTTTAAATGGTGAAAGTGTAATATGACGTCACATAACATATCAAGAGGGCTATCACCCTCTTTGTCTAATCGAGAATTTCAATCATTCATATCTCGCTTATTTTTAAAGTTATTTAAAAAGTAATTTTACCTTGATATTTGTCAAGTAAACATGCTTCAATTCAAGTGAAAAAAAATTTTCATGCATATTCCCTATTATTAATAAAAAAACAAGGGGTGGTTAATTGACTAAACTGTCAGCGTATGGACAGGAACGAAGTAACCGACTATGCCTGAGAAGGTTTTCTGTAGTTTCCTTCACGAACTCCAGATGAATATCGGCATAGTTCCTATCATAGTCGGCCGCAGCCACTTATCCTACCAATTCCTAGTCTATACACAAAAATTTCTTCCGTCAGGCATCACAATCATCGTTAGGCATCACAAGGGACCTTATGGTCAAAGTGTCTGAACAGCCTCTACAATCTATCTATCTAGACCATATTCTCAACATTATATGTAACATTGTAAATATCTGAAATAGCGATGACACAAACATAATTTAATATCAACTGTAATACATATAGGAAGGAGGACTATAATATCAATTGTGAAACACATAGTTAATATTCATAATAATATTTGATTGGAGAAATTCTATATACAGCAGTTATGATATTTAATTAATATTGTAATCAATTAAAATTATTTAGTATCATAGTTTAATAATAATAATAATAATGTTATATATAACTAGTCCATGTATGTAATAATATATCTAATAAGGAATGTTCAAAGGACAATACTTATTATTAGATAATTTATAAACCTCATACATACATACATACATATACGAATTGTTCAATTTATAATTACCCCTCGAAATGTATATTTCTGTATTGTATTGAATTAAATAGAAGGCGCCAAACCATTTATAATATCATTTTCAGTATATAGAGAATATTTTATTCAAAGTATATATATATATATGTATATATATATATATATATATATATATATATATATATATATATATATATATATATATATATATATATACAGGTTGTCCCTAAAAGGTCTTTACAACGCTTTACTACATATACTATTAAGACGATTGAGCTAAATTTGCCCCAGTAAAAGTTGTGTCATTTGGGCGTTGTACGCTGTTGAAGTTGCAGTTTCTAAAACGATGTTTTTAAATGAGAACGGATTGCGTGATTTTCATATAATTGGGTATGGTGGTGATATTGTTTTATCATAAAAAAAACGACCCATATGAAAATTTTTGTCATATTATTTCATGGGCGTAGAACGTGGGGATTTTAATAATTCAACGCCCCCTCAATTTCTACGCTCAAGGATTTTATTTACAAAATTTAGATGATTTAGATTCTTGTCCATACGCCGACATTTTAGTCAATTAACCGCCCCTTTTTTTTCTTTTAATAATAGGGAATATGCATGAAAATTTTTTTTCACATTTATTTTCAGAGTATGAGAATACTGTTAATACTGTAATAATATTTAAAAACGAAATTAAAATCCGACAAATATCAAGGAAGCTATAAGCTTTTAAAGATTATTATCTGTCTGTTTCTTGCAAAAATACTAAAAACGGAGTTTTACGTCTATTTTAAATGGTGAAAGTGTAATATGACGTCACATAACATATCAAGAGGGCTATCACCCTCTTTCTCTAATTGGGAATTTCAATCATTCATATCTCGCTTATTTTTAAAGTTATTTAAAAAGTAATTTTACCTTGATATTTGTCAAGTAAACATGCTTCAATTCAAGTGAAAAAAAATTTTCATGCATATTCCCTATTGGGTATGGTGGTGATATTGTTTTATCATAAAAAAACCACCCCATATGAAAATTTTTGTCATATTAATTCATGGGCGTAGAACGTGGAGATTTTAATAATTCAACGCCCCCTCAATTTCTACGCTCATGGATTTTATTTACAAAATTTAGATGATTTAGTCAATTAACCGCCCTTTTTTTTTTCTTTTAATAATTGACAAAGTGCCGATGTGAGGATTCGAACCTATAACCTCCCAGTTCCAAGTAGACATAACGCCTTTGACCGCTCGGCAACTTGGACGGTACCATTGTACTATAGGCCACAAAAGTCATTGAAGAAACTTTCATTCGACACGGAACCACGCTTCAGAAAATTCCAAATTGTAAAGTTTCTTCTACTTGAAAGACTGCTAAGAAAGTTTTTGGAAACTTTCTTTACTAAAACTATGTTAGTATTTCTATCAAGAAGTTTTTGTTAAATTTTTTTCTTCTGATTTCTGTATTGTTGTAAAATTTATGCCAAAGACGAACAAATTTATTTTATAACTATCTGAATTTTTTTTTTTTATATTGAAACTTTTTCTATTCATCAATGTTGATCGGTCACAGAAAAATGTTTTAACTAAAAAAAAATATTTAATAAAAAATACAGACACATATAAGGGAGAGTTGAAAGTTAACCGCAGACATCAGGCATATTCCTAACCAGGTTTTATTGATTCATGTTTCTATAGCAAATATACTGTACATGGTCTAACAAACATTGTAGGCTTTCGTTGGTATAGACGTAATAATAATTTCATTTATGTTTTTCAATTTGTGTTTTTTTTTAATATATTTTTTTAATTAGAAAATTTTTATAGAACAAAACAGTTGTTTGTAATAACTAAACCAAATATTTGTCGTCTAAAACGTGGGATTTACAATAAAATTCGAGTAGACAAGCGAGACGAACATTGGAAAGTAATATTTCTTTCTTTAAGGCAGTTGGGTCAAATAAATTAAAGTTTTTTGTATAAAAATTGACTTCCTTAACTGAAATTAGTGAATTTCCAAATTCGGATAAAAAACGGCGGATGACGTCATCAGGGTCAAAAAATCAATTTTTGCTATCACAGTTAAAAATTGCCCGATTTTAATGAAATTTTTTTAAAAATTTTCTTTGTAATGTTCTATCAATTTTTACAATTTAAAATAACCAGGGGCTTATAAGTTTAACTTGTTTTTAAAAAATTGAATTCTTTGACTAAAACTAGTGGATTTGAAAAAAAATTTCATCAAAATCGGATCAAATATGCCTGAGATCGACCAAAAACCATAGTTTGGATTTTGATGACGTCACAAGGTTCAAAAAATCAATTTTTTTACTATCACAGCTAAATTTTGTCCGACTTGAGTGAATTTAAATCTACTATTTTTGTATTGTTCTATCCATTTTTACAATTTAAAATAATCTAGGGTTTATAAATTTTGAGTTACAAAGGCCATCTCAAACATTTAAAAAGAAATGTCAGTTTTTGCTATCTAAATTGAATTCCTTGACTAAAACTTAGTGGATTTGAAAAAAAATTTAATAAAAATGGGATCAAATAGGCCTGAGATGGACCAAAAACCATGTTTTGGATTTCGATGACGTCACAAGGTTCAATAAATCAATTTTTTTACTATCACAGCTAAATTTTGTCCGACTTTAATGAATTTTTTTTTGAAATATACTATTTTTGTAGTGTTCTGTCCATTTTTACAGTTTAAAATAATCTAGGGTTTATAAATTTTGAGTTACAAAGGCCATTTCTAACATTTAAAAAGAAATATAAGTTTTTTCTATCAAAATTGAATTTCTTGACTAAAACTTAGTAGATTTGAAAAAAAATTTCATCAAAATCGGATCAAATATGCCTGAGATAGACCAAACCCCATATTTTGGATTTTGATGACGTCACAAGGTTCAAAAAATCAACTTTTTTACTATCACAGCTAAATTTTGTCTGATTTTAATGAAATTTTTTTTGAAACCCCCTATTTTTGCAGTGTACTTTCCATTTCTACACATAGAGTTGTCTAGCGTTTATCGATTGCGAGTTACAATCACTATGTACAAGACCATTTCAGAACGTTAAACAGAAAATCTCAGTTTTTCTATCAAAATCAGATAAAATTTGGCTATTTTTTAAAGTCGTTGTATGCTACTGAAATGTTTATGATAAATCATTTTCATTTATTAATTGGTATGAAAATCGAAATTATATTTGGATAGTAATTACATAAATTAACTATTTGTTACTTGATGTTACAAATTTAATTTAATTTGTTTACAAATAATAGACAAATGGAGTGAGCTGGTGATATATTGATTGACATAATGCAAATGATCAATTAATAATCATCAAAATTTATGAATAATAATTATTTGATGTTTGTGAAAATGCAGGTTACTGAATAATTAATACATTTTAAGGTTATACGCGCGTTTAAGGTTGTTGTGAAACTGGTGAGGGAAAGTAGGGATGGTGAGTTTGTCCTATACTAAATGCATTGATATCTCATCCATTTTCAACTCTAAATAATTAAAAATTTTACAATTAAATCGTTTCAAATAATTTAATTTTTGTAAAAAACATATATATTTGTAAAAAAAAAACATATTGTTTAAAACTTAAATCCTAAATTTAATTTTTTCGAACAGTTTTAATACTTAAAAATTGTCGCATGGTGATAAAACTAGATGAAACTAAATAAAACTAGATAAAAATAAATATAACTAAAAATATAACTAGATAAAAATAAATAACACTAAAAATAAAACTAGATTTAGAACATTTTTCGATCTATAAATTTAATTATCTCAGAAACAAAAAACAAGATTAATTTGAAATTTAGTCCAGGTATTTATAAGACTTTGATAAATATTATGACAGTTTTTCATAACACTGGCACTATCTGGTTGTCGAGATACAGATTTTTGTATTCATGTTTTTTTTTGTATTCAAATCTATGTACGTAACTTTAACATTTTTTTACTCAAAAACTAAAAACAGGATCAAATTCAAATTTTGACAGGATATTCTTTATTATTGAAATAATAAGCTGCAAAATTTTGAAGAACCTGTCATTAAATTAAATTTCTTCACAACAACCTTAGACAAAATGTCTAACAATCAGATGGAAAACGAAGAAGTCGTCACCATATGTGACAACAATTAGTTTTTATTATTTATTTAGAAATATGCTCAGATGATTTGTGATATAACAACAATTCGATGTATCATGTTTTAGTACCAGCAGTCCAATAAGGGTTATGGCCACTCTTCTATTAAAAAAGTTAATTGCATTAGTTAGTAGAGAGTGTTTACTATTTAGTTTAGTAATATTAAATACATACAAAAATATTATATAAGGGTGTTGGATGAATAAATATTAGTTATGTTGTATATAGTTTAGGATTATATCTCTAAAACGTCACGTGATCACGATGATGTGGTGACACATATGTTACCACATGTGACATGACATGACACGACACGACACACGCATCACATTTATTTAACATATCTGTTGAAATAAATTTTATTTTTTATTATTCATATAGCAATAAATTTACATGATAACTTTTCTTTGTATCGTTTAATTTGAGAAAACGGTCCACAGAAAATAATTTACAAGTTGTTAAAATATTAACTACTATCCACCCCGTATATTAAGCCAAAACTATAAGGTGTACAAAAAATATAATATATATATATATATATATATATATATATATATATATATATATATATTTTTATTGTTAGGGTGGTTATTACTAAGAAGTGCCCATTTGCCAAATAATAAAAATTTATATTTATGCAATTTTAATTGGCAAATTGGCACTTCTTAGTAATAACCACCCTAACAATAAAAATTTTAGTAGGTCATCTTCGCTATGAAGATGATCTTCGCTAAGGGATGATCACTGATTGTATACTCCCGTTCAATAAAATTGAACAGACCTGAAATGTAAATTTTCTTACATTTCATAAAACTCCTCACTTTTGTAACTCTCTGTATATGGATTCATTTATAAACAAAGATAAGTCGTATATATTTTAAGTGTGAAAAAAGAAATGGAAGTATAGAAAAAAAAAATTTACTACAAGAATAATCAAAATTGTGAGACACTGATTCGATTCAGATATGTTCAATTTTATTGAACGGTAGTGTACCTGCGGAGCTGTTATCCATTTAAAATAATTTTACCTCAATTTATCTAGCAACGATTTTTCCAACCAACTGTAACTAATATTTACTAAAAGAATTATAAACTTGCCGCCAAGTTACCTTAATTTCATATTCATTATAAATCTTTTCTTTGTGAAAACTCTTTGAATCAACGTATTTAATTTCTTACATATATCGTCGATATATGAATAAAAATTGGGACTATTTTGAAAATATTTTTCCAGAATTGATTATGTTGTAGCGGTGTCGCTTCTTAATTCGGTAACTCGGTAACCTGCTCGGGCGCCAATTTGTAAAGGTAAATGATAGTTATATTAAATAATTATTATTTAAATAAATAATTAATATATGTGAAAGATATAATTGATCTTTATTGATTTGATTTATGAAATATTATATGTATTTATATGTAAATTACCATGGTTGTAAACATTCAAAGCAACGGTGATAATAGAGGGAAGTTATAGTTGTTATGAAACAGATAAAAATGATGAACAAAATTATAATAATAATTTAATGAAGAAGCGACACCGCTACAATGTCTACTGTTTTCTTATATGTACTGATAGATTTGGACTTGTCACCGTTCATTATTCCTTATACCGTTCCTGTAAACGCGTTCTATTGTCTAGACTAAACTTGATTAGCAAGCTTTGAAACAAAGTTTGTAGTTTTGAAATGTAATCAAAACTATTTGAGAACACTTTGATCGAGGATTGTCAATATTTCCATATTATAGACACATAGACTATAGATAAGTTTGATTAGGTTATCTATACACAATCTATATACAGAGTGAGTCAAAAGTCATAGAGTTTACTGAAAGGGTGCATAAGGGATGAAATTCTAAGATGAAAAGCCCTTGGACATTGTTGCGCCTGACCCACCGTTAATTATATATTAATTAAATAAAGTAACCAATTAGAGAAGCACGCAACGGCAGCAGAGATACTTGAGGGGGGGAGAGCTCTCAATTCAATGAAAATTGAATGATTCCACTGATCAAATCAATTGAAATTTAGACTTATTTTCAACTTTTCGTTAAGTAAATTGACGCTTTCCAAATATTGGGAAGTTTTTAATTTTAGTCGGATTATCGAAATCTGAGTTTTTATAAGAATTTTTTATCTAGAATTTTTGAGGTCCTAAAAAACAATCCTGACTATCAGTATAATAATCCCAAAAATGTTTTTAAAAGCATTTTTACACTACTGTACCGATCGATTCGAAAGTCTAAGCTCTTAACTTAAAAAAAAAAAACGTCAAATGCTGACGTTAAATTTTATCGTAAGAAATCTAATAAAAAAATTAAAAATTAAGTTAATTATATTTTTCGGAAAAAAAAGAAGTAAATTTTTATTCCAAAATTTTTTAAAATTCTACTATACAAACGTATCTCTGCTGACGCTACGTTAATTCCCCACTGTTTCTTTATCCGTTAACACGTTTCTCTTATTGATTACTTTATGTAATTAATATTTAATTAACCGTGGGTCAGGTGCAAAAATGTTCAAGGCTTTTCATAGTAAAATTTCATCCCCTATCCACCCTTTCAATAAATTCCATGACTTTTGACTCACCTGTATATATATATATATATATATATATATATATATATATATATATATATATATATATATATCCACATAATAATGGTTAATGGTTTTAAAACATCTTGACATAGATAATATTGGTAATAATACAACATCATTCTAATACTATCACTTTATAAGTCGTGTTCGTTTTTTGCTAGACTTTATACTTGGTTTCTATCAAATCTTTTCGATTTTCGTAGAAACGGTTTAGAATAAAAGTTATTCATATTTCGATAACAAATAACTTTTATTTGAAACATTTTTTCGAAAAGTTAATAAATTAGACACAAATTGACTGTAAAAAATCTATCGCCACTTATCGAATTGATAGTACATAGACGAGTATATGTACCTCTGAAGAGGTTTGTGTATACGTATATATGGTATAGTAGTTTAGTAAATAGCTAATGCTGCTGATATAGCAAGAGATTATGTTCTCTAGAATAATACCTACTACGTCATTTCTTCAAGAAGATTGTTGTTCGTAATAATAATAATAATATGTATAGAAGTGGCGACGTAGTGTGATCAGGAACACCTGCTTATCCATCTTTTGTATTAGATTTTGTATTATTATGTAATGGAAGAAAATGTGATAACCATTAAGTTGTTCGATTATAATATCATTAGGTTGATTTTTGGATCACGCAATTTATGTAAAATGATGAAGCTCTTTTCTCGAATATAAATTGGATTTGGTATGAGCTTGCGATGTACTCGATTCTAAATCTTAGTTTTCTTCAATATTTAGCTATCTATGCATACATCACAAATTTCCCTGAGCTACCTGATACCTATCAACAAACTCATGTATTCATTGTTAGATATTCAGACAAAATGTGCGTTTGGTTGTAATCACAGATCATTGCATTTATAGCGTAGATATTGGGATATCTTGCTTCCTACAAGCTCAAATATGCTATAGCTTTGTACATATACTAACGGAAATAAACAACCTCGCCGGGGGGAGGGCCAGATATTGACACCCTTACACCTCTCAATAATTATTTTATTAAAGTAGTCCCGCAGCTTTTGAGCTGGCAGATCGCCGTCTTAATAAAACTTTATAAAATAAATTTTTTATTTATTTGAAAATTCCGAAATGATGACTTTGATAATACTAATCTCTACTATTATAAAATTGTAAATGTCTGTTTATTTGTTTGTTTGTTTGAGCATCACGTAAAACTCTACTGGACCGATTTGGATGAAAATTCTGTTTTGTTTAAAATTTTTTGATTAGACTTAAAAACTGGTATATGTTTTTTATCTCGCTACGAGAGGCAGAATACGAAAATATTTGTTGAAATAGAAATTTAGTGAAACTGTCGATGAATATTTGAAGTAGTGGAAGCGTTGAGAACGATAAATATTTAAAGTAGTGGCATCGGTGGATAGTTACATTGAGGATTTGAGTCTTCAGAAAAGACTAGACATTCTAGACCAATGATTTACCAACTGAGCTACTTTAGATGTTATGGTAGTGCACTGCATACGATCTTTCACTACCTTTTTCATTTTGTAATATTAATTTTTGTTTTTATTATATACTAACACTGCCCGTCGCAGCTTCACACGAAAATTGTAATTTTACAGACTTTATATTACTTAGTATTTAAGTAAATATACTGAATGTTTATGCAAAATTTGAAGTAGATTGGATCAAGGAATCACGTTGTCACATACAAACTTTGCCCCCGTCGTTTTTCACCCCTTTAGGGGTAGAATTTCGGAAAATCATTCAGGATAAAGCATTTTATATGTATAGATTATCATGTTTTTAAAAATTGTTTTTTAAACTAACGTCTGTAATATATTTAAAATGTATTTAAAACTACATGAATTTAAGATTGTACAGACGTGAACAAAACTTAAAATGAACAAAATCATTTTCGCACAATAAATATAGTACAATAATTATCATCATCTCTCTCTCTCTTAATAATCTGATTTATTCGACTGTGAAATTACATTCTGAAACTGAACGTGTATTTGTTTGTTATTGTGTGGTATATTTTCTAGTAGACAGTCTAGATGAAATTCTAAATGATAGAAATAAAATGTGTTAACTAGGGCAACAACCATTAGTGTTACTTATTATATGTAATTTGTTGAAATGGAGCAAGCATGTTATATACAAACTACTTCTTAATATTTTTATACCTGTGTTCTATATAACACACAGTAAGAACATTGCTTTTCAGAACATTGCCCGCAGCTTCGAATACAGGAATCTGGAATGAATATATACAGAAATAAAATAAATTTACAAAAATATTAAAGGATTAGCTTATTTACCCGCGGCTTCGCTCAAGTTTTATTCTTATATCTCCGGCTCCCGTCATTTTAAGACTTAAAACCTCAATTTAATTTCCAACCAACTCCACTACTTCAAATACTTATTCATCGTACCCATCGCTTCCACTATTTCAAATATTTATCGACACTTCCACAAAATTACTATTATAGCGAATATTTTCCAATTCTGTCTAGATTTTAAGTCAAATTATAAGCTTTTAAACAAAAAAGTTTCATCAAATCAACAAATAAACATTTGATTATCAAATGATAATTCATTAGAACGCTAGGTTTTTGAAATAAAATTTCAAATTCACCCCAATACCTAGATCAGTTTTTGAATTATAAATATGCATTTCGACTACAAAGTAGTCATCATCAGTATAAATTAGCTAGTCGTAATTAACTCTTTGACAATTAGAAATAGATAGAAAACAGAGATCAATAGGCAAAAATAAATAAAAAATTAAACAAAATAAATTAAAATATAATAAATTTTATTGAAATTACTCTTGTTAAAATTGCTTTCATTCGATTTACTCTTGTATAGAGTAAGGCTTCCTTAGGCCGTTCAGGGCAGCCTCTACAATCTATCTGCATACAAATTTCTTGTCCAATTGGGGTCTGTGAAAAAGGCCTAAGAAAGTTCTACTAATAAGTTCTACATTCATCCCAGGAATTGTTACGCCTTAGTAGTTTAATTTACCTATTCTGCGTGTTATAAAACGCGACAAGTATCAACATTTCATAGCCATTTTAGCTGGAAGTTGATATGTCTTTAAGAAGGAACAGTTTCTTTTGATATTGTGATCATACGAGCTTAGGGCTGTCTATAATTACGGGCATAATATGGGCGAGTACAGACACTGGGACACAAAATAAATTGTGTCAAATTGTTTTATAGTAAAAGAATTCGTATTATAATAATTATTTATCGTATCGTAATATCAAAACTGTAATTCCTATAAAAAAAAACTCTTGAAGACAATTTCTTTAATAAACTTGATTTATTAAAATCTATCATCCTCTACGCTTGCTATATGCTACAATAATCCATAGGATAGAGTATTAAATTGATTCTATTTCATACCGACACACATACACCGAATTTAATGGGTAACATTCATGCATCATGCGTAAGAGCATTCGTTCGTTCTAAGGTAATAGATGTTAAATAAATTGAAATAGTGTAAAAAATGTACCCTAAATTCAAAAGACCCAATATACTTACTATATATATATATATACTATAATATATATAAACGAAATAGATTAATTTCTTCTCCCCCTTCGAGTTTTTTCTTTTTATAAAAATTACATTTATAAATACGTAGAAACATTTTTTGTACACGTGGTACAAGTACTTCCAATTTAACATATATTTGTCTTAAAGATTTGATTTATTTTTTGAAAATTGACATTTTGTTTTAGTAATAAAGGCAAACAATTGAATTATGCGAATTGAGACTTTAGTAGTTTTCCTACTGATTTAATAGCTGTAAGAAAAATTTCGGTTTATAAAATAATCTATGTGTCTAGTTGGGTTAAATCGTTTTATTGGCTTGGATAAAAGTCTTTCAGAAATTTAACTAGGAGTTAAAATTCATATGGATAACAGCCCTGCAATATCATAACTTGTAGCGAAGATGGCCGACTTTAATTTGTATTGTTTGGGTGATTATTAACTAGTAAGAAGTGGCCATTTGTAAAAAAAAATTGAAATTCAAATAATATTATAATTATATTTAATTACTTTTATTACTTTAAAGCAATAAAAGTCTCAAAATATATTATTAATATTATTTGAATTTCGATTATTTGACTAATGGCCACACCACATCTTCTGTTTTATGGCTATGTATCCTCCGTTCATTGGAAGTTTGAAAATAAATAGACACCCTAAAAATAAAAACTTCCATCTTCGCAACAAATTATGATCACTGATTGTACCTAAACGATGACTCAGATGATTTCAGGCGCTCTAGTACAGTTATATTTTTCTGCGATCTATTTTTTATAGCCAAAATACCGACTCTTTTATATAACGTAGCAATATTGGGTTATCATAGTTAACCGCGAGTGACCGGTTCCTGCAGCCGATGCTTTATATGTTTAAATCTGCTTAAGAGATTCAATGTACATTCCCTTTTTTTTTCATTTCTAGCTTCTTATTTTGGTTTATAAAGAAGGGCAGAACTTTCTAGGTATTGGATTCGTTCACTCTGGAGAGTGGTTCAGTTTCAAGGAAAGAGTACCTCTAAAGTTTTTCTCGTCAGGCGATTGGTTAATTCGTGTCTTATCGATTTTTTAAGAGCTAGACACTTGCACATTTTGTAGTTGAGCTATGTTCATACTTCAAGATCGTTGACATAGATAGATTGTAGAGGATGCCCTGGCTATACTTCGACCATAAGGTCCATTGTGATGCCTAAGGATGTGAGGATATGAGTGGAGGGGAAGGAATTTTGTGTATAGAGTAGGAATTGATAGGATATGCGGCTGCAACCGACTATGATAGGAACTATGCCGATATTCATCTGGAGTTCGTGTAGGAAACTGCAGAAAACCTTCTCAAGCATAGCCGGTTACTTCGTTCTTGTCCATACGCCGACAGTTTAGTCAATTAACCGCCCTTTTTTTCCAAATAATTGATAAACTGCCGATGTCGGGATTCAAATCCATAACCTCCCAGTTTCCAAGTCGGAATACTGCGCAGACATAACGCCTTAAACCACCCGACCACTTGAACTGGTTAGCTATATTCATATTTAAAAATCGTTGACATAATCCCATACTTAGGGTTAATAGCTGCATGATATCCTGGCATTAGAGAGGCTTGGGAGCTCCTTTGTGCGAGGACCGATTGCTTGCATTATATATTTGGAGTAAAAGTAATGTATATTGTTTTTTTTTTTGCTAGCTTTAAGATGTTTAAAATGTTGGATGAGTGCTTTATATATTACAACAACAATCCCTAATCGATGTAATGGGTGAATCGTAACTATACTCTAAGACTACCTACACGATTATAACTTGACAATGAATATAACGAGACGCAGAGAATGATATGTTGGCTGCTATGTTCTTGGCTACTATATGGGCCACAAAGGTAGCGTTCGTTTATCAAAATTTTATAGTTGATTTTTACATTAATCATTCGGGTTTTCGGGAAAATGTTTCGAATAAAAGTTGTTAGAATATTTATAATGAATAATAATTATCTAAAACATTTTTCCGAAAATCCGAAAGAATAAGACACAATTTCATTATAAAATTTTGAAAAATGGGCCGCTACTTTTGTGGCCTTGTGTACATACATATTTAGTTTAGCATCAAATGATTATCTTCAACTTCATCATATATATTATAGGGTTTTGTTACATGTCCGATGTCCGGTTGATCCAAATACGCCATGTAGATAGCTGAATAGTGAGTGTAGGTGAGAACATTATGTACTCAGAATGAATTAATACTGAAACTGAACTATGTAGGCAGAAATAGTACAGATATTAGCGACTAATTCAAGTCGCAACCCAAAATTATAGGGAATTTGTTCATAATGTAGTACAAGAGATGCAACACTATATGAAACCATAATAGGTTTAGCCATGACTTAGTAAAGCTTGAAACTATTGAGTGAAGAAAAAACTTTTGGTATAGGTGTTCATAAAATGTTGTCCGGTCGTCCGTCCGCCTGTAAACACGATAGCTCAAAAACGAAATAAGATATCGAACTGAAATTTTGTTTGAGTGTTCTTAAGCAAAAATGTAAGATCAAGTTCGTGAATGGGCAAAATTGGATCATGTTTGGGCAAAATGGGCAAAACCGTCTATCTTTGAAACCGTAAGAGATAGAACAAAAATTGAAGGACAAAAAATGTTTCTTTTTTAAAAATAAACAACTTTTGTTATAAATTTTTTTACATTGATTCAGTAAATACCGCATTTCACTCAGTCTCATTGGTTTTACTTATTTTAATAACTATATATATATTTTTTTTGTTACAAACAATAGATTTGTTTTTAACACTCCCAGAGTACGCTTCGTTCTAGAATGATAGTGCAAAACCTTCTTATCAAACACAAAAGGTTATTGTTGACTCGTTTTCAACGGGTTTTCACGTTTCGTACAAAACATACTAGTAGTAGTAACAACCGTATAAATACTACACCCATAATATACCCGTTCCATTTTTATCCATGTACACATAATAATGGCTAAGGGTATAGTCATCATCATCTATGGTATGTATGTATGTATGTGTGTAGTGATGGGCTGGGGGAAATGCTTGTTGTTAGGCCCCACGAAAGCATGCAGAATGCTATGCAACAAGAACTTATAACAACCATTATCATTGTCAGTGCCTACAATACAATATCCATGGTATTGTTGTTGGTTGTGTTGCCCAGAATAGTTGTGTATATATTTTCATAGCAAGAAGTTTCATATACAATTTTTCATACCATGTAAGTATGTATTGTACAACGAGTTTGTAAATTGTTGATGGTGGGCATAGCCTAGCATAAGATCGATTGTTTAACATATTTTCTAAATGATATGGATTCGGCACAAATTAACCGTAAAATTTTGAAAAGGGAACTTTTTAGATTCGATAGTATCATTTATAAAACTAGCAGATGCCGAAGTTATGCCAGTAAGTCCATCTAAGACAGTTTTGTGACAAAATATATACAAAAATACATGTTAAAACGTAAAAATTCCACAAAAACTTCGAAAACTTGAGTATCAATGATGCTTTAAACCGTTTTACCTTGATAGTAAAGAATTTCTAGATAGCTTAGTAATTAAAATGTCTATTATTAGTTATACGGAATTTCTCTGCTGACGATGATTACCTCGGCATCGAAATACCGATTAGAGGTAAGTTTGATGTGGTGTATTTTTTAATTATGTATTTTTTTAATATAATAAAAAAGTCAAACGTCTAGAGTATTAAATTTAATTATTTAAATAATAATTAAAAGTTAAGTATGACTCCTATAATTTAACTGTAAATATTATCAGACATTCTGTATATACTGCGTGTCCCGTAAGTCACGGGCACAACTGAAGGTGTGGATAGAAAATTGAATTCTGAGAATTGAATTGAAGTCATTTACCATTTTTTATTCAGACGTACAGGTAATTAGTTATTAATTGAATTAAGTAACCAATCAGAGGCGTCCAATCGCGTGTGTGAGTGAGAGTTTGTAAGTATGTTAGTGGGGAATGCATGTAGGTGTGTCTGTCGTAATTCAGTGCGTGCCTCTGATTGGTTACTTATTTTAATTAATAACTAATTACCTGTACGTCTGATTAAAAAGTGGTAAAGGACTTTTCGTCTCAGAATTCCATTTTCTATCCAAACCTTCAGATGTGTCCGTGACTTATGGGACACCCTGTACAATAAACCTTGGTGTAACCATACGGTTTTTTTGTTTCTTCAAATAAATTATTCATTTTATCTTTTAATTATAAAATACGATCGCGTCTTGAGGTAAAAACAAATAGAAAAAATTAACTGTGTCTACAATTTTTAACACATGATAAAAATACCAATTCAATATAGTTTTAATTTAAGGACGTTCGAAAGAGAAAAAAAAATGTAAAAATTTCCTGTAAATGAAATATGTTATAAAAAAAGTCCATACGAATTCATTGGTATGCTTGAAAATTTTAGTTCAAATGCAATTTTTTGTTTTTTTTTTTCGATATTGAAAATCATACTTTGAACGTTGGGTCTTATGGCGAAACTACAAATTTAATCTTTATAATCGAATAAAACATAGTTTAAAATGCAGAGAAGTTTTTATAAAACTATGTAAATTGTTGATAAATAAACAAGGATATGTTTGAGCCAAAGATGAAGGTATGTTCAAAAGTAATTTTATCATTTTAGAGAAGCAAAACACTTATTTTTTTATTTAAAATAAAAGAAACATTTCGAGTCACGACTCACGAGTGTTATTATTTACCAAATAATCATAGAATATTTAAGTCTTGTTTCAACGTATACATTAAATCTGTAACACTGCGGGCCTGCGCAGTCGCTTGATAGATTCCTTACGTCTTTTCTCGCAAAATGACTCTTTCGAACGTCCTTAAATAAAATAGTAGAAAAAAAAACTCTTCTTCGAACAAAAAAGAATAAAATTTTATTCTATGCAGATAATATTATATGACTATTCGATATTCAATTTGTTTTTATCAGTAAAACTGACACTATAAACTATATCTCTGACATGGTATCATACCAATTTTATTTTAGTAAAAAAAAAAAATCAACTAGTACCATTTCGAATTGAACTCGTTCAAACTAGTGATAGATAATTCGATAAAAAAAATTAACTGGATAAAAATAAAAATAAATTTGTATTACTTTATGTACACTCCCGTTCAATAAAATTGAACCGACCTGAAGAGAATCAGTCTCTCACAATTTTGATTTTTCTTGTAGTAAATGTTTTTGACAGATACAATATTTTATTTAATTTTTATACGTAAAAGGGAGATATATAACACTTAACATATATTTACATTTCATATTCTTACTCTATCACTGATTTGTTTTCTATAAATAAAAAATATAAAACTTCCATTTCTTTATGCACATTTAAAAAATATACTACTTATCTTTGTTTATAAATAAATAATTACTATACTTCTTTGTTTATAAATAAATAATATATTGAGAGTTGCAAAAGTGAGGAGTTTTATGTAAAGTAAGCAAATTAACATTTCAGGTCCGTTCACTTTTTTTTTTCGAACGGGAGTGTACATATTTTATATAATATACTGGGTATAAAGATCAGTTTCGCTGTAATATCCATTTCAATAAGTCAAGTCAATACGTTTGATTCTATTATGCAAATATTCGAAAGAAGTAAATATGGAAAGTTGATTCAATCAATATATACGCTTTTGCAATTTATCAAAAATTCTTAAAAAGTTGCCACAGCTGTTGTTAGATAGATCATAGTTTTCGATAAAATAGAAAATTAAGCTTATTTAAAAACTTATTAACGTAGAAATTGCACCAGTCACGACAGATTGATTGAGTTTGGTAATCCATCAGCCAATTGACACCCTACTTTGTATCGAATGACGCAATTTCCTTCATACCATACGCTAATAATTGTAAATAAATAAAAAATTTGAATCAAATATATTTCTTTTGTAGAACGTAAGGCTGGGGTGATTTTTTTTCTTCTATTAGGATTAAAAAGTAATTTATATTGAATAGCATTCGAGTATATGCGATGTGTCATAAAGATGCCAGAAAACCTTTATAGTAATGTAAAAGAAAATTACAAATTAAGAGTGATTGAGGAAGAAATTCGAAAGCGAAGGAAATACTTTTACTAAATGGTAATTATCGTAGAAAATTGCAATACAGTCCCGCTAAATTGGATATAAAGTCCCGCTAATTGTTGGGAAATGGGAAAATCTTGAAGTAAGCATTCCGTATCTGATCAACCGCTCCCATTACGGAACGGACAATCCAAGTTGTTCTTCAATCCCATGAGAGGCAGATACCTTCTTAGTCTGCAGTAACCGGTAAGTACCCCTCCTGAAGGTTTATGTCTTTCCGGTTCTTCTCAATGAACCAGGTTGACCTTGTGGTGTTATACCCAGCTACCATTTGCTTGGCTTGTCTGATGCCTCATGTAACTCTCCATTTCCTGTTCATAGACATATCCACCTAGTTATTAAGGGTATTGTCTATTCTATAGTTAATCCCAGATATGGTTTTGGTCCCAGACACGGGAGAGCTCGTTTATGGGCAAGTTCTTCGACTGTTTTCCTGAACCCATATCATGGTGACCCCCTTCATCATTGGCAGATTCCAGTGATCTGGCAATGACAAAGGAGGCCACTTTGTCTCCATCGGAGAAGATAAAAACCAGCCAGCTCAGTGCAACCCACTACTTTCTCCATATTTGCCAGTGATAATACGGCCTTTATCTCTTTTTTTTCACTTTTTGAAAAACAGTAGCGTATCACCTTAGTTCAAAGCTGGCTAAGGCGTATCTGCTTTTTTCGTTAACACCAGCCTCTGATTGAGCCTCTTCTAGCTTAAAGCGATCTGTGAAACATGTTAGGTAGTCTTGCTGTAGGACTATTATCTCTAGAAAATACAGGACTTCCCATAAATAAAGGAAATCCAATACTTCCAAGGGTTATTCTTCGAGGACTGATAATTATGCCACATTGTATTAATTACTATACTTCTTTCTCTGTAACAATTATATTTACTGTGCATTTATCTCCGTGTAGCTTTGGATTGAATGGGAAATTTTAATGTTTTATTCTCTCCAGAAAATATGTTTTTAATGAATACACATCTTAACATTCTTACCAAAAATATTCTTTACGAAAAGATAAATTACTATTCATAACACAAAGACATTTTAGAAGAATACGACGTTAGTTATAAATAAAACTAGAATACATATTAGTCGTTTATGTCTCGTACGTCATCAGAGAGTGTACTAACCACCAGGTAGATATAGAGGTAGAATCAAATTCAAATGTATTGAACCTTAAATGTGCGTAAGGGGAAAATATTTCAAAGTAATAGTGCAACTTATTTTAACCATATTTAAAAAATGTCCCTTACTGCGAGGAGAAATTTTTGTTGAGATTTAATCTATGAATCTTGTAAGCTAAAAAAGAATGTAAAATATTTCTCTGTAAACAAATATCAGACAACGACAGCAATATATCACGGTCATTAAATAATAAAATACAAAATATTTATTATTAAAAATAAATTTATTTCGGCACATTTTTCTCTGTATTGACAAATCATGTTCAATTACAATGTCCCTTTCTTATTTTCCATTTTAAATTTGTATATATTGTATATATTGCTACGCCTACTATAATAAAAATAATATTTAGGTATAGAGTAATATCATATATTCATCTATATTTGTTAATATTAAGTAAATTGAGATCAGTGGCATTAAAAACCTATTTACAAATCATAGTTGTCGTACTGTATATGTTACGTACCAAACCCGATATCGTACAGATCTGGATTTGTACAGACAATTTTGTACCAAGTTCGATCTGTACAGGTAATTTTTTTAAATAAAACCAAAATAGTTTTTCGAAATGTTAAAATGCGTTAAGCGCATGATAAAATATGCATAAAATTTCATATTTCGAAACACTTTTTCGGCTTTATTTAAAAAAATTACCTGTACAGATCGGAGTTGGTTCAAAATTGCCCAAATTGTACAAATCCCGATCTGTACATTATCGGGCTTGGTTTGTAACATATATAAGACCACGATACACTTATTGATTATCACTGATCATATTTCACATCTCTTAATTATAAATGGACTTAAAGTGTTCATATATTTCATTCCCTTTATTTTGAAAATAGATTGATCCACTCAAACTGTGACAAATATTCGAGGGTTCAATACGAATGAAAACAGTTCTAGGTATATGATAACAATAAACTCATCCGTCTCTAAAGTCTCTAAAGAGTTGTCTCTTCTTATTCAAATAAATTTTCAACATATTTTTGAATGTCATGTAGGTTATGTTGTGTAGGAGGTTTTAGATATATATATCTTGTTAGGTAGGTTATCATCTAATTTACTTGTATACCTTCATACATGATACTATATACTAAAAAGCTCTCCTACACTTAATAAAGTAAATTTAACCTATATTGCGCTTGTTGGTGTAGTCCACTGATGTATACAATAAAACTTAAGGACGTACGTGTGCATGATGACTTGATGAAACTTTTAACGTTTGATATTTGGCAAGTATAATCCCATAATTATGTTTCCTTAAATATTAAAAACTTCGAATATGTGAACAACGATTAAAAATTTTATTTTTAACATAGAACTTATTATTATTTTTATTTATTTATTATTTTTTTATCAAAAATCTTTAATATACAAATTAGAACATTAAAATCAACAATATTTCTAAAATATTAGAGAATTAATGATAAATAGATAAATTTTTGTCAAAATTAATTTACTATATCTTCTCCTCAGATAAAATACTAAATTAAATATTTAATTATAGGTGTAGCTCAAACAAATTTATATAAACTACACGAATAATTAAATGTCCAATAAATAGAAAGCGCACATGTTCATATGTACAATATATATTATATTAATACATGAATTATAACTTACCTAGCACGCACGTGTTTATCGGATGTTCCGGCCGCACTATTATCTACACCAGTTTCTTCCATAGTTTATATAATTTTCACTTCACTTTATGTGAATATAATTATCAATCTTAAAAATCCACAATAATAATATTAATTATTGAAACTTTAAAATATTTATATAAATAAACTATACTAATAATTAAATGTCTAATAAATAGAAAGCACATGTTATATTATGAACAATATATACCATATTAATACTGACTGATTGAGTGCAGTGACAGACGCACACACCATAACCTGTGTAAGACTACTATACAGCTAGATATGAACCTGACTGACGGCAATATCGTAACGAGGTCATTCTATCACTATATTTTAGTCTCCATATTTTTTCAAAACCGGACGCTTATATAAAAAATCGATTCTTAAGGAGTAAACTCCAACAATTGAGTGGATACCTCACACACAACTAGTTTTATTTACATTTCAAAATCGAAGGTCCTTTTGAAAGACCTTAAATTAAGAGAGATATTCTAAATTTTCAGTTTTCCCCTTCACTTTTGACTGAATTACATGAATCATCTTTCAGATCATATTGACATTATAGCGCTTTGATCGGTACCCAGACAAAGTCAATATCATTTTTTTCACAAGAGGTAATTATAACGAAACAGAAAATTTTTTGCAGTTGCGGTTGTTAGTGATCTAAGTGTAGCGTGCGGATATCGATGGTCTCTCGTTCTCATTTCTCAAACCATTTTATTTTATAACAAACATTGTGTATGATAAAGAATTTTCATAAAATATATATATATATATATATATATATATATATATATATATATATATATATATATATATATATGACCTCGTTTGTCAAAAAAATATTTCATATATGAAATAATAATTATATTATGTACAAAGATGAAAAATGAGAAAGATATGAGAGATATTTACCAGACATTACAGCAGCATGCTGGTTGGCTGGCTGTATTCAAGATAAGAATCATAAATTATTTGGAGTAGTTTTTTTTTATCTATTAAAAGATGTATCTTCGTTTTTTAATATACAATGTGCAAATAAAAATAAACTGACATATGAAAAAGATCTTGTTCAAGTTTTGATTGGAGATTTTAATTTTTAAATAAGACAAATGCACGCTAAAATAAAATGCTTATGTTTAAAATAGGCGTAAGGGGTTGTTATGAAAAACGTGATGCGTGAAGCAGGAAGGGAGACAATATATGTCTACGCTAGGCCACGTGCACCGTCAAAGTAGCCTATCGGTCTAAGGCGTTATGTCTACTTGGAACTGGGAGGTTATGGGTTCTAATCCCGGCATCGGCAGTTTGTCAATTATTAAGAAAGAAAAAAAGGGGGGGGGGCGGTTAATTGACTAAACTGTCGGCGTATGGACAAGAACGAAGTAATCGGCTATGCTTGAGAAGGTTTTCTGCAGATTTCTTAACCAACTCCAAATGAATTCCAGAAGAATTCTGCCAATTCCTACAAAAATTCCTTCCACTCCACTCACATCCTTAGGCATCACAAAAGACCTTATGGTCGAAGTGTAGCCCGTCCGGGGCAGCCGCTACAATCTATCTAGGCCACGTGTGCTAGAGCGCTCTAAGTCTAAGCTATGCTGTTTTTCACAAAAGCGAATAAACCGCAGACCATGGCCCGTATACTCCACTCATGGAGGTGTAGCAAGTAAATATCCGGCGTCAGCCATGTTGCTGCTTTTAATGAAAATAGTTTTTTTATTTGTATGCGTAATTTATTTGAATTATCAAAAAATTACGTTCCTTGAAGGGGACAAGGTTGTGCGGCTACACCCGAGTTGAGTTTGATAGTACTATGCCGATATTCATCTAGAATTCCTAAAGGGAAACTGCAGAAAACCTTGCATAGCCGGTTAGTTCGTTCTTGTCCATACGCTGACAGTTTAGAGCGGCTACTTGGCTGGTGGACACCCTATAGTATTTAGACTAACACGTTATTGGATTGAATTGAATTAATAAATAATGGTTTACGCACTTGGCGCGATATTCAGCGGTTCAGGGTTCAACCCTCGTCGGGTGAGTTAACTGTTATTAATAATAATTAATAAAAATACCTGAACCAATACTCTGGTTTAGATTACTTTCATAAAACGTATTAAATTCGTTCTGTAAGAACAATATTATTTATTTAAAGCATTTCTCACTTGTTTGTTGTATAGTCAAAAATTTTTAATTAAAAACATGAACTGCATAATAGACAATTATTTCAATAGATGAAACTCTAAAAGTTTATGTCTATTAAACTTCAGGTAAATATAACAAGATGTTTACATTACATACAACTAACTCTTGGCACTATAAACTTTACGAAAGTTGGCCAACATTATATGAAACACCAGATGTTTCTAAATCAAATATAATGTTATTTAACATGGATGATTTACTACACATTACATGACATACATATTATATTGTGTTCCTCCTGAATTTATGTCGTTCTTCGAAGGTAGTCCGGCCATATACTTATTGACGGATAAATAATAATAGATTTTATGGTACTTAGAACATTTTACGGGAACATTTTACGGAGACAACTACATATAATTTCATTGTAGATAATATAATGAAATTTAACGGTGAATATAACTCAAATTGGAAAATTAACGTTTTTATTAAATTTATTAAACACTAGCTTATACCCGCAGCTGCGCCACGTTTTCTTCTCCGGCTTCTGTCATTTTAAGACTAAAAACCTCATTGTTATTTCCCATCGCTTCCACCTTCACTTCAAATATTTATCGATACTTCTATTTTAAGTATTTTAATTTCTATTTCAGCAAATGTTTTCGAATTCTATCTCTCGTGGTGACTTATACGAGTACATACCAGTTTTTAAGTCGAATCATAAGCTTTTAAACAAAAAAGTTTCCTCAAAATCGGTCCAGTAGTTTTTGTGTGATGCTCGAGCAAGCAAATAAAGAAATAAAAAAACATTTACAATTTTATAAAAGTAGGGATTTATAATTTATATGATCAAACTTTTTTTTTTAGGAATTTTAAAATATAAAAAATGTTTATTTAATTACCGATTTGGCGACTCAAAGGTAGGGGCCGGACTACCTTTACAAAATATATTTTAATGTTTAACATTTATTGTTTTTTTTTTGTTTCAGGTAAATATGTCATAGAATTTCTTCTTAAACTTGGGAGCATTCCTATGTAAGTGAATTTTTAATGATCAATTTAATTTTAAATAATAGAGACAAAAGTCCTACACAATAGTGAATAACAAAACGTTTGCTATAATTGAAAAAAAGGACATTTTTGTATCTGAAAGTTGGATTATTTAAAAAAATATTAATTAAAATATAGAAAATAGACCTTGTGGTAAGAACGCCTGGTGCACTACTTCACGGTAATCGAAGAAAACAGTGAACAAAACCGTCCAGAGTGGGGTTCGTCATTGGCATCTTCTCGGTCTTCTTGGAAGAGTTTGTACCACTAACAAACATTTGATACTGTGAATATATGTTCGGGACGGGTGTACCAACACAACAAAATAAAAAAATCGAAAATCAAATTTACGTAGCGCGCGAAATTTGAAAAGTCACCTTACTTTTTGAACACACCTCGTATTTTATACAAGATGTATAAAATAAATTCACTAAATTATCATGATAAATTAATAATTAAACTTTTTTAATTAGTAATTTAAGGATATTACCTTGTTTTCTAGTAATATTACATATTGTTATTTCGAAAATGAAGCATATTAATAAAGCTAAGCACTAGATTTTATCGTAAAAAGTTACAAACAGGAAGTACAAATCATAAAATATAATAATTATTTTTAAAATATAATAGAAAACAGATTTTTTTTTTTTAAAAAAAAAAAAAATCAAATTACTATTAATCAAAAACTATTAATAAAACAGACACTTTTAGCATGTTAATATTTAGTTAGAAATTTGTAATTATTATTTCTAAGTTGAGAGAAAAAAAAACGAAACACGCAAAAAGATTATTATGAAATATTTATTTTTATATATAAACTTTATATGGATTTAGTAATAAATAGGAAAAAAATGTAATTTAGTGCATGCAGTTTTTTCATAGCGTTGAAAATTTGTTATTAATTCGATTTTTTAATAACAATTCATTCAACTTTTATAATTTCCATTATAGCTAATTAAAGTATAGATAACTTTTGAGTATTTTAAGGATGTACGAGCACTAGATATAGTCCATTTCTAAATTCTTCAAAATCTTATATAATTCATTCATAAAAGTCCACAATAATGTTTATTATTTTTTGTCGTAAGTTAAAATTAAAATTTAATTTAGGCCCGTTATACCGGGCCTAACAAAAAAGATATTTAAGAAAAAAACCTAAGATTTCGGGTAATTGAGTTACCGCCGACAGAAATAAAATTTACCTGAAATCTCAGTTGTTTTCTTAAATACACTTTTTTAAGGCCCGCCATACCGGTATTTATTGGATCAATCTCTTTATTAATATTTCTATTTTCTATTGCGTATTTTTTTTTTATACTTCTTATTTTATTCCAAGTGAAAATTATCAAAATATATGTGAAAATATGGATTTCTCTATAAGAGCAATGCATTAAAACTCGAACTTTAACGTTAAATAATTAATTCAAGACCCCCGTAACCCCCACTGAAACTTTTATAATTGTTTTATATGCACTTCAACTACAAGTAAACCAAAAATCAAGCCTTAATCTTTTTGAAGCTCCAATGCTCGCACATCCTTAATCAAATTAATATGAGGATTTAAGGTAGATCACTCGAAAAATTTTATGAACTTGATAAAGTGATTTTACGAAAATTTCAAATATTTATTTTATTTAATAATTAAAAAAAATCCTATTTTCTAACTGAGCGACATATTTGGAATCAAACTTTTGATTTTTAACATGATGGTATAAAGTAAACGGTATGCGCATAGTTTTTTGAAATTATATTTTGTTTAGCGCGTTATGAGAATGGGATCAGAGTGTATTTTTAGCATGTAACGAATCACTGATACAACAGACAGGCAGAAGTCTGTCTGTCACATAAGCAGTGTGAACTAAACTCTGCAGTGATTTGATTTTTGGATATAAGACAATATTATTTATTATAGAAAGATGAATAATCGTTATTATTATGGTTAATAGCTACATCGCCCACAGCCCTTACATTAGAAAAATCGTTTGGATTAAAAAGTGATTAATTTTCCGAAGATAAACAAACATTTTATGATAGGTATTTGATAAGTTTATTTATTTTAATATCAACTTCAATAATAATAATTATACGATGAGGAGGTGTAACAAAATATGAAAGTTAAAACTTGAACTTTTTTAATTGTTTTTCATTGTTTTTTTTTACAGTAAACATTGTAATAAGTTGTCGTAAAAAGTAATTATATTTTGATTGAAAAAATATTAAAATTTAATAAAGTCAAGTGAAATAGAAGTCCCCATGCCATGCATGCTAACAATATAATATTATATTCGTTATAAAAATATTGTTTTAAAAGTATATCAATTTATGAATATTAATAAATAAAGAGAAAATTATCTGTGTTTTCTTTTAATATTTATTAAAACAAAGACAAGGCTTTCACTTGTAAACTATATGCGAGTGAAAACTTTTTACTAATTTACATTTTTTTTCTGTTTTTTACAATTTACTTACTGTTCGAGCTTTTTAATTTTAATTGAAATATTAATTACATTTTTAATATGTCATTTATATTTTACTAATAACTTTATACAAAATATAAATTACGACATTAATGTTTATATAGGGGATGACACCTCAAAATTATGACAAGTCGGGATATCAACATGTATATTATGTCGATCTTGTCTGGAAATCGGGAGGTCTATATATATTGTTTAGTAAACTGGGCAGTGGAGGATTTACTGGGTAGGCAAGGTAGGTAGCTGCCTAGGCGGGCAAATTTTGATCGTTTACATTAAATATACCGCTACTTGGGTGATCAAAAATATAATTTTTCATTTATAAGTCTGAAACATTCTCGAATCATTAACAATGACATTTATTTTTTAACCCGACTTCAAAAAAGCAGGATGGTTCTCAATTCGTCTGTATTTTTTTTTTTTTCTAAGCAAAAATTTTTAAATATATATGTACAATTATTGTTATTTTTGGAGGCGGTGTCCAAAAGTTATTTGAATTTGTTTATGATGACACCGACTTCAAAAATAACAATAATTGTACATATATATTTAAAATTTTTTGCTTGGGTGAACTAAAATTGGCACAAGAATATGCAATTATTTTTTTACTTTTTAGTGCATTTTTTGTTATAGAATATTTGATTTTTGAAGTCGGGTTTCCATTTTGTCAAAATAGGTTTTATTTTTACATACGTTTAAGTATACACAAGAATAATATGTTGAAATAATAAGTTAGTAATTGACAAGGTAACAAGGTAATCAAGCGTGGTGTACCGGTTGGCACACTGGGCGTGGTATGCCGAGGTCCGGGGATCGTTTCCTGGCGATTAAAAGAGTTATTTTTTCATATTAATATTAATTAATAACAATATTATTATTATTAAACTCATATTTAGAATTAATATTGTAAATTTATTAATTTTGGGTAGCGAAATTTTATTCCACTGAAGTCGGGAGATTTACCTTTAAAATCGCGAGTCGGGAGAGACTGCACGATTTCGGGAGTCTCCCGACGAAATCTGCGGAGGTGGCAATCCTATGTTTATAACATTTGAGATATCTATGTATTCAACTGAAATCGATGAGTCTATTTGTGTTTGACGACAGTCAAGATTTGAAGGAGCAATATAAACAAAAAGTGTGTGTGTATTCATGTACGTACGTAAGAAGTTCTACTTCTTTTTTATATAATGATTGAGGTTAACCCTACTAATGTTAAGACACAAAAGTTTAATAAACTATCTAAAACCAATGATTTTACATTTTATCATGGTAGAATGGAACCAGCGTTACTTTTTCCGTTAAAATTAGAGTTTGAAAAACTGGCATTAAATCCATTATTGACATTAGAATCAGAATTAGTGAAATTTATCAAGACTAGAAAACGTCAAAACGTAAAATTTCCTGACAAAGCAACCGGATGGCAGTTGCTTTGAAGTTTATACCCTATTTATATAATAACATTTTTTTGCCATCCGAAACACGCGGGTCGTTTTCGTACTCGCACTCACGGCTACTATATGTTGTAAAAAAAATGCCATCCGTTCCTGATGGGCCGTTTCTGAGAAATAACCCTTCAAAGTCGCCAAAAAACCCTTTTTTTCGAATTTTTTAAACAAAAATCGAAAAAAAAAATAGTTAAAATTGTTTAAATCGGATGGCATTAGAAATTTAAGTTCTAGTAGTTCTAGATCTTGGACTTCCATAGCTTAACTTGTATACCAGAATACTCCTACAAAATAATACGTAATTCATTTTACGCTTTGGAAGATTTAGGTATAAAATGTAATTTGATACCTTTTTTTTTTGTTTTAATAATAACTTTTATACCTTTTTTTCTGTCACAACCTTTTTCACTTGCAGTTTCAATAACTATTAATAATAAAACATTGTCTAGACATTAGAATCAAAATGAAGGTAGGTATATATTAAAAATAGTAAAAACTCACTTCACATATTATGTGTGATATTAATATTTCTTTTTAAAAAAGGTGTGAATTTTCTATTTTCCTAAGTATTTAATGTATAATATTGCGTGAAGGTACAATAATTTTTCCCACAGGATCTGTAGTCAAATTACTGCAAACTGTAGCAATTTTTCGATGATGTCGTACTCGTGTTTAGCAACTAACCACTTTTTTATTGAGATTATTCTCAGAGCTCTGTTTACGAAACTATTTTTATATTTTTTCCCAAAGGGTTCATCCTTACAAACCTCGATATTTATACACAAATACACTGCTCCGCCAAAACGGGACGGTCATGATTTACAGTGAGCAGTGGTGCTACGGCAGACTTTCTGGCTGGGGCGTAAACTCTTGTTCAATCAAGTTCTGTGCTAAATGCAAGACTATTAATAAACGCTGTTCTTTATAAAGGGGAAATTTTTTGCCCCAGCCCCTGGTTGGATGAGCACGGTCCAATTTTTCCCATTCACGAACTTGACCTTCTTTTTTTGACAGATAGACGGACGGACAGACATGCGGAAATGAACTAATTAGGTCATTTTATGAACACCAATAACAAAAAGTTTTTCTGCGATCAATATTTTCAACCGTTACAATATCGGGACTTGTAGCGGAGTGCAGATACCTTTGCATATGCATTACCTACGCCCCCTGTTATTAAGGTTACCTGTTATTTATGTTTATTACCTTAGTAACTATCAACAAACAAATCTGAACATTTTAATATATTTTCTCAATAAAGATTACATTAAAATCTTTATTGCTTCTTCTTATATATTTATTTGTAGATTTTTAGTTATTTGATTCATTTATATTCATCCAATTTCCTACATTTTGGCGCCCGAGCAAGGATATCCAAATTTCAGGATTGACAAATTGAAGAAAAATGAAATGCCAAAAAAAAAAATAGTAAAAATATTTTTCTAGAAATCGAAGAATTTACAAGCGTAAAGAAAAAAGTTGGCTGTTACGTCGCAGTCGTCTTTGGTGTAGCAGTAAGCACGCTGGACTAGATATCCAGAGGCCCGAGGTTCGATTCCTAGTTCACGAGTTAATTTTTTCATATCAGTATTTGAGAAAAATAAGCGTTTTAACAGAAATGTAAGACATATCTTTGAGATGTTGTGGGTGATATAATTTATTTTCCAAGTAAAATAATATCAATTTCCAGTCAAATATACCAAGTATTGAAACATTATGCAATAGAATTCACGACCCTTTTTATTTTTTTGCTCGGGCGCCAAAATACAGGAGACTAAAGACTAAACTTAATATACAGATTAAACTTAATATACCCTTGTAGGCATTATTATAATATATCGTGTATAAAAACTATTCGATTTGGGAAACTATTCTGGTGCGTGTGCAACAGAACTATACGGAATCCTAGAATTATGCGTATTTCTTCATGCATTTAACTTAACACTTTCGATTTTTTTTCTGTATTAAAATATGGAAGGAAATAGTTGTTACAGTGTAAAAATATTTTGTTTGATGTGGAATGTGTTTTTAATTGTTTCTGTCTGATAACTATAATGCATGCGTTTTTGTGTACACGCTTATGCGTAAATGCTTTTGTATATGAACATCAAGCATAGTTTTCAATGAAAGAAAAAAAACTACCTGTAAAATACTGTAAAATACCTTTCCTTGATAGATCTCTAATAACTTAGGTGAGAAAAAAAGAAACAACACTGAAAATAACACAAATTGGTTTGAAACACTCACGCATTTATTTAAATGTACACTCGAGTTGAACTAATGTACACTCCTGTTCATAAAAAACCAGTTGAAACATACTAATATGTTATTGTATGTAATATTATACACATATTTATTAATATATACAATCCCGTTCAAAAAAAATGAACAACCTGAAATGTTAATTTTCTGACATTTCATAAAACTCCTCACTTTTGTAACTCTTTGTATATTATTTATTTATAAACAAAAGATAAGTAGTATATTTTTTAAAAGTGAAAAAATATGTGGAAGTTTTATATTTTTATTTATGTAAACAAAAACATTTACTACAAGAATAATTAAAATTGTGAGAGACTGATTCGGTTTTCTTTGAACGGGAGTGTACAAGTTGGATGTGACCTTACTGGTTCAATTTTTATGAACGGGAGTGTAGTTTTACCATATATTATTGAATTCAACATTGGAGTAGAATATATACACATAATGTAGTAATTTATTTACTATCAAAATTGAATTTGAACAAAAGATTGTAAATTTTTTTGAGCTGAGTGTATTTCGTTAACGAAAAAAAATGCTTGATACAAAAGTTGTATTTTTGTCAGGAATAATTTTCTAATTTAATTTTTTGGCTCTATGTTATACTGTTTTTGAGAAAATTTCCATAAAAACAAAACAAACGCCAAGAGTAAAGGGCCACTACCGGTTTGGGAATTTCAATCAAAATTTTGCAATATTTGAAAATGGTTAATCATGTTAACCATTCACAATATTATTGTGAATGGTTAACATGATCTTTATGCACTATGGGCCTCATAAAAGGAACGCTCTTCGGTAATAATACCGCTATTGACGGACCATAAATTATTCATCGTTTTAAATCGGATCTCCAGATCTGTGTATACTGTATACGACCCTGATATATATGCAAGCCATTTATTGACCATTCACAAAAAGAAATTGTTATTTTATTCACCATAAAAAAGTCATATATCAAATACTGACTTGAAGTGACTATTTTGTGTATTGGTTTGTTAATAAATTCCACAGAAGTTCAACAAAATTTATTCAAGGAATGAAGATAGTATTTTGTATAAGCTAAGGATAAAAAAAATCAAATGCAATTTATTGATTTACACAATACAATTTACTGGTTTGGTTATTCCTTATTTTTTCTATATCAGGAATATTTTATCTTTACGAAACACTGCTGGTGATGAGGTATATAAAGATTTATCTATTCTGAAAACTAGCCGCATTTTTACTTACATGCTTTTATTAGCTTGACCTGTATGTATCTTTGGTATGAATGTCATGGAATTTTGTAAGCGAGTTTTCACCCATTTCCGGATGTCTGAACAAAATGAAATTTTTCATTATATGTGAGATATAAATGAAATTAACCAAAAAACAGGTTCATTAAATGTACCATTTTTGTTCAAAATCAGTTCATTAGTTTTCTGGGAAATGCGTTTAATTAACAATTTAGCATGAACGATTTTTGGTGAGCACAGTATTATTTTGAAAGGTATTCGAGTACAAGAGGAAATAAAAGAACAATCCAAAGAAATCATCGTATGTAGTAATAAAAAGCATTGCCCAGTCACAACGAAGGTTAAATAAATATCATACAAATAATTACGTAGAATTAAAAATTAAAACACTTTATCATGGCGGCTTTGTTTACTGTGATTTTATCGATGCATGTATATATACGTCTCATACATACTAATTAAATTTAGGTATATGGTCATTTGTCTAGACTTTTTACTAAGTATATTTAATGTTTAAGCTATAAACGAATCAACGAACTATCGGTTTCCGGTATTTCCGCAAATTCATGACAAATTCAAACATCATGACATTACAAACTAAGCTTTACACCGTGGTGTAAAGCTACAAAGTAAGTTAATATAAAGTTTTTCGATTTGACGCTTAGTTTTTGAGATATAATTAATTAAACATTATTAATAAATTCAACCAATCACATTTGCATTATTGCGGGTGTCGCTATCGAGAACTCTGATTGTCGCTACTTTAGCATACTCTACTGTGGCCGCCCTACTCCACCAATCACAGAGCGCACAGTGTAAGGAGGTGGAGCCACAGTAGAGTAGCGACAATCAGAATGGTTGAATTTATTAATGTTTAATTAATTAAATCTCAAAAACTAAGCGACAAATCGAAAAACTTTATTACACTTTTTTGTTTGTTTTTTTGCAGCTTTACACCATCGTATAGTTTTCCTGAATGAATTTCAGAACACTCTGTATATACCGGGTATAAAATTTACCCAAGGAAGAAGCGAACCCTAACTCCCAGGTTGATAGTCAAGGGCGCTATTCACCATGAAATTGATCATACATTTGCTGCGCCGAAAACTTTGAGACTTTTTCTTCGAATAAGCTGGCTAGTACCTACGTTTGTCAAGGTATTTAGCATAATGTCAAGACAAATGTTCTATTTCAGAATGTAAAATATACCTACCAGTACGTTCGTTTACATTTTGAAGGTTAAAAGACACATCATCGTGATTATATGAAATTATATAATAGCAAAAAAAAAACTATGTTATCAAGATATATTTTATGGTAAAAATGCGTGTTTCATATTACTTAACGTAAGTGCTTCGAATGATTCTAGACCAATATAACTGTGTGTGTGTGTACTCGAACATTACTATTTCTACCTATATACGTTTAATATTTATTATGAAACCACTATATTTCTAATGTGCAAAAAGAAAAAAACTGTTGTAAAGTAATAAATTTCCGTGATATAAAGTAATTTAATTATATGTGCTAATATTTATGTTATCCACAACGTAATAATAAACTTTGCTACGGAAAAAAAAAACTAGCAAACTTTTACCCACATAGATGATACGTGTAAACATAAGAGTAATCAAATTCATTTTGTTTTTCCGATTTGAAGCTTTATCTAGGCATGGTTTTTGTTTATACAAAATAATAACAAAATATTTTAGCAAAGTTTATACTCATTTTTCAAATTTTTTTACAGTTAATTTGTACCGAATCTATTTAGTTTAAGATAAAATGTTTCGAGTAAAAGTGGTTTATTACAAGCTTTTATTTAACTTGCCATATATGTATGTATGTAATATGAAGGTATGTTGGAGTCAAATCAGGTAAACTGAATTAGAACCACTTCCTCTTATCCTACGGAGTTGAATTTTTACATGTTGGTTCAGTTCCGATGACAATGCATTTTTATGGTAAGCATGGCAAGAATCGACAAGGGGAAAGGGGGTTTAGAGAAAGGAGAAAACACAAAATTTGGTATATATCTCTCTTAATATTGAAAAAATCGAACAACACATAAGAAGTAGAAGTTGTAGAAAATTAGTTTTACTATAAAAATCTTGTTTAAAAAAATCGTTTTTTAATAGAAATTTATTTTAAAAATACTATAACAAATTTTTCGAAAACCGAATGGGTTCGGTACAAATCATTGTGATATTTTGTAAAAGAAAACACCACTTATAAAGTTGACAGAACAAATTAAAAAACACGGGCGTAGAAATAGATTTCACATGGGAGGGATCCAGCAATGTTCAAAGGTAAATTTATTTTTGCCCGTGACTTTGCGCCATCAAAAAGCTCTTAACGCCAATAAAAATAATCAATTGAAAATTATATAAACATATCAACATTATCACACGGTGACTATAAGCGTTTTTGCGTAGACTAAGTAAGGGGTACGGACCATGTAAACACTCCCCTGATAGACGTCCGTGTTTTAAAAAAAAAACATGAAAATTCAATATATATAATTAAATAACCAATTATATAACTATATAAAGATTCTTAAGATAATCAAAGAGAACTCTAGGTTTTTTGAAATTAAATTTCAATTTTTTTGCTCGCCCCAATTCCTACAACAATTACATGTATTTTATAAATATGTATTTCGACTACAAGGTAGTCATCATCAGTATGAATTAGCTAAATCGTAACTATCTCTGGGATATGGAGTCAGAGATAGTTAGGAATTGGGGCAAAAATTTGAAATTTAATTTTAAAACTATAGGCAAAGAAACACAAAACGTCCCCGTTAAATATTAATCGTTAAATATTTTGTCTCTTCATAGCGCGCTACCTACTAATGAAAGGGTTTTTTTTAAACTACAAAAATTAATATCCCCTAAAATTTTCACGATGTAATTTGTTTATAACATATATGTATGTATGTATATAGACGTCGCCTGAGGGTTTTATCTGATTTTTATAGCAGTCAAATTGAATATTTATTTTACCTCAATTTAGAATAAATAGAAAAATCATAATTCAATTTCAACAAATGCATTTTTAAGATTGTCAAGTACAATAATGTGTATTTTTTATATTCACAGTATTCTATTTTTATGAAATATATGGTATTTATGATAGATTGTAGCAGTTGACATGGACGGGACACCTTCGACCATAAGGTCCATTGTGATGCCTCAGGATGTGCGGATTGTGCTACCTCTTCTACTTCAGCCTGACGGAATTAGCTTTTTCCATATCTTGACAATGGTCAGAACCTTTCTTATAAGGTTTTCCTCGAAGTTTTATATATTCGGGGTGAGATGCATCGGGTATCTTGTATCTACTGTAACCTGAAAGATTCGCAGTTAAATATAATATGGCTGGATGTTTCTTCCTCCTCGCCACACAGCCTGCGCATAATGCAGCCATTGTGGCTTCCTGCCCTGGACGGGCTACACTTCGACCATAAGGTCCATTGTGATGCCTAAGGATGTGAGGATGTGAGTGGAGTGAAAGGAATTTGTGAGTAGACTAGGAATTGGTAAGATATGCGGCTGCAGCCGAATCTGATAGGAAACTTGCCAATATTCATCTGAAGATCGTGAAGGAAACTGCAGAAAACCTTCTTAAGCATAGTCGGTTACTTCGTTCTTGTCCATACGCCAACAGTTAAGTCAATTAACCGCTTTTTTTTATAATTGACAAACTGCTGATGGCGGGATTCGAACCTATAACCTCCCAGTTACCAAGTATGCATACTGCGCAGACTTAACGCCTTAGACCGCTCGACTACTTGTGCTATCTTGCACTTACTTCAACTCTTAATCAATAACAAATAATTTCTTACTAATAAAATTATGATAGTAATTCGACAAAAGAAGTTTTGGAATGCTATGAATACAAAAAAAAACTACACTATAATAATAACTCTTCTAAAATAAATATTCCAGAAAATATTTTCATAAAGATTTTCATTCCACCATCATTAATATTATTATTCTTGAGAGTAAAGATATTCTATGAGATTCTTTTCTATTATATAAAATACAATTTCTTCAAACTGAAAAACGTAACAAAACACATAAAAAAAAAACACCGTCCTTATATTGAATTTTGAAGATTGAAAAATAAATAGTATTTATACCCGTCACATGTAAACGTATATATCATTTTAGAGAGAAGTGAATAAAAGTGGAGGGAGTAAGAGTGGGGGTTGCAGAGACAAGTTGGGTGGTTACGAGAATATTCTAACAAGGATTCTTTCACTTTGTGTTAAGAACGAATAAGGAATATGTGTGTGTGTATATTGTTGTGTGCATGCAGGAGAAACATTCTATACATGCAACTGTTACATTGAGAATGAAGTTACTTTTTGGGAAAAGTTTCTTCCAGCTATTCGTATGATTTAATGGATCGGAATTTATATATATATATATATATATATATATATATATATATATATATATATATATATATATATATATATATATATATATATATATATATATATATATATATATATATATATATATATAGTTTATGTATGTACAGAAGAAGACATATTGTTGTCAGATCATCTGAATGTTACTTTTCTGATAATGCAACTTAACATTCTACCCATCATAACTTAAACGTGTATATATTTAGTTTATTTTTCTAAAGTGTACAGAATGACCAATGAACCTGTAAAGGTATATGTGTGATATTAAATTATTATTATTATTTAAATAAATAATAAATATATATAAAAGATATAATTGATCTTTATTGATTTGATTTATGAAATATTATTATTTTAATATGTAAATTACCAAGGTTGTTAACATTCAAAGCAACCGTGATAATAGAGGGAAGTTATAGTTGTTATGCAACAGATAAAAATGATGAACAAAATTATAATAATAATTTAATGAAGAAGAGACACCGCTACAAACCCATATTCAAGTTCGTGATTCCACGAAATCGGACCCTGAATCCATATCCTACTTTAAAGAAGTTCCTTTTTTAAAATAAACTACTTTTGTATGTTTATTATTTGTCTATACTTAAGCGTTACAATACAATACTTAGGTTTCGTAAGACTTTCGAAAATTCGTGTATAGTTGCGCACGTTATTAAGAACAACCACAAAATTAATAAATCGGTTCAAAACCCCACAGAATTAGATGCATACGAAAGTATCTAATACCTCAATATCAAGGTTAGCTTCGATACCCTCACATTAGAGACAAAAACAACGCCGCATAGTCACAAAAGAATACCGTCAATAAATAGGTGGGATTCTTCACGCGCCTAATCCTTTAGTCAGTTTAATAATCCTCAGGTCAGATTATCCCCTCAGTCAAATCATATAAAAGACAGCACTTTTTTAATATCATTGTGAGACACGCATCAAATTAGCAACAAGCAACATATCTCTGAATCCATATCCCAGAGATAGTTACGATTAGCCAATTCATACTGATGATGACTACATTGTAGTCGAAATACGTATTTATAAAATACAAATAAATGTTCTAGGAATTGGGGCAAAATTTGAAATGTAACATTTTTTCAGTTTAAACTTTGAGTGTACACGACGTGCAGTTTGAACGTATTTCTACAACCCCCAGCTATGATTGGTACATCCTGTACTGTAAAATCCATTGACCAATTATTATGTTACATAGCGAATCGTCTACTAAAGATGTGCTCTTATAAAATATATATATATATTTTTCAAGACTCATAATAGAACATGAATTATTATCACTATTGAATTTTATCAACGATGACTTATATGTGTGTTCTACCATTTTTCTTTCAATTCTCGTTTACTTTTTTCGGTGTGTGTGTGCTATGAAAGTTTTATGATTGTTAAAAAACAAAAGAAAAATAATGAAATAATGACGTATAGAGGGTGGGTGAGTGGGTGGTATAGAGATAGTTAGATAGATGGATATTTGAAAAGTTTGTAAAGTTTAAGTGATGTGCTTTTAGTGCTTTTTTACTTAGTTGCTTGTTTGGTTTCGTAGTATTTTTTAATATGCCAAAATTTTATTAAAAAAAATACTAAAAAGAAAATTGCTTTGACACTGAATGAATGATTTCTGCATTTATAACATGTGGCGTCATGTATGTGATAAAATGTTGTTTATGTGATTATATGAAAAACCCCCGCAAGAAGATAAACATTGGTGGCCTTTTTTTATCATTATAAATAGTGCCGCCCTTCGATTTTCCTTGGATAATCTTTCAACTTGTATATACTCGTACATTACCGAATCAAGGGGTGGCTGCGACAAGCTCATCTCGATTACTGGGAGTTTGCGCAAGGCATGACACAGGCCAAGTTGTCGACATTCGACTGTGCCCGGTTGAAACTCAATAGAATGCAGTTGAGAAGGGTGATGGGACTCTTGACAGGACACTGTTGATTGAACTACCACCTTCATGACTTGGGAATCTCTTGTAGGGCCTATATGCAGGACGATGAAACCTGCATACATGTTATATGCACCTGCAGAAACCTGCAAGGTGTCAGATATAGAATGTTTGGGTCCGAAAGCTTGGATTTATCAATATTGGGGGCAGTCCCGGCGGAGAAATTGTGGGCCTTCTGTGTGGCGTCTGGTCTCAACAGAATCCTTGAGCTTCATCTGCTTAAAATAGCATCCCCTACTCGGAGAAGTCTTGCCTTCGGATGACAGGTTGTTCTCAAGGAGGGCACAGAGGACCCATTGGTGCAGTAGCTGTCTACTGTCACGCCAGCAGCTTGCACTCGTGTGACCGCGTGAGGTGAGTCGAGCTACTGTCATGCCAGTACAAATGGCAGTAGCTGTCTACTGTCAACGCCAGTAGCTTGCACCGTGTAACCAGGCCTTATGTTATATTGGAAACAAAAATTAAATATTATTAATAGACGGGAATTGAAACAATTGTCCAAACCATTTTATAAAACAAATATCATGTACCAAGTCTGAATCTGATAATAATTAAAATATATAGTCAATAAAAAGCTAGTCACACACAGACATCTCTGATATGTACTATTTAGTACAACTGGTTGTTTTGTTAATAAGCCACCATATTGGTGTCAACATTAACTAATGCATTTGTTTTTTGTGACAAAAATCCACTGTGAGAAACAACTGGTATAGCACTAAATAAAAAAACCGAAATAAATTTTTTCCCATACACAGATTTATTTAAACATTTAAATCACAGACATATAAATTCTATTTTTAAATCCGTATTTTGTGAATTTATTGATCATGTATTTTTATTACAAGATTTTATTGGTTTTATAAATATTGTATAAATTCTAAGGCCCGCTTTAGAGTGGAAACAATTTAACCATTGTGCATTTGATCTGAAACATGACATGAAACAGAAGTAAAAAATGATAATAGATAAAAAAATTTTTTTAGTGAATTGAATAGCTCAATTATGTATTTATCCTCCCTCAAAAATTTGAAACCTGTTGTCGATCATTTCAAAGAGTAATTATCGATTAAAAATCAAACTTTTAACACAGCTTCTTATGGAGAACAGAATTTTTTTGTACTTAAAATTATAATAACTATATTATTAAAGTAGCCACCATAATAAATAATGTTTATAAATATTCTTTGAAATATAAAGTTTATATATTTGCATTAAAAAAATGGTGTTGACGAACGTTTGAATTAATTTTTTAATAAAATTAAAACTGTTTTGTTAGGTTTGTTTTTGCCCACATATTTTGAAAACTGGCGACAGCGCACAGTAAAAAATATACACATACATATACACATATACACTGCAAACGTCATAAGAAAACATAGTTTTTTGTCAGATCTGTCAAATCAAGTCAAATAAGATTTCTAATTAACATTTCCTGATATTTTACAATAAATACTTTTAAAATATTTAGGACAAATAAAAAAAGGTTATTGATATACTTTTTTTTAATCCAACTCTATTTAAATCCTAATAAATTTTATTAAAGAATGTCATTTGACTTTAACGAAGCACATGAACGTCCTTAAAACTAACACATTCTTCATTTCTAAAAGAAACGTATTTCGGGAAAGTGCACCACGAGTACAAAATTTATATTAATTAAGATTTAAAAAGTGATAAGTGATCATTAGTCAAATTTTCTATTTTGTTTAGAGCCGTCACCACATGGTGTATTTTCATACATCAAAAATGAAAGTTAAATGATTATCTCTATTTATACAGGTCGTGTGAGCATCGCAATTAAGTAATTTTAAATTAAATTTTAATGATTTTAATAGTAATAATTAAAATTACATTTAATTATTTATTTTTAATTATATATTATAATAAACTCAATTGTAAAATTTCTATTATTAATATTTGCTTTGGACATTTGAGAATTGTTGTTCATATATATATATATATATATATATATATATATATATATATATATATATATATATATATGTATATATATATATACATATTTTATATATATATATATATATATATATATATATATATGTATATATTATATATACATATATATATATATATTATATATACATATATATATATATTATATATACATATATATATATATATTATATATACATATATATACAGACTGTGTTGGCAAGCTTTTCCAATAGAGAATCAATGTTAAATATTCATTATTACTAGCTGTCCGTGTAGTTACTGTATAAAGTCAGTCAGTAAACATGTAATGGTTAAATATGTTCATTGAATTCTTAACTTTAGTATGTGAATCACAAAATCCCCACTCTTAAATGACAAACAAACAACCATACGCATACATGTGTATGGTTGATGACTGTATGGTTGATACATGTGTACTGACTGACTTCATATAGTAACCAGACGGACAATCAGTAATAAATAATATTTAACATTGATTCCCTATTGGAAAAGCACACAAAAACACACAGTATATATATATATATATATATATATATATATATATATATATATATATATATATATATATATATATATATATATATATATGTATATGAATATGAATATATATGTCCACATAAAGTTACAGGAGTGTATATTAAAATAGCTAAATATCTACAAAATCGCTACAATGAATATGAAGCATACATGTCATATGTAGTATACATACACATACAATATACACATATAATATGTTCATAAATATAACTAATTTATTCAGAAAATTTACATATATTATAAATTAATATAATATACAACTTGTATGAGTAATTGCAACTATTCTCTACGTAGAGTATATACGGATAGATAAGCCTTACGGCCATGCTCGCGTCACTTTACGATTTCATTGTTTTGTTGTTTTTTTTTCGATTTTTCTCTTCTGGGAATATTGCAATATATCTATTTGATATTTCCGTACTGTAAATCATAGAATTTGAAACAGTATCAAAGAGTTTGAAATTGTAGTAAAAATAGCTTTACGTCATCAATTTGTCAAACAGCAAATATGGCAAACGGTACTTCTTTCTGATCAACTAACAACTCTTGTATTAGCGACTATCCTGGAAGGAAATAGAGCTATTGGTCCTGTACCGAAATCAAAAATCACCATTTGTAAAATTTATATATATATATATAAATATATATATACATTTATATATATATATATATATATATATATATATATATGTCTGTAATCACTCTAGCAGTCACAGTTTTCATTTTATCGGAATGAAAATTGGTATTTGAGGCGTTTTTGGTATTCAAAAGGTCAAGTTTTTTTAGGGGTAAAATCGGACAAGTGGAAAGGGGGGTTTAGAGAGAGGGGGAAACACAAAATTTGACATATCTCCCTTAATATTTGAAAAATCGAAAAATTTATAAGAAGTAAAGTTGTAGGTATTAAGTTTTACTGTAATTTTTTTTATTATCATTTTTTTTGTTACACTAATATTTACAGAAATTTTGACGGTTTAAGATTGAAAATTAAATTCCTTAATATCTCTGTACACATTAGAGTTTGAGCAAAAATGATAAGGTGATTAATTGTAGCAAACATGATTTTCTACAACTTTATTCCTTACACATTTTTCGATTGTTCGAATATTAAGAGAGACATTTTATATCTTGTGATTTCTTCTTTCTTTATAACACCCTAACCCCTCCCCCATTCCCCTCGACGTATGTCTTTATTAATAAAATTGGCCTTGCAAATACTAAAATCATATACGGCATTTCATTTTGATCAAACTAAAATTGTGACCGCTAGAGAGTGTATCGCTGAGTTGAAGCAGCTCCTGCGTAACGAATATTTAATAAATCAAAAGCATTTCAATATAAAACCTGATATGACTATTTTATTTATAAACCTTAATTAAGTTGGCGGTGAGGTTTTACATACTGTGAATCCATTGAATTGAACAAATTATTTGATTTGTTAGATACTGTGACTCTGCTGTTTTTAAATCCTTTGCATACTCACGATGAAAATGCTGTCATCAAAATGCATTTTGACAAATTTATGTACAAAACGAATACAGAATAAAAATTATAAAAATACAACAACAACAATAAAACGAGAGCTACTAAAACGCATTTATCATAATGAGTTTTAGTAGCTCTCGCTAGCATATCCACACATATTCAGACACACACACACAGAGATAGATAGACACACAGTTGTATAAAAATAATAAGTGGTTTATTCTGCATGAAATATGTAGTAAAACTTCAATTATACAGCTCGTAATTATGGATAGCAGCACATGTACAGTGTGTTCATTTGTTAAGTTTCCAGTTAAATATTTTTTTTTTAAATATGCCTTTCAGTTTCAAATAAAACTTTCACAGTTTTAAGGGTGTACGAACACTGAAGCATCAAACAGATTAAGGCTGGATTTTTTGTTTACATGTAGTTCAAGTACATATAAATCAATTATAATAGTTTCAGGGGGAGTTACGGGGGTCTTGAATTAATTATTTAATGTTAAAGTTCGAGGTTTATTGCATTGCTCTAATGGAGAAACCCATACTTTTACACATATTTTGACATTTTTTGATAAGTTTCACTTGGAATAAAATAAGACGAATGAAAAAAAACTACGCAATAGAAAATAGAAATTGATCCAATAAAATTCCGGGATGACGGATCTAAAAAAAAAGTTTTTTAAGAAAACAACTGAGATTTCGGGTAAATCTAATTTCAGTCGACGGTAGCTTTCTTACCCGAAACTCGAAATTAAGGATTTTTTCTTAAATATCTTTTTTGTTAGGCCCGGTATGACGGGCCTAGATAGATAGATATGTCTTGGGGTCTAAAATGTATTGCACTTCGACTTTATGGTCCATTATGTTCCCTCTTCTGCTTCACTCCGACGAGATACGCTTCTCCCATATGTTGGCAATAGTCAGGAGCTTGCTTATCAGGTCTTCCTGAAGGTTCGTAAATTCGGGTTGAGATGTCCAAGTTAATGTGTCTGGATGTTTCTTCCTCCTCGCCATATAACTGCACACAATGGACCCGTTATGGAGTCCCATTGTGTCTCCTTCGCAGTTGCATCCTGTTCAGCCTCAGTGCATCGAGAGATAGCCTCTTGGTTGCATTCTGAAGCAGTATTAATAGCCTGTTTATATGCAGTCCTTGGAATTCCTAACATAGGCTCTGAGCCAATGAAGGGTATTCCGACTCCATTCTTTGTTAAGGCAACTGCTTTTTCGTTTCATTCGAAACCACTGTGGTCCGGCACCCAGATCATTTTAACATTGTTCCATTTTGCCAGCTCTAGTAGTTCCTCCAGACAATCCTTGACTACCCCTGAGGTGAGCTCAGTTCCAGACAAGTCTTTTAGTTGGATAAGTTACTTTTTTCATATCAATATTTAATAAAGTAACTTTTTGTTTGAACCTTTTTTTTTCGAAAAATGTATATTTAAAAAAATATTGGAAATAAAACTTGTGCAAACTTTTCAAATGAACACACTGTATACGTACAAATATACACGCGTGTGTGCGGTATCATCATCGGTACTTTCAACCATACTTTCACCGAAAACCGAAAAAAAACAAAATGCAAAAAATAAAAAACATAAAATAAATAAAATAACAATTAATAAAAAAATGTTAACACACTGAGTTTTTATAGCCTGAACGTACGTAGAATGATTTTACAAAAATTAAATTAAATAGCAGCAACAACCGTAACAGGAGGTTTGTGTTATAACTATTAAAGGGGTACACATAGTCCCAAAACTAGCGCACACTTTTTAAAATTTTATAATTGATTAGTAGATAGATAGATAGATTGTAAGGGCTGCCCTGGACGGGCTACACTTCGACCATAAGGTCCATTGTGATGCCTAAGTATGTGAGGATGTGAGTGGAGTTGAAGGAATTTTTGTGTATAGACTAGGAATTGGTAGGATATGCGGCTGCAGCCGACTATGATACACAGCAACCGTGATAATAGAGGGAAGTTATAGTTGAAATGCAACAGATAAAAAATGAAGAACAAAATTATAATAATAATTTAATGATGAAGCGACACCGCTACAATAGCAACTATGCCGATATTCATCTGGAGTTCGTGAAGGGAACTGCAGAAAACCTTCACAAGCATAGCCGGTTACTTCGTTCTTGTCCATACGCCGACAGTTTAGTCAATTATTATTATTTTCTTAATAATTGACAAACTGCCGATGTTGGGATTCAAACCCAAAACCTTCCAGTTTCCAAGTAAGCATACAGCGAAGACATAGCGGCTTAGACCGTTCGGCCACTAGGACTGGTTTGTATCTTATTCATTCAGTTTTCGAAAAAAATGCTTCGGACAAAAGTTGTTATTAATATACTACTAACAATTTTTATTCGAAACATGCAAATCAATTAGAAAGTTTTGGAAAAAAGAACGCTACTTTTGTGGCCCATAGTATGGTACGTAGGTATTATGGAATTGTTTCGAAAGTATTATTCATAACGGCGTGACAGTATGTTAAAATTTATGGCGGCGTTATAATATTTATAATATTCAGTTTCATGTGTTTTTATATACGAAAAGTTTAGTCACACGGTAGCCTGATAATAATACAAGTGGATGACGTCATTATAGTGTAATGGTACTAGATTTGAAGAAAAATTGTAAATTTAATGCAATTTTCCGACTATATTTACAATCCCCCAAAATATCCGGCCGTTAAAAAGCCGCACTCTTATGTCAGGAACCGGAATTGAATCGAGGAATAACTAGAAAACAGATAACCGCTGTTCTAAACAAATGGGTGGATAAGTCTATGAATAGGAAACTGGGAAGATGCAGCAGGCTCCAGGCAAGCCAAACAAATGTTAGCTGGAACGACGCACAAGGTTCACCTGGATTATTAGCAAGAACCGTTGGGGTGCTTACTGGGGTGCTTACTGGTTATTGCTGTCTCAAAAGGCATCTATCCTTTATGAGGTTGAAAGACTCATGAGGGAAATGTAAATTGAGGTAAAAAACTCGAGTGAAGCTTTGCCTTGTTATTCGCAAAGAGGACGGGTATGTTCTGGGATGGGACGGGATGTGTCCCTTAAGGTTCAGGGAACTTTTCATAACGGATTGAGCATCAAACCTGTACCAAAGTTTGTAAATTATGGTAAACTTTGATAAATATCATAAAACTAATATTTTTCCCGAAAACATTTAAGTAACCAATTAATTTTGTATCATAATTTTGCCATGGTAAAATAACGTCCCATTTTGCACTTCGAACATCGTGTTCGAATAAATCAAAATACATCGAACAAACTGTGGTGTTGAACCTCAAATAAGTATAGAAAGTGCCCTGGTCTTTGGATCAATAGTTTTTAAGGTACCCAAATATATGAACATTAATTGATCTCTGAGTGTATTTGATCTCCAAATGACTTTTGGGAGTCCTTGTCAAAATCATTGCTTAATCTACATGAATCTTTGATGATTTATGAAAAATATTCGTCCCATTTCTGCAATAAAAAATTAACATTTAATTTAAAAAAAAAAAAAATTCTTGAAGGTGAACGTTAAGTTCATTCATGAACTTTTTAAACACCTGGTTTAATTAAAATAATAATAATAATTATATTTAAACTACCGTTACTTTTTACAACCACAATGGATTTTTAACCACATGTTTCCATTTTTCACCACAGGGAGAGGATCATAGCTTCGCTTTCTGTTTTAAATACATCTCACTGTTAAACAAGTGAAAATATCAACTAACTGAGTTAATTGCTGAAATACCCGATATATCCTGAATTTATGCAAACAAGTTCATAACAAAATTTGTCTTTACATTTTTGTTCTCTCTCTTACGGTTTCAAAGACGGGCAGCTTTTCCCATTTTGCACAAACATGGTCCGATTTTGCCCATTCACGAACTTGTCCTTAGTTTTTAGGTCTAGAACACACATACAAAATTTCAGCCAAAAATCTCTGTTAGTTTTTGAGTTATCGTGTTTACGGACAGACGGGCGGACATGTGGAAATGGCAAAATTAGGCCATTTTATGAACACCTATGCCAAACATTCATGCCTGAGATCAATATTTTCAAGCGTTACAAAGTCAGGACTAAACTTTGTATATCTACACATAGCGGGTATAAAAATAAACTCGATGATTACGCTATTTAAAAACTACTCAAAGACTGATATCAATTACAAAAGGAAAATATGGTAACATTATTTTTATGCTATCGTGTGAATATACACAGTGCAAAAATCTTTTTTTATAAATTTCGTAAACGTTTTAAGCAAACGCATCTATGTGGCTTTTAATTATTTGACAGTTTTCTTGGTTTTTGAAAAGAGATTATTAGGTAAAGCAGAAAGGAGTATATTACTAATTTATAACTGTTTAAAATTTTCGTACAATAATTTCGTATTATTTATGAATAGTTTTGGAATATAGTTTCATTAGCAGACAAAATGATTATAAAACAGTTTTTACAAAACTTACCAGATCTTCCACCAAAATTTAATGTATTTCTAATAATTCCCAGACCCTCCACCAGAATAACATTTAAATTCCTATAGTAAAAGTGGTGATAAATTATATATAACTTGTATAGTCGATTTGTAAGGAAATCTATTTGATTTTCGAAAAAATGAAGTCAGGTACAAATTAACTGGGAAAATTTGAAAAATTAACGCCTCTTTGGAAGTCAATTGTACCTATATACTGACGAGCATAAAAATTAGGCGTATCAGACTTCACTTTTATGTTGAATTTATAGAAAAAGTAATTTTTTTATGCATTTTTGTTAATTGTTAAGTTGATTGTTTAGTGATATCAATGTATGAACTGTTTATTTTACTTTTTACACACGCACAAATGTACAAAAAATACAAAATATTGTATTTAGAGGTATATTATATACATAATTACATACATTATACAATAATATGCATGCTTTTGTAGTAAACAGTAATTACAGAAGTTTGAGCTGAAATTGTGACAAAACAATTCAGTCAATTCAGTTAATGAAAAGTTTTAAACAAAAGTTTAAATTTTTCTTCTATATATTACGGTTTTAAAGACCTGACGACATTTTCTGACGTTGCGGAATACTAATGTTTTTTTTTTGTCGGAAAGTTGAAACTAAAATTATATATTTTATATACACTCCCATTCATAAAAATTAAACTAGTAAGTCACATTCTAAGCATATATATTACTAAATATATGTATAATACTGCATACATTAATGCTCAGAATATTACAACTGGGTCAGGTTTTATGAACAGAAGTGTACATAACGTACACAAATAATGTTATTTACAATTTCACACTTTAAAAACTCATCACAAACATTTTCATTTTGTTGGATTAAAATGTGTTCTAATTAAATTCGAAAACAAATTATTTGATTACGTAAAATCCAATATTCATTAATTTTTCTTTTTTTTTTCTAATATAAAAATTTATAAATAGAAAATATCTTCTACCACCCCCTTGGTGAGTTATGCATGCACATGATATATGATATATATAATATATTTATTGTTATTTGAAATACATGACTTGTTTAATAAAATAATTATATTAATATTTTTTTTAACATATTCTATTTTTTTTTTTAGTCAATAAATATATTTAATTTGATTGTTATATTTTTAAAAGTATTATGCAAAACTATAATAATATAATATATATTATTATGAAATTACGTGTATCAAATCAACTACATTATATGTGTGTGTTTGTATACAGTGTGTTTTTTAAACTACACCCAATCTGGAAACAGTGTATGTATATCTATCGTTGACCATATGCAATGATATGTTTTGCTTTGTTACACATTCAAATAGGAGGGTGGTGAGTATGCCGTTAAAGAATACAACCAAATACTTACAAAGCATCCAACACAATAATACAAAGTGTTATAGTTCTGCTATTAACTGTCTTAGATCAGTTTTTGGTGGGGAGACGTACACAGCTGAGTACTGTTCGAGTGTAACAAAGAACGTTATATCATGGCATACTGTACATAGACAGTGATAGATGCACTACACAATGTTGCTATTGGGTCTATATTAATTTACATAGTGTATATAAAATAATATACAATGTGTATATTGTCAAAGTGATCGGTAGATGAAAGATGGCTTACCATTTATTTGATATCTATTAAAAATAGCTTGCCCGACCGTCTTGAGACAGAATTTAACAAAAGGCATGTAGGGACAATGTTTTCTCCAAAACAGAAGTCCTCAAAACTTCATTCGTATACTCAAAAGCTTTCAAATATAATTTGGCCTTTTTGGAAATTATTTAATACATCTAAAAAGTTATACAAATAACTGTTTCGTATTTTTTTACCTCTGTTGGATTGGTAGACCGAAATTCAGATTCAGCGGCTCAAAAAACATTAATATGACATTGTAAAATGTTAATTTTTAAGGGAGGATAACTACATAATTGAGCTATTCAATTCACTAAAAAAAATTTTTTAATCTACTATCAAGCCGCATTCATGAACTTCCTTAATGATTTGGCATTCATTTTTTTCCAAAACAACCTATATATATATATTTGTAGTTTTGTATGTTTTGTTGTTATTGATATATACAGCACGAATATAATGATAATAACAATACCCAATGGTTATGTATGATATTGCTAGAATATTTTATTATATTTATATCCAATATATATATATATATATATTTTTTTTTTTCTATTTAAATACTAAAGTTGTAACGGCGTAGGGCAGATAAAATAATAGTATAACCCTTATATAAGATAATAAAAGAGGTGATAATCTTAGATAAATATTAACTAAACAACCAAAATATAAAATAATGTTACATCAAAATATTAGACAAAAAATTTTAAAAAAACTTGTTGGGTCAGGGTATCTGTTTTACAATACATGAATTTTCCAAACTAATAAAGTTGAATGTTGAAAACGTTTCCATAAAACATGAAAGCCCATTTATATCTAAATAAATTTTTAATAATATTTAAATATCATCGATGATATACATTCGTAACATCCCTAACATATTTATTATTATATCCATATAATATATATATATATATATATATATTTATATATATATATATATATATATATATAAATATATATATATATATATATATATATATATATATATATATATATATATATATATATATATATATATATATATATATATATATATAATATATATATATATATATATATATATATATATATATATATATATATAAATAAAACTATGTAGTGTTTGTATCCAATAGCAACGCTAAATTTATGGATTTAATTAAACTGCCCTCTACGGTTTTTTTTTGTATATGTATTTATGTATGAATCTTTTATACACATTATTACGCATTTTATATCGCTCCAATCCCAAGCACAATATTGCTTTCATGTGTGTGTGTGTGTTTGTGTGAGATGATTTTCTAAAAATATTTGTGTTTGCTTTTTATTATTAAATGTGATTCGTGAATGTTGATTCACGTAATTTGTTGAATAGCGTTACCCACTTACGATGTACGATGAGATATAAAAAAGAATATGTAATAATATGAATTCCTATACTACATGGGTATTATTATTACTTTGGCTAGAGAACTGATTATTATAGAGTATAAGTTGATGGATGGTATGTATTGTGTAATGAGATGTTTTCAATAAACATTTGTTTTCTCAACAGGTTTTTTTTTATAATACGAATAGATAGAAAGATTGTAGAGGCTACCCTGGACGGGCTAAACGTCGACCATAAGGTCCATTGTGATACCTGTGGATGTAAGAATGCGAGTGGAGTGGAAAGAATTTTTGTGTATAGACTAGGAAATGGTAAGATATGCGGCTGCAGCTAACTATGATAGGAACTATGCCGATATTAATCTGGAGTTCGTGAAGGAAATTGAAGAAAACCTCCTTAACCATAGCCGGTTACTTCATTCTTGTCCATACGCCGGTTTAGTCAATTAACCGCCCCTTTTTTTTCTCTTAATAATAGGGATATCAGAATACTTTATTTATTTTTTTATTATCGAGGATAGTATCAGCCCAGGCCGTGCACTTTAACGCGCTCTGCTTGGGACACGAAAGTTACGGGTTCGAGTCCCAACGGTGCCAGTTGTCAATTAATGGGGGCGGTTAATTGACTATACTAGTGGTTTGGGGACAACAATAAAGTAACCGGCTATGCTTATGAAGGTTTTCTACAGTTTCCTTCACGAACTCCAGATGAATATTCGCATAGTTACTATCAAAGACGGCTGGATCCGAACAATCTACCAACTCCCTTGTATGATTGAATACAAGTAAATATGAGTAAAACGTAAAAAACTATAAATTCAATAAAGAGTTAGCTGAAATAAAAATAAAAAGACAACTGTAAAAAACAATTATTATAACTATTCAAATAATGTAATAAATACAAAATAAAACTTATACAAAATAATTTTAACATTATACAAAAATGTCAATACAAAATTTTGTATCTATAACAAAACTAGATGTGAAGTTCAAAATATTTTGGTGAATTTTTAATGAACAACTTGTGTTCGAACCATTTTAACGAACCATTTTCTATAGCATTCATCATATATCATTATAAAGACCCTTTGTGTGTCGAAGCTTTAATTCGACATATGACTCAGCGATATTTAATGTCTCAATAAATACAAATTTATACAGTTTTTATTTATTTTTAAATACCTGACCATAATAAAAATACATTAATTAATTAATCAGACATGTGAGAATCTATTTTTTATTCAAGGATTGCCAAACTTCGTGTTGTTTTATTTTTATATTCATACTATTCCGTGCATAGCTCATAATACACAGGCATTTCTATAGAAACTGTAAACTATATTCTACTAAAAATCGTTACATAACATGAAATCTATGCATATGAAAGGTGGTAGTTTGGCTATTAATAATAAACAAAATAGTATATGTTTCAGTGGTTTTCGAAAACCAACCCCTACTAAGGAGGTGAAGTTCACAGTGAAAGTTTGTATTGAGGTTCCGTTTTCATTTAAAGTTAGAGACATGAAAATTTGTATTTATAAATAAACAAATAAATTCATGTAACAGCGTATTTAAGAAAATCGGTGTCTGATAAAAATATTTTCTTACACAGTTATTAAGGTCTTAACGGATAATGCTAGTGTAGTGTACTCGCTACAAAATCTTAATTTACTTTCATATTTAGATATCTTTGCGTACACACTATACAGGGTGAGTTGAACCTGCCGCATATTAGCACACACCTCCACCTCCTTCCACGATCCTCTCATTCTTCAACAACATCCAAAAGAAATTGATAAATTGAAACAAAACGAAGGCCACTCGTAATTGGCTCAAAGACAGGGTAAACACCAAAGCATCAAAACATCAAAACAATGTGCGCATAAATAATCAAATCCAAGAACCAGGGCACCGATGGACAACAAATATACGGTGTAGTATATTCGGGGCATATGTATATTTCTTTAATAAAATGATATTTATGTTAAATTATAATTTTAAAGCTCAGTTAATTTTAGAGCTTAGTGAAGTGGAGGCGTGTGCTACTATGCGGCAGGTTCAATTCACTCTGTATATTCCCTATGTTACCTTGGTAACTACTTACAAATTATTGAATCAATATTTACCAGGCAAAATAAATGTTTGGTTTCCAAATTCCAAAAAAGTTAAAAGTATTTAATGTTTCTCAGAACAGGATTATAGATCTATTTGGAATATTCTCTTCTATCTCCAATATTGGGCACCGGAGCAAGAATTTGAACCCTGGATTTTATATTATATTTACCGGTGATAAAAATGGAAAACTATCAATATAAAAAAATAAATTATTTACACCTATATGGATACTATTTTTTTAATGAATATGTAAATTTTTTCCCATTGAAAACAGCACAATAATATTAATATTCTATATAATTCAAATTTTAAATACTCGATGGCCATTTGTCATGCTTAATGTTTAGAATATTGACGTAAATCCATATAGAAAATGTATATCTAAAATAATCCTTTAGTGTGGACTGCGAACAAATACTACACCTATATATACTTGTAATATATATGTCGCAGATGGATTGTCGAATCCGAGATTTTACAAAACCGCTAGTTGTTTTACATAACAACTCCGTTATGTAAAACAACTGAACGACGTTTATTTGTTTTACATAATTACTGAACTTTAACACTTAATATTGCTTAAACGTTTTGCGTTTATCAATGCAGCGGATCAACGATTAGACGTTGTGTAAAACAGCGTGAAATGAAACGCCAGGTTGTAGATTTTAGTTTATATCATTATTATTATTAATACTACTATTAATATTACCTAGCAGTCTATATTGTTAAAGTCTTAAATTCATAGCTTAGAATTATTGTAAACGGGCTAATGGAATTTCCATTACTAAAGGTGCTTTTTCCTAACAAGTTCTATATATTTTAGATATAGTGTCAAAAATTAAATGTTACCTTATTTACAACTGAGTACTACAATCTTTCATTTCATCGGTCATACCCCGTGTTGGTCGGGTTTTGCGTGGGCCCCGCACTTAAAGGGTTCTATATATTTCCCTATATCAAAACGCTCCTTGTGACTACAGATAAGCTATTCTGCATTACGTCTAAATGTGGGTAGCAGTTTTATAAAACGTATCGCAATGACAATCCAGCTGAACGTCGTTCAGTTGTTTTACATAACGGAGTTGTTATGTAAAACAACTAGCGGTTTTGTGAAACAGCAGATTCGACAATCCATCTGCAACATATACAGAAGGTGGACATTATTATCCCATAGGATCAGTAAACAGGAGAGTACATTCATATAGAGAATAGTAGTAGGTATAGAGCATTGCGAATAAAACTATTTATACAAGTTTATTGTCTCTCTCTCTGGATGAAACTTAACATAATCGACGAGATATGGATGTTTATTTGTGTATAAAATACTCGAAATTTTATGGTAATTAAGGGACGAATTTAGATTTTTTTTTTTGAATGTTTTTAGAATAATCTTCAGAGTGTCAAATGCGATAAAAGTACGATACTTATTTTTGATTGAAAGAAAAAGTCTTTAAGTTCTCAACATTTGCCTTTATTCCACCACTTTTAATAAAAAGAAAATAGAGAAAACGCCTGGAAATATCCTGGATATTTCTTATATACATAAATTTGAAAAAAATTCATTTCTGCATACGTAGAATATAGAAAGTATTATATCGATGTTGAAAATCTCTTTTTAGGCCTGAGCTTTTGAGGTCTTGTGATACCAAAAACACATTTTTGGCCATTGGTGGGTCTGTATGTGTCTACATGTATATCTGGATCGATATATAAAGATACATAAATCTTGAGGTATGGAAATTATTGTACTTCGACCTTGTGGGCCACTGTACTCTCTTTTCTACCTCAGTCTAGCGAGGATCGCTTCTCCCATATCTGATCAGGTTTTCCTAAAGGTTCATATATTCAGTTGAGAAGCACCATAGAGAGATTCGCAGTAAAAGATGATGTAGCTGGATATTTGTTCCGTTTCTCACCGCACAGTTTGGATATAGACGATCCAGTATTGAGTCCTATTATGTGCAGATGCTTTTGTAGGAGACAATGGCCGGTGATGAATCCGGTAACCTTTCAAAGATGCATCCTTGAGTACATCGAAGGATAGCCTATTGGATGCATTCCGAAACAGTGTTTTGGCGAGTTTTTGTTGCGGTACTCGTTGATTACTTTATTGCTTGCTGTTTTTGGAATTACAAAAATAGGTTCGAAGCCTACGAAAGGTAGTCTCTCACTTCTTTGCGAAGGTATCTGCTTTCTTTCGAAACCACTATGATCTGTTATCCAGATCAATTTAACGCTTTTTCCGTTTTGTCAGCTTTAGTAGTTCCTATAGACACTCCTTGGCTTTCTCTGAGTATAATGTGTACATATATTCTACTCCAATATTGGATTCAATGATATATGTAAAGGCCATTTGTTTTCTATTCTGTTCGAATGTTTACCAAAGCCAAGAAGATATTCATTAATTACTTGGAGAGCCCGCTGAGTTGACTTACGCGGTTCCATTGTAAGACGAACTTGTGTTTATCATTTGAAAGACACAAAAAGCCCTAAATTTTTTTAATTTACTTTCCTTTAGACGATCTCTTCTTAGAATATTATAATATTTTCTAAAATATTAATGGTGTGTAAAGATTACTAAACTATTCTATATCACATAGTCGTGTCTTTACATACTTGTAAGAATATATAATAGTTTGTTGTATTATGACGACCTAAACTAAAGGATTCTATATATATATAAGATGATGTAGTGTGTTGGAGTCCTTTCTCTTTGACCTGTGAAACAATACACTACTAATCTTTCAAGAACAATCTTCTCTTACTTTGTAAGGTTTAATATCAAATGGTTACAGTAACATATATCATACCTAAAATACAGCGTGCTTAAAAAACTGGGCCGTTGGTCCATTGTGATGCCTAAGGATGTGAGGATGTGAATGGAGTGGAAGGAATTTTGTGTATAGACAAAGAATTGGTAGGTTGTACGGCTGCAGCCGACTATTATAGGAATTATGCCGATATTCATCAAGAGTTCGTGAAAGAAACTGCTGAAAACCTTCCACAAGCATATCCGGTTACTTCGTTCTTATCCATACGCCGACAGTTTAGGCACTTAACCGCCCCCTTTTTTTTTCTTAATAATTGACTAACTGCCGTTGTCGGGATTCGAACCCATAACCTCCCAGTTCCAAGTAGACATGGATTAGTAGGAGAGACTTAGCTGGAAAGTTAAAGAAACATCGCAAGTTTCGTTTTACCACTCTTTACCCTTTACTTTTTCTTCAGTGAGACCAAAAAAATTGAGTCACCTTGAGGATGATGGAAAATATGACTTATATCAAACCTTCCAATTTTAGATCGACTGAAGTTCAAATGATGATAACTGAAGCTCTAATATTTTGAATTATGTAGATCGGAATCCAGTATATTCCGATCTACAGAAACCTATTATTGTGGTGTTCAAAATTAATAAAAAATGACTTCTATTACAATCAAGAGTATTAAACAATTTACCAGTTTTCGAAGGACACCTTAAAAATATTACAAAATCTCAAAAAAATAAATAAAATAAAGAAAATTGGTTGTTTACAGTTTTAGACCAATTTGGATCTGAGACTCTGGATCTAAATAGTTCTGTGACAGAAGGTCTACATTGCCTTGAAAATGGAAACTGTTTTTTGTAGGTATTATTCACGTACGGACTTAAATTCAAGATAATCAGAATTGAGAACCGAATATCTTAAAATATGTAGGTGAGGTAAAATTAACTTTTTTAGTGAAATTTTAGCTATTTTGCTAATTTTAGCTATTTTAGCAATCGTAGACTGAGTTATTGTCGAAAGAAGTACTAAATTATGCTCTCTGTCTTAAACCAACCCTTTACCTTAAACTACTGACCCTAAAAGCTGAAGAACCTAAGGAATTATAAATAATTAAAAGACAAAAATAGTGTTAAGGTAGTTCCAGCATTGTCTTGTATAAACAGGACAAAAAATCGGTTTTTTCTTTTACTATACAACAAATACAAATTTGTTTTGACTGCATGTAAACAGGTGATCACGAGTAATCAAATGCTAAACACCATGATCACTGGGAAAAAGTACCGCAGCAGGAGCTCGGGAAGGTACTGCTTCAGAGTGCAACCAAGAGGTTATTTCTCGATGCAGTGAGGCTGAACAGGATCCAATTGTGGAGGGTTACCGGATTCATTACTGGGTATTATCCCCTGCGGAGGCAACTGCACACAACGGGACTCCATAACGGGTCCATTGTGTGCAGATTGTGTGGCGAGGAGGAAGAAACAACCAGCCATATTATCTTTGACTACGAACCTCTAGGTTACAGCAAATACAATTCGGTGCATCTCACCCCGAATATATGAACCTTCAGGAAGATAAGCATGCTCCTGGTTATTGCCAGCATATAGGAGAGGCGAATCACGCCGGACTGAAGTTGACAGGGGAGCACAATGGACCATAAGGTCGAAGTGCTATACTTTTCAGACCCCAAGATATATCTATCTATCTATCTTTGTTTTGAAACACACTGTTTTTCTGTACCTTTATATATAAGCTGTAAAGATTTCAGCATGCAGCACTATCATGAGTTAATTCTTCTCGTTTGTATAAGTATATGAACCGAATGGAAATCGTTCTTGAATTATTAATGTTTTTAATTATACGTAACACACAAGTTATATTATATATGAGTACTTACGAACCAAAGTTGTAAGTTGTAATGTATGTTATATTATTATATTGGTATACACTGACTGAGTGTGTGCATATATAATTGAAAAAAAATATATATATAATGTTCTATCATCATAAAACCACAACCATACTATAAATACGGTCTCCGGAATATATTGAGTGTTTTGAATAAATTGGTTTTGGTTAAACGGTTTGCTCGCATTGCTTCTTAAGAACAAGATTTTTGTAGGAAATTTTTTAGATTTTACAATTTTTAATCAATATATTTTTTCAAAATTTTCAAATTATTTATGAAAAACTTTTCCATTTTGGGAGATTGATTTATGTTTTCACTATTGCCTTTGTGGTAGAAATTTGAGGAAATATTTCTCCTTTTTGTTTGTCCTTCCTTATTTGGTGTATGTAACCATAAAATTTATCATTTCATCAAAATTTTGATAAGGATTTGTAAAACAATCTATAATAAATATATATTTCTGTTTTCTTAGGCATGCACATTCTTCGTCCTTTTTCTTGAAAACTCTCCATCCACTTTGGCAGAAAGTTTGTGTATCATGATGATCACCATTTTTGTTTTTGGTGATCCGAACCCATTTGTTAAAGGCTGTGGACAAAGAGCCTGATAGACCCATACAAACTTACCTGAACGGGTTGTAAGAATCCAAATTTTTTTGAAAATACGAGTGACCAATTTCATACTTTCAACTTGAACGAATTGGTTAATAATTCGCAGACAGCTAAAGAATCGAGATATACCAATTTTCGCCCAAACATGATTCAATTATAATAAGGGAGTGCCAGATTTTTCTCTCCCTTGAAATAATTAAAGTTGCCAAAGAATTTGGAGCAATTAACTTAAATTGTCCTTCATCTGTTTAATATGGATGAAAATTGGTAAGCAGTTTAGACCATTCCAATTGTTTGTTAAAATTTCAAGCGAAAAGTTAAATACGTGAGTATAATATTAAACCCGACGAGTTTTTCACGGATCTCGAGAAGTTCCAGGAGTCCGAATTTCCGGAGGAGTTCGAGCGCTTTATGCTGGTCAAGGAGCTGATGAGGCTCTTCCCGCCCGTCGACGAGTCCTCTGTGCGCATCCGCATCTCGCAGGTTCTCTCCGCCAGGGAGCGCACCCCAGTGCCGTTCGACCGTGGCCGTTATATCCTATCGGTGGGAATGCGTCTGCTTATTCTTGATCACAAACTTCCTGCCTTCGTTTCTGTCTTTTAGGAGAATATCCTTATATGGTACCTGGCCACTGTTATAAACTGATTAACCAGGATAGCCATCCGCCTGTGCCGTTCCAAAAATACGGCCGTCGGCGGCATACTCTCGGACTCTCTTGACGAGATCGAAAGGTCTCGCATTCTTGACACCGTGTTTCCTCCTTTTGTAAAACAATGTTAAATTCTTATCCAAAGAAAAATTTTTGGAAAATGTAATACTACCATAATATTTTTATAAGTTTAAAAATTTTAAATCGTCCTGTACATATGATTTTTATGATGTGGTTTATATATTTAGCTGGTACACAACTTATACACTTTTTAGCTGCTTTTTTTATGTGGAAAAAGAAGGCTATCTATGAGCTACATATACTGTAATCGCGGTCGAGTATAAATTAATGTAGCCCAAAGCATTCTGTTCATAATTTATTAATTTTTATTTATTTCAAAAATGTTTTTTTATTCTATTTGAATTATTTATCATATTTTTAATAATGTGTTGAAAGAAGTAAGATGTTGTATATGTTTGTAAAAAGTGTACACTTATGTTTGAAACTTTTTTTCATAAACTGGATAGTTTTGCCAAAAATTTCAGCTCCAAAACTAAAATAAACAGTTCACACATTGATAGTAAACTCAGAATATACCGGGTATTTAAACAAGTAACTCAGTTAGGTTTTATTTTCACTTTGAAGTGACTTTTTTTTCAACAAAGCTTCTAATAAACAAACAAAAAATTGTAAGCCAAAAAAAAAAAAATTACAATACCCTATAAGCCCCGGACGCAGCCTTGCCGCACTCTAAGAAAGTCTTTCAAGGGATTTAATAAAAGAAATTTTATTATCAACATCTTGTCAATGTAACAGACATTTTTCGTTGTTTATATCAAAATATATTCAAAACTACACGTCAGAAGACTTTGTTTATATTTTTAACATAATCTACAATAGTTTAACTTAGTTTGTTAAATTTTTGTTTTTAGCAGTTCTATTTCAATTTATAATAAATATGCGATTAAGGATGTACGAGCACTAGATATAGTCCATTTATAAAATTCTTCAAAATCGTATATAGTACATTCATAAAAGTCCACAATAATGTTTATTATTTTTGTCGTAAGTTAAAATGAAAATTTAATTTACGCCCGTCATACCGACGACAGAAATAAAATTTACCCGAAATCTCAGTTGTTTTCTTAAATGACTTTTTTTCAAGGCCCGTCATACCGGAATTTTATTGGATCAATCTCTTTATTATTATTTCTACTTTCTATTGCGTAGTTTTGTTTTTATTCTTCTTATTTTATTTCAAGTGAAAATTATCAAAATCTGTCAAAATATGTGTAAAAATATGGGTTTGTTCCTTTTTTGTTTGAAACTTTTCATAAATTCAGTATATACCGGGTATTTCAGCAATTTACTCAGTTAGTTATTGTTTTCATTTGTTTTTATTAAGTACTTGTTTATGTATTTAGCGTATACTTTCCAGGGGTACAAAATAATATTTGACAATGTTCTGGACATATTTGACTGAATATGTCCACCATTCTATAAGGCATTTGTGGAAATCTTAATCTTTTTTTTACGAATCCTTACTTAATCTATAAATAATCATTTGACCAAAACAATCTTTAAAAAAATTATAAATCTTAAAGTTCTTTTGAAAATCTGTAAATTTGTTAATTTTATTTCCCTTTGACTTTATAAACAATGAATTTAAATTACACACAGGAAAACAAAAAGATGGGTAACTAATTGCTGCGTAAAAACATGCAAGACAGCATACAAAATCACAGCTAATTAACAGTTTAGAAACTTCTTTCTTTTTTTTTTAATTTAAATTTCTTTATAAAAAACTTCTAGAGAAAAGAAATAAAGAAAGTTTTTTGATCTGATAAAATACGTTCATCATAGAGAGAAAATTGAAGGAATACTATTATTACAACAGTAGACAAATTTAATTTAGAAGTTTGACCTTCAGATAGAAGAATGAAACTGTCTTTTATGACTTTTATTAAATAAAAATATACTCTTGAAAATTGTATATATCTTTATTCTACCCATTAGTGTTTCATTTCACTTTTTTATTTCACAGTTTGTAATGCCCTCGTAAGCCGACCAAGGCATTAGGAATTTGTCCAAATGTCTTGTTTGGTCATACCTTATTTCGTTGGTAGTCGAGTATAGTATGTGATAAGAAATTTGTTCGTAATTCGCTACAATTTATAAAATTGCTCTCACCATTAATGCGTTCCATTCAGATGGGTAAATACAGGATGTTCTGAAATTTATTCAAGAAACCTATACCACTGTGTAGAACTGCAAAAAACAAACAAAAATGTTTAATAAAGTTTTTTGATTTGAAGCTTAGTTTTTAAGATATCAATTAAATACAATCAATTAAACATTGATAAATTCAACCAATCACACAGAGCGCATGGTGTAAGAAGGCATGACCTCAGCAATATAGCTTGGCGCTTTACCTTTTTGAAGGCTCGCAGATAGTAAGAGACCCCGTCTCCTGACACTATGCGCTATATGATTGGTTGAATTTATCAATGTTTAATTGATTGTATTTAATTGATATCTTAAAGTGTCAAATCGAAAAACTTTATTAAACTTTTATGTTTGTTTTTTGCAGCTCTATACCATGGTGCAGTATTCTTGAATGAATTTCAGACACCCTGTATAGTTCAAACTACCGTATCAAACTACCGTAGCATAAATAGCTACGGTAGTAAAATAAAACGATGATTATTTATAAATTTACGTCAAACTTAAGATAATATTTTCAACTACGCATATAGTTGATATTGCAAAGTTGATATCGCCGCGTAGTTCAAAGATCTAATCCCTTCGGTGCGCCATATTTATACCTGCAGCGTAGTTGAATGAAATACGTTTACTTTGAATATTCCCTCTTTTTTTTCTTTCTGTGTACAATCTGTTTTTAAATATGGTGTATTAAAATTATCAAAGGCAATGTATGAACATTAAATAAACTATAATTGTACGATTGATTTTTTAAGCAGTTTCATCTGATAATATACCAAATAATCGAATAAACACATCACAGATAATATAGTAGATATTCGTATGACAATGAGAGAACTGTTTAATCAATGATATTAGATTCTAATCATCGTACACTTGAAAACAGATATTTATTTAATCAAGGTAACAATAATAATCTCATCCAACATAAAGATGTTAACATTATATACATTCACTAAATATCATATACGTGAATGTATACATTCACTGAAAAACAAAGGATAGAAGTGGGTTTTAACAGCGTACTAATAAAAACAAGTAGTGACACTTTTTTTGGAATAATTTCTGTAACCTTGAGAAAGTGTAGATTATATTTCTAAATATTTAGGCGATATTTAATTGATAAATAATTGTCAGCGTATGGGCAAGAACGATGTAACCGGCTTGGCTTGAGAAGGTTTTCTGCAGTTTCCTTCACGAACTCCAGATGAATATCGGCATAGTTCCTATCATAGTTGGCTGCAGCCGCATATCCTACCAATTCCTAGTCTATACACAAACATTCTTTCCACTCCACTCCCATCCTCACATCCTTAGCCCGTGTATACCATTGTACTATACCATTGTCAATTTCCATTAAGATTAAGTAGACATAAGTAAGAAAGAACAAGCCTATACTGTATAGACAACATGCCATTGAACCAATATTCATATCCATATTAATCATTTATAAAAATAAATGTTCATAAAATTTAAAAACAAATAAATAAAATACTATCCAGACTTGTACAAATTAATTTCAATACAAATACATAGTAAAAATTGGTATTTATATTTAAATAACAATTCCGGCCGTTTATCAGTCAATGAAAATGAAATATAATGTATATTTTTGCAAGGTTACGTGAAATAACTTCAAAAAGAGATCACAGTACTGACTAGAAGTGTCCCTTCTTTATCTGATATATGTTCGTTGGTTTTATAGCTACGACGTATGATGATAGTAACAGATATGAACATTAAAACGACTACAAAATATAATCCTACATCACAAAGTGACTACATATATATTTTCGATAGAAAAAACAGGAATAGAAAATCATATCATATAGAAAGAAAAAAAACAGTACTGTAAGAGTGTCACACAACCTCCATATACAAATTATTATGGTAATGCTACCAGTCCAATTGGCCGAGCGGTCTAAGGCGTAATGTCTGCGCAGTATGTGCCTACTTGGAAACTGGGAGGTTATGGGTTCGAATCCCGACATCGGCAGTTTGTCAATTATTAAGAAGAAAAACAAAGGGGACAGTTAATTGACTAAACTGTCGGCGTATGGACAAGAACGAAGTAACCAGCTATGCTTGTGAAGGTTTTCTACAATTTCCTTCACAAACTCCAGTTACATCCTCACATCTTTAGGCATCACAATGGACCTTATGGTCGAAGTGTAGCCTGTCCAGGGCAGCCTCTACAATCTATCTATCTACCATGAGAACATAAACAAGATCTCTGTATTAGACATCATATTTTGTAAACATAGAGGTTAAATACACATAGCTCAGAGAAGAAAAAAAACAATGTTGAATATATTGTCAAATATATATGATAAACAATGATAGATAGACATAAAATAATGATTGAGAAGAAAAGTGTATGTATATACATATATATATAGCTCTTCATATCCTTATACATATATATATATATATATATATATATATATATATATATACGTCGTATATTCGAATGAATATCATTTTATGTTTTGTATATACATCGCTAATGTTTTGTTATTTCATTCATATACTACGCATGCCCTACGGATTCTCCAATACAATTGGCTGCCGATGATGTCATACCAAAGCTTTTATCGGTATGACTCACCTCTGCAAGATCAGTGCAAACCCCGTCTAGCTCGCTGCTACACAATATCGAAGAGAGCTTTTCCTTTTTTGTGCAATATCACATGGTTTGTGTGATATCATCAAAACATATAATCAAAACTGATATATATTATATTTTACTTTAAATTATTTTATTTAGTGGTTATGTTTTATTTAGAGAATTTTTGACAAATAAAAATTGTGACCTTGTGACTGTTTTTGATTTATTTTGTTTTTGGGATAATTTGTTTATCTAATTCCGTGTGTTGTGTGATATGACAGTAAACAAATTACATTAAGTGTCAACAAAAAAAACTGTCTAAAAATATTTTGCTATTTATAAACTTGTGATCAATTTGTAGAATTTTAAGTGGAAAGAAAAGTCTATCGGTTTGTTAAATCGATCAAATTTTTTTTTCATTCATGTAAGTAAATGTATTTTATTATTCTATTAATTTTTAATTTTACTAGTTTTCATTCATGAGTTTTCCATTCAAGAAAATGTATATTATATTAATTATGAATAGTGTGTTCTGTTTTTTGAGTAAAAATGTTTTCAGGATGATTTTCTATATGCTTTTTGAACGACGTAAGGTGAAATACTAATAGGGAAAACATTGTTTTGGAAATTTTTAGCTGATATCCTCTTACGCATATGGATGATATTTTGATTTTGCAGAAAACTCACATCAAAATATACGAAAAAATCACTGCAATTTTTTTTTATTCAAAAATCCTTTATGACAGTTTAGTATGTCAATAGAAGATATAGCCAAATCCACAGTTTGTGGAGCGAGGACTCTAATAATTAAATATAGAAAACATTCCTTTTTAAATTATATACAAAGTGTAGATTAAAGATTAGATTCGTATCAGTAGCAACTCTTATAATGATCTTTTGTATCACGACTAATTTGATCAATTGTACCTTCTTTAAGTATCCCAGAAGTCCTATGGTTTTGATAAACTTTAAGATATCCCTTGGCGAAACCTCATACAAACTTTAAACTTACATTTTATAAGGTAGAAGAGTTATCGAAATGAAAATTTAATTAAAGTTCATGTAAGATTGTATTCCGATAATGCTCTGTTTGTGAAGCACGAGATTTTAAAAATCAGTTTTTCTTTTTCTTGAAAAGCACAAAATAAAGCATTGATAATTTGCTTAGCGAATATCTTTTTTAAATATTTTAATGAATCCTACCAATATTAGACGTTTAAAGTATGTTTTATTCACGAACCAAAGTGTTTTTTTCGTCACAATTTTCCGGGATTTATATTTGCAAAACATAGCATTTCAAGATCAATGTTCAACATTACTATTTATCTCATTTTAATGGGTTCGATTATTCTCTAACTTTGCAGATCTAATTTTTTTTATAGAACTTAATACTCTCTTGGAAAAGGAATTCGTATCGAACTTCAAATAAATTTTCCTGGCAAAATTGTTGTCTTGTAAAGTTTACTTATGCAAATGTGAAAAAAAAAACCGAGAAAAACAAAGAATAATGCGATTTTATTTAATGCTGCTTCAACGATCCTGATAAGATTCTTTGTGGTGTAAAATCGATGTACCGAGTCACATTTACCGTATTCGAGTACTGTTCATGACCTTTATTGAGAGAGAGATTTATAATACTTATGAAAAAAAAGTCCTTGAAAAACTGTCTAATCATAGATTATCAAAAGCATATATAATACACTTTTGTGGTGATTATATATCCTTGGAAACGCGTTATATAAAAATCTTATCAATAGAGCAAATCTATATGACTTCACCAAACGTATTCATCCCAAAAAAATTTAACATATGCTTAGAAAAGCTCTAATAATTATGTTTTCAACATTTTTTAATATGCCAGGGCCATTAAAAACAATGAAATTACTTTGGTATCCTAAAATATACTACCAAACTTGAAATTACTTTTTTGCACTTTCGGGACTGAAAATGACAACTTTACTTCCTCCAAATAGTTAGTAAAGTATTACTCCCATATGGGAGAAACAGTAGATTATTTTTCCCTTGTGAGAAAAAATTAATACGTATCCTAGCAACAAAATCAAAATGACATATCTATTTAACATGAAAAAATATGAAATAAAATAAAATTTTTGTTAAATAGAAATGTTATTTTAATTTTGTTGCTAGGATACGTATTAAATTTACTTTTTCTCCCATGGGTAAAATAATTTACTTTTTCTCCCATATGGGAGAAAAGTACTACTTTAATACCTATTTGGAGGGCGTAAAATTGTCATTTTAGTTCCGAAAGTGCAAAAAATAGTATATTTACCGTGGGACTAAAGTGTCTTTAATCCCTTGAGAGGTTGTTCCCTCGGGCGGAGCCCTCAGGAACAAACTTCACTCACGGGAGTAAGAGAGTCACTTTAGTCCCATGGTTAAGTATATACTATTGTATCCTAAAATATACTACCAAATTCATTATATTACATCGAGTAATATTTGTAACGCAAATTTAATTTAATTTTCTAACCATTACTAATTAAACCTTTTATAATACAGTCTAATAAGACGAAATATTCAGTAAACCTGGGATTGAAAGTCACAAGGCTATAAATTTTCGGCTAAACCTTTGTTTTGACATTTTAAACATAAGAGCTTAATTGTCTCATGTCATATTTTGTCCGCGATATTAAAAGAAAATCGGTTTCTTGCAAATATTTCTTGCAAAAACTTGTAGATTATAAAATTTTATTGGATTCCATCTCCATGCCTTTTTTCGTACGATCAATCGTTGTCAACGATAATAGCGTGAAGATTGAAAGGCTAGCATCCGTATATATAAACAGCGGAGCCGGAAGCATTGTTCACTTGACCATCTTTATTATTTAATAAAAATAATATTGAACCAATACCGGGTACAAAAGGATTATTTAATGAATGCGTATTGGTTTTAACTCGTGAACCAACAGGGAATATGCATGAAAATTTTTTTTCACATTTATTTTCAGAATATAAAAATACTGTTAATACTGTAATAATATTTAAAAACGACATTAAAATCCGAAAAATATCAAGGAAGCTATAAGCTTTTAAAGATTATTATCTGTCTCTTTCTTGCAAAAATACTAAAAGTTTTACGTGTATTTTAAATGGTGAAAGTGTAATATGACGTCACAAAACATATCAAGAGGGCTATCACCCTCTTTGTCTAATCGGGAATTTCAATCATTCATATCTCGCTTATTTTTAAAGTTATTTAAAAAGTAATTTTACCTTGATATTTGTCAAGTAAACATGCTTCAATTCAAGTGAAAAAAAATTTTCATGCATATTCCCTATTGAATCTTATATGGGAAAAGGTGTAACGTATGTAAAATTCTTTGCAAAGATCGCCTAGACATCACCAACTGCTGGGAATGTCGCCTGGTGGAAGTTTCGAGGTTTTCCTCAACACTTGCTTGCACCCGAGTAATGTTCACATCATTTCAAACTGCACGATGACTTCCAGCACGCGGAAGATCACAGAAAGCATCATGTTGCCGAAAACGCTGAACAAATCGGTAAATTATCGGAACATGAAAGAAATTTCGATATGATCTTTGTATCTGAATAATCGAATGCTGACTTTCAAAATAAAATTGAACAACTTTGGTTCTTTGTTCTGTGCTTTTGAGTCTTTCCATCATAAATTTCCCAGGTTTTTCAAAGTTAATTCTAAAAAAAAAAATAAAATAAAAATACATAAACAAAAAATGTATTCACAAATTAAATCATAACGTTACTTATGCACCACCCTATACAAAAATTCGTATCTTTCTGATATTTACTTCGAAATTCTTATTTGACTGGACTATTATATAATTCTAAGTATTACAAACGACTATAAACATAGACTGTAAACAAATAGAAATATGTTTAGCATAAAATTTCCATTAAAAACTCATTTACTGAAATTTATTTTTAATAAAATTATTATTAATAATTATATTTATATCAGAGTCTATAAAAATAAATTTGGAAATTTTATTTTTATTTATTTCTTAGAATAAAAAAACGACGCTATAATAATATTACAATTATGTAATCTAATAATAAAAGCTCTCTTTTGCGGGTACACAACCCACCTGTTTTCATTCCATGTTATCCTTGTAGTAGTTAATGTTTTCTCCGTATAAAACAATTTATCTAAATGACGTCATAGCAATTCCCTGAATGAGTTGATTTAACGGGATAGAGATTGATGTATATTATGGTTGTGTGACGTACAGTTTTACAGGTTATAATCTCTTGACTTTATACATATATTGTGATTACTTTTAGAGTTGTGTGTGTGTGATATGTTTCTTAATTATGTTTGTTCTAATTGATATTTACTTTAAACTGTGTAACATTTTTAACGGAGGAAGGGTTATGTTATTATGTTAATTGATGTGACATGGGGTAAAGGGTAGATGCAACTCTAGATGTTATTTATGTAACACAGATAATATCTAAGAAAAATTAATAAAGAAACTAGGGGATGAAGGCAGGAAATTAGGGGATGAATTTCCAAAAACGCTGAGACAAATGATTTATAAACAGAAGCCTAAATACCAATTTCCGTTATTTTAACTTCAAAAATGACGAACTTCCAAAAAGGGGATGATAAGTGATAAAAGTGCACATCTACGTCATATAAGGAACTTTTGTGCAAAATTTTATGCTTCTAAAACCACCGGTTTAAGCTGTGCGTTGTGTGTCAGTAGATTTTTATTAAGGAGGTTCCAACATGAAACAACTTTTCGACAAATTTTGTCCATTTGTTTCTTTCACTGGCTAAAACTAACGTTTTCTAATAAATCCCGACGTTTTAGAATGTTTGACCGTTTAGAACGCGAGATAATTAATATCAAAGTTATCATTCTCTCTCACTCTCTCTCATTAGAAGCATGTAAAACTTCATGCCCGCCCAACTATTATCTGTAATATATTCGACAGAATTTAAAAAAAAAAACTAGAAAATTAAAGATAAATATTTATTAAATAAATTTTTTGTTTAAATCGCGTTTTACCCTTTTTGTTTTCGAAATATAAAAGTTTAAAATTATTTTTTATTTCAAAATTACATTAATTTGTATATATGAATAGTGAATTTATCTGTGTGTTGTGTATGTGTATATATGTATTTGTTCTTTAATAAAAGCAAACCGGTTTTTTGTCCTGATTATATAACACAGAAAATATTCAATATTGTAAACTGCCATAGCCGCAAACAAAATGTATCGTTGTATAAAATGGAATCTGTATTTATCTTTATAGGCATTTTTAATGGTTTTCGTTCCTTCTCATTTCAAGAAATTTACTCGATTGATTTGACAAATATCATCAAAAAAAAAAAACCTTTTTACTTAATACGATTGAAGTATTGGGAGTTTTTATATAACGAAAAATATGGAGTTTTTATATAAACGATTTCTATATAAAATATGAACGACATTCAGAATGCATCGCGTAGGTAAATGAAATAGCTAACGCTCTTTGAGAGTATTTCGTATATGTATTTCTAAGTAAATAGTTTGACACAGGTATGTACCTATTATATATCTACCATTAACATATGTTATCCATAGACGGAACAGATAATTTAATTAAGTGTATATACAAATATATACATTTATTGGTATTGAATATAGAACACGATATTCAATTTCTAAGTAAATATCATCTATAAACGGAAAACGTTTTATATTACACATTCACAGGAAATTATAAACTGATATTTGGGAAAAAAAAATACTGTTTACTTAAATTTTCCAATCGTATTTTAATATAGTAATCCATTTTTAATCTCTTTATTCTTTATTCGTATACAAGTCGAGCAAAAACAGGTGTAATTTAAGGACGTTCATGCATGAGGCTTGATAGTAGATAAAAATTATTTTTGTTTAGTGAATTGAATAGCTCAATTCAGTAGTTATCCTCCCTCAAAAATTCGAAACCATGTTGACGATTATTTCAAAGAGTAATTATCGATTAAAAATCAAACTTTTACAACAGCGTCTTATGGAGAACAGAATTTTTTGTACAAATATAATAACTATATTATTAAAGTAGACATCATAATAAATAATGTTTATAAATATTCTTTGAAATATGCAGTTTATATATTTGCATTAAAAAAAAAGGGTTTTGACGAACGTTTGAATTAATTATTAAAACTTGGTTGTTAATTTTTTATTTTGCCACCATATTTTGAAAACTGGCGACAACGCACAGTAAAAATATATACATCTGTATGTATACCAGTCTGCATATAGATTCCTTGTCCTCCACCTTAATGTATTAAGCTTCTACAACCTCATCTAACCTAAGGTTTTGGTCTATCTTAAAGTATTCGGAAATGTTTAAAATTTAAATACCTAGGTGGCACTAGGGGAAGTTATAGCCTAAAAATAAAATTACACACGCTTGTAAATCGTAGATAGCGGACTTTCTCCAAGTTTATAATATCCACCAATTTTCCCTTATAAATATTTAAGATATTTTTCCATTTTATATGACATTTAGAGTACCAATCTATATGTGTTGAAATATTTTAGTTACTCTTGACTAGGTATGCATGCACAATCACAGATGTCTAGACTGTTCTTAGATCGCCATCTTACCTACTATTTAACTCTACACACTGTAGAAGTAATAGTTAATTCAAATTTAACTTCAAAAATCACTATGCTTTTTAAAAGTTATGGATTATTTCGGACATAGCATTCACCATCCTCTAAGCAAACTAATTGACGAATCAAAACGTATTCTTCAAGTCTTTTGTCCAAATTTTTATGCTCTAAAACTCTTAATTGACACATTTTTCGAAATATTAATGGATTTCGAGATATTAATGAAAAATTCATAAATTATTTTCGATTTTAGGACATTTATTTATGATGTTAGCGATTTATTTGTGTTAGGAATTTATGGAAATGCCAAAATGCATGGTTTTTTCATGGTTTAATATAATAGAATAACAGATATACTCTTTCAGATATTGTTAGCTATCTAAGATCTAAATATAGAGATCTCTGTGTATAATAAATTATTTAAATATTTCCATAGATAATTTTATCAATTAAAATAGTATGGTATCGAAATTTAAAGGTATACTACACATTTATACATATTTACCTGAGTCTACGAGTAGATATCTAGTATATACTTAAGGCTGTACGCGCAATAGATATAGTTCATTTATAAAATTCTTCAACATCATCTATAGTAGGTACGTTAATAAATGTCCACAATAATGTTTATTATTTTTTGTCGCAAGTTAAAATTTAAATTTAAATTAAACCCGTCATATCGGGCCTAACAAAAAAGATATTTAAGAAAAAAACCTGAGATTTCGGGTAATTAAGCTACCGCCGACAGAAATAAAATTTTCCCGAAATCTCAGTTGTTTTCTTAAATATCTTTTTTTAAGGCCCGTCATACAGGATTTTTATTGGATCAAAATCTCTTTATTAATATTTCTATTTTCCATTTCGAAGTTTTTTTTTTATTCGTTTTTTTTTTCCAAGTGAAAATTATCAAAATATATCAAAATGTTTGTAAAAATATGAATTTCTCCATAAGAGCAATGCATTAAAATTCGATCTTTAACTTTAAATAATTAATTCAAGACCCTCCGAAACTTGTATAATTGATTTATATGCACTTCAAGTACATGTAAACATAAAATCAAGCCTTAATCTTTTTAAAGCTTCAGTGCTCGTACATCCTTAATGGGGTATAGAAATTATTTAGTTGATAAAATTTATATGTTAAGTTTCTCTCTACATATATAAAACTTATTATGGTTTAAGATCAATACCATGATAAATTGTTTAGCTTTAGAAATTCAATAATATTTATCTGAAATTATATTTAAAGTTTTGAATTGTTTGTTATATTGAAACTATAAAATCATTTAGTCATGATTATGATTTAGGTAAATATCTCCCTAAGGAATAATTTCTAGAATATAATCAAGGATTATGGAAATGTTCACAACGATATTCAATAGATAGTACACAACTTGCTGTCTATAGTGAAACTGCTAATCTTAATGCAAAGAGGACCAAGTTCTCGCATATTCTCTGAAAAAAAAGATAGTGATTTTTATGATAAGAACCAAGCCATTGCAAAGCTTCATTTAGTAGATATTAAATATTTTACTTGACAAGTTCATTATCAATTCACACATTGATAATAAACTCAGTATATACGAGGTATTTAAGCCATTAACTTAGTTGTTATTTTCATTTGTTTTAAGATAACTTTTTTTAACTCTAAAACTGTATTAAACTGTATACTAAATATTATACTGGCGCTTTCTCGTTCATCGTAAATATAAAATATACGAAACAATTTCAAAGAAAAACACGTGAAAATTACAACTAACTGAGTTAATTGCTTAAACACCTGGTATATACTGAATTTATATTTTGAAAAAAATTTACAAAAGCTGTTTATTTTGAAAAAAGGGACATTTTTTCTTCTGTAAATGTTTTCTTCTGCAAATATCTTACGGTTTCACAGATGGAAAGTTTTGCCCATTTTCCCAAACATGGTCCGGTTTTGCCCATTCACGAACTTGACCTTACTTTTTAGTTCGAGAACACACATTGTAGCTTTCGTTTTTGACTTATCTTGTTTACAGACGAACGGCAACTTTGCAGAAATGGACTAATTAGGTGATTTTATGAACACCTATATAAATATATATTTATTTGTGTATACTTAAGCGTCAACAATACGTAAGACAAACTGTAGAAGACTTTAGCGTATACTATTTAGACAAATGTCATTGTCATTGAATTTTTTAATTAAATACTGATATGAAAAAATTAACTCGTCAACCAGGAATCGAAACTCGGGCCTCTGGATATCTAGTCCAGTATGCTTCCGCTACACCAAAGACGACTGTGACGTAACAGCCAACCTTTTCATAAAATTCAATGACAATGGCATTTGTCTAAATAGTATACGCTAAAGTCTTCTACAGTTTGTCTTACGTAACCGAAAGGAATTTGGACAAACATAGTATTGTTGACGCTTAAGTATACACAAATAAATATATATGAATAATAACTTCGACAGAAGTAATACTGTCTAAATAAATAAAAATAAGAATGAAAACGAATGTGATGTAACAGCCGACAAAAAGGTTGGCTGTTACGTCACATTCGTCTTTGGAGTAGCGGAAGCATACTGGACTAGATATCCAGAGGCCCGAGTTTCGATTCCTGGTTGACGAGTTAATTTTTTCATATCAGTATTTACTTAAAAAAAAAAAAAAACTATATCAATCTTTACAAAAATGGAACTAAACTTAACATACCCGGGTATGTATAGCATACATACTGGGTACATAGCAATTCTTTTACTAACCTTGAAACAAATTAAGTATTTTCACCCTATGCCATACCGATGAAGATAAATACAAATACCAAAAAAAAATACAAAATGTAATTTTGATATCTCATAAAATATTGACGTATATATTTTTTTTTCAAGTTTCTTAAAATTAAATCTGGTAAACAAGACGTATAGAGAGATATACTCGATGACGCTACCTACCTACCTACGTACTCCGTTTCGAATACGAAGCAACGAAGGCAAAGAAAAGGATGAATATGAATGACGAACGACCAGTCGATGTCGATGACACCCTGCTATTTTTATATTATCTTACATTTTTCCATTCAATTCATTTTACTTCTTCACTTTGTGTACCTACTCTAATATCATGAGCTTTATATAGCGAATGGTATGGACGGCTATACGGGAGATAGCAAGCCAGCAGCTTTCTGTATGTATATATATATATATATATATATATATATATATATATATATATATATATATATATATGTATTGCGTTTCTTCAATTAACTTAAATATTTTATAATATTTGATTGTATGTATACCGTCGGGGGGGGTGGGGGTAGAGAAACGAGGGCAGGGGAGCTTTTATTTTTAGTTAGTTCTGTCTGATTACACACATACCAAACAAAATGTATGATTGTACTTAAGGTACAAATTGGTCTTTGTTTCAGTACCAGTTGCAATTCTATTGGTTAGCAAATATTTCACAAAGTATGAGAGAAGTCCAAGTAGCCGAGCGGTTTAAGGCGTCATGTCTGCGCAGTATGCATACTTGGAAACTGGAAGGTTAAGGGTTCGAATCCCGACATCGGCATGTTTGTCAAGTATTAAGAAAAAAAAAGGGACAGTTAATTAACTAAACTGTCGGCGTATGGACAAGAACGAAGTAACCCGCTATGCTTGAGAAAGTTTTCTGCAGTTTCGTTCACGAACTCCAGATGAATATCGGCATAGTTCCTATCATAATCGACTGCAGCCGCATGTCTTACCAATTCCTAGTCTATACACAAAATTTCCTTCCACTCCACTCACATCCTCACATCTTTAGGCATCACAATGGACCTTATGGTCAAAGTGTAGCCCGTCCAGGGCAGCCTCTACAATCTATCTATCTATGAGGGAAAAGTAGTTCTTCATAGGCAAGACCGCGAAAATTTTTAAGATGGTAACGCGGCGTAACCAATAAACTAAATATACAGCCAATGTTTAAAAACATATGCCTTTGTAATTAAATTTCAAATTCGCCCCAATGTCTAGATCAGTTTTGTATTATAAATACGTATTTCGATTACAAAGTAGTCATCATCGGTATAAATTAGCTAGTTGTAATTTACTTTTTGGCAATTAGAAATAGATAGAAAATCGAGATCAATAGACAAAAATAAAAAATTAAAAAAAATAAATTAAAATAAAATAAATTTTATTGAAATTACTCTTGTTAAAATTACTTTCATTCAATTTACTCTTGTTAACATCACTCTTATTAAAATTACTCTTATATTGTCTCAGGATATGTTATTCGTTGCTAATTTGGTGACAGCTTCACCCAATTAGCAACGAGTAGTTTCAGTCAAAGAGTAAATTACGACTAGCTATTTTATACTAATGATGACTACTTTGTAGTCGAAATACGTATTTGAAATTTTATTTCATCTTCCTGTAAATTTTGAAGTACCATAATTCTTGAAATGACTGGAGTTTTGTTCCCAGTACAAAGTGAAAAATATACAACACTTTATTTTTACATACCTATGCTATGTAGTTAGTGTCTAGCTAGTGTACACTCCTGTTCAAAAATAATGAACATACCTGAAATGTTAATTTCCTTACATTTCATAAAACTCCTCACTTTTATAACTCTCTGTATAATGTATAATTTTATTTATTGATAAACAAAGATAAGTAGTATATTTTTTATAGTGTGTAAAAAAGAAATGGAAGTATAAACTGAATTTATATTTTTTATTTGTATATACGGTGTCAGAGTGAGAATTTAAAGAATATATTTAATGTTAATACGTGTTATATCTTACACTTACGTGTAAAAATTAAATAAAATGTTGTATCTGCTACTACAAGAATAATCAAAACTGTGAGAGACTAATTCGGTCTGTTCATTTTTTTTTGAACGGGAGTATATGTGCATGCAAGAGAATTGCATTCAAAATTATTATGAATTAATAATAAGATCAGGGAATATACTTATATATGTGTGTGTATTTTTATTCCAGCTAATGTGGTAGGGAATATTAAATATTTAATACATAAACATGTTCTACATACAGCATGTACATAGAAATCTTTGAAATATTTATTTATTTTTACATGTTGAAAATAAATTGGGGTAAGTCCGTTTTTGTGTACTTTATACGATATTCCTACCAGCATGTAGGATGTGTAAAATGTTTCCAAGCTATGGAATTAGATATGAAACACTTATGACCGCTGCAACATGTAATCACGACACGAGAATCAATTTACATTTACTATTATCTTACAACGGGAAGGCACGATTTGGGAAATTGACTTTGGGGTGGCACTTTACAGTATCCCCTAAGGGCCATCGATTGTAAGTAAGAAAGTGGACTAGCCAGCCAATTCTGAGAAAAAGCTCAAATTTTCAATGCAGCATATCTATTTGTAATTCCACAAAAAAAAAGGGGCGTAATTAGCGAACTTGACTACTATCATAGAAGTCAGGGTTTGCTTTTACTTTGGGATTTCTTTAATTATAAAAATTGATTATTTTTTAAGGCAATTGATTATTTCTGATTGTGAATATAATAAATTAAAATAATACAACTAAATTATTTTTTTGAAAGTTAATATAGGAAATTTTATTAATACTCTTATATTTATTGTTTATTAATAGGGAATATGCATGAAAATTTTTTTTCACTTGAATTGGAGAATGTTTACTTGACAAATATCAAGGTAAAATTACTTTTTAAATAACTTTAAAAATAAGCGAGATATGAATGATTGAAATTCCCGATTAGACAAAGAGGGTGATAGCCTTCTTGATATGTTATGTGATGTCATATTACACGTTCACCATTTAAAATACATGTAAAACTCCGTTTTTAGTATTTTTGCAAGAAAGAGACAGATAATAATTTTTAAAAGCTTATAGCTTCCTTGATATTTGTCGGATTTTAATTTCGTTTTTAAATATTATTACAGTATTAACAGTATTTTCATATTCTGAAAATAAATGTGAAAAAAAATTTTCATGCATATTCCCTATTATTAAATAATTAATAAATTAATTTGTTCATTGAATAAAATTCAACAATTTTACTATACAATAATTTACTAATAATAATCTTGCTGAATATTTATGCTCGAGACGCCGTTAGATCTGAAATAAAATCGAATCATCCTTGTGCTTTTTTTTTACTAGAAACAGGTCACTTACAAGACATAGAAGAGATAGATTTTGTAAACACTATAATGTTTTTAATTTATTTTTGCATTGAACAAACTAACTTGGTCATTATTTTAAGGAAGAATCGCGTTATTTATAAACTTAATATATTTAAACATCATCACTATATTATAGAATCTATTCCTTATCTTAAGGATGTACAAGCACTAGATATAGTCAATTTATAAAATTCTTCAAAATCTTATATAGTACATTCATAAAAGTCCACAATAATGTTTATTATTTTTTGTCGTAAGTTAAAATTAAAATTTAATTTAAACCCGTCATATCGGGCCTAACAAAAAATATATTTAAGAAAAAAATCTAAGATTTCGGGTAATTGTGCTACCGCCGACAGAAATAACATTTACCCGAAATCTCAGTTGTTTTCTTAAATATCTTTTATCTTAGACCCGTCATCCCGGAATTTTATTGGATCAATCTCTTTATTAATATTTCTAATTTTTATTGCGTAGTTTTTTTTTTTATTCGTCTTATTTTATTCCAAGTGAAAATTATCAAAATATGTTAAAATATGTGTAAAAATATGGGTTTCTCCATAAGAGCAATGCATTAAAACTTGAACTTTAACATTAAATAATTAGTTCAAGATCCTCGTAACCGCCCGTGAAACTTTTATAATTGATTTATAACAAAAAATCAAGTCTTAATCTTTTCGAAGCTTCAATGCTCGCTCGTACATCCTTAACACAAACTATTGGATAAAATAAGTTTTGCAAGCTAATATTTTTAACCTGATAAAAATATTTTTGTAATCAATATATGTAGTTCATTTCTTTCTCCATGGTGGTGCAATCATCGTAAATTGTGTATATGTAATAGTGAATACTTTTGTGTGTATTAGTGAATACTTGTCATATCTTATTATTTCAAAAACAGACAAACACTCGTTACAGATAAAAACAAAACTTCTTCCGTTTATTAAGATAAGAATGTTTTTTTTTTGTTTCTTAATGTCAAAACATTCATTAATTATAAACACTGAAATAAAGTTACAAAGATTTATACCGGCTGATTTTACAGAACTTGACGAGCTATTCTGTTCTTTTTTTGATGTCACTGAATACCATACATTCAAATAAAGATTATTAAAATAATCAAAGAGAACTCTAGGCGTGTCTCACACCAAATTAGCAAAAAGCAACATATCTGTGACTCCATATCCCAGAGATAGTTACGATTAGCTAGCTTCATACTGATGATAACTACATTGTAGTCGAAATACGTATTTATAAAATACAAACAAATGTTCTAGGAATAGGGGCAAAATTTGACATACATTCAAAGTCCACTTTTATTATTAACAATGTATGAGTATGCTACAATGTACTATGTGACATGTTTTGACATTTAAATCATTTTCAAAACTGATGTTTTGATTTTTATACAATGGTCGTCTTCAAAACAACAACTATGTCAGTTAATTAAGCCAGTTATTAAGTACCAGTCCAAATGGCCGAGCGGTCTAAGGCGATATATCTGCGCAGTAGGCCTACTTGGAAATTGAGAGGTTATGGGTTCGAATCCCAACATCGGCAGTTTATCAATTATTAAGAAAAAAAATGGGCTGTTAATTAACTAAACTGTCAGCGTATGGACAAGAACAAAGTAACCGGCTATGCTTGAGAAGGTTTTCTGCAGTTTCCTTCACAAACTCCAGATGAATATCGGCATAGTTCCAATCATAGTCGGCTGTAGCCGCATATCCTACCAATTCCTAGTCTATACACAAAAATTCCTTCCATTCATATGCGTTGAAACTCATCTTTTTTATGAATAATATAACTAATTGTTTAAATGTAGCGCCTGACTAAAGCCGCCATTTTAGAATATGACGTCATGAGTACCAATAACGAATCAAAATACAAATCCACTAACTTAGGAGACTTATTCCACAATTTGGCAGCACTATTAGCAAGTTAGTAAGTTTGTATTGAGAGCGATATTTTATAGTTGATATTCAGTTTCTTGCTGGGCGCCATCTGAGAATCACCCACTATTTATATCATAAACTATCATAAGGAAATATATCATTTCCTAAAACTATCATCATCATAATTATATTATAAGTTCGTTTTTTTTCATATTCGTTTTTTTTACATGATTTGTTATCAGAAAATTTCTCAATTGAATAAATACTCGGAAGAGTGTAACTAATTGATTGTGGGAAAAGATATTAAAAGTACAGCATAAACAGAAGTATATTTTTAGTAGAAAAATCATCATTTTTCTAAATTTTCTTCGTTTTTCTTTAGTTTCTTATCACTTTGGCTGCCTTTGAGCGACTAAACTACTAGATACGAAAAAATATCACATGATATTTTTGTTGGAAAATAATATTTCCTATCACTATTGTCTTCAAAAATTCGCTAAAAAGTGAACTATAAACAATTTTTTTTTCAAATCATCATTCCAAAATTTTCCTAAGGTAGTGATTTTGCCATATGTGTCAAACACCATTGACATTAAAAGCTCGTATTATTAAAATTTATTCTGGAAATTTTCCAGTATTCGAGACAGTGAGTCAATATCATAAAATTTTAATGATTGTAATAAAAAGTTTTCAAATTAGACATAAAAAATTATTTGATGCATAGAATTATTGCCACATACCTCATACCATTCAGCCAGAAAAAAACTACATCGCAAATGGCATTAAACGAATTTACCTGTTCCCGTGTCTTCAAAGAGAAAATTATGAAACCAAGCGAAAACACTTCACTAAACTGTTACAATACTACATAAAATATATAAAGTACCTCGACTCATTGCCTCTTTCTACGAGTATTTTCCAGTGAGTAATTTCGTCTTGTTAATACGAATCATATATATCAGACTCGTATATATAGGGTGTCTCCGATTTTAACTCGAAAATTAAATAGGCGATAGATCTCGAAATCGGCGATAGAGATCGAAAATAAGAAGAAAAGTTCATATTAACTTGGATGTTTTCTAGCTTCGTTTTCGAGATGCAGGTTGTTAATACAAAGTTAATACAAACAAGTGAAAATAACAACTAACTGAGTTAGTTGCTTAAGTATCCGGTATATACTGAATTTATGTAAAAAAGTGTCTTATATAGGCAGTTTTGTCCATTTTGCCCAAACATAGTTTTTGAGAATTCATTGATATATATTTAGGATGTTTGGGAGGTGTATCGAAAATGCTACGAAGCGAATGAAAATTTAGTATAACAGTCTTTACTTAAGGATGTTCCAGCATACCACCACTTTTCGACAGATTTTGCTCATTTTTTTCACAGGCTAAAATAGTGTTTTCTAAAAAATCCCGAAGTTTCAGAATATTTGACCGTTTAGAACGCGAGATAATTAATATCAAAGTAATCATTCTCTCTCACTCTCTCTCATTAGAAGCATGTAAAACTTCATGCCCGTCCAACTATTATCTATCGACAGAATTTAAAAAAAAACTAGGAGAATAAAGATAAATATTTATTATATAAATTTTTTTTTAAATCGTGTGTTACCGTTTTGTTTTCGAAATATAAAACTTTAAAATTATTTTTTATTTCAAAGTTACATTAATTTGTATATATGAATACTGAATATTTCTATGTGTTGTGTATATACGTATATGTATTTGTTCTATCATAAAAGCAAACAGTGCTGGAACGTTCTTAAGTTGTTTAACTTTGTATATAGAGATGTTGTGCGTATTTCACATTAGATTTTTACATCACAATCGATATAATTATCTCTGGACATAAAAATGAGGATTCTAATTTCCGTATCATCTCTCGCTAACTTATTCTCGTCTCGTCTCGTTTGTCTCACGACATCATTACTAACTAATTGACGTATTGTTAAAAAAAAAAAAAAAAAAAAAACTGTGTGTATGAATTACTTTGATTAAAAATAATATTTGACTCCTTCTAAAATCTTGAGAAGTATGACTTAATTAAATTCTTTTTACACCCTACTGTTGTCGGTAATTATTTTATAATTCTATTACATCTTACAGAACAGAACACAGCAGCCTCTGAAGAGGTAACACACCCAAAGTAAGTGTGGATAGACGTTTAAAATGAATGTACTAACAAAAATATTTTTATCAAGTGTCACCGTACAACAATTTTCTTTCCCTTACACAGTGTTTTTTTTTTATATTTATCATTGTGATGAAAAATGCAATTTTAAGTGCCCCCCCTTTTTTTTCTCATCACCATCGTACCGACGGATGCCACGTCATATTTAACAAAAAAAAATGTATATTATTATCATTTATTTATTTAATTTAATTGTATATCCTCTGTCCAATATACTTTGTCGACAGCCCTTTATCTCCGGTGAAATTATTTATTAAGCAAATAAATAATTTATAATTCTTCTTTTCTAATTTTTGTTCAATCGTCTGTGGTTTCAAAGATGGGCAGTATTGTCAATTTTGCCCAAACATGGTACGATTTTGCCCATTCACGAACATAGTTTTTTGCTCAAGAACACACGTACAAAATTTCAGCTCGTAATCTCTTTTCTTTTTTAAGGTATCGTGTTTACAAACGGACAGACAGACATGCGGAAATTGCCGAATTAGGCCAGTTTATGAACACTTATGCCAAATATTCATGATAAACTTAATATATCCTTGTATATTTACATATACCGGGTATAATAATTATTCCAAAATGCTTTAGTCAAAAAAAAACAAAAATTTATTTATTGTTTTATCGAGTCAATTGATTTTTCAACGTGATTCATTTATTTATTTTATCGTATAATAAAAAAGGGTGTGGTATGAGACAGAGAAAATCTCCTTCTCCATAATTTCCTGTTCCATAATTTTAACATCTTCAATTCATTTAGAAAAAAAAAAAATGTATAATCTTTATAAATTTAACTGTCACTGAATAACACTTCAACCACGTTTCATTTTTTCCAAGTGGTTGTTGTTGCTGCTGCTACATTGTCGTGTGTTTCTATGTACAACGTAGTAGGTAGTAGCTAGAAGGTACGTGATAAATGAGGTTAGAAAATTTATAGAACTATTACAAGAAAAATGCTTATGTATTTTTTATTATTATTTTTTAAAGTGGTCTTCCAAAAAGGTAAATCATTGATAATCGTATTCTTATTATTTCTATTTATTTAGTTTTTTTTTTTATTTCAATAGGGAATATGCATGAAAATTTTTTTTCACATTTATTTTCAGAATATGAAAATACTGTTAATACTGTAATAATATTTAAAAACGAAATTAAAATCCGACTAATATCAAGGAAGCTATAAGCTTTTAAAGATTATTATCTGTCTCGTTCTTGCAAAAATACTAAAAACGAAGTTTTACGTGTATTTTAAATGGTGAAAGTGTAATATGACGTCACATAACATATCAAATGGGCTATCACCCTCTTTGTCTAATCGGGAATTTCAATCATTCATATCTCGCTTATTTTTGAAGTTATTTAAAAAGTTATTTTACCTTGATATTTGTCAAGTAAACATGCTTCAATTCAAGTGAAAAAAAATTTTCATGCATATTCCCTATTGAACAAAAATTTATTTAAATATACAGGGTGACACACAAATACCTTCAAAATTTTTAATTTCAATAATTCTTTTTGGAATTAATATTTATTGCGTTTCTTTTATATTAAAGTAAATATATAGGAGTTTCGGGCTGTTTTTATTCCAAGATGAAGTTGATCACACACAATCGATAAATGGAGATCGATACAGGGAAATGCTACGATTTTACCAATATTAAGAGGGGTGTGCAAAATTTTGTGTTTCTCCAGTCCTCTAAACCAACCTTTCTTGTCCGTTAATAAACTTGACCTTTCAAATACCAATAGCACCTCATAAACCAAATTTTTTTTTCAAATGGCTGAAAAATTCAGCTTTTAAGTTGACCATTTCAATTTCAGAATCAAATGTATTTTTTCCATTTCAAATGTATATTAAGGTATTTCCAAACTATTATCAAGAACTTCACGAAATTCACAATATTTTTTTGAGAATATATCCCCATGGTGTTTTTGAGAAAATCGTTACGTAAGTTGGAGAAATATAACACATGCATCTTTATAAACATGGTGCAATAAAATGCACGATTCCGACTGTTTTTACTTCGAACTCTTTCAATATAGTCACACGGTTGTTCTGAAATTCGACATATACTTTCCTCAATTCCTTAGAAATATTTTTCCTTAAAACTTTCGAAGAATGACCATCGGGTTATGTTTTTTGATAAAATATGCGTAAAAAAGTGCATTTTTTTAATGCCCACAACAGAAGGTTATTTTTTATGGTTCAGTCGGCATCATGTGTACCGGCGCGCTGTTTGAAAGTAGTTTGAAATTATATACTAGTATATGTATGATGTTTAATTGCGGAATCTCCCTGATTCGCATACAATTTTCTATGTAGTTCTTTTCACGCGGGTACCCGCTCAGCTGATATAGTTTGAAAATACCTTAAAGAGCATTTTTACCATTTCTATTTTAAACTTTTTGAAAAAGGAATTTCACCTATCCTTGGTTCATGAATCCTTTTTGTATGTCTAGCAAAGATTTTTTTTTCGTTTCCGGAACACAAAGTAAGCCAAATATCACACCGATTAAAGCAACTATAAACATAATACAAAATGGTCCCCACATATTATGACGAATTAAAGCATCGTATACTTTGTCAAATATAAAACCATCGATTGCACCAACAACAATTAACAAAGAACATGCTTTTGATTTAATATCCATTGGAAATAATTCTGCACTCAAAACATAGGGCAATTGTAATAAACCCAATCCAACCATTGCCACATAGATTAAAGTTCCAATTAATTCCATTACTCCAAGCCCATGTGACGTTTCTTCTTTGTTATATTCCAGAAGGAAACCGAGTCCAGTAAGAGAATGTGCCAAACATGCACCCAAACATACAATTATAAATAAAGGTTTGCGTCCGCATGAATCCACAGCGGTTATATTTAAAATACCAGCAAGAATCAATATTAACGAAATTTCTCTTAAATGGTATAGCCAAAAGTGAAATTCAAAATGAAAGAATATAACTTGAATAATATTCGATTGCATAGCGTTGTAACCGGTAAATTGTTGAACAGTTATAACAGCCGTGACCAGTAAAAACACTTGAAGATTTGATCGAACCGTAAATATTTCTAACCAATTACTGCATTTATGTTTTAGATTCCACATCTGTTTAATGTCATCATATTCTTTGTCAATATTTTGTCTAGCGTGAAATTTTCTTAATATATTTTTACATTTTTCATCTTGATTTTTCATTATCAAAAAATATGGTGATTCGTCCATGACATAAATTAATGCAAGAACTGTTAGATTTGATACTTTACCAATTAATGAAATTATATAACTAGCCGTATCGTATGCTATTAAATTACAAATATAAGTTCCCAAAGGTACACAAAGTATACAAAATACGGTGAATTGTCCACGCAGATGAGGTGATGCTATTTCACTGATGTAAATTGGTATAACTGAAAACGCCCATGCATACATCACACCACACAGAAAGAATGTGACGTAAACCATTGAAATATGTCCAGCTAAGTCTTGAGAAATTGATGATAATAAACCACTTACACTTACTAACAACATTGAATACTTTCGACCCAGAACATCATTTGCATATGCCGAAAGAATGGCACCAATTATTGTTCCTAATCTTTGACAATACCTTAACCACCAAATAGTATTGTTATTGTGAAAAATACTAAGTGGACCAGTTGTCCCATATAAAAAACCAACAACAAGAAATGTGCTCGCAGCTGAAAAATTAAACAAAATATTTATGTTAAGGATGTTCCACCACTTTTCGACAGATTTTGCTCATTTTTTTTTCACAGGCTAAAATAATGTTTTCTAAAAAATTCCGAAGTTTTAGAATTTTTGACCGTTTAGAACGCGAGATAATTAATATCAAAGTAATCATTCTCTCTCACTCTCTCTCATTAGAAGCATGTAAAACTTCATGCCCGCCCAACTATTATCTGTTGTATTCGAAAAAATACTCGACAGAATTTTAAAAAAAAAACTAGGAGAGTAAAGCTAAATATTTATTATATAAATTTTTTTTTTAAATCGTGTGTTACCGTTTTTTTTTCGAAATATAAAAGTTTAAGTTTATTTATTTTCTTCAACATAACATTATTTTGTATATGTGAACAGTGTTTTTGTCTATGTGTTGTATATGTGTGTTTATGTATTTGTGCTATAATAAAATCAAACCGGTTTGTTGTGCTGATTGCATAACACAGTGCTGGAACGTCCTTAAATATTTCATCATGATATAAACAAATAGGTATGTCATTTTGTATTGGTAGTTACATAGATGGGATGTACACTGCCGTTCATAAAAATTGAACCAATTGAAACATTCTAAGCATTCTTGTATGTAATATACATATATTAAGGACGTTCGAAAGAGAGAAAAATGCAGAGAAGTTTTTGTAAATATGTTATAAAAAAAGTCAATACGAATTCATTGGTATGCTTTAAAATGTTAATTCAAATGCATTTTTTCGTAATTGAAAATCATACTTTTAACATTGGGTCTTATGAAGAAACTACAAATTTAATCTTTCTAATCGAATAAAACATAGTTTAAAATGCAGAGAAGTTTTTATAAAACTATGTAAATTGTTGTTTTAAATAAACAAGGATTTATTTGAGCCTAAGATGAAGGTACGTTCAAATGCATTTTGGAAAGTAATCATGAATTATATAAGTAATTTTATCATTTTAGAGAAGCAAAACACAAGACTTTTACTTTTTTATTTAAAATAAAAGAAACATTACGAGTCACAACTCACGAGTATTATTATTTACCAAATAACCATAGAATATTTAAATCTAGTTTCAATGTTATACATTAAATCTGTAACGCTGCGAGCATTCGTAGTCGCGTGATATCCCCCTTACATCTTTCTCCCCCAAAATGACTCTTTCAAACGTCCTTAACAACATAAATGTTAAAAAGTGGCAAAGTTTTCGTTGCATTCTTAATAATAACTTATATAAAGAGAGAGACTAGTTCCTTTTTCAAATAGAACACTCTATATATTTTTATAAATTTGAATTCTAGGATTAATTCTAAGAATTTTTTGTACGAATCAGTTTTTTACACAATCCAGTCATTTTTGAATTATTGATAAGCAATTAATCGAAACTTCTGAACTCACAAAAATGACATATTTTATAAAAAAAGCTCAACATAAATAACATTACGGTCTGTAATCAACATTAATATGTTAAAGGTTAATTTAGATCAATTTCGAAAAGGAGAAATGATTTATTTATTCTAACGAAAAGTTGGCGAAGTTCTCGCATAACGAATTTTTTTAAAATTTGTTTAATTACATAATATTTCTTACCTGTTGCCACAGATCTATATTGCAAAGATTTAAATTTATCACCGATTATCACCATTTTGATAGAGTTAACTTAATTACTCACAAAATAATCAATAATACTGCTTCAACAAAAAAAAAAAACAGCAAACTTTTTTAAACAGAACACTTAACAGAACTGTCCAACAATTTTAATAATTATATATTAGTATCTAATGTGAACGTCACAAGACCTCCATATACAGTGTATAAACCCATTTAACCACTTGAGTATGTGGTAACCACTTGAGTTTATGAAAAAAAAGTTGTTTATTTAAAAAACAGTTCTTAAACTTTTTCCATCTCTTACGGTTTCAAAGATGGACATTTACTTCCAACACGCTATCTCTTTTCGATATTGAGTTAGCGTCTTGACAAAGAGACCGACCAGATCGACCGAATAACTGATCAACATCAATTTGGCTGCTTGTATATAGATGTAAAAAATTTGAAATCATTAAATTGATTAAAATTTATCTAATCTTATTTGTATAAATACTTATAACTCAAGATTTTTAATATTTTACCTTTATCTACAAAAAATTTACGCAGCAGCTGCGTCACTTCTTGCGAATTTCCTCAGAATACATAAATCATCCTTTAGCGGTCGTCACTGATCTGATATGCCAATTTTATTAATATTATTATACCCGGTATATAATATATACCAGGGTATATTAAGTTTACTCCCGGCTTTGTAACAGTTGAATATATTGATCACAAACAAAATTTTGGTATAGGTGTTCATAAAATGACCAAATTAGTCCATTTCCGCATACGTATCTGTCCGGCCGTCCGTCTGTCAACACGAAAAATTAAAAACAAAAAGAGATAGCCAGTTGAAATTTTCTATGTGTGTATAAGCTAAAAAGTAAGGTCAAGTTTGTAAATGGGCAAAATCGGATCTTGTTGGGACAAAATATGCAAAACTGTCTATCATTAAAGACAAAAAAATGTTCATTTTATAAAAATAAACAACTTTTGCTTGAACCTTTTTTCCATAAACTCAGCATATACCGAGTATTTAAGCAATTAACTCAGTTAGTTGTTATTTTCACTGGTTTCTGTTATGAATTTATAATAACTTACCATATTTGTAACAAAATTACAATAATTTGACATGAATTTACAGGCAAATGTTTGAATTTTTTTACATATTATTGAAGAATAATACTAAGCACATTATTCTCGGGAATTTGAATTTACCATCCCGGAGTTTTTCGTAATAAAATCTTAAATAAATTATATAAAAAATATTTGAAAGAGGCATTTCTAAATAGTATTCTCACGGTTTATTGGGTAGCAAAATTTTGCATACCTGTTACCTTTCCATCCTGTATATAAAGATTGTGTATTGTTGATATTTTTACCACAAACAAAATATATATTAAACCAAAAATATCAATATTGTCTAGAGCAGGGATTCTCAACCGCTGTGCCGCCAAATTCTTAAAGTGTGCCGCTAAATTTTTGAAATGTATATATAGTAAAGTATTAACCACCATAATAACGAAAAAAAGATCGAGACTGTTAAATGTAGAAGACGATATGAGAGTAGCATTGCCATTTTTACGACCAAATATAAATGAAATTGTCATTTTTACGACCAAATATAAATGAAATTATCAAAAAACATCAAACTCAATTTTCTCATTAAAAGTATTCTTATTATTAACTTGTAATGAATCCCTTAATAAACGTACTGTTGTTTTTGTAGTACATATTATTTTATTTTACATTCAAAATTATCATCATAAACTATTTCACACAGTGTATTATAAGTAAGTAAACAACTTTAAAACTTATCTTTTTCTTTGTGTGCCGTCAAATTTTGAAATCGTTAAAAGTGTGCCGCTACAAAAAATGATTGAGAATCACTGGTCTAGAGGTTTATTAATAATATTGATTTTTATCTTTTTCTGAATAAATGTAAATACGTTTTAAATTTCTCTATAATATTTATTTGAATTATAATCGTAATATTTATTTGGAGTTTATCATTTATAGGTTTCTGTTAGATATCCAAATAGTTAGAATCCAAGCAAATGTATCAAGCTACTTCCGCTAAAGAATACTGCAAAAAAAATTTAAAGTAAATTAGTCCATATAAATACTCAAAAATTCGTCGGTTGCGCGAAGTCTGACTGTGTTTTGGTCAATTTATCGTAATATTATTCAGCTTAATATACATGGTGTTTAACGTACAATGTCAAATTTCTGAACACAAAGTACCATAAAGTTTATCTTGCCTAAATCGGGACTGTTGATGTATTTTGTCATTCTTTCCTGATCTGTAAACAATTGCAGAACTTAATATTAAAATTTCAAAAGGTAATTCAATTGCTCATTTTATCAAGTAATAACAATTTATAGGCCATTCAAAATTAACAAGAGTATGATGGATGGTATTTTAATGAATCGTATGGCTTTCTCGCCATACGTTTATTATACTCTATTTTATACTATTTATCTTGACTGCCACGAGTGAACTATCTTAAATACATTATACCGATTATACAGTGAGTTCATTAAAAAATTTCCCACCAGTTTTGTTTAAACATTTTTTATGTTTCAAACAACTTTTGTTTGAAACTCATGCATCCCAAAGTTTTGATGTAAATTTGGGGGGGGGGGCATAAAGTTTGTATTTTACTCCAGAAATATTCGATGTGTGACTGATTTAAAACAAAATTTGTTTGTTTTTATGAGTTCTTAAAAAATACTGTTCTTATAAAAACAACAAACAACTTTTGTTTGGAAATTTATTTCATTTACCCAATATGTCTGGCGTAAGTACAAAATTAACGTTGTATTTAGGTACACCCATACTAGGGGATGTATGAAAACAAGTCTTAAACAAATGTTGTTTGTTTTTATGAGATAAATAGTTGTTGTGTTTAAAAATTTCCTCCTATCTTGCACCGTTTAAAGATAAGTTATATCACGCGGACACAGATACATGGAACATAGTTATATGCTTTACATAGTTATATGAGTTACATTTTGTTTTTCAAATTAACACACTGTATAATGGTACTGTTGATTTTTTAACAGGTTTTAGCGAGTAACAACCATTGACACAATAAACACACGGTATATTTATAAAAAGTAGGTGTATATTTGAAAATATATAAATTTTGTTTAAGTTTATGTTAAATAATAAAGGAAAATATAATTAGAGATTACTTTATACAGTAGTTGTTTATTAAAAAAGGGTCTCTACATAATGAATGCTTTAAAAAACAGCATGGAATGCCTGTCATCTGTCTATCAGTCATACCATTTTTAGGGCTCCGTATCAAAATGTTAAACATAGAACCGTTATAGTGTGACTTGATGTGTCCGTCACAGCTGCGTATTTCAATGACAGCTAAAAATCTAAATTATTTGAGACTGATGAATAATTGTTTATACTTATTACAGAAAAAATACAATTAAGTTTTCAATTTTTAACAGTTTTTGAGGATTAAAGAAAATTTCCTATTAAAATTTTGACACCGTACGGAACCCTCGGTGTGCGAGTTTGACTTACACTTGACCGACCTTGTTATTGGTATACTTAGTATAAATTTCTTCATTCTATATTTATGTAAAATGTCAACAAATTTACATATTTTATTTACAACCATTGTTTACAAAATAATCCGTGGAAAAATTTTCGCAATTAAAACATTAAATTCAAAAATAAATTTAGGTGTTGTTGAGCCCACTATTTTATTTTTTATAGTGCGTTAATATTGGGACCACAATAATTTTTCAAAACTTCTATGGGCGATTTTTGGATGAGTAAAATCTTATGAGTTCGCGTCTAAGAACAGTATATCTGTAGCTAGAAGTATGACGTGTTGCGCTTGGCCAGAAGCACCTACTGGCATGTGCGCAGCAGCTTGTGTACACATATACGCATATATGCGCAAATAAGTTTACATTTCTGTCGGCAGTCCTCAATAAGTACCTGTTGTTTTTTAATAATACTACGGAATCCTTGAATATAGGACGGATTTTTGATGTGTCAATACTTTATATTTTGCGCAATTGTATTACAAAATTTATTGTTGAGAAAAACCGTGACCTATATTTTAACAAGTTAACTTTTTTTCTAGTTATAAAGAAGAAATACACCACCTTCATAACATATATAAAGTTTTCATGCTTCGTGCATTTGTGTAATTGCTGATTTAGCATATATAACACACCACACCTCTTTATAGGAAAAATATTAAGGTAGTACACGCTTACGAACAGTCAGAGCAAAAAGTGTAAAAAGACAGTACATTACTAAAAGCTTACTTATCACAAAAAAGTCAATTGATTACATCTAGTAGAACATATATAGTGTTTTAAAGTAGTTTGATCTACCTTTGAATAGATAAATCTGCATTTAAATAAAACTTCATTTCAACCTGAAGGTCATTGCAAAGTTTTCGTAATCAGTCGCAACCAAAGTTCAACTCGATTTTAATCTCTGTTTAATAACTACCTAAGAAAATTTTAATATTAATATTCAGAGCTCATATAGGGAGAGGTCTCGTTTGAGGTATCCAACAACAAATTTTTCGACTATCGAAGTAAAAATAATATTTCTTTTTGAGTCACCCTAATATATAAAAATATATAAATGGATGTTAACATGTAGTAAAATTTCCATTCAATTCTATGTAGAAAACATGGATTCAAGAGTGGATTACCTTAAAATATATAAAAAAAGTTGGCATGCTTTGGAATACATGAATTGTATATTACACATATACAAGATGTTCTAAAATTCATTCAAGAAAACTACACCATGGTATAGAGCTGGAACAAACAAACAAAAAAGTTTTATAAAGTTTTTCGATTTGACGCTTAGTTTTTGAGATATAATTAATTAAACATTAATAAATTCAACCATTTTGTGGGTGTTGCTACACTTATTGAAAACTCTGATTGTCGTCATGCTAGAGTAGGCCGCCCTACTCCACTACGGTGGCCCCCCTTCTTACACTATACGCTCTGTAATTGGTGGAGTAGTGTAGCAACACCCAAAAATGCAAATGTGATTAGTTGAATTTATTATTAATTTTTAATTAAAAACTAAGCGTCAAATCGAAAAACTTTATTAAATTTTTTTTGTTTGTTTTTTCAGCTCTACACCGTCGTATAGTTTTCTTGAATGAATTTCAGAACATCCTGTATATATGGGTTTAATATTTATTATTTAAAACACGTTTAGTAAATTGATTGTTGTGTTTGAGAAATAAAATGATACAGCAATATATAATACGTAATAAAATCTAATTTTGAAACTCTTATGAATAGAATTTACAATGCTACAATTTTCAGAAAAATATTATAACACTATATATTATACCGTGTTGAACGTTTTTCTTTTTTCGATTATATGGTAATCATAGAAGGTGACAATCCGCAAAGCTTCCTTCGCCCTAGTGAATGAGTCGCCCGAAAGATAAAATAGATTATTTAATTATCATGTTGATTTGTTTACATGTGTAAGATACATAAATCCGTTTTCGATTTTTTTTTTTGCAGGTGTTTTATAATAACGAGATTTAGATTCCCAAAAGCTCTAAAACCTGAAAAATAGTCTTTTATCGCGAATGTTCAATTTTTAATTTTTTGAGATTTTTAAAACACACTTAAAATTTATATTATCGACAAATTTCGATATAATGATAACTTTTTTACTATTTGGCCAAATCCAAAAAAACATGGATCTTTACGATCTCCCGGAAAGGATAATCGATGTAAAACTCAGAGGAAGTATATAAAAACATTTAGATTAAAATCAACCTAAATCGTATTTTCGCTGGACTGTTATTTCGTTGGCCTGCCAAAACTTCAATAATAGCTTTTATTTGAATGTAGTTTGGAAAGCGTTATAATAACATTTATATATTTTTAGAGAGCATTTGTAATTTTTTTTCTATAATTTATTTAAGTATCCAGTCTTGATATGATAGCATTTTGCCTTCGTTAAGATAATTTGAGGCATGCGCTGTTGTTTTTTTTAAATTTAGTCCCTCGTCAGTTATTCAAAGATCAATTGTTTGGTCAGAATACAAAAAGATTATGGTATAAGCAGCGTTCATGTTCTAGAGAACCATCCATTTCCGATCTATATTTTGCTGGGTCAAATCTAATACAAATAAGTTGAAGTAGAATCTGTTTTAAGCAAGAGATTGAATTACCAAATATTCTATATATTTCAAATGAGAACCTACCTTCACTGTTACTCACTGTATAGAGAGACTATAATTTTAATAGAAGTTCAATTAAACTATAAAGTTAATCAAGTTTCCAATTTACCATCCCGTTCCGTTCTTAAAATAATATGTACCAAAGCTTAAAATAGGAAAACACTTCTAGGAAACATGTAATTACCTAAATGGTATTATTGAATCAAGATACATACATAAATCGATATGTTTTATTTAGCAATGTTGTGCAATTGAATTGAAGTTTCTAAACACTATTGTTATGGTAAATTTAACGTATTTACTACGAGCATGCCAAAAGAAAATATTTTAAAAACCACAGTAATAACATTCGCCAAATATAGGTTTAATTTTCACTCATGTTACCGTACGGCCCTCGAGTTGGTTCACTGGGTTTCAAAGAATACTCAATTCAAAATGATAATTTCAAGGATAAGTTTCATATTGTTAGATAGAAAAATCTTGGTGTATGAAAAGTATTACATCGACCTTATTGTGACGCTTTTGGATGTTCTGGTTTTTTTTATTTACAGTCTTAATTCTATTTGAAATATGGGAAATATTTTTGGAAAAGATTCGAATAATAGTTGAAAGTATATATTTTTAATAAAACAACTTTTATCCGAAGCATTTTTTCGTAAACCGATTGAATAAAGCACAAATCGGCGTAAATTTTTGTAACCATGTGTGTACAAGCAAATAGAAACTATTGAATAACATACCTGCTTAAGTATGTATCTTGGTTTTCAATCAGAAATACATATTATAATTTGATAGGTTTACATTGATTACACAACAATCATGGTTAGTTACACACTATAACCTCGTCTTTAACTCAATTCTCCGTTACCTCGAAAATGTCACTAACAAATACGAAACATATTAATTTTATGTGGTACCACCTTCAACTGGTAGTAGGTAAGTACGTACACTACGAATGAAGGTTCAAACCCTTTTATTTTCTAAATACATATGTGTCAATCAAATTAATTAGTTTATTGTATATAAGTATATTAGAAAATGATCAATTTTAGAATTTATACATAGCATATTGTTTTACTTAAGGTAGTTCCGATATAGTCTTGTATAATCAGGACAAAATATCGGTTTGCTTTTATTATAGAACAAATACAAATAAATAAATTTTAAAATATCATATTTCGAATAAATATTTATCTTTACGGTCCTAGTTTTTTTTTTTTTAATTCTGTTGAGTTTTTTTTTCAATACAACAGATAATGGTTGGGCGGGCATCAAGTTTTTCATGATTCTAATGAGAGAGAGAATGATTATTTTGCTATTAATTATCTCGCGTTCTAAACGGTCAAAAATTCTGAAACTACGGGATTTATTAGAAAACATTATTTTTAGCTTGTGAAAAAAAATTGAGCAAAATCTGTCGAAAAGTGATTTCATGCTGGAACTTCCTTAAGAGTCAAATTGAAATTAATGATAATCATTTCGAAAATTATATTTAATTTTGTTTGTTAGAATTTAGGTTTTCGAAATAGATTATATGGTTTATATTTAGAGAAAAAACTTAATTTCCCATGGTAGAGGTATAATTTGGTTTAATATTAAGGGATTCTAATCGTTATTATATAACTAATTAGATTTTCATAGATTCGGTTTAAAAAAAAAATATTTCGAATAAAAGTTAACTAGGAATAACTTTGAATTTAAAATTTAATTTTTTGTTTGCCCTAAAACATTTATTTGTATTTTATAAATACGTATTTCGATTACAAGGTAGACATCATCAGTATGAATTAGCTAATCGTAAATATCTTCGTTACTCTTTTGTAGTAAATATTCTAAAATGTGTTAGTAAAAGCTGTACGGATTCAATGATAGTAAAATCATTTAACCCTGGTTTTACGCAGCTATCATGAAGGTCATTCAATGATACGGAACAAAGCACGTTTGGTGTGCTTACTGTAATAAGCTGTTGTTAAGCTGTTGTTAGTATTTCAAGCAATAAATTATATTATTTTATGAATAAACAAAAACATGAATACAATTAATGAAGAACAAGATAATTGTTTTATTACATTTTCGAATTAAATAACACGCCATTGCTTGTATAAAATTAAATGAAAATAATAATCATACTATTATATAATATGCTTGTTTATCCAATGTGTAATGTCCTCTCATATCACACAAAAAAAAGCCCTATCACCTATTATCTCTCTATCGTTTTAATAATATTAGAAAGAGGTAAGGTAGTCGGTTTATATGAGGTAATCTCTGAAACTATTGATCCGATTCTGAAAATTCTTTCACTGATTGAAAGTTACATTATTATCGAGGGACAAAAGATTTTAAAAGTTGGCGTTTCACACATCCGTGTCGCGCGGCAACTACGCTAAAATGCAAAGCCTATGCCGTCTAGCTAGTATATTATACAGGATTATAGATATTTGGTAAACTTATAGATATTTGATTATAGATATTTTTATTTCGGCAAAAACAAATTACAACTTTTTAAGAGCCATAATTGGGCTTTATCTGTGTATTTTTGTAGAAGTGGTATACACTATGTAAATTAAAATAGACCCAATAGCAACATTGGGTATTGCACCTATCACTGTCTATGCACAGTATGCCATGATATAACGTGCTTTGTTACCCCCCCACCAAAGACTGATCTAACAAAATGCCTAGCATCACACTTTGTATTATAATGTTGGATACTTTGTTAGTATTTGGTTATATTATTTTAACTGCATTTCAACAATGAAATATTTCACAAAGAACAAAGATAACTTATCATAGTAACTGCACATAGACAGCGATAGATACATTATACACTGTTTCCAGATTGGGTGTAGTTTAAAAAACAAGCTGTATATATTTCTATAGTAACATATAAAATATAATACATAGTGGACATATTAAAAGTGATAGGTGTCCGAGAACCGTTGGTTTATCAACGGGTAGTTTTTCTTATTATAAATTTATTATACCTGTTCTCAAAGATGATATTACTCGTATTAACATGGGATAACAATTAATTTTATTAACAAAGAAAGTAATTATTTAGAGTTTACCGAGTTTAAAATAGAAATGAGAAATGGAAAGGAAATAATATTGCTATAATTATAATTATCGGAAAAAAAAATTATTATTCTCTTTATACTTAATATTAATTGAAAAAATTACTACGAAGATGGATGTGGATATAAGTAGGTTAAATCCATATTTTAAAACCATTTTATTAACATGACTCGGGTCAAATTTTATATATATTTCTATAGATTTTATCGGGTCAAAAAGACCACCGTTAAAATAAAAACCATGTGTGTCTGTATACAAATGAAAAAGTTCGAAATGAAAATTTCGTTAATGGACAAAAACGGGGATAGGAGGCTTAGAGGAAGAAGGAAATATAAAACCTTTAATTTCTCTCTTAATATTAGTAAAATGGAAATATTTATCAGTAGTAAAGTTAATAAATTTTCCAACAATTTATACCTGACCATTTTCTTGTAAATCGAATATTAACAGAAACATTCCCAGTTTAAATATAATACCTATAATAATTAATATGACAATCATAGCACCATGGTAACTTATTATTGGTTCTTCTAAGAAAAAAAATTCGGCTATGAAAGTCTACGTAGTGCCTGACGTGACAGAATTATGTTAAACAAAATAGTGTTTTTCAGTTTGAAATTCTGACATTAAATCATCTGAAAACTTTCATTTTTAAGGGAAATTGAAATGATTTTCTTATCTTCAATTCGAAAGGTTTATTTCATCTTTTAATAAACGTAAGAAACCAAAATCCATCCATAATGTTCAAACCAATATTCTCCAATGTCATAATGTTCAAAATGCAATATAATACCACATAAGGTAAACCAGAATAATATATATATATATATATATATATATATATATATATATATATATATATATATATATATATATTTATATATATATATTTGTACAAACATTCCCACTGGGGCATTCGTTCATTCGAGAAAGGCGATCAACTTTAAGAGACGACACACACCAACCGTCCAAAGCCAACGATAAAACCTTTCTCTATTTTCACCTCTATATATATAAACGACAACATATAGTACGGTAAGAGGTTATGTGGTCTCTTTATATCTCATTTGTCAGAGAAGATGTTTGTGAACATGATGTCTCAAAAAGCAAGGAGCATTGAAATTTCATAATGTAAGAAATCTGCCTTCAAAGCTTGTAGAAATAAGCTTTAAGTATGAACAATCGCACCTAAACCGACATTCGAGTTACTTCGTTCGAAAATAGCTCTATTGTTTTTAATGTTCACTTATCTTCATAAAATGAGACTACGAATTCGAGATTTGTTCCTTTAGAAAGACATTGAGATAAGTTTCCATCACGAACTCCAGATGAATATCGGCATAGTTCCTATCAAACTCGGCAGTAGCCGCACAACCTACCAATTCCTAGTCTACACAAAAAATTCCTTCCACTCACATTCTCACATCCTTAGGCATCACAATGGACCTTATGGTCGAAGTATGTCCCGTCCAGCACAGTCGCTACAATCTAAGACTTTGAGACACCGAAAGAGGCTGATTCTTACTACTATTCAAACCACGGAGCTGTTCTAGTACAGCAAAAGGGCTTTGACGCCAATAGACTTTAGCTCAAGGAAGGCTGTCGAAGGAATTTGATGAAACTTTGACAGTTGGCCCTAAAGGTTGAATAAGCGCTGAGCAGTCAAATAGTAGTTGAGCCATCTTCTCTTTCTCCTTCTTACAATGGCAGCTTCTGCAATATTCGTGGCGCACTGGCATTTTCAGACGTTGAGCTTGCCTGCCGTCTAACCAGTATCTAATGAGAGTTTGTATAACGTTGCCTATAGATTATCTTCGTACATAATACCTTTGGAACGCCTTGACTTGTACTCTGGCCGCTTGACTTGTACTTGTACTCTTGTACTTGTACTCTAGATCTGCCTAATAGTATAACAAGTACGTTCCTCCGCCACCTTATATTGGCTTTGCCAAATGAAGTTTCTTCCAGGTGTACCTTTTTCGCAGAGGGTACACCTATATGCTTCGTAATGCTTGTGTTCGACAGCTTTGCTCGTCATAATTGCAGTTTCCCGGCATGTTCCTATGACCCATCATCCTTATCAGGTGTACATTAAACATAGTCGCCAAGCACCATTTAGAGATGCTCGTCAATCCCGGGGTTATCCTAGAGATCAGGTCACCGAACACGTGGATTTTATTGCTGTTTGACAATCGACGGATAAATACGATTGCTTATATCCACAATATATTATTAACGGTATATGACGCGAGGCAAAACTAGATATTCCTGATTCCAAACAAAAGCGGTAATCATTTTCTCTCTGAACATTTGACAACAAATAGCAGCTCAAATCAACACTATTTGTAATACGGCCTGTATACAGAGGTTATGTGGCGTTCATATTAGTGGTTTTTTTCTCGTCATCTAATAAAATATCATAGAACAGCTACATAGAGATTCTTCTTCGACTATAATCATTTATAAAACATATAAACAGCATATCGTTTGCCACATATAGATAGAAGCCTTCGTAGACGCATATAGAAGAATATTTTTATCGTGAACATATATTATTATTATTATTATTATGATGTTTATACAAGAATAAAATATACGATCGAACTCGAACGAGTTAGTTTTCTATGTCGTTTGTTCATTGTTGTTGTTTGTTTTTTGTTGGAAGCGAACATATTATCTTATATTTGATTATATAGCTATGGAGGAAGAAAAAATGGTTTTTGGTGGTCATAAATTATCACATTAAATGTTACCCAAATTATAACGAAAGATTGAGGTTGTTCAATGTTGTTTGGTTTAATTAAAAAATTTGTTACGCCGGAGCTGCGTCAACTTAGCGAATTTAGCAATTTAGCGGTCACAATTTTAGTCTGATCAAAATAAAATGTCAATTTTACAAAATAAATGGCATAGGTCCAGGGGGAAGCAGAGAACACAACACATAAAATATCTCTCCTAATATTAAAAAAATCGAAAAATGTATAAGGTGTAAAGTTGTAGAAAATCATGTTTGTTAATCACTGCGTAGAGGAACCGATATCGCACTTTTCCATTCCCAACATTCTCATTCAGGGATCAATGTTTTTTTGTGCGCTGCTGAGATAACAGCACAATTTATAGTGAAACTGAAACAGGTACGCTTGTGCTGCCGTAACATTTGATCGTTATTTTTGGAGTTGAGGGGATCACAAAACGTATAGGTTCGGTAAATCCTCAATATCGATTTTAACCATTGAAAACTACCTACTATATTTTACGTATATAAAGGTTATAATAATAATAATAATAAGAAAGAGGGGTACCGCAAGTGGATCCTTAGCACCTAGACCAAGGGGTCCTCTGTGCCCTCTTGAGAACAACCTATCACCCGAAGCCGAGAAGTCTCCGGTAAGAGGCACCATTCTAAACAGATGAAGCTATAGAATTCTGTCGAGGCTGGATGCCACACAGACGGCCCACAACTTCTCTGCCGGAATTGCTCCTAGAGTTGATGGGTTCAAGATTTTGAACCCATACAGTCTATATCTGACACCCTGCAGGTTTCTGCAGGTGCATATAACATCTATGGAGCTCTCATCGTCCTCCATACAGCCCCTACAAGTTGGATCATCAGAGTTCCCCAAGTTATGCAGGTGGAAGTTCAATCGACAGTGTCCTGTCAAAAGCCCCACCACCGTTCTCAACTGTATTCTATTGAGTTTCAATCAAGCACAATCGCATGGCCTAGCTGTGTTTATGCACAACTCGGCCCTTCGCATGCCTTGCAGAAAGTTCCAGTAATCGAGATGAGGTTGTTTCAGCCACCCCTTGATTCGGTAAATTACGAAGCATCTTGATATGAGAATGTTAGGCTCAGGTGAAAGGGGCGTTTGAGATGACCCCTCTCGTGCCAACGAGTCCGCTACTTCGTTCCATTTAACACCAGAATGACCCGGCACCCAGATCAGTCTGACTGTGTTGTTCAGTGCCATGCGGTTCAGCTCCTCGAAACATTCATAGACTATCCTCGATTGGAATCTTGACGCCTCAAGGGCCCGATGTGCTGTCTGGCTATCTGAGAAGATGCTGATATGTGATCCACTGTAACCTCTCGTGTTACAAAGTGTCAAGGGCCCAAAGTGTAACCTCTCGTGTTACAAATCTGGGCACCTCTCAGCATGGCGAAGGTTTCTGATTGAAAAATATGAAGGTACTAATAATTTTGAATCAAATTAATCAAAATATTTAACAAGATTAATCACCGTATGCTAAATAAAACATAATTTTGATTGATAGTCACAACAAGAATTTATTAAATTATTTTAATAGCATAAATAAATATATATATGAATAACTTTAAAGCCTATTATATATACGCGATTCTTGTAGATGTTTCGACGTACTATAAAATGAATATTTAAAGTAAACTTTTACTAGTAATCATATAAAATGGTTGTTATACACAAAAAACTTACATAAGAATATATTTATTTACAAGGACTTACTATTATGTTTTCATTAAAATATATAGCGCCGACAAGTCTCATGAGACTGTGGTGAATACTATACTATACTATGTATTTGATAAGGGAAGAATGTATGTGGTATATACCAGGGGTGTTCAACGCAAGTCGATCGCAATCGAACGTTCGATCACGAAACCAATTTTGGTTAATTGCTCGTGATGTCTTCGCAAAAAGTAATTGAAGAATTTGAAGGTAAGATTTCAAGATTTTTTAAAACATAAAGAAATTGTTTATATCTTTTCCTTTTAAAAAATATTTAAGTGTGAAATGCATCAGTCAAAAATATTTCATGTTTGAGCAAAGGTCATTAAAACCAGTCAAGTAGCCGAGCGGTCTAAGGCGTCATGTCTGCGCAGTATGCAGCACTTGGAAACTGGGAGGTTATGGGTTCGAATCCCGACATCGGCAGTTTGTCAATTATAAAAAAAAAAAAAAAGGGGCGGTTGATTGACTAAACTGTCGGCGTATGGACAAGAACGAAGTAACCGGCTATGCTTGAGAAGGTTTTCTGCAGTTTCCTTCACGAACTCCAGATGAACATCGGCATAGTTCCTATCATAGTCGGCTGCAGCCGCATATCCTACCAATTCCTAGTCTACTCACAAATTCCTTCCACTCCTCTCACATTCTCACATCCTAAGGTATCACAATGGACCTTATGGTCGAAGTGTAGCCCGTCCAGGGCAGCCTTTACAATCTACCTCTAAGGTCATTAAAAATGAAATTTTAATTTTGCAAACTGATTTAATCTTACAAGCCAGAAAATTTGAAGAAGATTTTTAGAAATATGCCAATAAAAAAAATTGCCCAATATCACCAAATGTAGTGAATATATTTATTCTTGTTTGGGAATTACATATTGCTGGGAATCGGCATTTTCTTACTATAATTGAACGAAGATCAAACAAAATTCTGTCCTGACTAATTCCCATACTGAAGACTCATTATTATGATCTTTGTCAGGATGTACCTAATTATGATTCCTTGGTTAGAGACTTGCAAACTCAAGCTTGCCATTAATGTTAAGGCAATAAAATAAATTATAAATCTGGCTTTATCCTTATAGCTAATTTGAATTAATTTTGACCTGTTAAATAATTATGTTGTTTTTTTATGTTGGTAGGTTTTAGTATGAGTAGCACTCCCCCGAGCTTTTGGTAGATTATCAAAACAAGTCTAAGAATCTTATATCATTCTCCCATGATAAATTTTTTCCAAACTTAAAAAAAAAATCGCGAAATTGTAATCTTAAAATCAAATGATCAGCCATACTGTACATTGAGGATAAAAAGTAAAACGTATATACACAAAACTTGGCCATCCCTGGTATATTCTGTTATATCCCAGAATCGAGTGACGCATCATACTTAGGTTAGGGATTATAGTTCACAGTCACATACAAACACTGATTGTGTGTGTGTATGTATTCGGGAGTGATGACGACGCCTCGATGTTGCTATTGCCTTTTTACGTATATTATTTCAGAGGGAATGAAAAGTGTCAAAGAAAAACGAAGGTTGTATTTATTTGTGTTAGAAGGAACAACATAAGAAAATGCATGGAAGAGGAATGATGACACTTACTAACGAAAATATGGTAAGAATAAAATTTGATTGAAATTGTGCGTATTTAGATTTTGAAATTAAATGGGATATCGACTATTTTTTCGGCAAAGGTTTATATTAGATAGATAGATCCTTGGCGCTTGCAGCCCATGAAGAATCTTGGCCTCACTTAAAAGGGTCTTCCAGGTCTTTCTGCCGTGGGCTTTGACTTTCCAGTCCAATTCGGCGTAGATCCTGTAAAACATCATCCAACAATCATAAGAAAATGCATGGAAGAGGAATGATGACACTTACTAACGAAAATATGGTAAGAATAAAATTTGATTGAAATTGTGTGTATTTAGATTTTGAAATTAAATGGAATATCGATTTTTTTTCGGCAAAGGTTTGTATTAGATAGATAGATCATGGGCTCTGTAGCCCATAAAGAATCTTGGCCTCACTTAAAAAGGTCTTCCAGGTCTTTCCGCCATGGGCTTTAACTTTTCAGTTCCCGAATCCAATTCGGCGTAGATCCTGTATAACATCATCCAACAATCGTAGTCTTGGTCGTCCTTGAGCCTAATTAAGGGGATGACCTTTTTTTTATATTCTGTGTGACAACTTTTTGGTAATACGTTTATTTCTTCCATTTTGGGTACTCACAACGAAAATATTTAGTTAATAGCTAGAACAAAGAATTTATCACGATATACCATACACCGTTTCAAAGGCAGATCATCTCGCTGACGACTTCCAAAACATTTCTAGAACACAAATAATTATATTATATTGACTTAAACACGTTCATGCATGAGGCTTGATAGTAGAAATCTTACTTTTAACACAGCGTTTTATGGAGAATAGATTTTTTTACTTAAAATTATAATAACTATATTACTAAAGTAGACACCATAATAAATAATGTTTGTAAATACTCTTTGAAATATGCAGTTTATATATTTGCATTAAAAATGGTGTCGACGAACGTTTGAATTAATTATTTAATAAAATTAAAACTGTTTTGTTAGGTTTGTTTTTGCAACCATATTTTGAAAACTGGCGACAGCGCACAGTAAAATATACATATACACTGTCAAATCAAGATCTGTCAAATCAAGTCAAATCAATTTCTAATTTACACTTACTGATATTTTACAATAAATACTATTATTTAAATATTTATTTAAATATTTAGGACAAATAAAAAAAGACTGTTTATAAATCGTTAATCGTAAGATTATTTTAAATCCTAAATAAATTTTATTAAAGATAGTACTCATTTGACTCAAGCGTAGCACATGAACGTCCTTAAAAGCATATATTTATATTTTAATGTTTTACCAATCGAATTTAATTCCATTATCTATAGAAGACATGCGGATGAAAAAATATTTTTATACCACTGAATACTCCTAAAATCCCCCCCCCCCCTTCCATATTATAAGAATCGTACTAAAAAAAACAATTTGATTATCAACAAAACAAATGGACTAATTATCATCAATATTTTGCTTGTTTTTTTTTTATTTTTACCCAACTTTACAAAATATAAAATCCATTAAGATGATTTAATTTATATTTGTACCTATGTGTCTGTATATATATATATGTATAACAGATATACCGGAGTTGTATGTACCGGAGTACCGACATACATAATAGCATCTTGTATAAGTAAATAAATATCAATAACATAGGTACTGGTACACAAAAAAAAACGAGATTCTTGTTATACGGTATATAAAGCTTTTGAAAGTTTGCTGATATAAGGGTTTTTTAAGAGGGTATTATGTATCAGAGAAAAAAAAAGTAGTTTTTCAATATATAAGTATATTATTTGAATTTAAACATTCACAGTATATAGTAGTTTATTGTTTATATTCATAGCATTCCATATTTTATCTTTAACAATAGTATACTCGAGCTACAAAAGCGAAATAGCGTAAAATTCTTATGTGAATTGTTGTTTACTGCTATCATTTTTGTGATCCATCGTTGTTTACTTGATTTTTTTGAAATATTTATTTTTAGTTTTTATTGTTATATTTATTCTTATTATTATTAGTATTGTTTCCATTCGTTATATTCATATTTATAACAAAATAATATGAATAAAAAAACGAAAACGATAGAACGAAACTGGTTTGTTTTGATATGTTTACGTGATCAGTGCATGTATTTGTTATAGTGGCTGGACTCTATAGTTTGAGTATAACATCTTTTTTAGTATAACAACAGATATCTATTATTTTTATCGTTTCTCCACAATAGCGTCACTTAAAACTAACGGTAATTTTATTTTCAATGTTTTGATATGAAAAATCTTAGCTGGGGATTGAACCCAAGACCTTCCCGAATTCCAGACCAATGATCTACCAACTGAGCTACCTAGATGCTATCAACGGTAATTGATATTCACCAGATGGTATATGTATGTCAACCCAAAGTATATTTATTGTCGGTCGAACATAGTTATGTTAAATATTTACAGATATTAAAAATATGAATGTGAACATACTGATGATGTTACTTACATCCATCTATTAAATATATATAAAAAATAAACTATAAACTCCTTATGTATTTGTGTTTTGTATATGTACTATGTGCTACGTTTTTTATTTACAAATTTATTTGGGTAACTGTACAAATAATAGCTGCAAACTTTTATACAAAACAAGGTTCAAGGTTCCTTTTTGATTTGAAAAATTTTTTTATTATCCTTTTCGATCGAATTAAAGAACAGAATACAAAATTTTTTATAACAAAAGATTTAACATATAACCATATTAAATGTGTTCTCTTTTAGAAATTTATTTAAAAAGCACATGAAATGAATTTTTATAGTACAGCTTTTAATACCTTAGTGCTATAATATCTTTTCGATAATATGGAGGGTCTACGAATTTGAGAATGTGGTGGGTGCATTTATTTCCCAAAATGTTTGTGGTGAAATAATTAGAAAAATCAGTGCTATGAATTTTATTTGCATATCAACAGAGACAAATTATTCGATCTGATTATCAAAACGTATTCAAAACATGTTAATTAGGTCCGTTAGAAGTTACCATTGATTGTGTTTTGCAGGTTTTTGTATGGGAAGCATGGAAAATAAATCGTCTACATTGAATACCGGATCACACCAGTGACTTCCATTGTAGGTTATAGCTCAGCATCCTCGGGTAATGTTGAAAAACGCGTCAATTTTGAATTATTCAACATTAAATATGGAAACATAAAACTATTCACATGGAAACATAAAATGCTCAATAACTCTACACACGGACGTATATAAGGAAGAGGTTTAGGTGGTCAGGACATCCCTTAGTCTACGAAAAAACGCTCATATTCCCCGAATATCTCCCTTTGGTATCTATGCCACAAAATAGTACACGGTGAAAAATTTCCAGTAAAAATTTTGATTGATTTTATTGACGTTTAGAGCTCTGCCATTTTTATGGCAAAATGAAGTCACGGGCAAAAACTAAGTTACTTTTGTGTATTGTTGGACCCCTCCCATTTGAAAGCTATAGCTCAGCCCGTGACTCTACAGATCAAATCAAAGTATATAATTATGTGATAAAACTTTTTTTTAAACTTTTATATTCAATTTATTGTCCATAAATATTACCAGAGCTTTTCTTTTAGGAATTTAAAACATATAAAATGCTTATTTTATCAAGTTTTATTTAATTGCTGATTTGACTACACACGAAGACTTACCCAAATAAAATATTCAGTAGCTTCCAAAAAGAACCAAGAAATGGTTAGATTTTCGGAATTGAAATCATTTCATTTTGTTCGGAGAATATGCTTAAGATAACTTTGTTCATCTATGTTTTTGATGGGATAATCGTTTGTTATTTTTTTCCATACTAACGCATAAGTATCTCCGCAAAAGATCCACCTTACTACACTGTTTAGAATAAAAAAACGAACAAAGATTATATAGAACAAAGAATGTTGTTTTTTTGTTGTTGTATTTTTTAGAGAACAGAAAAAAAAACATACGAATATTTAATGTATTTATTAAATATTAAAAGAAATAAAATTGAAAAACTAAGTAAAGTTCCTTGCCTTCGAACACAAAAAGAAAAGTTCGATCATAAAAATATTCATGTCAGTACATAAAAAATTTATGAAGTGTTTACGATGAAAAAAAATATATAATTAAAAAAATAAAAGGAGGTTTACACAACAAAATTAAATATTGACAAAATAATATAATGTGATTGTATGTACACTCCCGTTCAATAAAATTGAACAGACCTGAATTGTTAATTTTTCTTACATTTCATAAAACTCCTCACTTTTGTAACTCTCTGTATAATGATTTATTTAGAAACAAAGATAAGTAGTATATAATTTAAGTGAGAAAAAAGAAATAGAAGTATAGTAAAAAGCATTTACTACAAGAATAATCAAAATTGTGAGAGACTGATTCGATTCAGATCTGTTCAATTTTATTGAACGGAAGTGTACACTCTCGTTCATAAAAATCGAACCAGTTGAAACATTTTAAGTATTACTGTATGTAATATTATCCATGTATTTAGTATTATATACGCTTGGAATTTGACTGGCTGGTTCAATTTTTATGAACAGGAGTGTAATATGGAATTAGATGAGAAAAGTTGTTAGTATTTTTATAATGAACAACTTTAATTCTATGTATTTTTTTCAAATACCAAATGGATATGACACAAAGGAACTATAAAATAGAACACCAATATTCTCCTATCGACAGTACGTCTAGTATCGCTCAAAAGTAAACTGCGTTGCAATAGAATTATTTTCTATCCCAATTCAAACCGAATTCCTATAAATAAAGAGAATGCTATATATATTACAAAGTTGTATTCTATATTTTCTTCACTTTTCATAACCTCAACCTTTTTTCTCACACATATGAATCGCAGCTGCAGGCTTAACCTATTTTGTCATTTAATTTTTTCATCACCAATAACTGGTAAGGATATTAAATATGAACCAAACAGTTATACAGGATGTTTCTTAAAAAGATGCCATAAATTTCTAGGATTTATAGTTCTCTATTTGCTGGATGTGGTTCCGTGAGTCAAAAATAAGAATTTCTTCTCATAGAGTCATCTAAGATAGATAGATAGATTGTAGAGGCTGCCCATAACGGGCTACACTTCGACCATAAGGTCCATTGTGATGCCGAAGGATGTGTGGATGTGAGTGGAGTGGAAGGAATTTTTCTGTATAGACTAGAAATTGGTAGGATGTGCGGCTGCAGCCGAATATGATAGGAACTATGCCGATATTCATCTGGAGTTCGTGAAGGAAACTGCAGAAAACCTTCTCAAGCATAGCCGGTTTTTTCTTTGTTGTCCATATGCCGACAGTTTAGTCAATTAACTGCCCCTTTTTTTCTTAATAATTGACAAAAATGCCGATGTCGGGATTCGAACCCGTAACCTCCCAGTTTCCAAGTAGGCATACTGCGCAGACATAACGCCTTAGACAGCTCGGCCACTTGGACTGGTCTCATACAGTCAACGTAAATTTAATTACTAAGATCAAAAAATACGCAAGTTTTTTTAAAAAAATGTCAAGATGCCAAATCTCTTATTAATGACTCACTAAAAGGCAAAACAAAATTAAACAGCTAATTGTAATTTTGTAATTCTATTGGTTCCTGATTGCATTAATTTTTATTTGATGGTTTTGATAGCGTTTTAAAGGGTACATCGTTTTTTATAACCAGGTAGGGTGCTTGAAAAAGCCCTGTCGCAAAGTGTAAAGAGATCATGATGAATTCCTGCCGACTTTACGAATGGTAGCAGTGTTCAACAAAAATTCATTTTCCTGATTCATGATATGAAAAAGTTGCCTCTTACGTCAGAATCGTCTTTGGTGTAGCGGTAAGCACGCTGGACTAGATATCCAGAGACCCGAGAAACGTAGTTACTTGCAACGGCTCCAGCATATAGTGAAAAGCTAATACCAAAAGCACCATTTATGTTGTTTTTATAATTTAAATTACCATTGAAAAAAAAAAAACACTCTAAAGCTATTAAATAAAAAATAAAAGCTATTAAATAAAAAATAAATTAGAGACTAAAGTTATTAGGGAGACTGTACTACCATCAAATTTCCTACTATAACAATCCCAGAAGATTAATTTACTATTATCCACAAGCGTGATTTTTTTTTGCGACTATTTTTCAAAAATAATATCTCTAAAACAAAAACCATTTCCGGGCCACCATCAAAAACCATTGCCATTTATAACGTAAATTTTTTTCTGTATAGTCTTGAAGAAGAATATAACACCCTTTTTCAGAGAAACATCCTGTAATATCCATATCTTTCCTATCCCATTTCAGATAATATTTTCTGGTGTTCTTTCATTCTGATTACATATTTTACGCTTAACTTAAAAAGGGATACTTGAACATAGCAGCCAGCTATTATACATCACCCAAAAAAGATATGATCCATACATCTATCTATCCATCCAACGGAATCATCGTCATCAGTCTCTCACACCTCACGAATACTTCTCCATTCCCATCCCCCCCCCCGTTCCTTCTCAGTTATATCATCTTCTCGCACATGTTAATAATAACATATAACAGTGGAGTACCCGTTAGAGTGTGACTGGTATAGTTCTATAGTACACAGCAAGGCAAGTAGGCAACCATCTTTGATATTTTATTACCTTATATACACTTGAAAATCATCTTCAATCTTATATGTTAGGAAGATTAAATATAAGTGTAGGAATAATGATAGAATACTTCCCTAGGCAAATACGATATATTCAGGAGTATACACTCCCGTTCAATAAAATTGAACAGATCTGAAGCGAATTAGTCTCTCACAATTTTGATTATTCTTGTAGTAAATGTTTTTTACTATGCTTCCATTTCTTTTTTCACGCTTAAAATATATACTACTTATCTTTGTTTATAAATTAATCATCATACAGAGAGTTACAAAACTGAGGAGTTTTATGAAATGTAAGAAATTTAACATTTCAGGTCTGTTCAATTTTATTGAACGGGAGTGAACATACCACTAGTAGTGCGATGTGGCGCAATACTAGTAGTGTGTGTTTTCATAGGCAGAAGCTGTTTAGAACAGGGTGATTTGATAGCTTACCAACCAAATTTAATCAGATTTTTGTATTGAATAAGTTATTACTTAAGGATGTTCCCCAGCATACCATCACTTTTCGACAAATTTTGCTCATTTTTTTTCACAGGCTACAATTGACGTTTTCTAATATATCCCGAAGTTTCAGAATTTTTGACCGTTTCAGAACGCGAGATAATTAATATCAAAGTTATCATTCTCTCAAAACTTCATGCCCGCCCAAATATTATCTGTTGTATTAGAAAAATACTCGACAGAATTTATATAAATTTTTTTTTTTAATCGTGTGCTACGGTTTTGTTTTCGAAATATAAAGGTTTAAAATAATTTTTTATTTTAAAAATTACATTATTTTGTATTTATATAAACAGTGAATTTATCTGTGTGTTGTATATGTGTGTTTATGTATTTGTTCTATAATAAAATCAAACCGGTTTATGTCCTGATTATAAAAGGTAGTGCTGGACGTCCTTATTTTAGTTTTGGAAACATAGTTCCTTCTTCAGAAAAAATATTATAATAATTGATTTCTAAAGAAAGAACATTTGTTTAATTGAATAAACTTTAGCCGAATACAGCTAATGTCATTTTAAGCCAAGCCGTGAGTCGAGTTGGACTCTCAATAACACATAACTAAATTGCGACCCATCAGATTCACACCACCAACTTCATTATAATAATAATAATTAATGATTATTTATAGTTGTTTTTCACCTTAACGATAAGAAAGTTGTAACAATATCAAAATCGGCAATATTTCTATACATTTCTCATCAATCTAAACGGGGACCATAAGAAACGGTGCTCATTTTGTAGGGGATAAAGATTTCAGAAAAGATAGTACATAAAACCTAGTAGACAACCCTGCGAGAACCTGATCCGACAGTGGGGCAACCACCCCGAAATCATTTCTCACGCAAGACTTTTTTTCTATAATAATTCCGAGAAATCAATACTTTTTTTCACAAACTTTTGTATGCGACTTTTTTTTCATATCTATTATAGTTTCTGTGAAAAAGAAATAGTCAAGAAATGTTACTAATGTTCAGACATATTACTTGAATGTCAAAGTAAACGCCAGTCACCTCCGTTAGTAAAACATAACCGAAAGGCAACCAATGGAAGGATATACGCAAGTTTACCATACACAACATTTCAATTTAACAATGTACTATAGAACACCCTAAATATCTGCTAACACATTCATAAAACATATTCCTATACACATATGAGAATGATATGATTTAATGGTGGCATCTTCAATCATACTATCAATTTATAACAAGATTCCTCTCGTCCCTAACTCTACTAAACTATGACGTAACCTTACCTAAAACCACCCACCTCTTGAAATAACATTTTAGAATACTTATATGATATTATTATTAAGAAGAATATATATATATATATATATATATGTATATATATAAATATGTTTATATTATTATTATAATAATATCAGAAGCTTTTATATGTAAGATGAATAAACACAGGATGTTTTATGAAGAATTGACTACAACAAATATGGTAAACAAACAATAGGGGGCTTTAAACAATGGATGATTATGTTTTGACAGATCAAATAAGATAATCTGATTCCAATTTGAAGTGGTAGTAAATAACTTCTGCCTCATCAATTTCTAGCAACTAGACTTGCCCGTATATCTCTATTTATTTCTTGGGCAAATACTCATGACTAGGATCATGCAAAGGCTCTTATAAAAAGATTTGCAAAGGCTCTGAAGATTTTGTCATGAAGACGAGGAAACCGGAATTCACGAAAGCCTCTCTCTCTCAAAATGCACAACGTTTATCAAGGCTAAAAGACTCCTGGAACACCTTTGAAAGAAAGATCAGATTATTAGCAGGCTCAAGAGTGAATTTTTTCAAATCATTGACAGTATTACTTTGAGTAATGGAAAATTACCTAAATACCATACATAAATCTGGTAACTATTATCTCTTAAATTCATACATAACATTTAATGTTACAATATTTATGTAACACCCTGTACAATGATTTTAAACTATTAAAGTTTAAGTAAAATATTCGTATTTTCTTAATTTGTGTATACATTTGGTACAACATCATCGTTCATATTTTGTATATTATCATCATATCTATACAAAATTAAATAATAGCTTTTGACTTTAATTATAATTTATTCACTAATTGCACGATTAAAATGTCTACACTGTTAGCATTCATATTGTGTATTATTAAATTAAATTTTATATATTAAGTGGAATTTGAGATACACTCCCATTCAATATATTTGAACCAGTAAGTCACAATCTAAGCGTGTATAATACTGAATATCTACCAGTCCAAGTGGCCGAGCGGTCTAAGGAGTTATGTCTGTGCAGTTTGCCTACTTGGAAACTGGGAGGTTATGGGTTCGCATCCCGACATCGGCAGTTTGTCAATTACTAAGAAAACAAAAGGGGCGGTTAATTGGCTAAACTAATTGGTTTTCTGCAGTTTCCTTCACGAACTCCAGATGAATATCGGCGTAGTTCCTATCATAGTCGGCAGAAGCCGCATATCCTACCAATTCCTAGTCTATACACAAAAACTCCTTCCACTCCACTCACATCCTCACATCCTTAGGCATCACAATGGACCTTATGGTCGAAGTGTAGCCTGTCCAGAACAGCCTCTACAATCTGTCTATCTGTCTTACTGAATATCTGGTTCATTTTTATGAACGGAAGTGTACATACATGTTTATAATGGTACTATATTATTAAAGGTTTAGTCCCGACTTTGTAATTGTTAAATATATCAATGATAGCGAAAATTTTTGGAAAAAAGTTCACTTAAAATAATCATTTTCCCTTGTCTGTAAACGAAAAGAGTTAATGAGCTGAAAAGTAACTGCAATTTCGAAAACTGCAATTTCAAAGAAGAAATCGGTCCGGGCAAACCTGGACCTATCTATTTTTGAAACCGTAAGAGATAAACGAAAAATATAAAAGCCAAAAAATGTTTTAAATAAAAACTATTTTTTCATAAACTAAATATTTTGCCACAATTTCAGCTGAAACATCTGTAATTACTTTTGATTGCAACATCATTATGTATATAATAACTTTATTTATACTCTACTTTGTTTTTTATACATTTATACATGTGTTAAAAGAAAAATAAACAGTTTACTTATTGATTATGAACTCAGTATATGCAGACTATTGCACAATTACTACTTACTTAGTTGTCATTTTCTATTGTTTTTTAAGGACTGAATCTCGACTAGCATAAAATTTGTTTGACTAGCATTTGTTTGTTTGAGCATAACGCAAAAGCTACTGGATCGATTTTGATGAACAATTTTTTGTTTAACATCTTATGATTAGACCTAAAAACTGGTCATGTGTTTTATCTCGCTACAAAAAATAGAATTTGAAAATATTCGCTGAAATAGATAATTTGGTGGAAGTGTCGATAAATATTTGAAGTAGTGGAAGCGGTGGGAAGGATTCATATATGAAGAATGGGAAGCGGTGAGAATTTACATTGAGATTTTCAGTCTTAAAGAGCCGGAGATATAACAAAAAAACACGAGTGAAGCCGTGGGTACAAGCTAGGGTATGAACTATTAAATTATCAAACGTAAATTATGAAAAAACTGAACAAATGATAAAAAATCATTAAAATCGTTGTATGTACTCGTATGTATACCTTAGTTTATTGTTAGTCTGTTTAATAGAAAAAAAACTTTTCACAATCGGTTTTGTTTTCCACAATAATGTCTGAAAACTAGTGAAATCAATGTTCACATTACAAAAATAACAAAGAGCGTTACAAAATACCCCCTGAAGGATTTTATTCTCGATACCATTAACAATGTGGTTTTTTTACAATTTCATATCATATGAAAGCTGCTATTATATTATGTGGCTTATACAGCTGGTGTACCCACAGATGATGATGTTTACTATTGTAAAATATAGAATATATGGAATAGTCCGAGCAAAATTGTTTTTCTATTTATAGACTAACCGTATCGAATATTGGTAGAAATACTACATTAATAAACTCAGCAGGAATATTGAATATAGTTTTATATTTAAAAAAATTGTCAAGTCATATAGTAGATTCTCGTTTGTATTTATAAATATTTATATACATGGTGAATCGAACGAGGTGCATAATAGCACACGCCTACATTTCTTTCTATGATTATCCCATTCCCTAATAACAGCCAATAGAAATCGATAAACTGATCACCTCTTTTGAGTGGAATGCTAGGAGAACATGTGGTAAGTGATAGAAATATTATTACAATAAATTTTTCGATTTCTATTGGATGTTATTGGGAAATGGGAACATCATAGAAATAAATGGAGGCGTGTACTATTATGCACCTGGTTCGATTCACCCTGTATAATTATTCTTTTCTTCAAATCCTCACCCTGTATAATATATTTTATTTTTTATATAAAATTTATATTTCTAATATCGAAATTTCGTCCTCTGTCGAAATATATCTCAAAAACAGGATAAATCAAATGTCAGAAATGAGAATTTAAAATTAAGCAATTTGGAATAAGATTTAAAATTTTACCAATGCTACTTTTTCTGTAGTATTGGTGTCGAATACTAATTGGCCAGTTGGCTCTGGGTCGATTTTTGCTTTTTAGTACGTTATTTAGGTACTAAATATAGATTGTATTGTGTTTTTTTTTTCAAACAAATTTATTTTAAGGATAATATACATTGGAATTAGTAGTACACATTGAAGCTCAAGTTTCGAGTTTTCAATCTCTCGATATAATGTAAAATGAAGATATAAATATAAGGTGTGAAATGCTGCGAATATTAAAAATCAATTTGATTTTCAGATCTGTGCATTTAATATGTTTTAATGGAATTAAATTCGTTCAATTCTGATTAGTTTTTTAACAAATTTCATCAAGTCATCTTTTTGACTATTTAATTAAATGAAACCAAAAAAAATTACTGCCAAACAACAAAACAAACATCGAACAATATTCAATTACTTTAGCTACAGAATGACGTACAAATAATAAGCTAGAAATTATTGTTGAAAACTTTTACAAAAAATCTTCTTTGCAATAAAAAGAAACTTAATTAAAAAAATACTTCATCGATCGAGAGTATGATTTTTCCAGAACTGTTTTAGAAAAATGTTTAGCTTTTTTTCAAGCAATATAATGTTTGTTTGAGTGACTTTAAAAGGCCCAAAAATCATATGAAAATGCCCTAAATATTGAGGAAATCGTAATGCCGTAATGTCCTAAATAATAAGTGTTTAGTCGAGAAAGCAGAAAAGGGTGAGACGATGCTATTAGTATTTTTTATTAACAACAAAATTAATTAAATAACAAATTGTATAAAAGCGTGACGCGCTTTCTAATTCATTTATTTACAAAGATTATAATAATTTAATCATAACACAAAGCTCTCAATTTGGTATTGAAGTGTTCTTTTTTTGCATTTTGGGGCATTACTAATAAAAGCTTAAAATTATTGACGTCCCTCAAATACTCTGCCTTCAAAGAATCTACAATCTTCAGACGAAACTGCGATTGATGGTCATTTCTACACGTGCATGAAAACTAACGCAGATATAAAATATAAAATAATACATTAATAGATTTTATTTTTGTAGACACATACTTAGGCTTTACCTTTAATGGTAGGTACTTTTAAATACAGAAAAAAAAACGGAATCAACGTCTACCTAAGCAAGAACAAGATAGAAAGAGATCGAAACAGAGTGCTATGCATATAAATAATACACATGTACAGGGTGGCACATAAGTAACGTTATGATTGATTATATTGAATGCGTACTTGTGCATCATTTGGTTTTAACTCGTAAACCAATTGAATCTTATATGGGAAAAGGTGTAACGTATACAAAATTATTTGCAAAGACCGCCTAGACATCATCAACTGCTGAGAACGTCGCCTGATGGAAGTTTTGGGGTTTTCCTCAACACTTGCTTGCACCCGAGCAATGTTCAAATCATTTCGAACTGCACGAGGTCTTCCAACACGCGAAAGATCACAGATAACCCCATGTTGCCGAAAACACTGAACCAATCGGTAAATTGTTGGAGCGCTAGGTGCATTTCGAACATGAAAGAAATATGAATAATCGAATACTGACTTTCAAAATAAAATTGAACAACTTTGGTTTGTGTGTACTGTGCTGAGTCCTCCCATCATAAATTTCCCAAGTCTTTCAAAGTTAATTCTGAGAAAAAAATATATGTAAACAAAAAATTTATTCACTAATTAAATCATAACGTTTCTAATGCGACACTCTGTATAAGAGAATATTTTCTATGTGTGGAGTAGTTCGCCATTTAAACGTCTATTAAACACAGAGAAAACCCTTTGTGTTGTGTTCGTTCAACATTCATCATCGAAACAAACCTTCTCTTAGAGAAGGGTCCATGGCATTGCACACACAAACACATGCACAACGGGGTTCTGTTGTTTTCAACATTTCAAACCACTAAATTCCCCTACACATCATGTAAATAACATCATATAATTTTTTTTCTACTATATATATATTTTTTATATATACCAATCCAAATCCTTTAACTACAATAATTATTGTCTATCGCATTTTATATAGAAAATTGAACTGAATCGACTTTTCCCGTAAATCATAATAGATTAAAGTCGTATTATTGTTGTTATTATCTTGGACTTGGATGGGTATATTCATTTTGGGTGCTTACATGGTTTCAGTGCCAAAAAGCGTTGTTTTTAGTGTTCATTTGGACGCTTGGTATGCAGAAAAAGCCCGCTAAAGGTTGAGTTCCACGATAGACAACACGCTCACAGACGCTTTCGCGAGGTGGTGCAGCGAAAGCGTTTTTTTTCTTTCAAAATTACATTAAATTGTATATAAATATATGTATGTGAGTGTACGTGTGTATTTGTTTTTATTCAATAATAAAAGCAAGCCGTTTTTTTGTCCTGATTATACAAGTCAATGCTGGAACTACCTTAAAAGAAACCAGTCTAAGGGGCCGAGCGGTCAAACGCGTTCTGTCTGCGCAGTATGCCTACTTGAAAACTAGGAGGTTATGGGTTCGAATCCCGACATCGGCAGTTTGTCAATTATTAGGAAAAAAAGTGGCGGTTAATTGGCTAAACTGTCGGCGTTTGGACAAGAACGAAGTAACCGGCTATGCTTGAGAAGGTTTTCTGCAGTTTCCTTCACGAACTCCAGATGAATATCGGCATAGTTCCTATCATAGTCGGCTGCAGCTGCAAATCCTACCATTTCCTTGTCTATACATAAAAATTTCTTCCACTCCACTCACATCCTCACATCCTTAGGCATCACAATGGATCCTTTGATCGAAGTATAGCCCGTCCAAGGCAGCCTCTATCATCTATCTATCTATCTACCTTAAAAGAAAGATATTTCAAATTGATATAATTGTTTTTATTATATAGACTCACAGAAATATTTTCAAAACACATGTTTTACCCACGTTTTACCTTTTTACTGCGTTAACTACTAATAAAGATACGTAAATTTTAATTGTTTTTATTAATTTTAATATAAAGTTTTTCTCAATTATACAAAATTTTCTCTATATATAACTTCAAAGCTAAACAAAACTAAATAAACCTTCTAGACATATTTATGCAGCCAATTGATGAATGTAATATATAGCATTACACATATATATATATATATATATATATATATATATATATAATATATATATATATATATATATATATATATATATATATATATATATATATATATATATATATATATATATATATACATATATATATATATATATATATATATGATTTTATTATGAACGTCATAATAAAATTGTATTATGATTAGAAGTATTTTTGTATTTTTACGTATATATGAATTTTTCTGTTCATGCTTTAACAAAATAATAATATCTATGTGTGTACATAAATACATACACTGTGCCCTAGCTATTGTACTCTGTGTTCTGTTGTATTATTGTTGTCAAAAGAAAATGTGAGAAAATGAACCTCTATTGTTATACTTTGTGCCCTCGAAATCCACGAATCACAATCCATAATAATAATAATAATAATCATCATCATCATCATCGTTTAAGGCTTTGAATTCTATTTTTAGTTTTATGTCAATCATAATAGATTTTAGGATTCAGTAGCTTTTAAAATGAAAGGAACCTATATCAATTTGGTTTGTTTAATATTATATATAAAATCAAAGAAGTACCTTTCATTGGGATTTCCACAAAATTCCCGACAGAAAGGTTTTAGTGAAAATAATATCATATATTTTCTGTTTATGTATCAGAAGTAATAATTAAAAATAGCAACCCCGAAAGTGTATTGTGTATGTGACGTACTTTTTGTATTTGAAAGGTCAAGTTAATCAGTCAAAATCAGGGAAAGTAGAATTTCGAGGGAGGGGGAAACACAAAATTTTGATAATCTCTCTTAATATGTCTGAAATTAAAAAGAAATGTATTCTGTTTAAATATTTACAATTTTAATGTTCTAATATTAAATTTATTGTAGTATGGGCGACAGTAATTGTGTCCTTTTTTTCAAAATTGTCCTTTTGTGCCTTATTCATTCGGCTTTTGAGAAAATGTTTCGAGTAAAAAAAGTTGTCAGTATAATTATATTGAACAATTTTTATTCGGAACATTTTCCCAAAAATCGAATAAATAAGGACACAACTTCTGTGGCCCATAATACTAAAATCACGATGGTAGTTTGATTCCTTCTGTTATGAAAATTCGCTAGTCAGCATAGATACTACGTTACAAATTTTTTTTTATTTGATTCTTAAAGGATTCGTTAATTTAGTTAACAAACTTCCACGATCGTTAATAATTTCAATAATTACCCCATACTTTTTACGAATTATGCATTTTTTGGAGATAAAACTTTAATGCGCTCTGTACGAAACAAACTAATTAAAAAATGTTGATGCATCTGAACATGGAGGTTGCGTGAGTATTTTTCAACAACATTATTTTATTCTAAGGTAGCTCCCACTACAAAAAGGATCAAAATCATTGTGTGTGTTTTTGAGTGAAGGAGTGCGTAAAAAAATCAACATCAACCAATTCGAGATTAAACTTACACATTTTATTTTATTATTAAGCTCTGATAACAACTGTATTAAAAGCTTTGAAGTGATATTTTCGTGTGACACGCCTTTATATAAATATTCAATTAAGATTATTTCGATTAACGAAAAATTCAAACAAGATACTAATGAGAAAGCTATCACTTTTACATCGTTAACAACATAGAAATTCCATCAGAAAGGACAAATAACTTGATCACATCTTGTTACTGACAGTTTTGTTAATGAAATTGCGGTTTGTGTGATTACAGAACCCTTTTACTCCCTTAAATAATCCAACATTCTTTCTTGACCGAATTTGTTTTGATATTCTACCAATAATATACCGGTTGGTCCACAAAAAATGACTTACATTCATAGAAAGCTTAAAGATCGTTGGTAAAACCAGTAACTTTTTATACCTGTTAAGTTTTGTTCTTACGCAAAAAAATTTGGTATAGGTAGTCATAAAATCCATCCGTCCGTTCGTCTGTAAACAGGATACTCAAAAACGCAAGGATATAATCAGCTGAAATTTTGTGTGTGTGTGTCCTAAAACTTAAAAGTTGGGTCAAATTTGAGCAAAATGGGAAAGAACTGTCTATCTTTGAAACCGTAAGAGATAGAGCGAAAATTAAAGAACAATTATTGTTCCTTTTTCACCAATAAATAACTTTTGTTTGAAACTTTTTTTTATAAATGCAATATATACCGGGTATTTAAGCAATTAAGTCAATAATACGTTAGTTGTTATTTTCACTTCTTTTACATAATGTTAAACACGATAACTCAAAAACGAAAAGAAATAACGTGCTGAAATTTTGTGTTTGACCATGTATGGGCAAAATGGGAAAAACTCTCTATCTTTGAAACCGTAAGAGATAGAATGAAAATTAAAGAACAATAATTGTTCCATAATTAACACGATAATTAACATTCAATAATTAACACGATAATACGTTAGTTGTTATTGTCACTTCTTTTGCATAATGTTATGTCGATCATTTGTGAGAAAGTCTAGTTTTTTTTGGTGAGGAAGCCATCCTGTATAAACAGATTCCCATTTTTTTGGATGAATGCTTTATGTATATACCTATAAAATTTTTCTTTTCAATATAAGGAAGGTATTTTCCAATTCATTGTGATATTATCATAATAATAATACCAAATTTGAACAAAATATTTCTTAAACGTTTTAATATGTATTTTTGATGAAAGAAAATCAATACTTCGTTACGAATTCATTACTTTTAATTTAATTTATATATATAAAAATTTTTTTTTGTTGTAGGTACGATGAATAATCAGAAAACATATGAAAAAAGGAGGTGGCCTTAAATGTGGTGTTGCTTCATATGTTTGTGTTGAACAATTTAATTTAGAATATATTTTTAAATAAAGGTTATTCATATATTATACAAAGGATATATAATATATCTTAATATAAAAAATATTAAAATTTTACTATAAAATTAATTCTTTTCATAGCTGACTTAAGATTATAAAACTACAGAACAACTGTAGCTTGAAATTTTTTTGTCTAAAGCCGGATGAATTCGGTACAAATCGACTACAAACATTTTATGTTATTCAGACTTTTACATTCGATTTCTTCCAAATATTCGATTTCTATTCTGTTTTTTTATGGTAAATTGAGATATCAATACAAATGGAGGAATGGGACACCTTTAATGATCTACGTGTCATTATTTCTTTTTTAATGAGGCTATGACCTCAATGAATCTTGACTGTTATCAACTGAAATTCTGTGTTACACTTCCCTTGCACTTTCCAAAGACAAAAATATCCCTTCGTTAAAAATAAATAACGTGCAAAGTCGATCATTGTCCCCTACACAGCTACTCCTACCATAGGGTGTAAAAATATCAAAATTGTTAAAAATTAAAAGACAAAAAATTATCCTTTTTGAAAAATAAACAAGACCTACGCCAGAGGATCCGGGTGGTTAAGGTAAATGTTTGAAATGTCTTTGCTTTTATCAGACTTTATCCGAAATATCTTTTTGCTTTAACGCGGCGAAGCTGCAGAGGTCAGCGGGTACTTAATACATGTAAATATAACTCAAACAAACTTAATCATGCACTTATGTCAACGTAATTAAATAAAATTTCAAATTCGCCCCAATACCTAGATCAGTTTTTGTGTCATAAATACGTATTTCGAATACAAAGTAGTCATCATCGGTATAAATTAGCTAGTCGTAATTTACTCTTTGACAATTAGAAATAGATACAAAAATCGAAATCAATAGACAAAATTAAAACAAAATAAAATAATTAAACAAAATAAATTAAAATATAATAAATTTTATTGAAATTACTCTTGTTATAAAATTGCTTTCATTCAATTTACAAGAGTTTGAGAAAAATGATAAGGTAATGAATTGTAGCACACTTGATTTTCTACAAACTGCCTATAAATTTTTCTAATATTAAGAGAGATATTTTATATTTTGTTTTCTTCTTTCTCTATGCCCGCCTTTCCCGTTGACCTATGCCATTTTGTAATAAAATTGGCCTTACAAATTCTAAAATAATATCAGATATGATATTTTATTTTGATCACACTAAAATTATGACCGCTAGAGAGTGAAGTTAAAGCAGCTCCTGCGTAACGAATTTTTTTTATTATTGTGTTGAATTGTTCCATACATAGATATATTTTTCTGAAATACTACTTTATACATAAAATAGAAATAAAATAAATGATCAAGAGAATTATTTTTTGTTTTCTGTAACAAAATGTATCCCAGAAAAAATTTAAAAACATACATCGTTTTACTTAAAAGAAAAACATAAAACGTGATGATAAACAAACATAAGAGAAGAAAACAGTGTGTTTTGTTTATGAAAATGTCAAGAAAATATGTTTTGAAGATAAATCTTGTTTTAAGATACATGCAGGCATATTTTTCATGTGTATTTTTTTCGAAAGATTATTATTATTTTTTGTAAACAGTAACATCACATATTTTACTTCATTATACTTCATTATTCTTTTTAGAAAAAGGCGAAACCAAGAAAAAATTCCCAATTGGTATTTATTTGTTCGAAAATTGTACACAAAATTTTCTCATGCTTCTCAAAAGTCATGCTACGAAATAATTACATTAAGGAGCCATTTTTATAAGTGATATAAGCCTATATTTTCAGAGATATTGAAGTACACTCCTATTCAATATATTTGAACTAGTAAGTCACATTCTAGGCTTAGGGATATACAGGATGTTCAGAAATGCATTCAAGAAAACTATTCCACGGTGTAGATCTGCAAAAAACAAACAAAAAAGTTTAATAAAGTTTTTCGATTTGACGCTTATTTTTTAAGATATAATCAATTAAACATTGATAAATTCAACCAATCACACAGAGCTCATAGTGTAAGGAGGCGTGGCCTTAGCAGTAGAGAGTGACGCTTTACCTTTTAAAGGCTCACAGGCGGTAAGGGCCCCTGTCTCTTTATACTAAGGAGTCTGTGATTAGTTGAATTTAACAATGTTTAATTGATGCACAAACCGAATAGAAAATTTTTTTTTAATAGGGCACCACTTGTGTAGTTTATATAGTACTATAAGCCACAAAAAAATTTAATTGATTTGTGCCTTATTCATTTGGTTTTCGAAAAAAATGTATGGAATAAAAGTTGTTCATTATAAATATACTAACAACTTTCATTCGAAACATTTTCCCAAAAACTAAATGCTTAACGCACACAAATCAACTGTATAATTTTAAAAACTTTTGTGACCCATAATATCATTTTTAAACTAGCTTGTATTACATATTACTTTTCGATTTTCGTCTTGTTTGATATCTATATTCTAAATTCTGTATCATTCTTCGTGGAAAAGTTTTAAAGAATTTGACCGAATTTTCTATCAATTGTGTTAAAACTAAATCGATACATATATTCGAATATACACCATATAATATTCGAAAGCACATATCGAAAGCGTTATAAAAAAAATAAAACATTTCTTTTGTTGTTGTTCCATATTTTATGAATTCAAAATACAATGTAAAATATTTTGTTTCAACATTTATGCTTTCTCAACATGATATTATAAAATATTTATGAAATGGCACAGTGTTAACAGATGAGGCTTTTTATTTGCTAACAGCATTAAATCCATCCATATCCAACACATTATTCTGTTTTATCCACAAATGTAAATAATCTTCAATGGCAAAGTATTAATAGTATTGTGAAAATGAATATAGTAGTAATGATAATTAGGGCACATTAGCGCGTATTATAATTACGTGTAATTTATTATGCTTTCGCTTTGTTATTCAAGGATGATATATTTTGTATTTAGTTCGGCATTTTTGACTTTTGACAGATATATAATCTACTCTATAGATAACTGACTCTATATATAACCTATCTAAGCTAATATTATAAAACCTATTTTGACAAAATGGAAACCCAACTTCAAAAATCAAATATTCTATAACAAAAAATGCACTAAAAAGTAAAAAAATAATTGCATATTCTTGTGCCAATTTTAGTTGACCTAAGCAAAAATTTTTAAATATATATGTACAATTATTGTTATTTTTGAAGTCGATGTCAGCATAGAGAAATTCACATAACTTTTGGACACCACCTCCAAAAATAACAATAATTGTACATATATATTTAAAAATTTTTGCTTAGGTCAACTAAAATTGGCACAAGAATATGCAATTATTTTTTTTCTTTTTAGTGCATTTTTTGTTATAGAATATTTGATTTTTGAAGTCGGGTTTCAATTTTGTCAAAATAAAAAAAACTTTGGGAAAAACTTAAAGTGATTATTTTTATGGGACTTTTGTAAGATTTTTTATGTTTACTTCTTTAAAATAAACAACTTGCAAAGTCGATAATTGTCCCTTACACACCCAAACCCTCCAGTGGGTGTGATAATATCTAACATTCAAACTGTAAGCGATAGACAAAAAATTCAAAGACAAAAAATGCCCCTTCGTAAAAAATAAATAACTTGCAAAATCGATCATTGTCCCCTACATACCGACTCCTACCAAGGGGTGAACAAATATCTAACTTTAAAACCTTAAGAGATCAAAAAAAAATATTCAAACACAAAAAATGTTTTTGAAAATAAACAAAGGTAAATTTTTGATATATATTTACTTTTACCCGAATTTATCCGAAGTATCTTTGCTGTTTTGCAAACGAAGCCGCACAGGTCAGCTAGTATTCAATATTGGGAACTTGAATATGGTCTCCCGTAAATAAATCATAAACTAGAGCTAGTAGGACTAGCTAGAAAGGGTGGCATACCCGTAACGTATCCTTGACATGCCCCAGTGACACACGCCTGCCAGAGATCCAGAGACAGCGCACAGTAAAAAAATATACACACAAATACATTGAGAACGTCATAAAAAAACATAGTTTATCGTCAGATCTGTCAAATCAAGTCAAATCAGCTTTTTAACTTACATTTCCTGATATTTTACAATAAATACTTTTAAAATAATGAGGACAAATAAGAAATGGTTATATAAATCGTTGTAAGATTATTGATATACTTTACAAATTTGTTAAAACCCAAAATAAATTTTGCTCATTTGACTCCTTATGAACGTCCTTAATGTTATGCACTCTCTGCGTCGATTAATTATTAAATTTGAATAAAACTGCATTATTATTATTATTTAATACAGCATTTAATTGCATTAATTATTTGATACAAATAAAAAGCGCGTTAGTATTCTCATTAAATTTGATTAGAGTTATGGATTTAATTTATATTATTTACATTCATAATCCAGTCGAGAGCTGCCCATAAATATAATTGTTTTTTTAAATAAATACATTTGCTAGTTTGACAATAGTTGATGTTTTATAAATATGGAGATAGAAAAGGATGCAAGAATGTTTTTTCCTCTGTATATATATATATATATATATATATATATATATATATATATATATATATATATATATATATATATATATATATAAATATATATATATATATATATATAATATATATATATATATATATATATATATATATATATATATACTACATATAAGTTTAGTCCCGACGGTAGAAAAAATGATTGGATAAAAACATTTTTGGTGCAAGTGTACAAAAAATGACTTAGTCCATTTTTTTAATTCCGTCCGTCAAAAGGATTCCTCAAAACCGAAAAGAAAATGACACGCTGGAATTTAGTGTGTATAACCAAGAATTAAAAAGGTGACTTTAAGTTTGTCAATGGACGTCATCCTTAGATAGATTGTAGAGGCTGCCTTGGACGGGCTACACTTCGACCATAAGGTCCATTGTGATGCACAAGGATGTGAGGATGTGTATAGACTAGGAATTGGTAGGATATGCGGCTGCAGCCGACTATGATAGGAACCATGTCGATATTCATCTGGAGTTCGTGAAGGAAACTGCAAAAGACCTTCTCAAGCATAGCCGATTACTTCGTTCTTGTCCATACGCCGACAGTTTAGTCAATTAACCGCCCCCTTTTTTTTTCTTAATAATTGACACACTGCCGATGTCGGGATTCGAACCCATAACCTCTCAGTTTCCAAGTAAGCATACTGCGCAGGCATAGCGGCTTGGCCACTTGGCTGGTAACATCACCCTTACTCCTTTTCATAGGCCCGGAAACTATTTTAGGAATTCCAAAGACTGCATGGAATGCATCTAAGAGGCTGTCTCTCGACCGCCAACATGCACCAACTGACATTATCACCTAAGAAAGCATCTGCACCGAATATGACTCCGCAATGTATCCATTATGTGCCGCGACTGTACGGCGAGAAGGAAGAAACATCCAGCCACATCATCTTTAACTACGAATCACTCGGTTACAGCGGATACAAGATATTCGGAGAGCACCCCATGCTTTTGTTTACATTAAAGTTAATTTTGTTGTCAATCTCTTTATTCTATTTTAAATTATTTTGAATTTTTTAGTTCATTTTGTAAAAATAAAATTAGAAACGAGCGAAGCCAGGTAATTCCAGTACTCCAATGATCTTTAATATTCGTTCATGAATAATATCATATTATTTTCTACAAAAAAAAAAAAAACAACGCATAACACTTTTCTGGCCACATCATCTAAACTATCTGAACATGATTAAATGATTATTAAATATTTATAAACTACTAACAAACCACACACACGTCGGCATATATACAACAAAATACGATGGAATAATAATGGAAAATAACATAAAATTACAAAACAACAACAACATACACTCCCGTTCAAAAAAAATGAACAGACCTCACGATTTTGATTATTCTTGTAGTAACAGATACAACATTTTATTTAATTTTTGTACGTAAGAGTAAGATATAACACTGTGTATTAACATTACATATATTTTTTAAATTCTCAAATAAAAAATATAAATTCGGTTAATACTTCCATTTCTTTTTTACACACTATAAAAAATATACTACTTATCTTTGTTTATCAATAAATAAAATTATACATTATATAGAGAGTTACAAAAGTGAGGAGTCTTATGAAATGTAAGAAAATTAACATTTCAGGTCTGTTCATTTTTTTTTTGAACGGGAGTGTACAAACAATAATCGTTTATGTCAATAAATAAATGAATCCAACAAAGATAGACAGACAAACGGACAGAGGGACCAGTAACAGATTATATTATTTATTAAATATAAAATTGGTTTTTATATAAATATAAATGTTATTACTATATTTATATATACATATATATATATATATATATATATATATATTATATATATATATATATATATATATATATATATATATATTATTTAGCACGTAATTGCTTTTATATAGTTGACTTAACAGCAGAAATATACAGTGATGGGTTTATAAAAAGATTGAAATTATTTTTTTTGATGTGAAACATTTATAGACCGTTTGTTACTTGGCAACGGTCCGGCGACGTTTTCTCGCCACACGTCAACAAGTTGTTCATAGGTGATATTACCGATAACAAATCAGTTTTAAAGAAGAATCTGATAGATGGCAGTATGTTTTCTAGTAAATATATGTACTTCTACAATACGTACTTCAACATATAAACCCTTACATAGTATAAAATAAAGTTTCCCAGCCGCATCTATCTGTCTGTTCGCGATAAACTCAAAAACTACTGCACCGATTTTCATGCTGTTTTCACCAATTGGTAGAGTCGTTCTCGAGGAATGTTTTAGTATATAATTTGTCAAGTTTTTGTATATATTGGTCCTTACATATTACAAAAATTATTCATGTGGAAGGTATAGTTGTATAATTTATTGATGTATAGGTGTATAATTTATCAGTCCTTGACGGGAGAGAATATTTTGTTACTTGGATATAAGGGCGTTACAAAATTTTTGCAGGCGAAGCCGCGTAATGCTAGTATTATATATTTGTTATTTACATAATTTTTGAGTATAAGTTACAAGAAAAATATCGCTCTCATTTTCTACTAATGTTAAATGTTACGGAAAAATTTAGATCGAATAATATTTACCTTAAATAAATAGGTTTATTTATTGTGGACTAATAATTATTTTCTTTCCGTTTTGTATGCGTATACATTGATAGTTAATGAAACGAACAAAGAGTTTAATGATCCCATGACCCGAATGACTCACACGAAATTTATCTACGAATAGCGGACTGTGGTTTACAATTAACATAAATATATTTTCCGCTATTTCGAAAAGTTTTTAACATTATTCCAACTAATTTAATATCAATTACTTGAACTATACAGCTTCAAAAACTCATTCATAGGTAGCAATGCATATTTTCTATACACAATAGTTAATAATAATAATAATAGTTTAAGAGACTGATTGAAAGAATTGAGCCGTCTCAATTTTTAATTAATTATTTAATAAGAAAGTTATAGATATTAAATTAGATTTAATAATGTGAAAGACTTTTCGAAATAGCGGATAATATATTTATGTTAATTATAAACCACTATCCGCAATTGGTAGATAAATTTCGTGAATCATTCGGGTCATGGGATCGTTAAACTCTTTGTTCGTTTCATTAACTATTAGTGTATACTCATATAAAACGGAAAGAAAATAATTATTAGTCCACAATAAATAAACCTATATATTTAAAGTAAATATTATTCGATCTAAATTTTTCCGTAGCGTTTATCATCAGTAGAGAATGATAGCGATATTTTTCTTGTAACTTATATACTCAACAATTATGTAAATAAAAAATGTATCATATTTATATATTGAAGTACGTATTGCAGAAGTACATATATTTACTAGAAAACATATTTTTATAATATACAAGATGTCTCAGATTCGAATCCGGAAAATTGAATAGGCGACAGATCTCCTAAAAATAGAAGAAAAATTCAAATACACGTTGTTAACGAGATACACGTTGTTAAAGTTAATAAGAAAAAGAACTAAGCCGTCGCGGCGACGCCCGATAGATGTGAAACACCGAAACTATTTTGTATTTATATTTATATTTATCGGTATATGTACCGCCATCTATCAGCATCTTTTTTTAAACTAATTTGTTATCTGTAATATCACTTATGAAAAACTTGTTGACGCGTGGTGAGAAAACGTAGCCAGGTAACAAACGGTCTAACCCGCCGTAATGAATGTTTCACATCAAAAATTTTTGTTTTCAAATGTCAAAAAAATTACTCGGCTGATTTCGATTACACTTGGTACGTTTTTAGTAATAAGTAATTGGGGCTTAATTTGATGCAATAAGATTTATTTGCTGGGACCATCCTAACTAGATATTTTACTTTTTTTATGTAGGGAAATTTATTTTTTCTCAAAAAAGTAAACAAGATAGACATAAAAAAGGGTCGCATTTTTTATTAAAAAAAATCAGTGGCGTACACAAATTTTACTTAAAAAATAACTATTTACTTGGGATGCCCCAGCACCGCCCCTGGCATAATTAAATTAATTCGAATTACATGAAATTAAAGCTACTCACTTATTACTAAAAACGTGCTAAATGTAATCGAAATCAGCCAAATAGTTTTTGAGACATTTGAAAATAAAACGTTTATTTTATTAAATTATCAACCTGCATCTCGAAAACATTCAAGTTCATACAAACTTTTCTTATTTTCTATCGCCTCTTCAATTTTCAAGATCTGGGGCACCCTATATATATAGGGTGCCACCTAAGTCATGGACACAAATGAATATATAGATAGAAAATTGAATTCTGAGATGAAAAGTCCATTACCATTTTTTAATCCGACGTACAGGTAATTAGTTATTAATTAAAATAAGTAACCAATCAGAGGCGCGCACTAGGTTACGACAGACACACCTACATGCATTCCCTACTAACATACTTACAAACACTCACTCACACACGCTATTGGGCGCCTCTGATTGGTTACTTATTTTAATTAATAACTAATTACCTGTACATCTGATTAAAAAATGGTAAAGGAATTTTCGTCTCAGAATTCATTTTTCTATCCATACCTGTAGTTGTGTCCGTGACTTATAGGACATACTGTATATATATATATATATATATAAATATACCTATAGATAAAACTAAGATTATATTTCTAGTTGTATGTAGTACACTAGCTGTTGGATAAATTCCAAGAAATACTATCTTATTTATTCTATAAATTATTAGAAATATAGTAAATTTGTAGTACTGACATAAATACGAGTGAGTATGTAAGAGTTTAAGTAATTTTTCTCTTATAAATCGTAATATTTTACATAATTTATTTAACGTAATAAATGGACTTACAGTTGAAGAATCAAACAGTATATTATACCTCGCAGTGAATCCAATATTAAGGTTGATCGGGCACATGTATAGATAAAATCGGCCATGCAAAATCTGACGAAGGGTTTCATGTAATTAATCATTAAAAATTGGAATTTTAACATGTTGTGAATAGCAAATGTTTAATAAACGCATACATTTTCGACAATGTTGCTCCACCTTCTATAGATTAAAAAGTAAAAAACTTCTACTTTTAAAAATTAAATCTCGTACATTACGTTAAAATTTAAAAAAAAAATAAGTCTGATGAAGAGTTTTGTAAATATCTTAATTAAAATGATAAAAAATTCACGAAAATTTTCATCAAATCGTCAAAAGACGATTATTTATTATTTTTAGTAATTAAATAATTACATAAATCTGATTACTAGTGATGGTTAGATGCTATCTAAATTTAAATAATTAATTTACAGATTAAAATTTTTAATATCAATGAAAAAGAGTGTTTCTGTTTATTATGAAATGTACTGTACTGTCCGGTCAACCTTAAGATATTTTATCAAAGAAAAAAAAACCATATTTATTTGTGATAAAATCTACATACATGGAAAATTTCTGAAAATATAAGATGAATATTATTTCTTTGCATGATATTCCACTGTGTACAGCATTTCGTACAAGGAAATTCTTTGAAACCATAAAAATGCACAATAATGAATTGTAAATATAAGTATTGTGGATAATAATTTTATAATTTTTTTTTTACCAAGTATTGGCTAAGTGCCCGGTTACTAAGTGCCCAATTACTTGTGCAATTCGATTGCACAAAACTGAAAATATAAAATCGGTTAATATTTAACCGTTACAGGTCAAAAACCATTTAGGTGGTTCATGATGACTTCATTAGGTTCAAAAAATTTAATTTTAACGTATCATATTGATACGACGATTTGAAATGGATGAAAATCAACTTCCAAGATTTATTTACATACTTATTTATTATATTCCTAGAACATTTGTTTGTATTTTATAAATACGTATTTGGACTACAATGTAGTCATCATCAGTATGAATTAGCTAATCGTAACTATCTCTGGGATATGGATTCAGAGATATGTTGCTTGTTGCTAATTTGGTGCGTGTCTCACAATGATATTGAAAAAGTTCTGTCTTTTATACGATTTGACTGAGGGTATGATCTGACCTGAGGATTATTTGAGTTTACTGACTAACGGATTTGGTGACTATGCGGTGTTTGTTTTGCCACTAAAGTGAGGGTATCGAAGCTAACCTTGATATTCATGAATAAGATATTTTTGGAAATGGTTTAATTTTTATAATCAGAATTTGAAATTGTGCCATTGTCTAAATTCATTATCTGTTTTCTCAATTTGTGTATGTAGATATTTTCGTATCTAATTCTGTGGGGTTTTGTACCGATTTCAGTTGTTTTAGATTCGATCTATCAATTTTGTGGTTGTTCTCAACAACACGCGCAGCGATACACGATTTTTCGGTTCTCCTAAATTTTACATGAGCCAGATATTCTTTGATTCGAATTCCAATTTGGTGACGACTTTGACCATCATAAATTTTCTAACAGTTTTGACAACTGACACCATATTGACAGAGTTGGTCACGCGGCGCTACCATCTACAAAACATTTTTGCGTATAGATGGAGCTAATATAAGCGTGTTAAAAATATTTTTATAAAATTTGACTAAGGTATCTTTGATTAAGAGATGTAATAAACCTTTATATAATCATTCATAGTATATTCTTACATAGGGAACAATCTTAAAAAATAAAGGGAATATATATATATATATATATATATATATATATATATATATATATACAGTTGACATTTTGCTCGATGAATAACAGCAAATAGTTAACCTCTGTATTACCTTCAAACATCAACAATCATCCTTCAAATATATACATCATAGAATCTCTTCACGAACAACTAACAAACATAGAAGAAGATGCTTTCAATTCCCTACAACAACGACCAACGACCGATTCTCTGCATGTTTGTTTGTTTCGGTGTGTGTGTGTGTGTGTGTGTGTGTGTGTGTGTGTGTGTATTTGTGTGTTATCTCATTTTAAAACTTGATACAAAAATATATTACCCCAGTAAATAGTAGTCATTCGTATAACAAACTCTCTCTCTCATCTTAACGATGTCAAAATATGACAGACAGTCATAATAAATATATTAAAAGAGTATCATAGAAAATGTTATTTATTACATTTACCATGAGAAGATGAGTGGTAGTTATTATAAATGACTTTTGAGAAGGTATCATTTAAAGAAATTATTTATTTATGAGTTTATTTATCGTATCAGTCAGTATAACTTTATAATGTGTCAAATAAATTAGATTCTTTTTAACATATATATTATGTTTCTGTATATTTAAGGATGTACGAGCACTGGAGCTTCAAAAAGATTAAGGCATGATTTTTTGTTTACATGCGTAGTTGAAAGTGTATATAAATCAATTATAAAAGTTTCAGGGGGGAGTTACGGGAGTCTTGAATTAATTATTTAATACTCAAGTTTTAATGCAATGCTCTTATGGAGAAATCCATATTTTTACACATATTTTGACATATTTTGATAATTTTCATTTGGAATAAAATAAGACGAATAAAAAAATAACTACGCAATAGAAAATAGAAAAGTTAATAAAGAGATTGATCCAATAAAATTCCAGTATGACGGGTCTATAAAAAAAATATATTTAAGAAAAAAACTGAGATTTTGGGTAAATTTTATTTCTGTCGACGGTAGCGTAATTACCCGAAATCTCAGTTTTTTTTCTTAAATAACTTCTTTTTAGGCCCAACCACAAGTTGTGCGTTGACTGTCAGTGAGTTTGTAAATTTAAAAGTAAATTAACTAGATTTTTGAGAATTCCATCTAAGCTAATATTATAAAGTGAAAAGATTTGATTTTTTGTATGTTTGTTATGGATAAACTCAAAAAATACTTAACCGATTTTAAAAATTATTTCACTTATAGAAATCGACATTATCAGCGAGTAACATGGGCTGTATTTTATTTTCAAAAAAAGTTAGCGACCCCTACGAAAATTACAATAATGTGAGAACCGCATCCCTTAAGAACGACTGGACCGATTTGGGTATTTTTTTTAAATATTCGTTATAATCCGAATAAGGATTTAACGGTAAGGTTTTAACGTTAAGAAAAATTGCCTGGAATATTTGAAAATTCTAAAAAACTGAAAGTGCGTACTATCATGGGACTTTTGTATGATTTTTTATGTTTAATTCTTCAAAATAAACAAACTTTCGCAAGTCGCTAATTGTCCCTTACACACCCACGCCCTCCAGGGAGTATGGAAATAACTAACATTAAAACCGTAAGCGATAGAAAAAAAATTCTAATACAAAAAATGTCCCTTCGTAAAAAATAAAGAACTTGCAAAATAGATCATTGTCCTCTACACACTCACTCCTATCTGGGGGTGAAATAAAATTAAATGACAAAAATGTTGTTAAGGTAAATTGCGGGTGGTTAAGGTAAATTTTTGAAATATCTTTGCCCGAAGTCGCACAGGTCAGCTTGTAATATATATATATATATATATATATATATATATATATCTAAACCAGAGGTGGGCAAGAGTTGATTCCGCCAAGCTCTGAGTGAGAGGTGGGAAGAGAGATAGAGTTAATACAGGGTAACCTACCAATTATTAATATTTTCTTTTTTTAATTAAAACATTTTCTGAAAAAAATATAATAATACCAAATCTTTTTTATGGTCACTATTATACAAAGTAAATAATACATACAATCATTCAATACATACTCTGGATTTTGGGCTGGTAATTTGGGTCATAAAATGTACCTTTTTAGTATATATCATATTTGTGTATGAATAAAATAAAAATATATAAAAAATATATATAAATCTTTTGAACCTTTAAGTTTACCGCTGGACCATTGTAATAAAAGAGGGAAATTTTTGCAAAGGATAATTTAAATAGAAATATAGTTTTGGAAATTCCAAATAATTTGTCTAAATATTTTACTATTCATATCCGAGAACTAATAAAGAATTATTTACCTGATTTAATTATTTTTTCTTCGTATGGAGTATGCTCAGTATAGTGTCATGGGAATTTGATGATTTAAGTTAAATTTTACATAAAGTGGGAATTTGAGTTCTTCGAGTTAGTCTACTTTGAATTGAAAAAGTGAAAAGTACTTTTTGTAGTAGTGGAAATTATTTTTCGCATAATTTGTTTTTCAAAAAAAATAAAATATTGACTATACTATAGACGATACTATATAATTATTGGGCAATAATCGGTAGGACAACCTGTATTGAAACATCGTTCCGTCTTGCTTCAAAACATACCTTCTTTACTTACTCTCACCCAGCTTATGGAGAGCCCGTAAGGATCAGACGAGCTGTCTGTGCCCGCCTCTGATCAAAACCATTAGTTAAACCCTGTATATATAGTAGTCGCGTGAGGATCAGGTTTTTATGGAATCAAAATTAATACCGACTGACCAAAACACAAATATATAAAATAAAATATTTCCCTTTAGGCATATAATAAATTTATATTGATAAAATAATCATATATATATATATAATTTATGGATATTCAAATTGTAGAGCTACTAATAGAAGAAGATAATATATTACTATTTTATAATAAACGCAAAACTACTATTTTGAACTGTTAAAATTTAATATATCGAAAACCAAAAAGCAAATTTTTTTTTTCTATTTAGTATACACAATAGAATACATTTATTATTTTATCGACTATATCGAGACTATGATAGTAATACAGATTAATTTTATTATATGTTTTATGGAGTGGTTTATTGAAATTAATAAATATTATATTCGATAGCATACAAAAATTATGATTTATTATTTTCCATTGATAGTTTTTTATATGAAGTGTTGGAAATAAAATAAACATATTAACTATCACCATTTAATTTTACGTATACAAAATGTGTGTCACTGAATAATCTACTGGTTAAAACGGTGCCGCGACTATTGATCCGCGGACAGTTCAACCGCAACATTTCGACCAAGCATAGTTCAACCGGATTACAATTCAACCGACAACAGTTCAACCGTTTGTCAATAACGATATGGCTATTCGGACACACGCGGGTCTCTTGACATGTCTTCAGCGTGATGCGTTTAAAGTCATTATAATATATATTTTCATCGGTCATACCCCGAATTGGTTGGGTTTGCAAGTTTTTGTGCCCCCGCACTAAAAGGCGTTCTATATAGTATCAAAAATTATAGAAATTAATTTTCAAAAAATGTGTTCTACGCAAAGAGAGAGACAATTATATTTGTTCGAGCAACAAACAAAGACACTATATCATATTAATTAATTTTAATTTTAATAGCCAGCAGGACTACGTTGGCAGACATTGCACTCATACATTTATAATATTGTTATCTGCCTTTTAAACATAATTTCATTCAATTAACAGATGAGGGTAGATTTTTCTATTGGCCAGATCTTTAGACCATTATATTTATTAACATTGGCAAAAGAATTAGTTTGTTTATTGATCACACGGCGCTATCATCTGAAACTTCCAGACGTAAGGCTTATATGAATTTATACATGATTGTTTCTTTTTTTTTAGCTACGGTACCTTAAAATATTCACCAAATCACATGTATTCGATAATATTAAACATACAATCTATATGCATCCTTGTACAAACACATATGAGTATATACACACACATTCATATACTACCATTGTGTTAACCGCAATGAGTATAGTTGAAAACGATATACGCAATAACACCAAATCCAATAAATTCGCAAATCAGCACTCTTGTCACGATTCTGTGGAGGCGGCTGCTGCCAACAGTAACAACAACAGCCAGCCGTTACCATCAACATATAATCATCAGCATCATCATCGTCGTAGTATTAAAACTTCCTTCACAATATTAGATATACATAATTGTCTGGAATATACTCTGTCCGGGGGGTATATAACTGTCATTGCTCAAAAACTTATAAAACTATCTTGGAAAAGGAGCCATTCTTTATTTCCATCCAAGCATACATAGAAAATCAATTTCTGTAAATATTCGAGCAGTCTTTTCTTACTAACAAGGGTAAACTTAGCTAGCGGAGAGATGCTTGGACAGCAGGGCCGTTTTTTATGTTTCAGCAGAAAAAAGAAAACCAAAGAAACAGAAATCAAATTGTCTTAAAAGTAATGACTTTACTTATAAATATTAGATTCTTCCATTATTAAGAGAGATATACCAAATTTTCTATTTTCGCCTATTCAGTTGTCCGCTTTGCACATTATTCGATTATTTCCCATTAACAAACTTGGCCTTTCAAATATCAAAATCACCTCACATACAAGATTTGATAGATAGATTGTAGAGGCTGCCCTGATGCCTAAGGATCATTGTGATGCCTAAGAATGTGAGGATGTGAGTGGAGTGAAAGGAATTTTTGTGCACAGACTAGGAATTGGTAGGATATGCGGCTGCAGCCGACTATGATAAGAACTATGCCGATACTTATCTGGAGTTCGTGAAGGAAATTGCAGAAAACCTTCTCAATCATAGCCGTTCTACGTTACTACGTTCTTATCCATACGCCGATAGTTTAGTCAATTAACCGCGCCCTTTTTTTTAATAATTGACAAACTGCCGATGTCGGGATTCGAACCCACAACCTTCCAGTTTCCAAGTAGGCATACTGCGCAGACATAACGCCTTAGACCGCTCGGCCACTTGGACTGGTGTTTCCTTGTAAAGGAAATTGACTAATTATATCTTTCCACAAACGTAAATCGAAAAAAATTCGTACACAAAACTTGGGATACTATTGATTTTTCAACAGGTTTCCATTCACATATTAGATATTCCCCCAAAATAATAATATTATGTCTACCAAACACATGCATGTGTGTGGTGCACTGTGTGTATCGCGTTAGTCGATGTAACTGTAACAATGTCACACACAACTTTCATTTGAAACAGACTCACAGAGGAGAATTCGATATTTGAAATAACGATGCATTTATATTAAACCAAATGTAAACTATCAATAGTTTATTTTTTATATTTACAAGATTCCAAACAACTTATCTTTTGCGTTTTAGTCTACCGTCTGTTTAGTTTACATCTTCGTATCATAGATCCCACGAGTATGAGAGAGTACATATGTACATATACATTAAGTAATGTGTAGGAGAAGGATGTCTTATAGGTTTGATAAACAAGAATATTTTTCAAAATAGTGAATAATATCCATAACGAGTATGAGAGAGTACATATGTATACATTTAGCAATGCGTATGAGAAGGAGGTCTTATAGGTTTGAGTGGTGAGTGACCACTCAAACGGTTATGAAAAATATGCTTGTTCATCAAACATATAAGACCTCCTTCTCATACACATTGCTTAATGTATATGTACATATGTACTCTCTCATACTCGTGGGATCTATGATACGAAGATGTAAATTAAACATAGTGTATGTAAAATATGTTTTATAAAGGTGGAAGTGCTGGTTAGTTTAATACAATATACAATTAGTATATGTCTAAGTCTCTTCTCAGCGCTTCCACACTTCAAACTAAATGAAAATACAATTTCAAATTCGCCTCAATACCTAGGATCAGTTTTTGTATTATAAATACGTATTTCGACTATAAAGTAGTCATCATCATGTGAAACTAACAACGAATAACATATCCTGAGACAATATAAGAGTAATTTTAATAAGAGTGATGTTAGCAAGAGTAAATTGAACGAAAGTAATTTTAACAAGAGTAATTTCAATAAAATTTACTATATTTTAATTTATTTTGTTTTATTTTTTTTATTTTTGTCTATTGATTTTGATTTTCTATCTATTTCTAATTGTCAAAGAGTAAATTACGACTAGCTAATTTATACTGATGATGACTGCTATGTAGTCGAAATACGTATTTATAATACAAAGACTGATCTAGGTATTGGGGCGAGTTTGAAATTTTATTTCAAAAACCTAGAATTTTCATTAATTATCATTTGATAATCTAATATTTAAATGAAAATAGATATATTTTAAACACATCTATCATCGATGCTTATCTCATAAACTACCAGTCCGATTTGAAAAATCCGTTTTGCGTTAGATAACTCGTTTATGGAGGATGGTTTAAGGCTTTAATAAATGTGCCTTTCATGCATCATTTCATGCATTTGCTGCGTAAATGCTATGCTAGAAGCATTACTTTAAACGTTGCAAAATGGAGATTATCTTAAAATAAATAAAAAAAATTTTGAAATACCAAATTTCATTCCAATCGGAATAAAACTATGACCGCTAGAGAGTCCACGGGCACATAAACGTATATAAATATATATACGTTTAAATAAATATATATATATATATATATATATATATATATATATATATATATATAAATATATATTTATATATAAATAAATAAATATATATAATATATATATATATATATATACATATATATATATATATATATATATATATATATATATAAATAAATAAATAAATATATAATATATATATATAAATAAATATATATAAACGTATATAAATATATATATATATATATATATATATATAAATATATATATATATATATATAAACGTATATATATATATATATATATATATATATATATAAAATTTTAGCGATAGTGATTTTTAACATCTAATAGGATCGATGGACATTTGAAGAAATTTTTACGAAATTCCAATATTGGTACAAAAACAATAGCTGCATTTTCTTTGGAGGAAATTCGCTAATAAATTTTTTCTTTCTAGTATCGTGATATAGAATGTTTTCAATATAAAAAATCAATTACAATAATATTAAATGTAATATTTTTATGTGAATTGAAACTGATCACGTCATGTAATAATATATACAATTTGTAAACTAATTTACTAGGGAAATTTACACTAGACAAAATGTGTATATTAAAGATTCTGTTTGTAACTGCTACTAATCATATCCGGATTCACCCCTCGCAATAACAATAATAATAACCTGTGAAAAATGTTAACATCCAACTTTATACACACAAAAAAAAAAGTTTATCACGCACGAGTTAAGTAATTTTTCATGGTAACCCTGAAAACATACATTTTTATATCATATACGACGATGTTTTATAATGCTGTTCAAATATTGGATTGATTCATATAGGCAAAATATGGAAAAAATGTTAGGATCGATACCATTTACCGACATATGCAATGTCGTTTGAAAAGCCTAAAATGACAGACTTACACGTTTTGTCAAATATTAGAATAGTTCAATTTGTAGGAAACAATGTACAAAAAATTTAATGAAAATGAAAAATAGATCAATATCTGTCTACTTAAGGTAGTACCCTCGGTTATAGAATTACTATAAATAATATTAAAGAAAACTCTAGGATTTTTCGAAATAAATAATAAATTCGATTTTTGCCTCAATTTCCTAGATCAAAATTTTTTGTATTTTATAAATATGTATTTCGACTACAAAGTAGTCATCATCAGTATGAATTAGCTAATTGTAATTATTCTCCGAGGAGATGTTACTTGTTGCTAATTTGGTGACGGTCTGCACCGTTATTTGGTGACGGTGCATACCGTCACCATTTTTTGTATAAAATACAAAAAAATTTTGATCTAGGAAATTGGGGCTAAAATCGAAATTTATATAGAATTACTATTCAGAATTTAATGAAACTCGGCATACTAGTACATTATAATAAGATAATGAACCAGTTAAATTTTTAAAGAACTCGAAAAAAGAGAACCAGAAAAAAGATATTAATATAAAAAAGTTTTTGCCTTTACCATTGATCCTTATGAGAAATCACAGATTTTATTTTATTTCACAAAAAGTACCGTTCCGATTACAATGAAAGTGGTATCAACAAAAAGAAAAAAAATTTTCGAACATTTTGGTTACTCACAAATCGAGGTTCAGAGAGTGATAAGAATAATAAGCAAACAATTACGAAAAATGTGTGTTAATTACATGCAGCAACGCCATCAAAGAGGTTATGACGCGCGCAAAATTCAAACATACCACGAATGCGGCATGTGGGAATATCAATGTTATACACATTTTTTTATTACAAATCATAGAAAGTAATTTTTATTAATACAGTTACATTTATCACAGAAAGTCTTTCTAATGAAATATTAATAATTTTGACTCAGACATTTTAGTAAACGTACATGTAACTCATTGATGCTTGCGCAGAAGTTTTATTTCTATTTCTCTTACTTTTACGCGGCGTTGCAAAATATAAAACTACTGAAGTCAAATCACACAGAGTACACATTTGACCCTTGTGGTATGTCTGGTACTACCTTAAATAAAAAAATCTACAAACTAGCTGACAGGCCACGCACAGCCTAAACTGGTGGGTCTAGAAGTATGAAATTTTGCTCAGGAGTTCCTTATATAATGTAGGTGAGCACTAAGAATATTCTTGAAAATGCATCCCCTGGCAAGGGGATGAAAGTTTGTATGGAAGTTCATCATTTTTTAAGTTAGAAATATGAAAAATGGTGTTTAGACTTCTCTTAAATAAAAGTCAGTTGTATCAGTGTTTTGGAAATTCATCCAGTAACAGGATAAAATAAGAGGCGAAAGTTTGAAATTCATTCCCTAAGTCGGTAAAATAAGTTTTTTTTTTGCCTAGTAAAATAGTACATGAAAGTAGGCTTACCTTTAAAAAAATACTCGTGGAAATTTTCCTACTGAATTATTTTCGTTTTGGTACTATGAAAATCTGGCAAAAAGTTCAGTTACGAAATCGCATATGTAAAAAAAATTATTGAAGCCCAAAAGTCCGAAAAAACAGTTTTTCTTAAATATCTCATAAACTATTGGTTTTACGTTAACGGAGGACATTATTTAATTTATTTCTTAGCTAATCCTACATAGAAAAGTCTTCTCAGAAACGGAGGTAAAACCCTATTATTATAATAGGTAAAAAATCAATCATTGTGTTTTTTTTTAATGATATAAAACAGAGATATTAGACGGCATACTGATTGCCATATTTTTTCCAAAACCAAAATCTCTATTCCCTAAACAATATGAAAAGCATTGATTTTACTTTCATATATTCACATAAATTTATCGAGATTACATTATTATTATGATTATTATTATTATTATACCCAAAACCAATAAAATAGTTTTGTGCGGTTAACCTCCTACAAAACACTTTATTTTGTGTGTTTGCGTTTAGATTTATGACATAAAATCGTCTCATGTATGTACACAGATATGGCGGTATATTATATTAACGGCGCACAACAGACTAGGCTACACTGGACAGTGTGCTACAAAAATTATATTTCAGAATAATCTGATAAAAACCTCCTACTTAGTCTATTGCCGCAAAAATGTCCGTCCATCTGTTAACACGATAACTCAAAAACGACAAGAGATTGCGAGCTCAAGTATGTTCTAGAGCTAGATAGTAAGGTCAAGTTTGTGAATGGGTAAAATCGGACCATGTTTGAGCAAAATTTGCAAAATTGGCTATCTTTGAAACCGTAACAGATAGAACAAAAATTTAAGGACAAAAACTTCCTTTTTTTTTTAAATGAAAAACTTTTGTTTAAAACCTTTTTTCATAAATTTAGTATATAGTGGGTATTTAAGCAATTAACTCAGTTGTTATTTTTACGTGTTTTGATTTGATTTTGTAAAGTACTCGCATCTAGATCTTGGACTTTTTCAATATCTAGACACATGTGTAGTACAGTAGGTATAATCTCTAAGTTACACCTAGTAACTACCAACAAATTCGATTATGATCATTGAGTTTTGAGGCTAAAAATAAACATTTTTTAAATACACTGCATTTTTTGAATACACTGTGTATAGTGTAGACTAATATAAAGTATATAAATAGTTCAAACATGTTCGTAATTGTTATTAGGAACGAACGATATATATATATTAAAAGTATAAATCATTGTTAATGGGTATATGTTAGATAACAGATCCATCCCATGCAACTTTAGCGCGGTATTAACGGTACCGTAGCAGTACTCGACTCCACTTGATTGCCTGTCTCATGTCTGATCACGTGTGTAGTGAAAAAAGGTTGATGATATCAAATTACTAGAGTGTACAATATTTCCTTGTAGAATTAATGGCAATACATATTTCTAATATAGAAAATATTGAAATTAATCTTTTTATAATGAAACCATCATATGCATATTTTCATCTTGGCGGTCATAATCTCATTCATATTCACAGGCTAGTTTACAAAAAAAAAGAAAAAAACAATTAAAAAATATGCAAATAGTAAACATACAAATGCATTGACATCAAGATGGTAACAAATGAAAAAGTCATTTTGCGGGTAAGACGTAAGTGGGTATCAAGCTCCTGCGCATGCCCGCAGCGTTACAGACTTAATGTATACATTGAAAATAGACTTAAATATTCTATGGTTATTCGGTAAATAATAATACTCGTGAGTCGTGACTCATAATGTTTCTTTTATTTTAAATAAACAAGTAAAATCCTGTGTTTTGCTTCTCTAAAATGATAAAATTACTTTCATGATTACTTTCCAAAATGCATTTGAACATACCTTCATCTTTGAATCAAATAAATCCTTGTTTATTTAACGACAATTCACATAGTTTTATAAAAACTTCTCTGCATTTTAAACTATGTTTTATTCGATTATAAAGATTAAATTTGTAGTTACTCCATAAGACCCAATGTTAAGAGTATGATTTTCAATATTGGAAAAAACGAAAAAATGTATTTGAACTACTATTTTGAATCATACCAATGAATTCGTATTGACTTTTTTTATAACATATTTAATTTACAGAAACTTCCCTGCATTTTTTTTCTCTTTCGAACGTCCTTAAATCATACATAAAATAGTTTTATAGAAAAACTTAGTATAGAAAAACATTGAACAAAGACATCTCCAATTTTTCCTTAAACATATGAAAGTCATAGATATGTTATATATATTGTGTTAATGCAATATTGTATCAAATTATTAATAACATACCTATAATGTACTTTCATAGAAAGGTTTATATCATCGATATATTATCACAGCATTATAGTAATTGGATATTTTCTATTTATACAACAACAAAAAAAATCGAATAAACAGCTTTATGAATAATGGCATCATCAGTACCCCATACCCAGGTGGTATTACCTAATAAAAATACTAACATGAATAATACATAAAATAATTTTGAACAATATTCAATGGCAAAACAACCTTTTTCAATATTAATTGGGTATATAAAACCTATTTAGAGACGTGAAAATATACAGGTAATTAATTTGTATAAATATATTGTATAAGTTACGAAATATTTTAATTAAAATTTTTAATTAATTACGAGACATGATAATTTGTAAAACATGTTTATTGGGTTCTGTAGTCAAATTAGGAACCCTTATAGCTTCGCCATGTACAATATGTAAATCACAATCGTTTTACTCGCAGGCTATTTGCGCTATATGAAATTTTGTATGGTTAAAAACAGATTTACAAAGTTATGAAATAATCTTTTGACCTGAAAAAGTCAATTCGGTCGAAAACTCTTGTATGACAAAATTTCACCGAAATGAGACCATTTTTCTTTTTCAAAATTAAAGATACTTTGCTTACATGAAACAGTTTATTTGTGATAAATCTTATTGTGAGATATTTGTAAATCATTAAATATTCAAAGTTTGTTCTTTTACATGTGTTAGGAAACACGCTTTGGGGAATATTAATTTGTTTTCACTGATTATATACCATTATAGAATCAATTATACACAATAATTATTATTATCATTGTACATGGTAATAATTTATGATCTAATTAAAATAATGTGTTAGTGTTAACTAAGCTTAACCGATAAGCTTACACTTAACTAAATAACACCCTACTATTGAGTCATAAATTAAACTGATAATGTTTGGTGATACATATATGGTATAATTCCTGTGGCACAGATGTCTAATTAAATCCAGATCGCTACACAGAATTTCTTGTATCGAAACATTTACCTGGAACATTTAATATCACATCAGTATAATTAACTTGCAGGACCAAAACATATTTCTTCTACCCGAAGGGAAATGAAAAGTAAACATTATAGCCAACAGTACAGCACGGTTTTTTTAATGATTAGTAACAGGCTAAATTTTTATCAGTAGCTTCCTTTCAACAAGATGCCCAACTTTTCTCTCGCGAAATTTCGCGAAATAAAATTTTTGCTATCGTCAAACAAACAATTTACTCTCTTACGCGCGTCGTTAGTCACTATCATCGAGAATTTTCGCGAGAGAGAAGTTAGACGGTGGTGGTGGACACGAAAAAAAAAATTTATAATTTATTATACCACATTTTATCTAGAGTAACCTTGGAAATATTAATACGCGGTTTGGTAAGATTTCTTTTACTTATGTGGAAGGTGTCCTGTGTTATCTAGATCTTGAAGTATTTATATTATGTTTATAAATCTTTTATACAAAGAATATTATTTTAAAATACCATATGAATACGGATAAGAATAAACAGTATATTCAAGTGTTTGGTATGGAATTTCAATTATATACGCATAGAATTTTCTTTGTTTAGAACAAACACTGTATCCTTCTTCCTATAAGGAATTGTTACAGAATACAGCAACAACAAAAGGAATAAAATACCAAAAAACATATGTACATGGTACTTAAGTAACAAACAATGCAAATAAATCTTTTACTGTTTTATTATTAAGGAATAAATAAATATATGTATACAGGGTGAATCTAACATGCCACACATGCCTCTACTTCTTTACCCGATCCTCCCATTCTTCAACAACATCCAATAGTGTGTTTAAACATTCAAGAGTATTGTTTATATATTGTACTATGGGATGTTTACATAGTGTGTGTAAACATCATGCATAGTCTTGCCTTACATGTATGTAAAATAAGGAGTCAGACGTAAACGTCACTTCAGATTTGAAGTTTTTCATTCCAGAACATATGGGATTCGAAACATATAAATTTAAAATATTCTACCCGTGTGCCGTTCAGAATTTTTTCTCAAATTCCATATGTCCGATTTGGATAGGCATTTTCAAGTAGCTTTAGTAAAAATTTTTAACCAGTACTAATATGTTTAGGGAGTGTACAGCCGAAGAAAACCGTTGCTTTGGCCTCTTACAAATTTCCTCTTACAAATCTTAATAGGTAGGTCCTATAATTACTAAGAAAAAGAATGGTTACAAAATTTTTCTGACGTATATTCGACATTATGGCATGAAACTGGTTATAAGTTTGTAGACAAAATCTAATGTAAAATCTAAGCCTTAAAACTAATACAATACATGAAGCTATCGCAATATCCATGCATTTGGGACCCCGTCGTCAACGGTCGACACATCGCATTACGTTATTCTAACCCCTTAGCAATTGAAGTGGAGGCGTGTGCTATTATGCGGCAGGTTAGATTCACCCTGTATATATATGTTACTAACATTATAGAAGAAAACTTGAAATATTTATTGTATTTTGAAAGTCAAATGAAAAGATTTGTTAGAAAATCTTTCCACATTTCTTATGTTTGGTGAAAACACAGTTTTCACAAATAAAATCAGCAGTTGTGAAATTCCCCCAATCAGATGTATAACTAACTATTGTAAAGATCCCAACTTAATTATGCCGATGCTAAAAATGACTATAAATGATTAACATTTATTATTATTATTAATAATATTAATTTTAATATTATACTGCGATGTTGATCGTGTGGCTCCCATGGGTCTCACTTACTACTCCATGTACAATCTACACACTTAAGATCGTCGAGATCTCCAAGTTATGGAAGTGATAAGGCTTCAAGTATTTTTCCGAACAAAATACCCAGCACTCTTTTAAGCTATAAATGCCGTTGGTGAAATCCCATCGAAGTCATTATTGTGGTTGACTACAAATCGAACCATCGATTTTTTTTTACGATTTGGCACGACATTCTAATCGGTACTGCTTCAGAGTGCAGGCTATCTCTCGCCTATATCTCCCCTAGGAGGCTATCTCTCGATGCACTGAGGCTGAACAAGATGCAACTGCGCAGGGTTACCGAATTCATTACCGGGCATTATCCCCTGCGGAAGCATCTGCACACAATGGGACTCCATAACGGGTCCATTATGTGCAGATTGTCTGGCGAGAAGGAAGAAACATCCAGCCACATTGTCTTTGACTGCGAAACTCTAGGTTACAGCAAATACAGGATATTCGGTGCATCTCACCGCGAATATATGAACCTTCAGGAAGACCTCTGCTGGCTATTGCCAACATATAGGAGAAGCGAATCTCGTCGGGCAGAAGTAGAAGGGGGAGCACAATGGATCATAAGGTCGAAGTTCAATACTTTTTAGACCCCAATATAATCAATCAATCAATTAATTTATTGGCTAAAGAGTTGACCTGAACTGTTTTACATTTTATGCATCTTTAAATCGGGTAATATAGTATTTAATCTGGCTAGAGAGATAATAATATGACTGAATTCAATCTCTATAGTTAAAATGTATATACAATAAAAATCATTAATTTAAAAGAAACAAAACTAACTACCCTTGTGTAAATTAAATTAAATTTTCAAACTTGTATACAATTGTATTATATTACAGAATAAGAGATGATACTACTTAGTTCTGTTCAAATATAATTTGTATGCACCGTAGCTCGATAGGAGTGCCCAAAGGATTTTTGAATCAGACATTTTTTAATACATTTGCTTCCTATTGATATAGTCCAGAAAAAAACAATTCGTTACGCAGGAGTTGCTTTAACTTAGCGAATTTCCTTAGAATACATAAATCACTCTCTAGCAGTCACAATTTTAGTCTGATCAAAATGAAATGTCGTATATGATGCAAGGCCGAGTTTATTAATAAATGACATACGTCAAGGGGGGAAATGGGGGCATAAAGACGAAAACATAGAATAAAAAATATCTCTCTTAATATTAGAGCAATCGAAAAATGTGTATGGAATAAAGTTGTAGAAAATCATGTTTGCTACAATTCATCACCTTATCATTTTTGCTCAAACTCTAATGTGTACAGAGATATTAAGGAATTTAATTTTCAATCTTAAACCGTCAATATTTCTGTAAATATTAGTGTAACAAAAAAAAATGATAAGAAACAAAATTACAGTAAAACATAGTACCTACAACTTTACTTCTTATAAATTTTTCGATTTTTCGAATATTAAGGGAGATGTGTCAAATTTTGTGTTTGTCCCGCCCAACTTAATGAAGTTGACCTTTTGGATATCAAAACCGCTTTAAATACCAAATTTTATTCCAATCAGATTAAAATTGTGACCGCTACAGCGATTACAGACACATATATGTATATATATATATATATATAAATTTTACTAATGGTGATTTTCAACATCTACTAGGTAGGATCGATGGACATCTGAAGAAATTTTTGCAAAATTTTGAAATCGGTACGAGACCAGTTATGTATGCGTTATGTCTGCGCAGTATGCCTACTGGGAAACTTGGAGGTTATGGATTCGAATCCCGACATCGGCAGTTTGTCAATTATTAGGCAAAAAAATGGGCAGTTCATTGACTAAACTGTCGGCGTATGGACAAGAACGAAATAACCTCTATTTCCTTTCAGGAAAAGCACTACAATGCTACGTGATGTTTCCAAAAATATAACCATTTTATCTAAGAGTTGTTGTTCGACAAGTCTCATTTTAAAAATTACCAGATCTATATTTTATGAAACATATACATAAATGTTAGCTACCCAACCTACGTCATATGCCACGTTACATTTAAACATAGAACAATAGATGAATGAAATGCATATCATACAAACCTCGAATTTCTGTCTGAATGTATGTCTGTCTGTCTGTTTGTATGCATGTATGAATGTTTTTACTTACACTGGTATGCATTTTGTAATTAAAAACGAACGCAAAATATCGTGTCTGTCATGATGATGTTGTTTTTAGACTTGTATTATTTATATGAGTACAGTACATGTATGTAGGCGGACAAACTGTTTTATATTATTATTCCCATCCTATGCATATACACAGAGTCATACAAACGTCTATCTTCATTTTAAATTTAAAAAACATAGACAATGGCGATGATTATAATTGAAACTATAATACCAGGTATATTATATTCATATGAATAATTTTTTTGGAATATACAATCAACAAAATGTTTTTAAGGTAGTTTGGTAGTCTCCATCCGAAATCAATTTACATAACATATTATGTGTGAACATTTTTATGTTATAACCATATTATGTATAACAAATTTTTTGGTCATTTAACCTCACTTTTAACTTCTGCAAATTTATGAAAAGTCTAATTGTATCGTAAACTTTCAGTCAACAAATTTACAGAACTATATTTTATGAGTTTAATTTTAACTCAATGTTAACTTACTTTACCGCTTCTGGAGGCAGTTGGGCCTCAACCTACACTTCTGGGAACATTTTCTATTTTCAAAATGTAATACTGCACCAATTTTCAGTACTATGTTCGATCGTTTTTTTAGCGAATTTCCTCCAAAAGAAATGCAGCTATTGTTATATATATATATATATATATATATATATATATATATATATATATATATATATATATATATATATATATATGTATATACATATGTATATATATATATATATATCAAGTTCGTTAATGGGTAAAATCGGACGAGGGGAAAGGGGGTTTAGAGGGAGGGGAAAACACAAAATTTGACTATCTCCCTTCATATTTGAAAAATCGAAAAATTTATCAGGAGTTAAGTTGTAGGTATTAAGTTTTACTGTTACACTTTACTGTTATCATTTTTCTGTTACACTAATATTTACAATTAAAGATTGAAAGTTAAAATTCTAAATATCTCTGTTCACATTAGAGTTTGAGAAAAATGATCAAGTAATGAATTGTAGCAAACTTGATTTTCTACAACTTTACTCCTTATACATTTTTCGATTTATCTAATATTAAGAGATATATTTAATATTTTGTGTTTGTTTGACACAAATACACGAAATATATTTTATTGTAAAAAATTTTTTATTGTTGTTTCCATAGTAACTATAAACTATTATCGTTATATATCGTTCTATTTTAGCTATTAATAAATTTAATTTTTGCAAATACTAAAGTCATATCAGATATTATATTTCATTTTGATCACACTTAAATTATGACCACTAGAGAGTGATTTATGTATTCTATGGAAATTAGCTAAGTTGACGCAGCTCCTGCGTAACGAATTTTTTTTTTGCTCAAAACTCTACACATTTGACCCCTCACCCACACTCTCTGCCTCATCTTAGACTTCTACAAAATGCGGCTCCTGCTTTGACGATATCATGAGAAACTTATGAAAAAAAATCACGATACGTTCGATCAGTTCACTTTTATGTAGCCAGCATTGGCAAATTTGGCAAATTTTGTGTTTCCCCATCCTTCTTTCCCTTGTCCGATTTTACCTATTTACCAAAAGTGCCTCAAATACCAAATTTCTAGACAATGCCGGAACTACCTTAAAACAACTAGGTCAAGCAACGAGAATAAATTAAAATTGAATCGTACAAATAATTTTACCAATTTCTTTTGATAACTAGAAAATAATTGAAGTAAGTATCTCTTTTACAAGGGATATAATTGATAGTACCTAAACCATAATATAGAAATAAGTATATTTTAGGGGTAAGTCATCTAACCTTATGACCTAAACACAATATTTACTTGGTTTGTGTCTATGGTAATTAAGGTTTGTTTTGTATGTGTAAAAAGGGATTAGAATGTGTGTCCATGTAAACTACCTAGCTAGCAGCTTGCTTCGCTTGTGTTCTAATTCAGGTGTGGTTAAAACTGTTATTATTATAAATTCAGATCATTTAATAATGATATTCTAATCTTATATAGTGAGAAAATAATCTTTTAAATAGATTCTAATGTCAATTTTATACACATAGAGTTTCTAAATATTACCTCAATCAACCTTTTTTAGCGAATTTCCAGCAGGAAATGCAGCTATTGTGTTTGTACCGATGATGGAACTTCATAAAACTTTCTTCAAATGTCCATCTATCCTAGCTACCAGATGTTAAGAATAACCATCGTATGTATATATATATATACGGTTGTTTAGTTTACATCTTCGCATAGCAGATCTCCCACGAGTAGATCGATGAGAGAGTACATATGTATACATTAAGCAATGTGTAGGAGAAGGAGGTCTTATAGGTTTGTTTTACTGAAGTCTGAACAACAGACCAAATCATAACAACTGATCTGTTCACTTAAAATAACATCACACAACAGTTTAACTTTAATTAAGAAAACAAACCTATAAGACCTCCTTCTCATACACATTGCTTATTAATGTATACATATGTACTCTCTCATACTCGTGGGAGATCTACTATACGAAGATGTAAACTAAACAACCGGTATATATATATATATATATATATATATATATATATATATATATATATATATATATATATATATATATATATATATATGAATGTAACAATACGTAAGCCATACAATTTAGATGATGTTAAAAGTTTGTTATCCATTTTAAACGTTACCAGAATATTGAGTAAACCAACAATTTTCAGATGTATATTGTCCTTGTATTTACATCCGAGCATTCATATAAACATACGTACGTATATAATATGTTGAAGACCAATAGTAGAGTTTGGTATATCATGATATGACTAGCCATTCTGGGACAGTTAACATAACCCATCACGAAACAAGTATTTTACTTTATCACCAGAGCTTTCAACCCACAATGGTTTCCATGATAAAATTCATAGAATTGTCTGATTCCCATTAATGTATAGTCCTTTAAGTATACTTGCATAGATCTTGCAAGGTGTCTAGTAATATTTTGGCAAAAAATTCCCTGACTTTTTCCTGCGTTTCCAGACGTGAATTCGAATTTTTTCAGACCATTTTTTCATAATAATATTTTGTTATTGATAAGAAAATTAAGAAAAGTATAGATTTGTTCATTTATATTCATTTTTTATGGATGATATGATAAAACCTATACATTCTTTTTCGTCAGTAACATACATAAAATTTTTTCAAAAACCTCAAAACAGATAATTATTAGTAATAATTTTTTAGAAATAAGTTATTTTAAATACGATTATGCGAAAGTCCATGAAATTCACTGGAATTTTACGAAATTCCCTGACAATTCCATGACTATTCCAGAAACTCAAAATTCCCTGACATTTCCAGGTTTTCCAGATTTTTCAGACACTAGGCACCTTGTCTTGGATAATATCAAATAATTTTTAGTACGATATATATTACAACAAATTAATAATATACTTTATTTTTATAATCAAGTTAAAGTCAAGTTTTCGTTGTTTTTCTTTAGAAAATCTTTCAGTATTTTGACAATCTGACAATATTTTGCTAAAAATAGTCGAAAGCCGACTGCCGCTATATAAATATTGACAATGAAAATAACATTATAAATATAATTGACACATTTTCAAAAGAAAAACAACGAAAACTTCACTTTGATTTGCTTATAAAAATAAAGTATATTATTAATTTGTTGTAATATGATGTTATTTTATTCCTTTAATTGTTATAAAATTTAACTTTGTTCCTTACAAGCTACAACTTACCATATATAATATATCATATTTGTATATACGCGCCCCCCGTGTAAAATTTTTAGATTCGCCCCTGGATAATAAAAATCTATTATTGTTTTTAACAAGTATTATGTTTAGAAGTATTTAACAAGTATTATGTTTTCCTAATATTCCAAACTAAATATTTTTGCCCATACTTTGCTTACATTCCGGAATTAATTATTTTGAATTTGGAAAGGAGCCCACCTGCTTTACTTTTGTTCGCACATTACTTGAGTGTTTTGGTTGTGGCTTATATCATGCCTTTGAGTGGTCTTCGTTTTGTTATAATGTATTGTATTCTCGATTCGATGTTGTAGAAAAATGGAAGAATGGTGGAAGGAAGTGGAGGTGTGTCCACCTGCTTCGACTTACCCTATATATATATATATTGATTTCAATATAATAAACAGACTAGACCATTACATAATATTTTTGGGATCAAATATTTTTGGTGAATATAATAAATAATACTCTACTTTCTACATACACTAACAAAAATGTGGACTTTTATAAAATGTAAGAAACCAATCAGATTGATTAATTTTTTTTTTGAAGGTGTGTGTACATGGTACTTATTATCTATTTATTTGCTGAGCAAATTTATTAGAATACGGCTGTTTTACAACATTCCCAGACATATTATGATTCATCGAAATTCTACAATTAGGTGTTGCGACATGTACCTATAGACAATCGTAAAATAGAGAATAATGGGTGGACATATTACATATACTCATAAAATCTATATACATGCACTGAACACACATTACCATTGTCGTATACACCTCTATAATAGCCCAAGCGATAATTTCCGTTTTTCGTAATAATTCACGTAATGTTTTACAAAACATTAATGTCCTAAACAAAAGTCTATTCATATCTATTTAGAGTGGTCAGTTGTATGTTTGTTGGTGGTCGAATTTCGAGGAGGTATTAATAATATATTACCTACATATATATATATATATATGTAGGTGTATATACACTACGACACACTATTAAAAACCTACAATGGTAAAAGCTTTCGATTGTAAATGACACAGCTTTGGAATGGGATAATTTTATGTACAGGCATTGGTTTGGTTCAAAGTAAATGGTTTGTTATGACTATGAAAATTGAATTAGTGTGCCAAAAATTTTTGTAAAATTGTTATGTAAACACGTAAAAGTTTATAATTAAGCTTGAATAAATATCACAATACAATTTATATTAGCAAATTCATAAGTTAAAAGTTCTGATAACAACACCAATCGGGGCAATAACACAACACTAATTTTTTACTCGAACTTTTAATGAATTCGGTTGTTTTTGTTGAAATTTTAATGCATTTCGAGTAATTTATGAAAACCATGGAAATTTTTAGCTGTTATTGGTGGTGAAGTAGTTGCATCATAGGGTAGGTAGACCCAAGCGATGATCACCACTCCAGTTTCGTTCCCCATGTTGTACTTTACTTTTACCGCTGTAAGGTCTTTCTGACAAAACTCTAACAGCGGCAAGACATCGCATAAATGCAAGTTCTGGGTTTCTCTGGACTTTTAATGAAAATAATTTGTCCTCCAGCATTTCTTAGTCCAAGAGTCTTATGGTTCACAGCCCAAGGTTCCTGGACTAGGGCTACGGAAATTCCCTTTTAGTAGTCTAAGGTCTGGAATTAACTTAAGGTTTGGATCCGCTGCGCTAACTTCCAGCACGATGGGGTGTCCCGTATCGACCTTCGTGCTGTTGATAATTCGCCAGTCCTCAGTGCGCAGGTTTTTATTCTGCGCTTATACAGCAGAACTTTTGATGATAACGCTGTGATAATATAATTAATTCATCGCGAAAATAACAAAAAAAGGAATCAGAGACCTCCGAACATGAATCGTCCAAAAACTCGAAATCGATTTTGTTCATGATTATTATTATTTACCTAAACTAGGTCTGATCAAGTACCAATTACCAGTCCAAGTGGCCGAGCGGTCTAAGGCGTTATGTTTGCGCAGTATGTCTACTTGGAAACTGGGAGGTTATGAGTTCAAACCCCGACATCGGCAGTTTGTCAATTATTAAGAAAAAAAAGGGCGGTTATTGACTAAACTGTCGGCATATGGACAAGAATGAAGTAACCGGCTATGCTTGAGTAGGTTTTCTGCAGTTTCCTTCACGAACTCCAGATGAATATCGGCATAGTTCCTATCATAGTCGGCTACAGCTGTATATCCTACCAATTCCTAGTCTATACACAAAAATTCCTTCCACTCCAGTCACATTCTCACATCCTTAGGCATCACAATGGACCTTATTGTCAAAGTGTAGCCCGTTCAGAGCAGTCTCTACAATCAATCTATCTAAGTACCAATTTATTGTAACAAAACCAAACAGGTGACAATAAAATAATAATAATAATAAACATTTGTTTGTCTATTTAACTTATTTCAATCACGTGTTGACCTAATTGAATGAAATTGTACACTAATAAAATATAAAATAATATATAGAATAAAATTTTATAAATAATCATATTAACTAGTTACTAGAGTATACAAAAATATATTTTACCATGGCAAATACGAGTATGTGTATCATTTATGTGACTTCATGTCACGCAATCATCACATGCACTAATGAATGCAACAACAACAAAACAGCATATGTTATTGACTACAAACAAATATATGTCTATGAGAGAAGATTACTTTCTTTTTTTTGTATTGAAAAGCAATTTGATTAGATATTCCTATGTACAAAACGTGAAAATGTTGTCACACGCCATAAGCCACACGTTACGAGATATTTGAAAATGTAATAAAAATATCAATTTTTATTATTATTTGCACGAAGACTATCTATAAAAGGAGAACAACCGTAATATTACACTCGTGGCATTAAAACTGGATACAGACGACGGAAAAATTAAAAAAATTTTTCGAAAGTTAAAGTTTTTGGTCATTTTAGCCTCACTTTTACCTTCTGCCAATATTTATGAAAAGTCTAATAATCTCCTGAACTTGCAGTAAACAAATTTGTAGAACTATGTTTTATAAGTTCAATTTTAACTCAAAGTTAACTACTTTACCGCTTCTGGGAGAGGTTAGGCCTCAACCTGCACTTCTGAGAACATTTTCTATTTTCTAAATGTAATACTAATTTTCCGAACTATGTTTGATCATTTTTTTTTGTGCAACTGTATACGATTGACCCCCACCTACACTCTTCGCCTCCAATGAGAATTTTGCAAAAATCACGACTTATGAGAAAAAATCACGACTATGTTCGATCAGTTCACTTTTATGTAGCCAGACTCTTAGTCTATAAGTGCTATAGTTATAGTTATTATACTTTTCTCTTCGTAATATAGTAATGTTTACTATATCCTGTTCTGATCGCTAAAAATTTCGTGACCAGCTGTGTGAGCTGTGGCTCCATCTTATTTGACCCACAATTCTGGATTGTTCTCTACCTCTGGCCTTAAAAAATGTTCAATCATTGCCCGGTATTGAATGTCATTCACATTAAATGCAACTTGTTCGTTGTTTTCGAAAAAATATGAGCCAATGATCCTTTCTGAAGTTATTCCACACCATACTGTGCATCTAAATGGAGGTGCATTTGATCTTCAACAATTATTCTTGGATTTTGGATGCCCCATATTCTGCAATTTTGAACATGAAAGAAATTTTGATATGATCTTTGTGCCTGAATAATCGAATGCTGACTTTCAAAATAAAATTGAACAATTTTGGTTCTTTGTTCTGTACTGAATCTTTCCATCATAAATTTCCCAAGTTTTTCAAAGAAAAAAAAAAAGTAAACAAAAAATTTATTCACTAATTAAATCATAACGTTACTTATGCTCCACCCTATATATATATATATATATATATATATATATATATATATATATATAGGGTATATATATATATATATATATATATATATATATATATATATATATATATATATATATATATATATATATATATATAGAAATCGTATATGCTATATATTTGTCAATTAGAAAATTTACATAATGAAAATAATATGTGATATTTGTTTTAAAATATATATATATATACAATTTCATTTAGTAGTTAAATAAGTTTGGGAATACAACACTAGCTACTAGCTAGCAACTCTGTAAATGATATCTATTGAATTTATAAATTACATATCTCAACAGTAGGTACCTACATATGGCCACAAAAGTAGCGATCTTTTTTATACCGTCTGTTTAGTTTACATCTTCGTATCATAGATCCCACGAGTATGAGAGAGTACATATGTACATATACATTAAGCAATGTGTATGAGAAAGAGGTCTTATAGGTTTGATAAACAAGCATATTTTTCAAAATAGTGAATAATATTCATAACGAGTATACGAGAGTACATATGTATACATTAAGCAATGTGTATGAGAAGGAAGTCTTATAGGTTTGAGTGGTTGGTGACCACTCAAACAGTTATGAAAAAAAAAAATACAGACGAATTGAGAACCATCCTCCTTTTTGAAGTCGGGTTAAATATGCTTGTTTATTAAACCTATAAGACTTCCTTCTCATACACATTGCTTAATGTATACATATGTACTCTCTCATACTCGTGGGAGATCTACTATACGAAGATGTAAACTAAGCATAGTGTATATCTATTTGTGGCTTATTCATTCTATTTTCGAAAATATGCTACGGATAAAAGTTATTCATTATAAATATACTAGCCACTTTACTACGAACCATTTTCCCAAAAACCACATGAATATGGCACAAATATTTTAAACTATAAAATATTTTTTTAAGTTTTGAGTCCGGGACTCAGGCATGATTTGAAAACATATCCTATACATACAATTAGGAATCATACTAGGGATTGGTAGGATATGCGGCACCAGCCGACTATGATAAGAACTATGCCGATATTCATCTGGAGTTCGTGAAGGAAACTGCAGAAAACCTTCTCAAGCATAGCTGGTTACTTCGTTCTTGTCCATACGCCGACAATTTAGTCAATTAACCGCCCTCTTTTTCTTAATAATTGACAAATTGCCGATGTCGGAATTCGAACCCATAACCTCCCAGTTTCCAAGTAGGCATACTGCGCACACATAACGCCTTAGACTGCTCAGCCACTTGGACTGGTGAATATATACAATGTTAAATTCATATTTAAAACACGAATGTTGATGATTCTGAACGGCCACATAGCCGATCGTTACATAAAAACGTGATAGTCAAATCTGAAATTTCCCATACAAAATCATACTTGTTTAGTCTCGCTATATGTGTTTTGACATCAAAAACAATGCCATTTTTGTGGCCATATGTACAATATGTGTCAAAAGTTGCTGTTAATTTTTATTAATTATCGTTGTCGATGGCTTGCTCGTAGGTCAATTGAGGTTATTCTACGTAGAGAGTTCATGTACGCTAATTATCGATGATGAAAAACTCTTATTTCAAATATTTAAAGTTTGTTTAATACAAAGTTTGTTTAATGCAACGTGGCTTTCTGTTTGCATCAGAAAACACTGATTTAAAATTTAAATACAACTACAGGTATACGATCAACACATGCAGACATTTTGTATAGAACGTGTTAGTTTTGGTTGGGTGTTAAAATGTAAACATGTAACAACGTACACTCCCGTTCAATAAAATTGAACAGATCTGAAATTATCCTACATTTTATAAAACTCCTCACTTTTGTAACTCTCTGTATAATAATTCATTTATAAACAAACAAAACTTTGGCATATCTCCCTTAATATTCGAAAAATCGAAAAATTTATAAGGAGTAAAGTTGTAGGTACTAAGTTTTACTGTAATTTTGTTTCTTATCATTTTTACAGTTACACTAATATTTACAGAAATATTGACGGTTTAAGATTGAAAATTAAATTCCTTAATCTCTCTGTACAGATTAGAGTTTGAGCAAAGATGATAAGGTGATGAATTGTAGAAAATTTGATTTTCTACAACTTTATTCCATACACATTTTTCGATTGTTCTAATATTAAGAGAGATATTTTATATTTTGTGTTTTCTTCTTTCTTTATGCCCCCATTTCCCCTTGACGTATATCATTTATTAATAAAATTGGCCTTGAAAATTCTAAAATTATGTACAGCATTTCATTTTGATCAAACGAAAATTGTGACCCCTAGAAAGTGATTTATGTATTCTAAGGAAATTCGCTAAGTTGAAGCAGCTCCTCCTGTGTAACGAATTTTTATTTGTATATACGGTGTCAGTGACAGAATGAGAATTTAAAAAATATATGTAATGTTAATACGTCATGTTAAGTGTTATATCTTACTCTTACGTACAAAAATTAAATAAAATGTTGTATCTGTTACTACAAGAATAATCAAAATTGTGAGAGACTGATTCGTTTCAGGTCTGTTCATTTTTTTTGAACGGGAGTGTACATGTGTACAACAGGCATCAAAACTTGATGTTAATTTTTAAAATTTTATAATTGACTTGTACCTTATTAATTCGAAATTAAGCAATGCAATTCACCACCACTCGTCACTTTTTGTTCGGGAGCCATAAATGTAGGAGAAAAAATATATGTAAATAAGAAGAACCGATAAAGATTTAATTGATCCTTATTTAAAAAAATTTGTGGAATTATCTTTATGTATGTCATTATGTGTTTGTTGATAGTTACTAAGGTAATAAACATAAATAATCAACAGTAATAACAGGGAGAGTAGGCATTGGATATGCAAAGGTTTCTAAAATAAAGAAAGTATATTAAGAATTTTTGTAGCAAATCCGCTACAAGTTCAACAAATTCAATTGTAGCCGAATAATTAATTTTCGGAAATTAATAACATGTTAGATTGAATAATTGAAAATTTTACATTATTCCAATAACAACCACAACATATAATTAAACTCAAACACATCGTCATATATAAAACCACTACCATATACACACCCTCTCCCACCTATATATATATATATGTATATATATATATATATATATATATATATATATATATATATATATATATATATATATGTATATATATATATATATATGTATATATATACAGTGCCGGATTAGCTACGTAACAAGAGTAGCAAATGCTACGGGCCCCGCGCATTTGGAGGCCCCGCGCACCCTACCTACCTGAGCGTAAAAAAAATTATTTAAGGAAATTACAAGTCACTGATGTTATATTTTTTTTGAGTCATTATTGATAACGTACTGTCTGCTTTAAATAAACGTATGAAAGCATACCATAAAATAACTAGTATTTTTGGAGTATTTCATCAGTTAAAATCTGTTTACAAAGAGGAGATTTTGAAAAAATCTTCAATTATCGTCTGTGCTTACGCACATGATTTGATGATTTGGAGGACTGTCTAGGTGACGAATTAGTGCAGTTCGCTGAGCTGCTCAAAACAGATGTGGCTACTGCTATTGACCGGAAGAAGGACGAGGCTCAGGAACTGGACTTTAGAATCGTGTTTCCCAAATGTAGAAATTGCCTAGCGCATTTACTTGTATCTCATGATCACCAACTGCAGTGGCGAACGTTCTTTTTCAACGTTAAAGCGTATAAAAAATGAGTAATACGATGGGCCAAAAACGTCTAAATCACCTCAGAGCTTGATGAATATAGAAACTGATTTACTCAGAGAAAACGATATCAATAGTTTAATCTCTAAATTTGTCCACATTAAATCCAGAAAAGTTCATTTGTAACATTTTCTTTTATTAATCATCCTAAATTTAAAACCTAAGGTAAAGCAAGGGCCCCTTAATGGAATTTGCTACGGGCCCCGCGCTGCCTTAATCCGGCACTGTATATATATATATATATATATATATATATATATATATATATATATATATATATATATATATATATATATTAAATTCCATAAATCTATGGCTGTTTACTGTACCCATAGACCCTACATACATTCCAACAAGAACGAACCCCACCACTAACACGTAATATAATATTTTTGGTAACACCAATAATGATACATCGCATTCAATTAACTTTCACTGGTTATGCAAATGCGTAATGAAATTTCTCTCTATACCAAATGTTACACACTCCAACTACGAGTACTAGATACTATTGTTTCTGCTACCACCATCAAGCGTTATACTATCACCAGCAGTATACAGACCGTTTTCAAAAGCATTTCTATTAGAGAATCAATGTTAAATAAATAAATAAAATATTTACTATAAAACCATACATACACATACATACTGAAACTGAATGTCTGGACTGGAATATTGGGCGATCATATTATAGGACCATTCTTTATTGACGGATCTTTAGATTCTCAAAAATATTTGAGTTTGTTACGAAATAATATATTGCCAACTGTTAGAGCTCCTCCTCATTTAGACCTGGAATCTGTATGGTTCCAACAAGATGGTTGCTCTGCACACAATGCCATGATAGTAAGGCTGTTCCTGAAACAAACTTTCCAGGAACGTCTTATGAGTGGTTTTGGAACGATCAAGTGGCCAGCCAGATCGCCAGATCTATTTCCTTACGACTTTTTTTGTGGGGTTTTCTCAAAACACAGATCTATTTGCAGAATAGGCCTGAAAATTTGCAACAATTAAAGAAAAGAATTGTGGACAATTGTGCGAATATTTCTCCTCAAGTGCTAGAAAATACCCGGGTAGATTTCTACAATCGACTCGGATATTGTTTAGCAAATAATGGGAGAATATTCGAACCGTTGATTTAACTTTTATTTTTTTGTCGGAATTCTATTTTGTTTTCTTTTTGAGGTTTTATTTTTCGCTTAATTTGTGTGGATTGTTGTTTTAAGTTATACCGTTAATAGAATACTATCATTTATTTTCAAACATTCCACATACAAATAAAAAGGGATATTCAAAAAAGAATTTTCAATTGTTAGAAGTAATGCTAAGCCTCAGAAGACAACAATGAACATATTTAACTCACTCTCATTACATGTTAATGCAGTACAAAACAGTCCAGCAAGCATACACAACAGACACAATAAAGAGTACCTCCACTATTTTTTTATTCCTTTATTTAGCATATTGTGTATAGTTATTATAGTAAATATTATTTAACATTGATTCTCTATTAGCAATGCTTTTCAACACATACGGTATAGCACCAGCTATCTAACACACCATCGTCATCATCGTCATCATCGTAGTCATCAACATCGAAGAGTACATTGTGTATATATGTGTATGTAAATCCCTCCAGGGACAACTTTATACAACGTTGATGGGTAAATACCTCCCCCCGACCCACTTATATCCCCACGTTGTTGTCTCTCGTTGTTTTAACTGTAGCGTCGTTATTATGTGTGGGGGTACTCAATTTTATGTTATTTACTAAACAGCGAGTCTCAGAAAGAATTATTGCTACATTCCAAGAAAAATCATTTTGAGTAGTGTTGAGCACAATTGATCATTTTCAAAAGACTAAAATCTTAAATCATTCATTCAACGAGTTCAGTTCTCTTTTGCGTCGACAGAAAACAACTCAGGTCCTATGTTCTGTCTTCTTTGAAAAGTAACATTTATGTCGCAAGCCTTTGTCATGTGCTGCACTCGACTTTTCACAGACTTCACAAAATGTGTTTATGAGGTCTTATACGTTGACAAAGTTCTTGACATGACGAATCGTGCAAATTCTAGATAGATAGATAGATTGTACATAAGGTCCATTGTAATGCCTAAGGATGTGAGGATGTGAGTGGAGTGGAAGAGATTTTTTGTGTATAGACTAGGAATTGGCACGATATGCGGTTGCAGCCGACTGTGATAGAAACTATGCCGATATTCATCTGGAGTTCGTGAAGGAAACTGCAGAAAACCTTCTCAAGCATAGCCGGTTACTTGGTTCTTGTTCATACGCCGACAGTTTAGTCAATTAATCGCCCCTTTTTTTTCTTAATAATGGACAAACTGCCGACGTGGGGATTCGTAACTAAGAGGCTATCTCTCGATGCACTGAAGCTGAACAGGATTCATCTGCGAAGGGTTACCGGATTCATTACTGGACATTATCCACTGCGGAAGCATCTGCACACAATGGGACTCCATAACGGGTTCATTATGTGCAGATTGTGTGACGAGGAGGAAGAAACATCTAGCAAATACAAGATATTCGGTGTATCTCACCCCGAATATATGAACCTTCAAGAAGACCTGATAAGCAAGCTCCTGGCTATTGTCAACATTTGGGAGAAGCGAATCTCTTCGGACTGAAGTAGAAGGGGAGGGAGCACAATGGACCATAAGGACGAAGTGCTATACTTTTTAGACCCCAAGATGTATCTATCTATCTAACAACGGTGTTCCATATCGTTATATCTCGATACTGAAATATTTCCTGGCAATGGTGTGGTGTGGTTATTTATTTGATTAAATGAAAATAAATTATCTGGGTCATTCTGTACAACGTCATTATCATTTTACAAAATATATTTATTTTTGTATCCATTTTTACACGTTGTAAAACTGTATGGTTTGTTCTTTCTATAGATTTTTGTTACTTTTTATTGTATTTTAAAGTTGTATTTCATGAAAATTGAAATTATCCCTTTTTTTTTAATCATTTTATGCCACCATTTTTTATAATCATTAAGAAAGTTATATTAAATGTTTTTTATTAATTGTCACCATTAAATTACTTAATTAAAGCTTTAAGTAACAGTAAATTGAAATTGATAAATAAAATTTAATACTACACAAATAAATATATATATGAATAATAACTTCGACAGAAGTAATACTGTCAAAATCGAAATAAGAATGATATGAAAAGGTTGACTGTTACATCAAAATTGTCTTTGGTGTAGCGGTAAGGACGCTGGACTAGATATCCATAGGTCCAAGGTTCGATTCCTGGTTGACGAGATAATTTTTTCATATCAGTATTTAATTAAAAATCCAATGACATTGGTCTATAAGGTATACACGTGAAATTGTCATCAAATTAGTAACAACTAACATATCCTGCGACAATATAAGAGTAATTTTAATAAGAGTAAATTAACAGGAATAAATATGAATGAAGGAAATTTTAACAAGAGTAATTTCAATATAATTTAAAATTTATTATATTTTAAATCTAGTATATTTTAATTTAGTTAATTTTCTATTTATTTATATTTTTGTCTATTGATCTCGACTTTATATCTATTTCTAATTGGTCAAAGAGTAAAGTATGACTAGCTAATTTATACTGATGATGACTACATTGTAGTCGAAATACGTATTTATAATACAAAAAACTGATCTAGATAAAGGGGGCAAATTTGAAATTTTATTTCAAAAACCTAGAGTTCTCACTTATTATCATTCGATAATATAATGTTTAGTCTTCTACAGTTTGTCTTACGTAACCAAAATGGAATTTGGACAAACATCGTATTGTTGACGCTCACAAGTATACACAAATAAATATATATGAATTTCATTTATATTAAAATTCAACTATAATTATTTTTGTGTACAATGATACATAATGTTTTAATAACCAACCCCGCCGCTCATCTCCCTATTTTGAAACAACAAAGTAGTCTACGCATGTTTGTATATATATATATATATATATATATATATATATATATATATATATATATATTGTATTGTTCAAAATTACATTGGTTTCTACGCAATAAAATATGTAAAATATATTCAAATATAATTTCCAAAATGAAAATATATATATAAGAAAATTAATGGTATGAGGTGGTTGTAAATCTTTCTCTCGTTCAGTACATCCTTGTATTGAACATTGTACCTAACAATTGTTAGAACATGAACATTATAACATAAACATTGTTATTTTTGGTATTTCTTTTGTATTATCATCTTTTTTTTTATAAATGTATTTTTGTCATTTTCATTTATGTGTGACGTCAATTTTACCAACAACATATTATCAATTCCAAAGAATATTTTTCTGGAATGGGTAGAAGATCGCAGCATTTGTATTTATTTTTGGATGACAGTAAAAAATAAGCCTTAAAAATAATATTAAATTTTTTGTACTACTGAAATATTACTGACGTAATTAGTCCACAGTACAGCACGGTTGTTTTTTAATGATTAGTAACATGCTAAATTTTTGTCAGTAGCTTCCTTTCGACAAGACGCCCAACATTTCTCGCGCAAAAATTCTCGATGATAGTGACTAACGAAGCGCGTAAGTGAGTAACTTGTTTGGTTGACGATAGCAAAAATTTGATCTGTAACAGTTAATTTGTTAGTTAAATTGAGAGATAATGTAATAAAGACATCAAAAAAACTTGTGTCCTACAAAATGGATGGTGTGAAAGGTAGGTCCTCCACCCCCAACATGTTCAAATAACGGGGTATACATAGGTATTAGTAACAAGCTGATTTTTGTGCTGTTAATAAAATAATGGTATGTATAATTTGATGACCACCTTGTCCTACAAATTCAGTTGTTCAATTTCCCAGTCCTACGCTCTAAACATGTCAATGTAAAATTTTTATTTATAAATTACAAAAATGTTTTCTTATTTCAATGACACACAACGTTTATACATATTGTAGGTCTCATTTCTTCAATCGTTAGTTCATAAAAGACTACTAATATTGTTTTTATTGTGAATACACCCAATCGCGCCAAGTAACGGTTATTTAAGTAGCACCAAGTAATAACTATGTATATCCCGTTATTTGAAAATGTTGCGGGTGGGGGACCTACCTTTCACAGCATCCATTTTGTAGGACACAAGTTTTTTATTACATTATCTCTCAATTTAACTAACAAATTAACTGTTACAAATAAAATTTTTGCTATCGTCAAACAAACAAGTTACTCTCTTACGCGCTTCGTTAGTCACTATCATCAAGAATTTTTGCGAGAGATATGTTGGGCGTCTCGTCGAAAGAAGCTACTGACAAAAATTTAGCCTGTTACTAATCATTAAAAAAAAACCGTGCTGTACTGTGGACTAAACTAAATCTTATTAAAAAGTTTCAGCACAGAATACATATCAATTATATGAAAAGTCTGAGATTGCAGAAAATCGTATTAAATATTTCAGTTCATGGCATACACAATTAAATGTCTGAGATTGTTGGCTATACTTTCTTTGACTTGAATGTACCTCATATATTTGTTCGCTTGGATTATATAAAAATGACAATCTTTTCGTTAATCTATTAACAATAATTTAACGGTCAATAACTTTTTTTTCTTCAAAATATAAATATAATATCATTTTACATTGTCCTAGTTTTTTAGCCAAATCGGTCGACACGTTTTTTAAATCAAATTAAGAGTATATAGTGAAATCACTACTTTTATATAGATACCTGTAATGTTAATCGCAGAAATTTTTGACAGTGATTTTTACCCAAACTAAACAATAAATAATTTTGAAAATTTTATCAAAAATTCAGCCAATTTCATCGACAACCTTTTTTACACGAAAAGAACTACCTGAAACAAACATATGATATTTTCATAACAATAATTTAATTTTGACTATCGTTTCGGACACACAGTTCCTTCTTCAGGAAATATATGATAATGACATATAATTTTTTAAGATGGAATTGTCTTTCTGGTAAAAGTTAAAATGAAATCTCAAAGATTTGTTTTATTTAATATTTTAGTTGATTTACAAAAAAAAAACTATTGATATTTTATAGGCCCATTTTTTTTGTTATCACCCAAATTAGAGTATTCAGAAAAGGAGTTAATTAGGACAATATTTTATCGATATGGTATAAATTTTTAATTGAAAATATAAATGAATTATTTGCTATTATATAAAATGATAAAATCATTGAATTGTAAAGTATTGTTAATGTATCCGTTTAATAAAATTCTAGAACATTATACGAGCCGTATCGGCGGCTGGTATCAAATGACTAATTGCACATACAAAAGACCAATCGAAACATATCCATCCTTTCAATTATATCTGTTTTCTAATACCTGGTGATTCAATTTAATTACCTCGAATGATATGATATTAAATATTATAATTAATAAAATTAAAGGTTGAAAAAATTAACAAAACCAACTAACGATGAAATATTATTTTGTAAAAAACATTCCTGCAGATAGATACTTAGATAGATTGTAGCGTTTGTCCTGGACGAGCTACACTTCGACCATAAGGTCCATTGTGATGTCTAAGGATTTGAGGATATGAGTGGAGTGGAAGGAATTTATGAGTAGACTAGGAATTGGTAGGAAATGCGGCTACAGCCGACTCTGATAGGGACTATGCCGATATTCATCTGGAGTTTGTGAAGGAAACTGCAGAAAACCTTCTCGAACATAGCCGGTTACTTCATTCTTGTCCATACGCCGACAGTTTAGATAATTAACCGCCACATTTTTTTTTTTATAATTGACAAACTGCCGATGTCGGGATTCGAATCCCATAACCTCCCAGTTTCCAAGTAGACATACTGCGCATATATAACGCCTTAGACCGCTTAGGCCACTTGGAGTGGTTGTCTATCCATATGCTATACATCGTTATGCTGCTACACCTGATTTATTCGAATAATTTAGCGATAATACACAGCTGTTTACAGAAATTAATAGGATGCATTTAAATTTAATTACAAAAATTAACAAATAAATCACATTATTAATATAATAATAATATTAATTTATATATGCATTAAAATTATTACCGATTTTATACATCCATATACAGACAATATACAGACTGTTTTCAAAAGCATTTCTAATAGAGAATCAATGTTAAATAAATAAATAAAATATTTACTATAAAACCATACATACACATACATACTGAAACTGAATGTCTGGACTGGAATATTTGATGACCATATTTTAGGACCATTCTTTATTGACGGATCTTTAGATTCTCAAAAATATTTGAGTTTGTTACGAAATAATATATTGCCAACTGTTAGATCTCTTCCTAATTAAGACCTGGAATCTATAGGGTTCCAACAAGATGGTTGCCCTGCACATAATGCTATGATAGTAAGGCTGTTCCTGGAACAAACTTCCCAGGAATGTCTTATGAGTGGCTTTGGAACCTTCAAGTGACCAGCCAGATCACCAGATCTATCTCCTAACGACTTTTTTCTTGTAAAATTTGCAACAATTAAGACAAAGAATTGTTGACAATTGTGCGAATATTTCTCCTCAAGTGCTAGAAAATACCCGGGTAGATTTCTACAATCGACTCAGATATTGTTTAGCAAATAATGGAGGAATATTCGAACCGTTGGTTTAACTTTTTTTTTTGTCGGAAATCTATTTCTATCATTTATTTTCAAACATTCCACATACAAATAATAAGGGATATTCAAAAAAGAATTTTCAATTGTTAGAAGCAATGGCTAAACTTAAGAAGACAACATTGAACATTTTAACCCACTTCCATTACATGTTAATGCAGTACAAAACAGTCCAGCAAGCATACACAACAGACACACTAAAGAGTACCTCCACTATTTTTATTTCTTTATTAAGCATATTGTGTATAGTTGTTATAGTAATTAATATTTAACATTGATTCTGTATTAGCAATGCTTTCCAACACATACGTTATACAGATAAACGCACTATAAAACCCCAACGTTGGTTTTACGTTACCAACATTTATAAACCAACCAGATTTCCAATTTAAATTGTTCATGGTTCATTTCCTAGTCGATATGTTGTGTGTATGTAACTATATATATATATATATATATATATATATATATATATATATATATATATATATATATATATATATATATATATATATATATATATATATATATATACACGAACTCGAAGCCTACCTACCACCTATGATAGGTATAAATCAAAATAAATTTATTTATCTGTTAACATTAAAATTATCAAATAATTAAATGTATATCGACCTACAAGCTATTAATTTCTACACAACAAAACAACAACAACAAAAAACAGAATTACAAATGATTTCAAAATTTACTGATACCAAAGTATTAAGGGAGTTCCCCAGCATGAAAACTCTTTTCGACAGACTTTGCTCATAAATAACGTTTTCTAATAAATCCCGAAGTTTCAGAATTTTTCACCGTTTAGAACGCGAGATAATTAATAGCAATGTCATCATTCAAATGTCTCATTCTCTCTCATTAGAAGCATGTAATACTGCTTACCCGCCCAATTATTATCAATTGTAGTAAAAAAAATACTCGACATAATTACAAAAAAAAAACGGGATAGTAAAGATAAATATTTATTAAATAAATTTTTTTTAAATCGCATTTTACCGTTTTATTTTCGAAATTAAAAAATTTTTTTTTCTTCAAAATTACATTAATTTGTATATGACAGTGCTGGAACTTCCTTACCGTAGATAAAATCGTTAAAAATTGTATAATCTATTGTAGGGCCGGATCAACTGTAAGACTAATAATCCTTACACCTTTCAAATTTTGACCCTCATGATCATAAATACATTTCATTAATACCTAGATTCTATTAAAAAATTTTATTTTCCGGCTAAACTGCTTAATAACTATGTTTTATGACATTAAAATCGTTGAATCATCATTGTCTTAATTCATTATCTGTTTTCTTTATTTGTGTATGTAGATACTTATGGTATTCGAATCAAAGAACATCTGGGTCATGTGAAATTTGGGAGAAACGAAAAATCGTGTATAGCGGCGCACGTTATTGAGAACAACCTTAAAATTGATAAATCGAATCTAAAACTATTTAAATCGGTACAAAACCTCACAGAATTAGATGCATACGAAAGCATCTACATATACAAATTGAGAAAACAGATAATGAATTTAGACAATGGCCCAATTCCAAATTCTGATTTAATAAAATTAAACCATTTTCAAGGTTAACGTAGGTACACTCACTTTAGTGACAAAACAAACGCCGCATAGTCACCAAAGAATACCGCCAAGAAATAGGTGGGGCTTTCCACACACCTAATCCAGTAGTCAGGCAACTTAAATAATCCTCAAGTCAGATTATACCCTCAGCCAAATCGTATAAAAGGACAGAATTTTTTAATATCATTTTGACACAGGCACCAAATTAGCAACAAGCAACATATCTCTGAATCCATATCCCAGAGATAGTTACGATTAGCTAACTCATACTGATGATGACTACATTGTAGTCGAAATACGTATTTATAAAATACAAACAAATGTTCTAGGAATAGGGGCAAAATTTGAAATATAATCGATTTCAGTAGTTTTAATTATATAAGTGGTTTTAAAATACAATCAAAAGCTACAAAAGCCCAACAATACAGGAACAAAAAAATCGAATAAAATCTGTGTACAGGGTAAAAAATAAGATTTAAAAACTCATATAATAATCATAATTTGTACAAATCTTACCTAAATCTAACCCTAACAACTAAACCTTTCCGTAATACTAACGAGCTATGAAATAACAATTACCCGACTTTGTATAGCAGCAACAATATGTTCATGGTAATTTTACCAAAGCACCAACCAACGTTCATATAACGTGTAATGAACGATATTAAATTTAATTTTGTTGATGAAAGAGAAAATAAATAAATGATATCATTGGTCATCACATAGATAGATACGACTACGGCGAGTCCTATATACGTAAATAAAATAAAAAGACCAATGAGAGACTAAATTTAATGACTGGAAGAGAACAGGAGAACTTTTTCATTCATTAAATTGAGAAATGTACTAGATGTAAGAGGATTCACATTTTGTTACTTCATTAGCTATAATGAGTCAAGTTATTGAAACGAACGAAAAACTAACGGACAAACGGACCCTTACTCTTTTCATGCAGTGAAAATGTTCTCTTTAGAAGAATCAATGCACAAATATTATACACTGGCAGGGATACGCTGAAATCTATGAATCTATATTATGTCTAAAAATATATTTTTAATCGGCACAAAAACTTGAAGAGCATATTATGCCGTATTTTATTGAGAAAGAAGTTTTTGTGCATATGGTATCCAAAGCGTTTCGTTGTTAATTAATATGAAAAAAATTACTCATCCACCAGAGATCGAAACTAAGACTTCTGGATATCGGGTCTCGTGTGCTAACCATTACACCGCATGTTTAGCTTGATGACTGGATTTGAACCCATTATCACTTTTTATAACAAAACAACTCACGAACATTGGTTCCAGTTTTAGTTCCTGGAGAGCCTGGCGAGGACGAACGACGACACCTTGATGTGGGTACCTGAAAACTGTGGAGTCGAGATCAATATATGGGGAAAAACTAACGACTGGGTGTAGTCTATGAACAGGAAATACAACAGATACAGCAGCCTACAGACAAGCCAAACAAATGATAGCTGGATACAATGCCGCAAAGTCAACCTGGCTTTGAAGTACCGGAAAGAGATAAGCCTTCTGGTTAGGTAGATAGATTGTAGAGGCTACCCTGGACGGGCTACACTTCGAGCATAAGGGCCATTATTATGCCTAAGGATGTGAGGATGTGAGTGGAGTGGAAGGAGTTTTTGTGTATAGACTAGGAATTGGTAGGATATGCGGCTGCAGCCGACTATGATAGGAACTATGCCGATATTCATCTGGAGTTCGTGAAGGAAACTGCAGAAAACCTTCTCAAGCATAGCCGGTTACTTAGTTCTGGTCCATACGCCGACAGTTTAGTCAATTAACCGCCTTTTTTTTTCTTAATAATTGACAAATTGCCGATGCCGGGATTCGAACCCATAACCTCCCATTTTCCAAGTATGCATACTGCGCACACATAATGCCTTAGACCGCTCGGCCACTTGGACTGGTAACCTTCTGGTTGGGATGATTTCCAATCACTGAAGGTTCAAGAGGAATTTATCTCCCATGAGATGATTCCTTCCACCTACCGGCGGAAATCCTTACAGATCCCAATTAGGTATTGAGACTTCGGCCCAACCGAAATGGAGGAATCTGAGTTAAAACAATAAAAGTGGAGCTTTTTCCTGTCCTTCAAAAAAAGGCGGGTAGGTTCGACAACGAACACAGGGTTACAGGAAACCAACCAGATTTGGTAGAGGATAGAAAAGGATGAGAGAATGTGTTTATCAAGGGTCAGTAAAGGGGCAGGAAACTTTTCAGGCTTCGGTCTCCCTTCCACACCTACTACTAATTCTTAGCTCAGTTTTCTAAGATTATTTATTTTCAACAAAATGAGTTCATTACTTAAAGAATAGTATTTCGCCATTAAATATATTGACGCATTTCATATTTGTTCAACAACTTTGAGAAACATCTCGAAGGATACTAGAATGTATAGATGATAGTGTTTGTTAAGTTCTGACTTCATTTATATCAATCTGACAAAATAAATGTTTTTGATAATGTAGGTACTCGACAATTTATCCTTGTTAGTTTTTACAAAGCTGCTAGAGCTTTAGCCTAGCCGTGTCTATTTAGTACATCAATTTTATTAAAGATATTTATAACATTTTATAAGACATACACACACAAAAAAAACTGTCAAAATTGTAGTTTAACCACCACCATATAAGGGTACATAAGTGTTGATTATAAGTGATTAAGACAACCGCGTCAGATAAATTAGGCCTGTACATTAGACACGGAATCCTATTTTAACTTTAACCGATTAAAAATACTTTAAAATTGAAGTATTTTTCAGACAGATAATTATGGAGCTTGAAAGGGGTTATTTAATTGTCAATTTTTATTTGACCTTGAAGCTGATTTTCATTTTTTATGATTTTATCTGAAAAGATAATTGCTTTAAAGCTTTGCTTAATTGCTATGCCGATATTCATCTGCAGTTTGTGAAGGAAACAGCAGAAAACCTTCACAACCATAATCGGTTACTTCGTTCTTGTCCATACGCCGACAGTTTAGTCAATTAACCACCCCTTCATTTTTCTTAATAATTGACAAACTGTCGATGTGGGAATTTGAACCCATAACCTCCCAGTTCCATGTAGACATAACGCCTTAGACCGCTTGGCTACTTGTACTGTTTATTTCGCTTATGTCGTAAAAAGTAGATAAAGTTTACTACAAATTGAGAGCCAATTTTCTATCACTTCAGAGTGTGGTTAATTTTTATAGAAAATAGTTTTATTTGAAAATTGTTCATATATTTTTTTTATTTTCCATTTGATAAATAATTCAAACATTTTATTTATTTTCTATTTTACTTCAATAAAATTACATTTTAAAGAAGTAGAACACAGGACACATTCGTATTTATTTACATTGTATAACACAAAACTTTTATCTCTCCTGTTTTAAAATAACAAATAAACTTCCTTCCTTAGTAATCCTACGGACAAACACCATAAGCATCATTTAAAATTCAATTCGAAAACTATGTTTTAAAAACTGCATAATATCCAAATATGAAAATATTATTTGTCTGTTATTATTCAGTTAAGGATGTACGAGCACTAGATATAGTCCATTTATAAAATGATTCAAAATCTTATATAGTACATTCAGAAAAGTCCACAATAATATTTATTATTTTTTGTCGTAAGTTAAAATTAAAATTTAATTTAGGCTCGTCATACCAGGCCTAACAACAAAGATATTTAAGAAAAAGCCCGGAGATTTCGGATAATTAAGCTACCGCCGACAGAAATAAAATTTACCCGAAATCTCAGTTGTTTTCTTAAATATCTTTTTCTTAGTCACGTCATACGGGAATTTTATTTGATCAATCTCTTTATTAATATTTCTATTTTCTATTGCGTAGTTTTTTTTTACTCGTCTTATTTTATTCCAAGTGAAAATCATCAAAATATGTGTTAAAATATGGGTTTCTCCATAAGACCATTGCATTAAAACTCGAACTTTAACATTAAATAATTAATTCAAGACCCTCGTAACACCCCCTGAAACTTTTATAATTGATTTATATGCACTTCAACTACATGTAAACAAAAAATCAAGCCTTAATCTTTTTGAAGCTTCAGTGTTCGTACATCCTTAAAAGCCAAAAACAGTGAAATAACTAAACTGAATATTATCGACTTAATTCGGTAATAATTTACCTATTGAAAAGAAACAAAACTTTTAATTAGTAACACACTAAAACACAAAAAATAGTTTGTAATTGTAATTGAATTGTAAGTTTGAGACAAAACACAAAAAATAGTTTGTAATTGTAATCTATTTGTAAGTTTAAGACTTTTTCTAATTACATTTGCTCGGCAAGAGAATATTCTCTTTAAATATAAACGTGAATTCATGATGATGACTGCTTTGTAGTCCGAAATACGTATTTATGCACAAATAATTGATCTAATAGTTTTAAATAATCATATTTAGATTTTTCGATTTCGAGTTTGTACCGGAAATAGTTTGTAGACTGTAAATTATTCGATTTGCTCTAAACTATAAGAAATAAAATTGTATTACCGTAGCCTATTTTCCTATATATCCCAGTGCTGCCACCAAGTTTTTATATCCAAACATGTTTCGAATTACTTCTAAAGTAGTGCATATACGATGGTTGACAATTGTCGCAGTAACGTTTGAGAATGTTTTTCCCGCATCCCCCCCACCCCAGACTGTTTTAAGTATATAATATTCAAGTATGTTTTTTAAAGCTTTTTATGTATCTCAATCTACTTTGTACACCACCCAAGTAGTTTACGGTAGGTGTAGGATAATTTTTACAAAAAGGAAAGTTATGAAAACTCATGATTCACGTTAGTATTTCTGTAATATATATATATATATATATATATATATATATATATATATACATATATATATATATATATATATATATATATATATATATATATATATACATATATATATATATATTCTTTTAAAGTTTTTCTTGTATTTTAATGTCTTTAAAAGTATAAAATATACATATATATATATATATATATATATATATATCATGTTTTTCAAAAAGGCTGTATATTATTTTTAATATACATACACGGTATTTCAAAATTAATTCAAACCTCAAAAAAAAATTGGTAAACAAATCCAACTATTTTGCCGGATTGTCAACTATTACTTCTAGTACTGCATCGCAAGGCTCTTCACAATGACACTCGAATCTAATATTTGTTTATTTGTGTATACTTTCGTGTCAACATACAAGTGTTTGTCCAAATTCCTTTCGGTTACGTATGACAAACTGTAGAAGACTATAGCGTATACCCGACACATTTCATTGTCATTGAATTTATTAATTAAATTAAATACTGATATGAAAAAATTAACTCGTCAACCAGGAATCGAACCTCGGGCCTCTGGATAACTAGTCCAGTGTGCTGCCTCTACACCAAAGACGATTGTGATGTGACAGCCAACTTTTTCATATTATTCTAATTTTTATATATATATATATATTTTTTATATATTTATTAGACAGTATAAACTTCTTGTTGAAGTGATATTTTTATTTAATAGTTGTTTATTTGTGTATACTTTCGTGTCAACATACAAGTGTTTGTCCAAATTCCTTTCGGTTACGTATGACAATGTTCCAGCAAAACGCGTTTCAACTTTACACAAAGGTAATTCGTAACCATTCACGCGCATGTACCTTCACTGGTATCATTACGTCACAGGCACACAAAACAGCGCATCAGATACTTAAAGATATGATCTGTCTGTTGTGGGCTAAACCATTGTAAACGCATCATTAGTCTCGAAGTTATTAGCGATTGAAATCTTAACAGTATTTCGTCACACAATAATGTTAAACCGACCACCAATATAACGCGCTAATAGTTTTCACGTCGATAAGTTAGGTTAGGTTATTTCTCTCGTCGGTGGCTTAATTACCAAAAAAAAAGGGGCGGTTAATTGACTAAACTGTTGGCGTATGGACAAGAACGAAGTAACCGGCTATGCTTGAGAAGGTTTTCTGCAGTTTTCTTCACGAACTCCAGATGAATATCGTCATAATTTCTATCATAGTTGGCTGCAGCCGCATATCCTACCAATTCCTAGTCAATACACAAAAATTCCTTCCACTGCACTCACATCCTCACATCCTTAGGCATCACAATGGAACTTATGGTCCATTGTGATGCCTAAGTAAATTGTAGAGGTAATTGATATAATGAATAATTATTATTTAAATAAATAATAAATATATGTTAAAGATATAATTGATCTTTATTAAATTGAATTATGACATATTATATATTTATATATAAATTATCAAAGTTGTTAACATTCAAAGCAACCGTGATAATAGAGGGAAGTTATAGTTGTTATAGCAACAGATAAAAATGATAAACAATATTAAAATAATAATTTAATAATGAAGAAGCGATACCGCTACAAAGTCTAGCCCGCCAAGGTAGCCACTACAATCTATCTATCTATCTAACAAGCTACTTGGCCGCTGTCGATAAGTTAGTTTTATTCGAAACAAATTTTTCGATTCGTTATAAATGACGCCTTCCTTATTTGATGACATTTATTAGATATTTTTTAAACATTTTGTATTTCTGGAAAAATATATACACACACGTATCTAACAGAAAAACTTTACGAGTTTTTATGTTTAACTTTGAATTATATGTAGCAAAAAAAAAAAAACTTTAGAAGGGATGTCGCATGTGTCTTTTTTTTCAATATTTCATTCTCATGTTATACAACACTGTGTGTTAAGTTGTGAGAATGTTAAACTTTTAGGAGATGATGATTTTTCAGTGATAATACCTACTCTCGGTGTTGTGATCTCCTCCATTGTTTCAAATTCCAGTGTTTTTTTTATATGCTGGAATATTCTATAACAAAGTTTTTAATATTGTATGAATACAATTATTATTCATTGTGTACCTACGTGTACCATTGTGTACCTAAAAAACAAACAAAATTAAATATAAAAATTTTAAATTGACTTTAAACTTATCGTTACAGCACAGTCGAAGGGGCCCTAAACTAAGAATATTGTTTTTTATTAATAAATACATTTTCTTTTAAAAATTAGTGATTGTTTGTTTGTTTTTTTTTTACCGTCAACAAATCTTATGCAAAACCATCGATATTTAATAACCAAAAAACCGTCCAAGTAGCCAAGCGGTCTAAGGCTTAAATTGTAGCGGCTGCCCTGGGCAGACTACACTTCAACCATAAGGTCCATTGTGATGCCCAAGGATATGAGCGTGTGAGTGGAGTGGAAGGAATTTTTGTGTATAGACTAGGAATTGGTAGGATACGATAGGAACTATGCCGATATTCACCTGGGGTTCGTGAAGGAAACTACAGAAAACCTTCTCAAGCATAGCCGGTTACTTCGTTCTTGTCCATACGCCGACAGTTTAGTCAATTAATCGCCGCATTTTTTTTTCTTAATAATTGACAAACTGCCGATGTGGGAATTCGACCCCATAACGTCCCAGTTTCCAAGTAGGCATACTGTGCAAATAAAAATTGTGAGACAATTTCATTTTACTGAATATTTGTGGAATTCACTTATCCACGATTACGGCACCATCCAATTTTGCGGCTAATCGATTTATTTTGATAATAAATAATCTATATAAATAAATTAAACAGCTGCTTTTAAAAGAAGCTTATTTTCAACAAAAAAACTATCTCTGCTTAAAGGTTTGTGTAGTTTAAATAAATCTAAAAGCCATACTGTCACTAGTAAAAAGCAAAGTACCTAAGTAAATACCTAATTTAAGTTTATTATTTTATTTTATTTATAATTTGAGCACCTATAAAAAATAAGAATAAACAATTTTTTGTTTGTTTGTTAGTGACTCTTTGTTCTTGACTAAAACAAAAATAACAATAATATTTTCCCATTTCATATCCCCTCTCAATATACAAAAAAAGTGTACACAAATACTATATATATTTTCTCTGGGATAGACCGAAGGGTAACTACAACATATATAAATATATTTCCAAGTATATATGTGGGAGAGAAAAACCTTTTGAAGATCATTATTTATATCACACAATATACAGACACATACAAAATGTATATCTTACAGAATGTTTCAAAAAAAAAACCTGGCTGTGTCAGATTTTTTCTAAAAGGAGAATTTTAAAAATTCACCACAAGGAACAAAAGTTTGTTTTCAGAAACATAGATAGTTGATAAGCTTTTAAAAAAATATCAGAACTAACTTTAAAATAAAATTTCAGCTCGTTATCTCTTTTCGTTTTTGAATTATTGTGTTGACAGACAGGTAGACGGACGGACGGAAATAGACTAATATTCGGTCAAATTTAGGTAAATTAGGTAAATTTTATAAATAAGAATTTTTGTAAAATGAGATCGGTAAATATTTGATGTATATTATACATAGCCGGTGGACCAGTGCGTTGAGGCATCTATCAAGCGAGGTATTATATTATATTGGTTCGTACCCGACTCAATCCATTATAACTTTTAATAAATTTTGTCAATTGCTGACCCCTTTGAATACGACCATGGCTGAAGCGCAACTGAGTGTTCTGGAAGAGTCTATAAAACAAAAATATGTTTTCGAAAAACAATATTTTCTGTTCAGTACAAACAAGCAACCTTCTAGAATAATCCAAGACCAAATGAAAACGGAGAAATTTACCGATTTCACTCAGTCTAAAGTTAATAGTTGTTCGATTATTATTCTCAAGTTTAAAACAAGTAATTATTCGACTAATATTAAAGTTTAAAATTACCATTGTTTGATTAAAATAATCAGAGCATTCTAGTCCAATGCTACGGTAGTTATTGATGGTAGTGCATATGATTTCTCACTATCTTGATGCCAATTTCTTCAATCGCAAATAATTTTTTCATATATATGTACTTTTATCACATAGAAATTATTCTTTACGCCACTATTTCTATACTTTGAAAAAACAAAGCATTTTCATATCAATTGTTTGTATCAACGTTTTTTTATACCTTTTTGATGAATACTTAGTAACATAATTTTGTGACACCCTGTATGAGTATACATTATTATTAAAACTAAGTTTAGACTCATACTGTGTTTTATATTATACAAGATTATAATATTTTCAAGGGTATAAAAACCGTACCACTAAAACAGAAAGCTACCCCGTCAGCCGCACACACGTAAATATAATATCACTTTTGAATATGGATTTTAAACGGAAAACTTTTAAACCAAATACACCTGGGTTTTAATACCCATCACATACATACTAACTCCTAGTATATATATAGTATATATATATATATTTATATATATATATATATATATATATATATATATATATATATATATATATATATATATATATATGTATGTATGTATAACAATAAAATAGTGTTTATGTTATAATTTATGAGCTTTTATAATAAATATATTATCACTATTTTATGAAGGAGATGTATGTACGAGTATAATACTTCTATAGCAGAAATAAATATGTTTATCATTTGTTTAAAACGTTCTACATAATTTATATACAAGCGTGTGTGTGTGTGTGTGTGTGTGTGTGTGTTTGATATGATTGTTTACAAACTCTTGGTGTGCTTTTTTTTAAAACCAAGATTTATGCGTTCAGTATTAGAGTAAAATAAAAGAGCCCTCCACAGTAATCTTTTGACGTAAAAACGTCTATTATCTCGTGTCACTAGTGATCGGTCGAACAATTCTTTAGTCGAACATTTCAATAGCTAATAACATCGAGACTAATAATGTGTTTACAAAGGTTGAGCCTACAAATAGATCATTTCTTTATGTATCTGTCGCGTTATATTTGTTTTGCCTGTGACGTCATTGTACCAGTGTATGCGCATGCGCGTGAATGGTTACGAATAAGCTTTGTTTAATGTTATAACTTAGCTAGGACATTGGTTTTAGTGTCATTGTGGAGCATGACGGTATTAAATAGAAAATTACAAAAAGAAATGAAGATTTCGTCTCAAATCACTCGTAAATATGCTTCGGAATTATAGAAAACGAATATGAGAGGAAAGCTCGCGACAAAAGGAATCCAATGAAAAATCTACGGCACGGACCCAAACTTCAGCTTTTATCTTTTTCTTGTACTGATAACTGTCTGAATGTTTTAAAAATAAGAGCTGTTTTAAAAATAAGTTGCATGAAAGCACAGATCTAGGGCACCATATTTTCACACCCAAATTATATCTGATTTTTAACCTCCGACCAAAAAAGAGGTAATATAAGCTCGATGAAGCCTTTGCATGTAGATGTATCAAATTGTGCATCGTAGCTCTCAAACGATTGGACCGATTTTCATCCGTTTTTTAAGGAAAATTTAATGAGGGTGGTTCTTAGCCATGAAACTGTTATGCTTAACCATAACTGCTTCCTAGTTGATGTATGGACTTTTTAAGAAGTGGGAGCGCAGGGAAGTGGTAAGTAGTCTTAAAATACTGTATAAAAGTATATTATAGATTATCTTCCCGGCGCTTCCCAATTTGTTTTTAATATAAACCAAATTTCTCTTGTAATAAACTTAGTATGTAGTTAGACCAAATTTAGGCCATATGTTTCAAATTTGGGGTAAGCTTTGAAGTATCTCTAGAAAAATATCAAAATAGTTCCAGAAATAAACAAAACAAAAAACGATTAAAGTGGGATTAAAATTATAGAGAGCAATATCGACATAGAAGATCTTCCATAACACTATTTTATAGAAACAGGATACAATTAAAAGTTTTTAAAGTAAGAAAACTTTTTTAAATATTAAAATGTTAAAGCTTATTATTTTGAAGCGAGAATTTCTAGTATTTTACATCAAAGTGGTAAAAAAAATCCTGTATCAAAGATATCACTATTATGAATTGAATTATTCAATAATTCCATAAAGCTCTAGCTTTTTTCAACTATATCATCGATCCTTCATAAAAATGACTTTAAGACTTTCTACAAGCCTAATAGCATTATCAATTTCACTTTATGTTCGAATATATTTCTTTTTAATCCCTAAATTACAACACCTAAATATAAATGTAAACGAAGAACAACTCTCAGGTAAATATTACACCATACCGGATATAAACAATCCACAACAACCCTCCCACTTTCCCAATAAATATACCAATCTACTAGCTAGAACCACCCCTCTAGATAGAATAATGATGATCACAACACACTCTCTCTAGCTAGTAGTATATCTACTTACTTGCTACTGTCAACTATAAAAAGACTAATGTGATTTCACTCTAGTGAATAATATTTAATCTGAACATTGAACATCATGTGAATGGTAGGTAGTTGTAGGTAGTAAAATGATAGCAAAACAGTCATTTATTGTCATTGACATCATCACATACACACACACACACACTTTTATCGGGTCGGTATATCTCTCATGTGCTTCAGGCAATATAATATTTATTTACTACTAGATATAGTAATGTGTAATAGTATATCTCTCTTCGATAGCACACAATGTGTCACACAAAAAATATCTATGTCATAGTTTCAAGAGTAAAGATTTCTGACCATATGTTGCATTCTCATTGTCTCATCTTATCTGGTAGATGTCAGGCAAAAATATAGTTTTGATTGGTTCAATGACGCGTCGGTCGTATACCATTTGTTGCATTTCTTCTGAACTTGTCACATCTTTTCTGGTAGATGTTAGACAAGAGCAGAATTGTGATTGGTTCATAGACACTTCTGCCAACGGCCTGTGAGAATCTGCCTGCAACTGGAATTTTGATTGACCATATTATCTACCACATAAACCTTAGGTAAGATACTGAGGCGAAGAAAAGTTGTATACGAGAAGAACATCATCAAAACCACCAAAAAATATCCAAAGTATAGGAACTTTTAATAAAAATTGACAACACTTAGAAAATAGAGGAACTCCTTGGTTCTCAGCCAGTTATATCTATCATCCCAGTCTTCTGGGCCATAGATGGTGATCTGATATTACCTTAATGCCTTGAACCTAAGATGTTTTATAGGTCTTTTTCGCCTATCTGTTGGTTCATTGGACGTATCCATACCACCGTGCCTGAGCATCTGCAAATGCTCAGAATCTTATTTTCTATGAACAGACTTTTAATTTCTCACAATACCTTGCGTGATTTTCTAACTCGCCTTGGGTACTGCTTATCCCCGTTTTACGAAGTCGGCATCTACGATACCAATTTCGAATGCATTTTGTTATGATAATTTTAAGAATGTTGGCTTTTCCATGTAATAATACTCGGCTATTTACATGGTCGCATATGCTGGATGGCCTTTTTTTTCTACTTTCGTTTTTTCGATTCTGATCCTATCCCATTTGGACATGTTCATAGTTGTCCCCAAAAAACCTGTTAACCTGCTACGAGTTTTTTCTCGTATTTGTTCGTAAATAGTTGCTATACATCATAACGCTGTTTAAGAACTTCTGTGAACTATACAGCTGAATATTTCCGTTAATCTTGTAAATCTTCTGTTGTCTCGAAGAGATTTAAAGGATACAGAAATAACACACGTAACCTGTGTTACACACATTTTTTTTTTTTTTGAGACACTCTGTGTAAAATACGATATAGAAGATAATATATATTTGAGTATTGATGTGTATGCTATCACAAATGACAAGAATTCACAGTTTAAAAAATCACTTTCACTTTATTTTATTTTTATATATGAATAAAACATTAATTTATTTGATGGTTGGTGTTTTTTTTTTTTTAAATAAAAAAAATTGTTATTACTATCTAAAAATAACCAAACATGATTGATGTAAAGTATGTATGTAAATGGAGAACTTTGTGAATGAAAATTAATTTTTAACTTTTCGATGTTGTACATAAATCAATAGGGTTAAAGATGTACGAACGTTGATGTATAATCAATTTATAAAATCTTATATAGTATATTCATCATAGTCCACAATAATGTTTATTATTTTTTGTCGTAAGTCAAAATTTAAATTTAATTTAGGACCGTCATATCGGGCTTAACAAAAAAGATATGTGATGATGAAATGATAAGAGGTATATGGGATTAAATAAATGTGCTAATCAGCTAGTATTCAAATTCCCGACGTTTCGCTGTTTATTTTTCAGCTTCTTCAGGCTTTGTACATAAAACATATATAAAAAATTACAATTCTCTATTCATATAAAATTCTAAATTAATACATATAAACTTTGATTTAAAACTTTTACAGCTTAGCATATGTGCTAAGCTGTAGTTCAAGGTAATATTTAAATTTATATATTTTCGATTGCTAACTTGTTTAATTCTTAATTTTAATTACATCTAATTATATAATTAGTAAATTGTATTCAGTAATTTTGAATTTTATTAAATAATGAATTGTTATTTTAAATCAAAGTTTATATGTATTAATTTAGAATTTTATATGAATAGTGAATTGTAATTTTTTATATAGGTTTTATGTACCGAGCCTGAAGAAGATGAAAAATAAACAGCGAAACGTCGCGAATTAGAATGCTAACTGATTAGCACATTTCTTTGATCCCATATACCTCTTATCATTTCATCATCATACAAGAATCGAATCTTAAACACTACTTAATATAAAAAAGATATTTAAGAAAAAAAAACCTGAGATTTCGTATAATTAAGCTACCGCCGACAGAAATGGAATTTACCCAAAATCTCAGTTGTTTTCTTAAATATCTTTTTTTAGGCCCGTCATACCGAAATTTTATTGGATAAATCTCTTTATTAATATTTCTATTTTCTATTGCGTGGTTTTTTTTTTTATTCGTCTTATTTTATTCCGTCTTATTTTATTATCAAAAGATGTCAAAATATGTGTACAAATATGGGTTTCATATTAAGGGCAATGCAATACAACTCGAAATTTAACATTAAATAATTAATTCAAGAACACCGTGTTTTACCGGGTATAGATAGATAGATATTGGGGTATATAAGTGTATTGTACTTAAACCTTATAGCCCATTGTGCTTAAACCTTATAGCCCATTGTGCTCCCTATTCTACTTCAGTCTGTCGAGATTCGATTCTCCCATATTTTGACAATAGCCATATTTTGAGCTTGTTATCAGGTTTTCCTGAAGGTTCATATATTCGGGATAAGATGCACCGAATATCTTATATCTGTTGTAACCGAGTACCGGATATAAAAATTGACTTTGAAATATATCATAATTAAACGTCAATAAAAGAAAACTTAATTTTTTTTATAAATGTCATCTAACTTACCTAAAATTCAACATAACCTTATTTACCACTTGTTTTGTATTTGATGTGAATATGAGTGAAGTAAAATCTATATATATTATTGTACCCCATACTGTTTAATTTTAATCACATTGTAAGCACATCAGAAAAGCTCCTGAATTCCTGTTATATGTTCTATGTTTTATAGAAATTTGTTTCATGTATACTGCTTACTAACTACTATGCATGTATATGTGTCGACAACACAAAACAATACGAAATATATGGAGGGGAGGATTGTGCCTGCTACTCTGCAGTGGCAGCCTTTTATTTGTTAGTGAAAAGTTTTTGTTTTCTGTAAAACTTTGTCAATCAATTCAAAGAACTACTACATCATATTACTACAATTGCCTGGAAGGTATATATAGTTAACGTCAAAAATATAACTAAGTTTCTTTTTACGTCATCATTTGTTTCCTGTTCATTCGTTACACTTTGGTTTTTCTTTAGTTAATATTTTCTTTCATTTACTTTTTTTTTTCCCTTCTTCTTTTTCAAAAGAATCAAATAAAAACTATTCGTTTTCATACCACCACAGACTTTTGTAGTAACGCATATTGTATACATCTTATGTCGTTGCTAACCAGTCCAAGTACCCGAGCGGTCTAAGGCATTATGTCTGCGCAGTATGCCTACTTGGAAACTGGGAGGTTATGGGTTCGAATCCCGACATCGGCAGTTTGTCAATTATAAAAAAAAGGGGCGGTTAATTGACTAAACTGTCGGCGTATGGACAAGACCGAAGTAACCGGCTATGCTTGAGAAGGTTTTCTGCAGTTTCGGCATATCGCAATATCGGCATAGTTCCTATCATAGTCGGCTGCAGCGACATATCCTACCAATTCCTAGTCTATACACAAAAATTCTTTCCACTCCACTCACATCTTCACATCCTTAGGCATCACAATGGACCTTATGGTCGAAGTGTATCCCGTCCAGGGCAGCCTCTACAATCTATCTATCTAATCCAATAATGATTCATAAATAGGGGAAGTTCCCACACAAAAGACACAACCTTACCATAAAAAGATCAATCAATTGTTACGTTTGAAAATATTATCAAGAGACATATTATATTATTTTTAAATTAATTAAAAATCAAAGAAATAAAATCGACAATAAATGTATATACAATGGAAATTTATTAATATTTACTTTTTATTATATATTATTTTTCGAATTAAGTATTCCCAGAAGTATACATATACCAAACCACCGACATCGCTCCGTGCCCGTACAGATTGATAAATCGTCGAACAACATTAAATAAAATACATTCAAATTTAATAAGTAAATGCTGAATGAAACCTCTCCCAAAAACAAATAACAGAACACAATACAGGTATTACAGGGAGGAGATATATATATATATATATATATATATATATATAGGTTTATTGATAGATTAAGAGTAGTACATGTCGGTTTTAATTTGTTGAAAGAAAACCATCGATTCTAATTTGTTCGAGTTGTTCGTCGAGCTACACACAATCCTGGATATAGATGGATGTTCATTTCAATTAAATAAACATATGTTTTATTTGATATTTTATTGGATTCATGCGTGAATGTTTTGTATATGTATATATATATATATATATATATATATATATATATATATATATATATATATATATATATATATATATATATATATATACGTTTGATTAAATTCGAATAAAAAAAGTTGTATATACAGGATGTAAGTCACGAACACAACTGAAGGTATGGATAGAAAATTGAATTCTGAGACAAAAAGTCCTTTACCATTTTTTAATCAGACGTACAGGTAAATAGTTATTAATTAAAATAAGTAACCAATCAGAGGCGCCCAATAGCGTGTGTGAGTGAGTGTTTGTAAGTATGTTAGTGGGGAATGCATGTAGGTGTGTCTGTCGTAACCTAGTGCGCGCCTCTGATTGGTTACTTATTTTAATTAATAACTAATTACCTGTACGTCTGATTAAAAAATGATAAAGGACTTTTCGTCTCAGAATTCAATTTTCTATCCATATCTGCAGTTGTGTCCGTGACTTACGGGACACCCTGTATAATACATCCTCTCTATATTGAGTCTTTTCGATATTATTGAGAAAATAATATTGTTATTCCTTTAATTAACATTTTCTGTTTGTGTGTGTATGTAGAAAAATATACGGTTTTTGTATGTATACGGTTTTTGTATGTATACTCATAATCACAAAAAATTGAACTAATCTAAATTAATGAAAATTACTGCTCTCGATGCGTATCTAAAGCCTCTTGCAGACGGGGGTAGTAGTGTGCCATTACTGGCCATTACTTGGCAGTCAGTAGCCAGTTTTTTGTGGACGTTGTGTGTTGTGTATGGACGTGTTGTCTTGAAGACATTTCGAACGAAAGTTAATACGTAAACTAAATACGATCACAAAAATCACTAAAAAAAATAATCAAAAAAGTAGTTCTTCTCTCAGCAGAGTCAAGCACTGAGATCCAGTACCAGCCAGTACCATTTAAAACAAGACCATTAATGGCTGATACTAGGTCTCGTGGCGTAAAATAGCCCTCTGGCGTTCACTAAACTCAAACCCAGTAGACAGTAGCCAGTAGCTGTGGTATATTAAGCTAGCTAAGCATTTTTATCTAGCAGCAAAAAAGAACTATTGGATAATTTTTGGCTAATTATTTGCTATTTTTTGCTGAAAAACCCCAAATTTTTTGCAAATGCCATTTTCGAGATACAGCAAATTAAATTGTGCGATAACTTTAAGTCATAGAACAAAAATAAAAGTATATGAATTTTTTGCTAGCCATTTTCTAGCCGATGAACCAAACAAATTTTTCCCGAAAGCTTGAAAAGCTGAGATCCAGCATGCACTTCCCAGCGCCTCCACCCTCAAATCAAAAAGCAGAGGTCCTACGACAAATCTAATTTCCACCATTGATTATATTGAAATTTGATTAATATTTTTGACTGTACTATGCCAAAAAAAAATTTCTAGCAGCAGAAAAATTACATACATAATAAAGAACAGCAGTATATTCTTTAAAAATTCCTTGTTTAAATGTAGAAAAAGCTTCTGATCACAAAATCATTTTAGATTGTTTCAATATTTTTGAATTGGAGTGTATTTGGAGTGTATGTTGGTCGGATATATATTTTACGTGATTAAAACACCTTCAATTCGTTCTATCCCACACTCAGAACCATATTTTCTCATAAATGTTACACAAAAGTACAAGTTTCGGAATTAACAACAAATTTATCATTGTCTACGCCTTTTTTTGGTACCTAATACAATTTTATTGGTTCGATTAATACGCATGAATAGTTTGATTCACGCGTATTAATTGAGTAAAGCACATATTATTAGGACATTTTAGGTAATAAACAGGAATTGGTTCAGTATTCATCGTTGAATAAATTGTCTAAAAAATAATTTAAATTCCTTCGGATCTTAAGGTTGTTGTGAAACTCGTGAGGGAAAGTAGGGGTGGTGAGTTTGTCCTATACTAAATGCATTGATATCTCATCCATTGCCAACTCTAAATAATTAAAAATTTTGCAATTAAATCGTTTCAAATAATTTAATTTTTGTAAAAAACATATACATTTGTAAAAAAAAACATATTGTTTAAAACTTAAATCCTAAATTTCATTTTTTCAAAGAGTTTTAATAATTAAAAATATGTTTTTATGTATTTCAAAAAAGTTGCATGGTGATAAAACTAGATAAAAATAAATATAACTAGAAAAAAAGTAAATATAACTAAAAATAAAACTAGATTTAGAACATTTTTCGATCTACAAATTTAATTATTTCAGAAACAAAAACCCCTAGACTAATTTGAAATTTGGTCCAGGTATTTATAAGACTTTGATAAATATTATGACAGTTTTTCATAATACTGGAATATCTGGTTGTCGAGATATACATTTTTGTATTCATGTTTTTACCGATGAGTCCATTTAACCTTTGTAAAAATCTCTTAAAAATCGTAACTTTATCATTTTTTTACTCAAAAACTAAAAACAGGATCAACTTCAAATTTTGACAGGATATTCTTTATTATTGAAATAATAAGCTGTAAAATTTTGAAGAACCTGCCATTAAATTGAATTTTCTTCACAACAACCTTAATTCAATTAAGAATTTAATTGAATTCAATTAAGAGTAAATTTCAATTGCCAAATACCCTCGAGCGTCTTTAAAAAAAATTGACACTCACAAATATGGAGAAAATCGATAGACTTGTTTAATCCTGAAAATTAAAGCTTTATATCTCTTAATTTATTCTAATATATTGACTTTATTGTTACAGATTTCCTTATGTGATGAATACAGTCTTCCACTTGATCACGTGAATCGAAGGCGTCCGAACAGTGCGGCTGCTGTAACTGAATCAAAGTGGACTGTAGAAAGTCCTACAAAATCAGAAAAAGTATGATCATATATTTTATGACAAAATCGAAAGCTTTACAAAATATCGTTTTTTATTTGTTACCAATTAGGTTGAAGTGGTTGAAGCATATTGTGAACCAAAGGATTCAACAGCAATTACTGAAAGTGGGAATAATTTACATCAACCGGATACTAATACTAAATTAAGTAATTATATTCGGCCTTGTTCACCTGGTAAGTTTTTAGTATTTAGTCTTATGTTTAAGATAATCAAATACTTGGAACTGGAAGGTTATGAGTTCGAATCCCGACGAACGCTGTCGCATACGCCGAAGCGTTATGGACAAGAACGAAATAACCGGCTATGCTTGTGAAGGTTTTCTGCAGTTTCCTTCACAAACTCCATATGAGTATCGGCATAGATCCTATCTATTCCTAGCCTACACACAAATTTCCTTCCACTCCACTCACATCCTCACATCCTTAGGCATCACAATGGACCTATGGTCGAAGTGTGTTTCGTCCAGGACAACCTCTACAATCGATCTTTCTAAGATAATCAAATTCTATTCCAATTTTATTGAAAATTTTATCGTTCTATTAGATGTATGAGATTTTTCATTATCGCAAAAAGCATTACCTTTCAAGTTCGGATCTCAGAAACTATCTTAGATGGAGTATTAAAATCTTAATTCCTTGATACAAATTTAGTAATTTCAGAGAAAAAAACTTTAACCTTATGAAACTTTCAGCGTTATTCACCAAAATGAACTTACTGCAAAATACAGGGCCTGTATTTTGGAAACCATTGCAGATAAAGTAGTTTTGTCTTCAAAAATCAATTCCTTGATATAAATTTACTACAAGCGAAAAAAAAATCCACATAAATCGGTTTAAAATTTCGCTGAAACACAAAAGAAAATGATTTGCTAAGTTTTTAATAACATTGAATTGAATTTTTCAGAAGAAGATTCCGAAGTACCAGAATCTGACGAAGAGGATATTTGTGGTCAGTGTTATCGTCAAACAGGAAAAGACAAACCAACAACCGAATTAAATTCACCAGATAGTATTGCTGAAGCGATACTACCACTAGTAAATTTACAATCACCTGACCGTCCAGAAAACCCTCTACTTAAACGTCATCCGTCACCGTATTACTATTCCGATCTGTATCGCAATAAACACGAAGATTCACCACAAAAGGGTACCATCTCGTCCACTACAAGTCGATTTCGTCGAAGTAATAATCTTGAGACACCAACAACGGACAGTGCCGTTTTAAAACGATATTCGGTAACAGAAGATGGCATTTTCAAGGAAGTAAATGCTAGCGATGGTGAATCAGATTCAATTCACATGCCTCCAAATCGATTAGCATCATATTCATGCACATGCGCCGCTGCAATTACTACTGATGATGGTTTTAATGTCGTAGATTGGGACGAAGACGAAATGACTCGTCAACGGCATTTATATGAAACAGCTTTCGATTGTAAGGTCAGCAAATCGGATGATGATTTGGATGAAATTGAAAAAGTTACCAATCATCCGGTACTTATACAACTTAACACCAACAAAATTGTACAAGTATCACGTGCTAGTTCCATGGCCGGATGTTCTTATGAACCACCAAATATCTCTTTGAAAGGTCGCAAAAAAGTGTTACTTCGTCAAGACAAGAACCGTCCAAAATCAACACCCAATAACAATAGTCAAGATAGTAATAGTATTTTAAATATATCGGATGATCTAGCCGATCTTCAGATAAAAACAGTTTCGGAGGACACCACTGATCCTCAATTACCTCTACGTGGATTTACACCGTCACCACCATCAACAGCACCTTTACCCACAAAATTTCCGGGGAAAGATCTGTTTATGAACAGTATACGTAGTGCGCCAAATTTACCAAATCCAACGTCACATCAACGTATTAAAGATTTACGCTTACCAATCAAATCATTACGAGGACGAGAGAATACAACTAATTTAGACGGAAATATTATAGAATTTAAAGGTAGACCAATAAAAACCAAAGATTCCGCTCCCATACTGGAAATCAAAGGTAGACCAAGAAGTAAAGATGTATGTGCAAATTTGATACTGGAATTCAAAGGACGGCCTTCTGAAAAAGGTCCTAAAGGTATTGATTTTAAAAATCGTTCGTCTAAGCGGCAACATAAATACTCGAGCACGGAAAGTGTCGAAACCAGCAGTAGCGGTGGAAGTATGGAATCAATTCGGAGTAGTACAAGTGAAGGGAATAGAAGTACCAGCAGTTCAGAAAGTCGACATTCTACGTCTCTCAGTTCGCATAGTTCAGATTCGGGAAGTATGAACTATCATCACTTACCACAAATGTCAGCCTACCTTGCAAATCATGCAAATAAACTACATATTCTAAGTCCAATATCTGATAAATCATCTCAGGAACCAGTATCGGAAACTTCCGATAATAATCGTAACAATAATTCACAAAAATGTTCACCGGAAGAAGTGGTGACACCAACGACAACATCTTTAGAAAATAGTAATTTTAAAATTAAAAGAAAACTACCACCAAATAAAAATCTACTAAATTTAGCCTTCAAACAAAGTTCATCATCTGGTGATGCTGAAATTCAAGGCTCCGATAGTGGTATATCGATACAATCACGTGAAGGTGTCAAATCACGAAATGGTTTTGGATTTTTAGGATGTACAGATAATAAATTTAATATCAGAAATGATTCACAAAGTCAGGACTTAAGTGATTTACCATTTGATATGCCAAAATTACGTCGCCGACGAATGAATCAACAAGATGCTTGTACCTCAAGTAGTGCTACATCGGTCGAGTTAAGAGATCTACCATTTGATATGCCTAAATTAAGAAGACGATTGAAGACATCAACTCAACCGATTACCGATAGTGGAATGTCGTTAGCGTCGTCCAGTCAAAGTGTGCAAGAAGGAGATAGACAAGGTAATTGAAATTTGAATTGTCTCTAACTAGTTTTGTTGTGACGGCCAATCTCTGTGCATGGAAATATAGCCATAAGGTTAGTATTTGGCCCATATTGTACAGTCGTGAAATTAATAATAAAAGACAGCGGAGAGTCTCACTTCCTTTGGATGCTAAACCGTACTTCTTCCCTCTTTTTCATCTTTAAAAATATCAATTCAATGTTTCCATAGTCAAACACTAGCACGTTCTTCGATTTTACTCGACTCCTATAAGAGATCCAAATAACTGGCGCATACGGTACGTGAGGGTATTCTGCCGTACAATTATAGTTCCAAATTTACATATAATTTATACCCCTAAGTGAAGCTGACTCACTAACTCACTCATGTATACAAATTCTAAGGAATTTCTAGACATGCTAGAAAGATGCGGTTTTCTGTATTCGACGAAAAATTGCTTGAAACCGACGGGAAAAATCGGAAAACTTCAATTTTTTCATTGCAACCGCTCGGTAAAACACCCCCCCTCTCCAAAAAAACTTTTTTTACAATTCATGTAATGTTATTTTCTGTGACGTGGAGCCAAGGCCGAAGGCCACTTCGCGGGTCAAAGGGGGACCCCTTGCGAGCAGAGGGGTCCTTCTGTATTTTGTGGGTAGAATATATATAATTGTACGACTTATACCCACGCGTACAATATGCGCCGGGTATTTGAATCTAATAATTTATTTATTTTTTTCCTTTTCAGTTGATATATTCAGACCAAAACTGACTTTAAATTTTGGAAACTCTGGAGAAAGAAACACAATGGAATTAAACATGGGATTAAATTTGAATATTAAACCTCGAGATGATTCTTTAAGTTTAGTAGATATTGATTTACCCCTTGAAAGACAAGGGTAAGTAATTTTTTCATTTTCTTTTTTTATTACAGTTTTTAATATAAAAAATATTTTTGTTGTTGAATTAGATGGTACCACGGCGCTATAACAAGAGTTGAAGCTGAATGTGTCTTAAAAATATTACGTGAAGGAAGTTTCCTGGTCAGAAATAGTGAATCAACACGTTTGGATTACTCCTTATCATTAAAGTACGTAAAAAACGCAATATCACACAAAAATATTAAGAGACGTGTACACTCCTGTTCAAAAAAAAATGAACAGACCTAAACCGAATCAGAGTTTTGATTATTCTTTTAGTAAATGTTTTTGTTTACATAAATAAAAAATATAAAACTTCCATTTCTTTTTTCACATTTAAAAAATATACTACTTATCTTTGTTTATAAATAAATAATATACAGAGAGTTACAAAAGTGAGGAGTTTTATAAAATGTAAGAAAATTAACATTTCAGGTCTGTTCATTTTTTTTTAACGTGATCAATATGGCGTCAACTGGCTACAGTACACTTCTCTTTTTAATTGATTGAATTAAAAATTTTTGATAAAACTTATGCATACTGTTGCCATTGGAGGCCATATTAATGACAAATTAGTGTACTCGAGCGTAAATTGGGAGAAATTTTCTAATAAATTATAATTCTTGATTTTCAGAAGTGCAAGAGGTTTTATGCACATGCGTATTCAACGCTCGGATGATTCCGGTCAATATATTCTTGGACAATTTAGTAAACCGTTCGATAGCATACCAGAAATGATACGACATTTTACATTGAATCGTTTACCAGTACGTGGTGCTGAACATATGTGTCTATCAAAGCCAGTTATTGCTCAGCTTTTGTGATTTGAAGAACAGCATCCACAAAATCTTATATCCATCATTTTTAATTCTATATACAATCATAATAATAATAATAATAACTTTTAAACTACAAACTTCTAGTCATTTCATGCATACGATAATAGTTTTTCAGAATTTTTTGTATCTCAGATATCATTAAAACAAGTATCACATGTAAAAATACCAAAAAAAAAAAAAACAATCATAATTCAAAACATTTATCAAATTATAAAACATAAATATTCTATACACATTCAAGCTTTCATGTAAACCACTAATGTCTATACTAAATCTAGATAGCTCAATTTATCGCTGGTGAATATAAGGTCAAAAAACTAAAAAGTACAGTAAAACACTGTGGCATTAATTAGCCATGAACTTTTAGGGCTTTTTAACACACAGCGCCTTCGCGATCAACTTGCCCTCCATGTTCGTAAGAGCATGTGTTTTTTAAGAAATAAACAACATTTTTAAAACATAAATGAGGACAACTTTGCCGTGACGTCAATACCGCTGTGAAAAAACCCTTATCGTATCACACTATTAAAATAAGAGTTTTTACTCCAAAAATTTATACCAAAATGCCATCTAAAGAAATCTATTCATAATATATGGAGGTTAGAGTATAGAAGGAGAACTATCTCCATATTATAAAAAGTGTCCCATAAATAGAAGAAAATTAAGATGGCGCTGGTGTATTGGAATACCAATTTTAAAGAAACTAAAAATAGATATTAAAAGTAGACAAGGACAGGTCAACATCCGCTTTGTAAAGGCGGAATTTTTAAATTATTACATAAATCATATGAAACCTCAGATGTTAAAGAAGTAGAAAGACTATTTACGAAATTCCATTATTATAATGAATTAGTGATGAATTTTCAAGTCACAATAAATTTGAAAAGTTAAAGGTATTTTAACAACAAAATTATAATTAAGACACTTGAAGTAATATATATTTCAATTAATAAATTTTGTTCAAAAAATATAATAATCAAATTTTTATCGAAGATAGAAATTAAATAATTGTTTGATAAAAATTTAATGAAGCATAAAATGAATATTTCTATATTAAACTGTATATATACTTTATGATATTCTATCTATACTCTAACCTCCATAATTTTGTGATATTTTATACTACTTCTGATTGGCAACTTCACTTCGTTCTACAGTAACTATCTTCAGAGCAAGTTCACCTTCTCACAAGCGCCATTGTGGCCATTCACTGAAACCTAATTTAACGTTTTTCGGGTGACACTTCTTGAGTGTAACAGCCATAAGAGATATTTCTCCTCTATACTCTAACCTCCATATCATAATACAAATGATCCTTAACCTCACATTTTTAATCACAATGACAGTTGGCTATCTAGATTTGGGATAGACTATTGGATGGTGAAATTTCACCATAATTCTTAATAGTAAAACCATTCTCTATTATCATAAAAAATAATTGTATTTTGTTTGTTTTATCTATTTCTGGTAGTTTAAACATTAAAATGGCACTAATTTATGTATATATTTTTATGTATTAATAGCATCGCTACTACTTAATTAAGCATAAAATTTTTGTTTAAAAGTAACGTAGTAGACACTACTACTAGAGATAGTTAAATCAGTTTTTATCATCAAATTGAATAATAATTTTTGGAATTTATATATTCTTTAAAAATGGTGTCCTATGTAAATAATTATATAAAATTGTTATAAATATTTTTAAAGTTGGTTTAATGTCGGGACTAAAGTGCAAAGAAATCGTAAGATAAAGTCATCCATAGAATTAAACGAGAACTAAAGTTAATGTGCCAAAATATATAGAAATTTTATAGAATTTTACTATAATTTATTGTTCTGTTTCAAATAGAATTAGTTTTTGAAAACAGGGATTATTTACTTGAAATTTTTTGCTGTAACCAAAGAGAATGAATTACTTCAATTAAATATTAAAGCCTAAAATTTACAGAATTATTGTTATCACTTCTTTAAGTTTATTTGTAAAATTGAGAAAATACATCAATCAAATTTAAAAAATTGACTGGACACCAAAATTAATTTAACAATTCTCAATCTTCTTCCAATTTTCCAATTCATACTAGATCTTAATTATATAAGTATATTTGATGGAAATTGTATCTATAATATCAACTTCGAAGTGTATTATTTAAAAAAAAAACTGCAACAAATTGAACAGTTTCAAATAACCGAATTCTGTATCACATTAAAAACAACGCTTATTAAATTTTATATAAAAGCATCGAAGAGAAAATGATTTAATAATTTGAGTACATAAAGTTTAAAACTGTAATCATGTACTTCCTGGTCATAGTCTTCCTGGAGAAGGTGTCTTAAAAAGACTTCATATTTTGAAATACATTCGGCTACGACAACAAATGTGCTCGATTTAAAAAAGTTGTTGGATAACGAACACACCAAAAATTATGGGCGTAATGAAGGGATCAAAACTTGCACAACAATAATTAATTAAACCATCATCCTTTTCCGGGAATTATGATAGATACTTCTAGCAGGAGAGGGCGTAAACATCCTTCTTGTGACTTCATTACATTGGTCAGTAAAGAAAGTAGGGTAAAATCAATTTTGTTGCATAATAAAATTGGAGTTCGTAAATTGAAACTAACATCTAAATAAAAGATTTGCACTTATTTAGTGATATTTCTATTAGTTTTATAATCAATTTAAAACTCACGAGTAATACCAGAGCTTTACAAAAAAAACTTTTACAAAACCATTGAAGCTAAAATTTCATTCTGTCAATTATTGGAATATTATGTAACAGGCAAAAACCCCTTAAACTCGCCCCTGTTGCACTTCTGTGCTCTAGATGGTTTGTAAGAGATGACAACCATAGATAATAGATTGTTTTTGACAACCATAGAGTTTAATCAACTTGTTACAGTTATTCGATGGTGACATTGTTTTAAAACGTCATTTTCTATAGCGAACACACTCTTTGTATTAATTTTTTTTAAGTTGAAATTCTTGTCCCATATCAATTTGCCAATCAATTTTATTACAAAATTTAAAATTTTTATAAAAATGTGATTCAGATCTTCGATTGTATTATTATTGTTCAATGATTCGATAGTTACCATTTCATATTTAAAAATACATTATATTTGTATAGAAATTAAAAATACATTGTATTTTTTAGTTTATATTCAGTTAATATATCAATCAATCAACAAAATATTATTATTATTAACTAATTATAATAACGTTATTCATGTACATATTATTAATAATATGTAATATATTATATTATATATATAAATATACAGCATACATAAAAATATTATTACATACTAGATGATAATGTAATGAATAGACAAAGAACAAGGAACGAATTAGATACTATAGTCATAAACATACATAATGAAAACGAAATCATTGTTTATGTATACCATAGTATATTACAGCTTAGGGTGCATTCGTCTTGGCGCTCAATCGTCGTTTTCAGCGTTCGACTTGGAAAAATGGCTAACTATTTACCCAGATTATTTTCGATCGATTTAAATGATTCAGAATCTGTTAAAACGTATACTATTTCTGTTACTTAAGACGAAATAAAACGTCGCCATGTTGATACAAACTAACGCTCACAACGTACAAAACGAACGATATTTTCTGAGCGATTCTAAGCGTTCGTAGGCCAACATGAACTCCAATAATTTGTGCTTATAAGCGTGAGCGCACAAAGCGTGTGAGCGTCCAAAACGAATGCACCCTTAATCATGAGGTAGAGCTATCTCTTTCTAAAGGACTAATATATAATGATTATATATTAGTCAGATAGCTCTACCTCAGCGATTCTCTATCTGCAGATACTGAGGGACAACTTTTGACTCGGCTTGCCTACTCTACGTATATGTTATCTCTACGACTTATAATGACAAAACGAACGACATTTTCAAGAGTATAGTAAGCGTTCATAAGCCAACACGAACGGCAGTAAATTGTGCTTAAAAGCGTGTAATCACCCAAAATGAAGTAACCCTTAGTGTGTCTCTTAATGTTTCGTCATTGTAATCTAGTATATAATAATATTTGTGTGTGTGTGATATATGTATATGTGTATATAAATATATACATAATGTATATATTTATATATTAAATTTTAGCAAAAAAAAAACCAAACAAAAAATCATATTGTTAAACGAAAAACATTCTTTTATTGTTGTAGAATCAATGTTGTCATTCAAATATTAAAAAAATCATAATAATAAACCTTATACTTTGTAATAGTTTTCATTAAATAAACATGTATATACATAATTTTCTTTTGACTATCGTTTATAACTCCTAGCATGCTTGTCCCAACTTAAATCGGAAAAAACCTTGAATTTCCTATTCGGAATTGTTGTGGAAATCGACAGTAACGGGCTCAATGAGCTCCGTATAGTGGGCACCCCTTTCAACATTTGCAAAATGTCAAGATAGCCAGGCCAATGTGCTCCGTGAACTGAGCACCCGTTTCAATATTTGCGAAAAGTCAAGATAGCCAATGAGCTCCGTGAACTAGGCACCCGTTTCAATATTTGAAAAAAAAAGATAGCCAGGCCAATGAGCTCCGTGAACTGGGCACCCGTTTAAATATTTGCGAAAAGTCAAGATATAGCCAGCATAATCTGTTTAATTTTCATCTCCAAAATCTTTTTGAAACGTATTCGTACGTCTATTTTAATTAAATAATCAAATATTGGTGCTGGAATTTTTATTTCGATTTTGAACAATAAAAATAATGATTTTGTGTACTTTAAAGTATACTTACCTCATCCAGCTCATTTTCTTTCCGGAGGTATATGATCAGCATTAGGCCTAAGGATGGTGGCTCTCCTAAACGTATCTGGTAGACTCCCAGGCATTTTATTATTTTGTGTATGAGAGCGTCGCAGTCTCTTAGGTGTTGTGGAGTTTTATTCATTTCTCCACAAAACCTACAGTTGTCTTCATTTCCCATACCTATCTTCCCAAGGTATCCTCTACAATGCCCCATAAAAAAACCTCGTTAGTATCCAGTCCTTTCATGAGTCTCTTCAGTTTTGGGAACAGGAAAAAATCGCAGGGGGCTAAATCCGGTGAATATGGTGGCTGAGGCATGATTGTGGTGTTGTTTTTGGCCAAAAAGCAACAAGCAACGATGAGTGAGCAGGTGCATTATCGTGATGCAAAAGCCAAGAATTGGTTTTCCATAATTCCGGATGTTTTTCTCGTATCGCTTCTCGCAAACGGTGCATAACTTCAAGGTAATACTCCTTATGGACCGTACGACCTTGTGGAAAGAACTCCTGGCACTACGCCACGATAATCGAAGAAAACAGTGAACAAAACCTTGACATTTGATCGAACTTGGGGTGCTTTTTTCGGCCTTCTTGGAACAGCTTGTACCACTTAACATTTTTTTTACTCAGAGTAGACTCACCGTATGCCACTGTCAACATTTCGAGTGTTTTGGAGCACTGAATTTCATTTTTTACACCAAATTTGATGCAAATTCTTTTTTTCGACAGCAAAAAATCGCCGAGCACACCAAACACTTCTAACCATTATGCCTCTCACAAACAAAGAATGCTATATAGTTGAAACTGTGAACATATGTTCGGGACGAGTGTACCGACAGAACAAAATAAAATCGAATGTACGTAGCCCGCGAAATTTGAAAAGTCACCTTACTTTTTGAACACACCTCGTACATAATAATATGCAAAACTTAATTGTTGGGTCGACGAATTATAAGGACTACTAAAACATTAAAAACAATATATATATATATACTTCCAAATAGACATTTATTTTATCAGTTACATCTTACATTCAGTTGGAATGGTAAAACATATTTATAATGATACTTTCAAAATTTTCCAATACATAGAGAAATTTTTACAAATGTATCAATTAATAATATTTTAATTACAAATAAAAATTAAACAGGACAAAAAAAAAAGTGAATTAATATAAAAATTGAAACAATAAAAGTGCCTTTGTTGTGGGTATCAGAATTATATGCATGCGCAGAATAGTCACACCAAATTAAAATCGTTGATCCCCTTAAAACATTGCTTCGTCACACAAAAAAGAATCTGCACATATTTCAATTTACAATTAATAATAATGGCACTTAAATTGTTCTCGTTGCAGACATACCAGACTTGTAACATAAAAAAAAAACGTTTCCTAAACCTTACTACACCAACAAACACAATAGACGTCATCATCGTGCAGTCATAGGGCGTTGCCAACCTTCCGGATCCGGCAAATCCGTAGATCTACGGAATTTTAAAATCGAGATCTTCGAAATTCTCCGGATTTTTTGACGCCAACTTACGGATTTCAAAAATATTGAGTTGGCAACAGTGTGACGTCATTTATTCCCGTTTTACTTGTGTAGGATATTCATAGAGATAATATATATAGAGTAGGCAAGTCATAGGCGCGCGTGTAAGTGGAAACGTCCCGTTTTTAATGACTAATATATAACATAGAGATAATATATTCTCTATGATATATAATGATTATAGTCATATATCATAGAGTATATATTATCTCTATGCTATACAGTCTGTTTTCAAAAGCATTTCTAATAGGGAATCAATGTTAAATAAATAAATAAAATATTTACTATAAAACCACCCGTACATATACTTACAAACATCTGGCTGCTTGTGTTATGATGTTGGTTTGATGTCATTTAAGAGTGGGGATTTAGTGATGCCCACATAATTTATAATATTATTATTCATTACGTATGCACACACACACACTACAGACTACGGAATATCCCCACTATTTTTATTTCTTTATGAAGCATTGTGACGTTACTATAGTAAATATTTAACATTGATTCTCTATTAGTAAAGCTTTCCAAAACAGACGGTATATTAGTCATTAAAAAGAGATAGGTCAACCTACGCGATTCTCTTTCTATCTGAGGGACAACTTTTGACCCGGCTTGCCTACTCTATATATGAGGATATCTTTGATCACATCCATTTTTTTTTTAATTGGTTAAGTAGAGTGTAGTTAAATTCTCTAGAATTTTTCCAAAAAAAAAAAACTATCTTGGGTTTGGTTTATTTTTAAATATATCTAAATATATTTTCGATAAAATATAAATTACATTTAATTTTCATGACAATTATATTAGCTAACGAAAAGCTAATTTTTAAAAGTTTTGTTTTTTATACATATTTAGATTAAATCACGGCGCAGAAATGTTTAAAAATATGCAAAAAAAAAATTTTAAATACATGTCAATCACTTTCATTTAGGATAGATTTATTTTACAAGTTGAGACAATCAAGTGAGATCGTTTAAAAGTTAAAGGGTACAAGGCGTAAGAAGATGATCTTCAAAAACCACTGAAACGCCAATGGTAATCCAATCTTTTTGTACCCTTCAACTGCGAATCACTTTCTATAGTGTTTTCACTGATTAATAAATTAGAGCCACATTCGTACACTACAGGCCAGACTTTAAACGCAAGCGGTCCCGGCCGATGACGCACCTCAATTACTGAACGATCGTGATATTATTTGTAAACTATATAAAGCCGCCGTATACAGATTTCCAGAATCTGTAATAGCTGTAGAAGAAACAAACATTGGGATGTTATATAAATTAGAGCGACATTCGTACAATACAAGCCAGACCTTTAAACGCAAGTGGTCGCGGCCGAAGACGCACCCTAATTATTTAATGTATACGGATTTCCAGAATCTGTAATATCTGTAGAAGAAAAAAAACATTGGGATGTTATTTCAAAGAACTTCTCTTATCGTTTGAGACGGAGTTTAGAAGTTACAACGCCAACACATAAAACCTCATTTTCCAAACAATAATGAGATCTCTATTAAGAAATTCGTCCCGATAACTATCTTCTAAATCCACAAAAGTTTCTAATCAGTGTTCCAAGTATGCAAAATATTTGTTAAAAAGGATTTATTCGTCCATTTTTATCTTAAAATTAGAGAGCGAAGTTTTTCGCAGAGGTTCTACCATTTAATAAAACTTTTATTGGGAACTCTAGTACTTGGATATGGTCTCTGGTGGGTAAATTATAAACTAGAGCTAGTAGGTCGATGTTTGCTGCCCCAATCCCTCTGACATACCCCCTTCGGCCAACAATTTTCGTAGCCGAACTCTGGTGAACACCTTAGTACCTACTGCTGGTAGACATCCCAATAAATCCTTTTTTTAAATATTTTAAAAAAAATCGATGTGGAACTTGAACCCCTAAAATAAAGTGCTTTTTACTGTTTTCAAAACTTTTTTTTGTCATATTTTTGTATTAAATACATCTCTCTGCTTGTGTGTGTGTGTGGGGGGGGGGGGGGGTTCTCTAGACTATTTTTTGTTAGACAACAAATATTTGTGAATTTAAAAAGACATCTTTTAAAAACTGCAAATTTTAACAGTTTATTATAAACTTATTAAATAGAATGCTAAATGGGGGGGGGGGGTGGTTGGTAATTGGTGGGTGGCAATTAACTACAATAATTCAATAAAATTAATTATTATAAAACAGAATTATTATGCAAGTTGTTTTTTGTTTTGAGAATATAATAAGAGTTATATTTAGATCAACTTAGATTATGATTATATATCTAGGTTTGTTTCATCTAATTAATTAATTAATTAATAATCAATAGTCCAAAACTGCACTCGTTTAATAATAATATTTATGTTTTGTTTTTTGTTTTTTTTTTGTAGATTTATATTTTTTGTATTTTATTTTAAATGTAAAGAAAAAAAAAAGTAGTGAAATAAGAAACTGAAAGTGCTGCTGCTGCTGCTGAACTGAGCAGATTTGCATCAAAAAAACTACTTTTTAAGGCAACACCTAATATGGTTAGCTCATAGATAGCTGACCAAGCGCCAGTAACCTTTCCACAGCAGCATTTATATCACCAAATGTAGCAATTAATGCTGAAACAAACAAAATTTATTTGATTAAAAATTAAAATGCAATTATTTTATTTATTTATTTGCCACTTGACGGAATTATTTAATTATTTATTTGCCACTTGACGGATACTAAGCAACTTAGATTGTGACGTCATTTTGATTTGTAAGCGATGACAGATTGGGGGATTTTACCCTAAATTTAGTGGATTTAATAAAGCCTAGTAGAAAATCTAGATAATTTATAATTAGAATTGTTGTATTTTTTCAATTAGCGAATTTCCTCCAAAGGAAATGCAGCTATTTATTGTTTATGTACCAATATTGGAATTTCGTAAATTTTCTTCAAATGTCCATCGATCCTACCTAATAGATGATAAAAATCACTATCGCTAAAATTTGTATATATGTTTGTGTCTGTGGTCTCTCTAGCGGTCACAGTTTTATTCCGATTGGAATGAAATTTGATATTTGAGTCGCTTTTGGTATTCAAAAGGTAAAGTTTGTTAATGGGGTAAAATCGGGCAAGGGGAAGAGAGAGGGTTAGAGGAAGGATGAAACACAAAATTTGGCATATCGAAAGCTCACTTTCTTTGTCACTGTCCAGCTCTTGCTATGTGAAGACTGACACATGTGGGTCAGCCATTCTTTGACCTCTGCAAACTAAAATCGGTCGACGTCAAATCGAAATGGTTCAGGGAGTAGTTTTTTTTCTTCTGGAACGGTTCCCCTTTTCAGGTATCACAATGGACCTCTTAACCTACCTAATCTACACGATGGCATGCATTTGTTCATATTATTAAATTCACTAAATTAGTGGAAAATCCCTTAATTTGGCAACACTGCTGAAAAGTTAGCAAGTGTATTCTGATCTCATGTCAGAACAAACTTAAATGAAATTCATTATTTATAAGGTAGATGGGATCCAAAATATAAAACACAAAATGAACGGTTTACGAGATATATCCTGAAATCGTATAAGCGGGACAAAAATAATTAATAATTATTTGAAAGAAAAAGTGATGATCGAATCAATGCAATTATTTTCAAGAAAAAAAGAGTTACATTAAATTAAAAATATTAATTTATCATTTGTGTGAAAAAGATTCCCGACTATGTCACATTTTCAAAATGCCTTGACATTTCCAGGTTTGTCAGATCGCTTGTATTATTTTTTGGATAAAAAAAATACCTAAAATTAGAAAGTTGAAAACCGCTTAAAAATTAAAATCAAACGGAGAGAAGGAATGGCTGAAATTTTTTCCGATATTTGAACTGAAATCTTAACGAATTTCGTATAAAATTAAAAATTGAAGGTTTACCTTGTAAATTAGCCTCTCGATTTGCGAAACCCATAGCTGTAAGTTGTTCTAATTGTGCTCTATATCGTTCCTCAGGTGGTTGACTTGGATCAGAATTTGTTGACATACTTGTTACCATTCTAGCCATAAACTGTGTAAATAAATCCTGTTGATTAGCAGCATTTGGTGAAGCTGCCGTTGTTCCAGATGTTGGTGATGTTGTTGTATTAGTTGTAGATGTTGTTGTTCCTGTAGGAGTTGGAATTGTTGCAGGCACAGGACCAATACCTCCGAGATTTGGAACTAAACCTGGTGCTACTTGCCTCAATTGTTCCATACCTTGTTGAATTTGCAATAGAGCATTCAAAGCCTATGGAAGGAAAACAATCACAAAATAAACTGTCCTACGTCGATTTTCGAACTAGCAATAGTAACACAAACCTGTGGATTTGTCATCATGTTATGAACTTCCGGATTTTGTAATTGCTGCAAAAATTGTGGCATCATGGTCCGCATTTGTTCTTGCATCGATGGATTTCCAGAGAAGAGTGGATTCTGGTTAATGAGCTGGTTGGCCATGCTTGGATCTGCTGATAACGCCTGCAACATTTGCTGGGTGTACGGGGCGGACATCATATTCTGCATCAATTGGGGATTCTCCGACATCTATATGCAAAAAATGGAATTAAAGAATGATCATAAAACAATATTTTTGTATTGAAAAGCGATTTATACCTGTTGCAGTAAACTCTGCATAGCTGGTGAATTGAGTACCCCAGTCCCTGGCCGCGGTTGTGGTCGAGCTGCTCCACCACTGCTACCACCTCCGGGAGCCCATGGATTCGGCAATGGATCACGATTTTCCGTTCCCTGTTGTGGATTACTACCATCAGTATTTTCAACTAGTCCAGAAAATGGATTACGAGAGAACTGCTCAGTGGCAGCACTTAGCATAGGTTCTTGTATATCACGGTACATGCGTTGTAATGCATTATAACCACCAGGAATACTTTCCAGATTAGAAATAGCTCGATCATGACTGCGCATCAACTCTTGCAACATTGATGGATTCCGCGCCAACTCCATGGTCTGCCTCAGCAACTCTGGATTATTCAGCATGTGACTGATCTCTGGATTCCGCTAAATAAAATTGTTTAAAAAGTTCATTATTTACAGTAATCAAAATTTAATTTTATATTTCTATACCTCCATTAAATCACGCATTTGTGGATTCGATGTAATCAATGTACGCATATTCTCTGGATCATTCATTAATGAGCGCACCAATGGATTCTCTAACACTTGTCGCATTGTATCAGGATTACTTAATAATTCTGTTTGTAAACGATTTTGTAATTCCATAAAATTTGGTGCACCCATTCCTAATGTTTCTAGACCGGCAAGACCACCCAATGAGCCTAAACCGAATGGTGTGGCTCCTATATCAGCTATAAAAATTTAATTTCAAAACATTGAATCAATAAAGATTTTTCAATAATACTATATCAAGCAAGTAGCTAGGCCATTTTGGGGGAGTTTAATTTCCCTTAAAAAATGTATAGAAATCCTTGATAATTTCATGAAAACTAACTTAGATAAAATTGACCAACTCCATAGACGAGTCAATTTGTACACAACAATGCCCAGCGACGATCCGCCAGGAAGACAAATTTAAGACAGTTAATCTTAAATTATTTTATTTGAATCATTACGAAATTTTCTTTTTAATATTAATTTTAAGTATTTTAGCAAATCTATTATCATTATAACGTCCTTAAAAAATGACGCCGTAAATACTGCAAACGACTGGTTTACCTCTAATAAGCTAACGATGAATACCGACAAAACTCAAGGTATAATATTTGAGACTAAACAACATATAAACGAAACAGTTACGTTCCTGGATATAAGGATTGACTCTAATCTTACATGGCAGAGTCATGTAGACTACCTGACTAAAAAACTGAACCTAGTTTACTTCCAAATTAACAAGCTGATGAAGTTTTTAACAATCGAAGCAGCCATTGCTTTATATTACAGTAATTTCTACAGTTTGATTTCTTATGGTATAATTCTGTGGAGGTATTTGAGCAGGTGCGAAAAACTATTTATTTTACAAAGAAAAAAGTTATCCGAAAATTGGTAAAGATATCCAATCGTGATTCATGTAAATGTCATTTTAAAGCACTGAAAATTTTTACATAAAAACTACAAAAAGGTATGTGAGAATTCGCCCGATCATAACTACGACACCACAGGTAAAAATTTATTGAACGTCCCGTTTCATAGATTGAAAAGAACACAACAACCTGGCAATCATTTTGGTCTAAGATCCGGCATTAGAAAAATCTTCCCTCATATATTAATTGAATGAAATGTTTAAAAGGCAGATAACAATATTATAAATGTATCAGTGCAATGTCTGCCACCGTAGTCCTGCTGGCTATTAACATTAATTAATTAATATGATATAGTGTCTTTGTTTGTTGCTCGAACAAATATAATTGTCTCTCTGCGTAGAACACATTTTTTGAAAATTTTATTACTTAAAAATGTTTTTATATAGGCTGCAAATAATTTAATTATCAACCCTAACAAACATACCTTCAACCCTCAAAATAGGTTGTCAATTTTGTTTACACTTAAACATATGTAAATTACAACATATTAAAATTGTAGTCTTGTGGGAGTAGTTTTTTTTTTTAAATTTCAAAAATTTAAGGGATGATGACGCAACCGCAAGATGTCTGCCAGAACGGTACTTTCTTAATTGACCAATAATAAAACATCATTTAAAAATTGTGTAGCTTTGTGGGAAGCGAGTTAGTCGGATGGTTCGCTAGCTCTCCTACTAATTCTTCGACATCAAATGCTTGATTTGTAAAATCATACACATCTAGAATGGGAATCGAACCCACGACCTCTGGAATTCTGGACCAACTCTCTGTATATGCTATGATCTACTAGATGTGTCAAAGAATGTTACCAATATTCAGACATATTACTTAAATGTCAAATTACGTAAAGGCTCACCTCTGTTAGTATAATATAACCGAAATGCAACCATACTGGATGGATAGACGTAAGTTTACAAAAAAACAATTAAATTTGTAAGTATTTTAGATCAAATTTTCTCCGTTGGTTGATTAATCGAAACAATTAGTCATGTATCTTAATTATTTCACGGATATATTTTTCATGATATGCATGAATAATTATTATGATTATTACATAATTAAATAAATATCGAAAGATAAAAATTAATCTCCACAAAAATATGATAATATGACTCCTCTATAACACTAATATTAAGCGGCATTTATCCAAAATGTAATCAAAACAACAAAGTAATTTATTAAAATATCCATCAATATCATATTTCAATCAAATACATAAACGTTTATAGTTTAATTAACATGCATATTTAATAATCACATTATAGAGTTCTGATAAGCCGGTAAACAGACCCTCCTTCTCAATTAATTTATTACTAAACATTGAACGTAACTAGCATAATATTAGAATATATTATTGAATTCCCATTCACCTGGTGGTCTTTGTGGTCCAGCATCGGCTGGCCGTGGCGCTGTCTTAATCACCAAGTGTACAGTTAAACCATCCTTAATATTATGTGTTTGTAGTGTATCACTATCTTTCATTATTTTCCCAGCAAAAATTAAACATAATTGATCGGGTTCAGCACCAAACTTTTCAGCAATCACATCTTTAAACTACAAATGAAAGTACATTTGATAAATAACGCAATAATATATTTAAGAATTTTTATAAATAAATACGTCATTATAATTAATGTACAAAGTTTAAGGTTAGAATAATATATGTATGAAAAATAGTTACATCTTTAATGGCCGCATCATCTTCAATTTCAATAGTTTGTTTTTCTTTAGGAGTTTTCACTATAATGGTAATTTTTTTCGAGTTTTCCTGCCCTTCTGCCATTTTCACTACTAATATGACTCGTAATTTTGGATGCTTTCAATGACTAGGCGACTAGGCCACGAGTGCGCTTGTAATTTGTGACTGTTGAATAGAACTGATATTTTTTGACGTTTCATGCAACCATTAAACGTTTAACTTGCATCATCCGTTCATTTTGTACTGTATTGTGTGTTTGTATCACAAATGTCTTGTAGAAACTTAGATCGCTTACCGTTGTATCCAGTGGCGTATCTACAATTCAGCTTTTGAAGAAGTGGTATACAAATGTAAAACGTATTAACGAAATTTGGCATTTTATCAAACTTTTGTATTTTAATTTATCTCTAGCCATTTTCAAAATTTCAATTAAACATAACTTAGTATTTTCTCCTCAAAACCATCGACATATAATTTGGACATAGTATCCCAGATAGCAATATGAACGCTTGATGAATACCTAAAGAGTTCTTATTTATGATTTTGACGTCAGATAAGAACTCTTTAAGAAGTCCAATGTGCAACTTGAATGAGCACATTAAAAACTTTATTTTAGAAGTTGACTTGTACCTTATTCATTCGGTTCCCGAAAAAGTACTTCCGATAAAAGTTGTTCATTATAAATATACTAACAACTTCATTCGAAACATTCTCACATAAACCGAATTAATAAATCACAAATCAGCTATAAAATTTTGAAAAATGAACGCAATTTTTGTGACCTTATGTGTACTGTACTTTTGTGACTATATCGATGGTAAAAGAAGCTTTTCCATAAAATAAAAATTGAAACAGCATATTTTTAGGAAGATAGAATTTTTAAACTTGCGTGCATTTAACGAAGAAAAAGTATTTTTCATTAAACAGTGGTAGAGACGCGTCTGTTTCAATATTGGTTTGTACTAGCAATCTAAGTTTATCAACATAAGTTGGCATTTATGGTCAATAGATGGCAACTCATTCTAAGCTTAATATAATGAACAGTTTTCAAAATGAAATTTATTTTATAGAAATTTTGAATTAAATAGAAGGTTAACTAAATTTAAAAAATATTATTGTTAAAAATATTTTACTAAAAAAGGATTAAATAAACAATACCAACATTTCGGTTGCATACATGTAAATATTTTTATTTTATTTCGTCAGTTTTTATCTCCTTATTTTAACAAACATTTTCATTCAACTTTATTTTTAATTGATTTATTAAAAAATAATTTTCGTAGAATAATTTGCCGACTTTTAAATTATCACGTTTCTGTATTTTGAACAACGCAACGATTTAAATTTGACATTTCAGAAGCAACTTATATAATATTAGTTAAGACAGATTTCTGTGAAAATATTTATAATGGCATTAGTTTGAGACCTAAAGTAATATATTCGTAGTGAAAATAATTTAAATTTTAGTCGCATTATAATGTCTGCGAATAAAATAAAAAATTTTATCATCAATAATAGTGTTGTCATTGTAATGATTCCTACAGTAATTGGATTACATTGGGGTTGGAATGCAATACAACATGACGATAGATTTGTTAAACCAAGCGAACGGAAAGATTTACCCATTTTAGTAGTAAGATTTGATAATTTTTCAACCATACTTCCAATGTTTCAATATTTTATTTCGATTTTTTCTTGTTTTTAGATTTTATCACGAACGAAGCAGAGAATCAAAGATTATTTTGTTAAAAATGATGCCGTAGGTTCTGACAAATAATTTTAGGTTTATTTTTCAATAGACTATTTTGTGTTGTTGAATTGTGTAAATAAATAAAAGTGTTCTTTTAATTATTTTGTATGTGAAGATGTGTAGAAAGTTAAATACAACATTTTTTTACCAAAACTAATTAATGAAATAAAAATATGTATAGTTTAAATTATTAAATAAAAAATATAGTTGAAGATGGAATTTTTAATGCGTTCTTTAGTTAATAGTACCAGCGTTATAGATAATTAGAATTTTGAGTGCCTTCTGTAATCATAGTTAAAAAATAGATTCATAGTTTTTTTGGCGTTCTCAGAGCCAATATTTTGTCCATTCACAAAATTTCATCAGATTATTTCTTTGTGATTGATGAGTTATGATTTTTACGAACAGATAAGCGGAAAAGCAATAATAATGTCGCTTGATAAAAACATATTGGGGTCTCTGACGGAACGGGGTGCTTAATAATTCAACCTATTATTGGTAAAGTTGCTCATGGCGTCATATTCCAAAATGGCGGCTTTAATCAGGCTACATTTAAACAGTTATATTTTTAACCAAAAAGGTAACAAAATAACTGTTTGTTTATTTTATTAACGTAACCTTAGCAACGTATATACGTAAACATCACTGTTGAGTCTGGCTACTTTGTTTTTAATTATCGTCACCAGATGTCATAATCTTAAGGATCAAACACCAATAGCTATAAGTTCTTCACCAGAGAGTGCAACCACAAAACTTGTTGGCCGAAGGGTATGTCACGGGGATTGGGGCAATAAACATCGCCTACTAGCTATAGTTTATAATTTACCCACCAGATAACATATCTAAGCGCTAAATTTATCCTAAAATTTTATTTCTGAGATCAATATTTTCAACCGTTACTAAATCGGAGATAAACTTATAATAAATATCCTTGTGTATATTACATGGTTGTAATCGCCAAGTTTAGCCATTGTGATACAAAATTTCCAACAGCGTATATTTGAGTATAAGACTGGTGTACTCGACTGTATTTGTAAAGAAAAAAGAGACAGATGTTCACATGTATTGTTACTGTTTCTAGGAATCAGATATAATATATATACAAATTTCGTATCTCAATATGACTTGAGAAACGAAATGATCATCACATTATATTGACGATGACAGTTTGTATACTACAAGATATAAAAATAACATTATTTTTGTATTTAACAAGAGATAAGCAATTTTATTATTTTATGAACGCTTAATATTTAACAAAATGGTCTATTTATTGTAGTTTTTTTTTAACTGAATAATCAATATTTAAAACATTAACGTGACTTCTTATAATATATAGTAATTGTTTTACTATATAAATAGTAGAACATAAATTATGAAAAAGTTTTAGTATATAATTTATTTATCGTCATTTGTCCAATCAAATTGCCAATAATTGAACATAGAAAAGAAATCATAACTAAAGGTGCGTATTTACTGCACGAATTAAAGGCCCAATGAACTTAGAATTTGAACTGCATTTGAACTTAGAATGCTTACGATAAGGGGAGGAGAATCGAATGGCCAGGGGCTGACCACAAACCTGGAATAGTAATGGAGTTTTTTCTTAATCAGGGAAAACCTAGAAATGCCATGGAATGTTTTTTATGATCTCGAAAAAACTAATTTTTTCAAACTAAAAATAGTTAGGATGTCTGTCTATATTTAGATATCTTATAAATTCCTATATGTTCTATTTCCAAAAGAGGAGTTTGGCGATACAGAATTGACAATTGGGAATTGACAAAAACATTTGCTATTCGATGTTAACGGTATCGACATAATAGGTAGAATGTCTGAAAAATGCGAATGAGCGGATGAAGCTATTCTTAAGTTAATTAAGGCGTTCCGAAGAAAGGAGTTATAATGAAATCTTTCAAATTAATTACCTATAACTGAAACTCCTTGTAAAATCCGTGAAAAGGTCCAATCCATTATATCGATCCCGACTTTGGTCCCTCTTTTGATTGCGAAAATATTTTTTATTAGAAATTCTGCAAATGATTAGTTGTAACAAGATGCCGCGATAACTTCGTCGAGCATGTTATGATTAACACAAGGCTAAGCGAATGCCAAGCGAATTTTAAATTTCCTTTTTCGTTTGCTCTCATGTAGGAATCGATAAATAGCGACTTTATGGCAGAACTATAGAACCTTTCTTGTTCGTTCGGTCTTTGTTTGGTCAGTGAGAACCTCGAAGGTATCGTAGATATTAAATTATTTTAATTGTTTAAAGTTATATTCATTTTTTGTATCTTCGAAAAGCCTCACACTTGATTTCATCACGATTTGTATTAGATTATCACACATCGCTGTAACAACACTATAATTGACCTAGAATTGATTAATTTTTTATCAACGTCTCAACTTTGTATACATTTATTTTATTAAAATAACATTTTATTATTGCCTTTCTCTCAATTATAAAGAAACGGCCTGTCATGCTTGTTTATAATTAACTTTATAGTGGAATACCGCTATACAGGTAATAAAAAAAAATACAAGGAGATGGTAATTGGTGGTGGTAATACAAATTATTATTATTATCATATCTAAACATAGTTAATTTCCTATACAGTACACTCATTATTTTTAAGACTTGGAACTAAAATAGTGTTTCGCTAGTGTTAAACTTGAAGAAAATGGCTAGTAACATTAATATTGATCTTGGTAATGGAATACAAATGCCTGCATTAGGCTTTGGTACATGGCAAGTAAGTTTACATGTTTTCATTTTTTTTAAATCAAAATAAACTATAAAACTAAGCATATTAATCAATTATTTTTATTGCATTCTCATAAGAATAAACTAAACTATAAATCTAATAAACCTAAACTATAAACTTTTAGAAAACAAACTTTTCCGTGATATCACGGAATATTGATATCATAATATAAATATTCCGTGATATTACGAATATCTTAAGTATGTTTTCCAAAAGTTTATAGTTTAGGTCCATGGTATGAAGTAAATAGTTTAGGTCGTTTAGCATGTATATTGGAGTCATTGGCCGGAGTTGAGTTTGGAAAAACCGTTGAGCGCATTTTGTCATTTAGACAATTCATGGAGACCTTCTATAAAATGTAAATAAACCTCAAAGTTAATACCGGTATATGATGCCGGCTGGGAGTGTGATTCCGTATACTTCGATAACTCGACTATAGTAGACCCAAAGAAAATATCCACATCCGGTTTTTGCAAACTCAACTCCGGCTAGGGATCTCGTTTTATTATAATTTTTACTTTTTGTTTATTTAACTTTTACTTTTATAATGAGTCGGAAGTATTTTGTTTCTTTTAAAAGAAAATATCCACATCCGGTTTTTGCAAACTCAACTCCGGCTAGGGATCTCGTTTTATTATAATTTTTACTTTTTGTTTACTTAACTTTTACTTTTATAATGAGTCGGAAGTATTTTGTTTCTTTTAAAAGTTTTTAGTTGCGAATATAATATTTATTGAAATTTCACTTATTTTAAAAGATAGAGAATGTTATTCATAGATACTCTTTGAAGAAAGAGATTTCTTGAAATTCTTAAAGTAGCTCTATGATTTATGAATACCAACCGACTTGACCATTTAAAAATGTACATATATCAAAATTAATTAATATTTTAAATAATAAATATTATTCAATTTATTTATTAATTATAAAATTGAATAGTGAATAATTCAAGGACATCAGTTTTTTTAATGATTTGTGCATTTTTCCCAAGTATGTTAAGGATGTTAGAGAGTTATATCACAAATGTCACGAAACGAACGAATACGTGTATAGTATAGAAAAAAAGGATATATGTTTTATGTTGATTTAAATTAAAGGTACATTCACTGCCAAAAGTTCATATTATTTGTTATTTCTTATTTAAAGTACTTTTGCCTTCAATTATCTCTCCCTACCATCCTTAAAGTAATATTAATTCCTGCAATATTGTAATAATATTATTATGTCCGCCTTTTGAAACTTGTAGGGAAATATTACAGTAAATAGATTGGTTTGAAATATTTCTGCAATGTTGCGTTGATAACATTAACGTTGATAATTGTATATTTCCTAATCAATAATTACTATATGTTTATACCCAAAGCACTCCCTTGCGATTATCCCTGGTTGATAAAATTCTCTGATACAATTTTAACCGCAAAATTATATATTTTACAGACATGACCTTGTATTATAATTTTTTAGTACACACCAACTATAATTTGATGTGCAGTCAACTATGAACATATACAATTAGATTTTTTTCACGATTATTGAATGTCATAACCCTGAATATATCGTTCGTCATACGGTGTGTTTGGGCGAACAAATATCTTAGTATCCTAAGTTAGATAGTTTAAATTTATTGACAAACTGGTTTCCTATTTGGCCGCTAGATGTCGTGATCAAAATGGTCAGTTAAGGCTCGATTACATTGAGCGAGTTCACAGGCGAATTAATTTAGCTGCTAGTAAATTTGCCCAGTGTAATCATGTTCACTAGCCAACTAGCAGATAGTAAACTATCTTCTAGTAAAGTTGAAAGTCGGGCTACATTACTTGCTATTCGCTGGCGTGTGGGATTGTTAGCTAGTAAACTAGCCGTGTGTCATCATAGTTGCTAGTGAACTAGCTGCGAGCAACTCGATGGTTCCTGGTTTCAGTGTCTACAAAATGAAATTCCACAATATTATTAACGTTATTAAAAACAACAACAATGTATTCACAACACGTGGTTTACTCGATAGCTTATAGTTGGCTACTGAGCGAATGGAATGCTTTGTGTGTCATCATCATTATCCCACTAGCCGACTCACCGGCTTTTAAACTCGCCAACTAGCAGCTTATAAACTCACTCAATGTAATCGAGCCATTATCAATACCTAAATGTGTATAATTTGTAGTAACTCAAATAATTAGGGCGCGGTTTGTGTCATGAGCAGAGTGAAATTTATAGCTCTTTAAATGAATGCCAAATAATTTTTATCTCTATTAACCAAAATATGTTACCCAACTTTGAAAAAGTCTTGTTAAGCAGAGCTTAAATTCAAAATTAACTCCGTCATAAAATAATTTTTGAATGAACTTATATAAGAGTGTTTTAATACTAGGCAACAGATGAAGAGCTAGAAAAAGCTTTAGAAAGTGCACTTGAAGCCGGATATAGACATATTGATACAGCCTATGTCTACGAAAATGAAGCTGTTATTGGAAGAGTTTTAACTAAATGGATAAATGATGGTCGTCTTAAAAGAGAAGATTTATTTATTGTCACCAAATTACCACCTGTTGGAAATAGGTATACAATATTATCCATGATTCTCAAAATCGGACCTATAGCTTAAGATTTTGCCGATAATTGTTTGTTTGTTACATCTTAGACCATCAACTGTGGAGAAATACCTAACAAGATCATTAAATAATTTAAACTTGGATTATACCGATTTGTATTTAATTCATACTCCATTCGCATTTGCTGAAAGAGGTGATGAAATCCATCCATTTAATGAGAAAGGAGAAGTTTTAATTGAATCCTCGACAGATCATGTTGCAGTTTGGAAGGTAAATTAGATAACAACTTTCATAAATTGATATATCGCAAAGTCAATTTCGATATAAATAATACTAAAAAACACAATGATGAGCGTATGGCGTATTGAATTATTAATGACGTCATCTATCCTTAACACTCTCAGGTGTTTAGATTATTGGTGAAATTGTAATGCCGAGAGTACAATCTCGGCGAGAGCTGTGGACGAATATCTCAGCGAGACATTCTGCTTGCTTGTACTAAGCGCGCTCGGTTCCTTTGACTCGTGATATAAAAAAACCGACTTGAAATGGAACGCTCCCGATGTGAGGCGAGTTTATACGAGACAGACCGAACGGTGCGAGTACATTATCGAGCTCGTTACGTCTCACTGTGCCTCCTCGCCGAGAGTGTACTGCCGACGTAAGACATATGGGGAAAACATGAAATAACAAAATTTATTATAATAAACTATTTATTTATTATTGTACAATTTTAATGTCACATTTATTTTCAATGTTTTTAATTGTTGGATTTTAAATAGGAAATGGAAAAACAGTTGAAAGCAGGTAAAACAAAATCCATTGGGCTATCAAATTTTAATATTAAACAAATTGAACGTATTCTATCAAATTGTGAAATAAAACCATCAAATTTACAAATTGAATTGCATTTATATTTTCAACAAAATGAATTATTCGATTATTGTAAGGATAAAGGAATTACACTTACTGCATATTCACCATTAGGAGCACCTGGTATTGGAGTTTTACTGAAGGCTTTAAATGCTAGGTGAGTATTTTAAAAAATCATATTCACACCGCCTTAATATCTACAAATTCTTTGATCAAAGACAATAAAGTTTCATCATGTACATACAATCATTTGCTTTGAAATTTTGATTGAACTTCAAAAACATTATTAAAAAAATTTCGCAAAAATTTACATTATAAGTCTTTTTTAAGTGCAACCAAGTCTTGAACTTTATTGGACAAAAGAAGGATAGAATAGTTTTTGGTGTGAAAACGTCTAGAGCGAGACTATACAATATTTCATGTGGAGAGTAAAATGCTATTTCAAATTATACAATACCTCGTTTTCTGTAACGATCGGCTATGTGACAGTCGACAATCATCGGCATTGTTAAGATAGGAGATATCCATTCGTGTTTGTCAACCAATCACATTGCAGCTCACAATAAATACGACATTAACGTGTATGTTTTCACATCATGTCTCAGTCCCGGACTCGAAACTTTTTTAAGATATGAATTTGAAATTTTTTTTCATTAAAAAAAAATACATCGAAATATTGCTATTAATATTTTAAATAGCTCTTAGTATTTGACAATGAAGCTTTCCTTAAATTAAGTTAAAATTTTTTCCTTAAGATGTGAATTCATCTTGGAAGATTTCGTTCTCACAATGCTTCCAAATCTTAATCGCTGTCATCATTAATTTTTCGAACTAGTAGATTTCGGAAAGTACTAAGATTCTACATAGAAACACTTTATTCAGCGTTTGAAGCAACCAATGTAAGCACGAATGTTTCCAAGATGAACATCATTTTAAAAGATAATAAGAAAAATGAAAATTTTAATAACATCGATTAAACTAATACCAAATTTTTTAAATTCATTATATTAGTTCCATTTTTTACGATCAATGGCGTAAAGGTATTAATATAACTGACATTTTATATTTATATGTCATGTTGTGCAATTAAATTTTAAGAAGATTAATATACTAATTTGAATAGTTTAAGGCAGATTTAATTGCAACATTATAGCAAAGATAAATATATTTATGAATTTTAATATATTGATCCCTACATTACTTAAAAAAACAAAAATATTATAACAGTTTTCATTAATTATTTCCCGTAAAATAGAACTTTCTAAATAAATATACCTCTCATAGATTTTATATCCATTCTTCAAAATATATAATCTCTTTACATTTCTTGTAAAAATACAAATATTTTTGTGTACACTCCTCGTTCAAAAAAATTGAACCTATTTAAAAAAAAATAGTATTTATCATTAAAGGCTCCGAATTTTATTCGTTGCCTGTACTCAAATTTAATAAAAATATCAATATTTATTTATACAATCTCATAAGACAAAAGGCATGGTTATTTTCTTTTCGATAGATCCAATTTTTTGACCGAAACAAATATATATATATCGTTGTCATATTTAAATAATAAAATTCTTTGTAATATTTAGCAAAGAAATTCCAGACGAACTTGCAAATGAAACCGTAAAGAAAATCGCTGACAAATATAACGTTACCCCAGCGCAGGTAATAATTACCTCAATTATCATAAGATCCTTTTTTTTTTAAACTTATTTATAATTTTTAGATTCTATTGCGTTATACTATTCAACGAGGTATTGCAGCAATCCCAAAAAGCGTGAATCCAACTCGTGTTAAAGCTAATATTAGCCTGTTTCACTTTGAATTGGATGGTGAAGATATTGCAGATCTAAAAGCGTTAGATCAAGGACCAGCTGGACGTGTTTGTGATTTTAAATTTTTGAAAGGGTAAATTGACTAATCAAAGCAAATTTAACTACTTATTAAATACAATTTTTTTAAATGTTTATAGGATGGATAAACATCCAGAATTCCCTTTCCCTGAATGTCTTTAATTTTCACCAAAGATTTCGATGAAATAGAAACAAAGTAGTACAAAATTTTGAAATAAATTCGAAAAATTACTAGAAATTCCATATTGCTGAAGTATTATGCTTGATTCATTCGTACAAATGTAGACTTTGTTGTGGCAGAGGTAATCGACATGAAAAGCTATATAAGTGAGAAGAAGAGATTTTAAAAATTCACGTGCAAGTATTCAAAACGTTCAAAGTGTTTTAAGAATTTTTAATGAAAAATAACGTTGAAATCTAACAGGAGAATAGAATTATTTTAGAAGTTCATCAAGATTATGAATTTCTCCATCACCAACGCGTCCTAACAGTTGTGATAAAAACAAATTTTAAAAATTATACTTTGAACTTATTATTTTTAAAATGATAGCAGGATTTAGTGTGTTTAGATACTACATTTGTATTTTTATTTATATTTTTATCTTTAAATTGTTTACTTTTATAGTCTTTAAATGTGCTTCTAGACTAAATTTATGGATTGAATAAAGTTTTTAAATATATATATTTATATAATATAATTTGTATAAATCGAAAAAAATATTCATTTTTTAAATCACTCTTTAATATATAATTGTTTTACTTGGTAAAGCGTATTGTGAATTTTATTTTGAAATTGTAATTATTATTCTTTTTCTTAGGAATTTATATAGCTATCGTCAACTATTTACAGGATTATTACAATATTCTTATATGAACTGTAAAACTAATATTTATATCGACACTTTCATTTTATGTTAGGCTTTCGTTCATTTAATTAATCAACGTCTATGGAATATATTCCATAGAGATAATATATACATAGAGTAGGCAAGCCGAATCAAAAGTTATCCTGCAGATAGAAAGAGTATCGATGAGGTATCGCTATCTCATTTTAATGACTTATATATAATCATTATATGTCATTTAAAAAGAGACAAGTATACCTCATCGATGTTCTCTCTCTTTCTATTGACGGGACGTTGCCGCTTACGCGCGCGCCTATGACTTGCTTACTCTATATATATTATCTCTATGTTATATTCTGCATTTATCTTTGTCTTTCTTACGTACAAATAAATCGAATATATTCTGCATCTATCAGTATCTTTGTGTTTTCTTACGTATAAAGAAGTAGATGACACTTTCAGATTATGTTGGGTTTTCGTTTATTAAATCAATATCCTTCGAATATATTCTATTTTTATCGCGGCATCTTTGTCGTTCTTACATACAAAGAGGAAGATTAGATCTTTATATTATGTTGTGATTTCGTTTATTCAATTATCTATCGAATGTACTCTATCCATCCGTTTCTTTGTTTTTTTTACATACGAAGGTTTATGGACAGTTAATAAACCATTACGAATACGTATATGTATTTTTTATATCATTTTTGATATTATTATAATCGAACAGTGTCGGACTGGCCATAGAGTTAGGCTGGCGTTTGCCACCCGTACCCTAGTGTGCGTGGACACCAATGCTTACTATCTACACGCAAAATAATAATGCTATTTGTTTGCCTCGAAGAGATTCGGGAATGGCTTCCAAAGTTACATACCATATGTATGTCTACATTTATCCCAATTTAGCATGCACATTAGTACGTAAGTTAACTTATATATCCCTTACTATGTAATCCTCTCAATTTCGTGTCCGCAAGTAACTTGCTAGAGATGATTTTCCGCGCTGAAGCGCATTAAGACGATTCTTTGTTCTCTAGTAAGGCAAGAACTAACTACTGGACTCGTTGATTATCCTAACCATAGAATCAAATCTTATCAAGGATAACGTGAATAGCAGCTTTTACAAAATATTTTGAAAATAAAAACTTTCCAAAAACTCTTACCTATTTGATTATTATTATCATTTGGTTTCTCGATCCCTTAAAGCCATAGGGCTACCCGAACTCTTTAGGTTCAGTCCTACGTTGGAGTCTAGTATCTTAAGACTTAACGACACTGATATTTTATATTAGCTTTACAACTTCATCTAAGTAAAGTACGGTTTATTAAATCTTGTTTTTTAAATTGTTTCATATTAATTGGACAGAAGCTTATTTACAAACAGAAAATGATTTAATAGTCATTATATTGTGTCTAGTCAGCGTACACTGGTCTAATAGTTGAAAAATTTATCTTTAGAATTACTTCTAGAAATTGAAAGACATCTTCTTTCAGATCAGTAAAATAAAGTTAATTAACTTTGACAGTACAGGTTATGTTTAGTAACCGTTAATTAAACTGTTTGATAACGCGAAAAAGTAGTAAACATTAAATTCTGTGGATACAGGCCTCTTGGATTTGACTTATTATTGTACTATTTGGAACTATTTTCGTACTCATAGTAAACTGTTCAATTTGTGTTGGTTGCGGTTAGGAACTTTGAGTTTTATGGCAACAAAACAGACTGAAGTTGAAGAGAACACATCCGTAAATCTACACAGTTTATTCCATATAAGGTTAGAATAACGGCTTATTTTGCTAAGTAGCAAATAACTGTTAGAAAACCTATTTGCACTTAATTTTATTTGAATAGCTGCAAGGACTCAAGATAGATGTTAAACATCTAGTCTGGTTTATAGTCCAGTTTGGGGCAATTTACTGGAACATGTATTTATGATAGATTATCTCCCATCTTCGAATTGAATTAGATTATTCAACCGGTAACTAGCAATAAAAAGGATAACGCTAAACAAATGGATTTTATAAGGTTTCGATATTTCAGAGCCTAAAATTGAAAAAGGAAAATATACGCCAGAGTTTCGTAGAGCACAACTATAGTTTGAAATAAGTCTAAAGACAATTTAAACAAAAATTGTATAAATTTTTTTAAACGATTTTACACTCGACTTTCACGAATATTTTCATCGAATTGTATACAACTACTAGTTATAGTTGAGCGTTGTTCATCAGAATTATTCTGTTCTGATTCGGTTATTTGACTAGGAATACAACTATTTTCTACATTGATTGTAAAATGTGCGTTATTAATTATTTGTGCAGTCTCATTATTACTACTTGGATTTATCGTTTGTTCTTGTTCAGACATCGAAATATCTCGAACAATAAACGGTTCTAAATTAACAATTGGATTCGATCTAAATACTATACGATTTGAAACGTCTTGATTATTACGATTTAATAATATATTACTGTTATCCATAATATCACCTTCACTCTGCTGTTTGACATTTAGCATTGTGGAAATTATCGTTGGTGTTCCATCATTACGGGTAGTTTCGTTATGGTTCTCCAATAAATCAGCACTGCGATAACGTCGTCCATCGGAATTTTGTGTACGAGATAAATTCGTTTCACTTGTGTAAAATGTTCGTTGACGTTGGCCATTACTTAAACTACTAAATTCTCTACTAATTGCATTGTTTAATTGTTGTAATTGAAAATTTATTTCACTGTACGATGGTGGAAGTTCATAAAGAACTGATTCTAAAGCCTAGAACATATAGAAATTATTTTATTGTCATATTGATTCGATTCAAAATTGGAATCAATGAGATTTATAAATCAAACTAGAGTGGAATTTAATCATAGGATAGGACTAAAGTATGTCACTTTCAGTTCCATCGAAAGTCGGAACTACAATACAAATTTGGGAATGGATGTGTGTGAAATTATATAAAATGGTATTTACCGCTTGATTTCCAAATAAACTCTCATACGACGGAGGTGAAAATCGTGTTAATGGTATTATTTGATTTAAACCATCCTTTGAATCAGTTGTTCCTGATGACAAAATACTTGGTGTACTTTGATGTCGTTGCCATGCAATACTTTGTCCTAATTCCATTAGATCAACGCCTTGTGTATCGGCACGAAATTGTGCAATTATTGAACCATCCACAACTAACATTCGACCTTGCGGTAATAGAATAATGGTTGGAGCACCACGATATGCTCTTGAATTATTCACACCACCTGTACTGGAATATGTACGTGGTGTAACCGATCCAGATGATATTGTCATATCGTCTGGAGCGTAAAAACATGGGAATAATCGACGGCGGCAAAAATACCTACAGAGATAATTGCTGTTAGTGAAGTAGACTTTATTTTTGAAGAGAATAGACTTGTTTGATATTTTTTATTGAAAATTTATTTTAAAAACAACTCCCATCAGTGCTTTTGATCGCTATAATTGGTTAGGAAAGTGTTTAGCGTCAAAAATGATACCCCAATAAGATATATTTATTGTATATTAAGAACTAATTTTCATTTGGGACAAGGTTACTCTTCCGAGAAATAAAATATAGGTTTGAGATAACTTGTATAAGTTTTGTAATTACTTACCTACACCATGGTGTACCCCATAAGCAGTATGTTAAAATAAATAAAAGAACTGCAATCATAATAAGTAGAACTATTAAACTTTGAGAAGTACTCTCCAGATAATCTTTAGTGGCTTTGCCAAATGATGCAGTCGCTTCATTTTCGTCTGAAGGCACTACATTAGAGGACGAAATCAGTCGACCTTAAATTAAAAACTCAGATTATATGTATGAAATAAAAAATAGTGCATATGGATATCAGAACGCCTTGGATAGACAAGAAAGCTCAAAGTAAAAGAGTTATCACTTCTTCAATCGTGTAAAATTGCTCTTTGTCTTTTTTTAAGACAAAGAAAAATTTGCACGTCCTTCAAAAAAATTAGTCTGAAGTTGTTTATTTTTGGGTTTTGTTAATTTTTGTAACGTAGTAATCTTTCTTAAATTTGATCAAATAGATTTCGGAGATTAACAAGAAAAAGTATTTCATTTCCAATATGATTTAAATTAGCCCGTCTCTTTAGAAACTTTGATGAAGAACATTAGATTAAAAAATTAGATAATCTACTGTAAAAGCATTAATTGGAATAACCAACTTTGGTCGTAAACTCTAGGATGTTTAAGTTGCTTAGCACCATAATGGAATTTTTAGAACACACTTTAGTAGTAAATAAACAGTTCGAGTTCATATTATCAACACTTTCTATTGTTGAAGCAAAGATTTCTAATATTTTTACTTGTCGTTAAGAATCAACATATCTCACTTTTAAGCGGGTTATTTATTATCGAAACTAGTTCAAAATTTGCCACCAGATAATGTACTGCTTTAAATGTAATTTAAATAAAACCATAGATATAAATGGTAAATGATTACTATTCATATCTATGAGTTAGAACCACTGACCTCTATATAACTGGACCTGTAACGCCAATAGCCTGAATTGAAGCGCTCCTAAACTAGCCGAGGTACTAAATTTTGCTCCAGTGTGCCTGTGCGGCGTTTATGTGTAGTAAATATGTGTGGCTATCACATGAATTACCACTACACACAAAGTTTATAGTCACGCAAGCGCACTGAAACAAAATTTAGTACCTTGCCTAGTTTAGGTGGATAGACACCCGTTCAATTTTGCTCGTTATTTTACGTTTAGGCCCATAAGAATACTCTGTCCAATTATATAGAGGTCAGTGGTTAAAACAAATGAATAAACCTGGATTTTAACTGAGTACACGTGATTTAGGATTCGTGAAAATTGTCAATAAATCAACTTCAACTATTTTTTGGACACCTTTGTCGCGTACCTTAATAAGTACCTTTGTCGCTCTATAGAATTGAGTACGTTGTTATTTGGGATAATTAAAGAAGTGAGCTTCTTCAAGTGATAATTTACCAGCTTTAAGCTAAGTGTTAGGTTATGTTACTAAAGTATCTAAGTGTTGGGTTAGTTGCTAAGTGTTAGGTTTTGAAAGAAAAAGGAATAATATAAATGCTTACATTGTAAACAAGAAGATTTAGTCATTTTGCATTTACAATTTGAATAAATGCAAAACAGTTGAATTTCTTTTAAAATTTAATTAAAATAAATATTATTTTTGTGATATGTATTAAGCTAATTTTTAGCAGTATTAGTTAATATTAAAACTAGTATTTGGTATATATATATGTATAAACTTTTTCAACCGGCACCGATTTTTTCAATTTTCCGCTGCCATTTTTGGAAGGATTTGATGGTATCGGTGCATGACATTCTTCCGAATTATTTTCCAATCATAGTGAAAAGTTGTCAGTCAGTCTGCAAGTGAAAAATAAAAATTTCAAAATAAAGTAAGATTTTTTTATATTATTTAAATTCACAAAAACGATGGGACGTAACATTTTGATGAAAAATGCTACAACAGTTTTGGACTTGGCCGTATAGTATAATAACTGAACGGATTTGGATGGAATTATCTGTCTTCACAGAATAATCGAGGTAGGGCACCAAAAGCGTGAGTGCCAAATTTTACTAACTACCAAAACGAATACTGTAAGCCACTACGAACGCCTATTAATTGCGGTTATAAGCGTGAGCGCTGAAGCATGTAAACGCCCAAAACGAATACCCTCTTGTAAAACAATTTTTCGTAAGTTATAAATCTATGTCCGAAAATTGACCAGACCTTACATTTTTGAGTTTAGACCTAAGTACTTTGGGAGTACATTCTTTTAAATAAAACTAGAACCAACAAAATTTGCCAAAGATAACAGCTAACAAATTTTTTTTAAATGAATCCTCTTTTTTTTGAAGTTTGTTAAAATACTGTTTAAGATATTGGCGGTAGATTTCGTATATAGTATTAAATTTCATCCAAATTGTTTCAGCTATTGTGGCATACAAATGTTTCTTTCTCAATCAAAAAATAATTGATCTTATTTTCCATTAAAATTTAGATAATTTAATTTTTTTTAAATTAAATAATTAATAAGTATATTAAATAATTAATGAACTTAATTAAATTATCATAAATATTGATTTTGATTCGCGTTAATAAAAAACATTCTAGCTATAAAATAAAAAGCTAATATTATGTTTCTTTTATTAATTATTGTTTGATAGGTCAAGGGCAAATAACAATAAGAATTTTCATGCATGCTAAAATAATAAAAAATACATTAATAATTATTACATAAATAATCAATTAATTACCATTAGCATTTCGTTGATGAAGAGCTTCCATTATTAGCATTATCAAACACATTTATTCTGGAAAATTTATTTTTTGTTGTAAAAAACAAAAAAAATTTCCTGTTTTTGTCATAAAAATGACTCTCGATTATGTATCAAACATGTAATAGGGCATTGCGAAAACTGATTTGATTGAGAGACATCTCGTTATGTTTTGTGTAAATATACAGAGGCGAAGTGCAATTTTCCACAACGTTTGAACATACTATATTAATCAATAAAACTATTATACGGTTCTGTTAAGGAGACTATAAAGGATTCCAACATATATCCATAAGGGATTGTCATAAAACAACTTGGTATCTTGAAGAGTAGCAAATCTTCCAAAAAAACCAAAAAGTTATATTTTGGTTTATTATTTTATTTTAATAATAAACAATTGTAATCAAGACAGAAAATAAATTTTTAACCCCCTTCAAACAGTTAATATCTATTCTGAAACAGTTAATATATATACTGAATTCTTATTGGTGCGTGTACTGTTTATTTACTGCGACACATGTGTGGATGTCTAGAAACACGACGTTTTATATACTTAAAGTACTCTAGATGTTTGTGTTGAAATTGTGGCGAAACTATTGAGGTTTTGAGAAAAAGCTGCGTACAAAAGTTAGTCGTTTTTAAAAAAGGAACATTTTTTGTTTTTTAACTTTTCTTCTACGTCTTATAGATTTCTGTGGAGGAATGTATGGACCGATTTTGCCGTAAATGGGCAAAATACAAAATCACTTTATAGCTCAAGAACTTGCTTACGAAATTTCAGTTCGTTATTTATTTTTGTTTTATGAACAGTGGAAATTTTTTTTAACTTCGGTCAATATTTGTTCCAACTAAACTAAGTTTTTAATGGATAATTTAAAATGAACATGACTGTAAGACTATTAAGTCTCCTTAAATGTTGCGAAGAGTATAAAAAAAACTTAAAACGTTTTACCTATTAGAATTACTTTTAAACGGAAGTTTGTTAACATGCAACGAAAAGCATGAAATATTTATGAAAGATCGATATAATTTGGACGTTGATGATGTCATACTGAAAGTCAATGACCGATTTTCTTGAAGATTTTTAATTTTTGCCGAAATTATAATCACTATACGAGTTAACATTTTGGAGAACCACAAATCGGATCCTAATTTAACCAACATTACAATTTTTCACCACGTCCAAAATAGCTTTACACAAAGTTTTTGTCAAAATTGGATACTTTTATCAAATTTTTGCGATTCTTTTAAGACACGATAAATTCGAGAATAATGTATATTCCCATTATTATAGGGTAATGTTAACCCAAAAATACCGGACATTATCACCTACGAAAGCATCTGTACACAATAGGACTCCACAGTGAATCTATATCATGTACAAACTGTTCGCCGAGAAGGAGGAGACTTCTAGCAATATCATCTTTAACTGCAAACCTCTTGGTTACGGTAGATACAAGATATTCGGTGTATCTCACCCCGAATATATGAACCTTCTGGAAAACCTTATAAGCAAGCCACTGGCTATTGCCAATTGATATGAGAGGAGCGAATCTGGTCAGACTGAAGTAGAATTGCCTTATGGGCAAAGTGCAATAAGGTCGAAGTGCAATACTTTTTATACTCCAAGATATATCTATCTATTTATCTAACCCAAAAATTATTGAAATCAATTTGTCAAAATTAGAAACCGCAGGTTTATTGAGGTAAAAATGATCGATTTCTGCGATATAAAAAACTTTTATAATTCTAATAAATTTAAAATAATCGAAATTATATGGACGTTGTTTTTAATATAAAAATTTTGCTCAATAAAAAACTAACGCAAACCACCAAGCTAAATTTTATATAGTGTTTTTAATTTAATTAATTAAATAAATTAAAAAAAATACATACGGTAGTGGGAATCGAACCATTAGCACCCTTTATTATTTAACGATTTTAATGGTTGTCTCGGAAAATAGAAATAAATATATACACAAGACAAATCACTAAGAAAGATAAAAGATAGTAGCCACGAGAATAGTAATATAAGTACTAAACAAAGATGGGATAAATTAAATTGTATAACGCTCACTCTTTTTTTTGTAATAATGCATAATTGCAATTAACATGTTTTGTAACATGTGCGAACTGTTAACGAAGATGAATTAACCTCAAATATTGAAATAATAATTTCTATTTTAATTGTACAATTATTTTAAAATGAAAGTTAAAAATGATGATATCGTTATACCGGGTGACATAATAAACGAAGATTGTTTAAAGATTGTTGATAAAAAATTGAAAATAATCATTGGACCGGGCTTGAAGAAAAATGGTGACGAAATATTCATAACAAATTCTGGTATACTTCGTAAAAAGAATCCAAACACATTTTGGGTGGATTTCTATCAACAACGTTATGTTCCTGCCAAAGGTGAATCTGTACTTGGAGTTGTCACAAATAAAACATCAGAATCGTTAAAAGTAGACATCGGTGCCAGTGAAACAGCTAGTTTATCATACTTAGCATTTGAGGGAGCATCTAAGAAGTATAAACCTGAGGTTGCAGTTGGCGATGTGGTTTTTGGACGATTATTAGCCGCTGGTTCGGATGTCGAACCAGAATTAGTGTGTATTGATCATAACTTCAAACAGGACAGATTTGGTATTCTGAAAGATGGATTTATATTTAATTGTAGCTTGAATGTTGTGTACAAGATTTTAAATACAAATTGTCCGTTGTTACAACTCCTGGGGAAAGAAATTAAACATGAAATTGTGGTTGGGATGAATGGAAAAGTGTGGGTGAAAGCGAATAATTGTGAAGATACATTAGCAATTGCTAATGCTGTATTAAAATCTGAATTTCTTAGTAATTCGGAAATTCGGATTATGTGTAACGACGTATTAAATTGTTTGAAAGGATTGACATAAATCATTTATTTGAAATTATCAATTGAGTGTATGGTTATTATTTTTGAAAATTCAAAGGACAATTTTGTGGAAAATTTTTTACTGTTTCAAAAATCAAATGTTTAACAATTGAAGTATTCTTTGTTTTGTATTGAATTCATTCGGCTTTCTAGAAAATGTTAAAAATAAAACTTGTACTTTTTTTTCGAAATATTGTGATTTAATATTTACAGCTGTTTTTGAAATAAATTTTTATGATGGATTACCTTCAGGAGAAATTAAAAATCTGAAACGTTTTCATTTTATTTTATGTAATTTCCCAAACAGGTCTGCTAGGCATTAATATTTTACATAAGTAATATATTGTCTTCCATTTTTTGACATCAAAAGCTATGAAAAATCATACACATCTAGGGATGGGGATCGAACCCACGACCTCTGGCATTCTAGATCTATGCTCTACCAACTGAGCTACCTTAGATGTTATGGTAGATGGTAGTGCTATGCATATGATATTTCACTATCATTTTTGATGCCATTGTATTATTAGTTTTGTTTATTTACTATTCACATATTTTTAAATTGTTTTTTGTAAACTAGCGTCTATTTATTTCCATTGTTAGTAAGGTTGCCTTTCGGTTATATTATACCAACGGAAGCGACTAGCGTTTACTTTATTTGACATTTAATATGTCTGAACATTGATACCATTTTTTGCTTGATATCAAAAATCATACACATCTAGGGATGGGAATCGAACCCACGACCTCTGGCATTCTAGAGCATTGGTCTAGAATGCAACCTATTATTTTTGGGATGAAATTCCATTTCTACAATTTAGAATTGTATAGCGTTTATCAATTTGAAACACAGCTAAAATTCGTCCAATTTTAACAAAAATCTTTCTAAAAGCCATTATTTTTGGGATCAATGTACAATTATTTTTACGTCACAGTACAAGGGAGCCTGTTCAATCATGTCATTTTTCTCATCGCTATTATTTTTCGATTTTCAGCACAAAGGATTTAGGATAGGAAAATAATGAAAAATCATGATTAAATTGCTTTATATTTTTATTAAAAGGAAATTGTATTACATTTGATGTACTTTTATTAAAATTTTATATATTAATAGGTACGTAAGTTAAATTTAATGGCATCATATGAAATGAATTAATTCAAAATAGATAACAATTATTATTATTGTATATGGTAAAAATTAAATTTACAATCAGTTTTTTTAATACCATCTTTTTACCATAATTATTTACCAATCAAATAAAAAACAATAATATTTTAATAATATGATCCAATTATTTATTTTATTTGGTTAGTTTATTTTTTTATTTAAATAAATTGAATAAATGGATATTTATGTACATAATTACAATATTCAGATAGAATATCCATAATAATTATAATCGGCGAATATTTACAATTCACAAAAGAAAAAAACAACACAGTTCAGAAGAAGATAAGAAATAATTACATCTCATGTTTCGATCGATTCGAATTTAATTACAAAAAAAAATATAGAAAAAAACAAAATAATAAAGAAAAAATCGTAAAAAGTTTGAAATTTTCAATCAACTTAATATCAGATTCGAGTTCGTGAAATGTTTTTCGAATGAAATGCAATAGGAAAAATCGAAGAGTAAATATTTAAGTGTGTGATTTTAGCGTATTTTTTCTAAATAATATATCTACTAAGGCTAATTTATCGCATTTTAGGCACAAATATTCAAATTTCTAAGCAAAAAAAATACACAAACGATATGTTTTTTTTTTTTTAATTATCGAATACCCGTGAGCGGTTTATTTTTTTATGGATAAATAAAGAAAATAATATTTTTCTTTATTAAATCTAAAATCACATACTTAATCTCGAGTTAAAAAGAATATAAATTTAAATCTTTGGTACTATACACAATAATTAGTGTACAATACTTATACACTACAAGTTGGGCTCTTTCACATTCTAACTTAGGTATAAGTTCTGCGAGATGTAGTACCAGATAGACGTATAAATAGCTGAAACATCTACGGTGTAGTCTCATTTTATTTTATACACGGAAATCACTTCGAAGGTAGAAGTGATAGCAAAAATGGTTTAGATAAGAGTTCTTTGATATCGAAAGGGGGAATAAGTTAAGGACGTTCATTTGCTACGCTAAAGTCAAATGAGTACTATCTTTAATAAAATTTATTTAGGATTTGAAAAAAGTTGTAAAGTATATCAATCATCTTACAACGATTTATAATCTTTTTTTATTTGTCCTAAATATTTTAAAAGTATTGTAAAATATCAGGAAATGTAAATTAGAAATTGATTTGACTTGATGTGACAGATTTGACATTAAACTATGTTGTATATTTGTGTGTATGTGTATATTATTTTAGTGGGCGTGGTCGCCAATTTTCAAAATATGGTGGCAAAAACAAACCTAACAAAAGAGTTTTAATTTTATTAAATAATTGATTCAAATGTCCGTGAACGCCATTTTTTTAATGCAACTGCATATTTCAAATAATATTTATAAACATCGAATAAAACGTATTCATTTCCACTAAAGGTGATCCGCGTTTGGCTATTGTATCGGTGTATCGCCATTTAAATAAAACTGGAAATTGTTATCTTATTTTACCTCTGATAATCTTGCCTAAAACATTTTTGCTATCAATCAAACCTTCGGAATAATTTTTGTGTATAATATAAAGTTACACATCCTGTATATTTGTTCTAAGACAAAACGTCGAATACATTTTTCAAATGTTAATCGTCGATTTGTACCGATTCTATACAGTTCTCGAAAAAATGTTTTGGACAAAATTTGTTCCATATAAAAATACTAACAACTTTTGTTCTAAATATTTTTTCGAAATTCGAAAGGATTGGACGCAAATGGACTGTAAAATTTAAAAAAATTTAAACACCATAGTACCACTAACATCCAGCAATGTATCAAACAAATTTTAAACCTAAATCAGGATGCAAAAGTAGCTAATTATTTAATAATACTGAAATAAAATTTTTATTAATTAATTAATTAATGTGACATCATTAATTTATTAAATTTGTAGAGATAGGTTTTTGTTTTAAAATAACCTAAATGCCATTTATAAAAACACATGATAAATTCAAAATAGTCTAAATACATTCACGGAGAAAAAAAATATACAACGATTAACCGGGAGTCCCAAAATTCCATTGATGCAGTAGAAAAATTCAAATTACTTGCCGAATTACCCCTTAAATCTTAAATTTCCCGAAAAACGGGTAATTACCCGCACATTGGCAACACTGCATTGATGTTTTCTATAAGCGTTATGACATATATCATCAATATGGCGGTAATGCAAAATGGTGGGTGGCTCCAGGCTAATTCTAATTTTTAATGTAAGTAGAAATTAAGATTATTGTTAGTCATATTTGACTTAAAAATTATTGGCGCATAATTTGCTTTGAAATAATTATACAGTGTTTTATTTAAAAAAAATAATTATACAATTAAAATTAATGATCTTACTATTTTAAAAATAACAGAAAATCTACAAGAAATTAATATCCTTTTAGAAGTCTATGAACTTGTTTTTATTGTTTTGAAACTATCTCTTTTTTTGTAAAATTTGTGTTGTTATCACAGACATACTTGAGGAATAAAAAAAAATTATGAAACCATCGATTTAAAAAAAACAAAACGATACTTACAATTTATATTTTAAAAATTCTGTTTGTTTCTAAAAAAATCCTTCACAAATAAAAAATTTCCCCCCATCTTTATTATACTGTCTACAAAAATATGTTTATAGAAAACACAGATGTCTATATTAAATTTAGATCGCTGTAACGACTGTAATCGTAAGCCACATTTTATAAGTTTCACCGGCTGTTTTTTTCTCGATAGTAAAGGGCTGAAATCCCTGACAACAAACAAAATAGAATGAGTTTAAACTCATATCCCATAAATTATGATGAAATTGGCGGCCATTATTTTGTTATCAAGATCATAAAATGGGATGGTACATATTCAAATATAAAATAATAATAGAATGAGAAATTTATAGCCACAGAGTAATGAACCAAACTTTACTAGTTTACTACTCTGTGGCCATAAAATTCTCATTCAATAACTACTATTTTAAATTTGAATGTGTACCACTCCATTTTATGATCTTGATGATAACAATGTTGGCCGTCCTCTTTGTCAGAATTTATGGGATGTGAGTGTATACCTCTATTGAATTTGAATTAATTACGTTTTGACATATAAATCACTCTTCAACATGATTTTGTGTGATTCACTGCTCTCGATTAGTAGCAGGTTTAAGCTCCAGGTTAGAATGGAACGCGAATATTTTCACAGTTCTGATATTTTTATTTGAAGCAAAAAGATAGCAACTTTTAATAAGAATCGCAATTATTTATATAAATAATTATTATATAAAATTATTATATAAAACGACGATAATAAAGATATTAATTGATCTTTATTTAATAAAATATGTAGAATGACCTTATGTGTTTGTTGATAGTTACTAAGGTAATAAACATAAATAATTACCATAATAACAGGGGTAGTAGGCAGTGTATATGCAAAGGTATCTAAAATAAAGAAAGTATATTTAGTTTTAGTTACGAGTCCGCTACAAGTTCTTGCGCTTGAATAGCTCTACTGACAACTTAAAATCAACAAAGTATAAACTTAATATCATGTTAGACATAATAATTGAAAACAGTCCGTTAACGATCTATCTTTAGTACAGACACTTGTGTTTGTAAGTTTGTGTTTGTAAAAAAAAACGGCGTTTAAACGCAATAATAAGTAACTTACAATATATTATATTTAAGCTTGTTTTTTAAATTTTATATGTAATTAAAAAGCGAACAAATATGTTTTTATAACTTAATGTTTATTTATATTTTATATGCGGGTAAGATAATATTAGAAATTTAAGCAACAATCAAATATACGATGACAATGGAGAACATAAATTAAAATGTATGCGACCAAATCTGGATGAAATTCACTGACCTCGTATATGGGATGGAGGATAGTTAATAAGGGACGCCATTTTGTACGATTTTTGTACTTAGAATAAAAAAAAAACATCCCAAATCGATGTCTTTGGCCGCAAAGTTATAATTCCCCCCAAATAAAAGAGACTAGATTTATATCATCATGAATTTCAATCAAATAAATGTAATTTTTCCTGAGTTACATATACATGTTTTTTTTTTTTAATACAAAAATTTAACCTCATTTTTTTTTATTGTCACTTTTGTACGATAAGATAAACGTACACGAATAAATCAATTCCAATTATATATGTTTACGGATGATATAAATCTGAATGATTTTTTCCACAATTAAGTTGACAAATTTAATGGATTAATGAGATATTTTGACTACGAAATATTTATTAAAGGAAAACCACAACCTTATAGCTGTGAAGCGAAACACAACACGACAGTAGCTAAAGAGTCATTTTTCTTGTAAGTAAAATTTGATTGAGACATTTTCCCGCTGCTTTAAGCCATTTATACAAGCCCGTTCTAAGCCCTTTTTTGTACCTATACAATCACACTATCATTCTTCATCAAACTGTTATCCCCCTAAAGATTTTTTTTTTAAATAAAAAAATTGAATATTTATTTTGGCCAAAATTGTTATTAAATAATTCAAAAATGATTTTACTCACAATATTTCTATGGCACAATTTTTGTTTAGTTATACATAATGGCTTTAAAATCATGAACAAAACTAGAATGGGTCTTTTTGTTTATATAAATTAATGGAATGGATTTTATTGAATACTAGATTGTCCCAATTTCTAAATTATTTTTTTTCAAAAATAGATACCAATTTCTACTACCAAATGTTCAACATTTCGACTATCAAATCTAAAGATTTGTTTGTGCTGAGGAGGATTACTTGGTAAATGAAATACTCGTGTAACATTTATCAAAAGCATTTTTTCGAAAGCTAAACGAGTAAGGCACAAATCAATTTTAAAATTTTGATGAAAGAACGCTACTTTTGTGGCCGTATATAACAAAGATATTGTTTGAACTAATCTTCGATTTAATTTGATCGTAAGACTTATGGAATTTTCCAAACAGGAGGCGAACTTTATTAAATCAAAAATAATAATTCAAAGAAAAATCAATATGCCAAACATACAAATTTTCAGGAGTTACACTGCTGTAGAAATATAGGAAAACTTTTGCCCATCTAAAACTTTTTTCTTTGTTGCAAAATATGAATTTACAAATTGGGACAATTTAATACAAAATAATTACATACCGAACTAATTATAGTTTTGTCCATGACTGATTTTTATTTAATGCAAAAAAAAAAAAAAATATTCAATTCGATAAATTTAGGGGACAAAAAACGTTTTTTTCCCAATTAAGGAGAATTCATTTCAAAAACAGATAACAATTAAAAGATCATTTGGAAAAATTGGATTTATAAACGTATTAAATGCCGTTTCATAGTATATTCAATTCCTGAACATAAAGACCATGTTTTGATTTACAAATAATATTTGGTACAGACAAAATAAAAAGATTTTTCTCGGAAATTGCACAGCATCAAAGTAACACAAATATATTATGTTTTCAAAATCATATAATTGCCATGACTAGATTATATATTTTTTATATATTTTAATGACTGACACTTTTAGGCCCGGTTGCACCAACTTCAATTAGTAAAGCAATCACTATTCGTTTTTTTAACTTTATGATCAGGTAGTTAATCACGTGGTATTTTACGAGTTGATGAAACTGGCCCTTAGTGATAGATTTCAAAGAGGATAGTTCTAAAATCTTTTACTCATATCAGATTCTAATATTAAAACAGCTGACCTAGGTACTAACCCCTTTTGTGTCCCACGACAACACAATAACCATTTATCATCAACTTCTAACATAACAGTCAATTTCTCTCCTTCATTAAATGAGAGATGCCCGTTGTCCGCTTGTAAACGATGTGTTAATGTTCTGACAACCCTATAAAAAATAACAGTTAACGTAGGGGAGGATTTCAGGGTAAAATTTTACTACACATCCAAAATACAAAAAAAAAAAGTTAAATATTTGGTGGGGTAAAGTAATCGAAATTCTTACTTTGGAGTAGTTTTTACGGTAGCTTTATTCACACGATGTAATGAACTTGATACAGCCCTTCGTGGTGGAGTTAATTTTGAGGATTTTGTTGGTTGTTGGTTATATGGTAAACTAGTGGGTCGTGTAGGATGTCTTGAGTTTCCTGCTGTTTCGTGTTGATCCATCCTGCTTGATCTGGGAATTATTAAGATAAAATTTTATTTGTATTTCCAGAATCAAATACTAACGGATATCAAACAATAGGGATATTGACTGTATTTAAATAAAAATATAATTTTGTTGCGAAGTGGTAGTTTCTATGATAGAAATAAAATTAAAAACACAATTTTTTCTTTATATTTATTGGTTTTAATTAATATTTAGTAAACAAAATGTAATTCGGTCACTCTTGAGCCACGTGACAACAAACACCAATCAGAGTGTATGACGTCACTTGTTCGCAAACATCACCAAGCGCTGTCAACAAGGCTTCGTTGTTTAGATATTATACAGTGCGTAATTTCTTCAAAATTTGCTTGCTGCTGCCTTTGAAAACGATTGCAAAGAGTTTTCCATAATGGAAAGTGGGTTTATAAAGGCAAACAGTTCGAGTTTGCCGAGAATTAACTGTTTTACGGTGGCCAATTTCTTTGTAACAAACAGTAATTTCTGCTTTGCTGAATTTAGAAATGTGAAGATCTCCATGTAAGTATATAATAGTTACCATTATTAATCATAAGCTCGAATTTATAATAGTAATCATAAGCTCGAAGGATTTAACTGAATAATTGTAAAGAAATTAATGATTTTGAGGTTATGTTCTGTCTTTCACTTAATAAATAACTTTTCAGGTGTTTTTATAGTAGTACCTGCACACTGAGGCACCGCACAACACTTCATATTTTTTTTATCAATAATTACGAAAAAAACTTTGAATCAGTGTTTGGGAACATGTGACGTAACAGCGCGGTCACGTGACACGTATTGACATTTTGGAGCTAAATTTGAAACACAATTTAAAATACAAGATTTTTAAGCATAAGACGTATTTAAAAAATTATTATTATTATTTGGGGCTGTATTAGGTACGTATGAACGATTTAAAACACTTTCCTAAAAATAGTCAACATTCCTATTACAAAATTATAAAGGTCCAGAAATGGGGCAGTTCAGTATCCTATAGTAATGGATCTGACTATGGAGGACTGGTCCGATATTACTTACCTAGTTGGTGTAGTTTGTTGTTCAACTTTTTTTGGACGTATGCGAACAATATTTGATTCTGTATTCTGACGTTTGATAACTCCACTTCCTGGTAATGGAATACCTGATGTTTTCTTAACCGGTATATTTGTTTTTTGCAACGATGCATTTGTTAGCGTTGAGTTAGCACGAACAGGTGATGGAAGCAAACGAGGTATCTTTGATTTTTTGGATGAAGGTGTATGTGCAGGTGAATCTGATGATTCTTTTTGTGTTGGTGATTCCGGTGATTTTGAACGTCCACTGCTACTAATATTTGATGTACGACTTGATGAATCAGTTTGTGAACTGGATCGATTTGGACTTTCATTTGTTAACATTTCCCATTTCATTTGTAATCGACGGAATTTTGCACCATGTGGCGGCGGTGTTTCTGTTACTTTCTTTGGTGATCCAATTGCATTTTTATTTGTTCTATTATTGATTTCAGGTTCCAAACTGTCTGTATACTCTTCATCGGAATCCTCAGCGACTAAACGATCGAATGCTTGATGTAATTTCGAACCAGGATGTACATCGGACCAACGTTTCTTCTCCGAATTTGTGACATCCGATACAACGTTATGATCAACAAATGAACGAGGACGTGGTTTCACATCGTATTTAGATTTTTCTCGTAAAGTTTGTGCTATTTCTGGTGATAATTGTTCAACAATTTGTTCCGTACAAATTTCATCATTTGTATTGGATTGTGTAAGACTATTTTGTATTGATTGGACAATCTTAAATAACGCCCATTGTTTTGAGGAAATTTGTGATTTGGTTGGAGAAATCTAATGGAAAATAAACAAACAAATTGCAATTTTTCAGATAAACGTTATTAATTTTCCCGAGGATTACATTTCTAACACACTGATTAGGTTAGGCTAGAGTGGCTGTCCTGGGGTGAGACACACTTGGACCATCTGACTGAAAAAGTGGGTTGGCCCATCCCCGGCCAATACTCCATGAACCATTTGGAGCTGTTTAAGAACAGCAAAAGTGCTTTGACGTCAACGGACTTAAGATCGGAGAGGTCGTCAAAGAAAGGCTAACTCAGATCAGTCCATCTCCTCATGGCAAGAGCTAGACAGTGTCAGAAAAGATGAGACATCATTTCCTTATCCTCCCCACTGTGGCACCCCCTGCAATAGTTGTGATGCACTGGGAGGCCCAGTCATTCAGTGTGCCTACCGCCTAGCCAGTGTCCTGTAATAGCCGCAACGATTTAGCTTATAGAGGCCCTTTGAAGCGAGATAAGATCTTCGGAACGCCTACGATTGTACTTCGACCATAACTGTCTTGTAGTACCCTAAGTGCGTTCCTCCCTCCATCTAAGATTAGCCTTTCTTAAGATATCCTCATTCAGGAGCAGCTTGCAGTTCGAAAACGGAACTCCCGGATACCTATTGATGTGTCCGACAGCCTTGTGCCATTTCTAGCAAGCTCGTCGGCTTCTCAATTTGATAAAGAGAAACTAATAGCCAAATAAAAAATCTAATCTAATAAAAAACGTAATAAATTGAATTTTTCCGAGGATTAGATTACTAGGTCCAAAAAAAACTTCTAATATGTGATTTTCAAAATCGTTGGGACCGTTTTCGAGAATGTAATTACATATATACATACAAACATATTAAAAAAAAAGCTCGTTTTATAGGGAATAATGAAAAATAACAAACCTTTAAATGTATAGGACTAGAAGCTTGAAATGATCCCATCCGTTTCATACTAATTTGTAACTGTCGATATTCAAACATTAAATCAATTTGGAATGGAAGCATATTCAGTGGTTGAAGAGATGTAATCAATAAATCAATTAATCGCCGGATATCACTGCCACCAGTATGTGCCATTAAGAGTAAGGATTCTGAGTGATAATGTTTTCTTAAAATGGATTCACGCATTCGTAAATAACTTAACCATACATCCAATGACTGAACACTGTAAAGAAAGGATATTTTATTTTACACTTACGATAGAGAAATTATAAGCCAATGAATTCAAAGCGATGTGGTGATAAAACACAGTTAGGAGCATCAAAATTTGATACTTACTTTAAAAGTCCAAAAATAAACGCATTAAATTTGATCAATCCTTCCGTAATAACATCCTCGGTATTGATTCGCATCACCAATTCATTCAAAGATTTTGTCAAGGGACCATCGTGAGAAGAACCTTCAATCACTTGCCATACAGAGTTACTGATAGCGCCAAATGTTGTATCGATACTTGGTTTTAATCCATCGCTAAGAATGGCATATAATGCTGGACACAAGGTTGCTAAAAGTAATTTTCCACATGCTGGTGTTTCTGTAGTGTTTCCAAGATTATTCAGTTCTTCGTGGTCTTTAGCTAAGGCAAAGTGATCCATTATTTGATCGACAGCATCATTTACAGCGGTTATCAGAGCTGTAAAAAAGTGAAAAAAAGTATATAAACGGATTTGCCTGTCCTAATCCTGGAGATTACTCTAGGATTCTAAACAGTCAGCTTAAACTTCCGAGGTTTCATCCGCGCAATGTTTGTCGCAGGTAGTTTTGAACCTTTTTTGAGACTACTAAAAGCTAATAAATGAAATTATTTTATAAATTACCTGTTTTGCTTTCAACGAAATCATTTGTTGTTCTAGATGTAGAAATATTTCGTACAGGAGAAGTTTTCGGAGTACGTTCATCCGAACTAGTTTCACCCTCTTCGCGTATTGGTAATTCGACTAAACCTTTATTGGTACAATGTCGAACAGCAGGCACTGGTGTACATTTCGATAACACATCATTATTCTCATCGAAATTTAAGTGATGTGAGAACGTTACATTTTTACGACCGTATCGACTCTGATTGATTTTTAACGATAAGAACTTATTAACACATGATCGTAATTTCAAAACATCGTTATCATCCCATTCGTCATTATCACTACACGAAAATCCACTTTGTTTGAGGAAGTCTTCGAATTGTTGGAGTTCATCTTGACTTGCCGTTGATATTGATGATGTTTCAATTGCCTTTGGTAAGGGTGGTGTTGGTGGTCTTGCAATCGCACAATCATTATTTTCAATACTGCTATCGTTACCCGCATCCACACCTTCGTCTGCATACGAATCGTCTGTATTGTATTCGTAAAGTTTCTTCTCCAATTTACGATTCTTTTTATAATTTTCCACAGATTTGCGTAATATTCCTTTTGGGAGTATTTTATTTTCACCATTTGGTAGGGAAGTTGAACGTTTTGGGAGTGGTGGTGCTCCAGGCAATTTTTTCTCATTCATAAGTACACTTGCTTCGGAACTTGTTACACTATCGTAACGATAAATAAACAACGGGTTAAAGTTATTACCAGATGATGAAACGGGAGCTTGAGTTGCATTTTGTACAGAGTCCGTAAGTAACATCGTTGATGAGCCTCGATACCCTGAAGATGGTTGTGTTGCAGTGCTGGAACTAGACGAAACATTTGTTCGATCAATAAACCCGGTTAAGTCGCAGCTCTGCGGCCGTACTTTGTGTCGCATTGGTGGTGTGACACAAAATAGCGGCTTTTCCTTTTGGCGTAGCAATTCATCTGGTTTTACGTTAATTTGTTCGATAACTTCGGGCACTTCAGCTAAAATTTGTCGATATTCCGTTGGTAATAAGAATGTTAATGAGTCCCAATCTTTGACATGTCCAAAACCACGCCTTTTAAGCGTTTCCACATCGTTACACGAAAATGGACGTGTTTTATTTGATTTTTCTTTGCTGGGTGCCATTGTATCAGATTGACATGGCACAAATTTTTGTGGCATTAAAAATATTTTCGTCAAATCGTTGGTATTTTCTTTTAGGAAATCCAGACTAGGTAAGGTATATTCGGGGTACAAAACATAAACAGGCTTTTCTTTATTATCCGATTTTAATTTGTTCAAGAAAGAGGGCTCGATAATTTTCACGTAATCATCTTTTTCAGTGTCGTCTATATTCGATAACAATGATGTCTGCATACTGCGATCAACTACATCGAGCGGAGTTTGTATGATGCGTGGTAATCGAAATCGATTGCTACGCGGAGAGTATTTTTGGAATTTCGTGGTTTCAGTTGCTTCCGATGAACTGCACATTGAAATACTTGCACTTTCTGCAGATGATGCAATTTCTGTATCTTTTTTAGTTTCCAATCGGTCTGAATCACCACGATTTGATGACGTATCCGAATGATCGAAACTATTATTGTTGTTTACGTTAAATAATTTCGGGAAATTTCGTATCCGTTTTGTTTCTTTTTGATTGTCCGGTTTGATGCGTGACCAATCTGAATCCGATTCGGTGCGTAACCAATTATTAAACTGATTCTCTAATCGATTGCACTGTTGATTATCACAATTATCGTTATCATTTACCGATGTGGACATTTTATCTTTTAATCGATTATCAAGTGATCCAGCACTAGTCGCTCCCGAATGACAATATTCACTGGCTGATGATTTATCCATATCTAATGCCATACCCTCAGCACTGATGCTTTTTTGTTTGATGAAACGTTTCATTAAGTTTAGGTTAGGTGTGACAATTTTGCCAGTACTTTGCCGATTATTATCACTGCAACTACTGTCAAAACCGTCCAATGAGCTTGCAATGTCCGAGAATAAACTACCGCTATTTGTTTGATGTTGTATATCGAATACTTTTATGCAACCGGATGGAAAACGTTGCATACCGGAGTATGATTCGATCTGAAAGAGGTTAAAAGTCTATATGAAATTCAAAATTTCCCAAGTATACAAATCGGTCATTTTGACCGAATATTACATAGCTTATCAACATTACGTAAAAAAAGTGAGGGGTGATATGCTGCAATACAGATCTTACGATGAGCTTTTTACACAAATTTAGGTGTTTGAAATGAATGATACGAATTTAGATATGTTCTCTGATGAATTTGGAATGTAGAAAGGGACCAATTTTGTTAAATCAAAAATCAAATTACTGCGGTACTCGTAAGCCAGGCAAAATATAAAGGTATAAACCACAAATATCGTTCTTCTTCACAACAAATCTGATTTGTTTCGTCGTTCTTCATTGTAAAATAGACACACGCTGCTGTTCAAGTGATAGTAACAATGAAGAACGCTTTTGGAACCGATATACTCGTATTGTTTTACCCGTTCGATTAACCCTGCTGAAAAAGAACGATGTCTGTGGAACATTTAAGGTAATTTGAATCCCAAAAAAATATGAAAATCTGTTTTATAGAAAATTTTAACTCATAGAATTTTCAATGTTAACATCGTGTTTTTATACCCAGTATATGTAAATATACAAGGGTATATTAAGTTTAGTCCCGACTTTGTAACGCTTGAAAATATTAATCCTTGACATAAATGCTTGGAATGGGTGTTCATAAAATGGTCTAATTCGGGCGATTAGGCTAATCCGTCTATCCGTGAACACGAAAAGAGGTAATGAGCAGAAATTTTGTATGTGTGTTCTATAGCAAAAAAGTGAGGTCAAGTTCGTTAATTGGCAAAATCGGAACGTGTCTCCCTCCGTCAGAGGGGAAAATATACATATTTGAAACCGTAAGAGATAGAAAAAAATTTGTTAACAAAAAATCTTCTTTTTAAAATAAACAATTTTTGTTTGAAAATTATAAGAAAACTCAATAGTTTTCTTATAATTTGTGATTAAATGTTCCTCGGAAAGCGAATTGTTAACAATTCGAATACGCAGAATTGTTAACAATTCAATCACTGATATACAACTCAGTATATACTGGGTATTCAAACAATTAACTCAGTTAGTTACATTACTTGTTTAGGTTAACAATAATTGAGAGTCGAAATATTAACAGTGCTGAGCCCATGTGAGAAATAATTGAACTGTAATATTCAAATATTAAATTATATGTTAAATAATTTGTAATTTTATTATTACTCAGAATGTCTAGTTCAATTATTTACCACTTAAGGCGTGTACATCGATTAATTTAAAAACATGCGTTAAAACTAATGCAAATAAACACATTCAAACAACACTAAATTACAAAAAAAAAAAAAACAGAAGCTGTGAGATTATTTTCAAATCTATGGTTTAACATTATAAGTAGCAAAAATTGGGACAGGTCGATAATTATGGCAATTTTGAATTAAGCGTGTAAATATATAACATTTTGTTGTTGTGATTTGTTGTAAAAATATACATACCGATGAACTGTTCATTGCATTTTTATTTTTATTATTCATTTCAATATTAATATGTGACGATAGTAAACGATTCTTTTGTTTATATAAATTAGGCATACTTTGACTTTTCAATGGATTCGGTGACAGAATACTACCGCCATATTGTGTTGTACTACTACTGTCATTTGTTGTATGATTATTATTATTACCAGATGGATGACGACGTAATTTTAATTCACATGAACGTTTTTTATTTAATTTACTCCATGTTGTTAAACCTAAATCTGATTTGATCATTGTATTATTATCAAGTGGTAATTTTTTATTATTTCTATCTTCTGTATTATTATCTATTGAATTTGATTCTGATGTTTTATCTGAAACGGTTTAAAACAGAACAAAAACGTTTAAACAAAAATCAATTTTTTATAAATTTTAAAATTTTGAATCATTAAAATCCAGTAAATTGATTAACAAAAATTGAGGTTAATTGCGGTTTTTGATGAGCAAAAATTCAATTAGATTTTATAAGTAACCCGGTCCGTACTTTTTCCAAAATTTATCACTTTTTATTTTGCAAAATTAAAGCTTATAATACTTCAAACATACTTTTTGTATTTACAGAGTATCTGTTACGGTTAAAACATATATTTTACCATATCGCTCAGCTGCAGGAAATCGTAAAGTTTTATAATTTAAAACCTTACCGATAAATCGCTCTATCTTCCGATGAAAATCGGATCAGTCGTTCACGAAGTTAGTCCGAATAAACAGACAGACAATTCTTTTAAAAATATTCCTTCGATTTTAGTAGTAGAAAATTTCGCTTTTCTTTTAATCTTGTATTTTATGCGGTTCTATGCTTCAACAAAATCGGTCTAACTCCGTTGAACATAGTTTAACTTGAGCAGAATATCTACGCAATCAAACTTGGAAACGACCTGATTCTTCCGGCTATTTTATGGAAATTTCCGGGCATTCTTGTAGTAGTAGCGGAAGGGAGGATGAAGCAAGGCCTTTTTTACCGACCCCTAAAGGACAAGGAATATGTATGCAGACGACGAATTTGATGAGTTATACGACTGCAGTCGACTTTGATAGGAACTATGCCGATATTCATCTGGAGTTCATGAAAGGAAACTGCAGATACCCTTCACAAGCATAGCCGGTTACTTTCGTTCTTGTCCATACGCCGACAGTTTAGTCAACTAAAATGTCACTTTTGGGAATCGAGCCAACAACCTCCCAGGTCCAAGCAAAGCGCTTCCCAGTTTTGATTAAAAAAATTCCCGGCTATTTTAAATTTTCAGTCGCTAGACACCCTCCTAAATAATATATACCTATTCTCTATACAGAAATCAACGCCGTTTAAAATAAACAAAAGTAAAAAGTGTACCAAAATAAAAATGTTTGTGTAAGTGATATTTTTGAAACGATTACCTATATCATGATCATCGCTTGCTTCAGAATACATAGTGACACTACCTTCAAATGCAATTGTATAATTATTTTTGTTTGCTTGGCATGTGAGCATTATATCTTGTTCATTCGGCAATTCACAATCCAATGAATCCACACTGTAGTTATGGCCGGGCATAGGGACTTCTCTCACAGGTGAAAATAACAATTCTGATTTACATATTGACATAGTGTCAATTAATCCCGTTGAATCTTCACCCTAATTATGTTTTAAACAAAAGACAACACAAATGAATATTATTTGATGTGCAATGAACAGTATGAGAATTGATTTCAATAATTATGAAAATCGGGCCATATATGAGACGATTACAGGTGTGTTGTAATACGTCTTTTTTGAAACACCTTGTATATGTGGAATAATTGTTTTATTTGGGCACTCCTACTAATCGAGAAAGATGACAGACAGACGAAAATAATTGATGAAAGATTGGTCAAAGACTAATTTGCCCAAAATCAAAATAAGTAAATTAATTTTGATTGGACCTTTTAGGGAATGTCTTACTTATTTTGATATATGTTCGATAATAGAGATAAACGATTCTAGGGTAACAAAAGTTAGTTCAACACAATTTTTATTATTAAAAAACTAAACTAAATTTTCATATCAAAATAAGTGAAAATTTGTACCTGTGAACTTGTATTCTGACTTATCGATGATTCCATTTCAAATTTTTCCATTAATGAACCAGACATACTTGCATACATTTCTCCTTCCCGGTTATTCTAAAAAGAATTAAAAGGAAAAAAATGAAATAGAATTCTTGTAGTTTAAAAAAACCGCTAATTAATGACGTATGGGCTATATAGGTTGCGCGTTAGATCATTGCGCATATATATACAAACTTTTATTCAGCTAAAGTGACAGTACAAACTGCAAAAAACAGTTGTGTTTAGAAGTTGACAACACACGAATGAGTCTTGTGCTATCAAGTTGATAGCATTTTGCAGGATAATTTATAGTTATTTCAATAATTAGCAAATTAAAAGTGGTTCTAAAGCTGATAATCCAATTTGCCAATCGTTTAGATTGGGCCTAAAGATAAATCCTGTGTATATTATTACTTCTAGTATAGATCAAAGTCTCACACAAAATAGTGCCTCTAAAATTGTTTTGAATATCCTTTGAAATTATTATGTAGGACTTCCTGGCTGGTTTTTTTGAAGGCCACGCTTTTGATTTTACATTAGCTTTGTATCAACGTTACGAGGTTGATTTCATTATTCCGCCTAAATCTTCGTTATTGACCGTGAGTAAGTTAAAAACCAGACCGCCTTAGATATAAAAAAGACATCCAAAATCTTTTTTGACTCCCACTATTTTGTGGGACTCTAATCCATGAAGGCTATTATATTATTGTTTGGAGCACTTCTACTCTGTTCGTATTCAAATTGGGTGCGACAAAAAAACAACCAAGTGAGAAAAAAAAAACAAAAAAAATGTTAAGTACCTCTTGGACAATCTGCATATCGGTACACATAGTTGGTAAGGTGGTTAATAATGAATGGATGTCTTCAGTACGAAAACTTTCCATATCGGCTTCCGCTAAATTAGCATCTAGATTTTTTGACATAGCATCATAGAATCCCAGATCATCACCCGTATACGATGTACACAATGATGATAACACACTGACATGTTGTAGATTACTGCTACTATCTCGGTAACTGTGAAATAAACAAATAAAAAAAACAGAATTCAGAATGTGAATCACATATTAATGAAATGATTTCAATGTTATCTATTTGTTTGTGTCAATTGATCGATCAATGCACAATTATTTATCTAATCCAATACACACCATACATAAAATCGATTATCAATTATCCCATAAAATTCTTTTATTGATAAAAATAGTAAATGATAGGCGAAAATAGATTAGTTTAAAATTGAAATTAGTATTGCTCTATTATCCAGTATCACATTTTCTAATGTGTTGTGTATGACATCACACATTATTAAATAAAATTATATGTATTTACGAGTAGTTATGTGAGTCATTTAATTTAGTTTATATAGAAATATATATGATTATATGGTATTTTATATGTTGATAACAGATGGGATTTTTTATTTCTGTTTGTAATTGAGAGTACATGCTTTTCCCTTTATGTAGGAATGCATGTTCTAGTTATTGAGACTTGTTAAAAAATGCTGAAGTTTTATTCATATTTGATTGAATACAGAGACGTCTATACATCAGTGACAGACGTCTATACATTTGTCTAGGGCAGTAAATGTTCAGGGGCGCCAAATTTTGATAGTTTACACTAGATATAATTCTTAATATTAGTCCAAGTGGCCGAGCGGTCTAAGGCGTTCTGTCTGCGCAGTATGTCTACTTGGAAACTGGGAGGTTATGGGTTTGAATCCCGATATCGGCAGTTTGTTAATTATTAAGAAAAAAAGAGGGTGCGGTTAATTGACTAAACTGTCGGCGTATGGACAAGAACGAAGTAACCGGGTATGCTTGAGAAGGTTTTCTGTAGTTTCCTTCACGAACTCCAAATGAATATCGGTATAGTTCTTATCACAGTCGGCTGCAACCGCATATCCTACCAATTCCTAGTCTATATACAAAAATTCCTTCCACTCCACTCACATCCTTGGCAATGGACCTTATCCATCGAAGTGTAGCCCATCCAGCGCGGCCTCTACAATCTATCTATCTATACCTATACGTTCAAAAGTAGGCGAGTACAGATGTAATTTCCTTTTTTGGTGTCAATGCTCTGGCGTCAGCGCTTGTTTTGGGCGTCGAGCTAATTATCTCATGTTTTTAAATTAATTCATCTAATACTGCATGTGTTCGAGTTGTAGTTTTTACATGGATCGAAGTAGCGAATTTACAGTAAATCACAACTCTAGTTAATAACGATTGGCGTCAAGCGAAGAAGTTGGTGTCATTCCAACTTCTAGCGTTTACGACGATGGCGTTAAAACTGACCACGTGGTTCATTCTGACGACAACGTCAAATGTCAGTATGAAAATGTACCTTAAAAGAAATGGACGGCAATTTTACAGTTGCCTAGAGCGGCGAATTGTCTAAATCCTCCCCTTTCCATACTTAAATTTGGAATGCATATCTAGATCTTGAAGAATTTAATAACTTCGCTAGACTCTAGAGAACAATGAGGCATTAAAACACTTGACTGGGAGAATACGACGTCTACAGGTTCGAAGCTATTCTGTATTCTTGGAGATTGTATCATAAGGAATTAATCGAAAAAACGTTTTTTTGACATCAATGTTTAGATATGAAAAATCCTACACATCTTGGCTGGGGGGGGGGGGGGGGGGATTGAACCCCAGACGTCTGGCATTCCAGACCAGTGCTCTGCCAACTGAGCTACCTAAATGCTATGGTAGAACGTGTATAATTTCACACTATCTGATGAGATAATTGTTTGAATTAATCGAAGAAACTTTCCTTTGCATCTTTATGGCTGCGGTAGGTTGAAAATGCATCAGTTTGAGCAAGAAATATAATAATGATGGTAATACAACCGAGATACGTTGGTAATACCTCCAAGACCTCCTCCATTGGTAATACCTCCAGCAAAATGAGAAACATTAGAAAGGTCTGAAACTATTCTGCGCTCTTGGAAATTGCAAGGAATTAACGAAAAAATCGAAAAAAACATTGCTTTGAAGAACCTCTCTAGAGCTGAGACAACTTAGCCTCAATCAGCTGCGAGAATCACTGAGCTAAACTGGCTAGATAAACACCATTTATAGGATTAAGTAGTCATTCTATGATCTTGGAAACTATGTCTGACTTGAAGATCGAAGGAAAGAAGAAGAAATGCAGAGAGATAAAAAAATGACATTCAGGAAGAGATAAAAATAAAACAGTGAGATACCAAGACGAACAGAAAGTTCGAGGAGGAATAATCAAAATAGCTTCGTTCTGAAAGCTCATCCCAAAAAACCGAAGAAGATTTAAAGTTTGTAGGGGGAATAAAACTTTCCATTAAATATTGTATTAAGGTTACATTAGAAATCTTGTCCGGTACCTACCTACACTAATTGCCATAGCAAAATATTAAAATTAGCAATCCTAATTGTAGTACAGATATCTATGATTATAATATTAATAAATATTTTTATTAATAACATGAATTATTATTTTAAAAAGGCAAAATTGAAAATAATAATTTTAATTTGAGTTGTTAGTAAGATATTTCAGTCGAGTGTGTACTTTAAATATATTTAATGACAGCATATTAATTTACAATCAAATGTCTCATAGATAAAATTTGTGTAATTAATGTAATAAAAATTTTGGTGTTAAATTCAATTCGTGGAAGTTCCATGTTAATAATACCTTCATGTATATTAATTACAAAATGAATTTTGAAATAAATGTTTTTATTTATTGTATATAGAACTTGCATAGAGCAAAGGTAAAATTTGGAAAATGTGTGATCGAGAAAGGTCATTTTTTGTCTACATTTATGTGGCAACGGTCGCGCGTCACTGTCATTTGTCTTAAGATCTTTCCGTCCCAAATACTCGCCATATATTTGTATTTCAAAAACATATTGTTTTCCTACCTGCCTTTTGTTAAAATTTATCTTAGGATGAGTTTTGCTACTTAGCAGCCCCACTAATTGTATGTTTAAAGTCTCCCAACTTTCTATCACACTTAACCACACTTTTCCAATATCCCTACAAATATTATGTTACAATGAACGACTAACCCCCCACATCTTGGTTTTTTGATGCTGTGAGTATCAAAGAATCTAAAGAAAAATAAATAAGAAACTAAACGTAGGAATTGTGATATCGGAATTAGAGGATCCCCTGACCCAGATCGCAATATGAACTCTTGATGAATACCTAAAGAGTTCTTATTTATGATTTGGACGTCCGATAAGAACTATTTAAGAAGTCCAATGCGCCACTTAAAGAGCACATTAAGACTTCTTAAAAAATAACTTTTGAGGAAATCTTTTATCTTACTTCATAAATAAGAATTCTTTAAGAGTACTTTATTCTGAAACATAGCTTCTTAAAGTAGTCATAAGTCTTAAATAAGACATATTTAAAAGCTTTTAAGAGTTCTGTCATTTTTGGAATGCTGTAAGAAGTCTTTCTGATGGGGATGCTTTCCGGGGAGTCTTCATGTTACAATTGGTGACATTTACCTCACACTCCTACCCTCTCCTGAACGAGTGATGAAATATGAGGATGTCCCCATAGCCTAAACGCTTTTGGGTGATTCATTTATGAACATGAAATCTTTCTACATGGCAGATTTTCCCACAAATGTAAGCGTATCATCTAATTTCTGTAGCAATTTTAAAATTTTGTTTTATTATAAAAATAGCAGCCCTCTATACGGGCGAACGAAGACGGACATAATAATGGAAAGAACTTAATTAGAGCATGCTCAAAATTTAGTTACAATTTTTTGCGAAATGTAAACGCTATTAAAGGGACCTGATAATTAGTAAGGCAGTAATTAAAAAAGATATATACTTTCAAAAATGACCTTGTTTAACCTCAATTATAGACAATTGAATAAATTAATAGTGTATTGACAAAAACTACTTAATATGACCTTGTTTTCCAAAAACAAAAAAGGCTTTAAATCAATTTTAGTGATCTTAGATTGAAAATTAGTATAAAAAATAAATTCTTGGAAAATTTGACCACGTTGTTAAATTGGACAGTGCTTAGTAAAAAAAATGAAGGATACAAAAATAGGAACAACTATAGGGAATATAATTTTATACATACCCATAATCTATGAACCATTGATAATCAGAATTATCTTGTATAAATTCTGCATCTTGAGATGCATTACTGACACAACTGGATACAAAATGATCTTGTACATTTGTTGTCTCGCCGGTAGGATTACTGTTACAGTCTGAATCAGGACTATGTGGACTGAATGTGTCCCCACACACTACTTCCGTCATTTCCTTCCCTCCTCTACCGTCGTTTAATCCTGCAAATAATAAAATAGTTTAATTGAAAATGAACACTCTCATATATTTATTACTCGAGTCATTAAATTGTTTATATAAACTTAACAAAATGTATTATTAGATACAGTATGTGTAATGGTGCATTAGGTATTGCGATTTAAATGGTATCGATAGTCGATGGTGTTGTGCATCAATCAATGTACCAATGATTCAAAACACATACTATACTTTAATTGGATTGGATGATTTAAACATAGGTCATTATTAGAATTAGTAGGTGAATAAATAAATGTTTATTTTTATGTACAGTGAAGTTTCTTGTAACCCCAATATCGAATTTTTAGGGTACCGTACCTAAAAAAATCGGAAATCTTATAAGATCACACTTCTTGCGTCCGTCTGTCAATGAGACGTCAATTTAAAATTGGCGATAGTGGACTTATTGATGGCGCGCAAATATTTTGACAGTTGGACCTTTTCAAAGAAAGGTATTATTTTTTCGTTTGGTGTATCGTTTGGAAAAGGCTACTTTCAAGCATTTTAAAATTTTTTGGTAATTAACTATCCCGTGATCTTCTAAGGTTTCTAAAACTAAAATTTCATATTATAACGATTAGTACTTGAATAAATTTTGAAACGTAACCCTGAAGATCGATCACAGAACTTTTAAAGACATCATACTTTTGACAAGTTTTGAGTCTTGCAAGAAACGAATAAATTGCCGTGTTCAAAACATCCCTAGATAGATAGATAAATATATTTTGAAGTATAAAAAGTATTGCAATTCGACCTTATGGCCTATTGTGTTGCTCTCCGCATTGGCTGGATGTTTCTTCCTCTTCATCGCACAATCTGCACATAATGGATCCATTGTGAAGTCCTATTATGTGCAGATGCTTTCGTAGGCGATAAAGTCCCATGATGAATCCGGCAACCTTTCGAACATTCCCTTAGTTAAACTAACTCTAACTTTTTGGCCAGGACTGCCATATTAAGGGGGATTTGCTCCTAAATTGAGTTGATTTATTTATTAAAGACTGGTAGAAAAATGATAGCATGCGTTATTTCATATTATTAAATTCAATTTGGCAACACTGTCGAGAATTTAGTAAGTATATTGAGAGAAACATCTGGACCTTAGATGCTCAGAAGTAAATTTTTGTAGACTGACTTAGTTTACTAAAGACTTAGTTGTTCTGAACATGACCAATGAACTGATAATTTCAATTTGTTTGTGAAATTTAACCTCACTAGCGTGGATAAGGAAGGATATGTTATTTTACTTCAATTACATTTTGTTCTATTAGGTAGCCCTTGCCAAAAATATAGGAAAACTATGTGGTCATTTACTCTTTAATCCAAATATAATCGCCACAAAAGGGATTTCACTGTATATAAATGAATAAAAAAAAATGTCTGTATAAAATTTACCATAAATGGTAGCATAATATTTTCAAAAACTAACAAACAACTTTTATAATAAAACTACTAAATTAACTCGTCAAAGTTATTGCCATCGTGATCTTAAATTGGTATAATATTGATGTTATTTTAATTTCCAATTTTGAACTGAAAAATCAATAAATTTTTCAAATCGATTAAGACATTTTTTTTATTTCCTAATAGGTGGTGGTAAATTATTATATGTTTATTTAGGTGTGTCTCATTTTTCAAATCAAAATTTAATATTTAAATTTATCAGTTTTTACTCTCCCACTTGAAAACAATCTTGTAGAATTTAGATTTTTTTTTAAGAATTTTTTTATTATAAAACCTACGTGAGTAATAAAATTTATTATACATTCCATGAGTTTCTTTACAATAATTGTGTAAACCTGAGAAAAAGAATCTTCTTCATGCCCAAATTGTGCTCAGATAAAGCATGGGTAAGACAAAAAAAATTCGTTACGCAGGAGCTGCTTCAACTTAGCGAATTTCCTTAAAATACATAAATCAATATCTAGCGGTCACAATTTTAGTCTGATCAAAATGAAATGTCGTTTATGATTTTAGTATTTGCCAATTTTATTAATAAATGTCATACGTGAAGGGGAAATGGGGGCATAATGAAAGAAGAAAACACGAAATACAAAATATCTCTTTTAATATTAGAACAATCAAAAAATGCGTAAGGAATAAAGTTGTAGAAAATTATGTTTGTTACACTTCATCACCTTATCATTTTTGCTCAAACTCTAATGTGTACAGAGATAGTGAGGAATTTAGTTTTCAATTTTAAACGGTCAATATTTCTGTAAATATTAGTGAAACAGAAAAAATGATAAGAAACAAAACTACAGTAAAATTTAATATCTAAACTTTACTTCTTATAAATTTTTCGGTTTTTCGAATATTAAGGGAGATATGTCAAATTTTGATTTCCCCCTCCCTCTAAACCCCCCTTTCCCCTCGTCCGATTTTACCCATTAATGAACTTGACCTTTTGAATACCAAAAGCGCCTCAAATACCAAATTTCATTCCGATAAAATGAAAACTGTGACCGCTAGAGTGATTACAGACACATATATATATATATATGTATATATATATATATATGTATATATATATATATATATGTCCATAGATATATATATATAAATTTTACAGATGGGGATTTTTGACATCTACGAGGTAGGATCGATGGACATTTGAAGAAATTTTTGCGAAATTTTGACTTCGGTACGGGACCAATAGCTCTATTTCCTTTCAGGAAATTCGCTAAAAAAAAAACTAATTAAGGGGATGAAGATACTAGATATTTATGTTTTGGGTGTATTATTAAGAGATTACCAAATAGTAAAAGAGAAATTCCAATTTTTTTGTTCCCCTTGCTCTAATCCTCTCCCCCCGACCGCTTGTCCTTGATCGAGTTTGTCCATTAGCGAACTTCAACTTTCAAATACAGAGTGCACGTTACATACCAAATTTCATTCCAATCAGAATAAAATGAAAGCCTCCAGAGTGCGTTCAGACACATATATTTACTTTGTATACAGGCTGTAAACGACAAGACTAGTCATTGTGATACGAAATTGGCAACACTGTATAAATGAGTTGAAGACAGGCTTACATTTATCTATAAAGAGAATAGAAGATAGGCATATGGATATATTATTTCTAATTCTGCGAAATAATAATAATATAGGTATTAAGAACTGACTTAGAGGGCGGGACTTTAAAAAAAATGTACTATTGTGTACAACGAAAAAGTAATCCACCCACTATACTATAAAGCTAGAAGTGAAGCTGACACACTCACTGATCTATACAAAATCAAACCCACTTCTAGACATGCTAGAAAGATGCGGTTTTTTGCATTCGACGCGAAATTGCTTAAAACCGACGAAAAACTTCAGGTTTTTTATTTAAACCTACCGGAAAATCGGAAAAACATCCACCCCCACCTCAAAAAAAACTTTGTTTACAATTCATGCAATGTTATTTTCTGTAACGCGGAGCCAAGGTCGAAGGCCACCTTGGGGGTCAAGGGGGATACCCCCCTTGCGAGCAGAGCGAGTTTATTTTAATTAATGTCAAATCATTTTTTTTCTAAATTTAGACAGTTGTTATTTCCAAAATTTTGTTAATGCAGATATTTCTATAGAAAGTATAAAATATATTAGAGATCTCGGTCGGCTATAACATTGGAAGGGTTTGAAAACAGCAATAACTTTGGAACAGTTTGGAATATTGACAGAATATGCCTGTCTCTTTTTCTCTCTATAAATAGTTGCATACTTGTGCTAGTCTTGACGATTACATACTTTTTGCGAAATCGTTTTTGAGAAAACAAACTCATTTATAACATCCGAAATAAATTAGAAATAATCGAGTATCAACATTTTGACATAATCATTTACTTTATTTATCAATTGCCAATTACGATAAGTGATCATATAATGATCGTGTTTATATTTTATCGTTTGATGAACCAAATATATATATATATATATATATATATATATATATATATATATATATATATATATATATATATATATATTTACTAAATCAATATTTTAGAGACAAGTTTAGAAAACAGTAAATTTCAAATGTTTATTTTTGTAATTATTCATTGCCAGTATCAAGGTGAAGAATTGGCGTCAGTCATCCTCCTACAGCCAAATTTTGTAATAATTTAACACATAATATATTTATTTAATATATTACTCCTAAAAAAGAAACAACAAATTTTCAATAGACCACTCGTCTTTTGAAATTATGCCATATAACAAATATATGGCAGTAGTCCATGCGGCGAGTATACAAATACTCTACAGCTCGGCAATTTTACCGCATTTTCATCCGGTTGCCTTGTCAAAAAATTTTACGCCGCCTCCCCCATCTTCGCCTCCGTCCATTTGGGGTTCATTTGGACGATACGGGGAGGTTCAGTATCACTTCAAGACCCAGATAACCACTCGCCATCCGGTTGCCTCTCAGTCCAAATTTGACGTGCCATTGCTTAACTATTGGTAACTCGGGGAAAAATTTTATATTCTACTTTTTTTAAAAATTCATTAGATAAAAGCTTGTTAAATCCTTTCATTTGATATCCATGTTAAGACGATCGAAAAATGTAATCCACCATCTTAGAGCGTCCGCCATATTATATTTATCACAATATTGTATTGTCATCGGAATCAAAGCTGCGTGTAAAATTTCAGCATGATCGAATATCCGAAAACCATTAGAGAAATCGATTGTCAAATTTTTCTCTTATAAAAAAAAAACAGAAAGAAATTTCAGCTTGCAAATAAATTATATCGTTTTGTTAATTTGGCAACGTTGATAGCATTATCTTTTATACGGATACACACTTCCCTCTCTCTCTCTGCATTATATCTCGAAAACGGTTGATCATAGGGAAAAAATTCATGGTATCAAATTTGTAGATAAATTTATTCTCTACAAATTTGACAATCACATATGATGCATACATAGGAAATGAAATATTTTGACTCGCGTCATGAAATAGTATAATATTTTTTAATCCGACTTTCGTGAATATTAAACCCATGGATACTACACAAGGATACCGAACTCCATGTAAACAAATAATTGGCAAAGAAAAGATGTCAGTAGTGTCGTTTTTATACCGGAAACAGTGGTGAGAGTATAAGGCGCGAGTTTTAATTGAAAAACATTACGCATTTATGTAGTATTATAAAAATTATTTGCAGCCAAAGTATTTTTTCAATAAAATAATTTTTTTAAATAAATGATAAGTAATTTCAATTTTTCAATAAGGAGTTATTTGAAACAAATTGCATACTTCAAAATAATCACTACGAAATAAAACTGGTTACTTGCTTACTTCACTCCTATTTATTATACTATATTCCCTTCGGTACGAATAGCAGTACGGATGAATAACTAGCGACGCTAGTGGCATAAAAATTAAATATTACTATTACCATGTCGTTGCCATATTTTGTCAATTCTCCCGTTTGAGTTCGATATCCTTGTGTAGTATCCATGATTAAACCAATGGTTTGTTCCGAGGTTGAATCCTTATTTGTGTGGAGTGAATTTTCGATTGTATCGCATAGACTGTGGTATAGACCATTAAAATGATGATTATTTTTTTCAAATCTGTAGGTGTGATATTTACATATATAGAAAAGTTTATTTAACAAATATATTAATTGCTAAAAAAAATTTATCTTATGATGAAAGTGTAAAAATATTCATGATTTGAAAAGAGACAGAGATATAATTATGATATTCTATCTCATTAAAATTATTTCTATCATAATAGATATCACAATGAAAGAGTTTCATTGTGAGAGATCTGTTCTCAATAATAATATTAAAAAAACATATAATCATCTTTTTTTTAACCCGACTTCAAAAAGGAGAATGGTTCTCAATTCGTCTGTATTTTTTTTTTTATGTTTGTTACCTCAGAACTCCGTCATTTATTAACCGATTTTGAATTTTTGTTTTTGTTTTAAAGAGTTTGATTTACGATTGGTCCCATTGTCACCAAATCGCATTCTGATGAAGGGATCCCCTGGAAATCGAGGAAAATCCTCATTTTATATGTGATAACCGATTACTAAATTTTTTTCTTTTCTTGAAAAGGGTATACTCATTCATAATGGGAAAATAAGAAAATTTTTTTAAAAACCGACTTCAAAAAAATTTTTTACAAAAAAAAAAACGACCCCAAAAAAAAAACAAAATGCTTGTAAAAAAATTGAAAATCTGTTACAAAAAAATGCACTAAAAATTAAAAAAAAAAAAAAACGGATTAAAAAAAGTGTTTTTTTTTTTTGAAAAATGCACTAAAAATTAGTTGGTCGTTTAGTAGGTCTACCCATATTTAGACAAATAAAATCAGTTATAGAACTTCAAAGGCACTAAAAAGCGAGAAATAAAACCTATTTTGACAAAATGGAAACCCGACTTCAAAAATCAAATATTCTATAACAAAAAATGCACTAAAAAGTAAAAAAATAATTACATATTCTTGTGCCAATTTTAGTTCACCTAAGCAAAAATTTTTAAATATAAATGTACAATTATTGTTATTTTTGGAGGCGGTGTCCAAAAGTTATGTGAATTTCTCTATGCTGACACAGACTCCAAAAATTGGCACTAAAATGGTGAACTAAAATTGGCACAAAAAGATGCAATTATTTTTTACTTTTTAGTGCATTTTTTGTTATAGAATATTTGATTTTTGAAGTCGGGTTTCCATTTTGTCAAAATATGGTTTATTTTTTCTACAAAGTTCATCAATATTATAATTTATTTATAATAATAAAATATACAATGCAATGCCCTTGGTGTTTGTATTTATTTGTGATCTGGCTTTATCTGAATGATACGAGTTTCGTTTAACATAATAGAAACTAGAGAAGAACATCCTCCCATAGGGATTCAATTCGATTTCGAGATACAAAGCAATAGATATATTATATTTGTTATTCCAGGATATTGTTTGTTTGTAGAAAATTTTTCAAGCTGTTGTGGTGTAGGCAGTATCTTCCTCTTCTAAGGCTTCGTTTAGACTACAACATAAGTTGTGACACAAATGTCAGACATACATTTCTATACTGTTCACACTTAAACAGACTTTTGGTGACTGGACCATAGAGATAATACATATAGAGTAGGCAAGTCATAGGCGCGTGCGTAAGTGGAAACGTCCCGTCAAATAGAAAGATAGAGAACATCGATGAGGTATACTTGTCTCTTTCATTAGCTTATGAGATAGCGATACCTCATCGATTCTCTTTCCCTTTCTATCTGCAGGACAACTTTTGACTCGACTTGCCTACTCTATATGTATTATCTCTATGGTCTGGACACTATAACTTATTGCTGCTTATATTTTAATTAAACAACGACGTAAACGCTATATATATTACTATATAATATGTATATGGGATGTATGGAGTGTATGAAAGAATGTCGAACCTGTTTGAAAACCGAAGAGACACTTGGACACAACGTGTTCACACAGCCGCTGATTCGACACTAATTATAGTGTCGCAAAAAATGTCACAAAAGACACTCGGTGTATACACTGAGTGTACGGTGTATAGTGTCGTAGTCTAAACGAACCTTAAGGCACTGCATCCTGTTTTAGGCCAAGGCCTTCTCAATCAGTTTCCGCCATTTGGACCTATCAAAGCAATGCTCCTCCAGTTTCCCTTATACATAGTGTTTATGTCATTTTCAACAGAATCAAGCTACCTACTAATTGGTGATCTTCCTCGTTTGCTAGTTTCCACAGGACTAATGAATGTGTGCTTTAGTATTAGATTTATGCCGTCAGTTCTAAATAAAACCTTCAGAAGCATAGTTACTTCGTTCTTGTCCATACGCCGACAGTTTAGTCAATTAACCGCTTTTTTTTTTTTTAAATAATTGACAAACTACCGATGTCGGGATTTGAACCCATAATCTCCCAGTTCCTAAGTTTTCTTCTAGCCCTTAACTACTTAAATTTCAATATCGTGATGATGACCAGCGCAAAAAAAACAATTCAAATATAAATTCGTAGCAAATTAAATTTCTCCCTATTAAATAAAATATGTCTTTTCTATTAAAGAAAGATAGAAGCTGAGAGAAAATCAATTATTATTAATTTATTAAGTTTTTTTTTGTGCTATAAGTAAAAAAAAAAAAGTGCAATAAGAATGATAACTGTCTTTTGGACGAAATCTAAAACTACACTCAATATAACAAAAACTTCTTCATTTTCAAAGATCAATGAACGTTCTTAAAATCACTATACAATTTTGTTCAATATAATAGAACCACACTGAATTAAGAAATAAAGAAAATATTACTTTCTATTTTTTTACACGAGAGTATTTAATTTGATTACATATAGATAAATTATAATTAACAGAACCTAAGTTCCAGGGGGTATCTCCCAATAAATTTTCAGAGGTGTTGAATTGTTGAAGAAACATAATTGGGATGTTGAATGAAAATTTTTTTTCACATTTATTTTCAGAATATGAAAATACTATTAATACTGTAATAATATTTAAAAACGAAATTAAAATCGGACAAATATCAAGGAAGCTATAAGCTTTAAAAGATTATTATCTGTCTCTTTCTTGCAAAAATACTAAAAACGGAGTTTTACGTGTATTTTAAATGGTGATAGCACATTATGACGTCATAATGTCTATCAAGAGGGCTATCATCCTCTTTGTCTAATCGGAAATTTCAATCATTCATATCTCGCTTATTTTTAAAGTTATTTAAAAAGTAATTTTACCTTGATATTTGTCAAGTAAACATGGTTCAATTGAAGTGAAAAAAAATTTTCATTCAACATCCCAATTACCTGATTAAACTTGCAAAAAAATATCAAAGATTAAAAGTTGTATCCTATATCAAGTCTTACGCATGAACGTCCTTAAGTAAATGCTAGTCACTTCAAGCATAATCTTAAAGGCAAACATTTTAACAATGGATGTATAGACACTGAGTTTAAAAAATACAATCAAGATAGTTGTCTTGCTGTAATCGTGTTAAAAATTTCCAGCTCAGAGCCCAAATAAATTATTTGAAGAGAGTGCGATTGTAGACTATACTTTTTTGACTTGAATGTACCTCGTATACAGTCAAGAATCGTATTATTGAGTAGTTGTCTTGCAGTAATCGTGTTAAAAAGTTTCAGCTCAGAACATACATCAAATATATGAATAGATTGAGATTGTAGACTATACTTTTTCTGACTTGAATGTACCTTGTTTTCTTGTTGGTTAAATGACTACTTTTTTAGATACCTGTAATGTTAATCGAGCAATTTTTGAGACCGATTTTTGTCTAAATTAAACGATAAATAATTTTGAAATTTTCAACGAAATTAGATATTTATATTTTGATTAACTTATCAAAAATTCCGCCAATATCATCGACAACGCGTTTCACACGACAAATAACTACCTTAATATGTAAATGTCAAGTCATTTCAATTTTTTTTGAAATCGAGTGTACTTTATAAAAATATCTCTTACAAAAAAAAAACAACAACCGTATCTTTGCAGTTAGATTTCTAATTTTTTTTCTTCTGTAAATGATTTGATAATATACAAAACGTAAAATAAATTGCATTAGAAGAATAATTAAGGATGTTCCAGCATGAAACCACTTTTCCGACAGATTTTGCTCATTTTTTTGTCACATGCTAAAAATAACATTTTCTAATAAATCCCGAAGTTTCAGAGTTTTTGATCGTTTAGAACGCGAGATAATTAATATCAAAGTAATCATTCTCTCTCACACTCTCTCTCATTAGAAGCATGTGAAACATCATGCCCGCCTAAGAATAGGGAATATGCACGAAAATTTTTTTTCACTTTTATTTTCAGAATATGAAAATACTGTTAATACTGTAATAATATTTAAAAACGAAATTAAATCCGACAAATATCAAGGAAGCTATAAGCTTTTAAAGATTATTATCTGTCTCTTTCTTGCAAGAATACTAAAAACGGAGTTTTACGTGTATTTTAAATGGTGAAAGTGTAATATGACGTCACATAACATATCAAGAGGGCTATCATCCTCTTTGTCTAATCGGGAATTTCAATCATTCATATCTTACTTATTTTTAAAGTTATTTAAAAAGTAATTTTACCTTGATATTTGTCAAGTAAACATGCTTCAATTCAAGTGAAAAAAATTTCCATGCATATTCCCTATTATCTGTTGTCAATCAATCAATGAAGTACCATGTTTGATTAACAAACGTTGGTAATCATGGCATTCCACCCTTCCCTGTTGTTGGCGAGATGAAGAATGTCAATATTTGACATATTTAATTTTAAACTTTTAAGATAACTATGACGTTTTCTTCCTCTCGCCAAAGATCCAAAACATTTTTCCTGTACGAATATCATACTCTAGACACTTTTTTCTAATAATATGGCCCAAAAAATTAAGCTTTCGAATTAAAATTAAGCTTTAACGAAATCTTCGAAAGTCTATCAGTTCACGGTCTACACCAGGTTTTTTGTAGAACACGTTCGTTTGATATTCGTTGGGTCCATGATATCCGCTGGGAGCGACGCTGGAACCACATTTCTGTTGTATTAAAAAAAAATACTCGACAGAATTTAAAAAAAACTAGGAGAGTAAAGATAAATATTTATTAATTAAATTTATATAAGAAATTCGCGTTTTACCGTTTTGTTTTCGAAATATAAAAGTTTACAATTATTTTTTTAGTTCAAAATTACAATAATTTGTATATATGAATAGTGAATATATCTATGTATTGTGTATGTGTGTATATGTATTTGTTCTATAAGAAAAGCAAACCGGTTTTTTATCCTGATTATATAAAACAGTGTTGGCTGGAACTACCTTAAGTAAATAAATATCACAACCTTGGTTGATGATGCTGCGCACAAAATATATAATAAATGTGACACTTGCATGCCACCATATTATACAAAGGACAATAAATAATAAATAGACACAATTAAAATAATTGTGTGCATCACAAATTTAATATGATTTCAACAAAAATAAAATGTAGCGTTAAAATACTCACACGACCTTCATGCACAATATTGTATTACAACTTTCATTTGCAATTTTATATGCGATAAGGCACATAGTCAACACATTTGCATAATCTCTGTTTGCATGCAAAATTTTGATGATACAATAAAAAAAATTGACAATACAGAGAAAATTACAGACATAAAATTAAGTTAGTAGATCAGACCACACTTTCGATAAAATTTATATTCGAGAAATTTCCTATTATAAATATTCCATTTGTGTTTTTTTAAATAAATTTTCCAACAGTTGTGTATTTTCCAGCATTGTTAAAATTAACGTTACGCAGGAGCTACGTCAACTTAGCGAATTTCCTTAGAATATATAATTCACTTTCTAGCAATCATAATTTTAGTCTGATCAAAATGAAATGTCGTATATGATATGATTTTGGTATTTGCAAGGCCAATTTTATTAATAAATGGCATAGGTTAAAGGGGGGCATAGAGAAAGAAGAAAACACAACATATAAAATAACGGGCGTTTTTTTGGAGAAATTCTACGAATGAATGAAATATAATAGAATTTATTGAATACTGAATTTATTATTATTTATAATAATAAATTTATTAAAATCGAAGTATTAAATTAATAAATTAAAAGTTTATTATAAATCGAAATTTACTATTCAATAAATTCTATTATATTTCATTCATTCGTAGAATTTCTCCAAAAATTCTCCGAAAAAAAGTCCTCTAGCGAAAGAACAAAGTACTTTTAAGAAAACGTTTTCGTACAAGAGATAATATTTTTTTTTCCGTAGAATACGAACATGCAATAAAATATATGGGTTTCCATTTAAAATTTCCAAGTTAGACCTTGTTTCGCCCTTGTGGGTCCATCAAACCCAAAATCTGATAGGCGCATTCAATTCATCGGGAAAAATTACTATGGGTTACCGTTTGAAAATTTTCAGTTAGAACCACCTGAAACGATTCATCATGCCGTGTTCAAAATTTTTAGACATCCTGTATATAGATTACAACATTATATAATAATCAATGTTAAATCAATAAATATTGATAAATATGATATAGTAAATTGGTTATAAATACAGTTTATTGAAATGGAGCAGAAACATATTCCTCAAAATAAATAGTTCAATTATTTCCCACACCAATGCGACATAACAACGATGTCATGACATTCAATATGGAACAAAATTTACTTTTTACATACTTCTCACATTTTCGTGTGATTAAAGCATACGAAATAAATATTATCACTGACTGCGATTTATTTCAAATCAAATAAATTTTATTTATTGGAGTTTACTCCGTAAGAATCGATTTTACATATAAGCGCCCGGTTTTAAAAAAATATGGAGACTAAAATATAGTGATAGAATGACCTCGTTACGAAAAATCAGTCAGTCAGGTTGATATCTCGCTGTATAAGAGTCGTACACAGATTATGCTGTGTACGCCTGTCACTGCACTCAGTCAGTCAGTATTAACATGGTATATATTGTATACATAATATAACATGCGCTTTCTATTTATTAAACATTTAATTATTAGTGTAGTTTATTTATATAAATATTTTAAAGTTTCGATAATTAATATTATTATTATGGATTATTAATATTGATAATTATATTCACATAAAGTGAAGTGAAAATTATATAAACTATGGAAGAAACTGGTGTAGATAATAGTACCGGAACATCCGATAAGCACGTGGGTGCTAGGTAGGTTATAATTCATGTATTAATATAATATATATTGTACATATGAACATGTACGCTTTCTATTTATTGGACATTTAATTATTAGTGTAGTTTATATAAATTTGTATGAGCTATACCTAGAATTAAATATTTAATTTAGTATGGACAATATATATATATATGGGGCAAAGACAATCGTTCTTAAGGAGTAAACTCCATCGTGCGTCGGAGCTGACACACACACACACTTTTTTTTTGACATTTTCGATCGTGTAATATAAATCGAATAAATATATAAAATCAGATATTGTCATAAATTCAATTAAGATGTTCATATTATTGAATAGAATATAATACATCAATATTTTAGCGTGTCTCGCCGCTATACGAAGGTACAACAAACAAAATGTGTTTTGAATACATAATATGAAAGCAAAAATACAATTAGAGAAAGTATTATTAAGCTAGAGTTAGCTTACTTGATTAGTGTTAGTTCACCATACTTTGAAGGCAAACAAAACAAACTAGATTAGATATAATTACATTCATTTATCAAATGAAGAAAAAGAAAAATGTCTCTTATTATTATTATTAATTAATTTGTTTAATCATCTGAAGACAATTGGATGGATGACAATTCGATTTGAAATTATTCTTTAAGGATGTACGAGCACTGATGTATAGTCCATTTATAAAATTCTTCAAAATCTTACATATAGTACATTCATAAAAGTCGACAATAATGTTTATTATTTTTTGTTGTAAGTTAAAATTAAAATTTAATGTAGGCTCGTCATACCGGGCTTAACAAGAGATTTCGGGTCATTAAGCTATCGTCGACATAAATAAAATTTACCCGAAATCTCAGTTGTTTTCTTAAATATATTTTTTTTAGACGCGTCATACCGAAATTTTATTGGATCAATCTCTTTATTAATATTTCTATTGCGTAGCTAACGGCCAAAGAAATTTGCATGGATTATTGATTACTTGGGGTATGTTTATAAAAATTAAAGTCGATCGGACCTAGTGTTTTTGTATCCCAATAAAACGGATATGCGGGTAACATGTCAAAGGAAAAATCCCAACTATTGAAAACTTATAATCGAATAGCGTATTGCCTAATATACCCTTGGACTGTGGTATTTAAGGAGTAATTTTGATTATTCTTGTAGTAAATGTTTTTGTTGACATAAATAAAAATATAAATATACCCTTGGACTGTGGTATTTAAGGAGTAATTTTGATTATTCTTGTAGTAAATGTTTTTGTTGACATAAATAAAAATATAAAACTTCCATTTCCTTTTTCACACTTAAAATATATACTACTTATCTTTGTTTATAAATAAATCATTATACAGAGAGTAACAAAAGTGAGGAGTTTTATAAAATGTAAGCAAATTAAAATTTCAGGTCTGTTCATTTTGTTTGAACGGGAGTGTATATTTCAACGACGCCTTTGCAATCATAATTTACAAGGCTAGCAATTGCTAATGACACCTAACGCCTTAAGTAATGATGATGTGTCCTTTAAAACTTTCTAAATATTTCCAATGTTAATTACACAAATAATTGACGTTTTAAGGATTATATTTTTATTGCATTAATTTGTTTTTATGATTTAACAACAATTAGCTAAAATTTTAACGTTGATATTATAAAGATATAAGAATTCAGTTACGGAATCTTATAGACGAATATACAATAAAAACGATTCGGTATATAAAAAGAAAACATATTGTCACGTTTTCTTCAATGCAATAAAGGAAATCATACAACAATTACAATTCTTATGGAGTATATGGCATAGAAAATATCAATATAAAACTGGTAAAGGATATTCATATTGAAAAGATAGCCTAACATGGTCTTCTTACTATATTCTATAAATATTTTATGCGCGAGAGTATTGCGTGTATTTTTAATATAGAGTTTTGATAAGAATAACATTTCTGTATCCTGTAGCTTATCAGTCCAAGTGGCCAAGCGGTCTAAGGCATTATGTCTGCGCAGTATGCCTACTTGGAAACTGGGAGGTTATGGGTTCGAATCCCTACATCGGCAGTTTACCAATTATTAAGAAGAAAAAAGGAGCGGTTAATTGACTAAACTGTCGGCGTATGGACAAGAACGATGTAGTAACCGGCTATGCTTGAGATGGTTTTCTGCAGTTTCCTTCACGAACTCCAGATGAATATCGGGATAGTTCCTATCATAGTCGCTGCAGCCGATGCGTTCCTATCATAGACGGGCTAAACTTTGACCATAAGGTCCATTGTGATGTCTAAGAATGTGAGGATGTGAGTGGAGTGGAAGGAATTTCTGTGTATAAACTAGAAATTGGTAGGATATGCGGCTGCAGCCGACTTTTTTTTCTTAATAATTGACAAACTGCCGGGTCGGGATTCGAACCCATAACCTCCCAGTTTCCAAGTAGGCATACTGCGCAGACATAACGCCTTAGACCGCTCGGCCACTTGGGCTGGATGACTTGTATGTAACTAATCCACTGACTTCTATATAACTGGACAGATTATCTCATGTTACGCCATTAGCCAGAATTGAAACGCTCCTCAACTAGCCAAGGTACTAAATTTGGCTTTAGTGCATCTGTGCGACGTTTATGTGTAATAAGTATATGTGCTAATCTATGTGTGGCTGTCACGTGTATTCCCACTATACACACAATTTTTTAGTCACGCAAACGCACTGAAGCAAAATTTAGTACCTTGGCTAGTTGATTCAGTACCTAAGCTAGACAGCACTTCAATTTTGTTCGTTATTTCATGTTTACGCCTATAAGGATGCTTTGTCTAGTTTAATAGAAGTCAGTGAACTAATCAAGTTTGTTAATAAATCTATGAAGTCGATTTTAGCCTACTTCGAATTTCTGTTTCGATTTGAAACATCGATACAGAAATTGATTCAACAGAATCAGTTTCATTACTTCAATTGTTAATTATTTATCTGGCTTAGTTGCGTCCACCATTTTATTTTTTACAGTGTACAGATATACATAGAATTATGTATATATATATATATATATATATATATATATATATATACAATTCATCCTTTATGGCGCCTTCCTTTTTCATAAATATTATTGCAATAAAAGGATTTAAAAATTTCAAAAATGATTTTATTTATGTGCTTTGTCGCGGCTAGTTAATATGCTTTTAACAAAAAAATGGTAATAGTTAAGTTGTTTTTCTCTCTATGTTACTAAACTCAAAAAGTGTTAAATGTTGTTTTTCTTACAAAATTATTCTAATTAATATAATTACAACACGCAAATTAACATTCAACAAAGAATGTAAATTACATGTACAGTCTTGCGTAAATCACAAACCAGTAATACAATTTTTCATCTTAAAGTAGTCCGGCCAAATAATAAGTTCCTGATAAACAATAGTAGATTTTACGTTTATCAAGACTAAGTACATTTTTGTTTATTGACAATGGGGGAAAAAAAAATGTTTCTTACATAGTAAAAATTTAAATAGTTATGTGTTTAAAACTCAACATTTAACACGTAACCTTATAAGAACTTATACTTAAAATTTAACAACCTATAAACTTTTTTTTTAAACAATTTGATTGAATTTATTGTAACAATCTTTGATTTGACATCAAACGCTTGATATACAAAATCATACACTTTTGTAACTCTCTGTAGATTATTTATTTATAAACAAAGATAAGTAGTATATTTTTTAAATGTGAAAAAAGCAATGGAAGTATTTTTTATTTATGTTAAACAAGTCAGTGATAGAGTAAGAATATGTAATGTAAATACATGTTAAGTGTTATATCTCCCTTTAAGGTCTAAAAATTAAAATAAAATGTTGTATCTGTCAAAAACATTTACTACAAGAATAATCAAAATTGTGAGAGACTCATTCGGTTCAATTTTATTGAACGAGAGTGTACATTAATCCGCATCGAGCAAGTCTTCTTAAGAAAAATACCATTTGATTGATTGAACTCTCTTTTTGACTCAAGTCATTAACATTCAAAAGCAATACAGATGATAAAAAAAATATTCATTCATACTTCCTTTAAGTGGCCAATAACTTATAGCTTATAGATATATAAAAGTGTTTTTTTATTAATCTCCTAATGGTGTCACCTTTAGGCCATATACTAATATTTATTAATACACTAATTTATTATATATTTACAAATAAATCAATTATCCGTATTTGTACTTACAAGAAGTCTTTGAATCCGCCTCGTTAAAAAACGAGATGAAACACCCGTTGAAAAATCAACGGTATCCGTTTTTTGATTCAAACTTTCGTTGTGAAGAGATCCAATCTTTAATTTTTTATATATCAAAGAAGGTTAAATCAATTATTTTTTACAAAAAAAAGAATTATTATTTATGTTTTAAAAAAAAATAATAATAGATATTAAATTTTAATAAGTTTTCTACATACGAAAAATAATTTGAAGATAATTGAGGTCAATTTCCATTAGTGGATCTCCAAACAATAATAGACAGGCGAAAAGTTGAAACTAGAAAAATATTCTCCAAAAAAAAATATCTCACGTGCTTTTATCTTAAAACATAGGGAGATAGAAGAAGAATTAAACTTAGTATGTTTTCTACAATTTTATCCCTTACAAACTGTCTGTAAACATAAACTAACTTTTGGCTTTTTAAAAGTTGAATTTTCTTTTGGAGAATAACTTCTTTATTTAACCTGCAGGATATATCGTTTTGAAAGGATCTCATGTACTTCGTTGAGGGTAAGTTTTACGTTTATACATGATTTCAACTTTCTACAACTTATAAATGCAGTTTTTGAGATATTTATGAACAACGGACATTCAAGACATAAAATTAAAATGAGATAATAAAAAAAACATCTTTTTCTCTTGCTGTCAAATAAAGTCCGATTGTGTTTACCACACCTTAAATACATAAAAGAAGTGAAATTTTAAATAAAAAAAAAAAGATATTCTTTGTTAAAAAATACTTTTTAAGTTTAAATTTCCATATTTCCTAGAACAGAACGATTACTCATGCAATTTTTGTACAAGAAATTGCTTGCGATGAGTGTGAAATAACGCTTGGAAAAGACTTTGAATGTTCGAGGAAAACTTTATTGGTTTATTTTTACCCCTCAAATCTATGTTTATAATTAGCTTAAAACATTTTCTATCTGTTTTAATTCATGGAAGATTTTAAAAATGAATTACATAATCCAATTCTTCCGTATGAATTACTCATGAGGCAATTAAAAACAATATTTCATTATAAAAACTTTCAAATTACCTCGAACAGCAAATTAAAATTAGATTTCTGTCGACTAGAATAAAATATTGAAAATTATTGTTAGTAAAGACTAAAAACGTTCTTAAAATTATTATGAACGTCTGTTTCTTACAACAAATAACAAAAATAAAATCATCAATAAAATATTCTAACCTCATTTAATATTGTAATCACATTTGTTTTGATTCCAATTTGGAAATGAACACTGATTTTAAACTATTATATAAATTAAATTAACATTTTTAAGCAAATAACCACTTAAAAATTGAAATTAATTTTATAATATTTTGTTTAATTATTGATTAAATTCTCGTCACTGAATTATGAACACCCAAACATTAAAAACCACACAAAACCATGAAGACATGAAAACGTATACTAAAAGATTATTATTACTGAGAAAACAGTCTGTTCATCACACTCCCCACAAATTTATGAAATCAGTACTATTAGTCAATGGTATGGCTGGCTGTAAACATGTTTATTTTTTTACTGTTGAGATTAAATATGTTTAATTCATTTACATATTATTAAAAATATATATTTATTTAAAATGTTTTTCAACATTTATTTATCTTTGAATCTGATAATGTATTCATTTAATTTAAGCTTACAAAAGTCTAAAATCAGTAGAGAAAAAGAATGAATCTAAACTTTAGATTCTTGACGAGTCTTTAGATTCTAAATAGTCGTCATGAAAATTAATATTCGTAGAATGTAGTTTGGAGTATAAATTCAAGAGTTTTGTGAATCGTGGTTATTAGTATGTTGAATCAATTAAAACAAATACTAATAAGTTGCTAGAACAAACAGTTTTTTATGGAAAAAGGTTTATATTTTGAAAAACATAAAATAAAATAATTGTGGTTAAAAAAGAAGTTCAAATATTTTATGAAAATTGATTCTATTTCACTTATAAAAAAAAAAAATTTCCTGTATTATGTGACCATTGTGTGTATGTGTATATGTCTGCCCACCGACTCTACGCCTATAATCTATATCACTGGACCAATTTAGTTTAAAATTCATATCAAGAAGTATAAAACTATTATTATGTTAATGTTATCAGTTTGTATTGTCTGATTAAATAATCCATTGTAATATACACAAACGTTAATACGAAAATGTATAAACAGTTGCCGTGTGTAAAAAAGTTTTCGTAAAGAAATGTGTTAAAAGTATACAATTTTTTTAATCTCATCTAATTGTGGATGAATTTTTTGGAATTTGTTTGACTGACTTAATCATGGTTTATACCGCATAAGAAATTTATGGATTTACCAAAGACGTTCTCAGATAGTATATCTGAGCATTTTATTTACCAAAAAAGTGATATTCATCTACTTTTTATTACAAAATTTTATTATATAAATTTTAGGCTCGTAATTAGGAAATACCCTGTACAGATCATTAAGGCTTCTTTAGTATATGACCTTAAACACGATGTTTCGTTACGAATATAATAGACTGTATAATATATACAAAATTAAATACAATTCAAGGCATACATTTATTGAACTAAAGTTCTTCAAGGACGCAATACGGTGACAAAAGGAAAGAAAAAGTATGATGTTCCATTATTTCAAATTATTAAGTGTAATATTCTTAAACATAGTAAAATGATAATAGATCGTTGCAACGTTGTACTACGCTCAGTTCCATCAGTGTTTTCCCTTTTGTAACCGATTTCATTATCATGAGAATATTTCCTGTGTGGATCTTTGAGCCGTCTGCGGTTCTGAAATTAATTATTTAGGTAAATATTATGATTCAATAATAGATCATTTGTTGATAAGAGATTATAAACACAATTCGGAAGTAATTCACTTTATTTAATATCTAAATACGACTATCTTTCGTTTCCTCTTTCCTCCGAGGTGAGAACCGATTTCAAGGTTGAGTAATTTACGCTGTAATGAAGTACTCTCTCGATCTTATTAGTCCATATCAGCATGTCCGTCGGTAGACATGATAAATAAAAAACAAAAAGTGATGTGCTTAAATTTTGTGTGTTTTCTAGAGCTAAAAAGTAACTTCAAGTTTGGTGAATGGGTAAAATCGGTCTATAAATTCCTTCGCCGGGATCCCTTTACCAGGAGGTAAATTTTATATCTTTGAAACCGTAATAAATGAAAGAAAAATTTTTAAGGAAAAGTATTCTATTTTGTTTTTAAATATACAACTTGGGTTTGAAACTTGTATGTCAGTGTCTGCCTAAGCCTTTTGCCTTTTTAGCGAAATGTCCCCTATTGACTATAGCTTCCAACTTATACCTCAATAATGAGGCAGATTAATTCTGTATTGCCGTAAATCCAATAAAGGAATCTCTTTTCATGTTGCCTAATGGGAGATATATTTGAGAGCGGATGAAATCTACCTCGTGATTATATCAAAATACGCTTTTCGATCTTGGCACAGTAGACTAACCTCTTCCAAATTTCTAACTGAATAAATTCTACTCCATAAACTAATGAAATTAATTATCATTTCAAACCTCTGCATTAAATTCACATAGTCCTTGCAACTTTTTATCTTTCTTTGAACCAGCCGGACATGCAGATGCAGGGTCTCCACTCTTGTACACACTTTGTCCAATTACATTACCCTCTGGCATATAATTGCATACAAGGTTAATTGTATCTAATTTATATTTATCATCATGAAAAATAATCTTGCCGCAACCCAGATACTTTGTAGTGGCCCAAGCCATTTGTGTAAAATGTCCAGTTTTTTCAATTCCTTCATACAAATCAGTATATTTATAATCTGCCGCTTCTCCAAACCAATATGTGACCAAACTCTGAATACTAGCATTATCAATATTCGGCGCTTCCATACCCATATTTTGTCCGACTTTATTACCACGTACATCACGACATCCATAATCATGTGTTATTACACATGCATTTGCCCAACATTGGGCGATATCAGCAACCTCGTTATCCCATTCTAAGCGATACATATTTGTTGCGGTCGGTTTATGTGGTACTTTTCCTAATGCCAATGAATTACGCAACTCATTATGCAAATTTAATAACGTTGTTTTCTCATTTGTTGTTAATCCAATCCATTTGGTAGGACTGTTTTTACATGGTCCACTTAATTTACAATCGGGCCGTAAACATTTTATATGAAATATGGAATCGTTTTTATATATTTTTGCATCAATACATTCTATATTACAATAATTAATGCCATTGATATTTAATATAAATAAAATGTTTATGAAAATATATATGTAGAATAAAATATAATAGTTTTTAATTAACATCATCTCTTGTCATCAATCGACTTCTTTGTATTCAAAATACAGCAATAATTCCATGGAATTAATAATAAATAATATTGGCATTATATACCTTTAGTTTAGCTTTCATTTAAATGCCAAATGGACTATAATAATAAATAATCATTTTGTTTCCATAATTACAAAATTTTTAATAAATATGTATCAAGCCATCGTTAGTTCATTTTAGGTTGAATTGTATATTAAATGTTAGCTTCGAAAAAATAAGTATAAAATTATGTTATTAAAATTTTGTTGATTGTCATTTCCACAGAAACGATAAACTATACTAGCACACTATAAATCGTTATATATAAGTTAGAAATGTGCAAATTTTTATATTGGCCATTAATAAATTTAAATTTTTTATAAATGAATTAATGTTAGCGCAATCTAAGCAGAATACTTCAAAATTAAATAAATTTTCGTAACATAGTAATATACAGGGTGAATCGAGCCAGGCGCATAATAGGTATACGCCTCTATTTCTTTCTATAAAACGAATAACATATTTAGTGGTCTATTTTTAATAGAGAGGGTAAAATACAGCATATATATATGAATAAATATATTTGTGAGAGGTATAGTATTGGCCTAGCATCTTAGTTCTGCAGATATGTCTAACATGTACGTATAATATTCTATTGGATGTTATTAAAAAATGGGAGGATCATAGAAATAAATCGAGCCGTATTTTATTATGCGCCTGGTTCGATTCACCCAGTATATTTGTAATATAGTAAATAACTTATAAGAGTAAAATCCAGCGTGCGCACAATTTATTCAACCCTAAAAATAAAAAAACCTTACCTATACGCCTCTTATTATATAATTGTTGTCGATTTTTCGCTCGACGGCCTGATGTCATTTCAACAATTTTCATCATACAGCATAAAACAACAACCAACATTTCCAAATAACATAAGACTGTTCATTTAATTAGTGTCTACCATTTACTGTTCATCATAACACATCATAATATAGAGAAAACAATTTCAATGTGTAGGAAATTACGTATGGAAACAAACATTCGCGTAGACAGTGTTTAAAAATAGTTCATTAAATTTTATTTAAATTGAGGGAAAAAAAATGTGTAAAGAGCCAAAAAATTTTTTTTGAATACAGTACACATAATCTGGACCGGTTTAGTGGATATTTTTGACTTATTATTATAGACCAAAAAGAATCGTAAAATAATTGGCGGTCAAAAATGTATGGAATATCTTTTGAATTGATCCTGATTGTTGCTGAACAATCGAAAATAACTATAGATGAGATTTCGATGGTTTCATGAAATCCGTAATCATGTTCACATCAGTTAGACTATCCACCACATCTATCGTCAATACCTTATCGATGTGCTCTAAATCTATTTTTATGACCATTTGAAATGGTCATAAAATTCCCTCTAATTTGTTGGAATCTCTAGTCGAACAAACCAATTCTGAGAAAAGGTCCATTTCTTAGATTTGTTAGACTAGAGATTCCAACAAATTAGAGGATATCAAAAATGGTCTTAGATATTCTTTAGAATAATCGTCTAGGACGTCCTGACCAGTGAGTCATTTCAACGGTATCAAAAAATCGACCTCAGAATTGGTTCGATAGATTAGAGATGGGTCTCACTGGTGCGTCATTTGATGGACTTTTGGATACCGTTGAAATGTCTCACTGATTAGGACGCCATAGATGACTATTTCAAAGGATATACAAGACCATGGTTAATATCCACTAATTTGTGGGACTCGTTAATCTATCTAACTGTAATTCTGAGATACTCGAATAATCTTTTTACTCTTTGATTTTACTTAAAGAACCGGCCCAACCATGCAAGGTTACTGGACATTTGAAATAATTGAATTGGATCACAAATTATGCACTGAATTTTTTATGTTTCAACAAAAAACGGCTGCGATTGGTGTTCAATTTATTAACGCAAAAGTGTCAGTACATTTATTAACAGGATATTTCGATACCCATATTCTGAAAGTGTCTCGGAAAAATTGTTTTATTATTCGTCGATTAGTATATTGAATAGCGTTTCATCTATCCTAAATACTCGGTAAGTCACGGGTCTTATACGAATCTAAGGATACCTCTTGCGGAGAATTGGTCAAGTCTTCTGGCACCAGTTGATAATACATATTATTAAGTATTTAATTTGAGTATAGAAAAGCTCTTTTATTTAACCTAATCGATTAAGTCGTTTTAGCGTAGAATTTAACCGCATTATACAAGAATGGGAGTTCTAAGTACCCAAATAGATAAGAAATGTTCAATAACTTTTATCAAACTCGCCTTAATTTAGTCGATAACCGAAAGTCATGCCAGAAGTATACTATCGAGTTAAGCAGGCAATGGATCAGAGACGACTGAAGAGCAATGCGCTGTCACCAGTGGAGGTCTTATCTATACTTATTTACTGCATAAATTGACGGATTGCAGTTAAACGAAGGCAAATTCGAATACAAACTTCAAATCATTTTTGATTTATTTGAGTAGGTATGTAGAATTCTTTCCTTATGTTTGCGGTTTCTCTAGAAACCCTATATATAAAAACGTTAAAGGCAACTTTAGGTGTTCTTAAAAATTCAACCAATTCCTCTCACTTAGAAAAGTGGCCCCATTCAGTAGTGTAGTGAAGACCTTATTCCATAAAGACTAATTTTAGTTGGAGTAAAAATCTTTCGGTCTATAAAACAGAGTTTGGCAGGATCACGTTCGTAGTGGAAGATGAATTAAGTACATTAAGCCTACATTACGTTTCGTAACAGTTTTTGTTCCTAGGCCTCTTTTCTTTCGCTGTCGATTTAACAAAAATAAGCCATTATTCCTTAATTGCATGTAAACACTATGAAGATATTTACAAAGCACAAGCAAAAATTAGTTATCCACTTGATGCATGAGTCTTTGGAAAATTGCGCGCGTGAGTAGTTAATGAACTATTTTTAAAGCAAAACGAAACAGTTTATGTCCAATAACAAAAAAAAAAACAACACATCAAAAAAAAAATTCAGAAAAAAAAAACTTTTAAATACACAATGTCATTTCAATAAACAGCATTGACCACGCCATTTTATAAAATCGAATTCAAAACAATATGTCCGCCACACAAAAACAACACAGTTTATTTATAAACAGAGTCCTCTCTTCGTTAGGTATTGTTCACATTATTCTCATTTAAGAGTAAACACATTGTAAACACTAACAAACAATTAACAATATAATCAATTTTATTAATCAATTAATTCAAATATAAATTTAATTGATTTTTAACAAAAATTAATTTTTACGAAAAAAAAAACAACAATTTTTTTAAATATTATTACGAACTGAACAAAAGTATTAACGCGACTATCCTGTGGGCACATTGATGAGGGAATTAATTTGTGCACACGACACTATACCAACACATCTCTTCTAAAATTGTTAACTTTTAAATTAACTGATTCAATGCGCGTCGTATTAGATCTTGGAATCTTATGAATCATATTTCAGATAAATCAATACGATATGTCATTCCATGAAAAGCAGCTATGAAGAAGCAGCTTGAAAAAGAATAGGGAATATGCATGGAAATTTTTTTTTCACTTGAATTGAAGCATGTTTACTTGATAAATATCAAGGTAAAATTACTTTTTAAATAACTTTAAAAATAAGCGAGATATGAATGATTAAAATTCCCGATTAGACAAAGAAGGTGATAGCCCGCTTGATATGTTATGTGACGTCGTATTACACTTTCACCATTTAAAATACACGTAAGACTCCGTTTTTAGTATTTTTGCAAGAAAGAGACAGATAATAATCTTTAAAAGCTTGTAGCTTGCTTGATATTTGTCGGATTTTAATTTCGTTTTTAAATATTATTACAGTATTAACAGTATTTTCATATTCTGAAAATAAATGTGAAAAAAAATTTTCATGCATATTCCCTATTGTCAGATTTTTTTTTATAGGTTAAGATTTCCAGCCTAGACTCAGTCCAAAGATCTCCAATAGGCATTCAACAGATGTCAGCGACGTTTTTTAACAGAAAAAAGGGTGAACACCAGATTGGCTATTTGTATGGGGAATTATATCATACTTTGACTATTTATATGGGTAAGAAGGCACTCTAGAGTTAAGAGTTAAAAGGAGGTAGCAAATTAGTTGGAAAGAGAGAGGAAAGTCTCAAATGTCCTTTTCACCAGAGCCTGCCATACGTATACCAAGATGCTCAATGAGATTCCAAATAGAATCTTGTGAAAGGTTTATGACAAGCCAAACTGTTTATAATCAAAGCCAGGGGAAAAGATGGTGGCATAAGCTTAGCTAGAGAGCTCGGCTGACAGATAGATAGATTGTATAGGCTGCCCTGGACGGGCTACACTTCGACCATAAGGTCCATTGTGATGCCTTATGATGTGAGGATGTGAGTGGAGTGGATGGAATTTGTGAGTAGACTAGGAATTGGTAGGATATGCGGCTGCAGCCGACTATGATAGGAACTATGCCGATATTCATCTGGAGTTCGTGAAGGAAACTGCAGAAAACATTCTCACGCATAGCCGGTTACTTCGTTCTTGTCCATACGCCGACAGTTTAGTCAATCAACCGCCCCTTTTTTTTAAATTTTTTATTGACAAACTACCGATGTCGGAATTCGAACCCATAACCTCCCAGTTTCCAAGTACTGCATACTGCGCAGACATGACGCCTTAGACCGCTCGGCTACTCGGCTGACAGGAGTGGAGACATTTTTGATGAGAAATTTTCAACTGAACTACTGGAGTGCTCAGGCGTACGTATATACCGGCATATTCGTATACTACGTGCACCCGGAGACATGTCGCCTTTGGGTGACATGTTCTTCTCAAGGAGGGCACAGAAGACCCCTTGGTCTTGCTAGGTGCTAGGAACCCTTTTGCGGTACCCCTATTACGTGTTATTATTATTATTATTATATTACGTACACTGTATGTTGGCTTCCGTGTATTCCGACTAATTTACTTAGTTCACTAAGAACTTGTTCTAAACACGACACTTGAGAGATTCGACCATTCTGGAAAATTTTTAGACTGTCTAACTTATTTAGTTTGCTTAGGACTTAAGGTTTGTTCCAATAACTTTTGTAATGTCTTTTAAAAATTTTAAATCGGTTAGTGCTTTTTTTTTGACCGGAACTGTACCTACCTACCATTTTAATGGACTAGAATGCACATTCTATTTTCCTTAGAGCAGCAACCGAAATTAGACGTTATAGTATTCAACGGATTTCATATATCGTTACCGCACTGACATATATTCTAGAAGTGAATCAGAAAATCGATTGTAAACCACAGCTTTCCTGTATAACAAATAAATACAACACTATTATAATATAATCACTGAATTAATACCTTTAGCTTTAATGTGATTATGTAAAGGTACTATGCTTTATATAAAGGTATACTTTAAATTACTTCATTTATTAGTAGAATGCTGTTAATAGTAATAACTGTAAGTAAAAGTAAATATAAATAAGTTTCTATTAGAAAAACATTTTTTAAAACAAGCTTTTTATAGTAAAACTAATTTTCTACAACTTTACTTCTTATATGTTTTTCAATTTTTTCAATATTAAGAGAGATATACCTTGTTTTGTGTTACCCCTCCCTCTAAATCTCCCTTCCCCCCTGACAATTCTTATCATGCTTACCATAAAAATGCATTGTCATCGGAACTGAAGCAACATGTAAAAATTCAACTCCGTAGGATAAGAGTAAGTCGTTCTAATTCATCTTGCAAGATTTGACCCAAACATACATACATACATACATAAATTACATACATACATGCATACATACATACATACATTGCAAGTTAAATAAAAGCTTGTAAAAATAATTAACTAAAATTTTTTGTAGTTTGTGTCAAAATGATAGCATAAAAAGCATATTTGGAATCGTGTATTTACAAGCTTTATTTAATATCCATTCCTCTCCTCGATTTAAAGACGCCATATTAAACCCTATGACATTCCCTCAATTAAGGCGAATCTAAAGACACCTCATATGTTAAAATCCATCAAGACGTTTAGGCTACAGAGCATGCCCATATGACAAGAGAAATTTTTCAATGATTTTATTTGTGTACGTTAAAAGTCAAATTTTGAGATTGATAAATTAATATCAGAGAATCCAAATTTGGGTATAGATGTTTGGGTATATATATATATATATATATATATATATATATAGGGTGAATCAAACCAGGTGCATATTATCACACGCCTCCAATTCCTTCCATGCTCCTCCCATTTTCCAACAACATCCAATAGTTGGGTACTTTTTGTTAGGGAGACGGTCTGTTCATAATACAAATGTTGTTTTGAATGTTGTGTGTTGGCTTAGTTAGACGAACATGGTGTTCTTATGTTGATATGTGCTTGTGTCTCCCACTCTAATTATACTTAACTGAGATACAATTTGATGCGTAATACGTTTAACTCCGTACATAGTTACATTGGTAATAATTTGTTATTTAGTTGAATTGCAGGTTGCAGGTATGCATCAGTATAAGAGTGCCACGTCCGTCTGAACTATCATATAGCATATAGGATGGTCTTTGTTTTATGAACAGACTGTCTCCCTAACAGGAGGTGTTCTATTTGATGTTGTTGGAAAAAGGGAAGATCTTGGAAGGAAGTGGAGGCGTGTGCTATTGTGCACCTGGTTCGATTCACCCTGTATATATATACGAAAAGAGTTAGCGAACTGAAACTTCTGAAGCACCTCCGACAAACGAGCCCCGTTCCTAATATTTATTTAACCGGTAACGAGCTAGAATATATATGTCCCGTTCACGAAAGCCAATGATTTCAATAAAATTTTCAGAATAGAAGACTTTTTTGGGGCAAAACGTCGTGTTAACTAGGTTTCTGACAATAAAGCGAAGAAATAGCGTCGAACTTTTTTAAAAGTAGTAGGCAACTTATAAGACACTGGCGTGATGATATTGTCTCGGCATTGTATCTATTTTGAGATCCAGTTTATAAATTTAGGGTGTATAACAAATATAGATCTAACTGAACGTTTCACATCTATCTCGAGCAGAGATGGGTCGCCCACGTATATAGATAGTTAAGATAAAACATAAAAATCCGATCTCAAATAATGAAATTAATTTATTTTGTAAATATAAATAGTAAATTGTGTGTGAGTGAGTAGTGTTCCTATATACAAATACATCCATGAAATCACCATATGTTTTATAACATTTTTTGTTTCGTTGTTTTTGTGAACGCTTCTGAATATTATAATAATACGAACGCTATTCGGGCGCGTCGCGGTCGTACGATACGTTTATTCGACATCATCATAATATTCGAACGATACAACAAACACGGTGGAGATCGGTTCGTGTACAAATTCATAAAAGTTTTTTTTTGAAAATAGAATATCTTAAAATAAATATTCGACCAATGCATGCATTCATTGTACACACATTCATACATACACCTCTTCTCTATTAGCATAAGTTAAGTTACGTGTAAACAACTTTAGTTTCCCTGTTGTATCGAAAAGTTTTATTAAAAACTTAGAACAGAAATGAAAAAAAAAATTCGTTACGCAGGAGCTGCTTCAACTTAACGAATTTCCTGTAAATACATAAATCACTTTCTAGCGGTCACAATTTTAATCTGATCAAAATGAAATGTCGTATATGATTTTAGTATTTGCAAGGCCAATTTTATTAATAAATGACATACGTCAAGGGGAAAGGGGGTCATAGAGAAAGAAGAAAACACAAAATATAAAATATCTCTTTTAATATTAGAAAAATCGAAAAATGCGTAAGGAATAAAGTTGTAGAAAATTATGTTTGCTACAATTCATCACCTCATCATTATTGCTCAAACTCTAATGTGTACAGAGATATTGATGAATTTAATTTTCAATCTTAAACCGTCAATATTTCTGTAAATATGAGGGTAACAGAAAAAATGGTAAGAAACAAAATTACAGCTGAACTTAGTACCTACAACTTTACTTCTTATAAATTTTTCGATTTTTCGAATATGAAGGGAGATATGTCAAATGTTGTGCTTCCCCCTTTCTCTAAACCCTCCTTTCGTATTTGCAAGGCCAATTTTATTAATAAATGACATACGTCAAGGGGAAAGGGGGTCATAGAGAAAGAAGAAAACACAAAATATAAAATATCTCTTTTAATATTAGAAAAATCGAAAAATGCGTAAGGAATAAAGTTGTAGAAAATTATGTTTGCTACAATTCATCACCTCATCATTATTGCTCAAACTCTAATGTGTACAGAGATATTGATGAATTTAATTTTCAATCTTAAACCGTCAATATTTCTGTAAATATGAGGGTAACAGAAAAAATGGTAAGAAACAAAATTACAGCTGAACTTAGTACCTACAACTTTACTTCTTATAAATTTTTCGATTTTTCGAATATGAAGGGAGATATGTCAAATGTTGTGCTTCCCCCTTTCTCTAAACCCTCCTTTCCCCTTGTTCGATTTTACCCATTAACAAACTTGACCTGTTGAATACCAAAACCGCTTCAAATACTAAATTTCATTCCAATCAGATCAAAATTGTGACCGCTAGAGTGATTACTGACATATATATATATATATGTATATATATATATATATATACATATATGACATATATATATATATATTAATATATATATATATATATATATATATATATGTATATATATATATATATATATATATATATATATATATGACATATATATATATATATATTAATATATATATATATATGACATATATATATATATATTAATATATATATATATATATATATATATATGTATATATATATATATATATATATATATATATATATATGACATATATATATATATATATTAATATATATATACATATATATATATATATGTGTCAGTAATCACTCTAGCGGTCACAATTTTGATCTGATTGGAATGAAATTTAGTATTTGAAGCGGTTTTGGTATTCAACAGGTCAAGTTTGTTAATGGGTAAAATCGAACAAGGGGAAAGGGGAAATATATATATATATATATACACACATATATATATATATATATATATATATATACATATATATATATATATATATATATATATATATATATATATACATATATATATATATATATATATATATATATATATTTTCGACATCTACTAGGTAAGATCGATGGACATTTGCAAAAATTTTTGCAAAATTTTGAAGTCGATACGAGACCAATAGCTCTATTTCCTTTCTGGAAACACGCTAAAAAGAACTCACTCTCTATACCTTCTGTGTAAAAGAGTTCAGAAAATAATAAAAAAATAGTTGAAACATTTTTTAAGTCATCGTTAAAATATTCGATTTTAAAGATTCATGTTTTTGGGATGAGTGTTGAATCTATTTTAAGTTCGATACTAATGAAATCACTTTTTTGGCGTATATTGTTCAATTTTTTCGGTGTCAACAAGCGCGGAGACTGATGTTAACTAATTAATTTTCAAGTTAACAAGAATTATTGACTTTTTAGAATTGGTGACAAAATATAATGCCTGCGTCTCTAAAATATTTCGATATAATTTTAAATAAAAACCAAGAGAAACCAAGAGATTGTTTAAATACCTTGTGTATATTGAGTTTATTAGACCAATCAGGTGATCGTACTGTCAAAGGCGCTCTTCTAGAAAGTGGGAGGTTGTGAGCTCGAACTCCGGCTGTGGCAGTTTGTCAATTATAATTAATGGGGCGGATAATTGATTAAACTTTCAGCGTATGGACAAGAACGAAGTAATCGGCTATGCTTGTGAAGGTTTTTTGCAGTTTCCCTTCACGAACTCCAGAGGAGTATCGGCATAGTTCCTATCAAAGTCGTCCGCACAACCTATCATTAGGGAATATGCATGAAAATTTTTGTTCACTTGAATTGAAGCATGTTTACTTGACAAATATCAAGGTAAAATTACTTTTTAAATAACTTTAAAAATAAGCGAGATATGAATGATTGAAATTCCCAATTAGACAAAGAGGGTGATAGCCCTCTGGATATGTTATGTGACGTCATATTACACTTTCACCATTTAAAATACACGTAAAACTCCGTTTTTAGTATTTTTGCAAGAAAGAGACAGATAATAATCTATAAAAGCTTATAGCTTCCTTGATATTTGTCGGATTTTAATTTCGTTTTTAAATATTATTACAGTATTAACAGTATTTTCATATTCTGAAAATAAATGTGAAAAAAAATTTTCATGCATATTCCCTATTCCTAGCCTGAATACAAATTCCTTGTTCTCCGGCCACATCATTCATGCATGGTTACAAATTGCAACTGCGCTGGGTTGCCGGATTCATTACCGGGCATTATCCCCTGCGGAAGCATCTGCACACAATGGGACTCCATAACGGGTCCATTTTGTGCATATTGTCTGGCGAGGAGGAAGAAACATCCATCCACATTATCTTTGACTGCGAACCTCTAGGTTACAGCAGATACAGGATATTCGGTGCATCTCACCCCGAATATATGAACCTTCGGGAGAACCTGATAAGCAAGCTCCTGCCTATTGCCAACATATGGGAGAAGCGAATCTCGTAGGACTGAGGTAGAAGGGGGAACACAATGGACCATAAAGTTGAAGTGTAATAGTTTTTACACCGATATAAATCAATCAATCAATCAATGGTTACAAATTAATAAAGATTAAACAAATGATGCGGGTGGCCTCTGTTATAGACCGTGGGGTCTCAGAAATAGAAGCAAAACGTCATTATTATTATTACTAAGTTTGTTATTAATGCATGAACTGTTTATTTTGATTCAATACATGTATAGATGATGTATAAAAATATGACGTGTATATAGTAATGACAGATGTTTGAGCTGAAATTGTGGCAAAACTATGCAGTTTATGAAAAGAAGTTTCCAACAAAAGTTGTTTATTTGTAAAAACGAAACAGTTTTTAGCGAATTTCCTGAAAGGAAATAGAGCTATTGGTCCCGTACCGAAGTCAAAATTTCGCAAAAATTTCTTCAAATGTCCATCGATCCTACCTTGTAGATGTCAAAAATCACCATCTGAAAAATTTATATATATATATCTATGGACATATATATATATATATATAAATATATGTGTCTGTCATCACTCTAGCGGTCACAGTTTTCATTTTATCGGGATGAGATTTGGTATTTGAGGCGCTTTTGATATTCAAAAGGTCAAGTTCGTTAATGGGTAAAATCGGACCAGGGGAAAGGGGGGTTTAGAGGGAGGGGGAAACATAAAATTTGAGATATCTCCCTTAAAATTTGAAAAATCGAAAAATTTATAAGAAGTAAAGTTGTAGGTACTAAGTTTTACTGTAATTTTGTTTCTTATCATTTTTTCTGTAACAATAATATTTACAGAAATATTGACGGTTTAATATTGAAAATTAAATTCCTTAATATCTCTGTACACATTAGAGTTTGAGCAAAAATGATAAGGTGATGAATTGTAGCAAATTTGATTTTATACAACTTGGACGCATTTTTCGATTGTTCTAATATTAAGAGAGATATTTTATATTTTGTGTTTTCTTCTTTTTTTATACCTCCCCCCATTCGCCTCGACGTATGTCATTTATTGAGAAAATTGGACTTGCAAATGCTAAAATCATATATGACATTTCATTTTGATCAGACTAAAATTGTGATCACTAGAGAGTGATTTATTCTAAGGAAATTCGCTAAGTTGAAGCAGCTTCTGCGTAACGAATTTTTTATGGTTAAATTTGTTCTCCTGTCTTATTCGGTTTTAAAGGTAAAGATTTTCTCTTCAAGCGACGAAACGAATGAACCGATTTTGGTCATTCGAACTTGAGGTCGGTTTTTATAGCTTGTGAAGAACTAGATTCTAAATTTTAGTTTTGTCCAATATTTAGATACCTTTGGGTGTAGAGTGAAAATTGGGCACGGAATTTTAACTGACTTTTTATTTCAATTAAGTAATAAATAATAATTATACTAGCCCATAACAGTTGTGGCATCCTGTACATATATTTATTTGTTTTTATCATTTAATTCTCTAAATGTATGGTCATTTTTTCAATGAATCACTTAACTCTGTACTCATTATTTTTGTATTTAAACGTTATTCAAGAGTACGTACCCTTGAAATTACAAACTAATTACAGTTTATATAAACTTTTTTCTTTTTGCTTAATAGCTTAGAGAAAAAATAACTCTGCAGGATAATAAATGCTAAATCAGAAAAAGAAAATAAGTTAAATTAAACAAGTTATTATGATATTAAGGATGTTCCAGCATAAAATCACTTTTCGACAGATTTTGCTCATTTTTTTTTTGACAAGCTAAAAATAACGTTTTCTAATAAATCCCGAAGTATCAGAATTTGACCGTTTAGAACGCGAGATAATTAATAGCAAAGTTATCATTCTCTCTCACTCTCTCTCATTAGAATCATGTAAAACTTCATGCCCGCCCAACTATTATCTGATGTATTAAAAAAAAACTCGACAGAATTTTAAAAAATAACTAGAATAGTAAAGATAAATATTTATTAAATAAATTTTTTTTTTAAATCGCAATTTATTGTTTTGTTTTCGAAATATAAAAGTTGAAAACTTTTTTTTTTTTCAAATTTATATTATTTTGTATATATGAATAGTGAATTTATCTATGTGTTGTGTTTGTGTGTATTTGTTCTATAATAAAATCAAATCAATTTGTCTTGATTATATAACATAGTGCTGGAACTACCTTAAGTATTTAGATTAATAATTATAATAATATTATAATAATAATATTAATATTATTATTCTAATTTTAAGTATTTAAATAACTTCGTATTTTTCTAGCATCCTATTTAGAAAACTACATGTTTCGGATTCATCTATACCCCATCTTCAGGTTCATGTTGAAGTGTCAATTGCCTTTATTAATTACAAGAGAAATTTTATATGTGGAATGTTGTTTTTTTTTTTTGGGAGATATTTGTAATCTGGGCCACAAATTTTCATATTTTTTAGTCGATTTGTGCCTTAGTTGAAAAATGCTTGGGATAAAATTTGTTCATTATAAATATAGTAACAACTTTTATTCGAAAATTTTTTTTCGAAAATCGAATGTATAAGGCACAAATTAATTATAAAATTTTAAAAGCTAACATCAGCTTTTGACGCATTTTGAACAAACAACGATTTTGCAAACGAAAGTATTAAAAATAATTTTCGATAATTTAAAGGTTCTCGTAATTAACTACAGAACCCTAATAATTAAGAGAGGAATAACAACAATCACAGTTAATTAAACATCATTAAGAAAACACATGTGAACATGAACCATTTAATTAGTAACATTCAGAGGAACAAAAAACACTTACCTGAATAAGATTTTATACATCCCTTCGAATCTACCATTCCCTGAAAATAAGAACTTTAATGAGTTTATGTCAAAAAATGTAAATTTTTACATTTTCATAAGTTTGCTATATAAACAAATATCTGATTCAATTATTCCAGTATATTTTTATACCCGGTATCAGCGGGTTGCTACAAATTTTCCCTGCCACTTTCTTATTTGAGCCAGGCAGAGCCCATGACTCGTCTTAATATATACCCGGTATATAATATATACTAGGGTATATTATTATACCCGGTATATATTATATACCAGAGTATATTATGTTTCCTTCCGACTTTGTATCGGCTGTCTGTCTATGGACACGATAACTCAAAACAAAGAGCGATAGCGAGCTGAAATTTTGTGTGTGTGTGTCAAAAAGTAAAGTCAAGAATAGGCAAAATCGGACAATGTATGGGCAAAATGGGCAAAACCGTCTATCATTGAAACCGTAAGAGATAGAATAAAAATTTAAATACAAAAAATGTTTTTTTTTTTTTTTAAATAAACTACTAAAACTTTTATTTGAAACTTTTTTCATAATTCAGTATATGACGGGTATTTAAGCAATTACTTATTTTCACTTGTTCATCTGTACATAGTATAGGATGGCGCATAAGTAACGTAATTTTTCGCAAACTCTAACCTTTACAGAGATATTTACAATTTGTATTTGTAAATATTTCTGTAAATATTAGAGTAACAGAAAAAATGATAAGAAACAAAACTATAGTAAAACTAGTTTTCTACAACTTTATCTCTTAAAATTTTTCAATTTTTCGAATATTAAGGGAGATATGCCAAATTTTGTGTTTCCCCCTCTCTTTAAACCCCCCTTTCTCCTTGTTCGATTTTACTCAATAACGAACTTGACCTTTCAAATAACAAAACGGCATTAAATACCAAATTTCATTCCAATCGAAATAAAACTGTGACTCCTAGAGAGTCATAACGTATATATATATATATAATATATATATATATAATATATATATATATATATATATAACATATATATATATAAATATATATATATATATAACATATATATATATATATATATATATATATATATATATATATATATATATATATATATATATATATATATATAAATTTTAACGATGGTCATTTTTAACACTTTGTAGGTAGGATTGATGGACATTTAAAGAAATTTTTACGAAATTCCATCATCGATACAAAAACAATAGCTGCATTTCCTTTGGAGGAAATTCGCAACTAATAAATTTTAATATTTTAATTTGCAACAAAAATTGACTTTATTTGAATGTTTACATGATTTGATGAATCAACTATGTCTATTAAATTAATTAACTGAACTGAATAGTTAAGTTTTGGATATTCTACTAATTAGTTAAGAACCAAGTGTTATACTCATTTGATCATTGATTTTCTTACATAAAATATTATGTAAGATATATACGAGACTGAGAGAGTATTGTTCATAAGTAATAGATACGATACGTATTATAATACCTCTGTTAGTACTATAGTCGACGAATAACCCCCACCTCCACCCCCTATTGGATTGTAAAATAAAATTGTATGTAATTATGGAATTGCGTGCGACTGATTGCATTTTCATATAGTTTTAATATTCTTCAAGGATTCAAAATTAGTTTGTACTTTTTATTTACTAACTAAAACTATACTTTTTGTGTAAATAGTTATTAGTTTTTTTAATATCGGCAACTTCATAATATTGCGGTGTACATTTTTCAAAATTTCTCCGTTGGTTTATGCCAGAAATGTTTGGAGCAAATGTTGTTAGTCTTTTTTTATAAAGAAAAACTTTTATTTGACACCTTTTTTCATAAATCGAAAGGATTCTATTGTAAAATCTATATAAAAGTTTTAGAACATTTCTATTCTTTAATATATTGTTGTAGTACCCTGGATGGGCTACACTTCGACCATAAGGTCCAGTGTGATGCCTAAGGATGTGAGGATGTGAGTGGAGTAGTAGGAATTTTTGTGTGTAGGCTAGGAATTGGTAGGATGTGCGGCTGCAACCGACTCTGATATGAACTATGCCGATATTCATCTGGAGCTCGTAAAGGAAACTACAGAAAACCTTCTCAAGCATAACCGGTTACTTCGTTTTTGTCCATACGAAGACAGTTTAGTCAATTAACCGCCCCTTTTTTTTTCTTTAATAATTACCAAACTGTTGATGTCGGGATTCGAACCCATAACCTCCCAGTTCCCAAGTAGACATAACGCGCCTTAGACCGCTTGGCTACTTGGCTGGTTTTGTTTTAACTTTCTGTTTAAACCATGAAAAACCCCCATATCTCTTCTCCTACTGTTAAAAATTTGGATTGAATGTGGTTGGAATGTACAAAAATAGCGCTTATATATAATTGACTAACGTATACCCGCGGCTTTACTCGCATTTTATTGTTATATCGACGACTCTGAAGACTAAAAATGTTATTTTTCACCGATTCCACTACTTTATAAATATTTATGGAAGTCAAAATTTGGTATTTTGTGTATTAACGAATAACATACTAAAAAATCATTAGGGAATTTTTACTTTGCTCTGCATGTTACACCAATCGCCTTAAGCTATTTTAATTTTTGCAAAAAAAATACTCCAATTTGAATAATATTTTTAAATTTATATTAATAATTAATTCACGAAGTTCATCCAAAATGTACAAAATTCAAGGAAACATTCTAGGTAACTTCCCGTTACCTCCACCAAATTTATATGTAAAATGATAATGTTTATAATATTCCCCTATACATCATCTTGAAAAACAGCTGATAATTTTCGACTGAACAGATTTTTATTAAACATAGATAAGAACCACCGCAAGAAAATCAGCTTTCTAATAAAAAAACTGTAATCAAATCGGTCCACGCGTTTGAGAGCTACGATGTCACAGACAGACAGAAAAACTCACATCGGGTTCAAACTTATCAAACAGCCCTCTTTTTGCGTAAGGGGTTAAAAATTAAGTATTACAATCCATAACATTCTAATTATAAAAACTTTCGACAGTCCGGGTTTAATCCATTTAATCTTCGATGTCAAAGCTCTAGGATTCGTGTCCTTGCAGTTTAAAACCAAAATAGTGAACTTTTCAGTTATTTCAAGTACAATGTCTGTCGTCTAAAACCATAATGGCCTTGACGGTATTCTTTTTTTAAATTCAAACATCGACCAAACAATTATTAATTGTATATGGGTTAATTATAGGGGTTGTTCAATAGATTGATTGATTGCTAATTTCATATTTAAAGGTCATTATTTAACCCTAAAATGCATCCATTACAAATTCGATTCTATTGTCTTATATTATTCTATTGTTAGAAACAACCACTAGGACAGTCTAGAGAAATCCGTAAAAAAAATTATAAAATACCCTTAAAGTTCTTTCCTTATCTACTACTAAATTTTTTCTTCTTTAAAAAGCCGGAAATAAATACTTGTAATAAATCCCTTATATTACATAAAATGGGGAAAAATCTCTGGTTATTTTTTCATCAACCCTTCAAGTTATTCTTCAATAAACAGTTTATCAAAGTACTCCAAAAAAAATAGGTTTAGACGCAAAAACTATCGTAAGAATACAATTGTGACGTAATTGTTTATTGACCCAACACAATAAATGTCATCAGTATTGTGACAAAAAGAAAAAAAAACTCCCCCCCCCCCTATTTTATCAAATCCCCTAAGCGCATATATTGGGGGAAATTATCAAAATATCCACAATTTTCAGGATTTTTTGGTTGAAAAATATGAGGAAATTTTCATTATTATTAATCATACCTTTTTGAAGTGCGCAAGTCTTCACAATTATTTAAGGGTTTCATTAATAAAATGAAACATTTCACTACATTGTACACAAAATAATAATTATTTATTAATAAGATTTCATCCATAATTTGTCTTTGATTAACATTTTCAAAACCAAAAAACTTCTACACTTCAATAATAAATATTTTTGTATTATTTAATTTTTCATAAATATCACCACAAACATGAGAAAAAAATCTATAAAATGTTCACTATCACACACCCACCAAAGAACTGTTGTGCATATAGCGCCATTATGTGTAGGGTGCATGTACTAAACTTCATCAACTATATAGTATATTTATATTATATTTCAATCCCCTTACGTTACGTGTCGTGTGCTTATATATGTGCTTACTATAAGCTTTAACCCCGGCGTACGTATATGTGTGTTGTGTTGTCTGTGTTTATGGAAATGCATGAATATGATGATGCATGCCATGCATTGTGTGTCGAAAAATGCTTATTTATATATACATATATACTAGATATGATACCCGCGGCTTCGCTCAGGTTTATTGTTATATCTCCGTGTACCGTTTTCGAAACGAGGCGTAGTTTTTAAGCCTAATCATAAGCTTTTATACAAAAAAAGTTTCATCAAAATCGGTCCAGTAGTTTTTGTTGTCGTGATGCTCGGATAATAAAATAAACAGTGTTTTGACTGCTTTGATGTTTTGCATGTCTGTGAGTCAACCACGAGTGGTTACCATTTTGTTTCAGTATCTATTCCATGTTGTTGAAGAAAGGGAGAATCGTGGAGGTGTGTGCTATTATCCACCTGGTTCGACTCACCCTATATATATGTATATATATATATATATATATATATATATATATATATATATATATATATATATATATATATATATATATATATATATTTGAATTGAAGATGTTTGAAACAGAAATCCATCAAACTCAAAGTGTCAAGTATTGTGGCATATCTGCCCTGCAAAGGCATAGAACGCCAAAACGCGTCTGGCCTTCGAAAACGCATCCATTGCGGGGCTATACCATATCAAATATCGGGGCATCGACATTACAAAGTCTTGCATCCGTCCCACACTTACACACACACACAGCCCCCATCTGGATAAACGTTCATTGTCAGCGACATACATTGCAAAAAATGTAACGACTTCAAAATCGATGTCTTTGAACGATATCAAAAAAGTGGCAAAGTGCTTAGAGGTTTTCCACCACGGAGAAACTGGGTACCCTACTAGCCTAGAGTTTTTCCAAACCATTGTCAAATTCTTTACCCCATCTTTCGGTGACGGGGAAGATTGAAGGTAGGGAAAGATAGTTACATTCATTACCTAACTTAACTTCTTTAATATCGAACAGAAACTTCGGCATTTTGTCTAACTTCTTTGCTTTATTTAGAATAAATTTTTTTACAAATATAAAAAAGTGTATATATATATATATATATATATACAAAAATTATAATATATTAGAAACTATTGTATGGCTTTGGTGGTTGAAAATAATCTCTTGTATATTTCGTAAGAAATGGCCATGATTTTTTAGGTTTATGTTTAATTGTTGAAACATATCGACCAGGTCCAGGAAGTTTTGGATCAAATGTATCAGGTCTAACATTATAATCTGTTGAATTAAAAGGAGACTTCTTTCCTTGACCTTTGTATGATGCGCTACATTAACAATAATTAAAAAAAAATGTTTTAGTAGGTTCTTAAAACGATTTCTTAAGCCTTCTGCACACGAGGGCATAGAAATCGGGAAGGAGTGGCGGGCATTAGTACTTGCCAGTAATGGCCGATAGGAATTATCCTTCTACTGTCCTCGTGTGCAGGAATACTACCACTTCAACGTCCAGAAGGCTACTGGCGGCCGCCAAAGTCAAGCAGGTTCGAGTTTATTGGACGCCAGAGGGCTAGTGACATGGTTACGTAAGCTAGCGGCGGCCATTATTGAACTTGTTTTAAAAGGCACTGGGCACCTAACCTGTTGCACTCACCACGTCCACAGAAAACTGGCTACTGGCTGCCAAGTAGTATAAGCCATTACAGTCCACGTGTGTAAGCCTACTGTCCGGCCATTTCACTACCTGCCAATTCTAGCCGACAGCACTGGCTGGGGGTTTATAGTTGGTGGGTTTTCATTTTTGTATTACGAAAAAATAATTAAATTGGATTTAATCCTTCTTACTCTTGGAGTTGTAAGTACAAATCCTTGGTTCGGAAGATGCATATTTTACCTGGGATAAACTGGATTATAAGTTGTTGGAGTTGGTGATGGTTTAATCAAAAATTGATTATTCTCCAAAGGATCAAGTACAAAAACATAATTTCTGAAGCGTGGACTCTTGAAAAATTTCCCTTTACGTGAGTGTCTCGAATCATTTAAAAGTTGATCCAATGAGGATTTTGTTGTTGAATAAAAAAATTTGGAACAATAGGATTTTTTTATATTCGATTGACCAAAATAACTTTTATTATTTTCATTTGTCCTTGGACCTGAATATAAAAAGAGATTGTTTATCAAAAATCCGCAAATATTGTTTTTCCAAATATCTCGAAAACTGGTTTACCACAAAGATAATGCTTACGAAAATGTGATTTTGTTATGGAATATTTTTAAGGAATAATTTCGCAGTTCCATTTTCGAAATAGAATTTAGAGATTTGGGATGGTTTAAATAGGTGCATTAACTATTTTGACTGTCTACATTTTAGCCCAAAATTACGGCGAAAATTTGGAAACCTATTTCGGTTTTATGTTTTACAATTAACTTAACTCCATTAATTTCTCCACAAATATTGACTTATAACCAAAAACCAGTTCAAGTGGCCGAGCGTTATGTCTGCGCAGTATGCCTACTTGGAAACTGGGAGATTATGGGTTCGAATCCCGACATCGGCAGTTTGTCAATTATTAAGAAAAAAAAAGGCGAGCTTAATACTAATAATATTTACCTGTAAATAAGTCATAAGGACCACGTTTACTAACTTTTTTATTAGGTAAACGAATTGAGACTGCAGTTTGATCAACAGGACAATAGAGATTTGGTGGTAACAATGTAATTCTTTTACAAGGATTACGTCCACTTTGATATTTTTCAAATTCCGGTATGTTTGAATATGATACAAATTGTCCTTTCTTCTCTTGATATAATTGATCTGGTACATGATTCTTTCCATAAGTTCCTGTGGGATTTCCAAAAATAACAAAAAATTTTATTTAAAAAAACATTGGATTGTTTCCTAACTTAGAAATCGAAATTGCTTAATATTTTAGGCTCTATTTTTACTTTTAGAAAAAGAGTCGCTTTAAGGAAAATGGTAATTACCTCAAAAAGTATCTTTATAGAACCTTTTGTAAAACCTTTCGTAATCGTACCAGGATCCTTTTATAGAATTCGTCATCTTCGTAACAACTATTTTATTAAGGACGTTAAGGACGTTCTGTTAAGAACTATTTTATCTTTAATAAAATTTATTTAGGATTTTAAAAAAAGGTGTGAACTATAGTAATAATCTTACAACGATTTTATAACCTTTTTTTATTTGTCCTAAATATTTTTAAAGTATTTATTAGAAAATATCAGGAAATGTAAATTAAAAATTGATTTGACTTTATTTGACAGATCTTGATTTGATAATGTATATGTGTATATGTATATGTATATTTTTCTACTGTGCGCTGTCGCCAGTTTTCAAAATATGATGGCAAAAACAAACCTAACAAAACAGTTTTAATTTTATTAAATAATTAATGCAAACGTTCGTCAACACCATTTTTTTAATGCAATTATATAAACTGCATATTTAAAAGAATATTTATAGACATTATTTATTATGGTGGCTACTTTAATAATATAATTAGTATAATTTAAAGTACAAAAAAATTCTGTTCTCCATAAGACGCTGTGTTAAAAGTTTGATTTTTAATCGATAATTAACTACTCTTTGAAATGATCGTCAACAGGTTTTAAATTTTTGAGGGCGGATAACTACTGAATTGAGCTATTCAATTCACTAAAAAAATTTGCTTATCTACTATCAAGCCTCATGCATGAACGTCCTGCAACGATATCAAAGTTCAATTAGATTCATTTTATAAGCTTGTATTTATGTATCAATGTATTTCGCAGATAAAATCATTACCGGGTCCAGGTGTTGTATTTTTTACTTGTTTTGAACTTCTTTCGGGGTAACCAAAAGTGGGTTTGTTCACTTGATTGCTTTTCAAACTTCCTGGAAGATCAACATCGCCCGGACATCCAAGTTCAACTTTTAATTTTTCACGCTCTATTATTTTCGGATTAATTAATTTTAAATTTTCTTTGAATATTTTATCATCAAGACTGCGTTTCCAACTACAGAAAAATTAATTTTTATTAAATTAAAATTATTTAATATGAACAAAAAAAATTCGTTACATTGTACACTCCCGTTCATAAAAATTGAACCACCAATAAGTCACATTCTATTAAGCGTATATATTACTAAATACATGTATATTACATACAATAACACATAGAATGTTTTCACTGGATCAATTTTAATGAACAGGAGTGTACACTGTAGCAAACATGATGTTCTACAACTTTAATTCTTACGCATTTTTCGATTGTTCTAATATTAAGAGAGTTTTTTAATATTTTGTGTTTTCTTCTTTCTTTATGCCCTGCCTTTCCCCTTTGACCAATGCCTTTTATTAATAAAATATTGGCCTTGAAAATATCAAAATCATATCAGAAACGACATTTCATTTTGATCAGACTAAAATTGCGACTGCTAGAGAGTGATTTATGTATTCCCAGGAAATTTGCTAAGTTGACGCAGTTCCTGCGTAACGAATTTTGTATGTTCTTCTTTCCCATTTGAAAAACACAAGTTGGCGTTCAAATAACCTTGAAGGCTTAGGTCAAGGTGAAAACCAAGATCACTCGCTTCGAATAAAATTAGATAAGATATCTCGTCCGAACAAAACAACTGTTGTTCGGGTCATTTTTTTCAAAAACACTTCCTTAAAATGAGCTGGTGTTCATTTTAAACAAATTCGGTTCTGGAACCGAATTGTTTACTTACGGTTCAACAACAGGTTTGGGACATTTTGAAGCCATTTTATACAGCTTTTGAATACTACCCCATTTATCAATTTGATCCAATTGTCCATTGTATTCAAGTGATTCAAACATTTTTACGTTTATATCATTTTGAAAAAAATCATCCGGATTGATACCAATTTCTTGATATTTTTTAATCTTTTTACAAACAGCCATCGCAACTTTTCTGATTCGAGTTACTTACTTTCGTTATGTCTTATAATTTGGTCACAAATTTGAAGCTTATAAAATCCATGTCTATTATCTTTCCACTGGACAATATTGTTTTCATGGAAACTATTATACAAACTACCCTAATTAGGATTCCATACCAAAATACATTAAGCAAGCGCGAATGTAGAGGGAGGATCGTTCTTTTTTTTATAAGTTCAATGTTATACGTCTTCGGGAAACTTCAATCTCTGACCCCTTCCAAACTTTAACTGTAGATCCGCGTTTGACATTAAGGATACGTATTTGTAAAACATTATCTACTCTAAAGCTTAAACCAATGCCCGCGGATCAATATTATCGCATCTATTTGGATATTGTTTAATATATTGATATCGTCTGAGACCACTAACCTCGGGATAAATCATATAATAGGAGCAGTTCACGTCAAGTTTTAAAACGATGTTATTCTAAAAGAATAGGGAATATGCATGAACATTTTTTTCACATTTATTTTCAGAATATGAAAATACTGTTAATACTGTAAGAATATTTAAAAACGAAATTAAAATCCGACAAATATCAAGCAAGCTATAAGCTTTTAAAGATTATTATCTGTCTCTTTCTTGCAAAAATACTAAAAACGGATTTTTACGTGTATTTTAAATGGTGAAAGTGTAATATGACGTCACATAACATATCAAGAGGGCTATCACCCTCTTTGTCTAATCGGGAATTTCAATCATTCATATCTCGCTTATTTTTAAAGTTATTTAAAAAGTAATTTTACCTTGTGATATTTGTCAAGTAAACATGCTTCAATTCAAGTGAAAAAAAATTTTCATGCATATTCCCTATTGCTGAGGAATAGAAAAATTACCGACAACGTTTTGATACTTAAGTTAAAATCGTCATGTATTTCTTCAGCTTTTATTACATAAACATAATTAATGACTATTTACAGCATTATTATAAATTAATGTGATTTAAATTAATTTTGATGGATAATCCTATTCTACTTTATTACCCTAAAAAAAAAAGAAAATAACTAATTAAAACAAGAATAATTAAAACTAATTGGATGCATCTTAAAATATGAGGACGCTATATCCGATAGTTGAAATGGAACAGAGCACGCAAGAGGCACACCAAAAATATTTGTGTTTTTGTAAATATATTTCCTACCTCACAGGGGCGGATTAAGACAAATCGCCATTCCTAGGTAGCTGTAAAATTGCCGTCCCTCCTCTTATGGTTTATTTTATATAAGGGATACAAGGTTATAAGGAGTTATATCTAGTGTAAACTATCAGAATTTGTTGTCCCTGAATATTTGCCGTCCTAGAAGGAAGAAAGAAGCGCATGAAAAGATCTACGAAGATGGTTTAGATCATACGTGGGCAGACCTTGACTGCTCTCAGCTCTGAATGAGAGGTAGGAAGAGAGATAGAGTAAATACAGGTTACCTATCAATTATTATTATTTTATTTTTTTAGTTGGAACATTTTCTGAAAAAAATATAATAATACCAACTATTTTTTATGGTCACTATTATTCAAAGTATACAATACATACAATACATTGAATACATACTCTGGAATTTTTGGCTGGTAATTTAGAGCATAAAATGTACCTTTTTAATATATTTGGGTATGAATAAAATATAAATGTTATATAAATTATAAAATATAAATCTTTTGATCTTTTACATTTACCGCTTGTAAATTTTTTGATGATTTAGCATTAGTTTAGATTTTAGAATTAGATTTTAGGAAATTCCGAATAATTTGCCTAAACTTTTCATATCGGAGAACTAATAAACAATTATTTACTTGATTTAATTATTTTTTCTTAGTAGGGAGTATAGTGTCATGGGAATTTGATGACACTGGATACAAAAAAGATGCCTATGATAAAGCTAGGTGGGGGGGGGGGGAGAGGGTTGATGATTTGTTACTAATTTTTAAATGGTTAAATTTTACATAAAGTGGGAATACATATAGTTGTTGTTGTTGTTGTTGTTGTTATTATTATTATTATGTTTTTTGGTGTATCTCTCCATATTGTAAAATATATTTTTTAAACAATAAATATTTTATAAAACTAATTCTAAATTGATTGAATAAATTATTGGGCAATAATCAGTAGGCAACCTGTATTGAAACATCGTTCCGTCTTACTTCAAAACATACCTTTTTTACATACTCTCACCCAGCTTATGGACAGTCGTTCGACTCCGGCGAGCCGTCTGCGCCCACCTCTGGTTTAGATCAAACAGCAAAGAACGCTTTTTTTTGTCTCGAAGAGATTTGGATGTTTGTCCAAGCTGTATGCCATGTGCATGTGAACTTTGATTTATGAATGTGATAGTATACATACCCAATTGCGTGCAAGCATTAAATGTGCTGGTTTTTTTATGATTGGTCCTTCCAATGGATTTAATTGAGCGAGAAAGCTAACTAACCAACTAAAAAAATGTATTTGTTAATGTTAAATAATTTGTTTTATTATAATTTTAATAACAATTTCAATACTTACAATAACCACGCACAGCAAGCTGTTAATATTAAACATGTTCTTATGACCCTACAAAACAAACAGAATTTATTATTAAAACTGATAACATTTTGTTTTGCTGCACCGATCAAAACTTGCTGCACCTAAACATTTGCCGCCACTAAAAGCGGAAGCGAAAGTGTATATGCTTATGCCCACAATATTGCAGCATCTCACATATGAGGTTTAAAAAAAATTTTGTTACTTGTATATAATATGTAACTAAGGTGATATGTAACTTTGGTGCATTCACTTAAAATTAACTACGTAAGCCATGAAAGTAAATTTTTTTTGCGATTTGGTTCCGAAATATCTTTATTATTTATACATACGAAATTTTAATTAGGATGTACTATACATATAAACCTTCCGGAACCCTCCATGATGGTGAAAACCGTTTCCAATTCCGTTGCGTGGTTTAGAAGGAGTTAGATGAACGGGAGTGTATATATGTATCTATATATACAGTCTGTTTTCAAAAGCATTTCTAATAGGGAATCAATGTTAAATAAATAAATAAAATATTTACTATAAAACCATACATACATACACATACTTATTTATTATACTTATACTACTTACTTGTGGTATGATGTTTGATTGATGTCATTCAAGAGTGGGAATTTAGTGATGTCCACTTAATTTATAATATTATTATTCATCACATATGCACACACACACACTACTAACTACAGTGTACCCCCACTATTTTTATTTCTTTATGAAGCATTGTATAATTACTATAGTAAATAATATTTAACATTGATTCTCTAATTGCAAAGCATTCCAAAACAGACGGTATAGTCAGCTTCCTACAGTATGTATAGAATAGGAAATATGCATGAAAATTTTTTTTCACTTGAATTGAAGCATGTTTACTTGACAAATATCAAGGTAAAATTACTTTTTAAATAACATTAAAAATAAGCGAGATATGAATGATTGAAATTTCCGATTAGACAAAGAGGGTGATAGCCCTCTTGTTATGTTATGTGACGTCATATTACACTTTCACCATTTAAAATACACGTAAAACTCCGTTTTTAGTATTTTTGCAAGAAAGAGACAGATAATAATCTTTAAAAGCTTATAGCTTGCTTGATATTTGTCGGATTTTAATTTCGTTTTTAAATATTATTACAGTATGAACAGTATTTTCATATTCTGAAAATAAATTTGAAAAAAAATTTTCATGCATATTCCCTATTGGAAAGTTCACGCGGATTTAGTTAATCTAAAATAACATACACTCATCTGAATACCATTTTAATTACTTTCAGTAAATTTAAATACATCTAATTTTACAATAGGCAAAAAAGAAGATAAATATTTACCCAACATCTGGTCCTTTAGCAAAAAATGGACAAATGATACCAACAATACCCCAAAATGTGGTGACTGTAACAAATGGTATCCATACACCCGATTCGATTGTCATTGTTTTGGATTCTTGCACGTCAATCAAAATGAAATTCCACATGAAATTTACACAAACATAATTTCTTTTGAATTGTGTAATATTATAATTCGTAGAATATTGTGAGTTTTTTTTAAAAATCATTCCATACAAAACACTTTAAAACGCTTATCAAAATAATAATCATATTATTTTTACGTTAGCTTAGAGATAGATAGCTTTAACCGTCACATGATAAATGATAATAGGCGATGATAATTTTATTAAAATGAGTCAAGTATTAGTAATTATTTATTTTATAAAAAAAAATTTCGAGATTATATATTTAGTAATATTGAGTTGGTATCATCATGTGTGTAGGAGCGAATATATATTTAACACTCGTTAATGCCCAGCTAGATTTTGTATACATATACGGGAAAATCAGATTCGGAGCTGGTATCACAATACAAATGTATTGTGATGACTAACGGCTAACGGGGTCATGTTTAGAGTGCTATGACTCTGCACATCGGCAGCAAAACTGGAATCAGAATACAATGTAATCAACAGAGACTTTTTAGCATTCTTTCAGGATGTCCAGCATACCACCACTTTTCGACAGATTTTGCTCATTTTTTGTTCACAGCCTAAAAATAACGTTTTCTAATAAATCCCGAAGTTTCAGAATTTTTGACAGTTTTTAACTCGAGATAATTAATATCAAAGTTATCATTCTCTCTCACTCTCTCTCATTAGAAGCATGTGAAACTTCATGCCCCCGTCCAACTATTATCTGTTGTATTAGAAAAAATACTCGACAGAATTTTAAAAAAAAACTAGGAGAGTAAAGATAAATATTTATTATATGAATTTAAAAAAAAATCGTGTGTTACCGTTTTGTTTTCGAAATATAAAAGTTAAAAATTATTCCTTTTTTTCAACATAGCATTATTTTGTATATGTGAACAGTGTTTTTGTCTATGTGTTGTATATGTGTGTTTATGTATTGGTGCTATAATAAAATCAAACCGGTTTGTTGTACTGATTGTATAACACAGTGCTGGGGAACGTCCTTAACATCAAATGGTTGATTTGAAAAATCATACACTGCATTTAGGGTGAGAATCGAATCCATAACTTCTGGCATTCTAGATCAATGCTCTACCGCTGAGCTACCTGAGATGTTATGGTACTGGAATGCATATGATATCTCACAATTTAAATGTCAATGTACTATTAATATGTTTATTTACTATTTACATAGTTTTTAATTGTTTTTTTTTTCTTGCAAACTATTGTTAGTATGGTTGCCTTTTGGTTATATTATACCAACGGAAGTGACTAGTGTTTACTTAAGTTTAACATTTAAATAATCTGAACATTGATAACATTCTTTGGCATCAAATGCATGATCCAAAAAATCACACACATCTAGCATGGGAATCGAGCCCCCGAGTTCTGGCATTCCACTACCATAACATCTCAGAGGCAGAGCGTTGGTCTAGAATGCCAGAGATCTTCTGGTCGATTCTTATGTTTTTTTCTAAACTAGCGTATATTTATCCGTTGTTAGTATGGTTGTCTTTCGGTTATATTATACCAACGGAAATGGCTTATTTCCCGGATCGATACCCGGCACCAGAAAATGTAGCACGTGATGAACTCGATAAATCGCATCTCGTTCCAATCTCCGCTGCTTGTTGATTTTAATGTTATCTTTATTGACATCAGCAAAACTGGCGTTCTTCTTAACAAATTTTATAGTTGATTTGTTCCAAATTCATCCAGATTTTGGAAAAATGTTTGAAATAAAAGTTGTTTGTATATTTATAATCAACAACTGTTATCACACAAAAACTACTGGACTGATTTTGGGCCAAAAACAGCTCAAGGTACAGAAAATCGAGATGCAGAAAAAAGTTGTAGATTATAAAATTATAATGGAATATGGGTTCTAATTTTGCTAGTAGTCGGCCTGTATCAAAGCCCTTAAATAGATTAACAAATATATTTAATTACAGGTAATATTTTAAAAGATCTAAATAAATTTTTCAATTTCCACTTGAACTTTTTTTTAATCAATCACTTGAATTACTGATAAACATTTATAATTCATAGTAACTATATTCGTAGTATTATAGTAGTAACTAACGTGCCTGACGTTACTAATTAATATTTAATTATCCGGAAAATTCGTGGAAGAATTCTTTAATTTTCGCAGATAGTATTATATACAGATATATTTCCTGTTCATGCAAAATTTTTATTCGGGCGTCATTACAACTCCAATACCTCAAAAACTCAACTGATTCACCCGAATGAAATATTCTATAATTGGCAAAATCGATCCATGCTTCGTGGACGGGCAAAATCAGTCCAAGCGTTCTCCAGCTAGGGGAGTAATACTTAAAACCGTATGGGCCACGTAAGACGTAGATGAAAAATTAAAACACAATGAAAATATGTTTGCCGATAACAAAAGGCGTTTAACTTCTTAAACTTGTTTCCACTTTTGATGAAATCATACGTTTTTGCTACGTACCGCCCCCTTAGTACTATAACCCCCATTCGATATTTTTTTACTAATTTCGAACTAATAATATTTGGTTACATATATATTAGTCATTATTAAAATATAACAATTTAATCAAACAAATAATATTATCAATAATTAGTGAATCATTTTAATAATATTATTATTAGTACAGAGGTGGATATTTCATAAATTTCCAAAAATATTTTGTTTTTCGGAACTGTTTGGACACGAAGAGCACCTTATTTGATATAGACATGATGTGAAAACCACATCAAAATCGGTTCAACAGTTTTTATGTTATGACATTTGAAAACAAAGAAGTATTTTTCTAAAGAAAAGTTTATCTACCATTAATTGGAAGCCATTTCTTAACTTCCAGTTTTTATGATGGAATAAAATTTATTTAATGATTTACATAAAGTAAATAATTTGTACGCATATTCGAGCAAATTATTTGCACTAATATCATTAATTGATGGCTTAAAAATCGATGTTTTTTTGGCATATTTGTTATTTGATTAGCATATTTACCAAAAAATTTTACGAAACAAATATTATACGTCCTTGATTACGTAATTAGTATATGTACATGTAATTACCAGATTCGTATTAATACAAAAATACAGTGAAATCCCTCTATAACATATACAGACCGTTTTCAAAAACATTTCTATTAGGGAATCAATGTTTAATAAATAAATAAAATATTAACTATAAAACTATACAATACACATACATACAAACATCTGGATAGTCTATAGGTACAGTGTATGCGTATGGTTGTTTGTTGTCATTTAAGAGTGGGTATTTTGTGATGCACATACTAAAGTTACGAATTCAATGAACATATTTAACCCACTCTTATTACATGTGTACTGACTGACTTTACATAGTAACCACACGGCCAGTCAGTAATAAATAATATTTAACATTGATTCTCTATTGGAAAAGCTTTTCAACACATACGGTATATCTACTTTATTTAGTACAAAACTTAGTTAAGCCGTTAAAATCAGACAAAGATAGAAATATTGCTTTATGATGATTTTATTAAATGTTATTATTACCCTGCACGATAGTCTGATATATAAAAGAATTACAAAGTTTAGTCCCAAGTTTTTTATGGGGGTTGAAAATGTAATACATCGTTAAAAAAAGTGAAACAGGGATTCATAAAAAATAAAATAATTAATCCACGTCAACTTTATAATCAAAAAAAGAAAATTCTGTTTCGGAATGTATCCAAGAGGCTGTCCCTTTTAGTCCCTCGGTTAGCCAATCAACCTGTATAGAATACAACTTCCTAAGGTTACGGAATTGATCATCAGATATTAACACCTTCAAAAGCATCTGCACACAATAGGACTCCACAATGGAAGAAATATCCAGACACGTCATCTTTAACTGCGAATCTCTCAATTACAGATACAAGATTTTCGGTGCATCTCACTCCGAATATATGAACTTTTGGAAAAATTTGATAAGCATGCTCCTCTGGCTATTGCCAAGATATGGGAGAAGCGAATCTCAGCAGATTGAAGTAGAAGACGGGGCACAATGGGCCATAAGCTTGATGTGCAATACTTTTTATACCCCAAGAAATAAGATCTATCTATCTCCCGGATTCTCTTCGTCTCAGCTCTTTTCGGCCATAGAAACAATTAAATTTAAAGCATTGATTACGACGCTCAAATATACATGCATTTGTTTTTAGGGTTCCATTCCTAAATGGTAAGAAAGGAAACCTTATGATGCGACATCGGCCCCCCATTTGCCCATATGCCACAGCTGCTTATTTCAGCAATGCTATCGACTTGAAATTTGATACAGTTGTATAAGTTTCTGGTCCTTATCGACCTCTGAAAGTGAGGTTACTACGGCAAGTTGGGTGTCGTCTAACGAAAGGGCTTTGTTTGCACATTCCAAAAATATTTGCATTTTATGTGACAAAAGTTTTACTAAAAATGATCATTAAAACCCAACCTCCAACATTTATCTCCGAAGTTTGCGAGCTGAAAATCTAAATTAATTCATGATAGATATTTATCTAGAGCACGGAAGTGCGCAAGGCCGAGTTTAAGGGGTATTTGGCCTTCTCACTTACAGTGCAATTACTTACCTATATTTTACAGGAAAAAGAAAAATTAAGTTTTAAAATTTAACAGTTTTTGAGGGATTAAAAAAAAAACAGTTTTGAGTCTGGGACTGATGTGAAAACATATCTTACCTACGAAATCTATCCATAACTATCTAAGAAATCATTTATGGCTGAGTTATCGAGGTTTCGCTGTAGTATTTACACATCTAATCTAAAAATTATTTTCAAAATCGGATTCAAATCAACAAATTCTTGGTAAAACTAAAAATAAATTACCTTATTTATTTGTTATCAAAATTGACGTGTTTTCACGGGCATAGATTTTTGTTGTACGTAGAAAAAATTATACCGATATCACACTACGAGTGCAATCCTGTACTGTATTTGAAAAAAAAAATTTACAAACATTCATAGAAAATTTATATCTGTTTTTATGAAACATAGCCGAATTGTGTATATATAAGGCGCGAGATACTGATAAAAAAAAACCGTATATTTGTTCTGCTATAAAAGGAAGATAACGTTAATAACTGATCATAAAACCAGTGTTCAATTGCACGTAGTACTAGCAATTAATCCAAAAAAAATTGTTTAGCCCCTATATTTGTTGTGTCAACAATATAATCAACAATCATGTCTGGTGAGTAATTCAATTTTAGTTTTTGTGTTTTTTTTTCTTGGATTTCGAAATGCATTTCTAATTCGGTTTACATTATTCTTATTCAAATTTCATTATAGACAAGGTGAAAACCTCGCATTCGTCAGAGGAAATTTTTCCCATTCGATTTGCTTTGCATATTCACTATTGGAATTTGCCCCCTGAATAATTTACCCTACGAAAATCTGGCCCTAATTTTTTCTTTGCCAACCCGATTGACCGGAATTATTATAAATATTTTGGGTAATTTTAAACAAAAAAGGTCTCTTGTCATTTAATCGTAAAGTTCAAGCCATTTCCGAGTTATAAATAATCTAAAATTACTCTTCAGGATTTTGTTAAGGGATGTTTCAAAGATTATTTACGATTTTCGGTGAACACAAAAATTTCATTTATTAATATATTGGTTCTTAGCCTTGAAAACACGGTCGTTTTTGAGTTTTTCCAAACATTATATTGTAACTCGAAAACGGTCCAGTTTAAGAAAAAATGACAAGGACATTCTTTTGTTTGTTTAAAATCCATTTGGGTCAAAATATTTGGCTATTCGAGATTAAAAATTAGTTTAATAATATTGGAACCAGATTTTTGTAACGCAAAACCTTGATCCTTATTCAAGGGCATGTCCCAAACGTAAATATGCCAAAAAAAAAAAAATCGAATGGGAACATTTTTTCTAACGAATACGAGGTCTTTATCTTGCCTAAAAGTTAAAATCCAAAATTTTTATTAGGTTTTTGTTGCTGTGGAAGTTCACCGGACGATGAACCACCTGTAACTGTAATAGACTCAAATCCTGGTAACTTTTAGATCTCAATAAATTCGTAAAATGTCGTCCTTTGCAAATAACAATTTTAAATAAGGCTTCCGATTTTGTTTTTAAATGTTTTTGTAAATTTTAATTCATATTTTTTCGTAATAATTGCTTCACGTCTTTGGTTTATGTGGTGGATTATTCCATAAATTTATATATATTTGGACTCAATTAGAAATGCAATTCTATATAGTTTTAATATTCTGTTTCGATATATTTCTTCTTCATTTTTCAAAGTTTATAATCAACATTTTTACTGAGATTTTATTCCACAAATATTCTATATGATGGCCACATCATCTTTAACTGCGAATCTCTCGGGTACAGCGGGTACAAGATATTCGGTGCATCTCACCCCGAATATATGAAGCTTTAGGAAAATCTGATATGCAAGGTCCTGGCTATTGCCAAGATTTTTTGAGAATCGAATCTCGTCAGATTGAAATAGAAGGGGAATCATTATGGGCGATAAGTTCGAAGTGCAATACTTTTTATACCCCAAGATATATCTATCTATCTATTTATGCCAAAACCAGGGTCGGGTATGGAGACATGACAAAAAATGGCGTTCTTTTCTCAAAATTTTATAATTGATTTATATTAGCGTAAATTTAACGCTATATTAAACAAGTAATGTAACAACTAACAGACTTAATTGTTTGAATACCCAGTATATACTGAGTTTTATGTCAATGTTTGAACTGTTAACAATTTTTGAATTGCCTCAGAATTTAAAAAAAATCTCTCATAGTTTTAAAGATGGGCATAATTTTCGCTTTCCGAGGAACTTTAGAGAACAAACTACTGAGTTTATGGAAAAATTTTTCAAACAAAAGTTGTTTATTTTAAAAAGAAGATTTTTTGTTGTATCTCCGGTATTATACGGTTTTAAAGATAGACAGTTTTGCCCATTTTTCACAAACATGGTTCGATTTTGCCCACTTGACCTTTCTTTTTTGATCTAGAACACACACACAAAATTTCAACACGTTATCTCTTTTCGTTCTTGAGTTATCGGGTTCACAGACAGACGGAAGGACAGACAGACGTACAAGTGGAAATGGCCGAATTAGGCCATTTTATGAACACATATACCAAACATTCATACCTACGATCAATATTTTCAAGCGTTACAAAGTCGGGATTAAACTTAATATACCTTGTATATTTACATATACTGGGTTTAAAAAGGGCGTGTGTATTGACAATTCTTGTTGATATCCCCTCTGACAAACGATAAATTTTAATTTTTTATCGACTTTCAAGTACTTTATTTTTATTTTCATAAATTCTAATCATTTGAAAAATTATTTTTTCATCATCAACAAAAAATTAATAACTTTAATTAATTAATCTATGAAGTGAAAAGTCCACTTAGATAACGAAAAAAAAGGAAAATAATAAATTAAGAACCAGTGACTTTTCAGCTGAGTCATTGCTTCCTTCCTACGATGTCATATAATTTTTTTTATCAGGATTTAACACCCATTAGTATTCTTTTTTATTGCCGAGAGAGAAGCAAAAGAGAGAAGAAAATAAATAATTACCTTTTTTTTTTGTTATAAAATCTCGGAAAAAATTTATAAACTTTGAAATAAATTGGTTGAAGTAAAATTGTTATTTTTATAAACAAACAAAAATAGTTATACTTCTAATTGGCTTCAAATTTTGTGCGAAAAATGGTTACAACTTATAAAAAGGTTAATACACATTAAACAAATTGTTAATGGAAACATTAGTCCATACATATTATCATAGTCCATACATATTATCATTACCGTAGTGGGGGCGGCAGGGGCAGCCCGCCGCCGGCAAAATTTCACAATAAATAATAATAATATCTTGTAAATATTTGAACCATTTCATATTTTGATAGTGCAATAAAAGACTTTGCTCTTAAACAAAGTAGATGAATAAAGTTTTAGTTAAAGACAGAAGTTATGTTTTTAATTCTAACAAGTATATTATTTTTCAATAAAAATATAAATATTAACAGTATCGTTCAAGTTCTAATTGGAAGTCGATTTGCGTTTTATATTCAATTCGCTAATAACTTAATCTTGTTGATCGTCAAGGTATAATCATAAGTGTTCTATACCTGTTATATCAATGTAAGTGGCATACGTGTAAAAATGTTTATTATATTATAAAACACACACACACATATATATATATATATATATATATATATATATATATATTTATGTGTGTGTGTTTTATAATATAATAATCACATGTATTACAAACATTATATATATATATATATATATATATATATATATATATTATATATATTTATATATATATATATATATATATATCGTGAAAGTCGAAAGGAGAGTTAAGATTTTTGGTTTTGGCTAAAATTCACACCAGACGACACAAGTGGGTTTTTTTTTTCTCGGTATTTGTCATGAAATAAGACCAAATTTGTCTGTTTCTTAAAAATGATTCCAAACTATTTCAACAGATTCTTTTAGAAGAGTATAGTGTACAAAATTTAAAGCCAATCGGAACAATAACGTTTTCAGAACTGCATCCAAAGAAAAATAAACATTGTACATATATAGAAAAGTTTGTACAAATCGAAAAAAAAAAATTGTAAATATTTTTTATAGACCCGTATCGTTGGGGTGGTGGTCACCCACCATATTATCGCCCTCCTGATCAAACACACCAAATGCCCTACGAAAATCAACCACATTGTCCTCCACCATATTTATCATATCCCCCAAACAATGTAGTGTGTCCACCTTCAATGCCAACACCTTGTGCGCCACCAATACCACCTTGTCATAGCCAACAGGGTAAGTGGCAATCAAATAAAAAAAAGGACTCAAAGATAAAATTCTGGATCCGTAGTTTTGACTTTTATATACAGACCTTTTTCGAAAGCATTTCTAATAGAGAATCAATGTTTAATAAATAAATAAAATATTAACTAAAAAACACTATACTGTACACCTATACAATACACATACATACAAACATCTGGATAGTGTATAGGTATACTGTATGCGTATGGTTGTTTGTTTGTCATTTAAGAGTGGGGATTTTGTAATGCACATACAACAGTTAAGAATTCAATGAACATATTTAACCCACTCTCGTTACATGTGTACTGACTGACTTCACACAGTAACCACACGGACAGCCAGTAATAAATAATATTTAACATTGATTCTCTATTAGAAAAGCTTGCCAACACACACGGTATAATAATACACTTTATAAAATTGAAACTTTGGACTTGCATCATGTGAACAATCATGTTGCAATTTTGAACATGAAAGTTCTAGAAATTTTAAATACAAAAAAATATTTGCTTATAATTAATAATAATTATATGAAATTAACGGAAATACCAACAACGTTGATAAGATTACAAATTTTATCTGTTTATTACGAAATATTAATGGTAGGTAAATAAATTTTCATTGAGTATAGATAGAGGGGAACTCTAAAATTCTAAAATTAAACAATACAAAATTATGCAAAACTTTAAATAATACAAAATATATCCACAATAATCTACACTATCTACAGCCTTTATTATAAAAATTTATTAACGATCATAAAACACTAATATTTAATTGTGTTTTTATTTTTGTTAACAAGCGTGTATATATCCATTGTTAGAGTATGGTTGCCTTTCAGCTATATTATACCAACGAAAGTGACTATCGCTTACTTAAGTTTGACATTTAAATACAATGGCTTGCATTTGCAATGCTTGAATTTGAATTTTTTGACGTTAATACCGCCATGTGAACTCCAAGAAAAAGCACTTCTCTTCACACCAAGAGTTCTTGATTTGCAGTCCTTGACTTGTTCGGGAAGGATTCATGTATTTACCATAAGCTTTTCTGGACTTACTTTCCCTCGAACCAGCAATTGACAAAGTCAAAATACAAATATCACAGGTAGTGATTACAGAAGCGTATCTTGCATGATTGCTTAGATAGTGAAGGCAAGCCGTTTGAGGATCATTCTTGCCGCAATGTCGTATTATCTCTAGTACCGATTTTCCATAACTTTTTCGAAAATTTGGACAAAGATTTTAACGAAAATCACTATGTTAAGTACTATCGCTTTTAATATGTAGTTAGCACGATTCTCCTGCGGTAAAATAACCTGTTAAATTTTATAAAGCTCCTAGGCTCGACAAAGTATATCAACTCGATATTTTTGTGGTTATTTTGATCGAGATTATTTTGTCGCGGCATCACATGCAGCTTAAAGACAATTTAAGCTACTATTATATAATATGACATGCAATCTTGCTGTTACTGTTTTAATTAATGTTTAAACAATTTTTGAATATGACAGACTTACCGTTTAGTTAAACTTATTAAAGAGAATTTCGTAAATGCGTTAACGCAATCTCTTTAAAGTAGTTGTCGTGATTCAATATTGTCAAAAGGGTGTGGCGCGTATGCGTATGGTAAGCGTATAGAATAATAAACCACAATTTTAGTCCAAGGCTGTACCGGTAGACCCGCTACACATACGACACTTACGTTCCTATATACAAACACTACCTAACATTTTTATAAGTTGCAATCCGGCAACGTCGTTTATATTCCGCTAGTTGATATACTGTTTGTTTACATACATGTACTCGAATAGTACAATGTATAGTGACGTACTGTGTTGTCAAGTGGTATCTGTTCAGCATGCCGACACGTATATTTATTTATAAAATGCTTCACTTTGTGTTGTTATAACTAAACAATGAGACGGTCAATAATTATCGGGTATATTTTTAAATAAGTAGAACAAATCGAAAAATTTATAGCTATTTTTGTAAAAGATTCTTAAGTGTCGTTTTTTATTAAAAATACAAAACTGCTTAAAATGGGTCATCTCCATTGTTCCCCATGTTAATTATTCGAACTTTCAATTAAGTTTTTCTCGAGATTGAGACGGTCAATCGATTTAAAATGTGTAAGTGTGAGTGTATAATAATACCCTTAATAAGTGGGCGAAAATTTGGAAGATTCTATAATTTTGCCCATTAACACGACAACTAGGTACCTTAAGAATGAATTTTCTGCGGAATATGTGATATTTTATGTCGATTATATGACACAACACTGTGCAGTTTTCTATTCTATTTAATTTACAACTTCTTCTAATGGTGGAAACAAATAAGTTATGTATTTAAAGAAAAAAACGATTTTGGTAAATTAACCCAAAAAAAACTTATCATCTTTCTTTTTGTTTAAGACTTAATGTGGGTACCATCCGCTGCTGACAGTGTATTCCCCTCAAATGCTGTCAAAGGTGGTGTTGATTTAGATGGTGCCGATATTTTTGTGGGACGTGCATACCACGATGGTGATCTTATACCAGCGAAAGTAATTCCTGCAAGTAATGTTGCCTATGTCTGTCATGGTGGTCGAGAGATTGCTAAACATAACTTCGAGGTAATATCACAAACTATATTCAAGCGTAAAATGTTCCAAGGTTTAATGACAAACAAATTATCTATTTAGGTACTTTGCCAAAGACAATTAAAGTGGCAATTTTCATCTGGTGGAGCTGTTCCCCATGGCGCAGTACCTGCTGGCCAGACAGCTGATGGAGAAACACTATATGTGGGTCGTGTAATGCATGAAGGAACTCAAACTGTGGGCAAGGTTTGACCACATATTGTATAAAAATCTTGTAGCAAAAATTAATGAAATTTTCACTATTTTAGATTCATCCAGCTCATGGCTCTTGTTACATCCCATACAATGGCGAAGAAGTCGCACATTCTGAATATGAAGTTTTAGTTTTACATTAAGCATTATTATAGTCTCGATCAATTGTTTTTAAGTTTCTGAATAAAACCATATACCCGTAACCTGTATTTTGTGGTTTCTTTTTCAATATATTAAAAATTTCTCTTATTTATTATGCAAATCCTTCTTCTTTTATTTTTGTTTACTGACACCATCTTTATATTTTTAAGAAATCCAGAATTTTATCTTTGAATCTCGTATGCGTATAGAGAATTGCTTTCATTCGGTATTCTAAAATGTCTGCGGGATGTGATAGAATGAACAACACAAATCAAATGTCAATTCAGTCGGATGAAGTCGTCTTGGTTCGGCTTGATTCGTCGTTACAATCTCGAATTGATATCGTTGATTATTGGAAAATTGACTTTTGAAAAAGAAACATCTCTTTGAAAGAAAAAACTAAAATCTTTCGAGATTTGCACCACTCCCAGAAATTATTCTCCAGAGATTATTTTCGATGTTTTTCTAAGTGAATCATTATTTTTCAGTTTCATAACCTTGATTCTTAATTAACTTCTAAATAACTTAAGAGTCAAGAAACCTAATCAGACCAATTCTCTATACGATTATAAATCATTTTCTATATTAGATTCTAAGTAAATGTCGATGCTTTTGGCTTTTTTTGTGTTTTAATTTTCTATCTGTTCTACAATTTTTCTTATTTGCTAGATTGAAGAAGGTGTAAAAGGTAGCTATTTTTTTATATACATCGCTTTTTATGTTTTTCCAAACAAACAAAAATTTGGAAGAGTTTTTAATTCGGATGTAATTTTATAGTTATTCAATGGGTTCCAACTAGTGCACATGCACCATTCCCACCGTATGCAGTTAGAGGTGGTGTCGATAGAGATGGAACTGATATATTTGTTGGACGAGCATTTCATGAAGGTGATCTGATACCTGCAAAAGTAATACCAGCCAAACAAATTGCGTATATTGCATATGATGGCCGAGAAGTGATGAAACATAGCTATGAGGTACCAACAAAAAATTCAGTATAAAGATTCAGTATAAGATAATCAAAGAGAACTTTAGGTTTTTTGAAATTAAACTTCAAATTTTGCCCCAATTCCTAGAACATGTGAAATTTGGAAGAACCAAATCGAATATAAAACTACTGAAATCGGTACAAAACCCCACAGAATTAGATGCATACGAAAGTATCTACATACACAAATTAAGAAAACAGATAATGAATTTAGACAATGGCCCAATTCCAAATTCTGATTTAATAAAATTAAACCATATTGAAAATTTAATACCTGAATATCAAGGTTAGCTTCACTCAACACCTTCACCTTCTTGGCAATAACAACACCGCAGGGTCAGAAAACGATTCCGCCAATAAATGGGTTGGGTTCATCACACACTTAATACCTTAATTGGTCAGTCATAATCTTTCAGGTACTTCCTCAGTCAGATCATATAAAAGACAAAACTTTTATAATATTATTGTGAGACACGCACCAAATTAGCAACGAGCAACATATATCTCTGACTCCATATCCCAGAGATAGTTACGATTAGCTAATTCATACTGATGATGACTACCTTGTAGTCGAAATACGTATTTATAAAATACAAATAATTGTTCTAGGAATTGGGACAAAATTTGAGATTTAAAGAATTCAGTCTTCATCTATTACGAAAAATTTGTATGTAATATTTATTTTGTTCAGGTAATGTGTACGTCTATGTATGATCAAGGACGAATATCATGGAGAGTTGGTCATGGAACTAACATTCCTTACGGTGCAATTCCTGGTGGACATACAGCAAGTGGAGAAACACTTTTCATTGGACGTGTGTTCCATGATGGTGCTCAAACTGTTGGAAAGGTAATTTGATTTCAATAAAATTCCATCCTCCCTAATTTTAAACTCTTGCAATATTTTCGAACATATCTTTCTGCTTTACGGAAACAAAGAATGGAAAAATAATTTCTACATTTTCAAATATATATTTGTTGGTTTCAGGTTCATCCAAGTCACGGAAAATGTTATATACCTTATGATGGCCATGAACATGGCCATCATGGCTACGAAGTTTTGGTTCAAGTTTAATTCCATTTTTGATATTGATTGTATTTGTAAAAATTAATGAAAAGTCTTTTATTCACTTGTTATTAAACTTTTGTTTCATTTTACAAAACCTTGTGACACGCGAAAATTTTTTGGGATGTTAGCGCCTTGTGACCAATAAACAAACTATATCTAGAGCATATGTTTATAAATCTAGCATATGCCTTGTGTTTTTTGACGTGAATACGTCAATAGTAGGAAGCAATTCAGAAAACTGATAACAAAATCGGGGGATACAGTTTGGTGTTGCAGCTATATATCTATCATCTGCATTCAAAATTTTATGACACCACTCGGTAGATAGATAGATTGATTCCATTGTGATGCCTAAGGATGTGAGTGGAGTGGAAGGAATTTGTGTGTATAGACTAGAAATTGGTAGGATATGCGGCTGCAGTTGACTATGATAGGAACTATGCCGATATTCAACTGGAGTTCGTGAAGGAAACTACAGAAAACCTTCTCAAGCATAGCCGGTTACTTCGATCTTGTCCATACGCCGAAAGTTTAGTCAGTTAACCGCCCCTTTTTTTTTCTTAATAATTAACAAACTGCCGATGTCGGGATTCGAACCCATAACCTCCCAGTTTCCAAGTATGCATACTGCGCAGACATAACGCCTTAGACCGCTTGGCCACTTGGACTGATACACCACTCGGTAGCTAAAGGATCAAAGAATTCGTTACGTTGAGTGAGGACTGTCACGCATCGCGCGGAGGAGGGGGAAGCGCCGCCATTTTGAGATCGCTTTGCTGAAGATAACCAAAGAATTCAATATAAATAGAAGTACGATTTTTGTGTCACTTAAAATTTTTAGTACCTATCCTGACCACTAGATGACAATAGCTGTTCGATTATGGTATTTAGTGCCATTACCAGCACAACCAACTGTATTCTTTGGCAGAACTAAGTACCAGTTGCCCGGATCACATCGAAGCGGGGATGTACTTCAAATTTATATTAAAAGGGAATCCACCAATATTGATGAAATTTTTATGAATTTTTAGAATTAATTAGTAAAAGTTTTTTAATTTTTTTTTACAAGCTGTATAAAATATTAATATTTGTTATATTAAAAACTTATATTTAAAGCGTATTCTTTTAAAATAGCAACTGAAACTACAAAAACAAATATTAATATTTTATACAGCTTGTAAAAAAAAAAATTTTTACTAATTCTAAAAATTCATAAAAATTTCATTAATATTGGTGGAGTCCCTTTTAATATAAGTTTGAGTACTTACTTCGATGTGATCCGGCCAACGGGTACTTAGTTCTGCCAAAGAATACAGTTGGTTGAGATTTACACCCCAATTTATTTTCAGCTTTGGAAAATAATTTTTAAAATATTTCTGGGATTCTTCTTTTATTGGATGAACCCAAAGGCACTGAACAAGAGCGAGATATTAATAAATTATAAAATTTGCTAAAAAAACAAAACCTTGTAATAGTAAACAATTTTTAAACACTCGTAGCTTCGGCCTGAATTAACACTTTATTTTGATATAAAATTTTATTTTTTTCTCATTATTTTTACATTAATTAATATGTTTATATAAAAAATTCTTTAATCTGAAAATAAATGATTAGTTGCGTAAAATAATTGACATAAAACCATGTTAAAAGCTAAATTCGAATCAACTTTTTGTATTTTCGGATCAATCATACGCTCATAAGCCGTTATGATACTGAAATTAAAACAAAAATTAGAATCAAACACAGGTCCACAAAACGAAGGTTCCATGTGCGAAAAACAAGATTGATCTGATCTATCATTATGTTTGCGGGATCACTGAAATAATATCCAAGTTTACGGCAAAATTTGTTTCCTAACACACAATTTTATTTCTTTTTTGGAGTAAAACTAATCATTTTCATGTGTTTGAAATTACTAAATTCAAAGGCGATATCTAACTACTATTAGCCAGAAGTGCAAAGGGTTTTTTCCGGATGATGAGCATCAAGCTGGTACTTTGTAAGTAGCTTCGTTTTGACAAGACGAATAAAATTTTGGAAAACGGTATCGAAATTTTCTGGAAGCTGTTGAACATTGAGGATGGGAGACTCGGGAGTCCATGCCGTTGAATTTGTAGGACGAAAAATTTCCTCGTTGTTCTTCACTTGATTTTTTGTAAGATAATCAAATTTTCGTCCTACAAATTCAATGGGACTCCGAGTCTCCCATCCTCAATGTTCAATAACGTTCAGAAAATTTCAATACCGTTTTCCAAAACTTTATAATTAAAAAAGTTGGGCGTCTTGTCAAAACGAAGCTACTTACAAAGTACCAGCTTGATGCTCATCATCTTGAAAAAACCTTTGGACCATATTTTTCGTGAATAGAAGACATCGATGACGTCATAAATAAAATCTAACAACGAATTCAGTTAACTCAAAAATATAAAAACAAGGATTTTGAATCCAAAAAGGAAGTAAGATTTCATACTGCGAAGTAATAATTTTTTAAGGTAGAAAAAAATTGTAAAATCGTAAAATCTGACACCGGATTTGAATTTAACAACTCCGAAAACATAACCTTGTTTTTTCTAATTAGAACCAAAGCAATTAGCCTTTTCCACTTTCTCAGTTAGGTGTAAAACCTATTTAGGGCTTGCACAAAGTAAAAATATCTGAGACACCTAAACTTTTTAAACACAATGTGATATCTAAACTCGGCTGTCGTACCTACATCTAGTCCTGCCTCTCATTATTCCACCAAACTGAGAAAGTGTGAGAATAGGGAATATGCATGAACATTTTTTTCACATTTATTTTCAGAATATGAAAATACTGTTAATACTGTAATAATATTTAAAAACGAAATTAAAATCCGACAAATATCAAGGAAGCTATAAGCTTTTAAAGATTATTATCTGTCTCTTTCTTGCAAAACAGAGTTTTACGTGTATTTTAAATGGTGATAGTGATTATGACGTCACAATGCATATCAAGACGGCTATCACCCTCTTTGTCTAATCGGGAATTTCAATCATTCATATCTCGCTTACTTTTAAAGTTATTTAAAAAGTAATTTTACCTTAATATTTGTCAAGTAAACATGCTTCAAATCAAGTGAAAAAAATTTTTCATGCATATTCCCTATTGTTATCGATATTTACTTTTTACGAAAGTCAGCATTTGTTTTGATCAAAGACTCTTGATCAGTACAATTTCGACGACGTGATATTCTTTCCAAGCGATTTTCTTCATTGACATCCAAGTATACAACCAGATCGGGTTTAAGTAAATCAGTTGGCCACATATAAACCTCATCAACAGTTTCAGGTAAATGTATCTCATTATTATGTACTGCTTGAGCCAATGCAAAAGCTCCAGTGGAATGCCAATATCTAGAGGGTAAAAAATTTTCAAAAAAATGCAAAGATTTAAAAAAAAACTCGTTATTACCTATCCAATATCACAGCAGATCGAGTTGTAATTACTCGAATCTCTTCGGCCGCAATATAATTTCCCAATGAATAAAATGCAGTACGTAGACTTGCATCATCGAATGAAGATCGTAAATGTTTAACGGATATCGGTGGTGTACACATTAATTCAGCTCCGCGTTTTTTCGCTAATGCTCTGGACAAAGTACTTTTACCTATTGTTAAGAAATATATTTCGATTAGATAAATATAAAATAATTACTACTGAGGCTGAATAAATTGTACTAACCACATCCATCTAAGCCTTCGAACACAACAAATGGAAATTTTTTTGTTTCGGTAACATTATCTGCTAGTTCTTTTTTCGATTGATAAATTTTTAATAGCTGAGCAACATTTGATTTGTCCTATTAAAAATATTAATTCTGTAATTATAATAACTTTCCAAGGTTTTATTTTTTGAAACTACTAAAATAAACAATTTTTTAACTCACTTTGTGACAATTTAGCACCTTTAATATAGAATCGACGGATTTAAACAATATTGGATTCTGAGCTTCCATAATAGTATTCAACGATCTTACAAAAACTGAAACTAAACAAAAATTTCTCTATTAACCATGAAAATGAAAAAAGAACTAATCAATATTCAATATAACAAGAAAAAATCTTTATTTTCCAGAAAATACAAATTCGAAATTGTACAATACTCACTGAACCTTGATATAACTTGATTTGATTAATCTGGAATAATGTAATTTTCTTTTGTCACACCTAATTTGATTTAGATAATGATGTGTCAGAACTATAGACATAAACATAAAATCCCAATTTCATTGATGTAAGTTATTCAAAATAAAAACTAAATAAAATTAAAATCCCTAAAATATTCGAAAAAGATAACGAAAGCCGCTATAAACATATTTCACACGTCAAGGACCATAGAGATAATATTATTCTCTATGTCAAGAACTGCTGATTATAATATAAATAAGGTTTGTTCTCATTTCAAAGTAGTAATTTGAATAATGGCGGTCAAATGATGTATATTATTTTGTTGTTCAAGGTCATTACAATTGATTGGAAAAGAAATCTCTTACATTAAAATTTGTCAAATAATGTTTTAAGGATTTTAGGGACTAAATTTTTTCGAGATCAGTAGAGATTATATTTTTTACTTTCAAGCAACAAAAAAAGCACGAAAGAATCGACCACGGACTTAAATGAAAATCGAAAATAGTTCACTAATAAAGAGAAATGTTAATGTGTTTTTCTCTAAGTATCCAAGTCAGTTAAAGATACAAATCTTTTCTAGAGGTACTTTTTCAAGCTTTGAAAATTTAAGACTAGTTTAGCGATGAATAATTCAATTATTTTTTTTAAATTTGTAAATTTGTAGATTCAATTTTTATGATTAACCCTCTCCAGCCTGGCGGTCCTAAAATATATCCGATTTTTCAGTGCCACGCTTGAAATATTACACTTTCATTCATGTTTATCATTATACTGTAACCAACGTTCATAAAGTAATAAAAGCATTTATACAATAATGTACTTAAAAATATCATTGAGTATTTATGGTGAAAAATGGGGTTGCTACCTCTCCAGATTTCGGCTTACACGCTTTCAAATGAAAAATTATATTTTTGATCACCCAAGTAGCGGTATATTTAGTGCAAACGATCAAAATTTGCCCCCCTAGGCAGCTACCTACTTTGCCTTCCCGGTAAATCCTTCACTGCCCAGTTGACTAAATAATATATGGACCTCCCGATCTCCAAACAAGATCGACATAATATATGTTGATCTCCCAACTTTTAAAGGGTTAAAAATGCTGAAAGTTTGCGACATGTCAAATTATTTATTTATATTTTTAATGTGTTTATGATTGATGCTATCATACTTTAAATTAGCATGAATTTAATGTTAAAATTAGATGGATGATCCAAATTTATTAGTCATGATGGAACAAACCAATTTTTTTATACATACTAGATTTATTGTAAACCATCGTGGAAAGTAGATTTCCAAAAATAAAACTTTTATGATTTTACTCAAAAGAAATACTAACTGCTAGTTTAACAACATTGTTTTATGAACAATTGAAATAATAATATTCATTTTTCATGTAGATGCCACCATATTGATTTTCATGTCACTTGCATCACTCGTGATAAGTAAAGGATTGTATTCTTTGGTAAAGGTCATAAGTAACATAAGTACACTGTAGTTAAAAATTTTCTATGCACTGTCAAAGCTTGTAAAAAGCCGATCATTATGCCACAAACAAAAACATCAAAAATTGTCCCAAATAAATTTTATTTGACTTCAAATTGAAATCAACTTTTTGAGTTATCAAAATTATTTTTTTACTTACATCTACATTATACGAACTCATCTAGAACTTTTCCTCGTAATTTACGTACAAACAAAAGAAAAACAATTTTCCTTCAGGTTTTTACCCTCTTAAAACATATTTCCCTAACTTAAATTCAAACCATAGAAACAAATTTAAGATCTTTTACGAGAACTGTGAGCCTGTAGTGACTCACCATCGGCAGATACACATATCTAGCATCAACATTGCAATTAAACCTACGTACGGTGCAGAACGATACATTTACATATACACGCATATCCTTGTCTCTGTTTATATGCTTACATATATACTCACGTATAGAAGCAGATCAATTTTACCAGTACGCTTTAGTAGTGTAAAGAATATCGATGCGTTTGTCTCACCTTCTAGAACGCATGCATTTCAGACATATAAAGCAAGACAACCACACATCAACACAGTGACAGTCACACATCAACATTAGACAGTATCAATTTATCACCAGCGCAGTAACAATACAACGTTGATTCAGTAACAATCAAACATTCGTTGAAATCAAAAAGTGACTACAAATTAGTGAAAAAAAGTTTACAAAAATATTCATTTCAAGTATTTTATTTATCACACGCACCCTCCTTTCGCTACAAGACAAAATACAAAAATTATATTAAATAAAAAATTTCAATAAAACAGTTATAGAGGAACAAAACAAACTTTATTAACAAGTTTTTAACATTTCCATACATGGAATTTTTGATACAATCATTTAATTTCATCGGGTAACACTTTGTAAGGATTTAAAATTTTATTTGGATCCATCAAAGTTTTGATTTGTTTCATTAACAAAAGTGCGCTACGACTTTTCGAGTAGTGTATCACATGCGCCTTCTTAAATCCAATACCATGTTCAGAACTAACACTGCCTTTTAATTTTGATACATACTCAAATACATACGGCTCAATCAATTCCATAAGTTCATGAGAATATTGTTTTGTTGAAATATTCAAATGTAAATTTCCATCACCTAAACCATAAAGAAAATTTTAAAATACAAATTAGCTCTTTTTCCACCAATGTAAGCTGATAAAAAGTCAACATAATCCAAGTGTAAACACTCGGATGATAGGGACATCTGTCGAGAAGGTTGTTGAGTATACTGAGAGATATTCTACAGTAAAATGTCATATTATTCAATTTTAGGGCAAAAAAATTCCCTATCGATTGTTAAACTTCTCTTTCTTTAGTCTGTCACATCCAGTGACCACCAGCATCTCTCGAGCGCTTTATCTGACAACTCCTCCGATGCTTACAATCAATCAGATGGTGCCCGGTTTGTACAACTGAGAGGATATTATAGGTGTATCCGGCAAGTATGAACCTTCAAAGTTAAACCTAGTTTATTCGTAGACAGTTGCTAACAGAAAAAAAACTCGTTACGCAGGAGCTGCTTCAACTTAGAATATATAAATCACTTTCTAGCGGTCACAATTTTAGTCTGATCAAAATTAAATGTTGTATATGATTTTAGTATTTGCAAGACCAATTTTATTAATAAATGACATACGTCAAGGGGAAAGGGGGGCATAAAGAAAGAAGAAACACACAAAATATAAAATATCTCTCTTAATATTAGAACAATCGAAAAAAGCGTAAGGAATATAGTTGTAGAAAATCAAGTTTGCTACAATTCATCACCTTATCATTTTTGCTCAAACTCTAAGTGTACAGAGATATTAAGGCATTTAATTTTCGATATTAAACCGTCAATATTTCTGTAAATATTAGTGTAACAGATAAAATGATAAGAAACAAAATTACAGTAAAACTTAATACCTACAATTTTACTTCTTATAAATTTTTCTATTTTTCAAATATTAAGGGAGATATGTTAAATTTGGTGTTTCCTCCTCCATCTAAATACCCTTATTTGAAGAAATTTTTGCAAAATTTTGAAGTCGTACGAGACCGATAGCTCTATTTCCTTTCAGGAAATTCGCTAAAAAGAAATATAAGACCAGCAGTAAACTACAGCAAATGTATCATTGTTCCGTATAGAGATTTAAATTTTTTTAAATTAAAACAATCGTACCTATATGCCCATATCCAATAACTCGAATGGCATGACTACCTAAACGTTCGGTCATATCAGGCACAATTGAATAAAAATGTTCTAAAGGTAACGTAACATCATATTTAAGTACATAACCATCTCCTAATATTCCATCGGTTATTCTTTCACGTAATTGCCATATCGTCTAAAATAATAAACAAATTTTATTTTTTCGATAGGTTAAAAGAATTTATTTATACCCTTTATTACATATTCGCCAATATTAAATTTTTAACGGTTCGACCTCCATAAACTCTAAAATTTAAGCAGGAATATGTAACTTGTTAAATACAGGTGACCTCCGGGACTAAACCCTTTTTTACCCATCAAATAATATTTTTCAATTTTAAAATATCTCAAATTTCAAGTAAAGCAGATTGATATTGGATTCGACGAGATAATTTTGCATTAATCTTAATAAGTTTGAAGTTCATTTTCATCTAAATTCATTTTTCAACTACCAAAACAACAGATATTGGACACTATTGCATTTACCGAAAGGGACAGGGTAAAGCACGATATCCAAGAGTTGCGTTATCGACTCCTAATTTTAAGAGATAATAATAACGGAGTTTATTAGACATAAGTTACTGTTACAAATTAAGAATCATATATGAATAAAATTTGAGATATTCTTTCAAAATTCAAAAATAAAATCTAATCAATTATAATTTATACATGAGGCACACTCTAAAGATGTGAAATTACAGACCCAATTAACACTACCCTCATATCCAGCTACAGTCCATGCAAAATGAGTTCCAGAATCATTCTGATTTTACAATCTCGGGTATAAACCTTGAATAAGAATGAAAATTGTAAGGCCGGGTACACACGTTATGGTATACCTGTGCAGACAAACCTGCACAGGTATACCGGAAAGGTATACCTGTGCAGGCTTAGAGCACCCACACGTTACGGTATGCCTAACGGTATATATACGGTTATACCACGAATTTTTTTGAAGTATCGGCTTCTGCCTCGGCTTTAATTTTATGACAAGTCTTTCATAGACTGCATCTCTCTTGCCACGGTCGTGGTACTCTTTACTCTTCACCCGCAACAGGCAAGATTCCGACCTATATATATCAATAATTTCTTCAATCACTTGATTACGTTTTCGGATTGTATCACTTTATTGTCAACAAGAAACTAGACGCAACTAATAAAACCGTTATAATAATAAAACCGTTTAAAAACATAAAAACTGTGCAGGCATACCGGAGTGACTCATACACACGCTCAGGTCTACATGCCTGCGCAGGTAATCAATACTGAATTTCGATTCTTCTCCGGTCGCCTGTACAGTCGCTATGCCTGTGCAGTCGCCTGGTACAAACGCTCCGGTTTGCCTGTGCAGGTGATCTGTACAGGTATACCTCTCCGGTATACCCGACCTAAGCGTGCAAACTGCAAGTTACCAATTCAAAGAGTTATAATGAAAGATCCAAATCGAAAGTAAATAACGACAAATGTATGGCTAAGTAAGATATAAATTGTTCCAGTCAAAATAAAGTTAAAAATTTGTAAAACATGAAGGCAATATTATTTAAAAACCAATAAACCTCATGGAAATATCAGAGGAATATGCAATCCAACCACTCAAACACAAAATCATTTTAATAATCAACGCTAAGGGAAACTTGGAAACTCAACAAGGAAAACTCAACTTGGGGAAATATGCTACAGTCTTTCAAGCAGAAGTCTACACCATCATACTGTCTTGCGTCCGTGAGAACCTACGTAGATGCTACATAAACTAGAACGTATGTATTCTCTCGGACAGTCAAGCTGCTCTAAAAGCCATGCCTGGAATTGAGGTCACCTCAGGGGTAGTCAAGGATTGTCTGGAGGAACTGCTGGAAGGAAACGAAAACGCAGATATCTTAGCAAAGAAGGGAGTCGGAATACCCTGCATACGCCCAGAGCCTATTTTAGGAATACCAAGGACTGCATGTAAACAGGTGATCAACGAGTGGATAAATGCTAAACACCTTGATCACTGGGAAAATGTACCGCAACAAAAGCTCGAGAAAATATTGCTTCGGAATGCAACCAAGCGGCTATCTCTCGATGGACTGAAGCTGAACAGGATGCAACTGCGGAAGGTTGCCGCATTCATTACCGGGCATTGTGTGGGACTCCATAACGGGTCCATTGTGTGCAGATTGTGTGGCGAGGAGGATGAAACATCCAGCCACATTATCTTTGACTGCGAACTTCTGGGTAACAGCAGATACAAGATATTCGGTGCATCTCATCCCGAATATATGAACCTTCAGGAAGACCTGACAAGCAAGCTCCTAGCCATTGCCAACATATAGGAAAAGCGAATCTCGTCAGACTTAAGTAGAAGGGGGAGCACAATGGACCATAAGGTCGAAGTGCAATACTTTTTAGACAAAATACTTTTCAGAAAAAATGAAAAAGCATCAAGATATCGAGAATTTTATAACAGAAATCAAAAATTTTAAATTTTATCAAAAATAAGAGAAAATAATTGTTACTCGACAAATTATACTTAAATAAACCAAGACCAAAATTCCGAGCATGTTTACACTTAGATTGTAGAACTTAAATTAAGTATGTAAATTGCTAATAGAAATTTTGAAAACTTAGATTAAATACCTAAATGACCAAATCCAGAAACACGGGCATATTTTCCAATATAATCATTAGCATCAATCACCATTTTGTAGAACTCTGTTAATGGTAATGAGAAATCATACGAGTATAAATAGCCATCTAACAATAACGCATCGGCGATTCTTTCTCGAATTTCCCAAATGGCCTAGAAGTGACATTTTAATAATATATTCCTGTCATGAAATCAAATTTTCGTATAAAATTAATCAACTGAAGTTGGCAATATTATTGCCACCTTTGAGCGCCAAGCTTTGGTGATGAACTTTTGTTGGAACTCTGAGTGAGATAAACAAAAAATAATAATAAAAATTTTCGATAAATATCGAAAGTTAATAGTTTTAAAAATCAACGAATGAAAATAATTTGTTATAGTTCCACTTCAAGGTTTGTCTTATATTATTTCTCCGCTGTTGAATCATTTCCCCTTTAACGTCACATAAAATTTCAAACAGATACCTTGCTAAAGAAGTTCCACTTCGAGGTTTGTCTTATATTTCCCCGCTGTTGAATCATTTCCCCTTTAAGGTCACATAAAATTTCAAACAGATACCTTGCTAAAGAAGTTTCACTTCAAGGTTTGTCTTATATTTCTCCACTGTTGAATCATTTCCCCTTTAACGTCCCATAAAATTTCAAACAGATACCCCGCTAAAGAAGTCCCACTTCAAAATAAGTATAAAGATTCATTTTTTCAATTATTTAGGCATTACATATCCCTAGGAAGTTGAAAATTTTCAAAAACAAGCGACCCGGTCCGGCTTCGCACAATTACTACACTTTGATCTGAGCTCATTGATCGGAGAATCGATAACATACAACAGCCAAATATATGGTTATATCCACAATATTACAACAATTACAACACCTCACATGTGAGAGTTTAAATAAAATTGTATAATATGTAACTAAGGTGATATGTAACTTTGGCGTATTAACTTAAAATTAAATACGTAAGCAATAAAAGTAAGTTTTTTTCAAAATATCTTTATTATTTACACATACGAAATTTTAATTAAGATCTACTATACATATAAACCTTCCGGAAAAAATTATCTACATGATGGTGAACACCGTTTCAAAACCCGTTGCGTGGTTTAGAAGAAGTTAGCGGATAAACATACAGACAGACGCGGAAGGCGACTTTCTTTTATACTATGTGTAGATTATACGAAATTTTGCCAAAGTCCATTTTTTTATATTTTTTTACCAACAATAATTACACATAATTATATTCTCCTAATACAAATGTAAAATTCAATTCTTTCCTTTCTCGCACTCAAAGCTTGTCTCATTTCCCCTCTATAACTCATTTCCCCTTTATTGTAACAAAGGTTCAGATACGTCGCTAAAGAAGTTTCGCTTCAAAAATAAACGTTTTATTAATCTCATTGAGTTACATCATCAAAACTTAGTACCCTAGGACTAAATTAAATTTTCCTTAAGTTTAATTATAAGACATTGATCACAATTTTGACATATAAAGACCCAAATTAGTAATTTGCAAAACAAATACAATTTAAATAAATGATCTAATGAAATTAGGATTTGGAATAATAATATTCATCATGTGTATACCTCCACAAAAGATGAATTTCTAGTAAAAACAAACACAATTGCCCAAATTATTTCCAAAAGCAAAACGTTGTCGAAAACACCCAATATTTTGTTGTTTGAAAGGCGGACAGAGTTTTGTATTGAACAGTAATTTTCTCAACTGTTACAATTATCAGCATCCTAAAAGAAAACGTCAAAAATAAGAGAAAATTATTGTTACCCGACAAATGATACTTAAATAAATCAAGACCGAAATTTCGAGCTTGTTTACACTTAGATTGTAGAACATATTAAAATTGGCAATACAAAATTTTGAAAACTTAAGATTAAATACCTAAATGACCAAATCCAGAAACAAGAGCATATTTTCCAATACAATCATTAAGATCAGTCACCAATTTGTAGAACTCTGTTAATGGTAATGAGAAATCATACGAGTATAAATACCCATCTAACATTACTGCTTCTGTTATCCTTTCTCGAATTTCCCACATGGTCTAGAAGTGACACGTTAATAATTTTTCCTACAGATATGAAATCAAGTTTTCGTATAAAATTAATCAACTGAAAGAACTAAAGTTGGCTGAATTAATCAACTGAAGTAACTTAAGGACGTTCATACATGAGGCTTAATAGTAGATACAAATTATTTTTTTTAAGTGAATTGAATAACTCAATTCAGTAGTTATCCTCCCTCAAAAATTTAACACCTGTTGACGACCATTTCGAAGAGTAATTATCAATTAAAAAACAAACTTTAAACACAGCATCTTATGGAAAACAGAATTGTTTTGTACTTAAAATTATAATAACTATATTATTAAAGTAGCCACCATAATAAATAATGTTTATAAATATTCTTTGAAATATGCAGTTTATATGAAATGCATTAAAAAATTGGTGTTGACGGACATTTGAAATAATTATTTAATAAAATTAAAACTGTTTTGTTAGGTTTGTTTTTGGCACCATATTTTGAAAACTGGCGACCACGCACACTAAAATAATACACACATACACACAAATATACAACATAGTTTACTGTCAAATCTGTCTCATCAAGTCAAATCAATTTCTAATTTACATTTACTGATATTTTACAATAAATACTTTTAAAATATTTAGGACAAAAAAAAAGGTTATAAATCGTTGTTATGATGATTCATATACTTTACAACTTTTTTCAGATCCTAAATAAATTTTACTAAAAATAGTACTCATTTGATTTTAGCGTAGCAAATGAACGTCCTTAAGATTTATAAAATATACAAAACACAGTTATTACGTATTGTAACAATAATAATCTTTACAAAGCCATACAGTTTTCGAAATTTATCAAAACTTTTATTTGTGCATAAAGTTCTGAGTTATAATTTTTTCAATACCTATTTGTTAAATTAAATTAGTAAATTTTAGTTTTTCAAACATGCAATGTGAAAAAAAGGTACGAGGAGAATTAGTTTATGAAAGTTAGTTAAACATAAAATTTAAACATAAATAGTGTGCGGCCTGTCGCACTGCCGTGCTCTAGATAATCAAATGACTGCAGAACATGGTGTCATTCTATCAAATTGGAAACAAAATGGCTGTTGATATTACTCGCCATCATATATAAATACATTAACTATTATATTAATCTGGAATTTCAAGTTAAATCACATTTTACAGTAATTTAAAACGATAACGCCAGCAAATCTTATTCTTATGCCGGCTGTACACACTCGACGAGTCAACACGAGTTGGTTTTTTTTTTGTCTACATTCGATTCAACATTTCGTGTCCCCATGTACCAATTAATCTGAATAGTTTAATCAAAAAATTACTACTCCGTAAATTTTAATTTAATAATGTCATTTTTTCAGATATACCAACGTAATTTCGAGAGTGTACACAGCTCCACTCGCGGTTCCTCGACTTACGAATGTCTCGCCGAGTGTGTACTGCTGACATTAAAGGTACGGCTCGATGGTGTCGTCACGTTGTACAATTTTAAATTTTAAGCGACATAACAAAGGTATTGGCAAGTACGAATATAAATTAAGTCCACGAGACTTAATTTATCCCTGAAAACGAGCGTCGAGTGGCGTCGTGGAAAATTAATGATGTAAAGAGATTGGTTGTATGCCGTCAAAAATGAAACTTGATCCTTCAGGATAATGGATTATTTATTATTTCTCCGTTCATTTTTTGTTAAGTGCTAAGTGTACAATTTTGTTAAAAACTTTGCCCGTGTAGTTCCAAAGTGTTTCATTTCCAACACACATTTTTCCCAAAATCATCTTATCGTTAGAGAATTACGCTCCAACTCAACGCCCATAATAAATCAAAATTAATCGAATAATAATTACGAAAGACTTAACTTACATGCACTTTTCCAGGTTCATTTGTTACCACGCCATTGGTAACATTACCCTTTTCCATGGCTGTTTCAATAAATTTGTTTAATTTCTCCTCATCATGATTCAAATTGCTACCCGACGTTTCAATTAACATATAAAATGGTGAACTATCATTCAATGGATTACGTAATTTTAGATTTTGCTCGACTGACGATAAGGATGCTTTGTCCATCATTTCACATGATGATAAAATTTCACCTAAGTCTCGTTTCGCTTGTTTAAATGTTTTCAATATATCTTCAAATGAATTCAATGCTGTGCGATAAAAAAATGTACCATAAGAAAAGATAACTTCGGACCATTTTTTATAATTTGCAAAATTAGATTAGGGGAAATTTTCGCAACTAATTTTGTTTTCATAATCACTTACCTAAAAATGCCACATTTATGGCCTGAGGTTTAATTGGACAATTGATTGCTACTTTAGTAACAATACCCAATGTACCTTCGGATCCGATAAATAAATGTTTCAAATGATATCCAGTATTATCTTTCTTTAAAGTACTTAAACAATCCATAATTTCTCCATTTGCCAATACCTATAGAATTAAAGTTTTTACTATCATGAGTTTTAGAGCTTTTAAAAGAGCATTTTGGTACGTACTGCTTCAATACCCAAAACAGTACCATGTAGATTTCCATACCGCAATAATCGTAATCCCCCTGCATTTGTCGATACATTACCGCCAATATTACATGAACCTTTCGCACCCAAATCAATTGGCATCATAAATCCTTTTTCATTTAAATATAAATCTAATACCTCTAAAATGCATCCCGCTTGACAAACCAGAATACCTATTCAAAATACAATTTTTATTTTACATACAATTTTTACTTATTTGCAAAGATTTGACTTAAAGAACAATAAAAGCGTTGTACAAATTGTTTTTTTTAATGCTCAATTTTAACTTATTCAATTTTAAAAGTTGTAAAAATTAGCTCGTATTTCAAACGCGACTTGACAGCAATTAGCCATGTGACGTAATTAGCCTTGGTGCTGTCAGCTATCTATATATCATAGATAAAAAATTCACAACTTGACAGCAGTTAACCATGTGACGTAATTAGCCATGGCGCTGCCAGCTATCTATATATCATAGATAAAAAATTTTGAGTCCGGGGCTCAGGTGCGGTGTAAAAACATAAATGTTTTATTTATTGTGAGCAATGTGATTGGTTGACAATGCCGATGATTATCGACTGTCAAATAGCCGATCGTTACAAAAAACGTGTCATTATATAATCTGAAATTTCATTTCATTCCCCATATAAAATCTTGTTATTTATAGCTTATTATTTTCGTACGTTTTCCATGTTTATCGCTTCGGTTTACCGTTGACACTTGTTTTTTTTAGCATAGACTGACAGCACACTGGTTTATTACGTCACACAACATGGCGCGCTTTTTAGGAGCGTTTAAAAAGTATCGTTTTCTTGAATTCGACATTCACGGGTCGGGTTACAATTTTGTAGTAGTATACAATAACTTTCTACAATGTTTTTTTATCTCTAGATTACATTAAACAGGTTTATAAATGTTTTCATTTTTGACAGGAGTGCTCTATTTATTTTACCTGAGTTTTCATCAAAACTAATAATATCATTCATTAACGTTGTAGATATAACAATTTCATCATGTACAGGAACAGACCCACCGACAAGACCAGTATTTCCACCTTGAGGACATACTGCAAGACATTCGTTATTACAGAATTCTAAAATCTTGGAGACTTCTTCAGTGGTTCGAACTTTTAACACCAATTTACTGTAACCTATAATATAAAATCTATTTTATCACAAAATATATATTAAACACTATTGCGTGTTACCTCTGCAATTTTTTATCCAATCGACATTGTAACTTTGCACCTCATCTTCATCAGTAAGTACACGAGTTTCTCCTAATAATTGTGTAAAAAATTTTATATGAGTATCGTTTAATTGACAGTAATCGCCTCTTTTTACGCCATATCTATCCTGAAATTAGAAAAGGATTGTTTAAAATAGTTATGTTTATTCTAAAGGCGCAATATTTTCACAAAGGATAACTAATAAAACCGGATTCAAAATCATCGCTTAATTATTGTGTTTTATTTAAATTGAAATTCAGTGTAAGCTCTTAAAAAACAGCTTCAGGATTCTGTAGCTGTTCTTTAGCACTTTAAAACTCGAACAGATTATTTTTATTTTTCAAGAGAAAATTAGTATGTAAACTAAAATGGACTGTCCTTGGATTTATTCGAGAAAAAGTTTAACGAGATTCCTTAAATGTTAATTTTAATACAGTTAATATTCGAAATAACTCCAAAAATACCTTGGTTAAATCTGGTAATGCTGAAGTGCTAGAATAGAAGGCTTTTTGTTTATTTTGTAGAAGCAAAGTTGTAGGCGCCGATAACAAAACAGTTGACGTTGATGAAACAGTTGAAAAATTGGATGTACAACCAGTGGGGGAAAGAAAATTTACAACTGCTTGATATACAAAACGTCGATTAATATTTATGTTGCGAATCATTTTATTAACTCTAAAACTTAAATTGGATTTTAAATATTTAATTTATAGTAATGTCTAAATAACTGTACAAACTTACATTGAGTAAAAAGTAAAACTAAATTGAAAGCTTTGATAATATTAAAATATCCTTTAGTACTTTAAACAGGATAATCAAGTTAAATTACTGATTGTAATAGTGGTTATTTACATATTTCACTAATCTTTCAAATAAATCAACATTATTATCTACAAAACTTGACATAGCAAAGTGACATCAGTTAAATATTTTGATAAGAAATAGCGGAGATGTAGTGGGATATTGAAAATGTGTTAAAAGGAAGGGTATTAAATGAAGTCTCAGAAAAATTTCATGCTTCAATTCAACAAGTTAAAATCTAACCTAAAATCGTAAATGAAATGTCAAAACTTCAAATGAGTATTGTCTTTCAGTTTCAAAACAATAGTAGTGTTCTGAACAACTAAGTCCTTAGTAAAATATGTAATTCAGTCCAAAAAAATTTACTTTTGAGCATCTAAGTGCAGCGTGATTCTCTCAGGACACACTTATATGCTAAGGTTATCGAACATATAACGCAGATTTTTGTGGAGGTTCTGGGTCTTTTGTAGTTGGTGATATTAAATTATGATATTTATATAAATAAAAATTAAATGCTGTTCGTTGGTAACCGCATCACTTGAGAACGGCTGGACCAATTTGGCTAATTTAAAAAAAAATGTTCATTATAGTCCGAATAAGTGAGACACGCACCAAATTAGCAACGAGCAACATATCTCTGACTCCATATCCCAGAGATAGTTACGATTAGCTAATTCATACTGATGATGACTACCTTGTAGTCGAAATACGTATTTATAAACTACAAATAATTGTTCTAGGAATTGGGGCAAAATTTGAAATTTAATTTCAAAAAACCTAGAATTCTCTTTGATTATTTTAATATTCTTCATAGTCCGAATAAGGTTTTAAGGAAAAGAAAAATTGGAAAATAGGGGAAAAATTGAAAGCGTTTTTTTTTATATGGGATTTTTGTACAGGACAACGTCTGTCGAGTTAGCTAGTTTTATATAAATAAATATAAACATATAAAAATGAATTAAAATATATAAATGAAGTCTTATGAATTAATTAATTAAAGGAAAGTTTCTTGTTTAGTCATGGAGAAAATAGTCACGACAATATATAGACGTTTAATAATAAAGTTAAATTCTAGGAATAAGTACTTACTTTATTGCTGTATAATACGCTATATAATTCACTTTGGAAACATCTGTGTAATATCAGATAATATATATCAGATAACATATAATATCAGATAATATATAATGTCAGATGCTGACGCTACTGATATTTGGATATTGGATATTGTTTGACTGATATGAGCAATATTTGATTTGATTCTATATTTATCTTTGCAAACAAACATTTATATAACCCTTTCATTTTAATAAATAAATATTTAAATTTACAATAGAAAAATAAACTTGAACTTATTATTAAATAAAACATACGAATTTCAAATAATCAGTGTTTAAAATTACATACAGTTCAACCCCAAATCAATTATAGTTCTACTTTAGTACTCCGGTTCGTTTTTACCATAGGGTACGTGGAGCACGAACCCAAGATCTTCAACCTGACAACGGTCGATACGTAAAATATGGAGACCCTGTTGATAGATTTTTGCTTTTGGAGTAAGATAAGACTCAACATATAGCAGATACGGTTTTGAACTTTTTAGAAAATCTTGATATTCCAATACAGAATTTTCGAAGACTAAGTTATGATAATGCAAGAAATATGGTTGGAATAGAAGATCAATGACAAGAATAAAATAACAATGGAAGTAACTATTTTTCCCATGTACCGCACATTCACTAAATTTGGTAGTTGTTTATACTTCCAAATCGTCCAAATATTTTTCAAATTTTTTCTCGGGTTTAAACAATTGATTGAAAATGTTGACGTAATGTTTAGCTGCAAAAAAGTTCTGAAATCTCTCTCTAAAACCAGATGGTATTCACTTCATTCAAAAAGGGTTCAATTTTTTCTCCGGCTCAAACAATCTATGGAATATATTGACCGAATGTTTAGGTGCAGGTAGAGTTCTGAAGCCACCCTCTGAAATCAGATAGTTTCAGCACGGTTCGATTTAATTCACGTTTTTTTTAAAGGTCCTTCGAACTCCACGACTCCATTCTTATCCTGATAGTACCTACTTAAATCATATGACTGTTTTTATTAGAAGTTTCACTGTAAAATAATCTTCGTTATCAATAATAATTGCATTCAAAAATAGACAATTATGCAGTTGTATATATTTTAATTCTTTAAAATAAATGAATAATTTAAAATTATAATTTATACTTTCAAATATTTGACCGGAATACAATTTATCATTTGATTTGATGAATACAATTACAAAATTTATATACAGTGCCTTCAAAAGTGTTTCAATCCGTATCCAGCAAAACTGGGCGAAACCTTAATGAATCGTTCCAAACCATCCGTTTCTAAAAACTATTTCTCATCAAAAAAAATTTGATAACCGATTATTCATAACTATTTTAAACATGGCTGACTATTGTGTGCAATGAAAGAGTAATACATTTGTTTACATTCAGTAATCATATTTATTTTAATTAATTTATGTCAAATAACTATTTTTTTCTAAATTTTGACAGATGTAAATAATTTATTTCCAAAATTTTATTAGTGCAGATATTTCCATAGAAACTATATTGGAGATCTGGGGTCGGCTGTAACTTTGGAACGGTTAGAAAACACTTATTACTTTGGAATGGTTTGGAATTTCGAACTTCTGATAGTTTCTCTGGAGTCCTAAGGACTTGAACAAATTTACTTAGGATCTCTTATTATTATTTCTCCATCTCCTAAAGTTTTCTCCTAACAATTCGGACAAACAAAAAACATATTTCCCTTTTATGTATAGAAGATTATACAGCACACTAAATTTGGATTATTTTTTGGCAACTAGGAACACCAATTGTATGAGATTCACCCATACTTAACCAATTTTATGTATTCGATTTTGTAGCAAATTTGATTAATTTAATGTCAAATGTGGTATCTGAATCCATATTAGTGCCTACATTTCATGTAATAAAAATTTATATTGGGGTAAAACGATTAAAAAATGTTTTGGTTGATGAATCACATATATTAAATTTTTGACTATGAATACGTATCGATTAGAACCATTTAGATTCTGGGCCAGAAAACATTGTTTGTTCCTTTCTAAATCACCCAATCGTGATAAGGAATTCGAATAAGATCATACTTTTAAAAATAACACGTTTGCATTTTATGAAATACATAGGCAAATATTAATACATATCTGTGATGTAACAGTGTGTATTAACAGTGAAAATTTCGAAGGGTTAATGTGCATCTCATTTTTTGCAAAAGATAAGAAATAATCCACGATATTTTAAACTAAGAAGGGGTTATTTTCGAAAATATTAATTATGTTTTCTATATGGTGTTTTTTCTATATGGTGTATTATATATAATTTAAAATTCATGAAACCTGATTAATTCCAAGTAATATTTTAACGTGATTAATGTCAAGTAATATAATTATAATTAATTCATTTAAAAGAACTAATATTAGATCAATTTAAAATATGCAAGAGACGTATACAAAAAAAAAAATTAAATTTAACCTGAAATACATTGATATGATTATGTCTTATGCAAAAATCAAAACTAAAATTGAATATGTGAATAGGAAATGTTTTTATATAACCCACCGGTCTGTATGTTATTATTATGTCTATTATTATATGGTGGGGAATTCGTATACAGCGAAATGGTTTGTTTATAAATAAAATTAAAAAAAGTACATGTTATAATAGGTGTCAGATTTTTTCCATTATAATTTTTACAAGCGTAATAAAATTAACGGAAAAAAGTAGTATACTGGAAATACTAATAAAATATACTTAAAACTGTACAAAATGTATACAACCACTTTGTAAACAACCACTGAAAAACCAAAATTTCGACAAAATGATTTCTCATTTTTGATGTGAAAACATCTGTAACGAGAGTATACAAGTGGTGAGTGAAATTAAATTTCAGATTAGACCGTCGCATTTTCATAGTAACGATCGGCTATGTAATAGTCGGCAATCATCGGTATTTGTGTTTTAAATGGGAATTTAACATTCTATATGAATTCATTGCTTCAAAACTTTGATCGGACTCAAAACTATTAAAATTTTCCGTGGACAGATTTTGTCGAATTTTTAGGGAAACGTTAAAATTGCTTCTGTTACAATTTATTCATGGTCGGGTGCTCTTTTCAGTACACTATAAGTTCAGTAATTACATAAATGTGTTGTTTTTTAATGTATTACCACTTTATTTCCATACATTGTGTTCAGATAGAATGCAATGTGACCTGAATTATCTTTTATATCTGTGAAGAAAAAGTCACAAAGTCCAAAGTACTTCTCCCACCCTTTTTGGAGGATGTCAATAGATGTCGTATTCTAATCACAGCTTTTTGAGGTATATCTAAAGTTTTAAGTACCTTGCACGAAAATCTGTTATTGTTCAGGGTTGTCTTAAGTTTTTTATGGTTGATGCATCAAATAAGCTGCTTGATAGACCAGACTTTGATTATTTTCAGCCAGAATACTATTCTCTTTTGTTCGTGTTTCTTCCTGAGTTTTTTCCAGTAGATCTAGTCTTTTTATCGCTGGCTTTGTATTAATTAGGGTCATTTATATCTCTTTCCTTGTTAAGTTATCTATTTCATTCATCTCATCTTCGATATATCCTGGGTACTCAAAGGGGAGCGATTTTGATAATCGATAATTTCTCTATGGATTCATTTCTGAATCTTTTAATCCAAATTTTCTAGGGTAATCCAGCATAATACAGCAATATGTACTACTCTCTATTTAAGGTCTGGAGGAGAGATCAGATAGTTCTTTTCTGGATTGAACAGCAATTATACAGGTTTCAGAAGTACGAGAGTTTTGAATGATGTCGAGGAACTATTCCCATTAGCCTTGAGAATTATCATCTTATTTTTAGTTTATTTAGACATTAGGTGTGCCATTAAATAATCTACTATTTTCCATCTCAGTACACAGAATCAGCTTAGCCTACTCTCTCACCAGTTCATGAAGGTCAGGTGTTAAAGACACCCTACTCGGAACTGGGAGGTTGCTGGTTCGATTCCTAACACTGGCAGTTTGAAATGAATTTAATTAAAAAGAAAAATTAATAGGGCGGTTAATTGACTAAACTGTCGGCGTATGGACTAGAACGGAAGTAGCCGACTATGCTAGTGAAGGTTTTCTGCAGTTTCACAAACCCCAGATGAATATCGACATAGTTCCTATTAAAGTCACACAACCTACCAGTTCTTAGTCTACATACAACTTTCTTGTCCTTTAGGGGTCGATAAAAAAAAGCCTAGAAAGGCCTACATTCCAGACTTCAACGTCCCCTCCGCTACTACTAGTCTACTCTCTTTGCAAAACTTTCCGCCATCCGAGTAAGAGATGCAAGATCTTCAATATTTATAGAGAGTATAGCGATCCATTCTAATGAAAGTAAAATATTTAATAAAAAAATAATTGTAACACTGACTTTAGAATCACATATTCAAACGTCACAAGATTGCTTGACGTAACATACTGAAGTCCATCAGTTTTTAGTAAATATATATAATATACTATTATAAGTTTTGTTGTACATTAGTCAAGGTGATTTTTAAGAATGAATTTTGTTGTTGATGATGTTTGATGAGTATTGAGCAGTATTGAGTTTATTATCAGTATGTGTAGTGTTTCCAATCCACTCGTAAACAATGTGTTTATAACAATGTGTGTTCGGTCAGATTAGAGAACAAAAAATAAGTGATGCATTAAGTTTTTAATTTATTTTTGTTGCTTTACTGTTTTATTAAACTATTTAAAGTCAAATTTGTTGGTTTTTTTCTTTAATTTTAATTATTATTTGTTACAAGGTAAATTTTTGTTTTCAATTAAACCTGTTTACGTTTTTGTATATTATATTCACATGTAAAAAAATTTCATCCAATTTTATTACTAATATTGTAATCTTAAGTAGCTTTCACTTTTACTTATTTTGTATAAAAAAAAAAAAGAAAATACTTAAATTATTTGCGTACACGCATAAAATGTTTGTGGTAAAAAATAATTTTTATATTTTAGAAAAGTTTAGGTTTTAATGGATGCCGCATAGCTCTGATACCGGCTGGTTTGTTTGTATGATTCAATTTCATGCTTTTATCGGATACTTTTGTCAGATTGGTTTTCCTTGACCTAGGATCTTTTTTCTAAGGTGGAATTTCCATGTTTCATGAAAATATATAGGAGCCAAGCTTTAACCGTCTTAATCGGGTACTCTTGACAGAATGATTGTAGTTGAGCAAATGTATGTATGCCTCAAATTTCCTCTTTGCTGATTTACTTTGCAAGATTTACTGATCTTTCTTGTACGGTCTTGTATATTTACTGAAAGGAGGGTATCTTAACTTAGAACGGCGATACATGTGAAATGCTGGACAACTTCTCTCAAGTCTCAACCTCAGTTGTGCACAAACTATTTATCTGTTATGAGATAATTAATGCAGTAATTTCCTCTTGCTTTTTACATCGAGGTATTATTATCTCCAACATATTTGTGTTTCACTAAATTAGTGATAGTTATTGCAGTCCATTAAAATCGTTTTCTCTGCTGATTTAGTCCTATCAATAACTGTCCTTTTCGTCCTTTCTCATTGTTAAGTTCCTGGGAGAAGACTTCTTCTCTTTTAGAGTCGTTAAGCAATGCCTCGTTTGTTCGGCGAGACTACCTATGTGTTCTTGAAAACCAATTATTACATGAGTTTATCAAAGTTGGCTTAAATTGGAAATTTGAAATCTAATTATTTTGTTAAAATAAATATCAGTGACTAATAACTTAAAAATGGAAAATTTTAATATTAATTTTTTGATGTGTAATGATTGTTCATAATAATATAAAAATTTATCAGAATTTAATATTAGAATTTATTTATTACTTATTTTTCATAAATAAATTCAATTTTCCAATAAACAATATCACATTTATTCAAAGTTTGGCTGTGTTAGTAAAGAGTCGCGGTGTATCCCAAAAAAAGGCATAAGAACAAGGTGTATGGCCACTGAAGGATCGCAAAAACATCGCGTTAAAAGAGTTAATTTTAACTTACCTATTAAAAGGATTTTCAAATCAATTATTTCCTCTCACCACTTTATGGAAAATGGAAACATTTCATCAGTTTTTCATTACAAACTTCACGAGGTAGAAATTAAGTCGCACGTATAATAAAATATGACCTTAAGGTAGGTCCATCATGAAATCACTTTTCGAAATATTTTGCTCATTTTTTTAAAAATAAGACCGTTTCAACGCGAGATAATTAATAACAAAGTTCCCCATTTTTGTCGGTCACCTCTCATTAGAAGCATGTAAAACTTCATGCCTGCCCAACTATTATCTCTTGTATTGAAAAAAAAAAACTCGAAAGAATTTAATAAAAACGAGGAGAGTAAAGATAAATATTTCTTAAACAAATTTTTAAAGAAAGTCCCGTTTTACCGTTTGGTTTACCAATTCAATGATTTTTTTTTTCAATTTCGCATAATTTTGCATGTTTTTTGTTAATAAAAAATGACCATGGACAAAATAATTTGATTCGAGTTTTTTGTTCCTTGCAAGCTTCGGTGGTTGTCCGGTTTTTTTTTGCGTCTTTATATCGAGATACACCAATTATCCTATTATTAACAACATCTCAAAAGTAATTATTTTACAGAAAATAAATAACTTAAGAATGTTGGATTGAAGCAACAAGTACTGGCAGAATTTTATAAAAAAAAACATGTGTATTTTTTAAAACTACCTTCGAAGTATTGCATGACTAATTGAGTCACATGAATAATTTTTTTAATTTCAATATTAAAACAATTATTGTTTAAAATAATAACTTTCTTATTCAAGGAAACGAAATGTCAACGTAATTGAATATAAAAAAGTTAATTCTACAAAAAAAAACTATAAAGTATTTGCTGGTTTTTGTCGCTGAAGGCGCTAGAAGCATATTACAAGTACACGAATATTACGTATAGTCAGATTCCTAGAACAAACCACATAAACAACAGAAAACAATTTTTAATTCGCTTCAAAGTTAGTAATGGTTGTAAAGATTAAGTGTTAACGGATTTTATGATCTTTGATACTCAATACAATAAAAAAACAAAATATGAAGTGTTTATAATAATAATTTGTAATTAGATATTTTAATGTTTTCCTAACTATGAACTTTGCATGACATTATGTAAAGTGCATGTTTGTGGGAGAAGAATGGATATCACGTATAGTGTACATGTTTTTTTTTGTGTCAATCACAAAATATCTCATAAAATAGACCTAAACAATACCTGGTAAATGAAAAAGCGTAAAGAGTTATGCATACTTGACAGTATTACATGTTCTTATTAACATTTATAAAAATGTTAATAAGAACATATAATATGGTTTTGTTTTGATTTTAGGGACTTTTGAAGTCACTTAAACAAACATTATATTGCTTGAAAAACAGCTAAACTGTTTTCATCCGCCATACTGAATATTGGCATTTCCAAGAGTAGAGTAAGCGTTCATAAGCTAACAAATTGCGTTTAAAAGCATGAGCGCTGAAAGCACCCAAAATGAATATACCATAAGTAAGTTACTATCTAACTTAGTTTTTTGACAGGACACTTGACAGATAGATATTTTTGGAATTGTCGTATTTTTTATTTTTTGTATTCAAGTTGAATATAACGAATCAGAATACAAAATGTTTATTTATACTCGCAGGATACATGATAGCATGCATGCATTATTTGATAGTATTAAATCCACTAAATTAGAGAAAAATTCCCAAATTTGGCAACACTGCTTACATGTTGTAAATATCTTCTCAGAGAAAGACGCTGAACTTAGATGGTCAGAAGTAAATTTTTTTAGACTGACTGAGTTAGTTTACTAAGAACTTATAGTTGTTCTGAACAACTTTAGGTATGATGCAAACCTTTCAAACTCAAGGACGATAAAATATTTTATATTGATCATTATGAGCAGTATTGTCGAAAGCATCGTGAAAGACTTTTATTTGTTTATTTATTTAGTAAATTTTTAGGCGGGATAAACAATATACCTATCAATAAAATTCCAAAAATGATGTAAATAAATTGAAAATGTTTGGCTTGAATTTAAATATCAAAATAATACGTTTCTGCATTTTATTGACTGTGTTAATAGTTTAATTGTCGATAAACAAAATTAATTTGCCAATTAGAAATTATTTCATAAAAGAAGAAGTAAAAATAATCAGGAAATATATTTTTATAAAAGTTTTGGCAACAAATTTGGTATTCATTAATTTTTTGACATTGGAACATTAACACGCAATAACTGTTATACTTCGTGCACTCGAAACTAAATCTAAACTAAATATCAGCTATAGTTGGGTCATGGACATCTCAGTTCAGAATGTTAGACTTTGGTTATACTAAAGTTAGACAATTATCAAACTTAATTTACTTTTTGTGACTTTAAAAATAACATCAAATATTGTGGTCTCCGTTATATTCGAGAATATATATTAGTGAGAATTACGTTTGAATATGAGACCCCACGTCTCATATTCCATTGGTAAAGTGTCCCATGACGTCATATTCTAAAATGGCGACTTAAGTCAGGTTTCATTTAAACAATTAGTTATATTATTCATACAAAAAGATGAGTTTCATTGACAAAATAATAATTTTTTGTTTATTCTATTAATGTAACCATAATAACGCATATGGCACTATCACAGTTGAGCCTGGCTACTCTGTTTCTAGTTATTGCCACCAGATGTCATAGTCCTAAGGAACAAACACCAATAAAACAAATTCATGTTTGAAAAAAAAATCGTTTTACTGGGTGCATTCAGAAAGGTGCTGCGTGCTTTAAGGCGAAGTTTCTGCAAGCTAAAATAATTGAAATCTACCTACGTTCAAAAATACCCTCCAAGTAGCCGAGCGGTCTAAGGCGTTATGTCTACTTGGAACTGGGAGATTACGGGTTCGAATCCCAACATCGGAAGTATGTCAATCATTAAGAAAAAAAGGGACGGTTAATTGACTAAACTATCGGCGTATGGACAAGAACGAAGTTACCGGCTATGTTTGTGAAGGTTTTCTGCAGTTTTTTTCACGAACTCCAGATGTTAGTTCCTATTAGAGTTGGCTGCAGCCGCACATCTTACCAATTCCTAATCTACACACAAAAAATTCCTTCCACTCCACTCACATCCTTAGGCATCACAATGGACCTTATGGTCGAAGTGTAGCCCGTCCAGGGCAGCGGCTACAATCTATCTATTAACGTTCAAAAATGAGTCAGAAACGTCTAACTGGCCTCGCGATCCTAGCCATCGAATCTAGCTAGTATTTTCATGGTCGAAAAGATTCCCAAAAATATATATCAAAAAGTAAACATAATGAAATAAAACATTATTAAAAATACGATAATAAAAAAATTCCTTTTGATCTTTCCAATAAGGATTTTAAATAATTGTATAAAGTACACACATATATAGAATACAACAATATTTTTATAACATATTATGTTGTTCATACTTCCGTCTTATCATTGTTTTTTTTTTTTGATAAAAATTCTATTGTTTATGACAATAAAAAAATGTTGCAAAGGTTAAAATTGAAACACTACAACTTTGAAGTTTGACAATTTCACATAATACTCATTGATTAGAATATGATTTATCGTAAATATTTATATATAATTTAAATACCTACTTAAAATTTTATCGTTACTATATTTAATGATATTATCATGAGTCATTATCACATATGAACAGAAATGTAGGACATATATTTACTTTAAGGTTATCCTGATATGAAAATTGGATGACGAAAAGTTGATAATGTGTATATAAATTGTCATAGAGATGTGTCATCACAGTGTACGCGAAACTTGCTAAGCGTTACGCCTGTGGTGGTCATATGATGGCACTAACAAAAACCCGAAAACCTGCGTATTAAAATTGAGCGCCACTTTACCGCTTAATTGAGCGCCATAGACATAGAGATAATATATATATATACAGTCTGTTTTCAAAAGCATTTCTAATAAGGAATCAATGTTAAATAAATAAATAAAATATTTACTATAAAACCATACATACACACACATACTTACAAATACCTGGTTGCTTGTGTTAAGATGTTTGATTGATGTCATTTAAGAGTGGGATTTAGTGATGCACACTTCATTTATAATATTATTATTCATTACATATGCGCACACACACTACTGACTACAGAGTACCCCCACTATTTTTATTTCTTTATGAAGCATTGTGTAGTTACTATAGTAAATAATATTTAACATTGATTCTCTATTAGCAAAGCTTTCCAAAACAGACGGCAAGTCATAAGCGCGCGCGTAAGTGGAAACGTCTCGTCAATAGAAAGAGAGAGAACATCGATGAGGTATACTTGTCTCTTTCTAAATGACTAATATATGATTATATATTAGTCATTAAAAAGTGATAGCGATACCTCATCGATTATCTTTCTATCTGCAGGACAAATTTTGATTCGGCTTGCCTACTTTATGCATATATTATCTCCATATCCATAGTACCTATAAATATTTTATTCACTAACGTCTATACAATTGGACAGATACTGTGTTACGCAATTAGCCATAGTTAAAGCGCTCCTCAGCAAGCCAAGGTACTAAATTTTGCTTAAGTGCGCCTGCGCGACGTTTAAGTGTAATATGTATGTGTGGCTGTCACTTATATTTCCACTACACATATAAAGTTTTAGCAACGCAAGCGCAATGAAGCCAAAATTAGTACCTTTGCTAGTTAAGACGACTAAACAGCGCTTCAATTGTGTACGATATTTCACTTTTAGGCCCATAGAGATACTCTGTCCAGTTATATAGAGGTCAGTGATTTTATTACATTACAAGATAAACTCAAAATAAAAAACAATTTAAAAGATTCATCATTAATAATGTAAATATACTATTATGTCTCGTGTTAAAAACACATGCTTTTGCTTATCCTTAACACTTTTTTAAAAGCATTATCATTTTGATTTACAAATAAATTTACTTTAAAACTAAACATGTACCAATGAACTTGACGCAAATGACTATATTTGTAAAAAACACTTCTTGTATATTTATTACGCATAAACTATATAAAGGTTATTGAGTTCAAAATTATAAAACATAAAGTTAAATCACTATATTCGAAAAAAGTATATTATGACTTCGTTATTATGAATTAAATAACAATGGTTATACTATAACAGTTTTTAATATTTAGTTTTTACAAAAGCGTATTTCCTTATTTTCTGATAATCCTTATTTTACGATTAATGACACCTTTCAACTGCCATATTACTTTTTTTGTGACGTCACATATACTGCCATTAGTTCTTATCACCATGATTCCTAGGATACCTAATTTGTTTAAATCAATTAAGTCGTTTGTCTCCACAATTGACCTCGTCATTTTAAATTACGATTCGTTTTTGTTTCGAACTAAATGTCACAAAGTTTATGTGAAGAAATGAGTAACTAATATGTAACTTTTAGTCATTTTTTCTCATTAAATTTTTGACAGTCAATCCTAATCAAAAGCGAATCGTAATTTAAAATGAAAAGGTCTATATGGAACCTTATATACACGATATAATCCTGAAGACTAACCATTGGAATATTGAAAATGCAATAGAGTATAATATATAAGTTTAACAGAGACATATGTAAAGAGAAAAAGAGACAGGCTGATATATATATATATATATATATATATATATATATATATATATATATATATATATATATATATATATATATTATTAGAGTTACTAAACAAGATACTTTATATATATGTATGCCTGTCTCTTTTCCTCTTTACAAATATATGCATGTCTTTCTTATTCTTACTCGTATATATACGTTGTTAGATTTTCGATATTCTAATGGCTAATCTTGGCAATTATCCCTTGCATATAAGATCTATAAGGACAGCATTCTACAGTCGGTAACCATCCAAAGTGACCACGGTCTACTTCTACTGTAGTCACTCTCCGCCATTGTGAACACCACCTATGATAATCTACTGTAGATATTACTGGCGGAATATTGCACGTATTCAGGACATTCATCGGTCAGTGAGCAGTCACTAGTTTAACCGGTCAGTTTCCTTATGATCGCTTTTTAAACAAATCTTATTGGATAAAATAGCAAGCGCCCACTGATTAATAAAAGTTCTGAAGGCTCGCATTAACCAGCAAATAGAAAGATAGAAGTCGTGCGCATTAGATTTAGGACTTTTTACCACACTAAGGCAGTAGTCTGGCCATGGAAAAGTCAAAATAATGTCAACCTTATGTTGTTGTAGGCTTAATCCCTCATTGAACTAGAACTTGATAGCGCAATGTCCACCCAAGATACCAATGAGCTTCGCCACTTTCGCCGACACAATTTATGACCATAAAAATTTATATTTACAACTTCCTATCTCAAATTATTCGTACCATATAAACACGGATTTCTCACCCCGAATATATGAATCTTCAGGAAGACCTGATTAGCAAGCTTCTGGCTATTGCCAAGATATGGAAGAAGCGAATGAATATCGTCAGATTGAAGTAGAAAGGGGTGCACAATGGACCATAAGGTCGAAGTGCAGTTCATTTATATACCCCAAGATATATCTATCTATACAAACACAGGGTATAAAAACTTTATATATTAATTTAAATTGAATCAATTCAAAGGTTATTTAATAATTAAATTTTTTTCAATTAAATTAATGATTGATTTGCCAATCGTATCATTCTTAATTAATTAATAATCAAACTCTTTATTTATTTTCTTACCATAAAAAAGTTCATTTATTTTCAATTAAATCGTTAAACTGCAGTTTATTTTTGTTTTTATTTACAGATGAATACTAAAACACTTTTATTATTAAATGTTTTGATTTTATTAAAATTATCACAATGTGAAGATTTATCAACATTTATTGAATTAATTGAATATGATTATGAAGATCAATGTGCAAGTATTGCAGCTACAACGAAACAATTCTTAACAAATGATCATCTAACGGATTTATATAATTTATATTCATTACTGATTGATAAGGTAATTATTATTTTATTTTATTTACAAAAAAAAATTAATTAATTAATTAATGAAACAATTAAATTTATTATATTATATGAATTACCGGATTTAATTTAAGTTTTAAAACCGATAATAAAATAAAATTAATTAACATACTAGTTAAGGACATAATGTCAACGCTTACACGAATATATATCCGGGAACTAGATCTTTTAAGCCGTGGACACAACTCTAGCCGGAACGACACAACTCTAGTAAGCATTAGTATTACGTCAGTATACTTATTCGACATACCGGAAACGTCATTATCAAACAAATCTTAATGGAAGTGGTGGGCGGGAATTTTGAAATAAAAAATTAGACGCAAACCGTACATAACTTGCCGCGAATTATTTCTTTTAGTCTAAGAAAAATAAGGCTCCACATCTATAAGTCGTGAAGTTTACTCGACTTTGTTGACGTGCACGGTAAATCCTTAAATATTGGGATCTCTAACAGGAGGCGGTGCTTAATATTTCAACCTACCTCGTCCAAATGGCCGAGCTGTCTAAGGCGTTATGTCTGCGCAATATGCCTACTTGGAAACTGGGAGGTTATGGGATTCGAATCCCGACATCGGCAGTTTGTCAATTATAAAAAAAGGGGCGGTTAATAGACTAAACTGTCGGCGTATGGACAAGAATGAAGTAACCGGATATGCTTGAGAAGGTTTTCTGCAGTTTCCTTAACGAACTCCAGATGAATATCGGCATAGTTCCTATCATAGTCGGCTGCAGTCGCACATCCTACTAATTCCTAGTCTATACATAAAAATTACTTCCACTCCACTCACATCCTAAGGCATCACAATGTACCTTATGGTCGAAGTGTCCAGGGTCCACTGTACGTAATACTTTTCAATACTAAGCTTGTAGAAACAATTAATTTTATTAGATTATAAATATTTTTAATTATTATTTATTATCATTGTAGTTAATTATTTTTTTATAAATTGTTTTTTTTTTTTTTTGTAGAGAGATGGAGATAAGTCATTTTCTAAATTCCAAAGAGACCAAGCGATACAATTAACTGAAAAGGAGAATGATAATGAGGAATTAAATAGAAAAGTACAGTTATTAACTAAAATTGGTGATAATTTATTATCTGATACTGAAATTTCAAAGGTGAATAATTATTTTAATAGAATTTTATACATTAAAAGGTTAAAATCGAACCCTTATCGATAGTTAGGTTTATTAAGTCAAATATATTAACTTGTTGGACCAAAGTCAAAGACCAGATAGATCAAATATAAAGGAAATTGATTCACTAGGTCATTTTTAAAGACAATTTTCTAATACATTTTTTTTCTTTTTGTAGATTATCGAATTAAAAGAGGATATCGAAAAAGATTTACTAGCTTCCAGCATACCTTGTTTTAATGATACAAGTTGCAGTTTATATTACAATGGTAAGACCAATAATTTATATCAGCCAACATTACTGGAGGAACTAGACCACTTGAATTTACTCTCTAGTGGATAAATTAGAAACTGGAGCTAATAGATCTCTGTTTCCTATCCCAACCCTTATGACATATTCTTCACACTACAAGTTTCGTGTTCGCACTCTAGTGAACAACTAAGAAACTATTGCTTGTAGGTCGAAATATTAAGCTCCGCTCCTGAGAATTCAATATATATTATTCAATGAAATATGTGATAAACTTAACGAATCCCCCTCATAGTTTCATCTCTCCGAGTTTTTACCTCCATCTCTAGTTAGGTGTGGTGGATTTGACTACCACGATCATAATTTTAACACTAATCTAAAATAGAATAGAAAATGTCATACAGAGTTAAATCCCTGTGTCGGGAGAAAATAGCTGTAAGTTTCTCTACAGCGATAAGAGTGAATTGTTTACGCGAACTCATACATCGCAACCTTAAAACCTGAGATCTGCTAAAATCATCATGCTCTATTACAGCCCAATCAAGGAATATTGTTTGATAAATGAGGACCATTCACATAGATTGTTTATTAAGTTTCCTTAACTAAAACTTACTTGTTCTTCTGGGCATTCCCCGGAATGCTTAGATCCATTCCGAGAAGTATTACTCATTTATGCGACTACGTCAGTTTTACTATTGGTCCAAGTTATATAGATAGATAGATACATACATCTTGGTGTCTAAAAAGTATAGCACTTCGACCATATGGTCCATTGTGCTTCTACTTCAGTCCGACAAGATTTGCTTCTCCCATATGTTGGCAATAGCCAGGAGCTTGCTTTCGGGTCTTCCTGAAGATTCATATATTCGGGGTGAGATGCACCGAATATCCCAGAGGTTCGCAGTCAAAGATAATGTGACTGGATGTTTCTTCCTCCTCGCCACACAATGGACCCGTTATGGAGTCCCATTGTGTGTAGATGCTTGCGCACGGGATAATGCTCGGTAATGAATCCGGTAACGTTCCGCAGTTGCATCCTGTTCAGATTCAGTGCATCGACAGATAGCCTCTTGGTTACACTCTGAAGCAGTACCTTCCCGAGCTCCTGCCGCGGTACTTTTTCCCAGTGATCACGGTGTTTAGCATTTGACCACTCGTTGATCACCTGTTATCATACAGTCCTTGGAATTCCTAAAATAGGTTCTCAGTCAATGAAGGGTATTCCGACTCGCTTCTTTGCTAAGGTATCTACTTTTTCGTTTTCTTCGAAACGTTATAATAAAAATAGTCAAAAAGTTATATAACCTTCCAAACTCAGCTATCTCATCTTGAAACGAGTTTTTCAATGGCGCAGCGAGGGAGGGGGGGGGGGCAATGCAACAAACATATACTACCAGTTGATGACATAATTTTCTCAATTTTTACAGATGTTTTACACATTCTTGCCACATCCACTGATGTCGATGAATTGGAATACGTTTGGTCAACTTGGAATACACAATTTCAAAGATATGAAAAACAATTTATTGAAAATGTAAAATTGTTAAAAAATGCTGCAGATGCTAACGGTAATATTTTTCATATTTGATATTGTATATAAGAATAAGAATGATATGAAAAAGTTGGCTCTTACGTCAGAGTCGTCTTTGGTGTAGCGGTAAGCACGCTGGACTAGATATCCCCGAGACCCGAGGTTCGATTCCTGGTTGATGAGTTAATTTTTTCATATCATTATTCAATTAAGATTACTAATATTTTTTGGTCAAATTTTAGGAATGTATGATGTCGAATCGTATTGGGATCTATTAACAGAGTATACAAATAGTTTTCGTCGGGTCAAAACAATGTGGCTAGAAATTGAACCATTATATTTAAAATTACATAAATTTGTAAGAGATCGATTGGTTTATCATAAACTTATGGTTGAAGATGGCACTGATGAAATACCTGTTTATTTATTAGGTAATATTGTCTTCTTGCTTTTCTTTTTTCTGTGGCGTTTATAACTGAATTTCTGAAACACCTTGTATATGCAAAATGTGTAATTATTTTATAGGTTCACCTCATGCGGATAATTGGATAAATATTGCTGATAAAATATTACCACATCCTCAAATCTACGATAAAATTGTAAAGACCATTAAAGAAAAGGTAAGAAATTATACAATAGGTTTAATTCTGCACGAAATTAAAGACTTTTTTAAGGGTTCTGTAGTCAAACAAAGAACCCTAATAGTGCCGCCATATTCGTTTGTTTCTCTTTCTGATTTCTGAACCGCTGTTCTGAAAAATATTCTAGAATACTATCGCACATTTTTATTTATTTATAGCATATTGGAGGAAAAATCGCATATACAAGTGCTCAATTTCTAACAAATAATATGGGATTCAAGGATTACAACGAACAATTTTGGAAAAATTCGAAATTTAATTCAAAATGTCCCACCAGTGTATTGAATTTTTGTCAAAATGGAAACATTGAGTAAGATATATTACAGTTTATATTATTAAGGATATATACTAAGATTAAGGATATTCCAGCATGAAACCACTTTTCGACAGATTTTGCTCATTTTTTTCACAGACTAAAAATAACGTTTTATAATAAATCCCGAAGTTTCAGAATTTTTGACCATTTAGCACTCGAGATAATTAATAGCAAGGTAATCATTCTCTCTCATTAGAAGCATGTGAAACATCATGAAAAACTAAGAGAGTAAAGATAAATATTTATTAATTAAATTTTTTTTAAATCTCGTTTTACCGCTTTATTTTCGAAATATAAAAGTTTAAAATTATTTAATTACATTAATTTGTATATATGAATAGTGAATATATCTATGTGTTGTGTATTTGTTCTATTATTCTACTACTATTTAAAAAGTTATCATTTCTCTCTTTCTAAGATATCGCGTTCTCTCTCATTCCGATAGAAATACCTTAAGTGTATAAAAGTAATATTAAAACATATAATTTCCCACTTTAAAAAATGTCTGGTTCATAGCTGTGCATTTTCCAATGTTATGCATTCTCCGTTATGTATTTTTCAATTTTTGTAATTTTATTTTAGAGTAATAACATGCAATGAAACCTCTCTGTCGAATTTTATTGAAGCCAATGCAATTGGTTTACACATTTCACATGCTCAATTGACGGGTGAAGATGAAAATAATCTAAGTTTTATTTTACGTAATCCGAATAGATATTCAGGTAAATATAATTTTCGAATTGGTTTTTTTTTAAAAGTGCAGTTTATCCATCCATTGTTTATTATGCCCTGTAAGGTTATGGTTATACTAATGGAGGTGACTAGCGTTTATTTATTTTGACATTTACGTAATATGTCTGAGTAGTGGTGCAATAATTCCAAAATGATATTTTACTTTTTATATTTTAGCCCTTACTGAAGGTGTAAAAGAAATTGGCAGTTTATTATCAATGCATCCATCAAATTTACATACACAAGAGCTAATTTATTTACATGAATATGATATCTATGCAGAAAAATATCATGCAAATGAAACCTTGCTATTGTTGAATGCATTAAGAATTCTACCACGATTAGCGTATTATGTGGGTGCAGATGATTGGAGATTACAAGTGCTAGAAAATGATACGAATGATATTGATTGGTGGAATTTAAGGTAGATTAAAATATATTCTTTCTAATTAGATGTATTATTATACACAAAAAAGTACCTTGGAATTTATTATTGCCTTTCTAATGCCAGCAGTACGCACTCGGCGAGACATTCGTAAGGCGAGGAACCGCGAGTGGAGCTGTGTACACTCTCGCCGATTGTTTGGCCGGCAATACAGTTCTCGTCAGTTAGTCAATAAAATTACATTGGTGTACCTGAAAAATGACATTCTTAAATTCAAAATTACGGAGTAGTAATTTTTTGATTAAACTATTAAAAATAATTATTATTCAAATGAGTAATAAAAGAATTTAAAAAAGTATTCATAAATTGATACAGTTTTTATTTATTTTCGTGTTTTACTATTAAGATTAATGGATACAATTAAAGCGGTTGAATATTTAAAAATGGCGGTTGAACGTTGAATCGAATGTACACGAGAGTGTCCTTCGTGCTCGTATCAAATGTATTTACCACTCGCTTTCTTTGAATCGTGTTGAAAAAAACGAGTTTTAATGGAGTGAGGCGAGGCGAGTCGACACAAGGCAGACCGAGCATTGTGAGTTCACTCTCGCGCTGGCTATATCTCGTGTTGTCTCGCCGAATGTGTACAGCCGGCATTAGACTAAATACTAAAAAGTTTATAACAGTATTTAAGTCCTTGAACACCTAAATGGAGCAAAGGACATCATTATAAAGATTGGCCATCGAACTCTGTTCTTGGTCAGGGTCTTAATCTGTCGATAGATCTTTCAGCCTTTCTCCCTTTTAAAATTCCGTATATAATATATTAAAATTTATCCATTCATATCTCCGCAACCATTGTCGGCTAGAAAGAAATAAATGTAAGAGACCATATTTTTTTAAGCCCCTCCCATTTCGGTATCTGAGCAAGAGCGGGAAATTTAATTTTAGAGATGCAACAAACAAAAATTGTAATCTAAATCCGTTCATTGCATCTGGTTATTCGTCATAGTTGTTCTTTATTTGAGACAATTTTATTTTCCAGGCAACAATATCAACATGTGACTGGTAATGGAAATATCAGCGATTATTTATACGATTTGGATTTAATCCAAAATGCACCATACATTAGGTAAGTTAATTGCAATTGAAACGAACAACAGGGACTTCTGAAAGCCACATCAAAAACGATTCCCTTTAATATTAATAGTTTGATTTCGGAATTTTAAATTTATCCATATCTTACTTCTTCCAATATACATTTTTGGGAAGAGATTGGGTTAGTTTTGTTCCTTTTTTGATGTGATTTAAAGTCCTTGTCCTGTGATCGACGAGAAAACTTCTTAACTATTTATTTCGAAATTTTTTTAGTAAATTTTTGGGAACCATTCTGCAATTCCAAATCCTAGAATATTTCCAAACAGAAAATGATGATAAAAAATCAGACATCATAGAAAAATTAAAAGAAAACTCCAATTTTAGGTAAATAATAACTTTTAGTTTTATAGAAGTAGACAATATATTAAAACTATTTGAAATGTTCTCCAGGGATTTATTGAAAAGTGGATACACGGAAGAATGGCCATTTTTAACTGATAGATACTTAAGAATTGAAGAAGTCGATACCAATGCTTTGTTAACATACTTTCAACCACTCGAAGATTATTTAGATAATGCACCATTAATGCAAGATAGAGTAGCTCCCATCGAAATTACAACAACTTCAACAACCACACCAATGCCATCGACAACTGTTGTTCAAGCAAAAATTGTATCAACCGACGGAAATAGTTTACAAACTTCATCTAGTGATCATTTGAATAGTTCGTTTGAAGACACAGTTAGTGAAAATACGGATAAGGAACAAATATTAAGTGCATCGAATCTTTACATAATTATTGGGTGCGGTATTTTAATAGTATGTGCGATTATTGGTGGCATTACAATTGTGCGTTTACGAACAAACAAAGGTAAAACAGAGGAGAAGAGAAATAACAATCGACGATTTGATGCTTGATCTCTTGTGTGTTTTATTAGTGTTGTTAGGAAAGGAAGACATAAAAATATTATAATGGAGTGCAAGTTTTTTAATCATTCAAATCCAATATTTTAGGGTTTTGATATATACAGGATATTGTCAATACAGCCCCCCTTCGACATTGAGACACGAAAACGAACTTCAAACCTCCACTAGAATTATTCATTTTCGCGGTCTGTCGATTTCTATAAAGGATTCAAGGATCCAAATCTGATATAATCTCTGATAATTCAAATTTTTTGTATGATTGTGACCCTAGATCATTCTTAAGGTAGAATCAATCTGATCGTCAAAACTTTTATTACTTTCTCAAAACGTAAGTAGTAAGAGTAAAGATTATAATGAACAGGGCTGGACTTATAGTATTTGCTCTCTATAGCTGGCTGGAAAAATGGAGTTACTTGGGATTTTAGTGAGCAAGCCATCCTCATTTTCTTGTTTTTGAACGAAACGTTTGTAGCGGTATCGCTTCTTCATTAAATTATTATTATAATTTTGTTCATCATTTTTATCTGTTGCATAACAACTATAACTTCCCTCTATTATCACGGTTGCTTTGAATGTTAACAACCATGGTAATTTACATATTAAAAATCATAATATTTCATAAATCAAATCAATAAAGATCAATTATATCTTTTACATATATTTATTATTTATTTAAATAATAATAATTTAATATAACTATCATCTACCTTTACAAATTGGCGCCCGAGAAAAAATAAACGAAGAGGGTGGTAAATTACCATGGTCGTTGACATTCAAAGCAACCGTGATAATAGAGGGAAGTTATAGTTGTTATGCAACAGATAAAAATGATGAACAAAATTATAATAATAATTTAATGAAGAAGCGATACCGCTACACGTTCAAAGCTGCACCGCTCAATATTTTCCGTCCGTCACTCATACATCGAATTGTATATAGGACAAATATTAATAAATTTTATCTGTTCTTTTGATTTTTAAATCGATTCTTCACACGAAAGGCAAAATGTGATTCAATTTAGTGTGAGTGAAAAATATAAAAGACAATGGGAAATCACAAATCAGTTTCAGCATAACATTAAGTACGGCAAAAATTTACTACAAAAAAGTAACATATCAAAAATTTGTCGTCCCCAAAACTTTGCTTCCTTAGGCTACAGGGAGAAATTTTTTCCTACCTTTATATATTGCCAATGTTCGAAGAATATTCATAAGGATCACATGATCATTATAAATGCGCGTATAAATATTTTTAATGAAAATAATGAAACAACCTGTATATTTTTATAGCTCTAAAAATACTCCAAACATGACCGCAAATTATAGGTGATATTTTTAGTATTGTTAAATTGGTTACCTTCTTTAGTATATATATACTAATCTAGAACCAAGATCTTCAAAGACTTTTAAAGGTGGCAGAAAAAAAAAACACGTACCCCCAATTGATTGAAGGGAAATCAATTGTGGAGATTAGTAGTAGAAAATAAAAAATGTGTAATAAACCAAAAATTTGTTTTTAGAATAAGCCTATCACCCCTTTGGAGATCATAAATAAAGTCATCTGTTTGTTTTGTGTTTTTATACTTTACCAGAGAACAATTATATAATTTCTGCAAATTGTTTCTATTTTACTTTTCTTTTTAAATCATCGGATTGAGATCATTCCAAAAAATTATTACACTAATATAATATTAGATATTATTCACCGAATTTTTTTTAAATTAATTTATTTTATGTTTGTAAATAAATTGTAGATATTTTTAATTATATATGTATATATATTAGTGCAGTACATATGGGCGCATTCGCTAAGGAAATTTCTGATTACAATAAACTGTAGGAAATATTGCTTTCCATCAAAATTAGCCGCTGTAGTCTTACCTTATTAAGTAAAAACTATTAAAATTAAAAGAGAAAAATTATGTTTTCTCTACCTAAAAATTTCCTGGGCGAATGTGTCCATATGTGCTGCACTATATATAATTTTTTTTAATTTTCAAATATTTTATAAACCAAATAAAATTGTTTTTCATTTTGTAAAAAACTGTTTTAAAAATTATTAAGAAAATCACGATATATTTATTAATTCTTTATTCAGTGAATTTTATTTATAAAACACCAAATTTAAATCCTATTGAACTCCCATGAAATAAAATATCTTAAGATCTCTTAATATATCAACCTGGGTACAGAGGACTTGGTCTAGGTGCTAGAGACCCAGTTGCTGTACCCCTCTTATGTATGTATTATTATTATTAATATATCAACCTACCAGCAGTAGTTACGAAGGTTTTCACCAGATTGCGATCACGAAACTTCTTGGCCGAAGAACATCGACCTACTAGCTCTAATTTATAATTTACCCACCAGAGAGAATGGAGAGAGAGTCGGTTTACAGTATGGATCATATCACGTTGTCTTGTTTTCAGCACTTGTTCAATTCATATAGTCGTTAATAAATTCCTCAAATTCCCGACTTGTTTTTAATTTGTGAAATAAAAGAATTGTTTTTGATATGATAGCTGAACAGTTTCCAAATCAACTGAATAGTTGTTCTTTTCCACATTTCTTACAGCATTATTTTTTATCTTTATTAGGCAGAAAAAAGATTTTTATCATCTAGATAAATTGAAATCGGTTTATCCGTTTCGCAGCTACGATGTCACAGATATATATATACAGCTTATTTTCGGGATATATTTTGCTAGCTTTGTTTTTAATTATCTAACAGCAGGCCAATAATTCTCTCACAACAAAATAAATTAGCGAATGGAATTCTCTGACAGTAGGCCCAATATCTGTGCGAAAAATGATTTCACTGTCGATCTACCCTTAAAATCGGAATATTAAGGCACCCCTTTTAGATGAACATTTTTTGACTACCATAGCAACTAGCCATTATTACATAATAAATTTTATATGATAGAAATCGCATGATTTCTTAAATATTACAGGTTTATTAAAATTTTCTGAAATCAAGTTTTTTATCAATAATAAATCTTTAGTGTTTGGTGAAATTAATTATTATCGAATTTTTTTCACGTATTTTATTATTTATTCCAAAAAAAAAAGAAACAGTGAATGTTGTTATGCCTTAGAAAATGTCTCAAGAGCCTAAAGCGAAGTTACTACCACAAATAGTTGCAGCCCTAACAGGTACGCACGCATCTATGTAGTTTTGATCTAGAGCACGGTACTGCGAAAGGCCGAGTTTAAGGGATAATAACTCTTATTTAGTCAACTGCTATTACAGACCACATTAAGTCGTGACTGTCACTTTTTGATACAAGCTTTGTTGTAAGCATTGTAATAACCAAAAGCGTGGCTTTTGGTCGGAAGTGTTCTGGGCATTGATAATCATATTCAAAAATGTAGGAAGGATTTATTTATAAATAGTAGAAAATAATAATTTAAAAAATTTACAGCTTTTATTAAATGTACCATATTATTATAAAACTCGGGTATTATTAATAATAACCACATTATTCACTTTTACCTTAGCATTTAGCTAGAGTTAATCAAATAAAGACTACAGTTATTTTTGACAAGGTAAAAAATTCCAAGCATTCAAAAACTAGAACTTAAATATGGCACAATTTAAATGACGAATCAGTTTAGGAGTCCTTCCTTGATCGCATACATCTGGAAATGACCAGGCATGGCGCTGCAATAAATGGGGGAAATCTGATGTGTAATAGCACAAGTGGCGTTCATATAGACTAGGAATTGGTAGGATATGGGGCTGCAGCCGACTATGATAGGAACTATGCCGATATTCATCTGGAGTTCGTGAAGGAAACTGCAGAAAACCTTCTCAAGCATAGCCGTTTACTTCGTTCTTGTCCATACGCCAACAGTTTAGTCAATTAACCGTCCCTTTTTTTTATAATTGACAAACTGGCCGATGTCTCCCAGTTTCCAAGTAGGCATATTGGGTACACTTAACGCCTTAGACCGTTCGGCCACTTGGACTGGTAACACAGTTGGTATCGTAATGATTTTGGTTTACAGGATGTATTGGTGGATTCTGTTTGGGTACTGTGATTGGATGGGCATCACCAGCTGAAAGTCCTGTTGATAGAGAATATGGTATCAAAGGCACTCAATGGTCCTGGATATCAAGTATTAATACACTTGGATCTGCCATCTCAGTTTTACCATTACCAATTCTGATGGAAAAAATTGGTCGAAAATATAGTATGATGCTATCTGGTATTTTTTTATCAATAACATGGATTGTACTCGGTTTTCTGGAAACATTTTGGCCAATGGTAACAGCTAGATTTTTGTGTGGTTTCTTTAGCGGATCATTTTGTGTTGTGTCACCAGTATATACAGGCGAAGTGGTTGAACCTCGAATACGAGGGGCATTAGGATCATGTTTTCAATTGTTTATTGTATTTGGTATCCTGCTTATGTTTTGTCTCGGTTCCTGCGATAATATTCAAGTGTTGTCCTTCGTTCCTGCTGTAGCTCCGATAATCATGATTGTTATTCTATTTTTTTTACCGGATTCACCATTATATCTAATCGATTCTGGAAAAACTGAAGATAAAATCGATGCTTCATATCGATTTTTACGAGGCAAAGATTATGATTTTACAAAAGAAAAAGTTGATTTAGCCAAAGAATTGATTGAATCTGATGCGAAAAAAAGTGAAGGAGTACTTTTTAAATTTAAACAAAAAGCGACGAAAAAAGCTTTTATTATATGTTTCCTTATAAATATCGCACAACAACTGTCCGGTATTAACATTATCATGTATTATGCTGCAGGAATATTTAAGGATTCTGGAAGTTCATTATCACCAACAATTTCTAGTATAATACTAGGGGTAGGACAAGTCTTTGGAACGTTGTTGGCCGTTGGTTTATCAGATCGTGCTGGTAGAAGGATCATGTTAATACTATCCTTTGGACTCATGTCGATATGTTTATTATTAATGGGTATATACATGGCGTATAAAGTAAATGACATTAAGAATGTAGAAAATATCGGTATGCTCCCAGTGGTTATTACAACAATCTATGTTGTAGTATTTTCAATAGGCGCTGGACCTTTGGTGTGGGCTTTAATTGGTGAAATGTTTGCACCAGAAGTCAAGAGTGTTGTATCATCAATATGTGCATTTGCCAATTGGTTTTTTGCATTTTTAATAACGGTTACATTCAAGTATATGACGGATGCGATTAATTCATATGGTGCATATTGGTTTTATTCAGCTTGTGGTGCACTTTGCACATTATTCGTAATATTTTTTGTTATGGAAACAAAGCACAAGACGTTAAAAGAAATTCAAATTGCTTTGGGGGGAGGAGAAGAAAGAGAACAATGATAAAAACGAGTTGTCCCATTGCTTGTCTGTACTGTAAATAATAAATTTTTTGTTTGGTAAACAAATACAAATTATAAAAAATTAATAAAACGTACATTTTAATTTATCCGACTAAAACGAAGGTTTGTACACTCCCGTTCAATAAAATTGAACAGACCTGTATCGAATCAGTCTCTCACAATTTTGATTATTCTTGTAGTAACAGATACAACAGTTTATTTTATTTTTAAACGTAAGAGTAAGATATAACACTTAACATGTATTAGAATTACATATATTTTTTTAAATCCAAATATAAATCCAGTTTATACTTCCATTTCTTTTTTACACACTTAAAAAATATACTACTTATCTTTGTTTATAAATAAATAAAATTATACATTATACAGAGAGTTACAAAAGTGACGAGTTTTATGAAATGTAAGATAATTAACATTTCAGGTCTGTTCAATTTTTTTGAACGGGAGTGTACTTCACAGTATATGTACACATGTATGCGGAAGCTCAACTAACTGGTTCTTGATTTGGGGTTATCCTGATCAAATACGATTAAAAAATAAACTTAACCTTTTAACTGCTATCAATTATTGAAATTAAAAATTAACCAGCATAAACTATCCTGGCACGGGATAAACCATTACCCCTACTCATTAAACCATTTGGCGCTATTAAGATACAGAAATAGGACTTTAATGCTGGTAGACTTTAGCTCAGAGAGATCGTCAAAGAATGGTTGACCCAAAAGGGCGAGTCACAGAGAAAGTGAGGGTGAAGATGAAACAATGTTTGAAAATGGTCGCAGTGACCGAAACATATGTCACAATCGGTTTATAGTAAACCTTAATAATTTTAGTGATTATGCAAAAATTAAAAATATATATATCAGTATAGATATTGTTGTAATTTATTATGAAACTATTTCTTACTTTGTTAGGGCGTTACCAGCTCATAAAAGCTTGAAGTAAAAGTTTTTTCGAAGTTAACTGCATATTGCATGCAATGTACAATATTTGATGTATATGCTATATCAAATAAATGATAGAGGTTGTATTTACATATTCGACAAAAGATATCTCTTCCAAGCACAATCCTTTCGTGATCGTATATTTCAAATTAAATGTATAAATATTGTGCTTGGTTCTACCATGTGCATGAACGTATTACATTTAACTCGGCAAGTGATAACTTACACAAGTGTTTATTTTCATATCATGCGTCATCTATGCGTCTATATTTATGCACCCAGGTTCGTTCTATAGGTCATGCAGGAACACATAGAATTTGAGGGCTCTTTTAAAAAACGTAAATAGAAACATCAAAATGCACTTTTGTTTAATCACGTGCAGATCATCTGACTTCAGACCATCGATTTTTCAAATTCGAGAAAAAACTTAACACATGCCTGAAGATTTGGAAACTTCCCAGGCATATTTGCTGCATTATCATAACTCACGAACTTCCTATATTGGAAGATCAAGGTTTTTCAAAAAGTTCAAACCCGTATCTGCTATAATTGATGCTTTTCCTATTTTGTACCTCATGGGTTTTGAACTAAGCAACCATTTTTTTTTTTTTTAATTGATTACTAATTCGATGAAGAATAAATGGGCATGGATTTTGGCATTTCGGGATCACTTACAGTCCGGGGTCCTGAACTTACGTCCCATGTGCTACTATGGTAACGACACCGCTAAACGCGTCTATATTCATGCTATTTATATAAATACGCACCTTTTGCATTGTGTCCTATTTCCAACATGTTAAAATAATTGCATTGGACCCTAATTCTGAGAAAACGATCGACAGCAGAGATGGAACAGACGAAGTTTTTTTAATTCGATCTTGAATGGAAGTCTAAAATTTCTTTTTTTGACTTATCGATTACAATAGTTTATTATGATATTTAACATAATGATAAACTAAAATTGATATACATTTAAATCAAACATTGTGAAAAAATTATCTCTATGAAACTTTCTTACTTTAATATTGGTAAATGAAAACTAAAAGGAAGTTATATTTAGTCAAGTTAGAATATTCGGAAAAAAGCAAGAAAAAGTTAGAATATTCGTAAGCCAGTAAAGAAATTATTGAATATACTAAAAAAAAACAAATTTTAATTTACCTGCCAATATGTTTAATTTCATACAAAAATGTTTACTTAATTTTTTCTTGTTTAATTTTATGCAAGCTGTAATTCTTCTTTAGTTATTGAGAGCTTTTTGGATAGAAAAATATTAAACCAGAACATCTCTATTTTGAGCTTCTAAATCTTATCTTGGCTTCTAAATCTTCAGATATCTTCCATATATAGTCATGCAAATTGTCGGCTGTCTCTAGTCCGCAGAATCCTTATGAGAATTGGCTTTCGGAGAATTTCGGAGAATTTAAAAATCCTTTCTTAGTGCTCACCTATGTCATATAAGGAACTTCTGTGCAAAATTGCATGCTTCTAAATACACCAGTTTAGGCTATGCGTTGTCAATCATTCAGTCAGTAGAGTTTTATTAGATAGGTAGATACATCTTGAGGTCTAAAAAGTAATGCACTTCGACCATATGGTCCATTGTGCTCCCCCTTCTACTTCAGTCCAACGAGATTCGCTTCTCCCATATGTTGGCAATAGCCATGAGCTTGCTTATCAGATCTTCCTGAAGGTTCATAGTATATTCGGGGTGAGATGCACCGAATATCCTGTATCTGCTGTAACCCAGAGGTTCGTAGTCAAAGATAATTTGGCTGGATGTTTCTTCATCCTCGCCACAAAATCGACCCGTTATGGAGTCCCATTGTGTGCAGATGATTCCGCAGGGGATAATGTCCACCCGGTAATGAATCCGGTAAACCTACGCAGTTGCATCGAGTTCAGCTTCAGTGCAGAGTTTTATTAAGTAGATGTTTCCACTTAAACGCCAGAAATTTCAAATTAATTCCACCTTTGCACGAAGTATTTTTCATAAGTGGACCTTACAAGGACTCTGGAATTCTTAGGCAGCAATATCTTCAAAATTCCTTAAATATAAAAAATTAAAGATTTGTTCTTTTCCCATGATGAAAATGTTACAAATTTGTTTAATAAAAAAAACAACTAAAAATGGTGATATTTTATGTTTGTTCCAATTTCGTTGTCGATCAGTATATATATAAAATGAAAATTGAAAAACCACAAACATGAAACTGAACGTTAAAATTTCCATCGTATATTACCTATATACGAACTATAATTTTCATGTTAGTTTGGTGTATGAAAATTATAATCAATAAACAAATGTTATAAATATTGCTACAATAGTAGTTTTTCTTTCCATTTACCTATTGTAAGTCGATATGTATAGTTCGACTTTTCATAAAAGAAAATTATATCCAACTACTACGCAGCAATTACTATCACGACCGAAATTAAGTACAAATATGCGTTTTAAATCATCCGTACGTAATTATGGTGGACTTCATTCACCAACTAGCCCCGATATTAAAATGAAGAAAAATAAAAGTCGGTAAGTAAAAATTTTTATTGACTTCGTTTCCAATGCGTGAACTGTCTTTTTTTTTAAGTTTTTTCACACTCACATTTATAAAAAAAACAAAAGTGTATAAAGAACAATTGCAGATGTTCGAGCTGAAATTGAGGCTAAACTACTAAGTTTATGAAAAAAAGTTTGAAACAAAATTTGATTGTTAAAAAAGAAATATTTTTGTCTTTTAATTTTTTTCTCGTATCTTTTTCAGTTCTTGAGTTTTCGTGTTTACGGATTCATACCAGTTTTTTCTGCGATCATTATTTTCAACCGTTACAATGTCGGGACTAAACTTATAATATTATTATATATATATATATATATATATATATATTATATATATACAGCTGATATACAAAGTAATGTTAAGTACTATCGACTCCAAAAGTGGCCACCCTTTTTCCAATTCTTTGGGGGCGACTTTTACCAAACCCATTTAATTATTGAAAAAAATTTCGAATAAAAGTTGTTACGTCTTGAAAATACAACAAATTTCGAGAACCTCATGGATTCGCCATAATTTGTTTCTATTTTCAATTTTTTTGAAAATAATTGGAGGCATTATTAAAGCAAATAATTCAAAATATAACCGGAGGAGGGGTGCTAAGGTAAACTGCAGCCAAAATAATTTTAAGAACTCGCAGTTTTAGTTCAACGACAATCTTTAGGAAGTTTTAATGTTTCCTTATGGTGGCTTGGTTTTAAGGGGATTAAAACCTCTAAACCCGACCTTTCTACGCCACTTTATTTTGGAATTTCTTTTCTCACAAGCACCAGTCATTCATTTGATATCCTACACGATGGCGATAAAAATTTCAATTTCATTCCCTAGAACAGCCTAAAAATTAAGTATTTACGTCCATAATTTTCAATTTTTTTGTAAAATTTTAACTTTCGAAGTCTTGCAAAAAATCACCTATATGATAGGACAGTAGGATTTCCCAAATTGTACTGATTCCAAAAATGTTGTAATTTTGGATAAATTTTTGTTGTTGTAGAAAGTATTCCACAATACCAACATCATTAAAAATGGACACACGACGAAAATTAGATAATTTTACTGATGCTGCATATAATGAAGCAGTCTCTAGACTACGTGTACTCTTGAATGAAAGTTACAGTCCCAAAATTACCACGCACTTATTTGATGATAGTGGTGATGAAACTGATGATAAATCGGTGTTTAGTAATTTTACAAGAATATCGAAACATTATCATACACCAGTTCCATATAAAAGGTAAATTTTTATATTTGTTAATTTTTCAGCCAATTATTTTCTTTCCTTCTCTGAATTTGGCTTAAATTTTCTAGAGACTTAATTATTCCAAAACAAACTACTACGACTCAACTATCAAAAGATCCACCATCAACTGAACTGATGTCATTTATTGAGCGTCAAGAAGATTATATTAATCAATTAGAAAAAGAATCACAGTATTGTCGAGTAAGTATGTTTAACTTATGGTCGGTTCTATGTATATAGCCGAAGAAGAGTTTAACGTTAAGTACCCGCTTTAACACTGAACTCTGACATGCTCCATACAAAATTCTTAATAATAGCAGAGATAGATAGATATATCTTGGCGTATAAAAAGTATGGTATCTTCCACTTTATGGCCCATTTGCTTCTCCCATATCTTGGCAATGGCCAGGATATGGGATTCCACCATCCATGGCTTATCAGGTTCCCTGAAGGTTCATATATTCGGGGTGAGATGCACCGAATACCTTGTATATGCTGTAGATAGATAGATTCCAGAGATATGTAGATAGATAGATAGATCATTTTGATGCCTAAGGATGTGAGTGGAGTGGAAGGAATTTGTGAGTAGACTAGGAATTTGTAGGATATGCGGCTGCAGTCGACTCTGATAGAAACTATGCCGATATTCATCTGGAGTTCGTGAAGGAAATTGCAGAAAACCTTCTCAAGCATAGCCGGTTACTTCGTTCTTGTCCATACGCCGACAGTTTAGTCAAATAACCGCCCTTTTTTATAATTGACAAACTGCCGATGTCGGGATTCGAACCCATCACCTCCAAGTATGCATACTGCGCAGACATAACGCCTTACACCGCTCGGCTACTTGGACTGGTTGTATATGCTGTAACTGAAAGATTCGCAGTAAAAGTTGATGTGGTTGGATGTTTCTTCCTCCTTCCCGCACAGTCTGCACACAATAGATCTATTGTGGAGTCTTATTGTGAACAGTTGTTTCCGTGTGTGATACTTGCCGGTGAGGAATCCGGTAACCTTCCGAAGTTGTACCTGTTCAGGTTGAGTGCCTCGAAAGACAGCCTCTTGGATGAATTTCGAAACAGTATTTTCCCAGTGATTACGCTGTTTAACGTTCATCCACTCGTCGGTCACTTGTTTACCTATGAAAAGTATTCCGACTCCCATCGTTGCTAAGGTATCTGCTTTTTCATTTTCTTCGAAACCACCATAACCTGGGATCCAGATCAATTTAACATTGTTTCGATTTACCAGCTCCGGTAGATCCTCTAGATAATCCCTGATAACCTGTGAGATAGAAGTCTTAAACTAAATGTAATATAATAGTCTTCAAAAACGATGCGAAACTAAATGTCGAACGTAAAGGATTATGGAAGAAGTAATACCAAAACTCCCGTGAATGCAATCAGGGAAATAAATTTTAACTTCCCCTGTAGGTTCTATAATTTCAAGTAAAGATCTTGATAAAAGTATAGGATTTGTCCACTTTTCTCGCAATGCAAAATTAAACTTTATCAAGCAGAAAATACTAATTTGAACTGCTTGCAAAACTGAAAACAACAGTTGTGATTTTCTTTGCCAATTGCCTTCAAATGAAATAAATTGGCAGAAGTTTGATGTTTAACCTATTGAAACTCTGCGAATTCTGGCTTCCCGAGAAGATTCTTTTTTACTAAACGTTAATTTTACCCGCCCAAGACTGTGACATTTACTTGCTGTGAGGTATGGACAAAGTACTAGCTATAACCAAAATTATATTGCCATAAACATTGGATAGTAGTCACAGCGAAATATTTATCAAACTTCAATTTTTTATTTGTAGCATGAATTAGCTGGTCTATTAGATAAAGTGAAAGAAGTGATATCCGAAAATGAACAACTTCATAAGAAACAAAAATTAGGTATTATGAAATCGGTGACAGACACATTAGACACCACGGAAACAGATGAAGATCCAACAGATATTGTAAACACAATCTCATAATTTTTATTAAGTAGTATAGTTAAATAAAATTTGAAATGAATTTTTTAGACTTCCAAAAAATATACTACGACTACTAAACGACCACTTGAAGGTCCCGCAATAGTATTTGAATCAAGAATATCTGAATTAGAAGCTCAATTAACACAATATAGAATTGATCTAAAGAAAAAACAAGATGAAAATGATATGTTACAACGGCAAATGTCGGAAAATATACATTGTGATTCACCGGCTTTTAAGAAACAACTTGAAATCTTACAAAGGTAATTAAAATGAGATAGTGTGACAAAATTTTGAGGACTGATCTATTTTCATTAATTTTTTTAGAGAAAAGGAAAATTTACAAGATACAATTTCAAAATTACAAATGAATGCCGCCTTTGATAATGATCAATTGGATAAAAAACAAATGGAACAAACACGTTGGGAACGTGAACGCACAGAGGCAAAATTACGACGATTACAATCGGAGTTACAACGAGTTACTGATAATTCAGCGGAACAGGCTCGTCGATTTGCAAGCGAACGAGGTAATTATGATATAAATTAAATCTGCTTTCGAATTTTTTAGAGAATTAACTCAACCTATATACTTAGAACTCGATAATATTTTTCCGATAAAAAGTATGAATCGTTAATAGTGAGGCTTCAGTTGTTGGTCTGTGTTTCGTGTTTACTTTCGAATATTTAGTATGGGTATCAAATGAAAAGTATTCCACCAAAGTCAATTTGGCACTGATTGGGTTGGTAATCGTCAATTAGTTGGTAAATATATCTAGATCCGACTATAACCTTTGTACCCATGGAGGTAGATATGTTGTAGAAGATATTTAAATGTGGCAAATGGGTTTATTTAGCAAATACGATGCGCATTGAGTTTTTTTTATCTAGAAATTACCCAGAATACTTGGATCGCTTCATAGGGAGTAACAACACGTCGACATGGTTTAACGCGCACCATATTCGCTAAATAAGCCCATTGCAATCGAGAATTGAGTAAGCAAGAAGAAGAAATCAATGAATCTGTCTAGAAGATTATGCTTGCATTGCCGCGCATAAAAATGCTGGATAAGGCTCGCATCGAACATAGTTACTGATGTAAAGTCGATGATGGTTTATTTCCATGCGATACTAGACAGTCCCATTATTCCTATTTACACACTTCTCAAGTTTTCTTACGACCTTAATAAGAGTTAGTCGATTTCAAAGTTTGTGTTCAGGGCACTCTATACGCGACCAAGATACATGCAATAACAATTATATACAAATAATGTTTATTTAAGATGCTTTGGAGCGACGTTATTCTCAACAAATTGATCAATTAAATACTGAATTATCTGTACAATGGGATACCTCAAGTAAATTACAATTAGAACTCGATAAACAACGACGTGAAATAACAGATTTACGACGAGAATTATCTCAAAAGAATGCATACATAGATGATCTAAAGAAAGAATTACAAAGCAAAACAGGTTAATTATTATTCAATTTTGAAAACTTGTAATATTTTATTTTTATAATTGTAAATGGGGTAAACTTCAACTGGCTGAAGGGCTTTTTATTTTTGTGTTCGTTTTAACAAATCAAATCTAATAAATTTCAGAATTATTGAGAAACTGAGAAAAGTTTTTATTACTGGTAAAAAGGAATATTTTCCCGGCTTGACATAAATAGAATAAAATATAACCTCATTTGATACCCATGTTAAAATTAAACTTTGATAATTTTTACCTTATAATTGAAGTTTTCGATTTCGTTTCTGAAACAATCGCGTTTTACTAAAATTAAGACATACAACTAAGTTTAACTACACTTAAGTTTAAAATGTTATCTATTAAAAATTAGCAGTTCCCACAACAATACCATAGAGATAATAATAATATATAAACAATACCCGGCTAAAAAAGAATTTTCTTCAGCCAGTTGAACATACCTTATTTTATCATTTATCAATTTATACAAAATATATTGAAATTATTTTATTTACCACTTGTGATGAACGAATTTTTGAATAAATATATTTTTTAAAGTCATGAAATCAAAGTAGTTGAAACTATATATCCATTGACCTCTATATAACTGGACAGATTATTTCATGTTACGCCATTAACCTCAATTGAAGCGCTCCTCAACCATAGAGATAATATATATAGAGTAGGCAAGTCATAGGCGCGCGTATAAGTGGAAATGTCCCGTCAATAGAAAGAGAATCGCGTAGGTTGAGCTATCTCTTTTTAATGAATAATATATAACATAGAGATAAGATATTCTCTATGATATATAATGACTATATATCATAGAGTATATATTATCTCTATGCTATATATTAGTCATTAAAAAGAGATAGCTCAGCCTACGCGATTCTCTTTCTATTTGAGGGATAACTTTTGACTCGACTTGCCTACTCTATATATATTATCTCTATGTCCTCAACTAGCCATGGGACTGATGTATGTGTGATAAGAATGTGTAGTAATGTATGTGTGGCTGTCACATGTATTTCCACTACGCACATAAAGTTTTAGTACCTTGATTAGTTGAGGCGGTTAGACATGCACTGCATTGGGTCGGTTATTTCACTTTTATATCCATAAGCATACTCTGTCCAGTTATGTGGAGGTCAGTGTATATATCTTAAGAGCTGATTTACAGAAAATTATTATATTAAATACAGTAACCTTGCAATCAGAGCAGTCACAATCAACAGCTGAAAAATGTTCACTGGAGCAAGAATTAGCGAGTGCAAAATTAAATGCCGATTGTACAGATCGTTCACATAAACAAGAATGTGCACGTTTACAATCGGAAATAACATCGTTACGTCAGAGATTAGATCGAGCCGATGCCGATGCGTTACATATGCGACGTGAAAATATGCGTTTAAGTGAAAAACTATCTTCTCTAGAAAAAGAAGTAATTTAATCTGTTTAATTTGTTCGATTTATGATTTTTTTAGTTAACGAAATTCTTTTTTAATTCAGTTGAATTTAAATAAAATGTTAACGGAGAACCGAAATACCTCTTCTTATGGTGAACAAGCACAGAAAGAACCCTTACCCATTATGGCTTTACCACCGCCCAGGGAGTCGTCAGAGAAAGACCTTACCTCAATGGTAAAAAATATCGAAGCTAAACATGGTAAATAACATTAAATATATTATCGTTATAATTAACTAAGCGTGTAAATCTTACAGATGTGGACAAAAATTAAGGACATGATTCTTGCAATTCATTGTTTGTTGAGTCGCAACAAACGGTCCTTCTAAAAAGTAGTTTGAATTATCTTTGTTCTAGTTTTTCTGATCTCTTAACACATTCGCTTAATGATGGACTGACCTATGACGCATGCGTGAAAATTGTAGTGTTTACGTGCTTCTAATGTCATCGGTAATAAGCCTATGCAGCCTATTTAGTATGCGTCATTTAACTACTGGAATAAAATATATACATCAGAAAAAGGCTGAGTGGGGACAATACATTGTAGGAAAGCATATTTTTTGGCTGGTAGTACAATCTCGGCGAATGTCTCAGTGAGACATTTGTAAGGCGAGGAGCCGAGAGTGGAGCTATGTACACTCTCACCAAGAGTGTTCTGCCGGTAGTATAGTTCTCGTTCAGTCAATGAATGAGATAATTGTAGACGTTATTGCTATCGGTTAACAGTTAAATGGCGGTTAAAATCCACGTTGTCGCGAGCGTAGACGAAAGTGTACTCATCGCGCTCACACTCGCTTCTTTTGATTTGTGGTTAAAAAACTGACTCGAAATGGAGCGCTCCCGAGAATCAAGCGCCAATAATCCGAAGAATCATTCCTGAAATTTTATCCATATCTGTAAACTTTCTTTCTCTGTTTTGCATATTATATATTTGAGTTATTATCCTCCAGAATAATTTATATAGCTGCCCTTTTTAGTTAAAAACTATTTGTATTATCTTTGAAATTATATCCAAATTTATGTTTAAAATGAGAAAAAAAAATCAGCTCTTCCATGAGTGTGTGAGAGAGACGAATTTAACAATTATTTTGTTGTAGAGGCCACGGTGGCTGAACTAGAGGAAATGATTCAATCTCAAAATGCACTCATGGAAAAGCTAACGGGCGATTGCCATACGCTAACAAAAAAACTTGAAGAGTCGTCTGTTAAGCACAAGTAAGTGTATCAGTGTATACAAAAAAGAAAACTGATATGCAATTTTGTTTTAAAAAGGGCTCACACTGAAACAACACAACCTAATTCATATTACTTTTCGATAGGGCAGCTCCAAACCGAAAGTGGGGGAAAAGAGTCCGTTTCTCATTCAATACAAAGCCAAAACATGCCGATTAAAGTCGATATTAATGTTAAACTTGTGCCTAAAAAACGAAAGGTCAGTGTGAGCCCTATTTTCACCAATATGAATTACAAATTCAATAAATTGTCTGTAAATTCAATTATTAATCAAATACAAATTTTTCAGAAATGAAATTGCCAAATTACAAAACAGCTTAAAAAATTTGAGTTCTAAATTAGACGACACTCAAAATAAAACAGCAAACAATTTTAGAATGAAAGGTAACGTGATGCTCCCTTAAAACCAAGACAAAATTTTATTTTCACAATAATTATTTTTTTTAGAAAAGCACAATACACCAATAAATTCAGACAATTACTCTAGACTGAATAGACCTGAAGAGACTAAAATAAAAGATCAATACCCTGAACAAAATGGTTACGATAATAGCTCAAATAATTATGCACAAAAAAATGAGAAAACTAATGATATTACACAAAATGGAAATTATAACGATACAGATTATTTAAATGTCGACGATCAGAATGCAGTGAGTTCTGTAGATGAGAAACAGGATTACGAAACAACTTACGAAGAAACATACCCGAATACTGAAGATACCGAATATACTTCAAATGCAGATAATATCAAACAAAACATACCCGAAAAGGCTAAAGCAAGGTATGAAAATGCAAATGTAACCAATGAAGATCAAATGTATGATAATACGACAAATATACCTCAAGAACAGCAACAATACGTTGATGATCAAATCTATGATGATTCGGCAAATATACCCCAAGAACAACAATACGTAGACGATCAAATCTATGATAATTCAGCCGCTATACCCCAAGAACAACAACAATACGTTGACGATCAAATCTATGATAATTCAGCTTCTATACCCCAAGAACAACAACAATACGTTGACGATCAAATCTATGATAATTCAGCTCCTATACCCCAAGAACAACAACAATACGTTGATGATCAAATCTATGATAATTCGGCAAATATACCCCAAGAAGGGCAACAATACATTGATCCGAATGATGCTAATTATCAATATTCGGATAATCAAAACTATATACCTGAACAGCAGTACTCAGAAAATATGGAATATCCAATTGATCCAAATTATCCGGATCAGCAATATGATGAATCAGCACAGAATCTAAATTATACCGAACAAGAGTATGCTGAACAACCACAAGGTTTTATTGAAGAAAAATCTAGACCGCCAGAAACAAATAATGGTTAATAAAATTTATTTAGGAAATCAATAGGTTAGATTAATTCAAATTTAAACTGAATAGTATAATCAAGTAGTTTTAATTAATGTTTTAAAAATTCAGCATACTGAGTTACCCAGAAGCGGATTGTTTTCTTTGGTATCTCTAAACCTCTCACTCTCTGAAAGCCTACTCAATTAACCTAAATTAGTTTAACTTTTAGATGAGACATAACCACAAACAAACATGCTTTACAAATAATTAGACTTACAGTTTACACTCCTCAATAATGGAAGAGGGAATTCCGATTCCGTGTGAAAAATAGAAGAATAACGAATGAGGCTCGCTCTTTGAATAACACTTTAGGGTGCTGCTTCCTTTAAACAACCTGTCTAAATTCTATTATGCCGACAGGACACTTTCGGTGAGAGCTCTCGACGAATGTCTCCGTGAGACATTCGTAAAGCGATGAGCCGCAAGTGGAGCTGTGTATACTCTCGCCGAGAGTGTTCTGCCGGCAATACAGTTCCCATCCAGTCAATGAATGAGATAGTTGCTGCTATTGGTTAAAACAGTTAAAATCCACGTTATGTCGCGAGCGTAGACGAGAGTGTACTCAGCAAGCTCGCTTCCTTCTCGTGGACACAAGCGAGACCCAGCATTGCGAGTACACTACTCTCACGCTCGTTATATCTTGTCGAGAGTGTACTGCCGGCATCAGAATTTGAAAGTCCGTTAATGGGTAGTTGTAATGAAAGGAGAAGAATATTTCTATAAATTTAATATTAAGATGTGCTGCGGCTTCGAATTTTGTATATTAAGATATTTAATAAAACTTAGGTATAGCAGTCAATTGCTCCAAGTGCATATTATTCACGTAATGGGAATCAAAATATTGAATATCATAAAAATTTGCAGACCAATTTTACCAATCGTCCATTTGTTCGTGGTAAATAATTAAAATAAAATGTTCTTAACAGGTCTCCAAAATACTTTGTAATTTGGTAATTTAATGAAATTTTTCAAAATTATTTAGATAAACAAAAAAAAAAACAAAGCACATGATTTAGTTAGCAAATTTAGATAATTAAGATGTTACATTAAGTTTTGACTTATTCGTTCGATCGATTCACTACTTGTATAAACAGGTTCTAACAAATTTTTAAATGAAATTTTTTCGATGTTTAGTCGAGTGGTGGTGTATTGTTGCAGTCTATTTAATCATTATTCTTTAAATTATTTTAATTACAAATTCTTTCATTGTGAATAGAATGAGTTTATTATTTTTAATTTTAAAATAAAAAATCATTTCACTATAATTCTTTATATGTCCTTATTTGAGTTTTCTGATTTATCACATGATAATTCCTGATTTTCCTATCAAAAGTCAATTCCTTGTTTAGTATTTTTTTTGTAGAAACTTTTTTAGAGATTATTTGAGAAGAAACTTAAATTAATTGACTTTTGAAGAAAATTGGAAAGGTTGAGTCCCCTACACAAGTAAAGTATCGAACAGATTTTATTCCAGTTTTCACCAATGGATAGAATAGTTTTTGGAAAAGGTTTATACATTAGTCGAATTAACTTATTTTGAGGAAAAAAAAAGAAAATTGTTAACAGGATGGGAACATTTGGTAATGGTAAAGTTGCGTATAATAAACGTAAAAAAAATAAATGCGTTAGCAGGGGTGTTGTGGTGTGACTTGGGTATTATTGCCTTCTCCGGCGAAAGTTGACGTCGGAGAGAAAAGTGTACAATAGAAAAGTTGAAGATCATAAAAAAATTTACAACTTTTGTATCAATGATTTTTTCACATAACCTCAAAATGTTCGAGAAAAATGCGAAAAACAGTGTTTTTCGTTGTTTATTTTTCATTTCCACAAAAATAATTTTATTTTGACGAAACTTGATGAAAGTATACCATTTTGTGTCTTAATATCCACAATTTTTTTCCCGATAAAAAATTCAAGGTTTTCCGAGATAATCACGTTTTTCGGCCCGACAAAATATGTTTCAAATGAAATTATTGCACACTTTTCTCTACGACGTCAACTTTCGCCGAAAATCGCAATAATGAATATACCAGGATATCTTGGTATATTCCTCCAAACTCATTCAACATAAAATAAATGAACGTATACATTTTTCTTATGTTCAAAACGCATGGTTCCCTGAAATTGACAACAAATTAACTGTTTTGTTGGAATATTAACAATAAAACAAAACTAAATTCAAAATAATTATTTTTAAATTAAATTATATAAAAAAAATGGTTTACAGAAGACAACAACAAAAATTTTCTTTTAAAGATTGATAAGAATTTTCAATGACAGAAATGAATATTTCACAACATACGGATTTTGATATTAAATATAATTTTTATTGAAACGATAATGTCAATTTGTTAATTTTATATAAATTTAAAACAAATACAAATTTTTTTGTTTGTTTATAAATTATGATGCACCAACGACCAGTCGACAAGAAGTTTAATTTAATGACCATACCTGTAATTTTAATTATTAAAATTTACAAATTATACAAAAAAATCCCAATTAAGGATGTACAAGCGCTGATGTATAGTCCATTTAAAAAATTCTTCAAAATCTTATATAGTACATTCATATAAAAGTCCACAATAATGTTTTATCTTTTTTAAAATTTAATTTAGGCCTGTCATACCTGGCCTAACAAAAAAGATATTTAAGAAAAAAATCGGACGGAAAAAAGATTCAGAAATTAAGACTTCATCAAAATTATGTCATATTATCAAAGCAACCGGATTTTTGGGACCAATTTACTCTTATGAACTAATTTGTATTTCAATCGATGTTTAAAAAATCGAAAAACAGTCTTTGTTGTTTTCTTTTGGATGAAATTCACTAAATAAAGTAACTTAGAGTCCTACAAAATCGTGCTAATTTGAAGATTTAACGAGCAAAAAAAGAGACATATTGAGGAAACTATCCATTAAATCGCTAAATCAAAAGCCCTACAAAATCGTGCTAATTTGAAGATTTAGCGAGCAAAAAAAGAGACATATTGAGGAAACTATCCATTAAATCGCTAAATCAACATTTTGGGTCGCACTTTCACGGATAATACGAAAAGACATAAATATTAACAAAAAAAAATAGAATACATACTTTTGGAATTCCCATTCTCTGTTATCCAATGGGCATACTTGTCGTGTCTTTAACCAACGTGAAATACAATGGAAATGAAAGGCATGCTGAAACGAAAACACATTCGTTAATTTAAACATAATGTTTAACTTTTTCTATAGTACGGTTCTTTAGTACGACAGTTACAATCTAAAAAACGCCAACCCGACAAACTCGCGATATGGCAGATGAAGTGAAAGATTGTAGTCCTCGATCATAATATAAAAATAATATCGACATTTTTTAAATCGCTTTTCGCCATTTGTTATAAACAATTGAAAATGTTGCTTTCCAACAAATTTTTATTTATCTAGTCCCAAATATACCCCTTTTTCGAATCAAAAAATTTTTTTATTTTATTTTTGTAAAAGCCGCGGAACTGCAATTTTATACTTTTCTTTTAATACGTCAGTTATAATCCATTCCGAATAAATGTCATAAAATAATTTTTCATGCTTTCTTCTGGAATGAATCTATTTTTTGCTAAGAATCTACGTACTATTAGAACTAAAAAGCAAAATACTTACATTACAAACTCCCCAAGCAACTGTACATTCTTCGCTAGTGGCTGATGCCTGATTTGCTTGACATTCTATGCATAAATCCATAATATGATTACGGCAAATAGCACAATTATCAACTACGATATCTGTAATTTAAATATGAAATTAGTATTTGTTAGTTCTTAGAAAATTTTTTGCATCAAAGTTTGAGGTTATGATCACCGTTACACAAAGAAAATTCGCATAGGTCATTTAGTAGTAGTCATTACAAAATTAAAAATTTCGTTTATCAAATTACAAAGACATATTCCAAGAGGTTAATATTTGTAATAAAAAACAAACTAACCCCAAGCCCATAGAGCTACAGCATTCCACTAGAATAAAAATAAAAATGTATTCGTTAATAAAACAATTTGGTAATATAATTAAAAAATTATTAAAATTCAACGCACTTTTTTAACTTCAAAACGTTTCTTTTCCCCTTTGGAACTGCTTGAGGTGGGTAATTCAACTTCTTCTTCATCAACATCCATTGCAGACGCCATATTTAAACTTACACTAGGACTTGGATTTTCATCAACACTTTCTGTTTGTAAGTTGCTTGTCACGTCTTTACTTCTTGACATAGAACGTAGTTGGCGCTGCATTTTCGTATAGTATTTTAAAACTTCTTTCTTCACCGACGAAGGCATTAAAATTATTGTTTTTATTTTATTACTTTTTTTAATATACTTCTTACATAATTGAAATTTATCATCATTTATGATTCAATTCTTATTACATAATTCATATTTTGAATTTTTACAATTAAAAACATCTATATGGAATTTTGTTATTGAACATATATCGGAGTTTTTCTACTGCTAATTTGAATAAATAATAATTATATGAAAATTTCTTATTACGAAATTTCATTTGTTTTCATAACAAATACTATTTGTTGATTACTGAAATACTTAAAAAAAATATGGGAAATATGATTTGATAAAATATACCTACTAATGTCTCAAATTTTGAGCAATTTTTATTGACACACCAAAATTTACTAATTACAAATTCAACATAAATGTACTTATCACAAATTCAAACATTGAGGAATAAGGGCATATTATGATTTCCGGAGCGACAAAATGAGATTGTTTTCTTCATAGAGTAATTGTCCCTACCGAATAAAACAGAGAGAATGCAATAATTTTTCTATCTTTTATTTATTTTATTTGTTGGGCACTAAGACGTTTCTTTAGAACGGCAGAGAAAAGTGGAGCAACGGATTATCCATCGCAGGCATCTCCTCGGAGAGCTATAAACTTGCGAAATTAATAATGAAATATGATTATAGGTTTATATATCCATCGAAAGAAATGAACCTCGAAATATTTCGAATACCAAGCGAAATATTAAAAAATTTTATTATTTCGTTTTTGTTTAAGAGAACATAATCTATAAAATTCCATTCTTACATTTTTTATCTTTCCTAAATATACACAAATATTCTGGAATTCCAGATATTCTCAAAAAAATCTTTTATCAATCCTCTATTTAATTAGCCCATTTCCGCATGTTCGTCTGCCCGTAAATATGATAACTCAAAAACGAAAAAAAGATACCGGGGCTGAAATTTTGTGCATGCGATCTAGAGCTATGCATATACATATATATATATATTTTATGCATCTTTGATTTCAGTATTTACACGGTATTTAAGCAATTAATTTGGATTTGAAAGAATCAACTACCTAGAAACAGAGCTATTCAGTTTGCAGATTCTAATCTTTGTTGACCTGGACAATCTCGGGAAAATTCTTGGCTCTCCGGTAGAGACCTTATGATAAAATTCAAGGTAACGATAATTAAAATTCGATTTCGAATAGTTTTCAAACATTAATTATGATTCCTTTAGCCTTTATTGTACCCGAGGAATAGATAGTACTGCACTTCGACCTAATGGCCTATTGTGAGAACAGCCTGACTGTCCGTAACCCCTATTATAACCCCAGTTTATGTAACTCCTACATAGGTTCTCCCGGACACAAGTCAGTATGACGTAGACTTCAATCTGAAAGACGATTGAGACTAATATGTTTGCCTAGGATCTTTCACCGTATATTCCCGCCCAGTTTTATAGCCGCTTGTATACCAAATGATTCCTGTCTTGAAATAGGATAATTCTCCTTCCGCCCACACATCCGTATCACAGACAACAGTGAATGGTTTTGAGAAAGATTATATTGCGGATAGTACATCTGTTAAATCTAAAATTACCCGAAAAACGAGTAGTTATCCGCACATTGGCAACACTGTGAAAACCTATACGTCAATGTCGTATTTATTGTGAGCAATGTGATTCGTTGACAAACTCGAATGGATACCTCCTACCTTAACAATACCGATGATTGCCGACTGTGTCACATCATAGCCGCACGATCGTTACAAAAACCGTGACATATATATAATCTGAAATTTCATTTCACTTCCCATATAAAACCTTGTAGAGTCTCGCTATAGCTTTTTTCACATCACTAAACCTGAAAACCTGGATCGAAAGGTATGGAAAATAAGAAGAAAAAATGTATAATATCGCAGTATGATATATTTATAAATAAATTTTAAAAATTGGTGGATAAAAGAAAAATTTACAATATTTTGTTTTTTTTTTTTATGAACAATTATAACAGATATTTGTTTGAATTTTTGAGAGAAGAGAGAATACAGCTACTGAGAAAAAAGCTTTGAATGCTTAATTGATAATAAATTGATAACTGAAAGAAAAAAATACCAACTTAAATGTTATTTCTTATTGTCTACAATAAAACATTTTTTGAAAGTTTTTCTTTATTATTTTTAAAAACAATGTTTTTTTTTTTGTAATAATATTTTTCTTATTATATTATTTTTTATATGCCAATAACAATTGTTTAACATATTTAGAGATAAGTTATCTGTACACATGTTTTGTGATTTTCCATAATCAATAAATCTGTTTTGGTTTTTTTTTTTTTTTTATATATATATATAAAGAAACAACATTTTGTTCTGTGTAAGCGATAATTCGAGAGAAAAAAAAACAGGAATATTTTATTAATGGTGGTTTAACTATTTACAATAATGTTTTTTTTAAATGTGACTTGGAATCTAAGATTGGATATTATAACTGGAGCCATCATCACACAGACTAACTAAATAAGCGAAATATGGTCACGGACCATATCTGCATCTTAGTGAGAGGGTAGGGGCATATTACACCCAGCAATAACAATAAAACTATACATACATATAACAACACAACGTTATCTATCTAAAATTTGAATATATTTTTTAATTAATCTTTCTATTCATTTTATAATTCTAATTATTTTTACAATTAGTGTTTTTTTTTATCAAGCAATTAGATTCCTGAATTCTAGAAAGTTAAATGGGTTCACACAAAACTGTAAATAAAAATATATGAATCCTAAGGGGGGCAGCACATTTAAAAAGCCGATGTTTCTTTGTTTGTTTTTTTTTTTTTGATTGGCGGCTGCTGAATAGCTCTACTATAGAAAATAAAAATGTCCTAAATAATTATTACTGACATATTGTATTAAAATTTTTTTCGAATTCCTTAAATTAAATTAATAATTAAAGACATCCATACACGTACACACACACATACATACATAATTCTCACTTGATTAAACGTCCAAATTTCTTTTGATTTTTCACCTAAATTTTTCACTACTTATTTTCTAAAAAATATTTTGTTTTTTTTTTTTGAATTAAAAGGTCTATTTCTCGTCTGAACTTATTTTTTTATACTCAAGCAGTATTTTTATTTATTCACATTATTATTGGATGCTGTTTCGCAAAATATTTTTATTCAATTTTTGTCTCTTTGTTTTTTTTTTTTTTTAAATAAATTAACATCAATAATTTTCTCTGATTAAATAATTTAATATATTTTTTGTTTGTTTTTTTTTTTTTTTCTTCATCGAATTGATAATATTTGTGAAACAGCATTTTTTTTGTTTGTAAAATGAATTATTATATTTTTTATTAAAAAAATATAAGTTTCTTAATAATAGGTTTCTTGTTCCAACCATCCACCTGGATTTCTTCGTAAATAGAATCGACGAGTTTCATCATAGATGAAGATGGCTAACATGAATGGAATGGCGGGTAACCACCAGACAAATCTATAAGAAAATTATTATTTTAATTAAAAATTGATACTCGTAGGAATAGCCAAAGAAGCTGATCCTGTTAAAATATAATGATTTTTATAAGTCTATGTTGATTATGTAAGTCTATGGTTATAGTAACCTTTATTTTTGTGTGTAAAAATAGATGGCAACAAAGCGTCTGGTTTGTAAAAAAAAATATGAGCAGTGAAATATAGTGATATGAATGATCTCGTTACGTTTTTTCAGTCTAGGTTCATACCAGCTGTATAGTAGTCGTACAAAGGTTTTGCTGTGTACGTCTTTTACTGCACTCAGTCAGTCAGTATTAATATGATATATATTGTACACATGAACATGTACGCTTTCTACTTATTAGACATTTAATTATTAGTGTAGTTTATATAAATTTGTATGAGCTATATATATAATTCAATATTTAATTTAGTATGGACAATATATATGGGGCATTCCACGCCAAATTGACAATTTCTGAACCTAACCTAAAATTGTATTTTTTTGAATATCTATAATTTTTTCAAACATTTTCTCAAGGTTATCATAATTTATTTTATGAATTATTTTTTGTAATATAAATAATTATAATTAATAATTAGATAATATAATCTGAATAATTATAAATATTGTAATTCAAGAAAATTTATAGAAAGACAGATTTTTCTAGCTCCAATATGATATCGGTCTTTTTTTAGTCTAGTAAATCTTTTTTTATGTGCCTGTTCAAAGATAATCGTTCTTAAGGAGTAAACTCCATGGTGCGTCGGAGCTGACACACACAATTTTTTTAATTTCAGTTTGGTAATTTTTCTAACAGATTCATCTAAAAAAGGGATTCTTTCTATCAAGCTATAATTTTTTTTCATGTCATATCTCCCAGTTGTTGGTGATCAGAAACTCATTACAGTGAGTTAGTAGAGGAGGGGAGGCCGAAGCCTAACAAGTAGACGTTTTTTACCGATCCCTAAGGAAACCATCTCATCAACTTCATCTATCTTCTACTACACCTGTTCGTTTTCATTAACCCTGTGTTTCTTGTCGAACATACCCGTCTTCTTTGCGAATGACAGGACAGAGTTTCACTTTAATTATTTTCTGGCTTGTAAGGACATTTTGCCAGAAGGTGGGAAAGTGTATCATCCGCCCCGATCGGGCAGAACGAATAGTAACAGTTCGAGCAGATCGCACTGTCGTCTAACCTCTTATAGGCTGGATGCCTTTTTCGTCTGTATAAAAATATATTTATGATAATTACTTAAGTGGGAACATGCGAAGACCCTTGTCCATTCCTGGTGTGTATGACAAGAAGGCAGCTAGTGCGGTTTCGAACACTAATCCAAAGTTTAAGGCCCAGTTTCTGTAAATAAAAACGAATTTTTTTTAAGAATTTGTTATTGCTAAAAATTTAGTAGTATAGGGATAATTACCTCATTCCTTGATGTACAATTGAGTTACGTCGAGTTTTACATACAATCAAATCAGCCCATTGTACAACGACAATTGAAACGAAGAAAGCAGTGTGACATGTGTATTCCAAAGTTTTTCTGTCCCGGTATGTCTAGAATTAAATATTTAGGATTATTCTTTAAAACCCATTTGACAAACTCATGGTTCTGAAAATTAAACCTAATTGATGTTTGGCTAATATTAATATGAAATAATTAACCCACTTGACGGGGATCATCCTGGACCTCAGAATATCGCGTCTAGCGCGCTAACCATTACACCACAGATGATTACATTGATGAATCGATTTTTTCATATTATTGACAGTATTACTTTGCAATCAACGATTAACTTATTATTTAAAGTATACTTAAACGTCACAATAATATACCAATGTCAATCTCCAGTACGGTTACGAAGACATAAGTATGAAAGGACAAGTGTATACTATATAGACTAACACGTCAGTGAATTTAATAATTAATATTTAAATGAACAAATTATATTATCAGCCAGTAATCGAACCCTAGACCTCTGGATATCACATCCACCGCGATACTCATTACACCACAGATGATTAGCTTGATGAGTCGATTTTTTCATATCATTAATGGTATTATTGTTGACTTTTGGATTATAAATGGTGATTAACGTTATTATATCATTTAAAAAAAAATGTATCTCTTTAAGGACGTTCATGCGCTACGCTAGAGTCAAATGAGTACTATCTTTAATAAAATTTATTTAGGATTTGAAAAAAGTTGTATATCAATAATCTTACAACAATTTATAACCTTTTATTATTTGCCCTAAATATTTTAAAAGTATTTATTGTAAAATATCAGGAAATGTAAATTAGAAATTGATTTGACTTGATGTGACAGATTTGACAGTAAACTATGTTGTATGTTATTTTAGTGTGCGTGCTCGTCAGATTTCAAAATATGGTGGCAAAAATAAACCTAACAAAAAAGTTATAATTTTATTAAATAATTAATTCAAACGTTCGTCAACACCATTTTTTTAATGCAATTATATAAACTGCATATTTCAAAGAATATTTACAAACATTATTTATTATGGTGCCTACTTTAATAGTATAGTTATTATAATTTTAAGTGCAAAAAAATTCTGTTCTCCATAAGACGCTGTGTTCAAAGTTTGATTTTTAATCGATAATTACTCTTCGAAATGATCGTCAACAGGTGTTAAATTTTTGATGGAGGATAACTATTGAATTGAGCTATTCAATTCACTAAAAATATTTTTTTTAATCAACTATTAAGCTCTCATGTATGAACGTCCTTAACATTTCAATCTAAGAATAAACATTTGGATCGAAGTTGTATCACCTTTCGAGTAAAAAAAACCATGTATTTTTGCACATTGATACTTACCCATTCTTGTCCATAAGAATCAGTTAAATCATTGACAGCCTTTGAATCCCAATGTTTACGAATACCGAATAATGTCAATGGTAAGAAACCATTTTCAGCCATAATCACAAAGTACACAAAGAATCCGGCAGCAGCCTGAATCATACCAATTTGTCCGTATGCCATAGAGATTAACCTAAACAATTGAATTTCCAATTGTAACACGACAATTATTGAACATTTTTTGTGCGTTTATTTATTGTAAATATAATCAATAAGAAATATTGTATTGTGTGTAAATTATTATATGTAAAAATAATAAATTCATGTACTCACAATATTTCCACATTTATCAAAACAATATTAAAAAGCATGCATAATCGAGTATTTTGTATAGAATAAGAGTGATCAAGTAATTAAATTTCAACTAATTACAATGTTTATTTACTGCCGGCGTTAGATATTACTTAACAAATTTATTCAATTCAGTTTTCAAGATACAATTTTTAAGTTAAAATTTATTTTTTTTCAAATTGAGTAAATTTGTTATATTTTAAGCACAAAAATAGCTTTTCAAATTCAATAATATTTTTTTTCTATATTAGTATTCAAAATACGGAATCAACAGAAGAAGATACAATTTTGGGGACTATCCATAAAGCACGTAACGTTTTTCCCGAACATTTTTTAATCCCTCTGTAACACTATTAGTTAACCCCTTCCCTACCTATCCTGCTTGATTTGTGTTACGTAGCTTTTGTCAACCAATAAAATTTTTAAATTAGCAGAATGATAAAAGATTAATCAAATTTCATCAGGCTTTGGAGCCACGACAGTTTCATAGTCCGTATCATTATTAATTTTTCTAAGGTATTATCTATGTTACGTAACACGAAGTTGCATCTATTCTCCCCCCATAATAGTATATCCAGAGTCGAACTGGGCTTAAGGGATCTGGGTGGGATTATAACTGTAAGGGCCCACCGCCAGCCAAACCAAATGATAATAATCAAATAGGCAAGTGTTCTTGGAAGTTTTTGTTTTCAAAGACTTCCTTTTTTTTTTTTGTAAAAAGCTCCAATTAAAAGTTTTTTTAACTATATTTAATAATCATTCGTAAAAGCTGCTATCCTCGTTATCCTTGATAAGATTCAATTCTCTGTTTAGGATAAATAACGAGTCTAGCAGTTCTTGGTCCAGTAGAGAAAGAAGTGCCGTCTTAATGCGCTTCAGCGCGAAAAATCATCCCTCACAACGAGATTGGAATACAAACTAATATGCTTATTAAACTGGGGTGGTAAAAGTGTACATACACATGGTATGCAACTTCGGTAGGCATCCGAATCTCTTCGAGAAAAATAAATAGCGTTCTTTGTTGTTTGATCTAAACCATCTTCGACGATGTATTCTTATTCTTCTTCCTTCCTCCATCTCCTTGTATGAACTATTTCGCGTGTAGGTATTAAACCTCTGGGGCCCATGCAGGCTAGTCTCCGGATGGCAAACGCCACCCTAACTCAATGGCCAATCCTGGTATACCCTTCCCTCCCGTAAAAAGTGTTACGTGTTTTATAGATAGCCCCCCGGCAATACGTTCAAATCAGTCAATATTGTTGTTGACTGTTCCAAACCAACACTTGTTGGATTCTCGTGGCAATTTCTCCATCGATTTTAATAACTGACAATTGGCAAAATGAGGAAAAGTTTAAACGTGTTTTCGGCTTTCGATCAATTTTTATAATCATAATCTTTGAACTCTTCTGAAAAAGTCTTAAAGCCCAGAATTTAGATTTTAATTATCGAAATGACGAAAATCTAAATTATGAAAAAATCAGAACTTCAAAACATTGCAGGAAAATTATAGGAATGTCCTCTATTCAAAATCCTCCATTCTGCGCGTTTCGAAAACCCTCTCGATGCGGGGTTTAGTTTACATGAATACTAATATAGAAAATATTGTTAAAAAATTTTAAAAATTCTTGAAGTTACTTTCATAAACGATTTTTTTTCCTTAAAATTACTGAAGAACAATATTAAGACACTGTGTCGGAAAAATTCGTTATGCAAATAATTCAAAATAAAAGTAAGAAAATGTTGTATGGTTTTTGAATGTGTCGTACATACCTCTATATATATATATATTAAAATAATGTTTTTGAGAGATGGAGATGTTTCATTTTGTTTCATGTCTTTGTGTGTTTATAGAAATGTAGAGAAATGAGTATCAAATATTTAGGTACAGGTAGAATATAAATATTATGTATAACATGATATGTATAATTTTTGTGTAAAAAATTTTGAAAAAAAAAATTGTTATATGTTTTTTTTTTATTTAATTACAAAAGCTGAGTAGTGTAAAAATTTGCGTACAAAAGTCATTCGCTACTACAATCATGTAATACATGGGTGGGCAGCGGGGTGTAAGTAAGGTCTTAGTGAATTGAATTATTTATGGAAGCGTCTAATATTTTAATTAATCAAGAAAAGTTTTGATTTAAAAAAAAAAAACATTCTTTTACATTTTCAGTTATAGTTAGCGAATAGATTGTTAACTACTTATACAAAGAACAATTAATTTAAATCGATTTTCTAGTCCATCATCTTAAAAAATTCGTTACGCAAGAGCTGCGTCAACTTAGCGAATTTCCTTAAAATACATAAATCACTCTCTAGCAGTCACAATTTTAGTCTGGCCAAATGAAATGTCATATCTGATATGATTTTGGTATTTGCAAGGCCAATTTTATTAATAAATGGCATAGGTCAAAGGGGAAAGGGGAGCATATAGAAAGAAGAAAACACAAAATATAAAATTTCTCTCTAGATATTAGAACAATCGAAAAATGTATAAGAAGTAAAATTGTAGAAAATTATGTTTGCTACAATTCATTAACTTATCATTTTTTCTAAAACTCGAATGCGTACAGAGATATTTAGGATTTTAATTTTCAATCTTAAAACTGTTAAGAAATATTGATAAGAAAAAATGATAAGAAACATAATTGTAGTAAAACTAATTTCCTATAACTTTACATCTTATGTATTTTTCGATTTTTCTAATATTAAGGGAGATATACCAAATTTTATGTTTTCCCCTTCCTCGAAACCCCCTTTTCTACTTGTTCGATTTTGCCCATTAACGAACTTGGCCTTTCAAATACTAAATGCATCTCACATACCCAATTTCATTCCGATTGAATGAAAACTGTGACCACTAGAGCGATTACAGATATATATATATATATATACATATATTGAAGAAATTTTTGAAGTTAGTACGAGGCCAATAGCTCTATTTCCTTTCAGGAAAATAGCTAAAACGATGGGTTTAAAGGCCTCGTATTTGATGATGGCAAATCTAGCAAACGAGTAATCGTTTTTAAATTGATTGTTCTAAGATCTGCGTGAAATATGTGAGCTTTAATCCAATAAAGTCTGTAAGTTGCGGCACCAGTTGTACGTTCAAATACCTGTGACATCTATATATTAAAATATGCAAACAGTTTTGACGTCCGGGAATCAAGCATGCAGTGAAGACAAACGTCAATGTCGTATTTATTGCGAGCAATGTGATTGGTTGACAAACACCAATACCGATGATTGCCGACTGTCACATAGCCCGATCGTTACAAAAAAAACGTGACATTGTATAATTTGAAATTTCATTTGACTCCCCATTTAAATCTACTATAGTATCGCAATAGATGTTTTCACATCAATTAAACTGTTTACATAACTTGAAATATAGTCTCAGCTATTTGTTTAAAAATTTGGTGCTGTCCCATACGGATTTTATACCTAACTGAAAGTGTGAAAGAGTCTAATTGGATGAAATATTTTTATACATTATGAAAATTAATTGAAAGAAATGCATTTCTAAAATGTTTTATTAATTTTTGTGAAATGATAAATCAAACATAAAACTAAAGTAGAGATAAATGCTATTTATCGATTGCCAACCCAGAAACAGAGGAAATCATCCTCATAAAACATGAGGATGATTAATTCTTAGTTGGCTTTGGTAATCTTTATATGGTAGGATTATTCTCACGATTTTTGTTTTATGTTTAGTTTAATGTTTAAAAAAAAAAGCACAACTTGTAAAAAAGTGACGATTGATCTGAAAAATGCTTCCAGAAAAAGTTCTGCACTACAAATGAAAATCATAATGTATATGAAATACCTATATAGGTTAAATGCAAATTATGTTTGGGGGGTGGTTTCGACAAGCTTGCGTACATGAACTAAGTTCAAATCGTTACCATAAAGCTTTTTGGGTTATTGGAATATAAGCTTGTGTTGTAATTGACTACACTTGCACCGCTATTATCAAAAAGCATTCATCGTGTGGATACCTATATTTTATCGGCAAACTTACGCGAAAAAGTGTCCACAAGACATTTCTATAGCGACTCTTAAATTACATTAGCTTTTTAGTAGGTTTTAGTTACGAATGACGACACCACGGTCGTCACAGATTAATTTAAGCTTTCTATAATATTTTCTAAATTTTATAGGGTTATTCTAAGTTGATGCATATTTAATTGATTCCCCCAGTAAATTCCATAAATTCATTTCACTACAGATATAATTTTTTTTGGGGGGGGGTAGGAATGGACCTTTTTTTCGGGATATCATGCATGTTACAGGTATAGTTTTTTGGGGGTACATCTACAAGTAAGTTAATCATTGACATAGAAATTAATAAGTTAAAATTGACACTAAAAAAAAACACTAGTAATCTACTGGTGCTGCAATTTTGTCATCGTGCTAATCCACTAATGATGACTGACCGGCAATCTGTACCATACACGGTAGATTGCAACGGTTATGGGTGACCCACCTTCGATTTACTAAGTTGTCTCTATACGGATCACGTGGCTGCCTTTTCATAATATCAGATTCTGGAGCTTCATAAGCCAGAGATATAGCAGGCACCTGTGGTATTCAGTGCCAACAAGATAATAGAAAATTAGTAAATTCATGCATTTGGAGACAATCGGTCCAATAAAAATAAGACCTAGCCAATAAAATAGTGAAGAAAAATAGTGGCTAGATTTTTAGTTAATACTTTGAAAAAATTATTTATAAAAGGATTAAGAAAGGATTTTGTTGTTTTGGATGATACAAATTGTTTTTTTTTTTTTTTTATACAAATGATGAGATTATTGATGTGTCATGTTAATTATATTGTTGTTTGTTTGTCTGAAAAAACTCATGCAAAAGAGAGAAATGCAATGAAAAATGAAATGAAATTCTCCAACTCACCTGAGCAACGCATGTTACTACAAAGGTTCATACAGTGATGAGACGTTATATGGTTAAATAGCAAGAAAATTTTTAAAACGAAACAAAAACCAATAAAAAAATAATCAAAATATAGAGGTAAAATAGCAAGAAAAGTTTGGCACACTTTGGCAGTGTACAATCGCATTTTTGCAGTATGAAATGCGATGGCACACTTTGGTTTGTTTTTTGGTTAAGAGAAACAGAGAAATGCTGACACCGTATAAAATTTTTTTGGTTACTTCAATTTTATGTTAAATTACCTTTCATTTACGAGTTTGTCAGTGAAAGGATTTCTTGGTTGACGCTTCATTATATCAGACTCTGCTTCTTCATAGGCCAAGGAAATTGCGGGGACCTACCGAAATTGATGTAATTGCAATGATAAAAATAATTAACAAATATAATAAATATGTTTTATGTAATAATAATAATAATAATAACTAACCTAATCAAATCAAATTAATTACTAATAATTAAAATAAAATCATGTATCTATTTTTAATAAAAATGAATAAAATTTTGTATTTTCAAACAAAAAATCAAAATTATATGGATGAATGCAATAATATTTTTTGTTGTTTCTTTTTTTTAAATAAATAAATAAAAAATTTGGATGGATGATGGATTTTTGAATGTGAGGAAGGATTTTGTATTTGTATATATTGTAGGTACACAAATTTCAGACAAATGAACATTTGAGTAGCCATAAAATTGATAATACCATTTACAATTTTGACATCCAAAAAATCAAACATATTGAATTCAAAAATTTCCAGAATAACACTTACCATAGAGGAAAAAAATATATAATATGGACCCGGGAATACTTTGTTGTTAAGATAGATCTGGTTGAAAAAGGTCGAAAATCACAGGATCCAGAGAACAAACCACTTGCGAACTCATTTTCAACCCAATTTTTTAAGTTTAGAAAAAATACAAATTTCTTTTTATATTCAAGGTTAAAGCGCGTGTCTACTTGAGACCAAATGAAAATCCTGAAACTGGGATCCGAGGCTCTTTTTGTGTGTATGACTGTTTCCAAGTAAATTTCAGCTACTTTTCAGATAACGCCACTTCCAGACTTTGTAGCTCAAAAAATCAAGGATTTCTGAGAACTTCGAATCGGGAGATCATTAAGCATACTTGAATTCCAGCCAATTTGATCGAGAAGCAATTCGCATAAGGATTCTGCGGGTCCCTTCAATTCACTGCGTGTTTTTTCTTCTCCTTTCTTTGTTAATTTTTTTTTATAAATATTAATATCCATTATAATCCTTTAATCTCATTAAAAAACAAGAATCGAAAACTTTGTCCACGCATTGAACGGTGCGCCATTCAGGCGCGGATCCAGCCCTCAAAAGAGGTTGTGGTAACAGCCACCCGAAAATCGGCCAAGTGCGAGTCGGAGTATGAACTCACTCACAATCGATATAATGCATTCCTACAAAGGAGACGTTTACAAAATATGACGCCCTGACCCAGATTTTGTACAGTGTATAGTTTCACGTGGGCAAAGCCGAGGGGCGAACACTAGTAAATTAATAAACTTGTAAAATGTTAGTTTGTTGGCTCACGAAAATTACAAAAGTAAATGTGTGTTTGTTTGCACATCACAGTGTCACATGAATACAAGTATTCATGTGCCAAAAAGAAACAGATAGTATGTTGTCAAAAATGTGACATAACGTGTCAGCATATCGTCTATGATGACTAAGTACTTCGCTGCGTTCCGAATCACGCACGATTCATTTTTTAATTTTATTAAGGCATTGGATATAATATCATCAGCCTATCGACCTCAATAGACCGTGAAAGTGTGACGTCACAAGTCTATTAGGGTCGCCATTTACAAGTAGACGTCAGTAAGAGCAGTATGGGAGAATCTCTGGTTTTGCTTTCTTGTTGTATCTATTTGTGAGTAAAGTCTCGGGCCCTAGTTTCAAAACTTCTGATGGATATATTTTAAACATGATTTAGTTTTTTTTGAACACTTCCATACAAATCGAGATTATAGGGCTAGACTCAATATGTTCATTTGCTCAAATTGTTGTTTATACCTACGACATATATTGAACACATCTAGCTCAAAATATCACAGATAATTAATTATAATTAAGATAAACTAAAAACTATATTATTTGTTCAAAAGTTTCAAAAAGAGATTATTTTTTATGTAAATTTGTGAAAAATATATATTTGAATATGTTTTGTAACGTGGATTCAGTTTGTTTCAAGAAATTTTTTGAAATACATCTAAAAAGACCCCTAAAAATATACTGGAAGACATCATACTTATATGTATATATATAAAATTTTGGATTGAAAATTCTTATTTATAAACTACATTCTAAATTCACTACTTAAAAAATCACTACGAAAACAGTTCTAGAAGAGATATTCCATTAATTTCCGGAAAAAAAAAGACACTAACACTTATTTCAATTTCAGTTCTTGTTCAAAAAGGAAATTTGAATGATAATAAAAAGGATAGTTTATTGAAAACAGGTTTGAAAAATAAGGTTTTATATTGAAATATTGTCGATTCAAGTAATAACGTACCTTCATGTTGATTTTCCAGATTGATTTAAATCGCGACTTAATTTTTAAGTAAAAAAAAGTAATCTCAAAAAGGTAGATATTTAAGTATAATATTAATTTGTAATCAAGCTAATTAAAATAAATAATATATATGAGTACAGTAAAAATAAACATATTCGGAAAAATTAGCCCGCAATCGATTAGACCCTGTGCTTAGTAATAGAAAAAAGATACAAAATTGTTTATAAAAATCGAGTTTTAATGCTACTTACCCCCCAATAATTATCTTTAAATAGATTTTAATCAAATACTCGAAAAGTAAGTGTCAAATCGAAATTTCTATTTCGGTTTATCGCTAAATTTTCGAATATTAGGCCAACAAGATAACTCTAGATCCATGGGGACAACACATCAAGGTTTTTTTACCACTAATTAAACATTTTTTTTCTATTGCTAATACATGTATTTTTGGAGTCTCAACTTAGGACTGATTTTTCCGGACAGATACCTTTGAATCACACTTATTTGAACTGTATTAATATATATGTATAATAAATATGTAACATTGAAAATATTGCCGATAATAATCTAACAAAGCATAGAAAGAACATATTTTAGAAACTAGCTGGTGCAGTTTTTTAATAAAATAATATAAAATTGAAAGAATTATAATTAATTGGAGAAGATCTGGATACTCTTTCCGTTACCTTTCATTAACTAATTTATCTGAATAGGGATTACGCGGTCTTCGCTTCATAATATCTGATTCAGATTCTTCATAGGCCAACGATATGGCTGGCACCTGACAGTATATCAAAATATCAAAGACGATTAACCAAGAACAATTATATAAGGATATGTGTGATGGATAAAGGAAATTTCATTATTTTTATTTTTTGCAGTAATTTTTTTTTTGAGGTTATAAAATATTGCACTTGAATAAATTTAATAAGAATTAAAAATGAACTTACCATGTCTGTTCCTAAATCGATGCAAAGAATTGTAACTGTACCGAGAGGTAAGGGGATATCGCATAAGATGAAAGCCAAAAAGGGTGAGATTTCAGGAATGTTTGATGTTAATGTGTAAGCAATGGATTTTTTCAAGTTATCGAAAATTAGACGACCTTCTTCAACACCGGTTACAATTGAGGCGAAATTATCATCAAGTAAAATCATGTCGGCGGCTTGTTTAGATACATCAGATCCAGCGATACCCATAGCAACACCAATATCAGCTTTCTTCAAGGCTGGGGAATCGTTGACACCATCACCAGTTACAGCTACAATGGCACCCATACGTTGACAACCTTCTACAATAATCAATTTCTGTTGTGGAGATGTACGAGCGAAGACAATTTCAGTGTGATAGCGGAGAATATCGTCCAATTGATCGGAATCCAAATCACGCAATTCTGTTCCATGCACAACGGCAGCTTTAGCTTCTCGTGGATTTACTTCTGAGACGGGGATATTCAATCTTTGTGCGATATCTTCAACTGTTTCATTTCCTTCCGAAATAATACCCACAGATTTGGCAATAGCCTTGGCAGTGATAGGGTGATCTCCAGTAACCATAATAACTTTGATACCAGCCGATCGACATTTAGCAACAGCATCGGGTACAGCGGCTCTTGGTGGATCAATCATAGACATTAAACCAACAAAACGAAGTCCATCCAATGGGAAGTTTGGATCATCACAGTCGAATTTGTATCCCAATGGGAATTTGTCAGAAGGTAACATGAAATCACAGAATCCTGAAATAAAACCATCATTATTAAAATTATCGATTTATTTGCTATTTGAACTTGTTAAGAGACCGGTACACGAGCATCATTTTCAGTAACAAACGAGACCCATAAAAAAGCAATAGCTGTAAATAAAATTGGCAAAACATAGTAATAGCATCAAAATTACAAATATATAGCCGTGTAACTTTGCCCAGTCACTCATTTATTTATAGAGCCTCGCACTTGGTTTAAAAATGATGTCCGTTTAAGTATCCTTTAAACTTTACATACCAAGTACACGCTCTCCTAAACCTCCAAGTTCCAAGTATGCATTGTTGAAAGCTTCTTTCATTTCTTCATCTAAAACTTTTTCTTTTCCACCAATGAAAATAGTACTACATCTTTCCAAAATTCGTTCGGGTGCACCTTTCATGACCATTACATGTCGAGGATCATTAGCATCTTCAGTTTCATGAATAGATACTTGATATTTGTTGGTGGAGTTGAATGGAATTTCACATGCTTTCTTGTTGCGTTTACGAATGCTCAACACATCTCCTAAGGCCAATTCCATACATTTAAGTAAGGCAGCTTCTGATGCATCACCACTAACTTCCTTTTTCAAAATTGGTACACCTTCTTGACCTCCTTTGAATTCGGCACGATTACATAGCGTAGCGATACGTGCTAAAGCTTTGAATCCAGGACTTGTTCTATCATATTGAACACCAGATTGATCTTCAGTTGTATCAGCTTCAATGATTTGATTGTCGAACCACATGTGAGCGACAGTCATACGATTTTGGGTTAAAGTACCAGTTTTATCTGAGCAAATTGTGCTTGTTGAACCTAATGTTTCTACAGCTTCCAAATTCTTGACAAGACAATTTTTGGAGGCCATCCGTTTGGCGGTCAATGTTAAACATACGGTTACAGTAGCTAATAAACCTTCAGGTACGTTGGCTACAATGATACCGATAAGGAAGATAACGGCATCCAACCAATGGTATCCTAAGATGAAAGCGATGACGAAGAATGTTACACCAAGGAACACAGCGACACCAGTAATTAAATGAATGAAATGATGAATTTCTTTGGCAATTGGTGTTTCGCCGGTATCAAGACCTGAAGCAAGTCCAGCAATACGACCCATAACTGTATTATCACCGCAACTGATTACGACTCCTTTGGCTGTTCCTTCAACAGCATTTGTAGAGAAGAAGGCTAAATTTTTAGTTTCTAATGGATTCTCATTTGTGAAGTCAGCTCCACGACTTTGAGGTTCAGATTCACCAGTTAAAGATGAATTGTCAACTTTGAAACCTCGTGATTCAATAATACGAATATCAGCAGGTATTCTGTCACCAAATTTCACTTCGACCACATCACCCAATACTAAATCTTCGGCACGTAGTGTTAATTTTTCACCTTCACGTATCACAGTAGCAAATTGTGGCACCATGTTTTTGAATGATTCCATAATTTTGGAACTTTTACTTTCTTGATAATATGAGAAGATACCAGTAACTATGACGACAGCAGCTAATACAATACCAAGATATAAGTTGTCATCGGCGGGTTCTTCAACGGTACTTGCTAAGATTGAATAAGCAATAAAACAGAGGATTGCACCAATCCACAGTAGAAGAGCAAAACCTCCGAATAAATTTTTACAAAATTTAACCCATTCTGGAGTTTGTTTTGGTGGTGTTAAAGCATTTGGTCCATCTCGTTCTAAATTTTCTTTTGCTTTTGCATGACTTAATCCCTACAATTATAAAATAAAAAAAAAGCTCATAAATTTTAGAACTAACTCGAATTAGAATCAATTCACTTACGTTTTCCGGGTGAGTACTAAATCGTTGATATAATTCTTCTGGTGTGATCTTGTGGTAGTCAATATCCAACTCTTGTTTAAGGTCATCTAGATCATCTGCCTTTCTCTGTTTCGACTTGGCGGGGGTTTTCCTTCGTGACTAAAATAATTAAAATTATATTTAGAAAATATTTTTCGTAATTTTAAATATATGCGAAAAACAATCCTCAACTAGAATTGTTTATTATGGAAGGGAATTCCGTGTTTGCCGAAAAAATAAATAGATGTTTCTTTTTTCGGTAATCATTGCCACGATCTTTAGCTCCTATCCTTATTATGTGAAGATTCTACGTCTGTAGTCTTTCGCATATATTTTAGATCATTTGTGAATTTTTCGACTCGATTTTAATCGTAGGGTAAAGAAGGTTTACTTACATAATATATTTTCTAAAATTAACTTACGTCATTGATGAGAAAAAGTAGTAAAAATGTAATTTTGTGCGAAACAAATGACACCCAAATCTTACCTTATATTGTCCATCAGCTGTTTTATTGTCATCGTTTACTGATGGAATGGTAGCAACACGATATGAATCTGAGCGGCCGTGCTGTAACATTTGACATTCAACAGAAATTTCCTAAACTACACAATCCAAAACAATACAATTAACATAAAAATGAAATAAATAAATGAACAACACACTATGGGGTCATTTTATTTGGGTGCTTCAAGCGCTAGCTCTAACTTATTATTTGGGGAATATAAAATGACAAATGTTTGTGCGTTTGTTTCGTGAATCTAAAGACGAATCTAAATTAATTCATATTTTAGTTAACTTAAAATGATTGATCCAAGCGATACAGAAATTATTAATGGGAGTGTTTCATTAAAATAATTTGATTTGAATTAATTTAAATTCGTCTTAAAAATTGATTTTTGATTCGATTACGTTTTAAGAAGTGTACACAGTTGAAAATCTTTTGCAAAGGTAATAACAGATGTCGCCACCGAAATATGAGGTATTTAAAACTAGCTGTTATTCGATTCTATCTATTTGAGCTTCCTCAAATTAGAGGTCCTTTAATAAGAGCTAGAAGAACCTGTGTTTATTTCCACTATATTGCATAATAGCATAACTATTGGTGTTTGTTCCTTAGGACTATGCCATCTGGTGGTAATAATTAGAAACAGACTAGTCAGGCTCAAGAGTGATAGTTACTTATGGCTTACTAGGGTTACGTTAATAAAATAAACAAAAGATGGCCTGACTAAAGTCGCCATTTCGGACTATGTCGTTATGAGTAACTTTCCAATAATTGATATTCATTCTACGTTGTTTGGTTAGAAATGGCTTATGATCATGAATCTGAATTTTTGCATAAACCTCTATGTTTAGACATTCTGTGGCTAAAAAGTCTCACACAATTTCATATCCTCTATTCAAGATATTTAAAAGACAAAGGTCACGAAAATCTCTCTTTTACAGATATGATTAACCGTTCTCTTGGTATAGGGTCGAGTTTAGGAGACGAACTTTGACCTTTATTAACTTGACTCTCGGAAACGAGATTGTATGAGACTTTTTAGTCATTCTATGGAATGTCAGAACAATGATTTATACAAAAATTCAGATTAACCAGAACCGTCCGCGTTAAGAAATAAAAAAAAACCGTTATTAACTTCACTAAAAAGAAACGGAAGTAATTAGTATATTAAGTATTTAATATTTTGGTCGCGATACTTTTAAATCGATTGCTAAGTGATTATTTATAGCCGGAATCATTACACTTTGATCGCTAATGTAAACAAATCGTTGGGTCTAGCCAACATTTTATCAGTTCACATTGAAATAATTTTTTTGCGAGAAAATTCATATTAAATAGACGATTATTCTTTGAATTTTAATCATTATCTGATAAAGACCTTTGACTTCCGGTTTGATTCAATTGAACAAATATTTTTGGTCTAAATTGCGCCCAATGTAAAAATTTTCTTATTAAAACGTAATCGTAAAATAGGTGTAATTGTATGTAAATGAATATTTATTGATAAAGACGACATATTTAACAAATTGGGTGTGTTTAGCTGATGCAAGCGGATGCCAGCGTTGGAAAGCGGTTGCGAGCACTGCGTGAATTATGGGTCAGGACACGATTGACGGTTTTAGTCAGCGCTTTCTTCTTCTATCGTTTTGCTGACTAAATTTCAAATTTTGATGTTCAATAAAAAAATAAAATAATTAAATCTACTTTGTTTAAACTGTCATCAGCGCTGAGTGACCGCCATTTGCTTTCAATAGCTGGTAGCCGCTTGCATGCGCTAAACATACCTACATCATTAATAACAGCCTATAATGTGGCATGTAATTTAGAAATACAGTGAAACCTTAGTATAACGAATCTCAATATAACGATTTCCTCGATTTAACAAATTCTTAGAAGTCCCCTAAAACTGGCCATAAGAATTAATGCAAAATATACCTTTACATTACGAATAACTTTTGTAAAAACCTCTTTATAACGATCGATAGGTTCATATCGACACATGAATTCTTGTTAGATGGATTTGTATTCTACTTTATGCAGAGGTTAATTATACTTTCTATTTATGTTTTGCAATGATTGAAAAATCGTTATAAAGAGGGTTTTTACAAAAGTTATTCGTAATATAAAGGTATATTTTGCATTTTGATTATTTTGTGCCAATTTTTCATATTGTGTTTTTAAATAAATATTAAAGTTCATTCATTACAATGTGTTTAACTCTTTTTTAAAAGTTTGCTTACCTTGCTAAAACGAATCGTAGACCAACCTAAACTCTATATAACAAACCTCATTGTAACAAATGGTATAACTTGGTATAAAAAATATTTTCTAATCCCCTTCAGATTTGTTATATCAAGGTTTCACTGTATTATTTCGAATAGTTTCTAAAAAATATATTTTAATTTGTTAAATTTGTCGTGGTATTGTTGTAATTTTGTGTTATGTTTTCTTTTTGTTTGATGTATCTGGAATGTGAAAATGTATTACTAATTTTGATGAATAGACAAACTATCGCACCGATTTTGACTACTTCAAACTTTAAAAGTGTGGTCAAATTGTAAAAAAATCAGAACTATTTTATTATTAGATTTTTAAAAAACATTCTAAAAAGTTATTATGGACAATAGGGAATATGCATGAAAATTTTTTTTCACTTGAATTGAAGCATGTTTACTTGACAAATATCAAGGAAAAATTACTTTATAAATAACTTTAAAAATAAGCGAGATATGAATGATTGAAATTCCCGGTAAGATAAAGAGGGTGATAGCCCTCTTGATATGTTATGTGACGTCATATTACACTTTCACCATTTAAAATACACGTAAAACTCTGTTTTTACTATTTTTGCAAGAAAGAGACAGATAATAATCTTTAAAAGCTTATAGCTTCCTTGATATTTGTCGGATTTTAATTTCGTTTTTAAATATTATTACAGTATTAACAGTATTTTCATATTCTGAAAATAAATGTGAAAACAAATTTTCATGCATATTCCCTATTATGGGACTGTAAATCGATTTACAGACACTAAATTTCGTTAAATACGGAAAAAGTTGATTAGATGTGTTTTAATATGAAAAAAACTATGAGTTTTATATAAAACTTTTTATCAAAATACACTTAAGGTAGTCTCTGTGCTCGATGGTAATTGACTACCCTCAAATTAAAAGCGATGACTACCCTTTTAAATTTACGGATAGCAATATTTTTTGAAAAGAAGCCCAGAGAAGGAGTCGGCAGTAACAAAAAAACCGGAGTCAGTTCCGGAATGTTCTATCGGATTACCCAAGTAAAAAAAACTGGTTTTTTCAGTTGACGAATCAGTTCTGAGTGATTGATTTTTTTTTTGTTTGTGATCGTTTTGTGAAAAGCTATTGAAAATGTGTTAACAATGTCAAAAAACCTTTCCAAATAATCATAACCTAAAAACCTTATTAGGACTATTACAAACATTTTTTTGTTGTTAAATTTCGCTTACCGAATAGCATTTAATTTTTATTTATATAGAAGATATTTTCTATCAGAGATTCGCATATTTTACAATCGAAATAAACCGATATTTTCTAACCGTGTTCGTACTTTAAATAAATTCTAAAAATAATACAATTTTGAATGTATGCACATAAAAAATAAAAATATTTACTTGTACTTAAAGTAAAATGAAAATATTATATAAAATTTCAATGACATTGAATCTAGTTACGAGAGTGTCATGAACAAACTGATAATGAATTAAATATAACAAAATAAACAAGTAATGTAACAACTAACTGAGTTAATTGTTTGAATACCCAGTATATACTGAGTTGTATATCAATGTTTTAATTGTTAACAATTTTTGAACTGTTTTCCACAATTAAAAAAAAAATCTCTTATGATTTTAAAGATGGGCATATTTTTTGCTTTCCGAGAAACTTTTGAATTATGAGAAAACTATTGAGTTTATGAAAAAATTTTTCAAACAAAAGTTGTTTTTTTTTAAAAAGAAAAAGGTTTTTTGTTATATCTCTTACGGTTTCAAAACCGTCCAAGTGGTCTAAGGCGTTATGTCTACTTGGAACTGGGAGGTTGTGGGTTCGAATCTCAACATCGGCAGGTTGTCAATTATTAAGAGAAAAAAAAGGGACGGTTAATTGACTAAACTGTCGGCGTATGGACAAGAACGAAGTAACCGGCTATGCTTGTGAAGGTTCCTATCAGAAAAGTCTATACTCAAAAATTCCTTACACTCCATTCACATCCTTAAGCATCACAATGGACATTATGGTCGAAGAGTAGCCCATTCAGGACAGCGGCTACAATCTATCTATCTACGGTTTCAAAAATAGACAGTTTTGCCCATTTTTCCCAAATATGATCGGATTTTGCCCATTAACGAACTTAACCATACTTTTTTGCTCTAGAATACACACACAAAATTTCAGCTGTTCTCGTCCTTAAGTTATCGCGTCCACGGACAGACAGACGGACATGTCCGAATTATGCCATTTTATGAACACATATGCCAAACATTCATGATGCCTACGATTAATATTTTTAAGCGTTACATGATCAAACTTAATATCCCTTGTATCTTTACATATACTGGGTATAAATACTAAAATGATAATTGTTGCCAAATTATTTTTCCTTCTCTCATTCAAATTTTTTTGTTGTTGCATGAAAATATACGTGTTTTGTAAATATTTAACTAATATGAGAACGTCACAATGGCTTCTGTAATATCATATTTTTACCACACAAAAAAAAAAGTTTGTTATTATCATCAAGTTAAGAGATTTATGGAAAATTTTTTTTATAGTTTTTGTTGTTAACAAATTCATAAATGGAATTGAATTCCATTTCGTTTTTACACAATGTTAGTGTCGGACAGTGGCGTAGCGTGCCTTGGCGGGGCCCCGTATAAAAATTTGTTTGGGGGCCCTTATGAAGGGTAAAGATTTCTCACAAAAGAAAAAAAATGTTTGCATAAAATTAAAAGAAATATTTATTCATTATAATTATCTATCCGTCACTTTTTCCAAAATTTTTACTAACAAATCAAATTAAATATACACTCTCAATTTTTGCTTACGCACATCGGGGGCCCCGTATAATTGATACGGCGGTAGCTACGCCCCTGGTGTCGGATTTAAGTTAGATTTCTTTCTAGACCCATTTCGATACGGCCGTTCTACCAAACTACCAAATCAATTCGAAAAATTTAGAGTTACCAAACGATAAACACATGCCGAGAGTCAATGGATAAATCTTGAGAACGTTTGTTCCTGATGCACAACGTATCGTTCCTGAGCTCTTGGCATTTGATGCTGTGGAACAGTTCGAATATCTTATAAGTCAGACCCAATGGACCGAAGGAATGAATTGTTCTTAAACTTTAGTGGATAGACTTTAAAACACCGTCTTCAGTGGGAAAATATGCCGCAACAAAAACTTGGGAAAATACTGTTTTGGAATGCATCCAAGAGATAAAACTTTGGAAGGTTACCGGATTCATCAGTGGACATTATCACCTACGATAGCATCTGTACACAGTAGGACTCCACAATGGATCCATTATGTGTAGATTGTGCTACGAAGGGAAAGAAATATCCAGCCATATCATCTTTAACTGCGAATCTCTCGGCCAAAGCAGATACATTGGGTGAATCTCTCTCCGAGTATATGAACCTTTAGGAAAACTTGATAAGCTAACTTTTGGCCATTACCAAGATATGAGAGAACTACCGTGAGACTTAAGTAGAAAAGGGGGGGGGGTTATACCATAAATCTATCTATCTATCTATACCCTTTCTTTTTATTACCGGACTGCCCCAGAAGGAAGGGGGTAATGTTTTTCGAGTTATGTACACTCCCGTTCAATAAAATTGAACAGATCTGAATCGAATCAGTCTCTTACAATTTTGATTATTCTTGTAGTAAATGATTTGTTTACATAAATTGTTTACATAAATAAAAAATATAAAACTTCCATTTCTTTTTTCACATTTAAAAAATATACTACTTATCTTTGTTTATAAATAAATCATTATACAGAGAGTTACAAAAGTGAGAAGTTTTATGATTTGTAAGAAAATTAATATTTCAGGTCTGTTCAATTTTATTGACCGAGAGTGTATGTATGTATGTCTATTTCTTTGATGTGCTCTGTAGCCTAAACGGCTTGATAAATTTCAATATATGAGGTGTCGTTAGATTCATCTTGGTTGTGAGAGTGACATCGGGTATAATATATAAATATGGCGTTGGCAAATCGACAGGGGAAAGTGGGTTTACATATTTGTCCGAATTGTTCGGTGAAAACTATAGAAGATAACGAAATAATGATAAGAGAAGACCCTAAATAAATTTTCCTTACGATTCCAGAAAAACTATCAGAAGTTCAAAATTCCAAACCATTACTAAGTTATAGCCGTTTTCTAACCTTCTCAAAGTCGGGGCCCCGATCTAGTTTATAGTTTCTATAGAAATATTAACCAAATTTTAGAAAAAAACTTGTTGAAATTATTCTTAAAGTATGAAATTCTTGAATGAAAATAATTCTGATCAAATTAACCGATAAAATACTAATTAATTGACACGATAATTTATATTAATTTTGTATGTTTATTTTTTAGTCCATGCAGTAGGAAGGTACTACTTTTGGAAAATTATTTTAAGAGCACCATTCTTAAATGAACGTTTATGCGTTTGATATTAGATTAAACTTTTAATCTTTGCACGCAAGTTTAATCACGTAATAGGGAATATGCATGAACATTTTTTTTCACTTGAATTTAAGAATGTTTACTTGTCAAATATCAAGGTAAAATTACTTTTTAAATAACTTTAAAAATAAGCGAGATATGAATGATTGAAATTCCCGATTAGACAAAGAGGGTGACAGCCCTCTTGATATGTTATGTGACGTCATATTACACTTTCACCATTTAAAATACACGTAAAATTCCGTTTTTAGTATTTTTGCAAGAAAGAGACAGATAATAAACTTTAAAAGCTTATAGCTTCCTTGTTATTTGTCGGATTTTAATTTCGTTTTTAAATATTATTACAGTATTAACAGTATTTTCATATTCTGAAAATAAATGTGAAAAAAAATTTTCATGCATATTCCCTATTATGTTTTATTAAAAATTCAAAATCTCATATCAGACATTTGAAAAAGTTACCAACGATAAAAATCATATTTTAAACATAGAGCCTTATGGGAAAATACAATTTTTTATATATTTAAACTTGTAGTAGTGGAGGGGAGATTCATTGTCAAGCCTATTCAGAACATTTGTTTGTATTTTATAAATACGTATTTCGACTACAATGTAGTCACCATCAGTATGAATTAGTTAATCGTAACTATCTCTGGGATATGGATTCAGAGATATGTTGCTTGTTGTTAATTTGGTGCGTGTCTCACAATGACATTAAAAAAGTTCAGTCCTTTAATACGATTTGACTGAGGGTATAATCTGACCAGAGGATTATTTGAATTGACTGACTAACGGATTAGGTGTGTGAAGAACCTCACCTATTTCTTGGCAGTATTCTTATCTTTCCCCCAATTCGGTTGAGTCGAAGGTTAGATACCTCATTTTGGCTCTGTAAGGACACTGTCAGAAGGTGGAAGATCGCACTGTCCTCAATCCTCAAACCTTTCCAGTTGTTTCCAATAAGGCACATTAACTTGGCTAGTCTGCAGCCTGTTTTTTGTTCAAAGATTTCTCCACCTATTCGTTAAGGGCAGACGTAGTATGTCGCCTAGATATTCCTAAATGGTTCTGGTCCCTAGCATGGGCGTGCGACTCCTTTCAAACTTGTAACAACTATGCTAATAAATTAGACACGGTAATAAATATTAAAAATATTATTTAAATTCGAGAATCCCACAGTTTTTCTATATAAAACACATTTCAATCAATATTTTTTGAATAGTGAAACGAACATAAAGCGCAACAAAAGTTTGCGTGGAGTCTAATTGTAACGTTAATTAGTACTAAAAATTTAATAGTCATTTCTAGCCAAGGTTTGAAGATTTTTTTTTGGGAGGGTGACTCTTAAAAGTTTAGTAAAAGTGTATGTGAAATTTTAGCCCCATATATATAAAATTATATCAATCGCCTGAACTATACGCAATATTAACAACATAATTATGTTTGAGATTATAAAAATTTATGCTATGTTTAACAACAATTATGATAATAAATTAATTACTATCAATTATGATGATTTATTTTTATAGGTATCAAATGATAAAATTTAATTTTGTTTACTTAATTTTAAAAATTATGTTTAATTGAATATTATTTATTTGATTAGATAAACAGGACATCTGTCCTATCGCCATAATCAATTTCATGATGATTTCTACTCAGCAGAAGGATTTAACGTTCAGTTTTTTTCGATATGTCAATTAAACGTTGAGTTATAAGAATAAAAAAAATTGTCTTTTTCATCATAAGGAAATTGCGCCATCAAGATCTTTGTTCGCGGTGATCTCAACAACTACTTGACCAATCTTAGGGTGTATTCGTTTTTAAGGCGTTTATACGCGCCATCACGCGTTGTTTATATAGACCAGGGGATGGTGACAGGTGACGTTCTCCCATGTTATACCGCATGCCTTTTTAAGGCTTGATAATTAACCCTAAAATATGAAAGGTAGGCGGAAAAGCGCTTTTCTTTTTGTGAAGAATTTTCGTGTTTTCTCCCTGCATGCGTTGCAATCAGCAGCGGCCGAAAGGGCTCAAAGGATTACGAAAAAAAGAAAAAAATTGGAGGGGATTTCCGTGGTTTCAAATTGCATGCCGATGTAAAAAATTGAAGATTTAATCACAAAAGCACTCTGGGAAGATTGTGGCCACGTGTACTATCTTTTTTCCCTCCAGAATGGACAATATTTTTTACGGTTCCCGACTGGACTATTAAATGTTCGGACTCAACAAGCTTACAAATAAAATACCAATAAAATTTTCATATTACTCATTGGAAAATTTGTGAATTAATCTTATAATTTTATAAAAATAGACTAAAAAATTGTGAAAATTTCATAAAAATAATATAAACTAAATTTTTATGAAAGATTTACGTCATATAAAATAGCTGTAGGCGTTTATCATTACGAAATATCGACGCTGTATGATGGTAGTGTCGTGTTAGACGTTAATGGCGTCGTCGACGTCATGCCTACCACCAGAATAATATTTTATTTAACACTAAAAGCCAAGCTTTCCTTTCAACGTAAAATAACAGTTTTGTGCGCATATAATCAATAGTAAGTACGAACGGCGAAATTTCTGTGTTGAAAATATAAATTATTTTTAGAAATGCTTTGAAAATATTATAATTAAAATTAAAAAAATGTCATACTTCATGTTTATAAAGAACAAAAAATTATCTATGAATAATTATTATTCATAACCTTCACACTTGAAGTACTTCCAATATTATCTATTACTACAGAATGGATGAAGTATGTGTTTGATCTATAGGTGAAGTTTATTGTTCAAATTTTTAGCGAATTTTCGTGGAATAAACAATAGATTTCATCTAAAGATTATTAAAATAATCAAAAAGAGGTTTTAGAAATTTAATTTCAAATTTTGTCTTATGGACGTTCCCAAAGATCAGTTGTGCTCAACGTAAAAAAAATTTCATTATGTAAACTACAATAGATCAAATAAAATATAGTTGAGGTACAGTATTACTTTTTGCTGCACTAACACTGTACCTCAACTATATTTTATTTGATCTATTGTAGTTTACAGAATGGAATTTTTGAACAGAATGGACCGACGAACGGATTATGCGGAAATGGCCTAATAAGGTCGTTTTATGAACATCTATACCAACATTTTTTTTTCTACGATCAATATTTTTAACCGTTACAAATACACTTAATACACCACTTGCTATATATCATATATACTGGGTATAAAAATTAAATAAATGTTAACAAATGTTTGGGGAGGCCTCTGTTATAGACTGTGAGTCTCAGAAATGGAGGTCAAACCCCATTATTTATTTCTATGCTAAATATTAATCAATAGGGAAAAATTTATGACTGACAGATTTCGAGATGATTCCATAAGTGTTCCGTTGTTCGAAATACGGAACACTAGTAAGGTTAGGTAGATAGATAGATAGATTGTAGAGGCAACCCTGGACGGGCTACACTTCGACCATAAGGGGATGTGAGTGGAGTGGAAGGAATTTTTGTGTATAGACTATAAATTGGTAGGATATACGACAGCAGCCGATTATGATAGGAACTATGTCGATATTCATTTGAAGTTCGTGAAGGAAACTGCAGAAAACCTTCTCAAGCATAGCCGGTTACTTCGTTCTTGTCCATACGCCGACAGTTTAGTCAATTAACCGCCCCCTTTTTTTTATCCTAACAATTGACAAACTGCCGATATCGGGATTCGAACCCATAACCTTCCAGTTTCCAAGTAGGCATACTGCGCAGACATAACGCCTTAGACTGCTCGGGCACTGGTAAGGTTAGGTAAGTATACTTTCTTGTTTGATTTAAGAAGTATTTATTACTTTTACTAAGTCACTATAATAAACCCCATATAGTATGGTCTTGATACACACACACACAGAACATGTGTATATATATTTGAGCCATTTATTATTATTATATTAATGTAGGTTATTATTATTTGTGAATGAATGAATTCCTATTAAAATTCTGATTATAAAACACAACATATTATTCACCACCGAACGACCGTTTTGTTAGTGACAATGAAACTCTACTATTTACTATTATCACTTGTAAATAATAATAATAACATAATGATATTCAATTCTAATTTATGTATTTAATTTTTTTTTCTAACTCAAAACCAGATCTAACTAGATTCGATCGTTTTGTGATTCAATCTCAACCATATAACATATATATATATATAATACAATTCCAAGTTAATGAACTCGATAAGAATAATTATGTAAATATATTTATAAACATAATAAGGAATCAATTAGATTATCATTTATATTTTTAATGTTTTGTGTTAAAAATGTTTTAAAGTAATATAACATACACACATAGGTGTATAGGAGTATAGGTGCATCATTTTGTAAATTTTAGGATTCCGTTGACTAAGAATTGTCGACAATTATTGTGTGTTGACTATGGAGATATACCGTACGTACCGTTGCTAATAGAGAATCAATGTTAAATATTATACCTAGATATAATAATATTTACTATACACAATATGCTTAATAAAGAAATAAAAATAGTGGGGGTACTCTTTAGTGTGTCTGTTGTGCATGCTTGCTGGACAGAAATTCTTTTTTGAATATCCCTTATTATTTGTATGTGGAATGTTTGAAAATAAATACAGTGGGCCCCCGGTAATCCGACAAACGTTTTGCAGGGCGTGTCGAACTATTGAATTTGTCGGATTATAGAATACTACCTAAGACCCCCTATAGTTCGGAATTTTTTACAAAAGAGTACCTTGTAATCCAACAAATTACAGATCCAATGATAATATTCTATATGTTATACATACTCTGAAGTACAAATCGTACTTCATTATGTATGTCGAATTTAGTAAATTAAACAACACAGACATGTCGGATTACAGGGGGCGCCGGATTACCGGGGGCCCACTGTAATAGTATTCTATTAACGGTATAACATAAAACAACAATCCACATAAATTAAAAGAAAAATAAAACCACAAAAAGAAAACAAAATAGAATTCCGACAAAAAAAAAAGTTAAACCAACGGTTCGAATATTCCTCCATTATTTGGTAAACAATATCCGAGTCGATTGTAGAAATCTATCCGGGTATTTTCTAGCACTTGAGGAGAAATATTCGTACAATTGTCAACAATTCTTTGCAAATTTTCAGACCTATTCCGCGAATAGATCTGCGTTTTGAGAAAAACCCCATAAAAAAAAGTCGTTAGGAGATTTGAAGGTTCCAAAACTAGGTTCACTCATAGGACGTTCCTGGAAAGATTGTTCCAGAAACAGTCTTACTATCATGGCATTGTGTGCAGGACAACCATCTTGTTGGAACCATACAGATTCCAGGTTTAAATTAGGAAGAGCTCTAACAGTTGGCAAAATATTATTTCGTAACAAACTCAAATATTTTTGAAAATCTACAGATCCGTCAATGAAGAATGGTCCTATAATATGGTCACCCAATATTCCAGTTCAGACATTCAGTTTCAGTATGTATGTGTATGTATGGTTTTATAGTAAATATTTTATTTATTTATTTAACATTGATTCTCTATTAGAAATGTTCTTGAAAACATTTATGGTTCTCAATTCGTAGATATTTTTTTAATTTGTTATTTATTTTTTAATGTGTGTCACCTCAGAACTCCGTCATTTATGAACCGATTTTGAATTTTAAACTACTTTTTGTCATACGGACGCCTTGATACGTGAGTTAAACTAACGCTTGACAAATTTTAATTTTTATCAATTTTTAAATTATTTTTATGTCTAATTTCCATTTACTTAAAATAATTTGATTTTAATTTTTTTTTCCCAGAAAGTAAATTAAGACTTTTATTATTACTTAATGGTTTTGTAAGTAAACCGACAGACCCTAATAAACTTGCCCCTCATTAAGTCATTATGAGAATTCGGTCCTTGCATATTTTGCATGCAATAATTTAATAATTTTTTTTCGAAATGAAGGTTTATCATATTATTTGATATAAAGAAAATTTTCTGGCTCAGATGTGAATCCAAGTATTTTACTGCTGATATATATATCTTTGCACACGTTACATATATATTAATCAGCGGAAAATGTATTCTACTCTTATTATTCGAGAAAATTGATAATTTGTAACAAAATTTAGTACACTAGAGCGTTCGTTATTTACCAAGTTCAATATATTTGTAACAAAATTCGAAAATAATTGTAAAAAAATATATACACGTGAACGCCATAGCAAAACATAGTTTATTGTCAGATCTGTCACATCAAGTCAAATCAATTTCTAATTTACATTTACTGATATTTTACAATAAATACTTTTAAAATATTTAGGACAAATAAAAAAAGGTTATAAATCGTTGTTTAGATGATTCATATACTTTACAACTTTTTTAAAATTCTCAATAAATTTTATTAAAGATAGTACTCATTTGACTCTAGCGTACGAACATCACATGAACGTCTTGAATTGAATTATTCATTCTGAATCATGATTAATACATTATGCAATCAAATATCTAAGAACTTACATTTTTGTTTACTTTTTCGTAAGAAGAAATCGTTTTAATGTGGTAAAATTTATTTATTCATAGAATTTGAGATAAAACCTAACCAAAATAAAAATAATATTAAGGATGTTCCCCAGCACACCACCACTTTTCGACAGATTTTGCTCATTTTTTTTCACAGGCTAAATTAATATCCAAATTATCATTCTCTCTCTTTAGAAACATGTAAAACTTCATGCCCGCCCAACTATTATCTGTTAAAAATACTCGACAGAATTTTTAAAAACACTAGGAGAGTAAAGATAAATATTTATTATATAAATTTTTTTTTAAATCGTGTGTTACCGTTTTGTTTTCGAAATATAAAAGTTAAAAATTTTTTTTTTTCAAAATTACATTATTTTGTATATATGAACAGTGAATTAATCTATGTGTTGTATATGTGTGTTTAAATATTTCTTCTATAATAAAATCAAACCGGTTTTTTATTATTTTGTATATATGAACAGTGAATTTGTCTATGTGTTGTATATGTGTGTTTATGTATTTGTTCTATAATAAAATCAAACAGGTTTTTTGTCCTGATTATATAACACAGTGCTGGAACGTCCTTAAGTAATTGGTAACAATATTTATGGCACATACACGCATGGCATTATCACATGTTATATAGATCACGTTTCGGGAGTTCTTGTCCGTTGTTACATCTCATTTTATATATTTATATATATATAATATACATGCGCTAGATAAATTTAACGTTTTGGCAATGGATTTGATTCCCCGCCTTAGTCACATCCCGTTACACAAATGTCAGCAAGTCTAATCAATTTTTACTTAAAATTAATTAATACTTCATAGACATTATGAAATATCTATAAATTTTGCAGCATGTTTCCAACTTCCTTGAGCATTTATTTTTGAGGTTTCATAATATGACAAAACCCAAAACTACTCTACTATTATAATAATCTTAGATTATCAAACTACAATCCGCGGATCAGATTTGACCTACCACAGAATTCCAATCGGACCGAATTTTGTATGGGACTTCCGTTGTAAAATTTTCACTTGTATTTTTTTTTAAAGGGGTAAGCTCATTTTCTGTATTATTTTACTGGCTGGCTATTGCATTAAAATGCAAAATTTTTCAAGAAAATACTTATTGAAGATTTCTCCTCGCAATCTCGTATCGTCGTAGTTTGGTTCTTAATATATTATTTATTATGACAAAACGTGACCGCCGTGCATATACATACGTCTACAAGATTATGAATTTTTTCAGAAAAATACATTCTATTTTCAGAAAACAATACTTCAAATAATATCAAAGCTGTAAAATACAATGTAGAGTTTTTAGTAAATGGAAAAATTATCTAATCAGGAATTTCATTTCAATTGATATCACATCTGTTGGCTATACGAAGGTCAATTTACATTTACAACAACTAACTTAAAACTTTTCTAGTCATGATAACTTACTTTATTAACCCGACTTCAAAAAAGGAGGATGGTTCTCAATTCGTCTGTATTTTTTTTTTTTTTTATGTGTGTCACCTCAGAACTCCGACATTTATGAACCGATTTTGAATTTATTTTTTTTTGTTTTAAAGGGTTTGGTTTCCCATTGGTCCCATTGGCACCAAATCGCATTCTGATGAGGGGATCCCCGGAAAATCGAGGAAAATCCTCATTTTATATGTGATAACCGATTTCTGCGAAATTTTTTTTTTTTTTTTTGAAAGGGTATACTCATTCATAATGGGAAAATAAGAAAATTTTTTTAAAAACCGACTTCAAAAAATTTTTTTACAAAGAAAAAAATTTTTACAAAAAAAAAAACAAAATGCATGTAAATAAAATTGAAAATCGGTTATAAAAAAATACTCTTAAAATTAAAAAAAAAAAAAAAACGGGTAAAAAAAAAATGTGTTATAAAAAAATTCACTAAAAATTAGTAAGTCTACCCATAGTTTAGTAGGTCTACCCATATTTAGACAAATAAAACTAGTTATAGAACTTCAAAGTCACTAAAAAGCGAGAAATAAACCATATTTTGACAAAATGGAAACCCGACTTCAAAAATAAAATATTCTATAACAAAAAATGCACTAAAAGGTAAAAAAATAATTGCATATTCTTGTGCCAATTTTAGTTCACCTAAGCAAAAATTTTTAAATATAGTTTTAAATATAGTTTGTATATCACGGCTTATCTCTGTGAAAAAAATTCAAAGGTTTAGATACTAAAAAATAGGTCATCGTACCATATACAGCAAAATTTTAAAGTGTGAAAAACTCACGCGATCTCCATGTACAAAGTTTAACATAATACATCAATCAATTTAACATTGGAGTGTAATATATATATATATATATATATATATATATATATATATATATATATATATATATATTATATATATATATATATCGATATTGAATTAGAACGAAAGTATGTAAATTATTGAGCTTAAATTGAGCTTGATTTATTTCGTTTGAGGGAAAAACTTTTGGTACATAAAGTTATTTATATTTTTGTCAGGAATAATATTGTAATTTAAATTTTTGCTCTATGTCGTACTGTTTTTGAGAAAATTTCCAAAAACCAAACATGGATTTTGCATCATCTAAAAGCTCTTATAATATCTATATAAGAGCTTGCCAGTTTTTTACATCGCTTGCCAGTAAACTACTTTTTCGAACATAATTAGGGTAGTGATAAGTAGGTACACTCCCGTTCAATAAAATTGAACAGATATGAAACGAATCACTCTCACAATTTTGATGATTCTTGTAGTAAATGTTTTTTCTATACTTCCATTTCTTTTTTCACACTTAAAATAAATATTACTTATCTTTGTTTATAAATGAATCATTATACAGAGAGTTAAAAAAGTGAGGACTTTAAGAAATATAAGAAAATTAACATTTCAGGTCTGTTCAATTTTATTGAACTGGAGTGTACATGACAATCTAGGTCGAAGAGTTATTTTCGAGAAATTTTCTCAAAAATCTCTATATCTTTAAGAATAAAGAAACATTTTGCTATTCCCCCCCAAAACATTGCAGTCGTGTGAGGCGACAATACTAAACTTAAGTTCAAAATGTAGATTTCTCGTAGGGACCAAAAAGTTTTGGAAAAATTTCAATATAGATTTCAAAAATCGAAAGCAATACCTCTTATATTTCACGAATATGGAGGTAAAAATTAATACTTATTACACAATTGTTTAAATTTAGATTTGAAAACACAAATTTGAAATCAAGGCTTTCTCAGTTTATCAAGGTTCCAATGAATAATTATATACATCATTTCTTCGTAATGCAACCGATTAGTAGTGTAAAAAACTAAACTATATATTTGAAAACCATGTGCTCCGTCAGATCGAAGGTCAAATTCACAAATAAAATCATTATCGTTATCAAAAACCATAAATAAAAAATACCGTTTTAAATACATAATTAATTATACACGCTGCATATATAAAATATATAAATATATATTAGGGTATTATAAGTTTAGTTCCGATTTAACCGTTCCGATTAATCCATTTAACCGTTACATTTTGTAACGGTTGAAAAACATTGTTGGCATAGGTGTTCATAAAATGACTTAAGTAATCTATTTCCGCATGTCCGTGGACACGGTAAATTAAAAAAAAAAACAGAAAAGAAATAACGACATGAAATTTTTAGCGGGGGTTCTTCAGCTAAAGTCGCTAGACCGGGGAGAGTGAATATAAATCTTTCGTGAGAAATAGGAAAAAACTATATGACAAAAAATGTTTCTTTTTTTCTAAATAAACAACTTTTGTTTGAAACTTATTTCATTAAACTCAGTATATACCGGGTCTTTAAGCAGTTAACTCACGTTGTTATTTTTACTTGTTTCATTTAAACTTAAATAAAATAGTCTAGCTGAATCGACGCATTAGTTGCGGTAACTACTCGGCTAAAATATTTTGAGCAATTCTCTTCAATATTAGTCCAAGTGGGTACTGTAAAAACGGTGCACATTTAAATTAGGGGATGCAACTTTTAGAACCATCCCCATATCTTTTAACGCGGATAACTTTTATTATATAATAATTACAATTTCATAAAATTTTATTTTCAACAACTTTTGTATGCAAATTTTTTTTATATCTATTATATTTTCTGATATAACTCTGATATATCTATATTAGTTTCTGATATAACTAAAAAATTTCATATAAAAGTTGTTGGAAATAAAATTTTATGAAAAAAAGTATTGATGTAATTTTCTTGTAATTATTATAGAAAAAAACTAATGACGATAAAAGATTTGGGGATGAGGCCAAACCCCGTGTCGAAGCCGGTTCTCGCAGGGCAGCCTAGGCAAGTGATTGAAATCACTATGTGTACTATCTATTCTGAAAGTTTTATGGCCTAACACAATGGGCGACGTCCCCACATGGACCACAAAGTATTGGCTATAAGAATGTATGTTGCTATGGGGTAATTGCAAAAAAAAAAATGAATTAAATTTTTGAACGGAACAAACACATCGTTTTATCGTTTTTTTTTACTAAATATAAAATGTCGTTATAATTTTTTTTGTAATAAATTCAACAATTTTTTTTTAGTTATGAATCACGATTTTGATAACTTTTAAACTACAACTATAAATAACAATTCTTATATATCAATCATTTAACTAATTATAATTTGCATAATTTGAAATTGGCATAAAAATAATATAAATACAAATGAAGTTTTCCAACTCATAGATATAAATGTTACTTTACCGTATTGAGGGAGGGAAGTATATCGGAAACATTGATAATTTACCGGTGACAAATAAATATTTAAATTAAAAATATTCCATGTTTAGATCAAATAATTAACACCTATAATTTGAAATTTGTGCAACATTACTTTTATTGGATGTTTCTTGTCAAAATATATTTTATTTAACTGTATATTTTTTTAAAAACTGATTAAAAAATATAAAGGAATTTAAACCACCACTTCCGTTCTTCTTGCCGGTTTTTCCGATTAGGTAATTTAAAAAAAAAAAAAAAAACTTTCAAAGTTGTAAAATAAAACTATTAAATTTTTTTAAATATCCTTCATAGAACAGAAATTGGTTAAAATTATTTTATTCTAAGAACCGGGATTTTTATGTCACTTTACAAAATAAATATGGCGACTTGTGACCTAATTTCAAAAATGATATTTATTCCGCCCTCATCTTGTTCATACAGAAACAATGGTATTTATTTCAAAAATTAGTGGAATGTTTTCTGGAATTACATAATTAAAAAAAAAACTGTCAACCTAGAGATTCGGAAATCACTGCCCTTAATCAAATTGTTTTAAGTGTACTATGGGTCACAAAATTAGAGTTCTTGTTTTAAATTCGGTTTCTTTATTTAAAATTTATTCGGTTTAATATAATAACAACTTCTATTCGAAACATTTTCCCGAAAACCGAATGGATGAGGCACAAATCAATTATAAAATATTGTAAAAAGGTCATATAATTCAAGCCTAATTTTTTTTAATCAACCCCATTCAAAAATTAAATAAACAGTTCGTTCTGATTGGTTAAAAAAACTGTTAAAAAATCTCATCAAAAGAGTTTTTTAAATAAAGAAAAAAATCAATAGATTAATTTTAAAAAACCAGTACTACCGGTTTCATAGATACAATAAATACAATTCGCGCAATGGTAAAGCGCCCTTTTTTAAATACGTATTAAAAATTAAAGCCTGTTTTATTCATGCAAACAAAAATTTCAAGTTTAATATTCTAAACATAATTATTTCAAAAATTATTATATAATCCAGCAAGACGACGCTCGCGTATTAAAGACTATTGTTTTTTTATACTCCGGGAGCATCTTACAAAGTCATGTACCCGACGAGGTAGAAAAGCCGGCCGAAGACGAGCGAAGTAGTCAATACCATTAGCTGTTCAAAGTTATTGAAAGCGTCAAAAATTTTTTTTAAAAAATCGTAAATAATTTTTCTTATATAAGTAATTCACCAGATTTCCGGCCGGTTTACAACTAGGAAGCTCATGTATCCAAGGAAGCTTATGTATCTAGGATTAAGAACTAAATAGTTTAAAATTGGCATGGAAGTAGATCTTATCTCAAAGGGAGATATTCAAACAGAGTTCTAAAGAGTTCAAAGTGAGCTTTGATATAGTACAAATTATTTTTGTAGTGTTTCTATGGAAACATAAGTTTATTCTTTCAAAGGGTGGCTTTTCCTTATAATTATTATAAAAACTGAAAACCTAGCCCCATAAATTTACATAAAAAAATAAGTATAATTGTAAAAATAATTCAATATAAATGCCTAAAACAAACTAATAAACAATTTCTCATCAAATAATTAAAATTCAAATGACTAATCCAACATAAAACGTTAAGGGCGTTGTCTATACTTTGTATATAAATATTTATATACAAAAAAAGTATGTACTTAAATTTCCAAAAAACCTATTAAACAAATTTAAATTGTCCAACTTCCTATTAATTGTCCTTTTAAATTAATAACAAACACATTAATGGTATTTATTTCACCTATACAATGGAGTACTTATCATCCATCGAGACGAACTGTTGTTAAACAAACTTTTAACTGTTATGTAATCAACCATTTCTGTATTGATTTTTTTTCTTTTGTGAAGTTACCTTGATTTTAATCACCCAATAATAAAATAGTTCTTTTTTAAATAGCTAATAATCAAATCGGAGTGTTATTATTATGCTAACAACTAGCCTATTAATTTAAATAATGCAAATGGAATGTGATAGATGAAATGAAAACATTTATTTCCAAGCTTCAAATGCATATTGATTAACTAACCGTTATCAAAAACCACAAAAATTAACATAAAAAAAAGATGCATGCTTTCTCTAGGTCTTTAAAAAAATTTGCTTATTTTTCAAAAAAAAAAAATCGATGCGATAACTTGCAATGCAATCAATGAATTTTAAACGACAACAGTAATGAACTAATTAAAATTAAATTAAATATTGTAAATGCAGCTATTTTTTTTTGTATATTTTTCACATTCAATTTGGTGGCAGAGGGTGGTGGAAGCTGATTAGAAAAAATTAATACATTACTCTTTTATAAAAACATAACTACAAAATAATCCTTTCCGGTAAAATAGTCTCCTTATCTTACCTTGTTAAGAAGAATAATAAACTAAATTGTATATGAAAAAAAAGTATTCGTTTAAATAGGAAAACACCTACCTCAGCCATGTCAAACTATTTAATTTAGATTCAAAACGGTTAAACTTCTATTCGGGATTTAATAAAAACACTTGTGCAATAACGATTATATAACACCTTAATGCCCAAAGAATGTGTTATCTGACAGATAATTCCTTAACCGATGTCATAGAATTGTCCTTATATTTGTCCAAACACCACCAATTTAAAAAATATGTATCACACAAGCACACACACAATTCTTAAATAAGGTGCGTCCATTCAATATGGAGCCCAAGTATAGACTAACAAAATTACTGTGTACACGAACACAGTATCGAACACCGCCGCACCGCAATACCTCTTTATTGAACCTAACGTATAGTCGTTGACGTCATACTGCGTCATTAGTAGTATGCGCCGCGCCGATTTACTTCGCGTTGTTCGGTTTTGTGTGATTCGTGTATGTTCGATTTGGATTTATTGTAAAATATTGGGGTTAGGAGATACTATAAAATACATGTCAACCATTATTTAAAGTTATATTAAATAATAATATTTTAGATATTTTTTCTTTGAAAGAATGTTCTAGTTCTAGTATAGTTCACAGGTGTAGAATAATAGTTAATATTGTGACAAGTATTTAAATGTTGGTACCCTATATTAGATAAATAGATGTAATAAGTACCCATCATAAATTATACACTTGACATTACATTTTTTTGCAGTAGCAGGTATCATCTCTCTGTGCACTTAATCCCTAATCATTGTTTAGTCATAAAAGAATTCATAATAATATTAATGTTTTATTATTAATAAAAATAAATCCTCTCTCTTTATTTTAGAAGAGAAATTCTTTGAAATGTTGTGGGATAAAATGAAATAAGTAATTTTTAAGATTATTAAAAGCTTATGCAAAGAAATAATTAAATGGATCCATTGAAAAATCAAACGATACCCTTTAATTGACCTTAGTTTTTTTGCACTTTTGTTGTGAAAAGTATACATCGTTGTGTTTTTACATATATATCACTGGAAATAAATATTTTTGATTCAATTTATTTTAATTTTATAAAATCAGGGTTCCGTAACATTTAAATTCATTAAATTTTATTTCTAAAAGTATTAAGTATTTGACCCAAGGGCTTTCCAGAAGTCCCTAACCCTGACCAACTCGAGTTGATTATAAAATTTGAAGTAGTTCCTTATGCCTAACCAATTCGACTTGAGTGCTTATTACTCTGCCTTATAAACGACTTACTTTTCTACATTATGTTAATAGCCTGATATACGGTTTGAGCTTTTATCCTCTTAAACGAAGAATCAACTTTAGCCCACCTTTGGCTCTTTTTGTGTCTAAAATCTAGATCTCTTTTACATCTAGGTCTAATATAGGAAATAGACAAAAATTTTGGCCAAGCGTGTGGGTACCGGATAATGTGATGTATTCTACCTCAATTGGATTGAACGGACTCGAAAGAACGAAACACAACTTTTGAATTGGAACATTGGAGCATGCAAGTTGACTTGAGAAGATCGCGGTTAATCCATCGCCACTGGGTCACTGAATAACAATCGTTATACCATTTTTGAGTGTAGTTTTTCCCTACAGAATTCGAGATCCAGTTAGCAGTTACATGTGTATAGAACTTAGAAAACGTAATCAGAAATCCTTCATACTAAAATAATTTCTAGTTTTATTATGGAGACCTTTTTCATGCTTAGATTATTCCTTGGCACTAGGTTGAATCTTTTAAATTCATTCTATATATTAACTAGCCTAAAATTACCTATTTTTCTTATCTAAAATAAATAAAATTTTTTTGCTAAATACATTAAACTTTATTTAAAATAAAAAAGTAGGTCAACAGATGTAATAATTCGCGTTTGGCGAATGAAAAACATCATTAGTTAAATGGAAAAAGCAGATAATTTCGAATTATATAAATACAGAGCTGTTATCGTTCCATGACCTTATTTCAAACAGCGCCGTGAATAATGTTTCTACTTATAAAAGACATTGTATAAAATATAAATGAAAGAAAATAACTTTTTTTTCTCAAAGTGGAAAAAATCCATTTAAATTTTACGGTATATTTTTATTTGTCAAAGCAAAAGAGAAGGGAGCGTTCAACCATGAAATAAATTTTCGACAGATTATTATTCAATTTTTGCCTACAAGGAGATAATAATTAACTTTTCTAATTATTGAATTCAAAACCTCTTATAATTTGTAAAAGTTACCAACGATTAAGAATTATGGGAAAATTTATTTTTTTACATTTAAACTTGTAATAACTATGTTAATAAATTAGACACTGTGATAAATATGGTTTGAATTATACAGTTTTATTTAATTGAATTAAAAAAGTAGTAATTAGCATAATATGAATATTCGGTTGCAGACTTTTCTGGGTGGTTTCAGCCTAATACCTATCTATCTACCAAAAATCAACTTTCTAGAACAACCGGAAGTTCACTAGAATTTTGATGAGTGAGTCAGTCCCGTAAATGTCGATTTTTAGGGTTAAATATCTTGGAAACTATAAAAGCTGTAATGTTGAACGAACTTGGTACGCATCGTCAGATGGTGGATCTTAGGCTACGTTTTAAATTTGTACCGTGCTATGTGATATTAAGCCGGTTCTACATAATGCTATGAACTGCTGGTTCGTCACATCAGGTGGCCTTTGTTCACATCTACGAGCGTCCAATGGCGAGCGTCGAACGTGCGCATTTTGCCGACTGATATCGGCATTCTTGCATGGAGTCAGAGGGATGCCTCTAACGTCTGAAGGAAAATGTTTGTGGGTTCGACTCAACAGCTACACGAGCCGTTTATATGAAGGGAGTGACTTGGGTAGGGAAGAAGATTCTCGTCTCACTATTTACTCTCCATTGCCAATCAAGACTCTTGAAGTAGTACGTACCAGGACACTACAACCATAGCAGCGCCAGCAATAGCATCAACGTTATCATCTTCGTCCATTGTTGAAACTGGACAAATTTTTATCCCAACATTTTTCATATGTATTGGATCAAACATTCATTCGCTGTACGAACTGTCGCACTTACTTGTCACAAACGTTCGGTCCAACGTTGGAGCGAGCGTTCGCTCGCAGCATCGTGTAGAACCGGCTTTATACTACAAATAACAGTAGATATACCACAATCGCGAACATCGTTAAGTAAAATAATTAATGTATTAAACAGTGAAATTCAGAAACTTTTTCGTGTGCCAAATTAAATTTGTATTTTATTGTAATTGATAAAATGCATGATGGATTTTTTGATTATTTTAATTTATCTGCCAAAAAAAGATTATATTGTACGTAAATGGCAACATGTCAAACCATAGCATGATGCATAATACAATTGTAAATCTGGTGTCATTTGAAAATCTTTACCTCATGAATTGATGCGTACAATACAGGAAGTGATACTTGCCTTCGAAATAGTTATTTTCGCTAGAAAACGTCAGTATGAACTATTCAGATTTTTGAAAACTATTTCTATTAATTTTAATAATTATTAAATAGTTTCGAAAACGCAATTCTTTCATCAGATAAAATAATAATTATGAAGTTTCCTTTATTTCACCATAGAATCTGTATTCACTCTCATTTTCTAGGCCTAACTTCCTATAGTGTCGTTTGATCACTCACTGACCCGTCTGATACCCTCAGCAGCCGTCTATTTTTGCTCAGACTAATACATGTTTGGAACTTTTTTCGGTTAACGCACTTGAAATGATTCCTGGCCTGACTGAATCTTGGATGCTCTCCCAGAAGAAGCTCTGTTGAATTCTTCGTCTTTCCTGAACTGTCTACGGTAGAAGTAAGCTTCCTAAACCACAGCAAGTTCTTTTAAAAAGCTAGATTATCTGCAATTTTACTTCCCTTTACTCCTACATGCACTGATATGTAGAAGAGAGTGCCTTAACGCGCTGTAAATAACAACAAGTATTGACACTTCTTAAATTTTATTCCAAATTTAACCTTAACCTTTAAACTTCGTGTACGAAACTACAATATATGTACATAATTCAGGTTTCCGAGGAATATCTAGACCTAATTCAGTTTCTTTTCTTCCTAGGCTCAATCTCAACAACGTATTCCTCAACCCATTCTACTATTGGTTCTATCGGATCTAGTTTACAGAGTAATTCTGTGTCTCACTTCAGCAAAACTGTTTGCATTGCTGTTTACTTACCTTACCTGTAAAGGTAAATGATTGTTATATTAAATAATTATTATTTAAATAAATAATAAATATATGTAAAAGATATAATTGATCTTTATTGATTTGATTTATGAAATGTTATATTTTTAATATGTAAATTACCATGGTTGTTAACATTCAAAGCAACCGTGATAATAGAGGGAAGTTATAGTTGTTATGCAACAGATAAAAATGATGACAGACAAAATTATAATAATAATTTAATGATTAAGCGACACCGCTACAACCTCAACTTCAGTCATCACAGAAAAACAAAGCATTACATCGCGCGCTTTAAGGCGCGTGAGTGGAGTATTCTGGCCATAGGTTTACCTCAATTTCAAATTATTGCACGCGTTATTTAAAAATAAATGTATTTTTTACCATGGTAAAAAATTACGTATCTTATACCTAGACCCTCCTCTCTTCCACGTGACTTTTTTTATTGGCAACGCCCTCCCCCACCGACGCCTTCACAGACCGCTTAGTTTATGAAGAATCCTTAAACAAAAAACAACTGGGTAGCCAATATGACGACTGCTAAATTTGTATAGTTTTAATGACGTTTGTATGATTTCGATTAAATACTATATATATATATTTAATACATCTTATTTAATATATTAGTCATAATATTTTTATGTTGCTCCAATTTGATATATGTTTGCATTAATAATGAACAAAACACTGGATAAATGTATGAATTATTTCTAGAAATAATGATCATCCCACTTAAGTATATAAATTCTATAATACTATACTTATTACGTAAGACCAGTATGAGACGATACTGGTCTATTGTAAACTATTTGAATGGAAATTTGTTACGCCATATTTTATTGATCATATACAAAGTCATTTTACTATATGAGGTGTAGGTAGGTAGCTTGCTTGTTACTTAAGCCGGGTTTACACCGGAATTAGTAACAAATGTTATCAACTTTTTGTTGGAAACACAGGTTAATAACAATAGTATATTACACTACAAGCACTTTCGGCCGTGGATAAAGAAAAATAGTATACACTACACGGGCAGAAAGTTTGAGAGCCCTGCTCTGCGCGCCATATTGCACGAGGCGAAGCCGAATGTCAAACTTTCTGCCCGTGTAGTGTATACTATTTTTCTTTATCCACGGCCGAAAGTACGTACTTGCTGCCTCGATTACGAGACCGAAAGTCTCGGCTTCGCCTCGTGCAATATGGCGCGCAGTGCAAGAATCTCAAACTTTCTGCCCGTGTAGTGTATACTACTACCGATGCATAAATGTTAGACTTTCTGCCTCGTAATCGAGGCAGAAAGTACGTACTTTCTGCCGTGGATAAAGAAAAAGGTATTAACAAAATGTTATTAACATTTGGTTTTTACTTTAAGTTTTGTTATCAATATTTCGTCACGTCAGTTTCCGCGAGAGTAGAGGATGTGGTTCTTGCTGCAGTTGCCTGTGTCATTTTAGCGAGCCAGAGGACACCTAGAAGTTTCTGGGTTAAGCCTTCTCTGAAGGCAAGAGCTCGATATAGTGGAAGTGACATGCTAAAAGACTTCCAAGATGATGACGTCGATCCGTTGTCGGGTGAATTAAGATGTGATGGGAGCTTCAAAAACTTTCTACGAATGACCAGTTGTGACTTTGAATACTTGATACAAATGTTTGGTCATATTGCCAAACAGAACACAAATTACCAGAAAGCAATACCAGCGCAAGGAAAGTTAGCGTTGACGTTGCGTTTTTTAGAGACTCTTACACAAGTTTCTTCTGAATACGCACGACTGAGACTGTGGCTGAGGACAAAAGGACGGGAGGAATTTAAACATTGTATAGGTTGATTGTCTGGTTTAGTAGGAGTTGGTAATTTTCCACACATGAGGTCCAACTTTTACTAGATTAACAATACTTATAATAATAATATGAATAATTCCGAGACTAGTCCCAGCCAGTTTATACTATATACATATTATAGATACACACATACCTCAATTATCTGCAATGCCACCAAAAAGTACGGGAAACAAAAGATAATCATACATTTCCTTTAATAAAAAAAATTATCTTTACATATATCACATAGGTACTATATACTTTATCATATCATTTTTTCTTAAGTTAAGCCAACCAAGCCATTATAATAAATTCAAATTACTAATTAATTTATGTTTTGTGGTTTTGACAATTATATTTATGATTATACAAAGGACATTCTATATCGAGACTATTCATAGGCGTAATATTTTTTAAGATAGTTGCCTAACTAATGGTAAAAAAGTAAACTATTATTAAACAGTATAGAAACATGCTCTAAAAACTATGATTGGCAATTTTATATTTATTATTGTGGTAAGGACGTTCTAAATAAGACCAATAGGTGTAATGTTTTTAAGATAGTTGCCTAACTAATGAAAAAACGTCAAACTATATTTAAATAGTACATAGAAACATTCTCGAAAAACTGTGTTAAAAATAATTAGTAAGTAACTGGAAGTGGTCCTTCAATATAGTTCATTAGGCACCCGATGGGGGACCGCAATAGATCTTATACGTCGCAGTGCACAAAATCCCCTCCCCCCATTATTATTTATTCATTCAACATCTTATCTAAAAACTTTGTTAACGATTATTTGCTATTCCTCAAGAAAGTAGGTAGGTGACTAGGACTGGCCCGTTAAACTGGTTGACGGCCTAGCCTGTAAGAAAATTCTGACCTGAGTATTGCTATCACAGGTATATTAATTGATTTATTTATTTATATAGGGGCCTAAATCTATTGCACTTTGACCTTACGGTCCATTGTGCTCCCCTTTCTACTTCAGTCCGACGAGAATCGCTTCTCCCATATGTTACACTTCGAAGCAGTACCTTCCTGAGTTCTTGCCGCGGTACTTTTTCCCAGTGATCACGATGTTTAGCATTTGACCACTCGTTGATCACCTGTTTACATGCAGTCTTTGGAATTCCTAAAATAGGCTCTGGGCCTTTGAGCTTTTTCGTTTCCTTCGAAACCACTGTGACCCGGCACCCAGATCAATTAAACATTGTTCCATTTTGCCAGTTTCAGAAGTTCCTTCAGACAATCTTTGACTACCCTTGAGGTGACCTCAGTTCCAGATAAAGCTTTTAAAGCAGCTTGACTATCCGAAAGAATACATTCGTTCTGGTTTATGTAGCCTCTCCGTAGGTTCTCATAGGCATATTACTCTGTTTATATTTGTTCCTTATTATATAAGAAGAGATGGCTTTTAAAGATACTCTTTGGAAAAAATGATAGAATCTAGTTTATATTAAAATCTGCCTTTTAATTTTATATCTAAATAGCGCCATTCATTTTGAGAAGTACATATAGATATAAAAAAATTTATATTTTAATATGAACACCAACGATGTATGTTTATTCCCATTCTAAACGACCATAATTTGAAATAAAGAGTCAAGGGCACATATTTTATTCTATATCATGTGGGAATTATATATGAATGTCGCGTAACTCGTAAATGTTATTTATGTTCAGTATTTGCAAAAATTGTAACATTTTAAAATAGAAAACTGGTGGTATAGAATTCGAAAATTATATCCTCATTGTTATAATAGATAATCGAACTGTGAATGGCGTAGCCTAAAAAACTCTGCTACCATTAGCAGAATGAATTTTTGATTTAACGAAGTGCGAGAAAGAGTTAACAGAGTTAACTTTTTTTCATTTTTTACGCACAGACAGATATACCAAGGTATTTTAAGTAAATTTTGGTATAGGTGTTCATAAAATGACCGAAATAGTCCATTATCGCAAATGTGTCAACACGATAACTTATAAATGAAAAGAGATAGCGAGCTGAAATTTGGTTATGTATTCTAGAGTCAAAGTATGTTTGGGCAAAATGGGCAAAAATGCCTATCTCTGAAACTGTAAGAGATAGAACAAAAATTTAAAGACAAAAAATGTTCTTTACTTAAAAATAAACAACTTTTGGGTGACACTTTATTTCATAAATTCAGTATATACCGGGTATTTAAGCAATTAACTTAGTTAATTGTTATTTTCACTTGTTTTTTCGCCAATCGATATTTGTTACCGTTATAACCTTGGGACTAAACTTCGCATAAGCTTTAAATAAATAAATATCATTATTATATTACAGAAGGCATAAAAATGAATATTTAATGAAAAATACCTTTTAATAATCTCTTTATAAACAGTTACCTGTTGAAATCAACTTCAAAGTTACATTTAGAAAAGAAAATGTCTGATAATTTGACAGATTCCACCTTCAAAACAAAAAACGTATTCATATTCTATTTATAAGATTATGTAAATAACAAACAAAGTTTCTTTGTACTATATATGGGACACAAAAGTAGCGTTCATTTTTCAAAATATTTTCCAGTTGATTTGTACCTTATTCACTCGGTTTTTGGGGAATTAGTTTCGAATAAAAGTTGTCACAAGTATTTAAAATGAACAACTTATAGTCGAATTTTATTTTATCGAAAACCGAATGATTAAGAAACAAATTAATTACAAAAATTTTGAAAAAAAGAACGCAGCTTTTGTGGCCGTGTGTACGATGATGGTATGTGTACAAAATTTTATTTTAAAGTGGTTTGAATTTTTATGAAAAATCAATATCGAATATGTGTACGAAAACCTTGAAAAGAAAGAATATATTTGTAGATATTTTTTGTATAAAATATCCGCACACTTTTTATGTAACAAAGCATCGCAAAATTATTGTACAGTCAAATATATTAAATGGTCATGAATATGATGAAACGAATGAGAATTTTATTACCCTCAGAGCCATAAAATTTAGGTGTGATCACATTTCCTTTCTCGTTCGTTTACGGTTTTAAATTTGAATTACAAATCTGGTCTATTCTGACCACCATATTGATGACCATTTAATGTATTTGACTGTACAGCATGAACGAACATATGCTCATAAATTTTTTTTATGAACCTTATTCGATATATTACTTCATACCAACCAGTTAGTGCACATATGTTGAATCAATTCAGAGTAGTATGCAAAAAACGAAGACACAAAAAATTTGCCCTCCATTGTTACAAAGTTCATGACATATGTATGTCATTCGCAGGCTTTTGATGTAATTCATCTTTTAGTGAATAAATACGGAACGTTCTTAGCAAAAGCAGCTTCTTCATACCCGAAGCATATGCCTCTATATATGTACTATCACCTCTATAAGTGGCTCTCCTTTTTCAAAACTTTTCTGTTGATTTGTGACGAATCCTTTCGGTTTGTGAAAAAATATTTGAGACAAAATTTGTTAATTTTTTTATAACAAACAACTTTTATTCCAAACATTTTTTTAAACGTCAAATGAATTCGGCACAAATTTGAAAAAGAAACGCCACCTGTGGTGTTTCTAAAAAGTATTCCTATGTATAGAAGAATGAAATAGTGTGTTATTCCCTATTATTCAAAAGCGCTTTTGTGTATTTTGGGACCATATTTAACAGGAAATATTCAATAACGAGGGATGTATCAAAATCCAAAGCATGTATGACACTGGATAAAAATGGAGTAAACTGGCTAACGAATTTCATTGCAAAACGAAGTAACATATCAAGAATTTGCGCCGATAAAACATGCTGAGTACAGATTTTGCGAAGATATGGAATAAACTCCCGTTGCGAGGCCATATTCAGAACTGCAGAAGAATTCATATGATTTGAGCTTTGACGAGGGATCTTTTACGACATCCATCACTTGCATGACACTGGGTAAAAATGGAGTAACCACACGAGTGAGTTTCATAGCAAACTAAAGTAATAAGTCAAGAACTTGGACAGAAGAACATGCTCAATAGATAAATTTTTGCGTTGATATGGAATAAACTCCCAGGCATGTGTTAGTGATTTGCGCTGCCTTGATATTACCGGAAATGTAAAGAAAACTAACATCTCTATATACATTTCACATGGGGTATTCCTTGAAAAACCGGTCAGGAATGATTAAGTTGAGAAAGTCGCAAGCCAAGAATTACCTCAAAATACCACGCAGATATAGTTTGTTCGGTCTCAGTACTCAGCAAAAGTTTTCTAATGGTGCAGTACATCCAGCAATAGAAATTAGTGGCCACTAATGTTTCAAAATCAGTCCATGTTTTCTTACAACGCGTCTGATTTGAATTTTTACACTAAAAGTATGCGTCTTAAGAGGCACGAAAATTATCTTGCCACGCCTGTTAGGTGAGTTGATCGAGCCTCGTCAACACTCTGCCTGGGCTAAGTTTATTATTGGTCGTCCACGGTGTAATATAAGTCCCTGCTTATCTCACCCATTTCATTATTTTGCATACGGTTTCAACAAATCGTGTTAATATTTGCCAAAGGACTTTACCAACCAATAGCATAGGACCTATACCAGTTAATGGTTTTCTGCGGAAGATTGTGGTTTCATGAGGCACGAGTTGTGACTTTGCTGCCTGTCGAGCTACTTGCACATCATTGTTGGTATGAGTCCCACACATCACCGTAAACAAAGTGAATCTTTTGATTCCAGAAGCTAACAGATGATGCTTGCTGTCGAATAAAAATCACATTTAAATGAATGTGATATGATCTGATGTAAAACGTTCAAGGTATAAATAAACATAAACGTTAGTTAGTTCAATAAAAATTCAAGGTTGTTATGTTATAAAATTGAGGTCAATAAATGAAGCGCTTTAATTTAATCATTATCCTCTCGTATCATCATCAGTGTATCATCATCATCATCATCATTATCATCACTGATAACAAAACTGTATTTTATATGTTTTGTTTCAACCAATTGCTTCTATACACATTTCTACTCAGCATTCAGTTAATATAGTATTATTCAGTTAAGTAATTACTTTAAATCGATATTTATACATAAGAGATAAGTACTAACTATCGATTTAAGGACGTTCATGTGATAGATATATGACATTCATACCAGCCAAGTAGCCAAGCGGTCTAACGCGCTCTGTCACTTGAGACTGGTAGATTATGGGTTCGAATCCCGACATCGGCAGTTTGTCAATTATTTAAAAAAAAAGAGAGGCGGTTAATTGACTAAACTGCCGGCGTATGGACAAGAACGAAGTAACCGGCTATGCTTGTGAAGGTTTTTTGCAGTTTCCTTCACGAACTCCAGATGAATATCGGCATAGTTTCTATCATAGTCGGCTTCAGCCGAATATCCTACCAATTCCTAGTCTATACACATCCTCACATCCTTAGGCATCACAATGGACCTTATGGTCGAAGTGTACCCCTTCCAGGGCAGTAAATTTACAATTTCTTTTTATTAATTATCTCGCATTCTAAACGGTCAAAAATTCTGAAACTTCGGAATTTATTAGAAAACGTAAAATCTATCGAAAAGTGCTCATGCTGGACCACCTTAAGTCAAACCAACAATTGTTTTTTGTTTGTTGATTGATTAATAACTTCTATTTGTTTAAATGTCTAATCATAATCTATTCTCTACAACAAAATAAAGACGGTTTTTAATTTAAACTAACTATAAACTGGTGGTAGCATCCATCTATCATCTCTATCCTATATAAAGTACTTACTCCACTAAAAAAAAAAAAACATACTACATTCCCTCGACGACGTATACGAACGTACGTACGAACAACCGAATAGCCGATTTTAGTTAGAAAAGGAAATAGCAAATTAAGTGCAATGAGGCAAATTTGTTACCATTGTTCCTACAACATAATAATGACTCATTCACATACATACATACAAACATATTTGATAAATGTATTTATATTGAAATCAACTTGTTGTATAAATCGCAATGTTATGTATGTCCCAAGGTTTTGACCAAACTCAAAGAATACATCACCGTTTTTTCATTCATTTCTTCTTAAATTTTCTATGTTCTTTCAAGGGCCGTTCATAAAAGTATCCGACCTACCTTCATATCTCCGCGCTGGCGTTATTTTTCGTCATCGGGCGAGTGGCATCCTTCAAAGTAGTCCCCATTTGATTGAATAATACGCTCCCAGCGGTGTTTCCACTTACCGAAGTAGTCCTGAAAGTCAGTTTTTGGAATAGCCTTGAGTGTCCTCGTCGCATTATCTTCAACTGTCTTTTTGTCGTACAATCGGTGTCCTTTGTGCGGTTTTTTCAAATTCGGGAACAACCAAATGTTACAAGGGGCTATGTCGGGACTGTACGGAGGTTGGCGAAGCAATGCGATATTGTGTTTAGAAATAACTGCTGCACAAGATTCGATGCGATTTCCCACCAATCCCACCGCGTTCACTTTCTAAATTTGAGGTTAAAATTTCCCAAATTGTAGGTTTTGGTATTCTAAGATCATCTTCTAATTCGCGCATAGTCAAACATCGATCTTCTTCAATCGCAAGTCGCACGCGCTCGAAATTATCCGGTGTTGTCGTTGTCGAAGGTCGGCCAGAACGAGGATCACTATCAACAGATGTGTGGCCACTTTTGAAACGATTATACCACTCTTTTATTTGTGCTTTGCCCATACACTCATCCCCAAAGGCCTTCTGCATCATTTGAATAGTTTTCCAACTAGTTTTTCCGAATTTGAAGCAAAATTTGATGCAAATTCGTGGATCTGATCTTTCAGTCATTTTTAACAATAACAAAATCCGATGAACGCAAAAAAGGCTTTGTAAACAAATACACGCTGCGCATGAACGTCCTGTAGGTGTCGGCGAGCAACTGTATGTCAAATATCAACTTTAAAGGATATCGTAAAGTACCACTTTCCGAAGCTTTTATCCTGATATCAAACGATTTAAGGTCGTGGTCATGTTTTTTTTTGGTTTATGTATTAAAATATCTTTAAAACTATTTACTCCATAACGATGACATTGAAAACAGTGTGTTAAAATGATGTAATCTTTCTATATTCGAAAACGCAGTTTAGTAGTTCTTTTAGTTCAAAAGTTACAAGGGTAAAGGGGGAAGCTACGTACTACGTACTATTGATATTATGCGATTAAACTTTTTCAATAACTTTTTTTAAAAATTTATTATAGATAGATACATCTTGAGGTCCAAAAAAAGTATTGCCAGGAGCTTGCTTATGAGGTCTTCCTGAAATTTATTGTACTACATTAATGTTTTAGGAAGTTTAAAATATAAAAAATATTTATTTTATAAATTTTTATTTAATTGCCTACTCTCTCAAAGGTCGACCGGACTACCTTAATTCTCTTAAATTTTACGATTACTTACAATAAAAATTATTCTCTTTAGAGTTTAGATGTATATGTACGCACGTTCGTAATATATGAAATATTTGGGAATCGGTTTCGTAACCTTCAAAACACCGGATACTTTTACTTAAAATAATATTTAGTACATTATATTATAATGCATATCATCACTTTGACATTGATATCCACATATTTATAAAAATATTATCTAATTGTCTGTTTGTTTGTTTGTTTGTTCTGAATGATTCATTTATAAGATTATTAAATCCGTTCCTATTTTTTTTTTGTGGTATAAGTAAATGTCGGTTATTGTACTAGTTTTTTATACCCAGTATATTTGTAAATATACAAGGTATATTAAGTTTAGTTCCGACTTTGTAACGCTTGAAAATATTGATCGTAGAAAAAATTTTGGTTTTAGGTGTTCATAAAATTACTTAATTAGTCCATTTCCGCATGTCCGTCCGTCTATCTGTCTGCCTGTCTGTGAACCCGATAACTCAAAAACGAAAAGAGATAACTAGCTGAAAATTTTTTGTTTGTTCTAGATCAAAAAAGTAAGGTCAAGTTCGTTAATGGGCAAAATCAGAAAGTGTTTCCCCCCGCCGGGGGGAAAATTTATATCTTTGAAACCGTAAGAGATAGAAAAAATTTGTTAACAAAAAATCTTTTTCTTTTTAAAATAAACAACTTTTGTTTGAAAAATTTTTTCATAATCTCAATAGTTTTCTCATAATTTGTGCTCAAAGTTGAAAATGAGAAATACAATTAATAGGTAAACGAAGGCATGCATGTATACATGTACATAGTATCCATACATACTATTTTTATACCCAGTATATTTGTAAATATACAAGGTATCTTAAGTTTAGTTCCGACTTTGTAATGCTTGAAAATATTGAAAAAATTCATGTCTTATAAACTGTGAATTTGAAGAATTGTTCAAACATTGATATACAACTCAGTATATCGGTACTCGGTATTCAAACAATTAACTCAGTTGGTTGTTACATTACTTGTTTTTATATTTTATATTGTTTTTCAAACTAGCTACTACATATCCCCTGGCGTCGTGTCGTCCCATGAATATGTCGTCAAATAATATAATCAACTGAAAAGTCATTTTATATTTGTATTATATTATAATGTGTGTATAGGTAGAATAAAAGAAAGGGTGAACTGTCCGAATTATACAGGAAATTCTCAGGTACATGGTGGTCAAAATGATTTGTTCATATATGATGTGAAAATCGTAGTATAGATTTCCAAAGTTTGGGTTTGCGGGTTTTCTATATGCAAGGCTACAGTATACATCAATGTACATCTCTTTTTAATTCAATAAATTTAAAAAAATTCCAAATCGGTTAATAAATGACGGAGTTCTGAGGTAACACACATTTAAAAAAATACAGACGAATTGAGAACCATCCTCCTTTTTGAAGTCGGTTAAAAAGAGATTTATACTGTAACCACTGGACGCCATATTGATGACTGACTCACCTTCGCTTAGTTGAAATTAGATAGATAGATAGATTGTAGAGGCTGCCCTGGGCTACACTTCGACCATAAGGTCCATTGTGATGCTTAAAGATGTGAGGATGTGAGTAGAGTGGAAGGAATTTTTGTGTATAGACTAGGAATTGGTAGGATATGCGGCTGCAGCCGACTATGATAGGAACTATGCCGATATTCATGTGGTGTTCGTGAAGGAAACTGCAGAAAACCTTCTCAAGCATAGCCGGTTACTTCGTTCTTGTCCATACGCCGACAGTTTAGTCAATTAACCGCCCCTTTTTGTTCTTTTTTTTCTTAATAATTGACAAACTACCGATGTCGAGATTCGAACCTATAACCTCCCAGTTTCCAAGTAGGCATACTGCGCAGACATAACGCCTTAGACCGCTCGGCCACTTGGACTGATTAGGTGAAACTATATACACTACGTAAATTAAAATAGACCCAATAGCAACATTGTGTAGTGCATCTATCACTGTCTATGCACAGTATGCCATGATATAACGTTCTTTGTGACCCACACCAAAGACTGATCTAATACAGTGCATAGCATAACACTTTGTATTATAATGTTGGATGCTTTGTGTTATTTTGGTTATATTATTTTAACGTCATTTCAACAATGAAATATTTCACAAAGCAAACAAAGTGTAACAAAGACAACATATCATAGTAACTGCATATAAATAGCGATAGATACATTATACACTGTTTACAGATTGGTTGTAGTTTAAAAAACAAGCTGTATATTATGAAATATACTTATATTATCCTATCGATGGGATATTTGAATGTCCCATTGTGTACTTTTCAAACTGCATATTAGACATGTGTCTTGCTATTTTTTTTTTAATTTTCCGTTGCGGAAAATTGTAATTGTAACGACGTTATGGCTGAGTTAGATGATATTTCTAACTACGTCAAGGACTTGATAAGGAAAATATCAATATTCATTAACTTCGCACCACCTATTCCTTACTGATAAATAGCCTCGTTTTAAAAATAAAGCCCTTATCAAACAACTCTCAACTGTGGAATGAAAATTAGAATTATGAACAATTGACAATTGTGTTGACGTGTCATAAGGCGATACTTTGGTCGTGGTGATCCTATTAGCTAATATACGGTACAGGGTACACAACCTACCCTAAAAATTAATATTTTTTTTATTTTAAACAATGCATGTTTTGAAAATAATATAAAAAACTGTACCAAAAATGATTTTATGTAAATTAAACAAAAAAATGACCGGGCAGCTGCTTCTGTAATATAAATAATGTACGTATTTAAATTGAATAAAATAATTTCAGGGACATGCTTTATGAAGATGTGAATAAAAAAAATGAATAGAATTTATACAATCCACAATGGGTGTTAGCTGTTACATACATAAAAAAACATTGGTCAAGAGTACATTTTGGTACTCGCGTCAAAGGCTTCGTATCATGTAAAAAAATTTTATAAAAAACAAAACCCGACTCCAAAAAAGACAAACGGTTCTAAAAAAATGTGCTAAATGCACTAAAAAGTAAAAAATAATTGCGTTATTTATTTACTTCAATTTACTTCCATTCCATATCCATTTTTTTCAATGCTTCAAATGCTTTGCAGTCAAAGTGAAATTAAATGTTTGTTAACCTTGGCTGGCACCAACTCCAAAAATAATAATATTTGAGTTGAAAAAATGTTTGTGTAAATTTCAAGTCCTTATCGCTCTGCTTAAAAAATAAAATGGCCAAAATAATAGAACTATTTGTTTGAATATCCTTTGGGTACAGAATCCTACGAATATAAATAGCTACAATACATATTGAATCATTATAATACAAAAATAAATTTTTGTAGCCGATTGATTATAGATCTGATTCTGTATTTAATTATATAATGTAAAAACAAATTATTTAATGGGTGATTCATTTGGAGGTAGTTTTTTCAAAACTAAAAAAAAATTCAACAAAAACAACTTTATCGGACAACTTTAACTGCGGTTAACAAGGTCCATTCTGCAGTTCCAATTTTCGATGACGCGCCCGAGCATATCGAGTGGTATTTGGCGAATAACGCGAATAATGTTGGCTTCCAGTTGCTCAATCGTACGTGGCTTATCCATATAGACTTTGGACTTTACATAGCCCCAAAGGAAAAAGTCTAGAGATGTGACGTCAAAGGATCTAGGCGGCTAACTCACCGGTCCGAAGCACGAAATTAACTGTTCACCAAATTTTTCTCACAATAAATCCATGGTTTCACGTGCTGTGTGGCAAGTGACGTTGTCTTGTTGGTACCTGGAGATCACGTGCTTCAATAATGGCACGATAATGGCCGTTATTGACAGTTACATTCTGGCCGGCCTTTTTTTGAAGAAATATGGACCGATGATTCTACTGGCCCCATGAACCACACCAAATCGTTGTTTTTCTGGATGTAATGGCAGCTCTTGAATCTCTTCAGGTTGATCTTCAGACCAAATAAGGAAATTTTGTTTGTTGACACATCCGTTAAGCCAGATTTGTGCCTCATCACTAAACAAAATGTTTGTCGAAAATAGTGGATTTAAAGCTTTTCAAGAGCCCAAAGACTGAATCGGCAACGGGCTAAGTCTTTCCATGATGAAATGTGAAACTATACTGCACAATAATACCATGATAGGTTAACACGACTCACGCGTCATCTATGAAAAAATCCATAGACAAAAAAGTACCTGTAAATGAATCACCCATTATATGTTATAATTGATTTTAGTAATACCCTATACTGATTGAGAACATTTAGAAAAATGAAACTTGTTCTGAAGGTCATCCCCAGCGGGAAATCGTTGTTAGAGATTATAAATGTTTCTATACATTCAAGATGCATATGCAAAATATCAATATTCAATGTCTCTAACTTGAAAACAACTGAACTTCCATATAAATTCATACCCTGTGTTTCATTTCCTTGAGGGTCCATTTTTCAAAAACTCGGAAATACGTATTTTATGGAGTATAAATAGAAATTTTTATGTCTCAAAAAAATGGAAACTCTGACTTCCTATTTTACCACATTAGGAGTTGATTTTCGAAAAATCCTTTCTGAGTACACCTCCACACTCTCAGGATCATATTTTCCAAATTTGTCTATCATTCTCACTCATTAGAAGCATGCAAACCTTCATACCCTCCCAACTATTATCTGTTGTACTAAAATGAATACTCGATAGTATTTAAAATGAACTAGGATAATAAAGATAAATATTTATTAAATAAATATTTTTTCAAAATCGCGTTTTACCGTTTTATTTTCGAAATATAAGAGTTAAAATTTTTTTTTCTTTTCAAAATTACATTAATTTGTATATATGAAGAATTTGTATATGAATATATATTGAGTATATGTTTATATGTATTTGTTCTATAATGAAGGCAAACCAGTTTTTTGTCCTGATTATACAAGACAATGCTGGAACTATCTTAAAGTCCATAAATAGTCCATAATAAGTCTTTTTAATAACATTTTTTTATTTCAGATTGAGTATACCAAGATATCTTGGTATATTCCTACAGATTTAATCCCCAAAAAACTCAAATACCTTGTTTGAAGCAATTCAAGACATTGCTTGAACTGCCTTAAATTCCATAAAAAGTCTTTTTAATAAAAATTTTTTATTTCAGATTGAATATACCAAGATATCTTGGTATATTCCTACAGATTCCATACCCCCAAAAAACCGGAATACCTTGTTTAAAGCAATTATGAGAAAATTTTTTTATTTCTTAGTCTACAGAAACTCGAAAGATTCTAAAAGAAGAAACGACTCTAACTTTTCTTTTTAATATCTGGTAAAAAGATTTGAAAATACACGCAAAAAAAAAATTGTCTTTTTCTGATAACTGTTTTTTTTCTAAATAAAATCCCATTCCCTTTTCGTTAATCCAAATGGAAATTTTCCAATTAAAGTATTAAGAAAATTGATTTTACAAGTTTTAATTAAATAAAAAACATTGTGCAAAATAAAAGATGAAGGAAAAAAATATTGACAAATCGTAACGAAAAATTTCCCGTATTTAGAACTTGGCACAAGTTTCGATTATATATTTTCTTTTCTTCTTCGAATACTATCTACACGAACATCGTATATTCGAATGATATTTTAACTATGTTAAAGGATTATGTAACACTTCTCCGATCAATCGCTGTTTTTTTCTCTCTCAAACAAATAAACAAAAACTAGGGTAGAGAAATATTGATTGGTGTTTATAATACCACACCACGTATGTGTGTATGTATGTATGTATGGCGGCATTGAGGTATCCGGACCATTATTATTCCGGTATGTTCCACTTTATTGTCCGGGGTTGAAACAGACACACATCTACACAATATAACACGAATGAACTCGAATATCCCATATATATATATATATATATATATATATATATATATGTGTATTTGTTAGTAGTATCTTCTGCGTTTGTCTATTGCGCATTTCTCTATCAAAATGGCAGACCAACGCCCTATATATTCTATTATTGATTTACAATTTTCCTACATAGATGTACACCAGAATACCGGAGTTTGTATGTTCAAATGATTGTAAATAATATTACAATTTATTATTGAGTTTATCATTAAATATAAATAGCTCATTGATTTGTGTTTACCTCTGTATCCTATATATAAGGATAATTGTGGGATTTTCTAGTAGGAAAAAATACTGACATATTGTTTTTGATGTCGAAAATCGAAGCGGGAAGTCTTTGGATTGACCCAAAAATCGACTGATAACAAAAACTTCCTTCATCCTTACCGTCCAAGTAGGCGAACGGTCTAAGGCGTCATGTCTGAGGCGTTATGTCTACGTGGAACTGCGAGGTTATGGGTTCGAAACCCGGCATCGGCAGTTTGTCCATTATTAAGAAAAAAAAGGGGCGGTTAATTGACTAAACTGTCGGCGTTTGTACAAGAACGAAGTAACCGGCTATGTTTGAGATGGTTTTCTGCAGTTTCCTTCACGAACTCCAGATGAATATCGGCAAAGTTCCTATCAAAGTCAGCTGCAGCCGCATATCCTGCCAATTCCTATTCTACATACATAATTCGCTGTCCTTCACTCACATCCTCACATCCTTAGGCATTACAATAGACCTTATGGTCGAAGTGTAGCCCGTCCAGGAAGCCGCTACAATCTAATCCTCCTCTGATAATACAAATTTTTATTTTATAGTTTTTTTTTTAAGTAAAACGAGGCATAATGTTTTGTACATCTTGAAAAATACGCAGAGTTCTGAAAAATATCCAACGTAGGCTTAAAAGACAGGAAAAAACCCCCACATGGTGTTCTTTTTTCAAAATTTCATAGTTGATTGTTATTAACCCGACTTCAAAAAGGAGGATGGTTCTCAATTCGTCTGTATTTTTTTTTTTTTTGCTTTTTTTTTATGTGTGTTACCTCAGAACTCCGTCATTTATGAACCGATTTTGAATTATTTTTTTTGTTTTAAAGGGTTTGGTTTCCCATTGGTCCCATTGGCACCAAATCGCATTCTGATGAGGGAATCCCCGGGAAATCGAGGAAAATCCTCATTTTATATGTGATAACCGATTTCTGCGAAATTTTTTTTTGTTTTGAAAGGGTATACTCATTCATAATGGGAAAATAAGATTCATAATAATATTCTGGAGGCGGTGTCCAAAAGTTATGTGAATTTCTCTATGCTGACACCGCCTCCAAAAATAACAATAATTGTACATATATATTTAAAAATTTTTGCTTAGGTGAACTAAAATTGGCACAAGAATATGCAATTATTTTTTTACTTTTTAGTGCATTTTTTGTTATAGAATATTTGATTTTCGAAGTCGGGTTTCCATTTTGTTAAAATATGGTTTATTTTGTAAACTAGCGTCTGCCTATCTATTGTTAGTATGGTTTCCTGTCGGTAGTATGGAATCAAATCAAATTTGTTTGCAATCTACAAAGTATAAAAGTTTTTTTTTTTAAATTAAATTTTTTACAACCTCTTTTTTTTTATTGTGTAGCCGCGTGTATATAGAGGTCATATGGCATGTATACAATTTTAGATTTTTTTTTGATTTATTTATTATTTATAGCATGAGAAAATCTAATTTCAATTATCTATTAGAAATATTTGTGTTCTTTGCGAATTTACTTCGAAGGAAAATGGTCTTATGACACGACTTTAAAAATATTATATACATTTCTTTCAATTGTGGTGGTTTATTGATCTGAAAACGACGCCTGTTATATAAATATGTCTGCCTGTAGTACATGTCATATAGTCATTCATCTCCTTCGTACAATAGGGAATATGCATGAAAATTTGTTTTCACATTTATTTTCAGAATACAAAAATACTGTTAATACTGTAATAATATTTAAAAACGAAATTAAAATCCGACAAATATCAAGGAAGCTATAAGCTTTTAAACATTATTATCTGTCTCTTTCTTGCAAAAAATACTAAAAATGGAGTTTTACGTGTATTTTAAATGAAAATGTATTTTAAATGAAATTTTTTTTTAGAGCTAAATTTTGAGGTCTCCTTGGTTTACCAGAAATCCTCTAGCTGGACAGTTCTAGACATAGAGATAATATATACATCTCTATGATTCTACAATTCAATAGGGAATATGCATGAAAATTTTTTTTCACATTTATTTTCAGATTATGAAAATACTGTTAATACTGTAATAATATTTAAAAACGAAATTAAAATCCGACAAATATCAAGCAAGCTATAAGCTTTTAAACATTATTATCTGTCTCTTTCTTGCAAAAATACTAAAAACGGAGTTTTACGTGTATTTTAAATGGTGAAAGTGTAATATGACGTCACATAACATATCAAGAGGACTATCACCCTCTTTGTCTAATCGGGAATTTCAATCATTCATATCTCGCTTATTTTTAAAGATATTTAAAAAGTAATTTTACCTTGATATTTGTCAAGTAAACATGCTTCAATTCAAGTGAAAAAAAATTTTCATGCATATTCCCTATTAAAATATTTAATACATTTCAAGCAAAATTGAATAAAACAAATCATAATTGCTAGAGATTTTCGTTCGCATACAACAACAGTTCAGAGTAGTTTAAACTGGTTCCGTATAATTTTTGAAATTAATTCCCGTATGATTTGATATAAATTTAATAATTTTTCGTTTAAAACCAGAATTTCTATATTTAACTTTCCTCCTCAATTTTATTGTGTCTGTATGTTTATATTCTACTAAGTGTTTTTGAGTCATCAATAGAGATAATCATTAATTTTAGTCCAAGAGTTTACCATACTTTAATATCATACAAATAAGGTACACTCCCGTTCAATAAAATCGAACAGATCTGAACCGTATCAATTTCTCTTACAATTTTGATTATTCTTGTAGTAAATGTTGTTTACTATACTTCCATTACTTTTTTCACACTTAAAGTTATTTAAAAAGTAATTTTTCCTTGATATTTGTCAAGTAAACATGCTTCAATTCAAGTGAAAAAAAATGTTCATGCATATTCCCTATTTAAAAAAATAAAGAATCGCTCACAGGATTTCGGACTATTTTAAACTGTCTTGAATGGCAACACTTCTGAAAAGGAGCAGTTTTACCTTTTCTTAACTGGCGCAATGGTTGTGTCATATCCACTGATAGTCTAGGATATGGCGCGTCAAAAAATCCATGAACTCTAACTTTCTGTCGTGTGGTAAATAAGTTCCTGAGTCGACAGGGAACATTTTCTCTCATACCATATATATATGGCAGAGCGGCCATTTTTGAGATAGAGGGGGAGGCGATGGAAAAGTAGACCCTAACCGTCTGCAAGCTATGGTCAGTCAAAGTATCCATTTTTTATACAACGGAAAAAATAGTGGCAGAAAAAATTTTATGGTAGTTTCGGAGGGAAATAAACATTTATGTGTTTTCTTCAACCCCATCCCCCACCAAAACCGCCATAAAATTTTTTCTGTTTATTTACCACACGGCAGAAAGTTAGGGATCATGGATTTTTTGACGCGCCATATCCTAGACTAGGGGACACCTTAGGAAGCTAGGCTTGGAAAATGGATGGTATTTGTACGTTTTGTGCAGAAATGGAGAAAATTTCGGAACACCTTCTAACAGATTGTGATTTCGTCATACACAAAATAATAAAAACCTTGGGAGTCTACCAGATTCGTGCAGGGGAGCCACAACCCCTGAAACAGGGCTGACCGAGGTGATCTAAGACGAAACCACGCATCGTTAGGCACCAGATGTGCACCCCTTCCCTCCATTATCATTCATTCATTCATATGGGTAAATATAATTTAAACTTGTAACAACTATGTAAATAAATTAGACATTGTGATAAATATTGTTTTAAATATTCTTTGCATTATACAGATTATTTAAGTGAATTAAAAATAGTGTTATGAAACATTATAATTAATTATTAATTGTTTTAATCAGTCAAATCAGTCTGTTTTTTCACGATAAAAAATATGTACAGAGACTATTTGTCTCTGAATACTTCCTGAACAAAAAGTGTTGTATTAAATATAACTTTATTTATTTAAAAATAAATTTTATTAGAAACATAAAATGATGATTTTCCAAGCATATAGTAAGCTGATAAGATAATATAGGTAATAATAATACATAATACATGTTAGTTAATTTACATATTATATAATTATCTAATATACGCTAATGATATTGCTAATTTTTCTTATGATAATTAATTTAAAAGTTTCTCTATATAATCTATATGTCGTTATTTTTACAGTAAAGTTTGCACTCTGTAGAAAATGATGGATCATATAACAACAAATCGACCAGGGGAATGTTTTTTTATTATAAGAAGCTAAACTGTGGAATTACCTAACGATATTATATACATATATATATATATATATATATATATATATATATATATATGCCATTCCATATAAAAGTAACAAGAGTTTGTCCAGAACTGATTAAAAGATTTTTTGCAATGTGTAAGGGCTCAAATTTTAGATTTTTTTATGTAGCATTGAAAGCCGAATGGTGAAATTGGTCATTTTTATTATTTTGGTGGGGGCGGCCATTTTTTTTGACCAGAAATTAAAAAATAATAATTTAGAAGTTGAATAACATTCGTGGGTTTGAATTTTTTTGAATAGACATAACGGCACTTTGAATAGGAATAGGCATAAGTAGCACTTATTAGAGCTTAAATTTCGAATGCCATCCGATTTAAACAATTTTAACTATTTTTTTTTCGATTTTTGTTTAATAAATTCGAAAAAAAAAGCTTTTTTGGCGACTTTGAAGGGTTGTTTCTCATGAAACTGCCCATCAGGATCGGATGGAATTTTTTTTACAACATATAGTGGTACCAATAAATAAGCTCACCAATTTTGGGGCGGTTGCCTAATAACTTTTTTTTTTATAAATTCGCGAGTGCGAAAACCGCCCGAGTGTTTCGGATGCCAAAAAAATGCTATTATATAAATAGGGTATAAACTTCAAAGCAATCGTATTTTCATCCGATTGTCTCGTCAAAAAATTTTCCCACATCCCCCCCCCCATCTCCGCTCCTGTCCATTTGGGGTCCATTCGGACGGTACGGGAATGTTCAGTATCACTTCAAGACCGAGATTACCACTCGGCATCCGGTTGCCTCACCGTCCAAATTTGACGTGACATTGCCTTGAATATAATGGTAGTTTGTATTTTAGCATATTACTATACTTTACAAAAAATCAATTCACTCACTATCCAAAAACCGAACGACCCAGTTCATGTGTGTGTGCATGTGTGTGTGTAAATCCCTTTTGTGTGAGAAAAGTTCAAGGCTAAATTCAACGTACGTATGATTTTATTACATATCCTTTGAGAAGTTAAATTATACACATTATATAACGTTTTCTCTGTACTATGAGCTACAAAAATAGCGCCCATTTTTCAAAATGCTTTGATAGATTTGTATTTTTATTCGTTCCGTTTTTGGGAAAATGTTTCGCATAAAAGTTATTAGTATATTTATAATGAACAATATCTATACGGTGCATTTTTTTCGAAAACCCAATGAATATGATACAAATTTATTATAAAATTTTGAAAAATGTGCTCTACTTTTGGGTACGTGCAAAATAATTTTATTTTATATTCCACCCCTTAAAACACCCATTTATATATTTTGGAGTTAGGGTTCAGTAAATTAATTTGTTCAGATTTTAATCAGTAAACTAATTAACGGTATAAATGTTACGTAAAGCTTTCATTAAAACATTTCTATGTATTAGATGTCCCAATATTTGCAGGCAAAAATAATGGTGTATGATGCTTAAAGTTTCTAACATTTAATCTAATATTTATCGATATAATATTTACAGAAATATTTACGATTTTAACATTTAGAGAGATATTCTATATATTTTTTGTTTTCTCCTTTGTCTAAGCCCCCCTTTCCCCTTGACCGATTCTATTTACTAACGAACTTTGTCTTTAAAATACAAAAAGCATATCCGATGCGATATTTCATTTTGACCGCACTAAAATTGTGACTGCCAAAGAGTATAGGTACAAATATATGGAAAAAATATTTGTGGTATATATTAAATACCGGGTATAATAATAGGATTGCCCTTTTCAAATATTATACAAATAAAAAAGTATAATTTTCCCTTTTTGTATATAGTTTGGCCATTTTTTATGTTTTTGATTTTTCAACGGGATTATTTTTCTCACATAAAACTATGATTAATAAGATAATTAAAACCAAATTCAAATCAACAATAAGGAATATGCATGAAAATTTTTTTTCACTTGAATTGAAGCATGTTTACTTGACAAATATCAAGGTAAAATTACTTGTTAAATAACTTTAAAAATAAGCGAGATATGAATGATTGAAATTCCCGATTAGACAAAGAGGGTGATAGCCCTCTTGATATGTTATGTGACGTCATATTACACTTTCACCATTTAAAATACACGTAAAACTCCATTTTTAGTATTTTTACAAGAAAGAGACAGATAATAATCTTTAAAAGCTTAGAGCTTCCTTGATATTTGTCGGATTTTAATTTCGTTTTTAAATATTATTACAGTATTAACAGTATTTTCATATTCTGAAAATAAATGTGAAAAAAAATTTTCATGCATATTCCCTATTATTCAGAATTGAAATATTTAAAACATTTCAAGCAAAATTGAATAAAACAAATCATAATTGCTAGAGATTTTCGTTCGCATACAACAACAGTTCAGAGTAGTTTAAACTGGTTCCCTATAATTTTTGAAATTAATTCCCGTATGATTTTATATAAATTTAATAATTTTTCGTTTAAAACCAGAATTTCTATATTTAACTATCCTCCTCAATTTTATTGTGTCTGTATGTTTATATTCTACTAAGTGTTTTTGAGTCATCAATAGAGATAATCAATAATTTTAGTCCAAGAGTTTATCATACTTTAATATCATACAAATAAGGTACACTCCCGTTCAATAAAATCGAACAGATCTGAACCGTATCAGTCTCTTACAATTTTGATTATTCTTGTAGTAAATGTTGTTTACTATACTTCCATTACTTTTTTCACACTTAAAATATATACTAGTTATCTTTGTTTATAAATAAATCATTATACAGAGTGTTACAAAAGTGAGAAGTTTTATGAAATGTAAGAAAATTAACATTTTAGGTCTGTTCAATTTTATTGAACGGGAATGTACAATCAATTACAATATATGGCCATCAATATGGCTGCTAGAGAATAGGCATGATTTTAAATTCAAACTTAAAATTGTGAAGAGAATTACGAACGGATGATAATTTTATTGCCCTCAGAGCCATAAAATTTTGGACACATTTCCAATAATCGACTTTCAAATAATAGACTAGTAAAGATGTGCCATTTTTTCGAATTCCACTTCGCTTTCTCAGAAAATTATGACCAAAGTGTCATTCGATTCGTAATTGAATCTAGAAAGTTTTTGAAAAAGTTGAAGTCCCGCGTAAAAAAATTGCAAAAGTTATAAAAAATTTAGTAAAACAAAAAAAAACGGATTTTGTTTTTTGCAAATATCTCAAAAACTATTGTAGATATCGGAAATCGAAAAAAAGATGCTTAAAGAGCAGAAAATTTTCTAAAAAAAAAGTACAAACTCCCGGAACTGTACCACTAATATTTATAATTTTAATTGAGAGATGAAAATAGATATTGAAAACGAGTGATTCGGCTCAGCTTGATTCAGACACTCAGACAAAAAAAATTTTTAACCCATTAAATATGCTTTGATTAAAAAAATTTTCCAATCTGGATAACCCCGATAATTTGTAAAAGAAAAGTCTGGATTTTTTTTTACTTTTATTGGAGCTATTCTTTGAAGGATTTTAAAAAGATCCCCGTTGAAAAAGTTAAAAAATTTTAATTTTTCATTTTTGGCTTGCGTCCGTGAGAACATACACGGAACAACTAAAAAGCAGATACCTTGGACTGAAGTAAAAAGGGGAGCACAATGGGCTAAAAAGTCGAAGGGCATGACTTTTATATACACCTAGATATATCTATCTATCTATCTAGGTTCGATGAATATTTGAAGAAATTTATCCGAAATTTCTTTTTATCCAACTCTTTACACTTTTTAAACAAAAGAATAATATAACCTATTCGGCTACGTCTCCGCCATGAGTAAAATTCTATGACCTTGTGATAAGTATAATATATGTACCCAAGCGAACTATCTAATGTTCTTTTGGTCCCATCTGACAACTTCGGATATTGGAGCCTATAGCTCTCTACCTACAATGATATTTATTACAAAAGAAAAGGGAACAAACATATTAACATGCTAGAATCGAAATCTGTAATGAATATTTTATATCAACGAATATTGCACATGTAAATACGAGTTGTACTACCTAATACAAACTTTACTTTGTAAAAATTTATAAATAAATTAAACCAGACAGAGCTAGATTCATTGTATTCTTATTAAATCGTTCTCCATTATTAAATACAAAAAAAAACGAGAAATTAAATTGATTTTTTATTTATTTTTGTATTCATGTAGTATATTTGCGCAGGATTTCATATACAGGATGTAATAGACAGTGATGTTTATGTCCATTAAAAATTCAATGACAATGAAATTTGTCGGAGTATACGCTAAAGTCTTCTACAGTTTATCATACGTAACCGAAAGGAATTTGGACAAACATCGTTATGTTGACGCGAAAGTATACACAAATAAACAAATATTAAATAAATAGATCACTTCAACAGAAGTAATACTGTCTAAATAAAAAAAAAAATTAGAATAATATGAAAAAGTTGGCTACTACGTCACAATCGTCTTTGGTGTAGCGGAAGCATACTGGACTAGTTATCCAGAGGCCCGAGGTTCGATTCCTGGTTGACGAGTTAATTTTTTCATATCAGTATTTAATTTAATTTAATTAAAGTGATGTTTATGTCCATTAAGCTAGCAGACCAACCTGAGCAGAACACAATTTTAATTGTCTCATAATTAGACGCTAATTAAATGCTAATTAAATGCCCAAATTAAAAATTAAATGCTCTTTGTTGTATTGTGTTACCGCATACTCTGTTAGCTTAATGTTAAGCTAGCAAAGCAATATTTAAGAAAAAAACAATTAATTATATTGTATTTAATTTCAAATTATTAAGCAAATTAAATACCCTAATTAAAAATTAACTGCTCTTTGTTGTATCGTGTAACCGCATGGTTTGCTAGTTGTATCGTGAAATGATGTTATACGACACAGTAAAGAGCAGTTAATTTTTAATTAGGGCATTTAATTAGCATTTAATTAGCTTAATAGTATGATATTAAATACAATACAATATAATTCATTAATTTTTTAAATATTGCTTTGCTAGCTTCACATTAAGCTAGCAGAGCATGCGGTTACACGATACAACAAAGAGCATTTAATTTTTAATTAGGCCATTTAATTAGTCCCTATCCTAGTAGTTCCTATCATAGTCGGCTGCAGCCGCATATCCTACCAATTCCTAGTCTGTACACAAAAATTCCTTCCACTCCACTCACATTCTCACATCCTTAGGCATCACAATGGACCTCATGGTCGAAGTCCAGGGCAGGCTCTACAATCTATCTATCTATGTATCTAAGACTCGTTTTATACATTCAAGGATGAAATAATCGATTCGATAAAATTGTATGCTGTAAAAATTGATCTCCAGTTGCATTCACCTGTCATCCTTTGGTTTCGTACTGTAACAAGTTAATACCTGTCTGATTAACATTTCTACGTATTATCATATAATTAATTACATTAATTAGTATTATTACTTGTTAAATTATATTACAAACTTTAAAAAATTAGATATGTATATTTTTTTTTGTCATAGACATGTAGGTATTCATTACAGCCTTGGGTAGATTTTATTGGATTTTACCTTGAGTTATTGTGTATAAAATTGATTTGTTTATTCAAAGTGTTCGTTTACTAGAGTCAAATTAGTATTTTCCAGGGAGGTTGCTTGGAACCGCATTTTTTTAATCGATTTATCTTGACGTCCTGAATATAACCCTAAATTATAACGACACGACTCGTGATGGAACAGAATAGAATATTATTCATCTGTATATAAAAAAATAAAACAAATGAATCCATGAACATTAAAATTGGTCAATTCGAGAAAAAAATTCCCAAAGTTCAAAAAACGTAAAAATTTTAAATTAAAATAAAAATTACTTCATTTTTTTTTAAACAATTGTAAAGTATGCCTTTTACATCTTAAAAATAATGTGCCCAATTTTAGCCCTTAAAAAAAATTAGGTCCTTGACAATTAATAAAATACCATGTCACAGGGTTTTATAAATAAAAAGGGTGCATTTCATCTTAGACGAATACATTTTTTTCCAAATAAAAGATCTAATGTCTATAAAATGAAAAAGAAAATTTTTTTTTAAATTGTATTTTTACCCATTATTTTTCAATTTTTTTATAACGTGCAATAAAAAAATTAAAAAAAAAAAAACAGTTATGAAATTATTTAAATAAACTTTATTTTCTTTTAACTTATAGATTTTTTAGCTTATAGACTGTCTCTTGATGAGTTGTTGGAAATTTTTCCCTTTTTATTTATCTAACAAGCTTGGTCTAGAAGTACAAAATTCTCGATTGACGGATTGATCTCGATGGCCGTTAGGATATATCCTTGTCTATAGACAAAAATTGTATAATATGTGTCGAAAATTGCATGATCCAACGCTCTTTTCCTGGAATCCTTAATCCTCTCTGATCAGTTTCAGTTGAATAAGTACATTCGGAAACTTTCATAAATTATTCATACCATAAACTAAAGCTTGTATTAATCGTTTAATCTGACGTCATTCATAATTTTTTTTTCTCCATACGATAGATAGAATTGATGATACTATTTACAATTTGTATTCATAAGATCTAAACTGAACAATCATGTATTAGGTTCATGTTACACAATCATGTAGTTTTATTCGAGTCAAATAATATACTTCCACGCTTCCAAGTTTGATCCGTAGTTGTAAAACTATGCACCTTTGAAACCACGCCGAGTTCATACATCGCTAGGTTTTCATACCTAATGTTTAGAATCACAGAGTTGTTTAGTATTTTAGTATGGAATAATACCGGGAGACCAAAGAGTTTTTTGTCAGGATGATGAGCATCAAGCTGGTACTTTGTAAGTAGCTTCGTTTTGACAAGACGTCCAACTTTCTTAATTATAAAATTTTGGAAAACGGTATCGTAATTTTCTGGAAGCCGTTGATCATTGAGGATTGGAGACTCGAAGTCCATTCCATTGAATTTGTAGGACGGAAATTTTTCCTCGTTCTTCACTTGATTATCTTCGAAATTTAAATATTCAATAATTAATTCAAGAACCCCGTACCCCCCCCCCCCCCTGAAACTTTTAACTACATGTAAACAAAAAATCATGCCTTAATCTTTTTGAAGCTACAGTGCTCGTACATCCATAATTGCATTTGAAATTCATTCCTATAAAGCCATTCCTATAAGCTATTTAAGTATATTTTAAAAGAGCATCTCCATTTCCATGTTAAATACGTTCAAAAAGGCCTATTTTATCCATCCCTAATTTGTTGTTGATACCTGACGTATCTCTGCTGCCGCTGCGTTAATTCCCCACCATTTGTTACTCCCTTAACGCGCTTCTCTAATTGGTTACTTTATTTAATTAATGGTGGATCAGGTGCAAAAATGTCCAAGGAATTTTAATCTTAGAATTTCATACCCTATCCACCCTTTCAAAAAACGCCATGACGTTTTACTCATCCTGTATATATATATATATATATATATATATATATATACACGGGACTAAGTGGCTAACCTAAATCAGGAATACTACTGATCCCCATATGTTCATAATAAAATAAGTCAAGGGCATTGCTGTTAGAATTATATACACTATATAAAATTATATATATATATATATATATATATATATACAGTAGTTTTTGTTTGATCATTTAGTTATCTTACAATTACATTGTTAATATTGTACACATGATCACAAAAGTAATGGGTGATTCATTTGAAGGTACTTCTTCAAAACTAAAAAACCAAATCATCAAAAAACAATCAAATTTATCGGATTATGTTTATTATCATACAAAAGAATCATTCTTCACATTTATTATTTAAAGAATATTTCTTTCAAATGTTGCCCTTAATTGCGGTTAACATGGTCCATTCTGCTGTTCCAATTTTTATGACGCGCACCAGTATTTCGAGTGGTATTTAACGAATAACGCGAGTAATGTTGGCTTCCAGTTGCTCCATCGTACACGGCTTATCTATATAGATTACTTTGGACTTTACATAGCTCCAAAGGAAAAAGTCTAGGGGTGTGATGTCACAGGATCTAGGTGGCTAATTCATCGGTCCAAAGCGCGAAATTAACTGTTCACCAAATTGTTCTCGCAATAACGCCATGGTTTCACAAGTGACGCCGTCTTGTTGGTACCAAATTTCCTGGAGATCACGGGCTGCAATTTCAGGAAACAAATAGTCTATTATCATGGCACGATAACAATCGTTGTTGACAGTTCTGGATGTAATGTTTTCTATCTTACGCTCATAAACCACACCACACCATTGTTTTGTCAGGATGTAATGGCAGCTCTTGAATCTCTTAAGTTTGCCCTTCAGACCAAATACGACAATTTTGTTTGTTGACATATCCGTTTAGTCAGAAATGTGCCTCATCACTAAAGAAAATTTTTGTCGAAAACAGTGGATTGTCTTCAAGATTTTCAAGAGCCCAAAGACTGAATCGGTGACGGGCTAAATATTTTCATGATGACATGTCAAACTATACTGAACAAAAATACCATGATAGGTTAACACGACTCACGCGTCATTTGTCAAAAAATCCATAGACAAAAAAGTACCTCTAAATGAATCACCCGTTATAACGTTTTTTTTTTTTAAATTTTATAATTGATTTGTACCTCGTATTCATTCGATTATCGAAAAAATGTTTCGGTGAAAAGTTGTTAATTATAAAAAAACGTTTATTCGAATTAATTACTAAAAAAATCGAATAAATTAGGCACAAATCAATTATAATATTCGGGAAAAAAAGGAACGCAACTTTTGTGACCATGTGTACTATTATGTTCCTAATGGATAAAGTTTCTTTATCCGATATTTGTTCATCCGATATAATCAAATTACAGTACTGATTTTCGTTCGATTCTTTATTCAAACATCGATTATTCATACAGATATAATGTGTATTATATGGAACAAATGTATAAGATCTCCAACTGTTTCGAGTTTTACGGGTGTCCAATTCCTATAGTTGATCTATAGTTGACCTTTCTTTCTTTTTCGGGTTTCGTAGCCAAACCAGAAACTTATATAGAGATTATCAAATATAATTAAAGGGAACTCTATGTCTTTTTATTCCCAGTATATAATATATATCAAGGTATATTAAGTTTAGTCCCGACTTTGTAACGCTTGAAAATATTGATCGCAGGCATGAATATTTGGCATAGGTGTTCCGCATGTCCGTACGTCTGTCCGTAAACACGATTACTCAAAACGAAAAGAGATGCCTAGCTTAAATTTTGTATGTGTGTAAGGTCGATTTCGTGAATTGGAACTATAAAAAATTGGAATTGGAACTATGAAAATCGGACTATGCTTGGACAAAATAGAAAAAGCTGTCCATCATGGAAACCGTAAGAGATCACCAAATTTGTAACCAGTAACATTCATACGGATGATGACGACTTTGTAGTCGAAATACGTATTTATAAACAGTAAAAATAATTAATCTAGGAATTGGAATAAGTTAAAAAACGTTTCGTCTTCGCAAGCGTTTTATCCGCAATTTTGTTGTGCTAGAAGGATAATTTTTTTTTAAATACCCCAACGTGATAAGTATCGTTGAATAGATCTTTCCAAAAGATTGGAGATGTGCCATAAACACTATTCGATACGGAGATCCTTTTACGAAATATTAAGCGTTATAGTGGGTTATTTATTAGGGTTATCTGTACCCATCGCCTATCAGCTTATGACATGCAGTTGTGCTTGTAAAAACTCCATGGATAATATACAGTCTGTTTTCAAAAGCATTAGGGAATCAATGTTAAATAAATAAATAAAATATTTACTATAAAACCATACATACATACACATACTTACAAACATCTGGCTGCTTGTGGTATGATGTTTGTTTGATGTCATTTAAGAGTGGGGATTTAGTGATGCCCACTTGATTATTCATTGCGTATGCACACACGCACTACTGACTACAGAGTACCCCCACTAATTTTATTACTTTATGAAGCATTGTGTAGTTATTATAGTAAATAATATTTAACATTGATTCTCTTTTAGCAAAGCTTTCAAAAACAGACGGTATATAGGCGTATATCCTACGGAACCCAAACTGCACGTAGTCAAACACTCCGGTTCACCGGGTCTGTTCAGACACTTGTTCACACTGTTTTCAATTTATACCTTATTCATTCGGTTTTAGAAAAAATGCTTTGGATAAAATTGTTTATTATAAAAATACGATCAACTTTTCCCAAAGACATAAATCACTACTTTTATGGTCCATAGTACCCAAATATGGGGAGAAAATTAAAAAAGCTACTCAGAGGATAATTTCATAATTTTTGAATTATGTTTCATTTGGGTTGTACAAAGAGTCAAAGACGCATGCTTTTTAGGGCGCCTATCATAAGAAACCAGATATATCTTGTGATCGACTAATTTATAATAATACTAATTCAGAATATTATAAGGACCACCAATGATTTACATATTCACAGTGCCGGATTTGTTTGGTCTACGGACTTTTAATTTCTTTGACGTCACGTGGACGATTTCAAAATACCGACGAAATTCTCATACAGGATCAGATATACCAAATTTTCGACCATTTATATACGCACAGATCAAGGTGGATTAATTTCAAAGAATGCATGAAAGAATGATAATGGGGGGAATTTGGTGCACTGCGACATATAAGATCTGTTGTGCTCCCCCATCTAGTGGCTGAGGACCTTATCCATCCCGGTTTCTTTCAGGAAGTACAGGATCTGGATTAGGTATAGGGATGATACACTCCCAGGCATATTATTATTATGTGTATGAGGGCGTCGCAGTCTATTCGGAGGTGTTCCCGAGTTTCCCCCATTTTTCCACAAAACCTAAGGTGTCTCCTGAGTCTACAATACCCCTTAAGAAACCCCGTCAGTAACCGCAGTCTATTTTTGTCCAGGCCAATGCAGGTTTTTATCTTTGAAGTTCCCGAGAAGATTCTTGCCTTGCCTGAGGCTTGCCTGTAACGTTCCTCCAGAGTGTGGCTCTCTTAGTGTCTTCTCCCTTTCTGATCTATTCTCAAAAGAAGTGATCACCCAATCCAGAGAATGGCTCCGGCCCTGTAAGGGGTGACGATGCTCCCTTCGCCAGACCAACCGCTATCTCACTTCCCTCTATTCCAACATTTCCTGAGACCCAGTGGAGGGTGCCTTTGTTTATTCTTGCCCAGATTGTTAAGTTTGTCTAGTCACTCCATATTTGAACTGATGACGGAAGAACTCAGCGCTTTGGTAGCCGCAACACTGTCGTTTGGAGATGATCGCTATATCGCGATTCGAATAGTCCCTGTCTAGGTTAAACTGTGTGCATTTTTCAACAGTCAGTATTTCTCCGCCTGAAAGATGTTGGGGAATTTGCCCATATGTTCTGAGTGTTTGACCCTTGGATACCAAAGGATATTTCAAAGGATAACAAAACAAATACTGTCAGTGATATGAGAAAGTCGAGTCAGCAAACTAATCATCTGTGAGTTGCTCGCTGAGTACGATATCCAGAAGTTCAGGGTACCAAAACTATTCGGTAGGATTCAAAAGAATCGACTAAGTGAGATCAGTTCAGAGCAGAAATTTTCGTATCCTCATGGGATAGAATACTCGAGCAACAAAATTGCTTACGTTGAATGCTGATGGATGATTGAATCCGACACTGGTCACTTTAGTGAAAACCTTGATAACAAATAATAATAAATGTATATGTAGTCTGATATTATTACAGGAAACAACAATTTATGTATTATATTTTAAAAAAAATTCGACTTGACTTCACTACACGAGCGAGTATTGAATCAAGTCCATATTATATATGAAAAGATGGTTTTTGTTATGTAAGTTCATTTAGAACTCTTGTTATAATTTTAACACTTACGCACTAAAATGTTCCATATCTTTTTTTTTTTTTGTAATCTAATTTTATACCTTATTTCTTTTTATCAAATTATGATTATTTTGCTAATAAGTTCCACATTTATTTTTATATGTTAGACTTTTGTTATAATTAAAATTATTTAATCAGTGACACGAATTCATTTAGATTCCAATTTACCCCCTGGCAACATGAAATCTTATAATCAGTACTATATATTGAAGAGAATTATGCAAAGAAATTTTGGCTCAATAGTTTCCGGTTCTCATACGCTGATTCGTACTAGACCCTTGCGTGTATCAAAGCGTCCAACTATTTATAAATATATTTAAGTGCCGCGTTTTGGTTCTGGGTCCTGGGAACCCCTCTTATCCAGAAAAGCTTCGGTACCGACTTGCACCGCAACACCTGCACCAGCCTCGTACGGGCCGGAGTATAGGTGTACCATTGAGACTGTACCAATGATTTCGCAAAAATTTATTTAAATTTATGATATTTTTTTTATGAATCCATGGATTCGATGTCGGAAAGACGATGACTGAATAAAGCCAACATCGAGGAGTTCCGCTACTGGAACCCATCTCACAACAGTTCATTTACTTGTCATTATTGGCCCGCCAGCATTTCAATAGGGAATATGCATGAAAATTTTTTTTCACTTGAATTGAAGCATGTTTACTTGACAAATATCAAGGTAAAATTGCTTTTTAAATAACTTTAAAAATAAGCGAGATATGAATCATTGAAATTCCCGATTAGACAAAGAAGGTGATAGCCCTCTTGATATGTTATGTGACGTCATATTACACTTTGACCATTTAAAATACACGTAAAACTCCGTTTTTAGTATTTTTGCAAGAAAGAGACAGATAATAATCTTTAAAAGCTTATAGCTTCCTTGATATTTGTCGGATTTTAATTTCGTTTTTAAATATTATTACAGTATTAACAGTATTTTCATATTCTGAAAATAAATGTGAAAAAAAATTTTCATGCATATTCCCTATTGAATTGTAGAATCATAGAGATGTATATATTATCTCTATGTCTAGAACTGTCCAGCTAGAGGATTTCTGGTAAACCAAGGAGACCTCAAAATTTAGCTCTAACAAAAAAATTATTTTCTATATTCATCAGTTACTAAATTTTTGTTTGTTTTTAACTCGTTTAATAATTAATGAGCAACATAATAAGTCGTGGCCTTTTTTCAAAATTCTATACCTAGTCATTTTCGAATAAAAGTTGTTCATTCAAATATCAAACACATTTTCCCAAAGACAAAATGAAAGTACAATTTTAATACAATCCCTTACTTTTCACTCCAATGTCTTACTTTTTTTGGACCATTGTTATAGTGCCTATAGAGTATAAAATGTTCGCGTAGATTCCACACTGTACGGTGTAAGGGACCTTCCAAGTCCTAATTTCACAAGTGTGTCTAGCCAAATCCAAAACAAATGGTCTTCAACTCAAAAATTTAATATATTTATTTATCTTAACTATTTGATATGTCTTCAGAAAAAATATTATTAGAATTGAAAATAATCTGTATAGTATTGCAAGATAGGCAACTTTATACACTTTAATGTAACTTATTACGTCTAACAACATAAAATCTTGAATTGGAATAAGACATTAAAAGAGAACTAATAAGATTAAATCGTTTTTACGACGCTTTTTGTCGTTATTTCAATTATTTTTATTAGGATACTACAGATATTTGATAAAAACCCGTTAGGTATCAGTACAAAATTTTGTAATTTTTATTTGACCTCATCCCCGGGACAGCCGACCAAAGATTTTTTTTGCAACTTGATGCTAAACCAAAATATACTATTTTTACGCTATTTATTCAATACATTTATTATTATAACAACTAATTCTCATCAAATTTTATCAAAATTACGATAATAGTACATAAAATCTCCATCCAAAAGTCAGCCAAATCTCAGTATTTCAATAATTTAATTAGGTGAATCGATTATTCGATAAATCTACAAAAATTTATAATAAGCATAACCTTATTAAATTTTTAGGGCATCGTTTGCACATAAAAATCTTTTCTTGGCATGGAGAAAAGATATCGAAGGATATATTCATTGTTTCAAATTTAATTTTTGATAGTATTATGAAATATGTATTGAAAAAAGGTCAAATATTATGATTTTTTTTAACAAATAAAAAAAAAAAGAAATGTATATCTACAGAGCTGGGCAGTACTTTAAGTAAAGTACTTAAAAAAGTACATAAATTATTTTTCTGGTACTGAGTATTAGATTATCAAATGATAATTAATAGAAACTCTAGGTTTTTGAAATAAAATTTCAAATTCGCCCCAATACCTAGATCAGTTTTTGTATTATAAACACGTATTTCGACTACAAAGTAGTCATCATCAGTATAAATTAGCTAGTCGTAATTTACTCTTTGACAATTAGAAATAGATAGAAAATAGAAATCAATAGACAAAAATAAAAATAAATAAAAAATTAAACAAAATAAATTAAAATGTAACAAATTTTATTGAAATTACTCTTGTTAAAATTTCTTTCATTCAAGTTTACTCTTGATAATATCACTCTTATTAATATTACTCTTATATTGTCTAAGGATATATTATTCGTTGCTAATTTGGTGACAGAATTTCAAAAAATAAAACTAGGATAGTAAAGATAAATATTTATTAAATAAATTTATTTAAAAAAACGTGTTTACCGTTTTGTTTTCGAAATATAAAAGTTTAAAATTATTTTTTATTTCAAAATTACATTAATTATGATATATATGAATAGTGAATAAATCTATGTGTTGTTTTTGTGTGTATATATATATTTGTTCTATCATAAAAGCAAACCAGTTGTTTGTCCCCTGATTATACAAGAAAGTGCCCTCGAACTATCTTAATAATCATTATACTTAGACTGTTGTTTCCCAGTACTTTGCCCAGCTCTAGTAATGTACAAAATTAGAATTCTTTTCATCAAAATCACAATAATGGATAATTATATTATTATTAAATTAACCTACTTCAATCAGTTATAATAATTAATTCATTATTTTCAGATGATGATGATGATGTTGGGTAAATTAGTCCATGTAGTTTTGAGGATAGCATTGATCACAAAATCTATATAAGATGATTGGAGACGAATATAAGAATCAATATTAATCAGATTAGTGTGTAGTTTGTAAGATTACAATTACGAAGATGTTATTACAGGTAAGTTTGAATTGTTTAACTTAATATATACACCTTATTAACATTGCAGTCAAATTAATACAGTACTATTTTCGAAGGCTTTGTCCCTCCATCGACTTAAATGTAACATCCGTCTGCGTAGTATGCCTACTTGGAAACTGAAACTTGGAATCTGTCGGCGGTAGCTTAATTACCCGAAATCTAAGGTTTTTTTTTAAATATCTTTTTTTAAGGCCCGGTATGATGGGACTAAATTAAATTTTAATTTTAACTTACGACAAAAAATAATAAACATTTTTGTGGACTTTTATGAATGTACTATATTAGATTTTGAATAATTTTATAAATGGACTATACATCAGCGCTCGTACATCCTTAAAAGGACAATTGGGTGCTATAATTTTTCTTGATAAAACATATAAAAACGTTTTCATCGCTAATGAATTGGTTTTTCTCGGCTATACGAGAAATCAGACTATTTATGAGGTCTCAGGAGGCTTTTTGGCTATCGTGCACGCATAGTTTGTTAATACAATACGATTTTAAAGTCTCAATACTATTCAATACAATCATAATGCCTCGCTTGAATATAACCGATAATATAATACGATTATAAATTCCCTCTCCAATATAAGATTTTATTTAATGTATCCAAATATAGTACCTTTAACCCAGCACCCACCTGATTCTTTCTGGCGCGCCCTGGGCAATTTATCGAGAGCAGTCCTTGTATAGTAATTGAATGGTTGTGGCCTTATCGTTTTTTAAATTGTTTTCTATGATATACAATTTCAAATTAATGGCATAAAAAAATGCTTCAAGCAAAGGTTATGGTTATTGTAGTGTAACGGTATCGCTTCTTCATTAAATTATTATTATAATTTTAAATCTTAAACCTTTTAATATGTAAATTATCAAGGTTGTTAACATTCAAAGCAACCGTGATAATAGGGGGAAGTTATAGTTGTTATGCAACAACTAAAAATGATGAACAAAATTATAATAATAATTTAATGAAGAAGCGATACCGCTACAGTAGAATGTATGAGAGTGGTTCAAAATTGCTGATTACCTAGAAAATTTTATGAACAATGGTTTTATGTAAGCTACTATAGCAGCAGGACTTTGCGCAGGGCATGCGACGGGCAAGTTTTGCATAAACACAGCTAGGCCATTCGACTGTGCTCGGTTGAGGCTCAAAAGTTGCAGGGTGGTGGGGTTTTTGATAGGACACTATCGATTGAACTACCACCTTCACTACCAACTTGGGGATTTCTGATGATCCCACTTGTAGGGCCTTTATAGAGGACGATGATACCTCCATACATGTTATATGCACCTGCAGAAGCCGGCTGGGTATCAGATATAGAATGTTTGGGTCCGAAACTTTGAATCCATTAATCCTGGAAGCAATCCCGGCGGAAAAGGTGTGCGCCTTCTGTGTGGCGTCTAGTCTCGACAGAATCCCATAGCTTCATCTGCTTAAAATAGCACCGCTTACCCGGAGGCGTCACGGCTTTGGGTGACAGGTTGTCCTCAAGGAGGGCAAATAGGACCCCTTGGTCTAGGTGCTAGGGACCCATTTGCGGTACCCCTCTTTCTAATTATTACTACTATAGCAGCAAAAGAATTGGCAAGGACATTAGGAATCAAACCTGTATTCGAAGAAAACAAAAGAATTAGACGACGTTACACGACGTTTTCACTCATGTACCCAAGCCGAAGTTTTAGTATTCGCCATTCTCAATTTTTGTCTTCGATAGGAAGGATATTGAAAGTATTTGAGGAAATCTTCATAAAATCAGAACTATTCCCTCTGACTTCGATACTTTTCGCCTAATCATCCGGTTTTGTTTAATATTTTCAGATTGGTGCAATTTTATTTTGTGGCTATGTGTCAGCCAGCAAAAATTTATATTTACCACCGGCAAATAGATTCGATGCTGGTTATATGCCACCAATAAATCAAAACTATTTACCGGAATTGTTACAGCGACCGATCTATGGACCACCCAACTTTAATCTACCAATGCAAAATTACTTCCCACAAAATAATTATTACCCGGCACCAATGTATCGTGTTCCAAATCCATCATTTCATACATACTACCCGATAGATGTGTCAATTACAACCCCTGCACCATCGGAAATCAGTATCACTACATCAAATCCAAATAGTCCAACAACAACTGTACCATCACCACCACCAGCAAATTTGGGATATCCGAGTTATTTTCCTGGTACATGTTGGTGTGGTGCTTATCCAAATAATCCACAACCATCGTATGCACCGCCAACATCAACAGCCGTACCGATGGTATCTTCTTCGACACCACAAGCCACTGTTTCAAGTACAACGCCAGTACCGATGAGTTCAACGATGGCTTCATCAACAATTCAACCACCAGATGCTCCACAAACACCTGCACCTATTATCCCCCCGTCAGCCCCAGTGAATCTATAAAAATGTTTGTTTGTAACAAGTGTTTCAAACATGTAAATATGTTTATTTTAATTTGTTTGTTTATTCACTATAATATTCATTATATAAACAAGATTATATTTAAGTATTTATTAATAAAATTATTTGTTTATTTATTTTCACACACCAATCATCAGTGTATTGACGTAGAAAGTGAGATAACATTAAAAATATCAATTATATGCTTGCATGTAAATAAATCATGAGAATAAATCATAAACAAGATTATCATGTTATATTTCAAATTTTGCCCCTATTCCTAGAACATTTGTTTGTATTTTATAAGTACGTACAGGAACCAAATTAGCAACAAGCAACATATCTCTGAATCCATATCCCAGAGATAGTTACGATTAGCTAATTCATACTGATGATGACTACATTGTAGTCGAAATACGTATTTATAAAATACAAACAAATGTTCTAGGAATAGGGGCAAAATTTGAAATATAATTTCAAAAAACCTAGAGTTCTCTTTGATTATTTTAATAATCTTTATTAAGATTATCATGAACAACACTTTTAGCGAATTTCCTGAAAGGAAATAAAGCTATTGGTCTCGTATCGACTTCAAAATTTTGCAAAAGTCCATCGATCCTACCACGTAGACGTCGAAAATCACCATCTGTAAAATTTATTAATATATATCTAATATATATCTATATATATATATATATATATATATATATATATATATATATATGTGTATGTCTGTAATCGCTCTAGCGGTCACGATTTTAATCTGATTGGAATGAAAAAGGTCAAGTTCGTTAATGGATAAAATCGGACAAGGGGAAAGGGGTATTTAAAGGGAAGGGGAAACACAAAATTTGACATATCTCCATTAATATTCGAAAAATAGAAAAAATTATAAGAAGTAAAGTTGTAGGTACTAAATTTTACAGTAATTTTGTTTCTTGTCATTTTTTCTGTTATACTAATATTTACAGAAATATTGACGGTTTAAGATTGAAAATTAAATTCCTTAATATCTCTGTACACATTAGAGTTTGAGCAAAAATGATAAGGTGATGATTGGTAGCAAACATGATTTTCTACAACTTTATTTCTTATGCATTTTTCGATTGTTCTAATATTAACAGAGATATTTTATATTTTGTGTTTTCTTCTTTTTCTATGCCCCCCTTTCCCCTTGACATATGTCATTTATGAATAACATTGGCCTTGCAAATACTAAAATCATATACGACATTTTATTTCGATCAGACTAAAATTGTGAACGCTAGAAAGTGATGTATGTATTCTAAGGAAATTGGCTAAGTTAAAGCAGCTCCTGCGTAACGAATATTTTATTCATGCCATATGTACAAACTACCCCCCAAAGTGGATTTTCAAATCATTTACAGTCTCGATTTGTGCCGAATCTATTTTTTCTAAAAGCGATTCGGCAAATAAACTATAAAATTTGGAAAAAGGAATGCTACTTTTGGTAGACTAAAGTCTATCGGCTTTGTAAGTGGATTCAACGCAAATCTACTGTAAAAATTTTATAGAAAAAAGGAACAACACTTATAGAGTTGGTAGTACTATAAGCTACAAAAGTAGTACTCCTTTTTCAAAACGATTTAGATGATTTGTGCTGTATTCATTCTCGTTTTTGGGTAAATGTTTCGAATAAAAGTTGTTAGTATATTTATAATCAGCAACTTTTATCTGAAACATTTTTTCGAAACTCGAATGAGTAAGACACAAATCAATTATAAAATTTTGTAAAACGAACACCACTTATGGTGGTCGTGTAAACAAAATAAATTTCACTGGTTAATTAGATATATTTATTTCTATTGATCATTATTACTCAATTGTTATCTAAAATTTTGTATTTGCTTGTTCTACTTTCGCTTTTAAAAATCGCAGCAAGCGTCTCAGTCTTTCTAATTTTGATTTAAATATTAATCTTTTTCTATTTCGTTTGAGTAAAAATACAAGCGATTACTTTTATCACTAAAGTTTAAAATACTAAAAGGTCAAAAAACAGATTCAATGACATAATTGAAAAAAAATTTAAAGTCTCCTCATAGAACTATGTTTAAAAAAACCATTTTAAACGCATGTACACTCCCGTTCAATAAAATTGAACCGACCTGAACCGAGGTTGGTTCAATTTTATTGGACGGGAGTGTACAGCCAACGCCAAAAGTCGAACTAATTATTTAAAAAATTTTATAACTGATTTGTGCCTTAATTATTCGGTTTTCATAAAAATGCTTCGGATAAAAGTTGTTCATTATAAATATACTAACAACTTTTATTCGAAACATTTTTCCGAAATCCGAATAAATAAGGCACAAATCAATTATAAAATTTTAGCTCGACTTTTGACGTTGTATATACACTCCGGTTCATAAAAATGGAACCAGTTGAAACATTCTAAGTGTTATTGTATGTAATTTACTTATATTTAGTAATTAATACGCTTAGAATGAGACTTACTGGTGGTGGTTCAATTGTAATGAACGGGAGTGTATGTGAAGTTGGCACCACATTATTTAAAACCATTGACTTTTCGTGATAAATAGGATTGGACAAATGGCGTCAAAAGTTTCGAATAGAAGTTGTTAGTATATTTAATATAAGATTATCCAATGATAATTAATGAGAACTCCAGGTTTTTGAAATAAAATTTCAAATTCGCCCCAAATATCTAGATCAGTTTTTGTATTATAAATACGTATTTTGACTGCAAAGTAGTCATCATCAGTATAAATTAGCTAGTCGTAATTTACTCTTTGACAATTAGAAATAGATAGAAAATCGAGATCAATAGACAAAAATAAACATAAATACAAAAATTAAACAAAATAAATAAAAATATAATAAATTTTAATGAAATTACTCTTGTTAAAATTACTTTGATTTACTCTTGTCAACATCACTCTTATTAAAATTACTCTTATATTGTCTCAGGATATGTTATTCGTTGCTAATTTGGTGACAGTTTCATAGTATATTTCATAATGACTTTTATCTGAAGCATTTTTTCGAAAATCAAATGAACACTAGACACTTATCAATTATATAATTTTGAAAAATTAGCGCCACTTTTGTAACCATGCAGTACACTGCAGTTGGAAAAGTAAAAGTAATATAAATATACATCGTGTATATGATACAGAACCTTTAATGTAGTAGTCAAACTCACACTCATATATGTTGATGTATCGTAAACTTTTATTATAATTTATTACTCTTTATTCCTTTAAATTGTTTTGTTTATTTTACTTTCTTCTCGCCTAGCTTCTGATTTATAATAATTTTGTAATTATTTAGAAGGCAAAAAACCCCCCTTAAACTCGCCCGTCGCACTACCGTGCTCTAGACTCTAGATGAATATATTGTTAGTAGATCAAGGTAGGCCATAGCAGGAAGGTCATCTAATATTTATTTTATTTTTAAGAAATATATAAGGTAAGACTGCCTAAGAGTATGCATGCACTGCTGTTCAAGAACACACTTGAATTGACCATACATTTTAGTGCGATTGATTTAAGGTATTTCCAAACTATTATTAGGGTTGTCAAGAACTTCACGAAATTCACAATATTAGTCAAATGAATCCTCAGAAATCAGCTGAATTTTTTTGAGAATTTATCACCATGGCGTTGTTGAGAAAATCGTTATGTAAGTTGGAGAAATTTAACATGCATCTTCATAAACGTGGTGAAATAAAATGCACAGTTCCGACTGTTTTTACTTCGAACTCTCTCAATATAGTTACGGTTGTTCTGAAATTTGACACATACTTTTCTCAATTCCTTAGAAATATTTTCCTTTAAAACTTTAGGAGAATGACCATCGGATTGTTATGTTTTTTGATAAAATATGCGTAAAAAAGTGCATTTTTTTCATGTCCGTAGCAGGAGGTTACTTTTTATGGTTCAGTTGGCATCCTGAGTACCGGCGCGCTGTTTGAAAGTCGTTTGAAATTGTATACTAGTATATGTATGATGACTAGTATATGTATAATATGTTATGTGACGAATGGGAACACTGATGACAACGGGCAGCTGTTTTCAACAACGCGCAGGAGTACCAACATATTTTTTTTCACATATAATTTTTTATATAGTACTTTTCGCACGGGTACCCGATTAGCTGATATAGTTTGGAAATACCTTAAAGACTTTCATACGTGAGACTTGATTTCCGTTTAAAACTTTTAATCTTTGATATTTGGCAAATCACGTAATTATGTTTCCTCAAAAGTTCGAAATCGATCATTTGAAAAAGTTATCAACGATTAATAATCAAATTTTTAACATAGAGAACTTTATAGAATTTTTTAAACACTTAGAACAACATTGTTAATAAATTAGACACTGTAATAAATATTGTTTTAAAATATTCTCTTAATTATGTAGTTTATTTAGTTGAATTAAAAAAATGATGTTATCGAACGCTAGAATTAATTATTAATTATTTTAATCCGCATTGGTGTGTTGTGTTGAAAATTATTAAACAAATTTTTAGTAACTAAACACATGATTTTATAAAGAAACGTATTAAAGATCTAATTTTGATTTAAAAAAAACAAAACTTTGTTTGTTTGAGGAAGAAAAAAAACAAAATTAGATCTTAAATACTTTTCTTTATAAAATTATGTGTTGAGGTACTAAAAATTGTTTTTTATAATTTTCAACACAACACAATAATGCGGATTAAAATAATTAATAATTAATTCTAACGTTCGATAACATTATTTTATTAATTTAATTCAATAAACTGTATAATAGGAGCACTGTAGAACCTACAAAAGACTCCGATACTCGACACACACACAAAAATAACACAAAATATTAGTAAAAGTTTACTAAATTTATGTCAATTGAACAACACGCACTTGGAAAAAAAATTAAATAAAACAAAAACTTTATAATTTTATTCAAACCTGAATTTGATTTGAATTGAAAAATATAATTTGAATTTAATTTAATGAGTATTTCTCTTATTAATAAAAATTAAACACCTCATGGTCTTCTTTCTGAAAAATTTAAATAAGGCTGTGCACGCAGTGGCTGTGCCAATGAATGACAAGGATACAAAAAAGGATAATTGAATATATTATCACATGAATTTAAAAAAATTTGATTTAAAAAAAATCGTTTATATAAGAAACCATTACTAATAAAATAATTAATAATTATTTCCTACATGTTGCTTTAATCCACACGTGGTAAAAGTGACAAGAACGCTCTTATGCGTAGAATATATTCGAGTAACAGAGAACTACTGGCAACATGCCGCCGCTTTTGGCCGCTAAGGTGTCATCGGTTAGCATTGTGCGAGCGATCTCTCTACTAATCTCTGATTAAACACACGATCCAGGCAAATTTCTTTTTTAAGGTTAAAATAAATTTTATACCAAGAGTACTCTAAGAGGCAATCTCACCATATCTACAACTGTCCAGTGGCCTTGTAATTTGAAAACAAATCGTGTTCGAAGGTCAATTGCACACTTTCATTTTATCGATGAAGATTTTTTAAAAGTTTTAATTTATAGAAAGAATACAATTAATGGAAGGAAATAAATAGATACTTTGTTAGTTCTTGAACCGTGAATTTAATTGTTTATGTCTTCCCTAACAATGCATGCAACGGCCATTAAAACACGAATATCAAACGAGTGCCGAATTATGTTTGGATGAGATATATAAATTATTTATTTGGTTTTGAAACGTGCATTTGATTATCTAGAGCACGGTAGTGCGTAAGGCCGAGTTTAAGGGACACATTCGGACTTTTCACTACAGTGCTATTACTTATGGAAATATTTGGAGTTGATTTATGTCTTCCCTAATATTATAAAAGTTTTACACTAGTAGCAAAAGTAGGATACATGCGTAGCCTTTAGATAGTCTTAGAAGCAGTAGAAAAAAGATTTCGAAGGATGTGTATTTAAATAAAACGATCGAAATTTAGTTTTTGAGTTGTCCACCTTTTGAGTGAAATCCAATAGAACATTTCTGGGATGATCTTGTTCGACGTATAAGACCTGCTGATAGCTCACAAGAGCTCATAATAACTTTAAGGCCGGAATGGAAGATAACCCAAAATGCCATAGTCATACTTTATTAAAAGTATTTCTAGAAGACTTGAATCAGCAGTCATTTTGAGTAAGAGGAAGTAATATCCACTGTTAAAAGTTTATTCGGACCTTCTAAAAACCTTGAAATAAAATGCTTTTTAAACTTATAAAATTAATGCTAATTTGTTTGTTTTTTGTTTACATTTTGCCCCCGTAAATTATATAGTTATATATATGTATATAGTATATAAAAAGTCTACTTATAGCAGCTCAAGGCTAAAGTCTAAAGTCCTTAATTAAAGAAAAAACCTTAATTTCCAAAACAACTTGATACAGCTATGAATTAATTTATTACCTGCCTTAAAATTGTAGTTTATAAAAAATCTTTGAAATTAGTTACAAATTAATATTCAATCCACACATAATTTATACAAACTGAGGTATAAAAATACACAGGTGCATGTACACTTCCTACCATTAAAATAGAGCAAATAGTAATAGATATGAAAAAAAAGTTTCCTTCAACATTTATTGGAAATAATATTTTATGAAAAAAAAGTATTGATGTGTTTTTCTCGTAATTATTACAGATAAAAATTTATACGCGATAAACGATTTGGCTGTGAGAAACCTCCTGTCGTTCAGGTTCTCGTAAGGCAGTCTAGACTCTAGACCACGGATGGAGAACCTTTATTGATCTAGATGCCATTTTTTCTATAAATTCGTCAAAGAATCTTGACTTAGTGATTAATGGGAGAAAAAAAAAACTAAATGCTATCAACTGAAATCTCTGTTACAGTTATCTTGTACACTCCCGTTCAAAAAAATTGAACAAATCTGAACTGGTCAGTCTCTCACAGTTTTGATTATTCTTGTATTAAATGTTTTTTACTATTATTCCATTTCTTTTTTCACACTTAAAATATATATTACTTATCTTTGTTTATTAATGAATAATTATGCAGAGAGTCACAAAAGTGAGAAGTTTTATGAAATGTAAGAAAATTAACATTTCAGGTCTGTTCAATTTTATTGAACGGGAGTGTACATTGAAGTCACTATATGTACCATCTTTTCTGAAAGTTTCATCTCTTAACTAAATGGTCATCGTTTTTTTACTAAAGGTAGTAAGGTCACCGCTTTTACTAAAAGTTAGAGCTCATGATAGATCTGTGCTATTGCAAATTTGTTTTCCTTGAGTGTACAACGTCTATAAGTAAACATCTCTATTGTTTTATACACACATTACATAATTATGTAAAAAAAAAAAAAACCATACCCAAAGAACTCTATCCACTACCGTTAGTAAAAGTATAGATGCCCATTAAATATTCACATGGTTGTTTGGTTTATTTGATGGTCATTTAAAAACATAAAAAAAATCAAACATTCTCTCAGTTTGTTTCTTGATTAAATAACAGCAACACGGAAGGTTTTAAGAATTATAAATCTTTATCTTACTATTTTACTTTTTAGCTAATTCAGCTTATTCAATTTATTTATAAAAAATAAAATGTTTTCAGTTAAATTGTTTGTTTTCTTCAGTTGTTGTTTGTGTTTAAATTATGTTTCAACGACAAAAGTTAAAAATTGTCCTACTGGTGCCCAATCAAGTAAATATATATATATATTTTTTTAAATATATTTTTAGTTTGAAATATATTGTTATGGAATTTGTATCCTTTAAAATTCCTAGTAGAAAACAAAACTAATTTCTATTTGTTAATTTAATTTTAATTTATATATATATACATTTATATATATATATGTATATATATGTATATATATATATATATATATATATATATATATATATATATATATATATATATATATATATATTCTGTATCAATTGAAAATAATTTCTCACCAGAGAAAAAGATCTCGTAATTTTCCAGGTCTATATAAAAATGATAATTTATAGCTAATCAATTACTATATTTATTACGAATGCATTTATGTTGTAAAAGTAATTTTAATGAAATTAATGTATTTATAATGTTTATTCGCGTGCATTATAAATACAAATAAATGATATTGAAAAACAAATTTCACACATAACCTTTTCATTAAATACACTTCCTGATTATTTCTTGTTTGAATAATATTTTTTCGATGAATTATTAATTTTCGGTTGACGCCTAATTAGTGAGTGGAGACTGATACAAGTTATAATTCGGTTCAACTTATATGCAGTTTATATTCCCTACCCATAACTGAATCATTTTGATTATAGCTAGGTATTTCATATTATATCAGGTGCCGGCTATTTCTTACCTATTTCTTTGATTTCCATTAAAAGCAATAAGATTAATACTGCGGTAGTTTATAAGTTATCGTTTCTTGAATTAATCTTGAAGGGGGTGATCATAAAAAAAATACAGTCGAATGTAGACCTTTCCTTTCCTTTTTTTTGTGGAGTCGATTAAAATTTTTGTTGATTTTATCATTTCCAGAGAAACGATACTTCTAAAAAATAACTACAAAATTATTTTATTAAAATTTTGTTTCAATTTTGAAATGTCAACTTTGATTGTCGTTTCCATAGTAACTATAAACTATAATAGCACACTATAAGATTATTATTATTATTTTCAATACATATATATATATTTTTTTTAATTTTTGAAATCCTTCCTATTTAGACAAAAGACTTAGTATTCAACCATGTAGTTTATAAATTAACATTTTAAAATAATTCATAGATAATGTAAATACAATTTCAAATAACTTGAGTCGGTTATTTGTTGCAATAATTTACAAGAAAGTTTTTTCTTTGTTAAATTTTTGTGTAAGTTTTTATTTTTATTTTATTTTAATGAATTTGTACAGCAAATATTTGTATGCATATAAAATTTACCTGGCATGTTTATCTTATCAATTATTACAAAACTAGTTTCTTAGAAAGAATCATTTAACTCTACGAATAACAATTTACAAGTAAAAATAACAATTAACTAAGTTAATTGCTTATATACCCGGTACGTACTGAGTTTATGAAAAAAAAAAGTTTCAAACAATAGTTGTTTATTTTTTTTAAAACGAACATTTTTTGTTCTATCTCTTACGGTTTTCGAGAAATTCTCAAAAATACTCAAAAACATTAAGAATATAAGTTCATGAGATAACGAAATTATTTACGGGTTTATTCTATGTATGTATGTATATGTATGGTTTTATAGTAAATATTTTATTTATTTATTTAACATTGATTCTCTATTAGAAATGCTTTTGAAAACGGTCTGTATAATTAAATACAACGTTGCCAAATAAATAAGACGATTGTTATGATGGACTATTTTTTAATGAACATGCCAGAATATACAAAGTCCTTAAATATTATTGCCAGTGGTATAAACTTATCATATTATCCTCCATAACTTAATTGGCAGTGCACTAATCCGAAGAAGTAGACGCTTGAGTTAGATGTTTTACTAGACTTTACTAAATTCCCTAAATTTAAGGGAAATTTGCTTGGTATATTAAGGACTTGGTTGGTCTGAACACGACCATTATTTGGGCGTGAGATAAAAATTTCTATTAAGATTTTTGTAAAGATACATTAAAAATATTCAAAGTTTTTAGACTACAAATGTTAATAAGTTTTTTAAAAGTGTCTCCATAATTTTATCACCAAAGACATCGATGAATGAACCCTTTGTAATTTTTTATTATCACTACGACTTTACTTCAAAATTTATTATATTTTATTAGCAAGTAAAAATTTATAAATGGAGGTATTGTCCATTTTCAAGGCTAATTACAAAATAGGATGTAATTTTCCATTTTGAAAAAATTAATTGCTAATGGACACATATTTTTTATCATTAAGAAATAAAAAAATTAATCGTAATTAAAAAGTAATCGTGAAACAAGCTGCTGAGATACAAAAATTACAACAGTCTTGAAGATAGACTTACAATTATTTGTAGAGAGAAAAAGATGCAAGTTTTATATCCTAATGACTAGCTCTGGACAGAATATCCAATGGACCTAAACGTGAAATAACGTACAAAATTGAAGGGCAGACAGCGCCGCCTCAACTAGCCAAGGTACTAAAAACTTTATGTGTGTAGTAGAAATACATGTGACAGCCACACATACGGCGGGCAGGCGCACTGAAACAAAATATAGAACCTCGTCTAGTTAAGCTCAATTCGCGCTTCAATTATGGTTAATATCGTAACATGAGATAATATGTCCATTTATTTAGAGGCCAGGTGGATAATCATACGTTTAAGATCCATGAACTTAGCACTTCTAAACCACAATAAAACAACAAGGGGGGTCTAGGAATTCACACCAAAACAGTGCCAGTAAAATACGAGTGAACATGGAAAAAACAACAAAAGCATTACTTTCCATTTTTTCCAAATTTTTGTATCCCAAGTTGACGTTATTACGTGACAATTGGTGCCAATAATACAATTTCTTGTTCGTGAGATCTCGTATAGTAAAAATCCCATCAAAAACAGAAATGTAAAAAAAGTCCCAAATTTTGCATATTCCTTTCACAAAAAGTACCTATACTGATATGTAAATAAGGGCTAATTTTGAAACGCTCCGAATGGTTTTAAAGAATGGTAGCTGGAGATGCGTAAACATTTTTCGGTATCGCATTGAACATTTGCGATCTAAGTGTACGTTGACATTCTGGGCAGCCGCAACAACCTCACCTAATTTAACTGGGAACCAAAACCATGGCAAGTAAAATATTAAATAATAGCTACTAAGGCTTTTTTTTCATATAAATCTGGATATTACAAAAAGAGGGAAGAGGGCTCCCCTACAAGTTTTATGCCATGCATTGTGACAAAGTACTTGTTGATTGATTGATTGATTTATCTTGAGGTCTAAAAAGTATTGCACTTCGACCTTATGGTCCATTGTGCTACCCCTTCTACCTCGGTCCGACGAGATTCGCTTCTCCCATATGTTGGCAATAGTCTGGCGCTTGCTTATCAGGCCTTCTTGAGGTTCATATGTTCGGGGTGAGATGTACCAATATCCTGTATCTGCCTGTAACCTAGAGGTTCGCAGTCAAAGATAATATGGCTGGATGTTTCTTCCTCTTCACCATACAATCTGCACACAATGGAGCCGGTATGGAGTCCCATTGTATGTAGGTGCTTCCGCAGGGGATAATGTCCGGTAATGAATCCACTTCAGTGCATCGAGAGATAGCCTCTTGCACTCTGAAGCAGTACCTTCCCGAGCTCTTGCCGCGGTACTTTTTCCCAGTGATCACAGTGTTTTGCAATTGACCACTCGTTGATCACCTGTTTACATGCAGTCCTTGGAATTCATAGCACTTGTATGAGAACTTGTAAATGTCTGACTAAGCATGACAAGTGTTTAAAAAAGTGTCACGTGATATGTAAACGGCCCCTAAACACTTTATTTAATTCTCTTTACGATTGATGAATTTCAATCATAGAACACGACAATTTCGTCCGGCTTGAAGGTTGCTAATACATATAATTAATTAACTTCATATACACTATGTTTAATTTACATCTTCGTATCATAGATCCCACGAGTATGAGAGAGTACATATGTATATATACATTAAGTAATGTGTATGAGAAGGAGGTCTTATATGTTTGATGAACAAGCATCATATTATTCATAACTGTTCGAGTGGTCACCAACCACTCAAACCTATAAAACCTCCTTCTCATACACATTGCTTAATGTATACATATGTACTCTCTCATACTCGTTATGAATATTATCCACTATTTTGAAAAATATGCTTGTTTATCAAACGTATAAGACCTCCTTCTCATACACATTGCTTAATGTATATGTACATATGTACTCTCTCATACTCGTGGGATCTATGATACGAAGATGTAAACTAAACAGACGGTATAACTACACACAAAAAAGTAATTTTAACAAAGTAACAAAGTGATTTTTAAGTGATGATGCCTCTGTTAGTCAACCTTTTTTAATCTCTCCGTTTTTTTACATAAAGAAGAATAATTTCTACCTGTATTTCATAAGAAAAAACAGGTACATTAAAAAAAAATTTTCAAGGTAAAATTATAATAAAAATTACATTACAATTATTTATTTTATTTTTATTTGTAATTCAAATTTATATGAAATAATTCATACAATACATACAGAATAATTATTTTATTCATTTTTAGTTTTCCGTACTTATGGAGTTAGCACGGTACAAGACTAGTCCATGTGGCCGAACGGTCTAAGGCTTTATGTCTGCGCAGTATGCCTACTTGGAAACTGGCAGGTTATGGGTTCGAATCCCGACACCGGCAGTTTGTCAATTATTAAGAAAAAAAAAGGGTGGTTAATTGACTAAATTGTTGGCGTATGAACAAGAACCAAGTAACCGGCTATGCTTCAGGAGGTTTTCTGCAGTTTCCTTCACGAACTCCAGATGAATATCGGCATTGTTCCTATCATAGCCGGCTGCAGCCGCATATCCTACCAATTCTTAGTCTATACACAAAAATTCCTTTCACTCCACTCACATCCTCACATCCTTAGGCATCACAATGGACTTTATGATCGAAATGTAGCCCGTCAAGGGCAGCCTCTATAATCTATCTATCTATCTACCACGGTACTGACAGACAGTACTCTGTATGTCTGTCAGATGTTTTTCTCGGAGACTATTTCACGTAAATGAGAAAATTTGGCATAGCTGTGATATGCATCTACCCAAATACGGGACATGAGATTTAAAATTCGAATCTTTTATGTTATAAATGATTATTGTTTGGAATTTTTGTTTTTAGATTATCGTATGGGGTGTCAGTTAAAAGCTTTTTGAAGCACTATTTTAAAAACGTATAATTCTTTTTGTGTGTGTGTTGAATTTTCTGGAACATTTTTCTGAAAAAAAAACGCTTCGAAATTGCTGCCCCCCAGCGTATCTCCAAAAGTATCGCTGGGAAAAATTTTAATAAAAACACGAATTAAGATTGTATAAAAGTTATCAGAATTTGAAAATTCTAGCACGATAAATTGTTATTGGAAATTCAAGCTAATTAGGCCCGGCACACAAGTTCCTGTATACCTGTCAGGTAAACCGGAAAGGTATACTTGTGCAGGCTAGAGCACCTACACGTTACGATAAACCGGAAGATTTTAACTCAGTCGAGAGATGGGTGACTGACGCTCCCTACTCAAGGAACTATTTGGTGACAGTTTCACGAACTGGAAACGAATGGAATAACATATTCTGAGACAATATAAGAGTAATTTTAATAAGAGTGATGTTAACAAAGCGTAAATCAATTTCGTGAAACTGTTACCAAATTAGCATCGAATACCATATCCTGAGACAATATATGAGTAATTTTAATAAGAGTGATGTTAACAAGATTAATTCGAATGAAAGCAATTTTAACAAGAGTAATTCAATAAAATTTATTTTAATTTATTTTTATTTTTATTTACTGATCTCTATTTTCTATCTATTTCTAATTGTCAAAGAGTAAATTACGACTAGCTAATTTATACTGATGATGACTACTTTGTAGTCGAAATACGTATTTATAATACAAAAACTGATCTAGATATTGGGGTGAATTTGAAATTTTATTTCAAAAACCTAGAGTTCTCATTAATTATCTTTTGTATATATTTATTTGTGTATACTTAAGCGTCAACAATACGATTTTTGTTCAAATTCCATTTCGGATACGTAAGACAAACTGTAGAAGACTTTAGCGTATACTATATAGCGTATACGCTAAAGTCTTCTACAGTTTGTCTTATGTAACCGAAATGGAATTTGGACAAAAATCGTATTGTTGACGCTTAAGTATACACAAATAAATATATATAAATCGTAACTTCGACAGAAGTATTACTGTCAAATAAAAAAATAAGAATGATATGAAAAACTTGGCTGTTACATCACAGTCGTCTTTGGTGTAGCGGTAAGCATACTGGACTAGATATTCAGAGGTCCGAGGTTCGATTACTGGTTGACGAGTTAATTTTTTCAAATTAGTATTTAATTAAAAAATTATCATTTGATAATCTAATATGTTTTATTCGTTTTTTTAAACTCTAAATTTTATTTTCGTTTTTTAGTGTTAAAACAAAATTATTTTTTGTGTTATAGTTTCATTCTTCATTATTATTCCCACGCCTGATGGAATGAATCCAATTCTTACCAAAGAAAGTATAGAAGGAATATAGCTGAGGAAATTTATGTCATATAATTATTTTTTTCTAAATTTTAACAGTCTAAATTTGAACAGTTTGAATGTCATTTTTTTATCAAAATTTAGTTGATGACATTTCTATAGAAACTATAAACAATACCATCACAATATTAATCGTTATATATAAATCGTTTATATTATTGTATTATTATCAGTTCTTAAGTTCTTCTTCTATTATTATCAATGGGTGAAAACTCACTTACAAAATTCCACTCCATTTTGTCTGGATTCAAAGGAACCCTTTGTACCCTGTCAGATTCATATCTTCTATGGAATAGGACATTTCAAAAATTTAATTTTTCTCTTTTCTTTGTTTTAGAGGCAAGTCGAGCGGAATTATCCGAAGCCATAACTCTTGACAACTGTGATAAACCACCATGTTTGGTACATAGAAATACAACATCACACATAGTAGCTAAGTTTACACCAAGTAAGTATCGTTAACTTTGAAATTTAAAGCCGAACCTAATTAATTTGTTCTTTTTAGCCGAAGACTTAGACAGTTTAATTGCTTCAGTACAAGCTATTATTCTTGGAGGTATACCATTACCATTTATTGGAGTCGATGGAACTTCTGTATGCTCGAAATTTGTATTAGCCAGTGATGGAAGTAAAGCTGAGTGTCCATTAAAAGCAGGAACTGAATACATTTACAAACATCAATTGGATATATTGGAATTTTATCCAAAAGTAAGAATATTTCTCAATATTGAAGTTTTAAATTTTTGAGAATATTTACACATCAGAATACTTTTTGAAGTTATACAGGGTGGTGCAAAAGTAACGTTATCATTTATTTAATGTATAACTTTTTTCTTTCTGATTTTATTTAACGTTGGCATTTATTAAAATTTTGATTACAGTTTGGAAATATGTTCATTTTGACTATACAATTGAAATTAGGTACATGAATGTCTTCATCATTGATACTCTATGTTTCTGATAAAAGAATAATATTAGAATTACGAGCCACATTATCAATGATATCCATTTTTATGGGCTCCTAAACTTTGTACCTTAAATGTATATAAACCTGCCCGGGATACATTTCACTAACTCTAATACTAATGTAAATAATGGATTTAATGACAGTCTTTCAAAACAATATATAATTGTTCTATTGTAGTTTTTCACTACTATATCATTTTATTAAACTTTTCTGTCTTAATAGTAGTGTTCACCTTATTTAATATTATTTTAATAAATAAGGAAACAAAAAGTATAACTTCTTACGTGCGTACATAAGTACACACACCCACACACACACTTTTTTTTCAATAGTACCAAAACTTTGACTAGAAAATACACTAATATTGAAATATTTTCATTTCAGATTACAGCTACGGCACACTGGGCCCTACAAAATAATAAGAAAGATGTTTTATGTTTTGAAGTACCAATTAAAATTGTTTAAAAAGAGATTTTAATATTTTAAGGTTACCTATATTTTTATTTTTTTTGTTATATTAAATTTTGTAGAGATTAATTTTAATAAATAATTAAAAAAGGAAAGTTGTCATAGTTTATGTTATTAGAAAAAACAAACATAACGTTAGGGCTACCTACCACCTCAAAATTATGAAAAGCCGGGAGATCAACATATATAATGTCGATCTTGTCTGGACATCGGGAGGTCCATATATTATTAAGTCAACCGGGCAGTGGAGGATTTACCGGGTAGGTAAAGTAGGTAGCTGCCTACGGGGCAAATTTTGATGGTTTACGCTGAATATACTGCTTCTTGGGTAATCTATAATATAATTTTTCATTTGAAAGCCGTATAAGCCTGAAACATTCTCAAATCATTAAAAATGACATTTATATTTTTATACAGTGTGTGTTGGACAGCTTTTCCTATAGAGAATCAATGTTAAGTATTATTTATTACTGCCTGGCCGTGTGGTACTGTATGAAGTCAGTCAGTACACATGTAAATAAAGTCAGTCAGTCAGCTCATAGCTATACTGTATGTGTATGGTTGTTTGTTTGTCATTTAAGAGTGGGAATTTTGTGATGCACATACTAAAGTGTACTCTCATCACATGTGTACTGACTGACTTCATACAGTACCACACGGCCAGTCAGTAATAAATAATATTTAACATTGATTCTCTATAGGAAAAGCTGTCCAACACACACTGTATACATTTTAGTATACACAACAATAATAAGTTAGTAATTGACGAGCTAATCAAGCGTGGTGTAACGGTTAGCGCATTGGACGCGATATCTGAGGTCCGGGAGTCGTTTCCTGTCAGTTTAAAGAGTTATTTTTTCCTATTAATATTAATTAACAACAATATTATTGTTTTTTTTTTTTGGATTTAGATTCATATTTAGAATTGTTTTTGCAAAATTTATTAATTTTAGTTAGCAAAATTTATTTCCATAGAACTTGAGAAGTCGGGAGAATTACCTTTGATATCGGGAATCGGGAGAAACTGTATGATTTCGGGAATCTTCCGACAAAATCTGGAGAAGTGGCAACCCTAATTAACGTTCTTTTTTTCAAATTCTTAAAATTAGTTTGTGCTTTTTTCATTCGGGTTTCGAAAAAATAATTCGGATAAAAATTGTTCATTAATATAAATCTACTAACAAACTTTTATTCGAACCATTTTCCTAAAAATCGAATAAGTCCTAAATCAACGATAGTACTATCGAGTCCAAAAGTGGTGTTTTTTTCTTAATTTTTTACAGCTGATTTTTGTCGAATCAATTTGAACTTGTCCGACGTATAAGACGTTGAATTAACCCTCCTGATAGCTCACAGGAGCTCATAATAGATTTAGGGCCGTAGTCATTCTTTATTAAAAGTATTTCTAGAAGGCTTGAGGCAGAAGTCATTTTGAGTAAGAGGAAGTAATATCCACTGTTAAAAGTTTATTCGGACCTTCTAAAAACCTTGAAATAAAATGCTTTTTTTAAATTATAAAATTTTTGATAATTTGTTTGTTTTTTGTATACATTTTTCCCCCATTATACGATTATATATATATATATATATATATATATATATATATATATATATATATATATATATATATATAGGATATAAAAAGTCTAAATATAGCTAAAGTCTGAAGTCTCTAATTCAAACTAATTATAGTTTTATTAAATTATAGTTTTGTACATACGGAGGTATAAAAAAACACAGGTGGATGTACACTTCCTACCATAAAAATAGAGCAAATAGTAATAAATATGAAAAAAAAGTTTCCTTCAACATTTATTGGAAATCATATTTTATGAAAAAAATTATTGATGTGTTTTTCTCGTAATTATTACAGAAAAAAAATTATACGCGATAAACGATTTGGCCGTGAGAAACCCCCTGTCGTTCAGGTTCTCGTAAGGCAGTCTAGACCACGGATGGAGAACCTTTATTGATCTACATGCCATTTTTTCTATAAATTTTAATTAGGCCATAACGTTGCGTCAAAGAATCTTGACTTAATGAGTAATGGGGAAAAAATAAAACTAAATGCTGTCAACTGAAATGCTCTATTACAGTTATCTTGCAATTTTGTTTTTTTGCCAAACTAGTCATGCTGAATAAATGTAAATATAACTCAAACTTAATTGCTTAGCACACGGATACACACGTTACGGTATTTCGGAGAGGTATACCTGTACAGGTCACCTGCACAGACAAATCGTAGCGTCTATACCATGAAGAATAGATATATTAGGAGAGCGAACGTAATGTTAAAAAAACGGTCAAGAATTGGTGTAACTATCTTTTATCAGTAGGGGTCACTGGTCTCAGTGCCGTACGGAATTTAAATGTTTAAATGTAGGCGCCAAGAAATCACTTTCATTCAATTAATAAGAAGTCTTAGTTTTATAGATAATAAAAAATTGTTTTCGATTATCAAGTAATAATTAAATAAATATTAATAATAGAGAATTCTTAATAATCTGCAATAAATTAAAAGATGAAGAATCATAGTGATAATTGCAATTAATAATAATATACAAATATATGTTTACAATACTAACATATATTAGATAAAGAAAGAAGATGACAAAACCGGTAATTACAGACCATATTCCTTTCGTAAATGCAGACACGCATTCCTAACCTTAAACAACCTTCCACTCATGGATATATAACAGTATATCTATGCTTTCCCTGTACAACATCGTCCCATTTTTTCACATTTATAAAATTAAACAATTTTTATACTTACAATTTTTATTTGTAAGATGCGATAACCGTTGATTTTAATATGTAATAATAATAATAATTCCGTACGGGTATATTCGCACTGCCGCTAGTGGCGAAAATAATAACTATGATCTCTACACGTTTTTGAGGACGAAAAAACAGACGAATTGCCTATGTCGTTCAATCTCCTATTTATCTATTCTTCATGGTCTGTACCAACCGCCTGCACAGGCATAGCGACCTGTACAGGCGACCGGACAAGAATCGAAATTCAGTATTGATTACCTGCGCAGGCATGTAGACCTGAGCGTCTGTATGAGTCACTCCGGTATGCCTGCACAGTTTTTATGTTTTTAAACGGTTTTATTAGTTGCGTCTAGTTTCTTGTTGACAATAGAATGAGTCATTTTTGTATTTATATCATTTTTGTGTGTACATAGTAGACTTGTTCAACATTATTACGTGTACGACAATCGACTTTTGTGATCATCATGTCAATCCGAAAACGTAACCAAGTGATTGAAGAATTTATGAAAAACTTGATAGCCTATGAAAGACTTGTCATAAAATTAAAGAAGGTAGAAGCCGATGCTTCAAAACAATCAGTGGTAAAAACCGTATACCTGTGCAAGTTTACCTGCACAGGTATACCGTAACGTGTGTACCCGGCCTTAGTCTTTGCTATATTGCATGCGACGAGTCAAAATAATAGAATAAACGGCGGTAGACGAGCCACTCCACTACTTTTCTGTGAAAAATGGTGGTGATTCAAGATAAAAGAATGACAATATAAGAGAGACTGTGATTGCAGTTGACGACCAAAACAAAAACAAACACGAGAAGTGCATCTATCCCGCGTCACTCGCATTTCGACACTCAGTAGCTCACTCCCGTCCGTTCGACCAGAAACACGCCCGAAATCTACCTATCTCTGCCGCGCAATCAGTTGCTGTTCAGGCACCGGCCCATAGCCCCGTTCACAATGAACATTCCCACTATAGATGAAAAACTAAATTGTTTCGATCAGATACCTAAATTTCTTAATCAATATCGTGCCCGAATTAATTGGTCGCGTCTAGACAATGGATTGAAATCACTATATGTACTATCTTTTCTGAAAGTTTCCTCTCTTAACTATAAATGGGCATCGTCTTACTAAAAGTTAGAGCTCATGAAAGATCTGTGCTACTCAAAATTTGTTTTCCTTGAGTGTACAACTTGAGTGTTATACACATATTACGTATGTTTAATTAAAAAAAAACTATACCAAAGAACTCTGTAGACTCTAGAAAAAGAACTTTATCCACTACCGTAGTAAAAGTATAGATGCACATAGTTGCACATTAAATAATCACATGCTTGTTGCTTGGTTTGTTTGGTTCTCGCTTAAAAACATAAAGGAAATCAAACATTCGCTCAGTTTGTTTCTTGATTAAACAATAGCAACACGAAAGGTTTCAATAATATAATTCTATTTTACTTTTTAGCTGATTCAGCTTATTCAGTTTATTTGTAAAAAAATAAAATGTTTTCAGTTAAATTATTTGTTTTCTTCAGTTGTTGTTTGTGTTTAAATTATGTTTCAACGACAAAAGTTAAAAATTGTCCTACTGGTGCCCAATCAAGTAAATACATTTTATTTTTTATTTTTTTAGTTTCAAATAAATTGTTCTGGAATTTGAATCCTTTAAAATTCCTAGTAGAAAACAAAACTAATTTCTAATTGTTGAATTTTGTATTGTTAAGTTAGTTTGGGCGACAAATATCTTCAAAACTGCAATGTTGCATAAAACTTTTATCGCATAGCATTCCTAGTAGAACAAACGAATTGTTGAGTTTTTAGTTAAATTGGCTTGAGTGACAAATTACTAGAAAACTGCAATGTAGCAAAAGTACCTTACGAATTTTTTATTTAATTAATTAATTACTTATATATATATAAATATATATATATATATATATATATATAAATATATATATATATATATAAATATATATATATATATATATATATATATATATATATATATATATATATATATATACATATATATATATACCACATATATATATTTATATATATATATACATATATATATACATATATATATACCACACATATATATATATATATATATATATATATATATATATATATATATACACGCAAGTTCTTTCATACTATGTCTTCGTAACCTTATTGAAAATTGACATTAGTATTGGATTGTGATGCTTAAGTAAACAAAAATAATAATATATTTCTCTTTCTTTTGAAAACCTTTAACCCAAAAATAAAACATTGGTCTCTCTATTATGGTACTCAAAATCAATGTCTTTTGAAATTTCAGTAAATGTTTTATCACTGAAAAAAATCCCAGCAAAAAATTTTTAATAATTTATCCAACTAATCGAGTTCAGGGCCTCGAGGCTATCAATCAGGATACACAATAATCAAAAATTATTTTACATATAATTTTAGCAATGAAATTTTTTTTCGTGAAGATAAAAATTCACATAATATAAATTGTCCATATTATCGCATAAATAAATTATCGCATATAGCGGGAAATTTTCAAATAACACATATTTGTAATATTTTATTATCATATTTTTCCGGAAAATTTATCTTTTGTAATATTTGAAAAACATTGCATGAGTTTAATTCTATACTATTTAAATAACTTTTATAAATGCAGTTATCAACACGGAAGTACATGGAAATGTATGTTTAGCCCGGAGAATAAACATTATATGCCTGAAATTATATTTCGAACATGTTCGAAAATTTATGTTGGTCAAAGTCGTCGCCAAATCGGTACTCAAATCAAAGAACATCTGGCTCATGTGAAATTTGGGAGAGCCGAAAAATTGTGTATAGCGGCGCACGTTATTGAGAACAACCACAAAATTGATAAATCGAATCTAAAACTACTTAAATCGGTACAAAACCCCACAGAATTAGATGCATACGAAAGCTTCTACATATACAAATTGAGAAAACAGATAATGAATTTAGACAATGGCCCATTTCCAAATTCTGATTTAATAAAATTAATGTCAAGGTTAACGTAGATACACTCACTTTAGTGACAAAACAAACGTCGCATAGTCACCAAAGAATACCGTCAATAAATAGGTGGGGCTTTCCACACACCTAATTCAGTAGTCAGGCAACTCAAATAATCCTCAAGTCAAGATTATACCCTCCGTCAAATCGTATAAAAGGACAGAACTTTTTAATATCATTGTGAGACACGCACCAAATTAGCAACAAGCAACATATCTCTGTATCCATATCCCAGAGATAGTTACGATTAGCTAATTCATACTGATGATGACTACATTGTAGTCGAAATACATATTTATAAAATACAAACAAATGTTCTAGGAATAGGGGCAAAATATGAAATATAATTTCAAAAAAAACCTAGAGTTCTCTTTGATTATTTTAATAATCTTTATTTTATGCCTGCTCAAAGTTGACGGTATGTTGGATTCTAAAAAGTGGCTTTGAATTCGTGTATGAACAAATCCGGTACATGCTTGCCTGTTCGTTTATTCCAAAAACAAAAATTCGTTACACAGGAGCTGCGTCAACTTAGCGAATTTCCTTAGAATACATAAATCACTCTCTAGTCACAATTTAAGTCTGATCAAAATGAAATGTCGTATCTGATATCATTTTAGTATTTTCAAGGCCAATTTTATTAATAAATGGCATACGCCAAAGGGTAAGGGGAGCATAAAGATAGAAGAAAACACAAAATATAAAATATCTCTCTTAATGTTGGAACAATCGAAAAATGTATAACGTGTAAAGTTGTAGAAAATCAAGTTTGCTATAATTCATTACCTTATCATTTTTGCTCAAACTCTAATGTGTACAGAGATATTTAGAATTTTAACTTTCAATCTTTATTTTTACGAAATTCCAACATTGGTACAAAAACAATAGCTGCATTTCCTTGGGATGAAATTCGTTAAAAAGAGATAATATGCTGAAATGTATCGAGAGTATTCTAGAGAGTAAATCGAGTTTGTAAATACATTAAAAATATTCAAAGTTTTTAGACTAAAAATTTTAATAAGTTTTCTAAAAGTGTCTCCATACTTTTATCACCAAAGATATCGATGAATGAACCCTTTGTAATTTTTCACTATGACTTTACTTAAAAATTTATTATATTTTATTAGCAAGTAAAAACTTATAAATGTAGTTATTGTCCATTTTCAAGGTTACCATAATTATTACCCAAGACTATAATCTATATATGTATTTATTGTTAATTACAAAATAGGATGTAATTTTCCATTTTGAAAAAATTAATTGCTAATGGACAACATATTTTTTATCTTTAAGAAATAAAAAAATTAATCGTAATTAAAAAATCATCATCAAACAAGCTGCTGAGATACAAAATTTATAACAGTGTTGAAGATAGACATACAATTATTTGTAGAGAGAAAAAGTTGCTAGTTTTATATCCTAATGACTAGCTCTGGACAGAATATCCAATGGACCTAAACGTGAAATAACGTACAAAATTGAAGGGCAGACAGCCCTCAACTAGCCAAGGTACTAAAAACTTTATGTGTGTAGTGGAAATACATGTGACAGCCACACATACGCCGGGCAGGCGCACTGAAGCAAAATTTAGAACCTCGGCTAGTTAAGGTCATTTCTCGCTTCAATTATGGTTAATATCGTAACTTGAGATAATATGTCCATTTATTTAGAGGTCAGTGGGATAATTCTACGTTTAAGATCCATGAACTTAGCACTTCTAAACCACAAGAAAACAACAAGGGGGGTCTAGGAATTCACAACAAAATCTTGCCAGTAAAAAACGAGTGTACCCTGTCAGATCCACATCTTCTATGGAATAGGACATTTCAAAAATTTAATTTTTCTCTTTTCTTTGTTTTAGAGGTAAGTCGAGCGGAATTATCCGAAGCCATAACTATTGTAAACTGTGATAAACCACCATGTTTGTTGCATAAAAATACAACAGCACATGTAGAAGCTAAGTTTACACCAAGTAAGTATCTTTAACTTTGAAATTTAAAGCCGAACCTAATTAATTTGTTCTTTTTAGCCGAAGACTTAGACACTGTAATTGCTTCAGTACAAGCTATTATTCTTGGAGGTATACCATTACCATTTGTTGGAGTCGATGGAAATTCTGTATGCTCGAAAATTCTATTAGCCAGTGATGGAAGTAAAGCTGAGTGTCCATTAAAAGCTGCAACGGAATACATTTACAAAGATCAATTTGATATATTGGATTTTTATCCAAAAGTAAGAATATTTCTCAGTATTGAAGTTTTAAAAATTTTTGAGAAGATTTACACATCAGAATACTTTTTGAAGTTATACAGGGTGGTGCATAAGTAACGTCTTTCCAGAGCATTTTCCGTAACTTGCCTTAGAATTTCAGGTCCCAGCGCCCTCACTTCTTCTCGGATATTGGCCTTAAGCTCTTGGATGGTTCTTGGCTTATTAGCATACAGCTTACCCTTTAGGTAGCCCCAAAGAAAAAAATCAGAAGCCGTTAAATCCTCCAGCCTCCATCTTGTTGGAACCAAAATTCTGAATTTTTCTCTACCTCTGGCCATAAAAAACTATCGCCTAGACATCATGAACTGCTGAGAACATCGGCTGGTGGAAGTTTCGGGGTTTTTCTCAACACTTGCTTGCACCCGAGCAATGTTCATATCATTTAATAATGGATTTAATGACAGTCTTTCAAAACAATATATAATTGTTCTATTGTAGTTTTTTACTACTGTATCATTTTATTAAACTTTTCTGTCTTAATAGTAGTGTTCACCTTATTTAATATTATTTTAATAAATAAGTAAACAAAAAGTATAACTTCTTACATGCGTACATAAGTACACACACCCGCATACACACTTTTCAATTGTAACCAATACTTTCAATAAAAATGCACTAATATTGAATTTTTACCATTTCAGATTACCGCTACGGTACACTGGGCCTTACAAAATAATAAGAAAGATGTTTTATGTTTTGAAGTACCAATTAAAATTGTTTAAAAAGAGATTTTTTATTTTAAGGTTACCTATATTTTTATAATATTAAATTTTGTAGAGATTAATTTTAATAAATAATTAAAAAAGGAAAGTTGTCATTGTTTATGTTATTAGAAAAAACAAGGGCTACCTGCCACCTCAAAATTATGAAAAGTCGGGAGATCAACATATATAATGTCGATCTTGTCTGGACATCGGGAGGTCCATATATTATTAAGTCAACTGGGCAGTGGAGGATTTACCGGGTAGGTAAAGTAGGTAGCTGCCTAGAGGGCAAATTTTGATGGTTTACACTGAATATACCGCTACTTGGGTGATCAAAAATATAATTTTTCATTTGAAAGTCGTATAAGCCTGAATTCTCAAATCATTAAAAATGACATTTATATTTTTATACAGTATGTGTTGGACAGCTTTTCCTATAGAGAATCAATGTTAAATATTATTTATTACTGCCTGGCCGTGTGGTACTGTATGAAGTCAGTCAGTACACATGTAAATAAAGTCAGTCAGTACACATGTAAATAAAGTCAGTCAGTCATCTCATAGCTATACTGCATGCGTATGGTTGTTTGTTTGTCACTTAAGAGTGGGGATTTTTTGATGCACAATGCACATACTAAAGTGTACTCTCATCACATGTGTACTGACTGACTTCATACAGTACCACACGGCCAAGCAGTAATAAATAACATTTAACATTGATTCTATATAGGAAAAGCTGTCCAACACACACAGTATACATTTTAGTATACACAACAATAATAAGTTAGTAATTGACGAGATAATCAAGCGTGGTGTAACGGTTAGCGCATTGGACGCGATATCTGAGGTCCGGGAGTCGTTTCCTGTCAGTTTAAAGAGTTATTTTTTCATATTAATATTAATTAATAACAAGATTATTATTATTGTTTTGGATTTAGATTCATATTTAGAATTTTTTTTGCAAAATTTATTAATTTTGGTTAGCAAAATTTATTTCCACTGAACTCGGGAAGTCGAGAGATTTACCTTTGAAACTGGGAGTCGGAAGAATCTGTATGAATCTGAAATCTGGAGAGGTGGCAACACTAAGTAACGTTCTTTTTTCAAATTCTTAAAATTAGTTTGTGCTTTTTTTATTCGGGTTTCGAAAAAATAATTCGGATAAAAATTGTTCATTATTATGAATATACTAACAAACTTTTATTCGAAACAATTTCCTAAAAACCGAATGCATAAGACCTAAATCAACGATAGTACTATCGAGTCCAAAGGTGGTGAGAATAAAAGACATTTCGTGACGACGAATTACATTCTCTTCAGTTATCTTTCTACATTCTTTCTTAACCGTATTGATTTATCCATATTACATAACTTCTCGTTTCCCCAAGTTATATTGACATCGAAGAAATAGGTTATGTGCAATAAACATTATAAAAATCATAGAGTAATTTTATACTCTATGATAAAAATAAGACAATTGACAATCAAGTTTATATTCAATATTAGTGTATACTGTACCATCTACCGTTTTGGTTATCGAACTAAAAAAGATGTACAGAATGTAACAGGCAGAGAGTTACGAAGGATTAGGATAGATGTCACTGGCGACTCAAACAAAAGCATGTAAGTTAGCTCAATAAACAACAACATTGTGATAAAGAGCGCACTAGTGATGTTTATAATGCATAGGACTGTAGAACGCGCATATGCAGACCACAGCCTGATAAAACTAATATATATGCACGTATATGTTGTAAACGCCAGTTACCAATTTTATTAACAATAAATTATTGTATTCATACACGAAAAACAGAAATACATCTGAAAAAGAAGTGAATCAAATCAATCGAAATAATTGATCCACAAGAACACCATTCAATGATTTGTATATTGATATTGTGAATATGTAAAACATATTTGTAAATAATCTTCTCTAAGAAAAAAACGTGATTCAAATTTCCAGCAGAAGAACAACCACAGTTAGTTTTAATGTTTGTGTTTAAAACGGAAAAAAAGTAATCATTAAATTTTGAATGTTGATTACAATGGAACTTGAGTGTATACATTTGAAAAATACATCGATTTCATTATTTGTGATTGAGTGTAGTTATAAAAGTTGAGTGTTCTCCATCATCGAGTTCATTACTACTTTATTAAAACTGGAAATTTAATATCATTCAAAGTGTTGCAGAATAAATCATCAATTATGGTTAAAAGGTAAGCTCTCCTATAAACAGGCATTTTATAACATTCCACTTTTCTGGGATAACATCTAAACTCGTTTTATTATATATATTATAAAATTGTAAAAATGTCTGTGTTTTTTTTTTAAGGATATGTATAGTATTTATTTCTTTTGATGTCGGAATGTACAACGATCAAACAGAAATTTGACTTTTCAATTAAGGTTAATTATTCTATTGAATATACTATTTTAATATCATAAATTGATTTGTTTTTTTTTTTTTTGTATTTTGTTGGAATTAATAGCCAGAAATGTTTACATTTGACGCTATCATTTAATGTTATTATGTAAACATAAGATAATTTAATAATAATAGCACATTCTTCTAGAGTGTAAACTATTATTTTAATAAGAAAACATTATTTAATTAGTTACACTTATGCAATTTCTGGGTTATGTTATGGTAATACACTAGGATTACAGTTTTAAGTTTTCATTTTCCTTTAAATAAAGTAACAAAACACTTTCTTCAATGTTTTTTTTTTTGTATGAAGACGATATATACAACGCCATTTATTTAAATTCTGCAATAACTTCTTATCAAACAAGACACCGCATTAAGGACTTTGGAGTTATAATAAACTTTTACGACGTACTATTTGTTTGGAATTCACTTCTAATCCATGTTTTTTTTTTTTTTTCAAAATAGATTACTCATTAACGATTATTTTATACCCTGTGTGTATGTACATTAAAATAGTTTCTAGAACGTTTTGTTATTGAAAGTGGTATTCAAAGGTAATAAGTAAAAGTTGCCATTGGTAATATTTCTATTAAAAGTAATCGGTAGGGGCCTGTTACTTTTGTATTTAATTGTGTACACTTCTTTTTTACCTGGTTGTGGGTGAAAGACTTATTGTATTGTAAAGTAGTACCAAATGTTGTAAGATATTCTGAATAACCTTACAAGTTGATAATATTTGTATATACAATTACAGGACATATGGTAAATGTCTGGAACGCACACTAATGTTGACATATTGTAGTTCATCAATTGTTTTGTTTAAATATAAGCGATCGATATGGTTTTTGTCCAGGCCTTTTTTTATTTCATAGAGAGCTCAAGATCTAGTCTATGTGCTTTTTTCTTTCACCAAGACCTCTAGGAAGAGATTGATAATTGTTTGCTTCCTCTATTTACTGCAGTCTGTTTTAAGACGTTTCAAATTTGATCTGTTAGGTTTCTTTTTCGATAAATGCTTTTTAAGATAGTTCTGTGGGATTTTCTGTGGCTGCAGCCTTGCGTAGGCCTCCACTCTTGCTATTCCTTCTCTATACATCAGCATGATCTTTCCTCTTGGTTTCTTTTCTATTTATAAATACTGAAAAGCCGAAACTCTTTATCAAACTTTATGTGTATTTGCTAGTAGAGTATCTTTTAGGTAAAGCGTTGCCAGATATTTTTAGAGTGTTTATTTCCGACTACCAATTTTTAGGCTTTACTTTAGAGTTTTTTTTGTTGTAATGTCGATGTTTGCTTTAAATTTCTTACTCAGCAGGTCTTTGTTTTGCGATCAGTCAGAAATCGATACTACTGATTAAGAAAATTTCAATTCCTAGAACATTTGTTTATACGTATTTCGACTACAATGTAGTCATCATTAGTATGAATTAGCTAATCGTAACTATCTCTGGGATATAGATATGTTGCTTGTTGCTAATTTGGTGCGTGTCTCACAATGACATTAAAAAAGTTCTGTCCTTTTATACGATTTGACTGAGGGTATAATCTGACCTGAGGATTATTTGAGTAAAAAATCAAAAGATGACTTTCAGACTATGTCGGAATTCATTGATCTCTGCATCTGTTGACGATCCAAATGTCTTGTTTATCTTAAGTCCGTTCTTCCTGTAAAAGAAGACTGTTAAAAATTTATGAGTTTAACTCTCTATTTTATTTAAGTAATGACGGTAGACATATGGCCTTTGGTAAGACACAATATATTACCATAGGTATAATATTGTTTTCATATAAAAAAAAAGCAATAAAACACGAAATATAAAATAAAAAATGATTGCTTCGTATTAAAACCCTTTTGCGTATATTAAATGGTTTATTACCTTGTACATAAAATGAGTCTTTTTGACTCGCATGTAAAATTAATGCTTTTTTTAAGCATTTTTGATTTGAAGTAAAATTTATTAAACATTCCATTGGGTAAAATATGAGTTAAACAAAATAGTACAAAACCAAGAAACTACAGTAGAACCCTGTTAAGACGAACTTGAAGGAAGGCAGACGAAAAAAAATTTATAGAGGATGTTCGTAAGCTTTGGATGGACATGTCGATTTGACCGTTCATCCAAAGTTTACGAGCATCAAGTTATTTTTAAGTTTAATTGTAAGATAAGTGAAGTGAAGTAAGTGAAGAACGAGGCAAAATTTTCGTCGTACAAATTCAAAAGAATGAACTCCAAGTCTCCCATCCTCAACGTTCAACGGCTTTCGATACCGTTTTCCGAAATTTTATAAACGTCAAAACGAAGCTACTTACAAAGTATCAGCTTGATGCTCATCATCCTGAAAAAACCTTTTGGTCTCCCGGACCATTAAATGTTCTGAAGAGGACCAATATCAACACAAGATTTCCATCCATTATTATTTTTACAAAAAAGTGTGACCTATTAACAAAGCCATGATAGATAGATCGATAAATTGTTGAGGCTGCCCTGGACGGGCTACACTTCGACCATAAGGTCCATTGTGATGCCTAAGAATGTGAGGATGTGAGTGGAGTGGAAGGAATTTTTGTGTATAGACTAAGAATTGGTAGGATATGCAGCCGACTATGATTGGAATGCGCTGATATTCATCTGGAGTTCGTGAAGAAAACTGCAGAAAACCTTCACAAGCATAGTCGGTTATTTCGTTCTTGTCCATACGCCGACAGTTTAGTCAATTAATCGCCCCTTTTTTTTCTTAATAACTGACAAACTGCCGATGTTGGGATTCGAACCCATAACCTCCCAGTTTCCAAGTGTGCAGTACTGCGCAGACATAACGCCTTAGACTGCTCGGCTACTTGGACTGGTGGCACTTGGACCGGTGGCACATATGCAAAATGAAATTTTGGATCGATAAGTGTTAAATAAAAGCCAAATATAAATCCTTTAGAGTGTTTTAGGCAATTCATGAATTTTTAATAAAACACTATGGCCATAGTTTTATAATAATAGTAACATATTTATTATAAGCATTTACATATGCAAAACTATTGCAGGTACTATCAAAAAATATTTATTATTTAAAAAAAAAGAGTATTTTTATTATGCTTTCACAATATATGCAAATATTGATATTATGTATGGATTAATAAATGGTCGAGGGGCACGATATACAGGATGAGTCGGCAGGAACGGGTCAAACTCCAGGAGTATTGTACACTGACATTAATGCAAAAAAAATCAATGTTTTTATCCGTGTTTCATTGGTTTTCAAGTTACAGCGTAATTAAAAATTGTATCTTGTGTTCTACGGTATTCAAAATTGATGATTTAAAATCACTTGGAATCAGGTACCCGATTCTGTATTTTAAGTGAGATTGCTCACTTCTCGCATTTTCATCTCACGTGAGTTTACTCGCCTGATTCTGGGTATGTTCCAAAATTTGCTGCGAGCGCTGGCAGTGCTTCACTGCGCGTTCCCGAATTCATGACAGCACGCTGCAGCAGTACTGTGAAAAAAATGACGTCATGAATTTTGTGCTGTGACTGCTGCCGCTGAAAAGGTGAAGCAGTGAAAGCAATGAATATGGTGGCGTGCTGTAAGTGCTGTGAACCGCGTTCCAATTTTCACGGCTGCAGTAGCAGTGCGCTTGCAATTTTGGAACGCTGTTCCCAGCGTGATTCATGGCGTTAACACTCACAGCGTTGGCAGAAAATTTTGGAACCTACCCTCTGTAAGGTTGTAGTGAAAATACGAAATTACTGGGTGAGATGATTTGGATCATAGATAATATATAGTAGTTCTCTCTATGAATATAGTAATGTTTGACATTGGCATCCGTGTAAAAATAAACAGCTTTGCTTTGATTGTTTAATTTTTCAATATGTCAACATGAATGTGACTGATAAACAAAAGCAAATAATTTTATATTTCATGCGCGCCGACCTCGACTTTGTACGAGATAGATAGATAATCAAAGAATACATATATACATTCTTTGACATTACCATGAAGAATATTTATCTATTCTTCATGGACATTACCATTCGTTGTTATAAGCCATCGATTATTTCTCTCTCTCTTTACTTCTTTCCTTTCTCTCTTGGAATTCACTTATACGTTATAAAATTCTTTGTCGAACAAACTCACGTGAGATGGCTTACATTCTCACTATGGTGAAAGTTACGAAATCGAGAGAAGTGCTCACATTTAGTATTTTCACCAGGTTTCAGTTACAGAATCACTACCCAGTATATGGCTATGCTCGAGACTTACAACCCAATTGAGAACTTTGTTCACTTCACATGTATAATACACTCCTGAAGTTTCGTCCGTTCCTTCCGACTCACCCTGTATATATATACCGAGTAAATATGTATAAAATGAGTTATTATTTATAACAATTTAATTGCGCTTTTATTCGACCCATTTTGTTAAAACTACAACAAAAATGGTAACTGTTTAAATACCATGTGTATATGCACTTTATCAGTGCGTATATTGTTTATTTCTCTTCTACACACCCATAGATATATAAAAACATAACTTTTGTGTTAACCAGCCAAGTAGCCGAGCGGTCTAAGACGTCATGTCTGCGCAGTATGCAGTACTTGGAAACTGGGAGGTTATGGGTTCGAATCCCGACATCGGCAGTTTGTCAATTATATAATAAAAAGGGTGGTTGATTGACTAAACTGTCGGCGTATGGACAAGAACGAAGTAACCGGCTATACTTGAGAAGGTTTTTTGCAGATTCCTTCACGAACTCCAGATGAATATCGGCATAGTTCCTATCATAGTCGGCTGCAGCCGCATATCCTACCAATTCCTAGTCTACTCACAAATTCCTTCCACTCCACTGACATCCTCACATCCTTAGGCAGCACAATGGACCTTATGGTCGAAGTGAAGCCCGTCCAGAGCAGCCTTTACAATCTACCTCTTGTGTTAAAATATTCTAAATGAAATACGCAGACAGAGTTTTGTAGTAATAATTACACACTTTTTTAAACTATAAAAATTGTTACACGAACAAATAATATTATTCTACACAATATTATGAAATATTTAGGGAATAATCACGAAGCTGCACCGTTAATAATTACATGTCACGGAAAATAATAACTTAAAGAATAAATGTTTAGTCTAACAGCTACCAAGCCAAAAACATTCAATCATTTTTGAAGAGTTAAAAATTTGTCAAAATAATTCTTTATGCCGGCAGTACACTTTTGACTCGCCTCGGAAGCGCTCCATTTTGAATCGTTTTTTTGACCACGATTCAAAGGAAGCGTGAGAAAGTGCGAGCAAACTGAGTACACTCTTGTCTACGCTCGCGACAAAACGTGGATTTTAACCAATCAACAATGTCTTCAACTAGCCTATCCATTGACTGAACGAGAACTGTATTGTCCGAAGAACACTCTCGGCGAGAGTGTACTGCCGACATTAAAGTTAGTATGCAAAACGATTTTTCTGCCCTTGGAAGTTCCAAAAAACATGTCAACCAAATTTTTTTTCCTAATGATGAATAAAAATTTTATATGACCGAAAATGGTAGAGCTTTTGTGGAAGCTACTGGCAACTCTAAAGTGATGTTCCTGTTCAACGTACTCGATCTATGTTGTCTGTACGATAAAAGTTGTCTTTACTAATTTTGTAGAGGTTGTAGAGATATTTGATTGATATAATAAATAATTATTATTTAAATAAATAATAAATATATGTTAAAGATATAATTGATCTTTATTAAATTGATTTATGACATATTATATATATTTATATGTAAATTATCAAAGTTGTTAACATTCAAAGCAACTGTGATAATAGAGAGAAGTTATAGTTGTTAAGCAACAGATAAAAATGATAAACAATATTAAAAAAATAATTTAATAATGAAGAAGCGATACCGCTACAAGGTAAAGTCTGACACTATGGATCCGATTATGAAAATTCTTTCACTGACCAAAAGCTGCACTATTCTCGTTTGAATTTCATGCATCCATGTCTTTGTGGCAGCTATGCTAAAAATAAAACGGTACGGGGGGTATATGGGGAAATTTAAATGCTCGTAAAATAGATTTAGATAGACTACTTTTCCAGGCTATGCTAACTTTCTTCCACTACACTGCTGCCTCCACCCCCTTTACAAGGTCAATGTCCATCCTTTATTACATCTTTTAACTATTTTACAAGAAAAAGAAAATACATCACGCAAAAAAAAACATGTAAAGAGAAGCCAATTAAAACAAAAACGATTTCCGTACTCTTTTTCTTTCTTGTGTTTGAAAGTAAAATAGGAGAAAATCATTCACCCACCCAGCAATCTATCAGTAGAGTAGACTTCAGCAAGCAGAATGAATGTTAGCGATAATTATTTAGCTTTTAAGTTGAATGACTTGCAATATATTGTGTATTGTGTGTGTGTATGTATGTATGTATGTGTGTATTTTCTTTTTCGCTTGTGCAAATTTACTTTTAAGATAGTTCACTCGTTACAGTCAAAAAGTATAAAATACAGTATGATTAATTTACTAATTACAACCATGCCAATTGAACATATCTAGTATAACATACATATAGTGTTTTAACATTTACGATACAATTTACTATATGGTTGTACTGTGTATAACGCCGGATTTCCGCCTAGGGCTACATAGCCCCGACCTAGAGGCCCCAGTGGCGGAACCTTCATATAAGCTCAAAAGCCTGGCTTGCCTTATCGAAAATATTAACTTAAGAGTCTTGAAACGATATTATTCAAGCTATTTAAAAGTTGGCAGTCTTACTTTTGCACTTGTCAAAAAAAGGTCATCTACCTGAACGCAGGTCGACCGTTCTGTCATAAGAAAGAGTTGAGATATGGTCGTTCATCTCACTCGCACGCGCGGGCTCTTACCTGACTTGCAGCCGGCCTAGTACATATCTGTCAGTCTGGTATATGAACTCGTGATATTGGTCTTGTATGAATACGCGGCCGGTAGTGTTGTCAGGATAATAAATTTTATAGAATAACTTAACTATAGTGACATAGCTCGTTTTTACACGTGAAAGTTTTCAATCGCAATAAATGTATGTGATATAACTAGACTTACATCTATATGTACATGCAGAAATATATCTTTATATAACTCTCGTCTTGCTAAATATTTCTTTCTTTGTCAACCACTTCAGTCACATGATCATAGTAAACCAATCACAAGGAAGTCAACCAATCCACCCTATTCTTACATCTGAAGTTACATATAAGATTGCATCGAAATAGACGCCAGGTCTATTGTGTTATAACAGGGACAGTTTCATCAAAAAATAATATTGCGCTTGCTCACCAAAGTATGCGTTATGAATAGTTGCTTGAAAAGTTACATGTGTAAAATAGCCCTTAGACTGCATTATTCTGTTGTTTATTAAAGTAATTAAAGTCGATTAAAAATTATATATTCTGTACTAGTGCATTTATTTTGCTAAATTTCCAAAATGGCTTCGAGATGGGGAGGGGGCAAATGCCTAGGGGCCCTGGGTCTGTAAGTCCGGGCTTGACAGTGCAAGAATTGTTTTGACAGTGAATTCATATATATGGCTCCTAAACTTTGTATATTAAATGTATATATTGATAATCCTGGCCTGGTCTTGATAAATTTCATTAAGTCTGATTCTAATGTATAATGTCTGACCTTTCAAACTCGAATTTTAATGGAAAAAGTAACACTAATTCTGTTCTACCATGATCAAATGCAGAATCATTGGTTCTAGATACAAGATGTAATTTTTCGATTGTAATTTTTCACTACTATATCATTTTATTAAACTTTTGTGTCTTACTAGTAGTGATGACCATATTTAATATTATTTAAATAAATTATATAAAAAGAAGTATAACTTCTTACGTGCGTATATAAGTACACACACACACCTTTTTAACCGACTTCAAAAACGAGGATGGTTCTCAATTCGTCTGTATTTAAAAAAAATAAATAAATACATAACATTTAGAATAATTAATATCATATTTAAATTTCATCAAATTTTTGAAGATAAGTGCCGGCGTACGAGTGTACTACCTTAAGAAATATATATTTCATCTCTCAACCCTGACATCAATATCTATGTGACAATATTATATTCGCGAGTTGTTGTGAGTTTTTATCGTAAATAAGAATGATTATAGTATTTATTATTACTTTTGTTGTTGTTTTTTTTTTTTTTAATATTTATTTTATTTCGAAGTCATTGTTTTAAATAGCGACGAGGTATCATTAAAATGATAAACGGTGTATAATTATAATGTGGTAAGTTAGTTGTATGTGAATAATACTAAATATAATATTCACTTTTGTGTAATATATTTGTTTTTATTTTTTCTGTTCACACACTCGCTACCTACTGTTTTTAAATGTTTTTGAAGAAAAAATATCAACATAAAATAAATAATAGATAAGTAATCCGGGGGCCACGGCCTTTCAAATACCAAAAAAATCCGTTACAGTGTAACAAAAAAAATGATAAGGAACAAAATTATAGTACAACTAATTACCTACAACTTTACTTAAAAATTTTTCGAATATTAAAGAAGATATGCTAAATTTTGCGTTTCCCCTGCCCTCTAAACCCTCCTTTCCTCTTGTCCGATTGTACCCATTAACGAACTTGACCTTTTGAACACCAAAGTGCCTCAAATACCAAATTTCATTCTAAACAGGATAAAACTGTGACCGCTAGAGAGTCCACAGACACATAAACGTATATATATATATATATGTATATATATATATATCTGTGGACTCTATCGGTCACAGTTTTTTACAGTATATAATATATATACTGTGTGTGTTGGCAAGCTTTTCCAATATAGAATCAATGTTAAATATTATTTATTACTGACTGTCCGTGTTGTTACTATATGAAGTCAGTCAGTACACATATAATTAGAGTCATCACATGTACAGTCATCAAACATACACATGTATGCGTATGCTTATTTGTTTGTCATTTAAGAGTGGGGATTTTGTGATTCACATACTAAAGTTAAGAATTCAATGAACATATTTAACCATTACATATGTACTGACTGACTTTATACAGTAACCAGACGGGGACAGCTAATAATAAATAATATTTAACATTGATTCTCTATTGGAAAAGCTTGTCAACACAGTCTGTATATATATTTATACATAATATATAAAAATTTTATATATCCATCCATTGTCTAAATTCATAATATTTCTTTTGAATTTCTGAATGTAAATACTTTCGTATTCATCTTTCTGAGCTGGATAATACAAAAACTGATATAGGTATTTGGGCGAATTTGAAATTTTATAGTAAAGTTATTAAATTGTATACGACAATTTTTCCAAATAGCCGTATATGAAGCACGTTTCTAGTTCTATATAAACATTATATCTACATGCCTACACAATGACGCAATATAACGATAATACGTATTATACATTTTTTTTTTCAATTCAGAGAAAATTTCCAATTTCATTTCAAATAATGATTATTCAGTGTTTAGTAAGTACACTGTAAAAAATAAACTAGTGTACAGAACTACACCAAGTAGTTGGCCGATACTACCTGGAGGCAAATGAATAGCACTTTAATTACGCAAATTGGTTGCGATTATATACGATGACAAGACGAACTAGTGTCGCTTGCCGGTGGTTGCTGGTTGAGAAGACCCAAAAAAACGATGACGAATGGCATACTCTGTATGAGGCGTTTGTCCAACTATTGGGGATTAATTCGGGCTTTATTATTACTTCTTAAATAAAAAAATAAATAGTTTCAAAATATTATGAAACTATTCGCAATCGGTATAAAATAACTTTTACAATTTACTCCTCTCGCTTGTGACATGTTCTATTGTGATAGGTATATATCTAGCGTAGCGTAGTTGAATCAACTAGGTGTAAATTCAATTTTCCCCATTTGTTTTTACTGTGTACATGATTATCATTTGATTAAAATGTAACGAAGTAGTCGTCATCATCATATCACATCACCATATAATAACAACTTGTACTCATTCGTTTTAAACAAAAGATCCACCACCACGTGAACAACAATAATATAATTTTATTATTATCACAATGTAATTGATGAATGTCGTTCATCTACCTACAACTAATTTTTATTGTATAGTAGTGACACAAAAAATAAAAACAACAACCGCACATGTGTGTATGTTGGTACACGTGGACAGAAAAGTAGCGAGCGACCGAGCGTTCTACATTTAAAAATTTATCTTTAATTTGTGCCTTATTCAATCGGTTTTCGAAAAAAATGCTTCGGATAAATATAGGACTACCAACTCAAAATTAGAGAAAATCTGGAGATTAATCTTTCATCAGTCCGATATATTTACTGACGTACGTAATAGGGATTATGCATGAAAATTTTTGTTCACTTGAATTGAAGCATGTTTACTTGACAAATATCAAGGTAAAATTACTTTTTAAATAACTTTAAAAATAAGCGAGATATGAATGATTGAAATTCCCGATTAGACAAAGAGGGTGATAGTCCTCTTGATATGTTATGTGACGTCATATTACACTTTCACCATTTAAAATACACGTAAAACTCCGTTTTTAGTATTTTTGCAAGAAAGAGACAGATAATAATCTTTAAAAGCTTATATTTGAACCTTGATATTTGTCGGATTTTAATTTCGTTTTTAAATATTATTACAGTATTAACAGTATTTTCATGTTCTGAAAATAAATTTGAAAAAAAATTTTCATGCATATTCCCTATTACTAAAAGAAAAAAACTCATTCGATGAGGGATATTTACAAACATCAGACTAACTAATTAGCTATTTATGTACGTACGCGCAAGCGTAAACATTCAAAATAACGCTCAGTAGCCTCTGTGTGTTAGTATTGTAACTATATTATGAGCAACTTTTAATAGTGAGAACATTATAAATAACAATAAATTTCTGGCGATAATAAATTAAATAATTGTTCATAAAGAATTCGTATTTTCTGTTCATAAGAATAAAAAAATCCGGAGATTTATTTTTTTTAAATCTGGAGTCCGGAGAAAACTTAATTTTTTCGAAGTTTCCGAGTTTCCGGTCTAAACCTGGAGAGTTGGTAACTCTAGATAAATATTGTTTATTATATATATATATACATATATATATATATATATATATATATATATATATATATATATATATATATATATATATACTAACAACTTTTATTTGATATAATTTCTCAAAAACCGAATGAATACGCGAAACTTTTTAAGTTGGTAGCGCCGCGTGACCAATAAACAAACTAAATCTAGAGCCAATATATGAATTTGTGTTTTTTTTTTAAATTTTTATTATTTTGTATCGATTTTAGTAAATTTTTGTTAGATACTTTCATTAATTTTGATATTTAGTTTTGTGGCCAAAAGTATTAAATTGCAACTGTATATTGCTACAAATTCGATATTTTAGATTAGTTCGAAAATATTAATGATTTATTAAATATTACTTTCATATGTTTGCGAATAGGTTTATCAAATTTCAATTTCCACGCTTTGTGCTCATCTTTTAGAGATTTGCACCTCCGACTTATTTTCAATTAATATGTTTTCTTTACCTAACTTTGGAAAATAATGAAACGAAATTTCTGGGTTCTTCATTTATTGGTTGAAACGCAAAGGCACTGAACAAGATTGAGATATTATTAAATTATAAAATTTGCTTAAAAAAATGCTTACCGAATTAAAATTACATATTATACGCTATGTAAACTTATTTCTTATTTTGGTTTTTTTGTTAGTTACATCATATGAGCACCAGAGGCGTAACGCTTAGTAAGATACAAATTAATTGTAAAATTTTGATAAAAAAACCGTTACTTTTGTGGTCATGTGTACCCACATGTCGTATTATAAACTGAATCATATTGAATAAATATATGTATTTTGTAATTCTTTGTAATAGAACATAAAGCTACTGACAATAGAATTATCTGATTCCTAGTATTCCTAATACCATGTTAGAAAAAGAGGTGCCAAATGCGTGTTCAAACATGTACTTACTAGGTAGTAAAGGTAAACGAGAGTCATGTAGTTATTGTTCATAAACAAATTGAATTCTCAACAATTTTATTATTAAGGGTCCTAAATACTTTCAGTTATTCATTTGAGAAATAACTGAATAGTTCAATTGTTTAAATATATAGTGGAACAACAATTATCCGGATTAATTAGGACCAAACCCGATCGGGATAATTAAATAAATGATGACTAAACAAATAAATGATTAAACGGTCATTTCCTTAAAAATTTTTGTATACCGATGAATAATCAAGACAAACTGTCTTTTCGAAACTGCTTTTTTGCAAATAATCAGTAATGAAAGACGCTTTCTCAATGATTGGCAATCCGGATAGCTCAACACACACAATCCGACCAACAGTACAGTTATAATTGACCCATATATCTGAACAGTTCTTTGTCGTTTCAAATTTGCTATTGTTAATTAATTGACATCGGAAACACATCTTTAATTTCACATAATGTATGAAACACATCTTTGTTGATAATACAGAGAATGGCTTGGTAGCGTTCAAGGGAGAAGTTACTGTATAGCATGTACTTAACAAATGAAACAAGACTAAAAAGGGTGACAATAAATTGAGTGTATAGATAACCATTAATCATACTGCATAATGTCTAAAAAAATAACAAGTATACTGTGACTAGAACCTTAAAAATACATTTTATTATAGTAAAATAAAAAAGTGCCTATGCGTGGTTAATCGAAATTCTGTAAAATATTTGAGACAATAATAATGGAGTTCCAGTATGAATGATTAATTTATGATTAAACTGATTCTGCGGTTGGTAGAATCTCGTTCTTTGGCTTTTGATGCCACGATCCATGCACTGAAAGCGTGAATTTTATGCCAAAATAGATCGTCTTAGTTTTATCGTCTTCGTTTTTTAAACTATCAAAAAATATTTAAAAAAAAAGCAATTGAAATAATATAGATCATAAAAATGTGTTTATCATTAGCCCCTGTAGCATGTAGTTTAGTATGTTGAAAGCAATTCTTTTGTTACGGAACTCTAAAAATTGCAAAAAATAAACAGTACAAATAAATGAACATGTTACAACTTGTGTATGGATTTAAAACATAAAAAATTGTGCATAATGATGCTATAATTCTATTTTTGTCAAATTATGTACATACATAGTCTATTATGTATATTTTATTGTCTAGTTATTAATTATTTATTAATACTTTTTTACTAGTATGAGCATGTTTGATTTTAAATTGCATCGGCTAAAAGGTCATTGATTTTTTTTAGCTTATACAACACATGATATGTATTAAGGACGGTCCAGCACTGTGTTATATAATCAGAATCGAACCGGTTTGATTTTATTATAGAACAAATACATAAACACAAATATACAACACATCTAGACAAATTCACTGTTCATATATACAAAATAATGTAATTTTGAAAAAAAATAATAATTTTAAACTTTTATATTTCGAAAACAAAACGGTAACACGATTTTTTTAAATAAATTTATATAATAAATATTAATCTTTACTCTCCTTTTTTTTAAATTCTGTCGAGTAATTTTTCTAATACAACAAATAATAAATAGTTGGGCGGGCATGAAGTTTTACATGCTTCTAATGAGAGTGAGTGAGAGAGAATGATAACTTTGATATTCATAATCTCGCGTTCTAAACGGTCAAAAACGTTCTAACGGACCCATTCAATACAAAAATTAATTCAAGTGAATGTAATCAATGCCAAGAATATTTAATTTCTTGTCATTAAAAAGGCTTCCCACGAATCGGTCAGTTTATAAGTAATAAAGCTATTTCATATGGCGAAATGTGTTTTCTTAAGCAAACGAAGAATTAATTACCTTAAAAGCCTACGCTACATACCTACATTATTCAAGTAACTTTAGATTGTCTATGTGTGCGTTTTAAAGCTATATATGATATGATATGACATATCACAAATCTAGTTTGCAAAACTTTTAGTTTCCTAACTAATAATGCATCGGATTCTAGGAAAACCAGTTGATCCACTATATTGTATAATATTATATTCATTTTAAATCATTTGAATTAAGGACGTTCATGTGCTACGCTAAAGTCAAATGAGTACTATCTTTAACAAAATTTATTTAGGAATTGAAAAAAGTTGTAAAGTATATGAATCATCTTAACAACGATTTATAACCTTTTTTTTTATTTGTCCTAAATATTTTAAAAGTATTTATTGTAAAATATCAATAAATTAGAAATTGATTTGACTTGATGTGACAGATTTGACAGTAAACTATGTTGTATATTTGTGTGTATGTGTGTATTATTTTCCTGGTGGTAAAAACAAACCTAACAAAAAAGTTTTAATTTTATTAAATATATTAATTCAAACGTTGGAATTATATAAACTGCATATTTCAAAGAATATTTATAAACATTATTTATTATGGTGGCTACTTGAATAATATAGTTGTTATAATTTTAAGTACAAAAAAATTCTATTCTCCATAAGACGCTGTGTTAGAAGTTTGATTTTTAATCGATAATTACTCTTCGAAATGTTTGTAAACAGGTGTTAAATTTTTGAGGGAGGATAACTACTGAATTGAGCTATTCAATTCACTAAAATAAAATTTTTTATCTATTAAGTCTCGTGCATGAACGTCCTTAAATTCTATCATAGTTATATTATATCTTATCATCATTTATAATTGACACTAATTTATAATTTAGAAGTTTCTAGATCATTCAATAAATATTAAATTACATATATGACGGGTAAAGGCTGTAAAACAATGATTGCTTTTCAAAAAACTTATTCTGGCAAACTTTGGAAGCGTCTAATCGGTATGTACAGAATACTGTATCGTTTAAGGGCGTAAACTGTATTCGCATCTTCTTCTTTTAATTAAGCTTCCTATGTCTTAATGGAATTTGATATAAGAATTGAATTTGACACATATAATAAATTTTAACAATTACAATTTATGGGATTGCAACAATGAAGATAATAACAATCAAGTAATGGCAACAATTAATATTTGCAATAATGAACAACAAAAGCACTTTACAATGTTATCTTTATCGTATCACATGTGGAATACAAATTACAATTTGTTTTCTATATTTTTTATATGAAACATTTTCTCTACTTCCTTCACTGACTTTTAAACATCTTCCACCGTTTAAAAGTTAATGAAGGAATTTTCCGAATTGGATATCAGTCGTTCCAGAGATTAATTGATACAAACTTACGAACAAGACATCCCAGTTTTTTTGCTTGAACCCTTCATTTGATTATGTAATATACAGTAGAACCCCTCAAATTCGACCCTGACGGGACTGGCTCGAGGTCGGAACGTACAAAAAGTCGAATATCGCGAGGAGCAAGAAAACGTTTCTTCCCAGGTAGAAAAATTAGTTTTATTTATATAAAAATAGTTGCATTAATACCTGTAGGTCTATTTTTCAATGCATCTTCTGTTTCAACTGTCATTGAATATGATTCCACGTCTTAACGGGTTTTTTTCCTTTTTTACTGTGGTCACCCCAACTCCCATCTCACTAGCTAATTTAGCAACTGACTCACCATGGTCCAAACGTTGTAGCGCATCAAGTTTTTGTTGAAGAGAAATACAAACACGCTTACGTTTTTGAGACGCCATTATTATATGTAACTTGAAAAAGTTTTTTAGGACTATTAACTAACTTGTATGTCATCAAAGCATATTCCGCACCAACAATCAGAACGAAACTGAATCCTGTGACAGGAAAACAAAGCGTAGAGCAGATGAGTCACTATTCAAGTCTAGATATTCAAGTCTAGTATCGCGCCGTCGAAACTAGGTCGGTTATCATGAGGAGGCGGTTATTCCGAGGTCGGATGTGAGGGGTTCTACTGTAATAATATTTTCAGTTAACAATCCAACACCTTTACATTTGTTATTACTGTAAAAATATCATTGTAACACTTTTGATTGTTAATTCGATTGTATGTATATTATGGTTTTGTTATTATAATAATAAGACACCCACTCATACATATATGTCAATAATAAATCAATAATGCACACAACCAAAGTATTGGTCGTATATGAAAACTTAATACATATAATATTATAAGTAGTCAGTCGTGAGTCGGTTGTCAAGTATATCGTCTTCCATATGTGTGATATGGACAGGGCTAGGTAAAGTGCCGTTTGTTTGAACATATTACAAATGGAAATGGTTAAATTCTTTTTAAGGATATACGAGCACTGAAGCTTCAAAAAGATTAAGGCTTGATTTTAGTTTACATGTAGTTGAAGTGCATATAAATCAATTATAAAAGTTTTAGGGGGGTACGGGGGGACTTGAATCAATTATTTAATGTTAAAGTTCGAGTTTTAATGCATTGCTCTTATGGAGAAACCCATATTTTTACACATATTTTGATAATTTTCACTTGGAATAAATTAAGACGAATAAAAAAAAAATTACACAATTGGAAATAGAAATATTAATAAAGAGATTGATCCAATAAAATTCCGGTATGACGGGCCTAAAGAAAAGATCTTTAAGAAAACAACTGAGATTTCGGGTAAATTTTATTTCTGTCGGCGGTAGCTTAATTACCCGAAATCTCAGGTTTTTTTCTTAAATGTAGTTTTTGTTAGGCTCGGTATGACGGGCCTAAATTAAATTTTAACTTAAATAATAAACATTATTGTGGACTCTTATGAATGTACTATATAAGATTTTGAAGAATTTTATAAATGGACTATACATCAGCGCTCGTACATCCTTAAAATAATGCCAAATGGTTTTTAGGAATCTATTTCAAAAGTAAAATGTAAAATATATATTTAAAATGGTTTACAAATTGAATGGTTTTCTTGGAAATTTTTATATTTACAGATCAAATTTTTCTTTGATCTTGAATCTTGTTTAATTTACAGTAAAACGTCTTCAAGTAACTATGTAAACACAATGGACCTTTTGGTCAAAGTGTAGCCAGTACAATCTATCTATCTATGCAAATGTATAATACGCCAACATGTTTAAACTTGTTGGCTGATATTAAAATGATCAAAAATAACTAAAGAGATTTCTAGATTTCCCCCCCACCTATTTACACCACTCTCTCTCTATCTTTCTATCTGTATATCTTTCTGACCGACTATTTTACTGACACACAGTGTAAAATAATTAAAGGTTTCCACACAATTTATAATATTCGAAAAAAAATAGATTACCAAGAATTAATTGATGATAACGACAATTTATTTAACATCATAAATTAATATAACAGAAGTATTATTTTCACAATAAAAAAACGTGATTAGGAAAATTTTGTTTTCTATTTTCTTACACAATTATAACTCTTTTTGACGCAATAAAAAAATCAGAAATTAATTATGCGCAATTTTTTTTTGGAATAATATTTATATTATCAGGTTTTTCCAAGAAATTATCATGTTTATTCATTTCGAGATTATCATTATTATGTGTGTGGTGGAATGTTTTTTTTATTTTTATTGGGTCTGTTCTTAAGGGATTTCACACGGAGTCATGAGGCAGAAAATATTATTTTTAAATGATTAATTTTGTATACAAGCTTTTTATTTTACATCTGGCCCATCTGTAATCAATTGAAAATAATCACCTCGTTCAATCAAGCTTTCTGAAGCAGAACTTATTACGTATAATTATTTTTAGCGAATTTCCTCCAAAGAAAATCCAGCTATTGTTTTTGTACCAATGATGGAATTTCGTAAAAATTTTTTAAAATGTCCATCAATTCTACCTAGTAGATATTAAAAATGACCAACGTTAAAATTTATATATATATGTATTCAATTCCAAAAAGCGAAATCCGAAAATCCAAAAACTTTGCAAATTCATGCATACATTTGCAATGACAAACCTCAGGTAACCCCATGCAAATATATGAACAAATGTAAAAAGTTTTGAGAAGAAAAATTTTTGGATTTTCGGATTTCGCTTTTTGGACAATCTAAAAGTGTTTCAAACAATTCTGAAAAAATTCTGACGTATTTTTTGATAAATTTTAAGTATTTTTTGTTTTATAAAATTTTTTCATAGAATGCTTTATTTTTGAGTAAAAATATTGCTGAAGTTAAAATACTGAGTTTTTTTTTTCACCAAAATTTTTCTAAAGAAGGTTAACTTTATCAAAAAAACTTTTTCCTTTGAAAGCACGGCTTGGACTGCTTTTAATAAGGTATAGATGGAAGGATAATAATTTGAAATGAAAATTCTATGGGGAAAAATTTTTGTAAACAATTTAATTCTTGTTTAGTTTAATGTTTTGCGGATTTCCTGTTTGAACTAAAGGTACCAAAATTATGCTACATTTTATTATTTCACGGAACATTGATTGGCCATAGATTACAATTTTTTTCACTTGATGAATTTTTTTAGAGTTAGCTAAACTTTTTGGAGTTATGTTTAAAGTTAAGGTAAAAAATAGCTGAATGTTTTCGTACGGCTGACTTTATTGAAACTTCGGACAATACAATGCACAAACCATTAGTAAATGTTTTTTTCAATTAACTTTTAAACATGTCTGTACTTTTAATAACTCTTCCGTAGAAGACTTAAAGTTATAAATCTTATTTTCGTAGAAAACTAAGTACACTTGACGTGACCTACAGGGCACATAGTTACTTATAAAATGTCTGAAATACTCATCCGACTTCCATATGTATATACAGAATACATACCGAATGAAATTATCTCGAATTCGATAATTCTTAGTCATTGATTTTGCTTTCCTACTTCAAATTATGCTCTTCTCTTTATACGATTTAATGGCTTCTATTTATACGATTTTAGATGATATCTCGCAAACCGCTCACCACATCGTTAAATTAACATGATTTTTGTGATTTTTGGGTTCAATTTGTCTTATATTGTGAATTTTATCCAAATCGGTAACAAAATAAATTTTTCGATTTTCAGCGATTTTTTTCAAGGTTTTTTTCAACACCCTTAGAAAAAATCGAAAAATCGTAAAAAATTTATAGCTTTCGATTTGAATGAAAACTAGTTTATAGAGTAAATTGGACCCAACAAACAGAAAAATCTAGTTGGTTTAATGATTTGACGGATACTTTTCGAGATATGCCGTTTTTATACGATTTTATGCTTCCCTTTTATACAATTTAGACGATATTTCGTAAACCGCTCACCCAATCGTCAAATGAGTGAATTTCATTCAATTCGGAAACAAAAATAATTTTTCGATTTTCAGCGATTTTTCAAGGTCACACCACTTTGAAAAAAATCGAAAAAATTATAAAAAATTTATAGTCATCGATTTGAATGAAAATTTGTTTATAGAGTAAAATGGACCTAAAAAACACAAAAATCCAATAGGTTTAACGATCTGACATATGCTTTTCAAGATTTTCCCATTTTTGTACGATTTTATGTCTCCCGTTTTACACAATTTCAGACGATATTTTATAAATCGTTTACCAAATCGTCAATTGACAATGATTTTAATAATAATTAGTTTATACAATAAATTCTACTCAAAAAACACAAAAATTCAGTGGATTTATTCTATTTGACGAATAGTTTTCGAGATATAATTATTCTCTATAACGAGATAAGAAGTATTACATACATGGGTCAGCTGTGGAACTACTGATCCGATTCTAAAATCTATTTCCCTGATAGTACGCTACACTACGTTCGAATGGGACTGGGTACAAAAAATTTGCATTTCGTACAACCAATAGTTTAGCAATTTCAATGCATGGACTACAATGCAATTATATATACCGTCTGTTTTGGAAAGCTTTGCTAATAGTGAATCAATGTTAAATATTATTTACTTTAATAATTACACAATGCTTCATAAAGAAATAAAAATAGTGGGGGTACTCTGTAGTCAGTAGTGTGTGTGTGCATACGTAATGAATAATAATATTGTGGGCATCACTAAATCCCCACACTTAAATGACATCAAACAAACATCATACCACAAGCAGCCCAGATGTTTGTAAGTATGTGTATGTATGTATGGTTTTATAGTAAATATTTTATTTATTTATTTAACATTGATTCCCTATTGGCAATGCTTTTGAAAACAGACTGTATATAGATGTAAACAAATTCAGTTACAAACCTACCTATATAAATAAAGTTTAAAGTTTTTTGTGTCGATCTGGTTGTAGTGAATGCAACCAGCCAGCCTCAATAAGTACAACTCTAAAAGCCAATAGCATCCATCCATACATCAATCACCTACAAAATCCCCAACACATCTTTACAACTATATAGAGACTTGGTTGTTGGTAAAGAGTAGGTACACATGTACTTGGATGATGATCTCTCATCTTAAAACTGAATAGTAACTATGGATGATAGATAATAGGTAATAATTAATGTAATAACTGTAAACAAATCTTTTATTTAATATTATAGTACGGAGGTTAAGCAACTCAGAATCAAATGAATCTTTGCTTTGCTTGCTTGGTCTCATGCAATAAACAACATTGGTACACACTTGCATTGATAACCCCTACTATTTAAATTTGGATGTATTAACCAAACTCTCGGTTGAACCTCAATAGAATGCAGTTGAGAAGAGTGGTGGGGCTCTTGACAGGAAACTGTCGATTGAACTACCACCTTCATAACTTGGGGATCTTGATGATACCACTTGTAGGGCCTTGGAGGACGATGAAACCTCCATAAATGTTATGTGCACCTGCAGAAACCTGCAGGGAGCCAGAATGTTTGGGTCCTTCGGGTGACAGGTTGTTCTCAAGGAGGGCACATAGGACTCCTCGGTCTAGGTGCTAGGGACCTATTTGCGATACCCCTCTTTCTAATTATTATTATTGACCAAAATTATATTAAATCAAATTTAGAATTCTCTAACATTCACTAAATCTTGTTCTTCCAATTTGGATGGCGGACAGGGATCAGCTAAGACGTTCGAAAGATCTCATTGCCGTCACACACAAAAATCTTTTCAACTCCTTATACCGACCTTTTGTTATAACCCACCGCGTCCCCACCCCCTACTTTGACAACAAAAAATATTTCAAAGAATAAAGTTTTAATAATATTCTCTCGAGATTCTGTTGCAGTGTATTTTCCCAGTAATCACTGTGTTAAGTCTTAGATTGTAGAGGCTGCCCTGGACGGGCTACACTTCGACCATAAGGTCCATTGTGATGCCTAAGGATGTGAGGATGTTAGTGGAGTGGAAGAAATTTTTGTGTATAGACTAGGAATCGGTAGGATATGCGGCTACAGCCGAATATGATAGGAACTATGCCGATATTCATGTGGAGTTCGTAAGGAAACTGCAGAAAACCTTCTCAAGCCTAGCCGGTTACTTCGTTCTTGTCCATACGCCGACAGTTTAGTCAATTAACCGCTCCTGTTTTTTTGTAATAATTAACAAACTGCCGATGTCGGGATTCGAACCCATAACCTCCCAGTTTCCAAGTAGACATACTGCGCAGACATAACGCCTTAGACCGCTCGGCCACGTGGACTGGTCTATAAAGTCTTACCAACTCGTTGATCACTAGTTTACATGCAGGCTTTGGAATTCCTAAAATAGGTTCTGCGTCCAATACATTTTGACTCCCGAACATACGAATGAACTGTGTGTGTGCCTGAGTACACAGATACACATACACATCTCTTTAAAATCGATGGATTTGGACTCTAAGGACCTCGAACCGTGTAGATATATCAAAATTTTCAATTCGAAAAATTCGACCCTTTTACCAGTAACTTCCCAAATGGGATTGTATCGCTTAGCCTCCGTACTATATTACCATAGTAACTATATAGTATCTCTTTGGTGTGTATCCACTCCAGAGAGTTGTATCTATAAACACCACACACAATATCTATTTGTCTGTATATATTACCATTTAAAAACAGTACTATGGGCCATAAAAGTAGCGTACGTTTTTCAAAATTTTATAGTACGATTTGTACTTTATCCATTCCGTGTTTCGAGAAAATGTTTCGAATAAAAGTTGTTGTTCTATTTATAATGAATAACTTTTATTCGAAGCATTTTTTTTGGAAAACTGAATGAATAAGGTACAAATCAACTAAAACCTTTTGAAAAACGTGCGCTACTTTTGTGGCCATATGTACCTACTACTACTCTACCTCTAACATCATTGAGAATAAATTGAATGTAAACGATAGTGCCATTGACCTACATGTCGATGTACGGAATAATTTTGATGTTTAATTTCAATCAAATTGAGTATTTTTTTTTATTAAAAATAAAAACTGAGTGTAGAGAAAAACTAAATACAGGGTCCTATTCATATCCGACATATATAATAAATATATGTCGGATAACCAGCCAAGCAGCCGAACGGTCTCAGCGTTATGTCTACTTGGGGGCTGGAAGGTTATGGGTTCGAATCCCGTTATCGGCAGTTTGTCACTTATTATAAAAAAAAAGGGGGAGGTTAATTGACTAAATTGTAGGCGTATGGATAAGAACGAAGTAACCGACTATGGTTGTGAAGGTTTTCGACTTTATGGTTCATTGTGCTTCCCTTTCTACTTCAGTTCGACGAGATTAGCTTCTTCCATATGTTAGCAATAGCCAGGAGCTTGCTTATCAGGTGTTCCTGAAGGTTCATATATTCGGGGAGAGATGCACCGAATATCCTGTATCTGCCAGAGGTTCGCAGTCAAAGATAATATGGATGTTTCTTCCTCCTCGCCACACAATCTGCACACAATTGACCCGTTATGGAGTCTCAATCTGTGCAGATGCTTCCCCAGGGGATAACGCCCAGTCATGAATCCGGGAACCCTCCGCAGTTGCATCCTGTTCAGCTTCAGTGCATCAAGAGATAGCCTCATGATTGCACTCTGAAGCAATCTTGTACCTTCCCGAGCTCCTTCCGCGGTACTTTGACCCAGTGATCGCGGTGTTTAGTATTTGACCACTCGTTGATCACCTGTTTACATGCAATCCTTGGAATTCCTAAAATAGGCTCTGGGCCTATGGAACCTAAAATAGGCTCTGGGTCTGGGGATCTATGGAACCGTAAGAGGTAGAATAAAAAATTAAAGACAAAAAATGTTCCTTTTTGAAAAATAAACAATTCTTGTTTGAAACTTTGTCTCTTAAACTCAATATATACCGAGTATTTAGGCAATTAACTCAGTTGGTTGTTAGTGTCGCTTGTTCGTTTTCAAACAGACCCTGTAGATGATTTGTAGTTGATACAAATTGAATTGATTAATTTGACCTTTTATTCTTTTGTTTCAATATTTAATTAAATGCTGTAGCTCAATATGTAGGTCTTTGAATATAGTCCACAAGATAGACACCATCTTGTACAACATATCTATTCATCCGAATAATAGACGCGTTCACGTAAATTTAAATTTAATCATCAAAACAGTTTAACTGAGTTCATTGTTTAATTACTTTGTATATATTGAATTCTTTATAAAAATATTAAATTTGTATAATTCATTCTCTTAGTCTATGTAGCTCTTACGTGACGAATTTTTGTTTCGATTTCAATCGTTAACCATTTAAATAAAGTCGAAACATTTTTTTCCCTTACAGAGAAAATGGCGTACATACATATACATGTTATATCATAATTTATGACGTAATATTCATTTTGTTATAAAATTTCAAATTCGCTCCAATACCTAGATCAGTTTTTGTATTATAAATACGTATTTCTAGTACAAAGTAGTCATCATCAGTATAAATTATCTAGTCGTAATTTACTCTTTGACAATTAGAAATAGATAGAAAATAGAGATCAATAGACAAAAATAAAAAAATAAATAAAAATATAATAAATTTTGTTGAAATTACTCTTGTTAAAATTACTTTCATTCAAGTTTACTCTTGTTAACATCACTCTTATTAAAATTACTCTTATATTGTCTCAGGATATGTTATTCATTGTTAATTTGGTGACAGTGAATGCAGCAATGAATAAAATATCCTGAGACAATATAAGAGTAATTTTAATAAGAGTGATGTTAACAAGAGTAAACTTGAATGAAAGTAATTTCAACAAGAGTAATTTCAATAAAATTTATTATATTTTAATTTATTTTGTTTAATTTTTATTTATTTTTATTTTTGTCTATTGGATTTCGATTTTCTATCTATTTCTAATTGTCAAAGAGTAAATTACGACTAGCTAATTTATACTGATGAAGACTACTTTGTAGTCGAAATACGCATTTATAATACAAAAACTGATCTAGGTATTGGGGCGAATTTGAATTTTTATTTCAAAAACCTAGAGTTCTAATTAATTGTCGTTTGATAATCTAATATTTATTTAGTTCATAACTAACTCATATACGATAGATAGATACACTTTACTACATTAGGGATCTAATGAAGTGATCACAAAAAATATCCAGATATTTGTGTTTTGTGCAGATGAATTTAATAAAAATATTTTATCATGTTTATATGACGTCATAACCGTCCTCTTCTCCCCCTCTATCCATTATATGTCATTAACGTTATGTTACGTCCCTACGTCTTCTCTATTCTAACTTGACGTACTACATACAGTCAAAAACAAAAAAAATCGAACCAGTTTTAACATTCTAAGTGATGTTTGTAATGTATTATTGCATATACAGTACAGCGTAAAGTTTATTTCGTAGTATATGGATTATTGCATACGATGCTATTAACAAGGACGCTTTTTTACGCTCGCAAGTTTTCATTTGCATTAAAAACAGTTGATATACCAAAAATTACATAACTGTTCATACGATTTGATATTCTCATGAATGTTTTCTAACAGCTATATCATACTTCCCTTGTTTAATACCAATTAAATAAGGGAAGTGGATTTAAATTATACCAATCACAAGAATGGAGTATCACACATACGAAAACAGTGCACTTACAGTCCCGTTCATAAAAATTGAACCAGGTAATATATATATATATATATTTACGCTTAGAATGTGATTTACTGGTTCAATTTTGATGAGTGTACATATAAAATTGCATCAAAATAGAATCCGACTCATATATCATACAATGCACAGAATGAAACAGACGTCTTAGTCAGTTTTGAAATTATTATGCACCTATGCTAATAGTTACAGTATAATAAACTTACTTAAAACATCTTTGTCAGTTGAACATATCTAGTATAACATGTATAGTGTTTTAACATTTGTGAAACAATGTACCATATGTTGTACATATTACTTAAATGTCAAAGTAAGTAAACGCTAGTCGCTTCCGTTGGTATAATATAATCGAAAGGCAATCATACTAACAATGGAAATAAGTAGACGCTAGTTTACAAAAAAAACAATTTGAAAAGTATTGTTCTTTTTTGAAAATTTTAATACTGATTTGTATCAAGTCAACGAAAATTTTTTGAAAAATAAACGCTACCGTTGTGGTCTATTGTAAACATTGCCTTAAAAGTATCGTTCAACTTTATATAAGGACACGTGAGCTTACCGTTATATTTCATATAATTTACTACCTTAAGTGTGGCAAACATACATGTATAATGATTACAGTAAAACCTCGTTTATCCGGCCATCAAGTCTCCGCGTTATCCGAGATAACTGACTTATCCGAACACTCCGCATTAATCGAGGTGTATGTGTTCGGATAAAATGGATGGAACCGCTATGCCTATGCTGTACTCCGCAAGTCAGCCACGAAAAGGATTAATATATGGAGAAACAGCCGGAAAGTAATGCAAATGACTTCTGATTGATGAAACTATGGCGAGATATGACAGCTAAAAAACGAATGACCAGGTTGAAACAGTGCTCTATTACGGACGTTTTGAAGCCGCGTTAGTAACAAGTTAAACATTATGAAGTAACAATGCTTTGAACCCCAAAGATTAATCTACGTTCGTTTTATACACTTTTGCGGTTAATTCTACCATTTCAAATACATATAAAATATTTGTTCGTAAAATGGGGATTATTAAAATACCTCCACCTCACATTACCTCGGATAAACGAGGTTTTACTGTATTTTAATAATTCCCATTTTACGCTAGGAAAAACTACAGTACGAATAGAATGCGTTTTAGTGATTCAAATATATTGCATTCAAGTGTACTCTTTACATTTGTATTTTATGTGAGTAGACTTCTACAATTATTATTATAGACATTCTTAAACTACCCTCATAGCAACCAGAATAAAAGGAATGTTTAGGGGCTGTGTTTACGAATGTGTATGGTTGGTTGGTTGGTACGTAAATTATGACGTTAACAATGTGTATGTCATATTGTCATCATCAAACCAGATATGTCTCACTTGTCTGTTTTTCTCTTCTTAAATTGAGTGTGAATGAGAGAGAGAGAAAGATAGGCATATAGATCTGTATAGATCTTTACGGCAAGGATAAAAACTCGGGAAAATAATGTTTCGAAATGCATTCAGAGGCTGTCTCTCGATACAACTTCGGAAGTATCAGTATCACATACGATAACATCTACACACAATAGGACATCAGATAGTGAGAAATTATACATGTTCTTTTCCATAGCATCGGGGTAGACTCAGTTGGCAGAACACTAATCAGTTGGCTCAGCCAAGATGTGTAAGATTCTTCATACGTATTGTAAAGGTAGATGATAGTTATATTAAATAATTTGTAATAATTTGTAAAGGTAGATGATAGTTATATTAAATTATTATTATTTAAATAAATAATAAATGTATGTGAAAGATATAATTGATCTTTATTGATTTAATTTATGAAATATTATTTTTATTTATATGTAAATTACCAAGGTTGTAAACATTCAAAGCAACCGTGATAATAGAGGGAAGTTATAGTTGTTATGCAACAACTAAAAATGATGAACAAAATTATAATAATAATTTAATAAAGAAGCGATACCGCTACAGTATCAAATCATTGATGTCCAAATGTTACAAATATTCAGACATATTACTTAAATGTCAAAATAAGTAAACGCTATAGTCATCTCCGTTAGTATATCTTAACCTTAATGCCAACCTTAGATAGATAGATAGAATATAGAGGCTGCCCTGGATGGGCTACACTTCAACCATATGGTCCATTGTGATGCCTAAGGATGTGAGTGAAGTGGAAGGAATTTTTGTATATAGACTAGGAATTGGTAGGATATACGGCTGCAGCCAACTATGATAGGAACTATGCCGATATTCATTTGGAGTTCGTGAAGGAAACTGCAGGAAACCTTCTCAAGCATAGTCGGTTACTTCGGTCTTCTTGTCCATACGCCGACAGTTTAGTAAATTAACCGCCCCCTTTTTTTTTTCTTAATAATTGACAAACTACCGATGTCGCGATTCGAACCCGTAACCTCCCAATTTCCAAGTAGGCATACTGCGCATACATACCGCCTTAGACCGCTCGGCCACTTGGACTGGTAATTTTCAACCTTACTTACAACAATGGATGGATAGGCACAAAAAGTTTACAAAAACAATTTCAGCTCAAAAACTAAAAATTAATAGTTCAAGCATTGATAATGAACTCGAGTATATTTGACCATGTATTTGAGCAATTAACTCAGTTAGTTGTTATTTTGACTTGTTACAAATCAAGAATGATTTGACGGACCATGAAGATATTTCACGAACTCCGATCGAAATGAGGTTAGAATATAACTTGAGGCAATTATGAAAGCCACAACATAGCAAAACGTTATATAACCGATTTGAAATGAGATATCGTCAAACGCGATATTATCAACATAGATATTATTAATATGATATAAATATATCTACACATGTATACAGAATGTCTCAGTAAAAGTGTCTTTTATTTCTATAGTGGGGTGATCTTAAGAAGAAAACAGCAATAAAGATCTCTATCTGTTTTAAGGCCTCCTGGTTACACGGTGCGAACTACTGGCGTTGGCAGTAGACAGCTACTGCCATTTGTACTGGCATGACAGTAGTTCGACTCGCCTCACCCGGTCACACGAGTGACCGACAGTAGACAGCTACTGCACCTCTGTACTCGCATGTATCATGTCCCGTGCAATGTTGTCGCAAAATACACCACTGATCATAGTTCATTCCACAATAAAAGCGGTTACAAAAATACTTCAATCTGTTCAAGCGTCGTTTTACGCAGAACTCTGTTCTTTTAATTAGGATCCAAACAATTCCATAAGTTGGTTTGTTCCTTGTATTGGTCCACAAACTTTAAATTTTACTCGGAAGTCCATCTATCCACTGTCATTTTGTCTGTCGAAACAAGAGAAACACGTGAAGCAGCAGAGAATGCTCCGGAGTGTGCCTGTGCGTACGAGCTACTGTCATTTCGTTAAAAACGTGCGAGTTAACGTCCGAGTCGCATGCGAGTGGTGTGGTGGGGGAAGGCGAGTTGCAAGTAAAAACAAAAAATGTTGTAGTAACTCGGATGCCAGTTACTGACTGACTCGCACATGACAGTAACACTTGCCTCACACGGTGCAAGTAACCGCACCGTAAAACCAGGTCTTTATTTATATTATCTAAACTGACAGAAGGAAATTCTTGAACCAAGTCAATATGTACACTCACGTTCAATAAACTTGAACAGACCTGAAATGTTAATTTTCTTACATTTCATAAAACTCCTCACTTTTGCAACTCTCTGTATAATTATTTATTTATAAACAAAGATAAGTAGTATATATTTTAAGTGTGAAAAAAGAAATGGAAGTATAGTAAACAACATTTATACAAGAATCTGATCAGATCTGTTCAATTTTATTGAACGTAAGTATACGTAAACTGATGGAGAAAGAAATCCTTGTTTTCATTCAAGTATTTGTTTACTTGAATAAGGTACTTTTGTTTGAAAGTTATTTTCATAAATCCATTATATATTGGACATTCAAGCAATTATCTCAGTTAGTTCTGTTATTTTCACTTGTTTAAATAATAATAATAATAGATTTAATTCTACTAGATGAGACAGACAGACAGATGTTTGGACAATAGTGGCAATGACACACCGTTTTTGAGATACTCTGTAGTATATAATAATAATAAAAACTAGACACAATCGAAGTCTCGCCATGATACATAAGTAAATACATTTGTGTTGATTACAATAAATATTGTGAAAGATTAAATATTAAATTAAATAAAAAATAATAAGTTAGAAAATAAATATAAATATAACACTTTCATATTTCTTATTTTACATGTAATACAAAACACTGACCACAAATTGAAAACAAACAAAAAAATTAAATTAAATAAAAAATTCAATCTAAATCCTTGAGTTCTCTCTCTCTGATTATAGATTTAAAAAAAAAAAATTATTGTATCAAATATCCAGAGGAAAAAAAAAAAAATATTTCGTACTACATTTATCATATATACAGCTTGTATTTTAAAATACGCCTGGAAACAATGTCTAGTGTATCTATCGCTGTCTATATGCACTGTACTATGATATGGTGTATTTGTTACACTCAAACTGCATTAAAATCAGTATTGTATAACATATAACAATAGTATGATAACTACAGTCATTTATATATAGTTGCATCTTACTCGTGCATGTATACATTGTCCGTCGTGTTAATGATGATCGTCAGTGTCATCGTTATTGTCCGTCGTCTGTCGTGTGAGTATGTCTGCATGTATATGTAACAAAGACACCATAACATAGTACACTGCATATAGTCAGCGATGGATACACTATACATTGTTTCTAGATTGGGTATTTTATAAAATACAATCTGTATAATTTCGTTGAATGTCTGATGGGCAGTATCTAAAATTATAAGTTCCGCACTAGTCACAACGAATAGAGTACTCTTTACGCGAATCGCTTCGCAGTTATTACGGCACTTCTATTCATCAGCTCTAGGATGTAGTACTGCCTGTTTGCCTGGGATTGAATATATCTTGGGGTATAAAAAGTATTGCACTTCGACCTTATGACGGCCCTATGTACTTCAATGTGACGAGATTAGCTTCTGCCATATCTTGGCAATAACCAGGAGCTTGCTTATTAGGTTTTCCCGAAGATTCATATATTCTGCGTGAGATGTACCGAATATCTTGTATTTGCTGTAACCGATGTGGCGGGATGTTTCCTCTTTCTTGTCGCACATTCTGTACATACATAATGGAGTCATATTGTGTGGAGATGCTTTCGTAGAGGAAATCAGTAACCTTCCGAAGTTGTATTCTATTTAGGTAGAGTGCATCGAGACCCAGTCTCTTGAATGCATTCGATAACATTATTTTCTCGAGTTTTTGTTGCGATATATTTTCCCAGTGATCAGGGTGTTTAACGTTCATCCAGTCGTTGATCACGTGTTAACATGATGCTATCTTTGAAATTCTTAAAATAGATTCTGGGCCTATAAAAGGTATTTCCCCTTCTGTGCTAAGGTATCTGCTTTTTCGTTTTCGTCAAAACTACTGTGCTTTGTATCCAGATCAATTAAACATAAATTTGACACGTGAAGTTTTCAATCGACTGTTTTACTGAGCAAACGCATTATTATTGTGACGGCCAAGTATACACAAATAATAAAAAATTCGTTACGCAGAAGCTGCTTCAACTTAGCGAATTTCCTTAAAATACATAAATCACTTTCTAGCGGTCACACTGTTAGTCTGATCAAAATGAAATGTTGTATATGATTTTAGTATTTGCAAGGCTAATTTTTTTAAAAATGACGTACGTCAAGGGGAAATGTAGGCGTAAAGAAAGAAGAAAACATAAAATACAAAATATCTCTCTAAATATTAGAACAATCAAAAAATGTGTAAGGAATAAAGTTATAGAAAATCATGTTTGCTACAATTCATCACCTTATCATTTTTGCTCAATCTCTAATATGTACAGAGATAGTGAGGAATTTAATTTTCAATCTTAAACCGTCAATATTTCTGTAAATATTAGCGTAACAGAAAAAATGATAAGAAACAAAATTACGGTAAAACTTAGAACCTACAACTTTACTTCTTATCAATTTTTCGATTTTTCAAATATTAAGGGAGATATGTGAAATTTTGTGTTTATCCCTCCCTCTAAACCCCCCTTTCCCCTTGTCCGATTTTACCCATTAACGAACTTGACCTTTTGAATACCAAAAGCGCCTCAAATACCAAATTTCATTCCGATAAAATGAAAACTGTGACCGCTAGAGTGATTACAGACACACATATATATATATATATATATATATATATATATATATATATATATATATATATATATATATATGTCCATAGATATATATATATAAATTTTACAGATGGTGATTTTTGACATCTACTAGGTAGGATCGATGGACATTTGAAGAAATTTTTGCAAAATTTTGACTTCGGTACGGGACCAATAGCTCTATTTCCTTTCAGGAAATTCGCTAAAACTTAAACTGGAAGACGTGACGTTTTGCGTTGCCAACAACGCTCGCTTATAAAATTTACATCCGTCAAGTTAATATTGTCAAAATGTCCTTATAATAACTTCCCGTGGAACACAGTTTGAGAAATGTCTGTTAAATTCAATAGGCAGTTAAGCATGCAATGGATATGTCACCAAATAAATGTTAAACACTGAGGGAATAATAAAAATGTCAGCAGCTATAGCCAGCCTAGCACCACACATTCCATTTAAAATGTTACACGTAACACATATCAACCTTGTATTAAAATAGCTCTCTATAGCAAATTGTATCAAGTTCACTGGCTACAAATAACTAAAACTACCCTTATGACGTATATCGTGTTACGTAAACAAAATGAAAAAGAAAAGAATACAATCAATTCTGGTTTTTATATTTTATAAAAACTATGTGTTGTTCGTTGATTAGATTACGTTTAATATATAATCCTTGTTTTCCTGTTGCAGTACAATTGAAATTCCGGTCGGTATGGGAAGTTCTTCAATTAGTAACATTAAGTTTATTCATAATGCATATAACAGGGTGCCCCTTGTAAGGGAGAGAAGGTTTCCAATAATCTAAAACCTATTCTAGAAATAACTAGATAGATAGTAGAGGCTGCCCTGGACGGGCTACACTTCGACCATAAGGTCCATTGTGATGCCTAAGGATGTGAGTGCGGTGGAAGGCATTTGTGTGTAGACTAGGAATTGGTAGGATATGCGGCTGCAGCCAACTATGATAGGAACTATGCCGATATTCATCTGAAGTTTGTGGAGGAAACTGCAGAAAACCTCCTCAAACATAGCCGGTTACTTCGTTCTTGACCATACGCCGACAATTTAGTCAATTAACCGCTCCTTTTTTTTTTCTTAATAATTGAAAACTGCCGATGTCGGGATTCGAATCCATAACCTCTCAGTTTCCAAGTAGGTATACTGCGCAGATATAACGCCTTAGACCGCCCGGCCACTTGGACTGGTTAGAAATAACTAAATAACAGACAATATTTTGGAATTAAAATCAAACGTTTATTTTGCCTACTAAATAATGGATGAATATCAGTTTGTTAGTAGTTACCGTAGTAACACAGGGAACATGTGGTGTGTACGCAAAGCTAGTTAAATATGAAAGTAAATTGAGATTTAGGAGCGTGTACACTACACCCTCTTTCTGGAAAACCGGAAAATGTCAGGGAAAACCTTGAAATGTCATGAATGTTTGGTCCTGGAAAATCGAATTTAACCAACTAAATGTAGTTTTTAGAAGAGAAAAATTAGTTATGTAAAAAATATCAACTAAAATTAAAATGCGTGCGCATTATATTCTGTCCGTTTAAATAACTCCGGCAAATATCTTAAATTCATATGTATTGATTATTTGAATCTGCTTACCAAAATCGAAAAAAATGGTTCATGATCCATCAATTCAATTTAAGAGAAAAGTTTGCCGATTATTAAAAGGAGTTGGAAGATCGTTTCCTTGTTTTTAGTCATTGAAAACGATAGAACCAAGTCGTTCTGTTTTGACATATGTTCGCGTGTTCAGTGAATGCAAATGTTATTGTCGATAGACTCATTTCTGTAGGTTGAGTTTAATATAATTATTTCGAATCGATAAATTTAAAAAAAAATTCGTTTCTATACAGGATGTAATCGTGAAGATTAGCCATTTTGATTTGGATATGAGAAAGAGTACAAACATACATTATATGTAAAGAAAAAAGGGAGACAGGCATATGCGCATTTCGTGTTACTGTTTCTAAGAATCAGGAATAGGGAATATGCATGAAAATTTTTTTCACTTGAATTGAAGCATGTTTACTTGACAAATATCAAGATGAAATTACTTTTTAAATAACTTTAAAAATAAGCGAGATATGAATGATTGAAATTCCCGATTAGACAAAGAGGGTGATAGCCCTCTTGATATGTTATGTGACGTCATATTACACTTTCACCATTTAAATTACACGTAAAACTCCGTTTTTAGTATTTTTGCAAGAAAGAGACAGATAATAATCTTTAAAAACTTATAGCTTCCTTGATATTTGTCGGATTTTAATTTCGTTTTTAAATATTATTACAGTATTAACAGTATTTTCATATTCTGAAAATAAATGTGAAAAAAAATTTTCATGCATATTCCCTATTATATATTTGATGTCTATCTCGTTTTCTCTTTACAAATAAATCTATGTCTCTCTTATTTACTGTTGCACATTTCGTATCTCAATGGCTAATATCTTGGTGATGACATCCTGTATAGTATCAAAAATACATCTCTTGAAACATGAATTCGTAAACTTTGTAGAGGGATGTAAATCCTTTATTTAAATCTTATCATGATTTTAAATTTATTGAATAATAAACTAGAATATACGAAATTTAGATAGAGAGCTTCCGCTTTCAGAGGATGTTCCTACAGTGATGCTTACGACGACGCAGCAGCTAAAACTGGTGAGATATTGTTATCAGTGGCGAAGCTTCACTTTGCTGGACCCAGGCGGAAACTTTTTTGCCCCAGACTTTACATAACTAAAAAACTCAATATATAGAGGATGGTGGCGCATAAGTAACGTTATGATTTTATTAGTGAATAAACTTTTTGTTTACGTATTTTTTTTCTTCAGAATAAACTTTGAAAAACTTGGGAAATTTATGATGGAAAGACTCAACACAGAATAAAGAACCAAAGTTGTTCAATTTTATTTTGAAAGTCATCATTCGATTATTCAGACACAAAGATCATATCGTAATTTTTTTCATGTTCCGACAATTTACCGATTGGTTTAGCGTTTTCGGCAACATGGGGCTGTCTGTGATCTTTCGCGTGCTGGAAGACCTCGTGCAGTTCGAAATGATGTGAACATTGCTCGGGTGAAAGCAAGTGTTGAGGAAAACCCCGAAACTTCCACCAGGCGACGTTCTCAGCAGTTGGTGATGTCTAGGCGGTCTTTGCAAAGAATTTTACGTTACACCATTTCCCATATAAAATTCAATTGGCTCACGAGTTCAAACCAAATGATGCACAGATACGCATTCATTAAATAAATCATAACGTTACTATTGCGCCACCCTATATTTACAATGTGTGAGACAAGCACGGAAAGACAATAACAATAGGGAATATGCATGCAAATTTTTTTTCACATTTATTTTCAGAATATGAAAATACTGTTAATACTGTAATAATATTTAAAAACGAAATTAAAATCCGACAAATATCAAGGAAGGTATAAGCTTTTAAAGATTATTATCTGTCTCTTTCTTGCAAAAATACTAAAAACGGAGTTTTACATGTGTTTTAAATGGTGAAAGTGTAATATGACGTCACATAACATATCAAGAGGGCTATCACCCTCTTTGTCTAATCGGGAATTTCAATCATTCATATCTCGCTTATTTTTAAAGTTATTTAAAAAGTAATTTTACCTTTATATTTGTCAAGTAAACATGCTTCAATTCAAGTGAAAAAAAATTTTCATGCATAATCCCTATTGTTCATGAAATTTGTCATTGATGTCTTCATCGTAAAGTTTGACCAGCTTCTTAGAATTTTCGCATAGATCGTTATCTGACATCGCTATTAGCTACCAATAGTTGATCAGAGAATTTGGGAACCCTAGTGATTGTAACACCTCCGGTAGCTACGCCACTGATTATTATGTAAATTAAAGAAACTTGCTTTGGTAAAACAACAATTTTAACCAAATTAAACAGCATGTTAGTTAGTTAGCATCATAATAAATTTTTGAAAAATTTCAATGTTGCAAGTTCAAGATTAAATAATAAAAAATAAATAAATATAATTTATACAAATTAATCCACACACATAATATATGATGCCGCTAGCTATTAAAATCCGACCGACAATCATGCAGCAGACCAGACACGAATGTAATCCGCGTGTGTTTGTATGTACTCGTTATACATACTAAACAGAGACACCCACCAATGACAAGCGATTCAATTACCGATTTGTGGACTTGTGAGCGATAATACGATGCCATGCTTGTAATTAATTATTGTATAATCAAGTTATCATAATAATAATATTGTTGATGAAAATTTAAGGACGTTTATGCGTCCGTCACACCGTCTATTAGACGTTCTATCTTTGGTATTTGGCAAGTCTAATCACGTTTATTATGTTTCCTAAAAAATTCAAAACCTTATCCATATCTATTTATCAAAAAGTTATTAACGATTATAAAAATCTAATTTTTAGTATTGATAACTGACCACTTTGGTCACGACATCTGGTTGTCAAAAAAGAAACTAAGTTTAGTGTGCATCTATACATACACTACGTAAATTAAATTAGGCCCAATAGCAACATTGTGTAGTGTATCTATCACTGTCTATGCACAGTATACCATGATGTGGTGTTACACTCACATGACGGAAAATAAGGACGATGTATACATGCACGAGTAAGATGCAACTATATATAAATGATTTTAGTTAGAGAGTGATAAGTATAATATAATGGTTATTTATGTTATAATACAATACAGATTGTTTAAGTGTGACAAAGTAAACCATATCATAGTACACTACATATAGACAGCGATAGATACACTATACAGTATTCCAGATTGGATGTGTTTTAAAAAACAAGCTGTATAATTTTCTTTACATATAATAGAGAAATATGTTTCCGAATTGTTTGGATAAAACTAGGATAGGAGATAGCGAAAGAATGATGAGAGAAGATCGTAGGTAAATTTTCTTACGCGTCCAGAAAAACTACCAGTTTGGAGTTCAAAACTTCAAACCGTTCCAAAGTTTTGGCTGTTTTATGACCGTTTCAAAGTTATAGCCGATCCAGATCTTTAACACTGTTTTTAATTTCTATAGAATTACCTGCATTAACAAAATTTTTGAAACAAATTATTTGTCAATAAATTTAAAATATAAAACAAATTGACGTTTACAACTGTTAAAATTAGGAAAAAAATTATTATTTGACATAAATTAATTAAAACAATGAAAATAACAACCAACTGAGTTAATTGCTTAAATACCCGGTATATACCTCGTTTTTGAGTTATCGTGTTAACAGACAGACAGCCATTACAAAGTCAGAACTGAACTTAATATACCCTGGCATATATTATATACGGGGTATATAAATATGCTTACTGAATGTAAATAAATGGTTTACTCGTTCGTTGCACACGATAGTTAGCCATATATTTTAATCCCAGCATTGATAATCACACATTAATAGTAAACTAGTCACTATTGGGTATTAAAGCAATTTATTCAGTTAGTTGTTGTTTTCACTTGTTTGATACAAAGAAATCTTTTTGCACTATTATTATTAATGATGCAAAAATTTGCAATTAATCACATTTTAAATAATTATTTAAATAGAAAGAAATTTTATAAAATTTGCTATAAACAATTTACCATATTGCAATTAATTGAATTTGGTTATTTCAAATACCATTCATTTTTTATATAAATATCACATATTCATTGGCGTAGTTATTAGCTGGCATTATTATATGGGGGAAGGGGGCAGAGGAATAGGCAACTGCAAATCATAAAACAACAGGTATCATGTAGTAGTAGTGGCTGGGGGGGGGGGTAAGTCGAAGCCTGGCAAGTAGGTGGTCTTTCTAGGCCTTTTTTTACCGACCCTTAAAGTGTAGGAAATTTGTTCGTAGACTAGGAATTGGTAGGTTATGCGACTGCAGCCAACTTTGATAGGTACTATGCCGATGTTCGAGTTTGTGGAAGGAAACTGCTGAAAATCTTCACAAACATAGCTAGTTACTCGTCATTCTTGTCCCAACGCTGATAGTTAAGTCAATTAACTGCCCCATAAGCTTTTTTTTAATATAATTTAATTGACACACTGCCGCCGTTGGAAATGGAACCTCCCAGTTCCGAACATGGTGTCTTAAACAACTGGACCATTCGGACTGGTAGCAGGTACCATACACAAAATATTAGTATATGATCATTAGTCCAATGTTGACTACAGTATACCGATTGTTTAGTTTACATCTTCGTATAGTAGATCTCCCACAAGCGTGAGAGAGTAAATATGTATACATTAAGCAATGTGTATGAGAAGGAGGTCTTATAGGTTTGTTTTGTTATTATTATTACATGTTATAGCATACTGAAGTCTGAACAACAGAACAAATCATAACAACTGATCTGTTCACTTAAAAAAACATCACACAACAGTTTAACTTTAAGTAAGAAAACAAACCTATAAGACCTCCTTCTCATACACATTGCTTAATGTATACATATGTACTCTCTCATACTCGTGGGAGATCTACTATGCGAAGATGTAAACTAAACAACCGGTATAGCATTTAGTGCAAAGTGGGAGGGTGTTTCTCTGAACATTCTGGGGATCTGTATTCACCCTTGACTTGCCCCTCTTTAGCTACGCTAATGTACATATTAGAATATATTATTTATTATATTAAAAATTGAGATAACATTTTATAATTATTTGAAATCAAATAGCGGTTAGTAATATTATTCTTTTTATTGTAGCAGAGACAAACAAAACCTATGCAGCAAAACTTTAATCATAATATTTTTATAAAATTTAATTTTTGATTACTTTTACTTTAAATAATTTTCTTTTAAAGAAACTTTCACAAATTTTTAATAATAATTAAATTTTGTAATTGATATTTTTGTAAATTATTAATTTTTTTTTTTTTTTTGATGTACTACACACTGTGAAATTTGAACATCTTGTTGCTAGGTGTGGCATTAATCTGATTTTATATAGATTAAGGTAGTTCCAGCATTGTCTTGTATAATCAGGACAAAAAACCGTTTTGCTTTTATCACAGAATAAGTATACTCCCGTTCAATAAAATTGAACAGATCTGAATCGAATCAGTCTCTTACAATTTTGATTATTCTTGTAGTAAATGTTGTTTACTATACTTCCATTTCTTTTTTCACACTTAAAATATACACTACTTATCTTTGTTTATAAATGAATAATTATACAAACAGTTACAAAAGTGAGGAGTTAAATGAATTTAACATTTCAGATCTGTTCAATTTTATTGAACGGGAGTGTACATATACACATATATACGAACATATCATATATTTATATACAAATTAATGTAATTTTGAAAGAAAAAAATTTTTTTAAATTATATATTTTGAAAACAAAACGGTTAAACGCGATATTTAATTTATGAACCTCTATAGGTACCAAAAGTTTTTGCGCTCGAATTTTTCAATTATGATAATTTAGTAATAAAATTTTTCTCGTGATACTTTTGAAGATACCGATGGTGTTCGCAATTTGTGTTACAGGCGAAATCCGTTTTACGACGAAGTACGGAAAACTAAAAATAGAAATATTTATAAAATTTTTTAGATAAATTGCTTATCAACGTGAATCTTGAATCCACTCCTTAAATTTTAGAATACGCCTATAAATAATAATAACCTGCATATACTTTAGAATTACTGAACGATAACAAAAAAAAAGAATGTTTTACGATGAGCTTTGACGGTAGATAAGAAATATTATAAAACTAATTTTTAATTTGTTTCATTTTTTATGGGTAATTTTATTATACTGATTGTATTTTAAAATACATCCAATCTGTAAACAAGGTATTGTGTATCTATCGCTGCCTATATGTAGTGTACTATGATATGGTTTGCATTAAAATCGGAGGCGGGATTGATACGTTCTCACCACAGACATTTGTCATTAGATCAGTCTTTGGTGGCGACGTCTGCCTGTAGAGTAGTAGAGTATCATGGTATACTGTGCATAGACAGAGATAGATGCATTATACATTGCCTACAGATTGGGTGTATTTTAGAATACAAGCTGTATATTTTTTCAATAATTAAATTGCACCTTTGTTCTTGCCCGCTCCAATGCCATCGAAAAAATACAATATTGCATTGGGAAATTTGTATAATTGTTTATTGATACACAGAATGCAATTTCAATATCACCTTCTGAAGTAGTTTCGACACGATATTTTGTGATAGATATTATCTCAATGCAAGAATCTTTATAGAAACTAAACACTATATTATAAATCGTTACATAACATGAAATCTATACATATACAAACATCAGGATTAAACTGTATTTGTATATTAGCTAGAGACACGAAAATTGGTAGTTCGGCTATTAATAATAAACAAAGAAATGTGTGTTTTATTTTTTTTCGAAAATCAACTACTAATGGGGTGAAAGAAATCCACGGTGAAAGATTGTATTGAGGTTCCGTTTTGATTTAAAGCTAGAGACATGAAAATTGATATTTATAAATTTGTGTAACAGCGTTTTAAGAAAATCAGACTTTGACGAGGAGAAATATTCTATTACTCAGTTATAAGGTCTTTACAAAATTTTCGCGGGCGAAGCCGCAACGAGTAATGCTAGTTTATTTATATATAGGAATCGAACCCGGACCTCTGAATTTCTAGCCGAGTGTGCTAATCGTTACACCACGAATGACTTTGGTAAATGAATAAATTTTTTCATATCATTGGCAGTATGACTTTGTTGTCCACATCAACTTATTATTCCACATATTATTATGTGTGTATACCTAGGCGTCATTATACAATACTAATATCAATTTCCATTAAGGTTACGTAAGACATAGTATGAATGCACTAGCCTATACTATATAGACAAACATGCCATTAAATTTTTAATTAAATATTGATTTTCAAATTACAAAGTTGGTAAATTCATTTTCTATAGGATTCGATCGAACTTAGATTTGACCATAAGGTCCATTGTGATGCCTAAGGATGTGAGTGGAGTGGAAGGAATTTTTGTATGTAGACTAAAAATCGATAGGAATTGATAGGAACTATGCGGATATTCATCTGGAGTTCGTGAAGGAAACAGCAGAAAAATTTCACAAGCATAGCCGGCTACTTCGTTCTTGTCCATACATCAACAGTTTAGTCAATTAACCGCCCCTTTTTTTTCTAAATAATTGACAAACTGCCGATGTCGGGATTCGAACCCATAACCTCCCAGTCCCCAAGTAGACATAACGCCTTAGACCGCTCGGCTACTTGGCTGGTAATTGTCTTACAGGGACTCCAACATGATTTAGTGCATGTGTACTGACTGTTTATTTTTCAATATGTACACTTCCGTTCATAAATTGAACCAGCAAGTCATATTCTAAGCGTATATAAAACTAAATTTATGTATAATTTTACACACAGTAACACTTAGAATGTTTCATGTTCAATTTTTATGAACGAGAGTGTATTTGTTTTCGTTTTTTAATAATAATAGTAATCGAATATCCAATATTGTTCATGCATTTATATTTTTCGTTTACAATATTATAAATATAAAATGTATAACAACATGAGTTGGTAAAAGTTAAATTGCCTTTTAAAACAACACACAAAAGTTAACTTCTCGACTGTGGAAGAATGGATTTTTGTAATAAATGAAATGTAAACACGAACATTGTAAATGATTATTGATGACGACATGAAAATTGTAAATCTAATTATTATATTTGGGGTCATCGAATTTTGACTAGTATCATGCAAAACTGAATTATATATTGTTTTGTTACATTTTACATATTTCTAGATAGATAAATACAATATTTGATCAAGTAAATTATAAATTATGGTTTTATCATCGTCAATAGGGAATATGCATGAAAATTTTTTTTCACATTTATTTTCAGAACATCAAAATACTGTTAATACTGTAATAATATTTAAAAACGAAATTAAAATACGACAAATATCATGGAAGCTATAAGCTTTTAAAGATTATTATCTGTCTCTTTCTTGCAAAAATACACTAAAAACGGAGTTTTACGTGTATTTTAAATGGTGAAAGTGTAATATGACGTCACATAACATATCAAGAGACCTATCACCCTCTTTGTCTAATCGGGAATTTCAATCATTCATATCTCGCTTATTTTTAAAGTTATTTAAAAAGTAATTTTATCTTGATATTTGTCAAGTAAACATGCTTCAATTCAAGTGGAAAAAAATTTTCATGCATATTCCCTATTGATACGAAATTCTTTCAAATAGTATTGTGGATATGCGTGTTTGGCTGGTGTAATTTATTAATGTTTTTGGTTCGTTTTAGATAGATAGATACATACACCTTGGGGTCTAAAAAGTACAGCACTTCGACCTTATGGTCCATTGTGCTCCCCCTTCTACTTCAGTCCAACGAGATTCGCTTCTCCCATAGGTTGTCTCCCATAGCCAGGAGCTTGCTTATCAGGTCTTCCTGAAGGTTCATATATTCGGGGTGAGATGCACCGAATATCCTGTATCTGCTGTAACCTAGAGGTTCGCAGTCAAGGATAATGTGGCTGGATGTTTCTTCTGGATAATGCCCGGTAATGAATTCGGTAACCCTCCGCAGTTGCATCCTGTTCAGCCTCAGTGCCTCAGCCGCGGTACTTTTTCCCAGTGATCACGGTGTTTAGCATTTGACCACTCGTTGATCACCTGTTTATATGTAGTCCTTGGAATTCCTAAAATAGGCTCTGAGCCAATGAAGGGTATTCCAACTCCCTTTTTTGCTAAGGTATCTGCTTTTTCGTTTACTTCGAAACCACTGTGACCCGGCACCCAGATCAATTTAACATTGTTCGGTTTTGTCAGGTCCAACCAGCCAAGTAGCCGAGCGGTCTAAGGCGTCATGTCTGCGCAGTATGCAGTACTTGGAAACTGGGAGGTTATGAGTTCGAATCCCGACGTCGGCAGTTTGTCTAAACTGCCGGCGTATGGACAAGAACGAAGTAACCGGCTATGCTTGAGAAGGTTTTTTGCAGTTTCCTTCACGAACTCCAAATGAATATCGCCATAGTTCCTATCATAGTCGGCTGCAGCCGCATATCCTACCAATTCCTAGTCTACTCACAAATTCCTTCCACTCACATCCTCACATCCTAAGGCATCACAATGGACCTTATGGTCGAAGTGTAGCCCGTCCAGGGCAGCCTTTACAATCTATCTCTCATTTTTGTCAGCTCCAGCAGTTCTTCCAGACAATCTTTGACTACCCCTGAGGTGACCTCATTTTCAGACAAGGCTTTTAGAGTCAACTTGACTGTCCGAGAGAATACATACGTTCTGGTTTATGTAGCCTCTACGTAGGTTCTCGCGGACGCAAGCCAGTATGGCGGTGTAGACTTCTGCTTGAAATTTCTTGTTTCTGGGGCTAATTAATCTACCTACTTTATATACTGAAGTTCATCGACACAAAAACTATTTTGTTGATTTGATGTGAATTTAGAAGATCGCACTACTAAAATTAAATTGATTTTACTAATAATTTCCGAGATATGCCCTCTGTTTAAGTTTCTCCCCATTCCTATTTTTTTCTTATTTTAGTAAATATCTCGTAAACCGACCAAATCGTCGTATAAACACTGGGGTTAGATTACAACAAAAAAACAACTGTCTTCAGTAATTGTTATCGATCGGTGACAATGAATCAGTCGTTTCGAAGTCTTTTTATAAATATTGAAGATAACGTCACAATGTAAAGTATTGGAATATTTCATAAAATACCTTTTTAGGTTCATTCATAATTAATCAGACAGTATTTGATTGATATGTTCGAAATAATTTTATGTACATTAATGGAACATGGAACGAACGATATGACACAAGTAAAATATTAGTTTAGTATCAAAAACTCTTCACACTGTTTATTATGTAAAAACGGCGATTTTTATAATGTAAATTTAATTAAATATTAATTTTAGTTCCTTTGTTTGTTTATTCTAGGACGGACGGGGCAGAATCACCTATTCCTGAAGAACAGGATTCTGCGCATGCAGAAAAACCTAAACAACTTGTTAAATATGGAGAACTAGTCATATTAGGGTAAATATTTTAAATAATATGTTTATTGAAAAAAAAATCGAATAATAATTATAGAAGAAGCATTATTTAAAACAAATCCAAATTTTATATATTTATTATATTTGTGTATACTTTGGTGTCAACAATACAAAATTTGTCAAATTCCAGTGCGGTTATGTAAGATAAATTCGCGAGTATTAGCGTATACTTTATAGACAAATGTCATTGAATGTTAATTAAATATTGATAAGAAAAAACTCTTAATTAAATTAAATACTGATATGAAAAAATTAACTCGTCAACCAGGAATCGAACCTCGGATATCTAGTCCAGAGGCCGCAGTCTCGCGAGTATACGCTAAAGTCTTCTACAGTTTGTCATACGTAACCGAAAGGAATTTGGACAAACATCGTTATGTTGACGCGAAAGTATACACAAATAAACAAATATTAAATAAATAAATAACTTCAACAGAAGTAATACTGTCTAAATAAATAAAAAAATAAGAATAATATGAAAAAGTTGGCTATTACGTCACAGTCGTCTTTGGTGTAGCGGAAGCATACTGGACTAGATATCCAGAGGCCCGAGGTTCGATTCCTGGTTGACGAGTTAATTTTTTCATATCAGTATTTAATTTAATTAAAAATTCAATGACAATGAAATTTGTCGGAGTATACGCTAAAGTCTTCTACAGTTTGTCATACGTAACCGAAAGGAATTTGGACAAACATCGTTATGTTGACGTGAAAGTATACACAAATAAACAAATATTAAATAATGAAAAAACTCGTCAACCAGGAATCGAACCTCGGCTTGGTGTAGCGGTATGCACGTTGGACTAGATATCCAGAGGGCCGAGGTTCAAATTTTTAGTGTTTCGTACTTCGAAAGGTGGAACACTTACGGTATCACTTCGGTGTCTATCTGTCTGTTTGTTTTTCTCAGCGTTATTAATTTACAACTATTAAAACTACAATAATGTATAATTCATAATAGAAAACATCTTTTTGATATCCGGGGATACATCTGCGTTTTAATGCGATAATAATTAATACAATAACAATGTACATATATAAATATAAATATATACAGTGAAACCTTGATATAACAAATCTGAACTAGATTCGAAAATATTCGTTCTACCAAGTAATTTGTTACAATGATGTTTGTTATATAAGAGGTTAGGTTGGTCTAAGATTCGTTTTAGCAAGATAAGCAAACTTTAAAAAAAAAAGTAAAACACATTGTAATGAATGCACTTTAATATTTATTTAAAACACAATGTGAAAAATTGGCACAAAATAATCAAAATGCAAAATATATCTTTACATTACGAATAACTTTTGTAAAAACCTCTTTATAACGATTTTTCAATCATTGCAAAACATAAATAGAAAGTATAATTAACCCCTGCATAAAGTATTCTCAGTGGAAATTAAAGCCAGAATAGGACAGGCTAAGAGTGCATTCCTTAAACTAAATAAAATCCTAACAAACTCAAAATTAAAAAAAGGTGTACGTGTGCGGTTTCTTAAGTGTTGTGTTTGGTCAGTTTTTCTGTATGCATGCGAAACTTGGACGTTAATAAATCTAAATTCGTTATATATATATATATATATATATATATATATATATATATATATATATATATATATATGTATATATATATATAACCTTGTTTTAACGAATTTAGATTGTTTGATGAAGTGACCCAACGTCCTTAAAAATTTATTTTTATAAAAATTAATGAATAAAAAAAAAAACAACAAGTTTTATTATTATGTGATGATAATAATTAATCCGCATCATTAATAAAAAATAATTATTTGAAATATATTTTCTAGATATAATGGATCATTAATTCCACAAGGTGATCGTGGTAGAAGAAAAAGTAAATTTGTTTTACATAAACGACAAAAAGCAAATGGTGTAAAACGTTCAAAACATTATGTTGTGAAAACCCCACATTCCTCACAAGCGATTTTAGATGCCCGAAGACATTCAATATCATATACATTATCAAGAAATCAAGCTGTTATAGTTGAATATGTTCAAGATGAGGAAACAGATATGTTCCAGGTAATGTATCCTTCTCTTATCATAGCCAGATCACTTGGAAGACGTCTCGAAATCGATTTTTCTATCGTAGACATTCCCGAATATATGAACCTTCATGAAGACCTGATAAGCCAGATCCTGGCCATTGCCAACAATACTTTTTAGACCTCAAGATATATCTATCTATTTATCTATCATTGACATGGAAAGAACACACCAAAAATAGTGGGTTTTGAAAAAAATTTCATCAAAATCAGATAAAATTTAGCTGTGCTAGTCAAAAAAATGATTTTTTGTCCCTGGTGACGTCACCAAAATCCAAAGAAAGGTTTTTGGTCCATCTAAAGCATAGTTTATCCGATTTTGATGAAATTTTTTTTCAAATCCAGTAAATTTTAGTCAAGCAATTCAATTCTGATAGAAAAATTAAGATGTCTTTATTAGTTTTTGAGATAGTGCGTATAGGAATTTTGTATTTCCAAATCGATAAGCGCCATACAATTTTCTATTGTAAAAATGGAAAGATTACTCCAAAAATTGTAGGTTTCAAAAAAAAATTCATTAAAATCTGAAAAAATTTAGAACATTGACCGATGTATTTTACATATATTGACCGACTTGCACGAATACGTTCATACCAGAGGGCAGAATTCAAATGGCAATCGAAATTTTGAATACTTTTACCGTTTTGGTGGAAATTTTAAAAAAAGAACTGTGTTTTGAGTTCTCCGTTACGAGTTCCCTTTGTTTTGCGAAATTAGATAAATTATTTCTGTTTTAGATTGGACGATCATCTGAACAACCAATAGACTTTGTAGTTATGGATACAATACCTGGTGATAAGACAGGTGAAAATAAAGTATTACAAAGTACGATATCACGCTTTGCTTGTCGAATATTAGCTGAGCGCAACAACACAGACGTCGTACGTATTTATGCAGCCGGGTTCGATTCATCAAGGAATATATTTTTAGGGGTAAGTTATATAGGATGGAATTTAAGTTCTCAGCCATTACGCAAATGTACTATTTATTGGGTATATTTCAAGATAAAAGCTTCCTTTCCGAATACATTCCGGTCAATCTATAAATTTCGTTTATTTTTGATATTGCAAAGTTCTGTCATGGTGATGAGGTTTTAATATGGTTTTCGAAAATAATGTTTAGAACAAAATTTGTTAGTATTCTTATGTCGAACAATTTTTATTCGACACATTTTTCCTAAAATCAAATGGATTCAGCACAAATTGAGCGCAAGAATTTAATTTTTAAAGGAACGCCATTTTTGGAGTCGAAAGTATCTCTTTTTTGAAAATAATTGAGTTGATTAGATCAACTCGTTTTTCTTCAGAATAATTTTTTCTTGTTAGAATTACGAGACTTCAAAAATGACCGGAGAATTTTTCCCGTAGTATGGGAATATCCAGGAATAGCCAGTAAAATCCATAACAGTTTTTCTATTGTCACCCGTTTTCAAGCTTGAATTGAGTTTTTGAGAACAGCGTGATTACATTTTGTCTCCTTGGTCTAGGTGCTAGGGACCCATTTGCGATACCCTTCTTTCTAATTATTATTATTATTAAATCATTTTGTTATGTTCATTAGGAAAAAGCAACAAAATGGCAAGAAAATAGAGAAATTGATGGTTTAACAACAAATGGTGTCTTAATAATGCATCCACGTGGATCATTTTGTGGTGGTGGTGCCAAAGGTGGACTCTGGAGAGAAGTATCTGTTGGTGGTGGTGTTTTCTCACTGAGAGAATCACGATCAGCACAACAAAAAGGGATGGTTGTGAGTAGTATACAAAAATTTACATTCTGATTCAATTTCAATTTACCGTAATTTGTTTTAAATGATTTTAAAATATGAATTGTTTTAATCGATTAGGTCGAAGATGAAAATAATATATTGCAAGATGGAACTTTAATAGACTTATGTGGGGCAACGTTATTATGGAGGTCTGCAAGTGGTTTAGCTAATTCTCCAGTAAGTATCCATTTCAGTGTATTAAAATTATCTTAAATCAAAAAAATTGGTTTTCTTGAATTTTTATTTCTTATGGCATAAAAATATCACTTGTATCAAACCTAAGAAATATTTCTAATAGTATAGAAAAAACTCTAGCTATAGTCGGTATTCTCTAGCTAGTAGGCTACTCTAGCGACGTGTGTACATTGGACGCGAAATTTGGTCTAGGTAGAGATGGCCTAGAGCTACTCAGGGAAATCTGTGAGCTGTGTACAATCGTGGGCGCTAGATTTCTTTACGTAGAGAGAGTAGAATAGAATGACTTTCCTTCTTAGTTTGGAAACTATCATGTCGGACCGCAGATACATTGCAACAGCTTTAGTGGTGTATGTTTTAATGCATTAGAAGAAAAGAATGGAGGAGAAAAGATAGAAGAGACTTTGGGTTAAACAGTGGACTGCGAAAAGAGAAAGGGAAGGAGTACACGCAACATTCTTTTCTGCTATTATGTCAAACGACTAGACAATCGCTTTTATTTATTTCTCCCTGGAAACAAAATTATTTCTCGGATTCATAAATTAAATATTCGATACCATTAGAGAACTCTAGATTTTCTCTACAGTGTCCAGCCATCTTTAGGATCTGTCCTTGATGATATTGAAAGCGATCTATTAAAATTTGATCAAAATTCTCTATACAGTGTTTTTGAAGATAAGTTGGTGATCACGGTAAGAAAATTTTACTTCCAGTCAAGAAAATGTTTTCTTAATTGGGAATATATTCCAAACTAGTATTTCCCGCCGCCGCGACTTACCGCTATACGAGTGATAAAGTTTTCAGCGCATTACGCTTGTTACTATCCCTCAGGAAATATACATTTTCCGGAATGAAATGTACTACTATGTTCTAATTCAGGACCTAAAGTCCGTTACGGAGCTTAGTGGTACCAAACATAGACACAAACTTTCGCATTTATAATATTAGTAGGATAGTAGAATTATTGATTTCAAAAATTTTTTACAGAACAAACGTGATTTGGAACAACAAGTAGATGAAATCAATGCTGGCAGACCGCAATGTCCTGTAGGATTGAACACATTAGTTATACCACGAAAAGTAACCAGTGGTGAAAATCAACAACAGCCTTATGTCTATCTGAATTGTGGACATGTACAGGGTCAACATGATTGGGGTCAAGATAAAGATTCTGGTGCTAGACGATGTCCTATGTGTTTGGAGGTATACATTTTTTTCACTTTAAAACTGATATAATCAAAGTGTACTTATTTTTCTTAAGATAGTATTCGACTATACCAACTTTTCACTCGTCTGTATGTTTGTATGTCCGAGATTAATCAAAATTCACAAAGAATTGATTAATGCCTAGATTACAAAATTGATTAATAACAACTGGAAATAACAATTACGTTAATTGCTTAAATACCCGGCGTATATTGAATTCATTATCGATGTATGAATTGTTTATTTTACTTCTACAAATGGATAAAATTGTGACTTGTAGTGTATATAGTACAGTACAGTGTATACACAGTAATTACAGATGTTTGAGTTGAAATTGTAGCTATTCAGATAGTGAATTCAAGTTTCAAACGAAAATTGTTTATTATTAAAAAAGGAACTTTTTTATTTATTTTTTATTCTACTCCTAGCGGGAGAACAAAGTCAGGAATAAACTTGTAATACTTGTATATAAATATATAATATACAGGAAATAAGAATAAATTTAAAAATTGAATTTCATTAATAGGTTGGACCAGTTGTTAGATTGTGTATGGGTATTGAACCTACTTTCTATGTGGATTCTGGACCTCCAACTTATGCATTTAATCCTTGCGGGCATATGGCAACTGAAAAAACTGTTAAGTAAGTATAAAAAATTATTACAATAAACACGTTAAAGGTTTAAAAGTATCTCTCTGGATTATAATTACGATTAATTCAAACTGATAATGATGACTACTTTGAAGTCGAAATACGTATATATAATATACAAATGTATAAAGTTTAGATTGATTATCTGTGATAATCTTTATATTTGAAGCCTATCTTCAAGTATTAAAAAAAATTTGGTCTTTATGTAAACTCAAGCTTCACAGTCCATCGATAATAACAAATACAGTCACTGAACACGTGAACACGTGAACATATGTCAAAACATAGATCTGCTTTGATCTATCGTTTTTGTTTTTCATTTATATTATTTTGTTATATGAATATAACGAATGGAAACAATAAAAATAATAACAAGAACAATTATAACAATAAAAACTAAAAATAAAAATTTAAAAAAAATAAAAATAAAACAATTGAAATGATGGATCACAAACAGATCTCTATTTTCAACATTAAGTAAAAAGTATTAACAATAGAGGTCAAGTTCCGAGAGTAGACGATTTTTTCGGAAATTTCCTCCTCTTTAAGAATCTGTTTGTAAAATTCCTCTAGCACCAATAGTTTTTGAGTAATTTTCAAAAAAGTAGACCACTTTTCTTTGGAATCTTTAATTGTTTATAACTTTTGCAATTGTTTATGTGCGAGTTTGAAATTTTTGCACATTTTTCTAGACGTCATAACGAGTTCAACGAACTATCGCACGTATTTTAATTCGCAGTAGCAAGAATTAACACGTTTTTTAACTTGTTGACTACTGTAAACCATTCACATTTTGCGTTTTAAATGTATTTTAAATAGCATTTAACTATTTCCAATTTAAATATATTCAAAACGTCATTTTACACATCTCTGCCTGTTCATCACTGCTCCCCCAAATTAAAAAAAATTAAAGTGACAGAATAAAAATAATTTTAAAATTTTAGATATTGGGCTAATATTGATATTCCACATGGTACAAATGGTTTTCATGCAGTGTGTCCATTTTGTGCATCACCCTTGTTGGGTACACCAGGATATGTTCGTCTTATATTTCAAGATAATGTGGATTAAATGAGTGTGTATAAAATGAGTGCCATTTGTGTCTATAAAAATTGATATTGGACTAACATTTATAAAAAAAAAAATATATATATAGAAATTAAAAAAAAAAAAATGCATATTGTAGTGTGATCAAATCATCGGGTGTGTTTGGAATTTACAAGTTTTTATTTTACGAATTACATTCTCAAAAATTATTTAATAACTAAACAACAACAACAAAAAAATAAAAAACCAAAGTTATAATTCTCACTATTTTTATAATCCAATTTCTTCACTACGGATTAAATTGTACTATATATAGCTTTCTTCTTCTCGTCTAACTCACACAACAACCCCTTTTATCGAAAATATTTCGAATATTCGATTTTTAAGAATCCCTATAGAATTATGTTAAATTATAAATCGTTTTCAAGATTATCACATGGTTTTTACAACGTTTTCAAAAACACTCGACCCTTCAAATTTCGATATTATGAGTTCTTCGAATTTATGTGATACTCTTTCATTTAAATAGGATGAGTCCATGGAACGAAGCTAAATTTTAGAGGAGTTTTTTTACACGTAAAAGAAATCGAAAAAATTCAAATAAGGCTATGGCGTTGTTTTAACAAATTCGACCACACGTTTAAATAGCACGAACGCAAATTCTCGAAATCGGTTAAACTTTTTGCTTTCTTCAGAACAAGCTTTAGTTAAATACACAAACATAAATGCGGTGGCCTTCCTAAAGAAAAGGTTATTCACATCTATGGCCGGCCGGATCATACGACTTTCTCACCCCTGTTTTTTTTCAAAAACTAACTAAAATGATAATGACATCGCCTAATAATTATTCATGTCTTGGCCCAAGAAACGATCAATCGAAAATTTTAAGTTTGCACCTCTTACCCGGAGACGTCTTGCCTTCGGGTGACAGATTGTTCTCAAGGAAGGCACAGAGGACCCCTTGGTCTAGGTGCTAGGGACCCATTTGCGGTACCCTGGTTTCTCATTATTATTATGTTAAGTTTGAATTTGACCGAGTCACATACAATTCTAACACCATTTTTTATTTGATTGAAGGTTGCAACTTACGGAAAGTGAGAAGCATCTCCATTATCTCTTATTAGAAAGTTCAAGCTTCAAGCTACATTAATCTTGTATTTAACTGTCTTTATGTAAGCGTATTTGAATTATTTAAACTATTTCAATGTGTAAAATACTCGTCTGGAGTTTAGTCCGTTCCTTTCGACTCATTCTGTATACAGAGTAGCTCATTTTAAACATTGCACTCGAATATTTCTTCCAAGTAGTGTTTTTGGGAAAAATGACCCGAATATATTTTGTTCGGAGGGAAACATCTTATGATGATCTTGATTTTCACCTTGCCACACGCCCCTCAAATTAATTTAAAGATCAACTTGTGCATTGCTATTCAAGTGCATTGTTTAAAATAATACATCCTGTGTATAATATTTTGATAATTCCTAAAAATTCATTACTAATTAAGTAAATTAATTCCTGTAAAATACAATATTTGTATTTGGGAATAAATTGCGAGTGTAAAATTTTCAAAATGACAAAACTATTAGTGACGGTAAAATTTGGAGAATTTGATTTGTTTGTGGAAAAAATTGTACATAACAATTTATAAAGTGAATTTTTATTATTTTAAGGTGTGATGATTCTCTCTCGAATGAATAAAAAATTTCTGAAAATTTCCCACCATTGTATGTAAACGTTTTCGTGTAAACATTTTTTTTTATTTTTTATTTTAACTAAAAAATGTGGATCACGAAAATCTATTAAAAGTTTTGTAAAACTAAAGAATTAAATGCGATAATTTTTTTTTATATTAAAATCGAAACATTTTATTTACTTAATTTTAGATGTTTTTTTTTTTATATAAATTGGATAAAATCTCATTTTGTTTGTTTGTTTGTTTTTTTTTTGGAATTGGTCTCGGTATATTTAATTGTCGAAAAAATTTCGTATATTCTATACCCACAACAAGTTTTGTTATGCTAATTTTTATATATGAATGTATGTGTATGTTATTTTTGTAATAAAATGGAAGCGAAAAAATCTCAAGGTGTATCTTTAAATTTGTTAATTGCAATTTCAAATTCGAACTCTTAAGGATTCCGTACCCTTGAACGGAAATCTCTTATGCGTTTAGCAGAAGAAGAAATCAAAAAGTCAGATGGCAGAAATGAAATTCCTTCTCACGAAAGAGATAGGAAAATTTCAAGTTGAGAGTCTTTGACCATTTTAATAGAGATTGTAAACTTTTGAAAAGTGGAATTATCTTTCTCTTGACGTAACTCGTTCCCCTTTGATCAATCAAATTTGAAAAAAATATACCTAGAGATATTTTCGAATGCAAAAAAAAAAATTGTAAATATATTCTTCAATTTTAGGAATTGTAACAAAGTGTAAGGTAAAATTTATATTTTTCAATTTGAGAACATCTTTTTAATTAATTAATTTTTTTTTCAAAATTGTTTTTACGTTTTTCTTTTTAATTAAAACTTTTGTATAAATTTTTTTTTAAAATAATTTATTACTAAACAAAAATCAAATTTTGTGGTGAAGCGCGCGGGTGAAATGTACCAAAAAAAAAATTAAACATTGCCTTCTTCAATTTTTGATATGTTACAAGATTTGTGTACAATCTATCTGTTTTTATCTCTATTTTAGTATATAACTCGGGAGCTGATGATCCATTCCATAGATCATAATGTTGAGTCACCATATGGTGGTCTAATAGAGCATCGAACCAAGACCAACATAAAATAATAAGTCTCAACAGTAATTTATCACTAACGCCCGCCCCGATTTAATATTTATTATTATTATAAATATATTTTTTTAAATAGATCATTCAATTCCTTAGAATATTATTAGTAGATGCCAAAAATGGATAAACATTAAAAAAATCAAAACATTGTAAAAATTTTGTAAAAAAAAAAACAACACATTTTTTATAAAGCAGAAGATTTGACTAAAGATAAAAAAAAGGATGCTAATAAGAGGAGTAATAGGAGGATAGATAGATAAAAATGAATGCTTTTTCAATTAATTAATGATAATTAGTTAGGGAGTGGAATTTAATAAATAAATCGGGTTGTATGTTTTTGATTTAGAATTTATTGATTTCAACAAATTGTACAATATATATATATATATATCGAAATTTGAGATCGTTATACCGTTAGTGTGGTGAAAAATTGTACTATATATTATGTGCAGTGTCGCAGCATTTAGCAGCTCATGGGTAATCATGATTTTGATCGCCGATATTCAGGATAATCAGCCCCCTGTACACGGTGGTAGTAGTATTACTGTCCTATTCGCTAATAATTATCCCTCTACAATCCTCGTATGCAGGGGTACTACCACTTCAATGTCCAGTTGAATACTGACAGTCACCAAACTCAAGCAGATTTGAGGTTAGCGGCCGCCAGAAAGCCAGTAACAGGGTCACGTGTGACCTAGTAGCAATCCTAATTGGACGTGTCTCAATAAGTACTTTCCGCTATTAGAGCGCTAGACTCATGTTTTCACACATCCTCGGGACGTAGAGATTGCAATCTCTACGTCCAATCAAAACTAGCTACTGACTGTCAAGTAATGGAAGCCATTACTGTCCTCGTGTGCAAGGGGCTATAGTTTGATATTTCCTGAGCTGTGATGTCCTAATTAAAATTAATCTGGCACTGACTATAGGTAAAAAAAATTTGGGTTATGTTGTGTGTTAATTTGCCATCGATATTTTATAGTCTGATTATTTTAAGTTTAATCGAATATACTAAAGATAGTTTTAACTCAATTTGATATTAATTAACCATTGTGGATGGTAACTATGGTCGTATATTCCATCGGTCTTGACACAGCTACAACTTATCATTGGAAAAATCAATCGCTTGTTGAAAGTGATGATTTATTAAACGTAAGATTTTGATTTGGTCTGATATTCAGGTATTTTAAATTACATCGTTAACTTCCATTTCTTTGAAAATGGAGTATCATTAAAGTTATAATTCTTGTGTGGGGAAACTAAAGAACGGATCTTATCACAATAGATCTCTTTAATGTACTGTTGAGATGGACAGTACGCTAACTCGAATATAGTTAGTGATTTTGAGTGATTTCTTGCGTCTTAGGATCTGTTTTATATCAAGACAGTGAATGAATTGTAAATAAGTTGATTGAATAAAAAAAAATTACCTATAATATCTAGTTCAATTATTTTACCACCAGAGGCTTGATGTATCTTATCTTGCCTACACGTGACATTGATAATAATTTTAAAATTGTACATTTAATAAAAAAGAAAAACTATCGTTCAATATTTATAATAAAACAATTTTCGATTGGCTTATCTAGTATATTTCCACGAAATAACTAAACATATTATCCGTATCGTCATCGATTAGGCAGTTTTGATTGAAAATATTAACAAAAAATTGTGCAATTGGGAACTGGCATGGAGGCGGGGCTTAATTAATATGTCCGACTTTAGGTTGCAAATATAATATAAATATTGTGAATCAGTGACAGTTAATTTAACAATTTAATGCTTTCTTCGAGTGAAATTTTTAACTGGACATGTTTAAATGTTGCTAAAATTTCGAAGATCTAAGTTTGATTTGCTATTACAGCTCCCTAACAGCACAGATATATCTGCTTGCAGATTTCAGACGTCGTGACCAATGTGATCAGTTCCCAATAGCAAAATTTTGAAAAAAAGGCTAATATTTACAACACCGCGCTATCTACAATTAAAAAACGTAATTTATAATTCGCACACAGCCTCTATAAGTAACTTCGAAAACAAAAACATTCTATAAAACTTTTTAAACGATATTAATTCGAAAATATTTTCGAATCGATAATAGCAATTTTATACTGAATATTCATAGTTCTTACAACATTTTGCCGGAAGATATTCAAGCTTAAATTCAGTAATAATTGAGATCATTATCTCTCAAACGATTGCAAACAGTTTTGTGTGTTCTGAAAGTATTTTCAATGCAATAATGAAAATTGTTGGAATTAAAAAAGAAAAAAGACAATTTTTTAAAGATAAGATTCAGCCATAAAATGGCGTATAACGGACAACGAACATTTTTTTTACCGTTCTTTTGTTTGTTTTTAAATTAAGGCTTACAACTTTCGATTTGATGTAAACATTTTATCAATGTCAAGCGATAATGTGTTTGAGAGAAGAACCGTTCTACACGTAAAATTTATGTAAGAAAACTATTCACATAGGAGATGCGGTATCAGGAACGCTGATTTAAGTTTACATTATTTGATTCGTGTAAAACTGTGAGAGATTATTAACTTTTTCCCCTGATGCCTTAAATGTTTTTGGTGTGATAAAGAATCTTAACCAATTAATCATTTGTATTGAATGTTGCCCTTGGAATTATCCTATTTTATCCCTGATAATGATGACATAAGGATTCAGGAATCATTCCTGAAATTTCTGATAGATAACTGATTGTGTATTCTCGCACATTTTTTGTTTTGGAATATTTATAAAAATAAAAAAAACAATGAAGAAATTGACGATCTTTTTAAATGTTTTAGTTTAACGGACCGATTTAAAATTAGTGTGAAACAAATCGATAATAGAATGCAAGGTATTTTTAATGACTGCTAAATATTAGGTTATGTTATACAAAAATGTTTTCAAAAGTTAGTACAGAAAATATAAGAGCATATTATATTGAACATTTATAATAAAACTGAAATACCGTGTGAAACGATTGCGGTTGAGACTTCCCTTGTGAATATAAAGTTTTTTTTTAAACATTCTCTTAAAGTTTTTGTACTTTCTCAAGCAAACATCCGGATTATAGCCCAGTAATAATAAACATAATAATGAGCTGACTTCGGAAAAATTATAAAAAAGCTGGAGTTTAATAAAAAGCTTCCTTTTGGTATTCTAATGGGGCTACTGTAAAAATTTTCTATCGATTCTTGTACTGCTAAAAATTGTATGCGTGGTTATGAAAAACTGTTTTTTGTTAATGTCTCCATAACGGTCACTTTTATAGAAAAAGCGACCAATTTTGTAGCTTAGACAATTCAGTCGACAGACAGCAATCATCGGCATTGTTAAGATAGGAGATATCCATTCGTGTTTGTCAATCAATCCACATTGAAACGTGGCGCTAAAGATTTTCAATGGATCGATGTAGACTTTTTACACTTTCATTAGAACATCCAAAGGAAATGATAAACCAAAATCCAGCTTTTCAGTAATTTTTCCGTAGTTTTATGTTTAATATTACTGGTTTAATGAAAAAAGAAACTTTTTTTTTCTTTGTGTAATTTAAAAAAAATTGAGTAAAATTAAAATTTTACAAATTTTAGTGTATAAAATAATATTTATCTAATAAGTAATTTATTTACTTGCGAAAATGTTCTTGGAAAAAAAAAACATTTTTGTTAATTTTTACGAAAATAAAAATAAATTAATTTCATTTTAAGAAATGAAACGTATTTCTGATTATACAAAAAACATTTTATCTCCTATATACAGGATGTTTTCTTCTTATTTTAAACAATGCACTTGAATAAAATTCTTTAAGAAAGCATTTTTGGAAAAAATAACTCGAATAAAAGTTGTTATGTTCGGATGACGCTTTCTTGAAGAAATATTCAGATGCATTGTTTAAAATAAGCACCTGTATATATATATATATATATATATATATATATATAACATACTACGTTGTAGTTGGTATATATATAGAGATAACAACAAAAACAAGGCATGTTAAGGTAGTTTGGTAGTCGCAATCCGAGATCAATTTAAATAACATATTATGTGTGAACATTTTTATGTTATAACATGTTATGTACAACAGATTCTGTGTGAAAAACAGAGATAGAAGCAAAACTAAAATATTAAAAAAATTAATTAAATCTAAACTGTGTGGTGAATCGTTTCGTATTTTTTCTAGTGTACGTTTGAAACATCGCTCTATCTATCAGAAAGTTTTTTTTTTGAGGTCAAGTTTGTCGATTTTTCTCAAACCATTAATTTCCGATGTTATTCAACAAAGACATTCATAAGAGCTCACATATTTATGCATAACTTTAATTAATTACATCTCTTAAACAATGTGGTAAAAACATCGGATTTTTTTTCGATACGTGCATTTAATTATAATCTTTTGAATAAATATAGAAAAATGTTGGGTCAAGTGGTTAAGTGATGTGGCTACCAAACTACCTTAATATGATGTTCGATTTAAAACATAATTTTTTGAGTCTAGATAAGAAGGAATAAAATTTAACATAATATTTTTTTATGGAAGCGAGTTAATTTCTTGCTGCGTGTCGTATATCATATAATATATATAATGATGTATAAATGATGAGAGTTAGAATAAAAATATGAAATTAATATATACATGTGTTTTTATTTAAATAGAGCGTATCGCTTATTAAAGTTCCCGAATTGCTTCAAAGCTATTTCGACCTCCGAACATCTCAGCTGGTATATTGGCAGTCTTATTTTTATAATTCGGGGTGTTGAATATCTAGCTATGAAGTATTCCAAATTGAAAATTTTTATTGTAGTAGTTACTGAGAAATACATTATTAAAATTATCTACATGATGGTGAAAACAGTTTCAAAATCCGTTGCGTGGTTTAGAAGAAGTTCGCGGATAAACAGACAGACGCGGAGAGTGACTTTCTTTTATACTATGTATAGATGAACAAGTTTAACCAAAGCATTTTTTCGAAAACCGAATGAATAAGGCACAAATCAATTATAATATTTTGAAAAAAAGAAAGCAATTTTTGTGGACATGTGTATCCACTTTGAAGAACTTTTGATTTAAGGAGTTTGAAGGAATCAACGTTTAAAATTAGTCGTCCTAGAAAAACTGTTCAGCTAATAGAAGCAGTTGGTCAGAATTACCAAAACTACATCACACTTAAAAATCAGCAAATTTTACTGAAATCCATTTACCCTTCTGTTTTAACGAAAATTTACTTTTTGTAACAGGTTATTAAAATTATTTTTTAAATGTCATCCAATTTGAGAAACTCAAATTGAGTTGAAACTATACAGGATTAACAATATACATGTAACAATTTGAGAATAAATTAGATAAATCGTATATTTTAACTTACATTCATTTTTCAAATCTTTTCCGTTTTCATTTTTCACTTGTAAATTGAATTATTAACGTTCGAATGCAACATTTAAGTTAATGTCACTAAATTAGTATTAACACGGCTTATGTTTAACTTAATATTACGGATAAAACACATTGCGTGCGTTAAACATTTTATTTTTTCTTTTATTTAAATTAGTTTCAATATCGAATTTTTTTGTATATTCATTTTTCAAACCTTTTCTTAAGAATATTTGCACACTTTGTTTCCATTTTTCACTTATAAATTGAATGATTAACGTTCGAATGCAATATTTAAGTTAATGTCACTAAGTTAGTATTAACACGGCTTATGTCATTACTTATTACGGATAAAACACATTGCGTGCGTTAAACATTATATTTATTCTTATTTCAATTAGTTTCAATATCGAATTATTTCTTACATTCATTTTTCAAACCTTTTCTTAAGAATATTTGCACACTTTGTTTCCATTTTTCACTTATAAATTGAATTATTAACGTTCGAATGCAACATTTAAGTTAATGTCACTAAGTTAGTATTAACACGGCTTATGGTTTTACTTATTACGGATAAACTCCTTTGCGTGCGTTAAACATTATATTTATGCTTATTTAAATTATTTTCAATATCGAATTATTTTTAGTTGATAAATTAATAGAAGTAAGAATTATTTTGGCAGTTAAAATATATACACATACTTACATATTACACAATTACTTAGTACATCGACTAGTGAGTTCAACTGATACAACCACGAACAAGGGGTGAGTTCTAGTCTATTAGGGAGATGGTAGTGTGGGTTACAGAACTAGCGTTCTTTTTTCAAAATGTTACCGATTGATTTGTGCCGATGTACGTGAGTTAAAAAAATTTAATTTCTTCTGTTATGGTTTTTCTATTTTACAAAAAAACTAATGAAAAAACTATAGTTTTTAAAGTATTTATAGTATTTAAACAACAGTATTTAAAGGTGAGTTGAACAGAAAATGATAGTTATAATCTTAAGAGCATTACAACCGTTTTTTTTTGTTTAAAAAATCAATTTTTGTTATTGAAATCTGTATACTAAACCACACAAGTGGTGTTCTTTTTTAAAAACTTTACAGTCGATTTGTGCCGAATCCATTATGTTTTCGAAAAAATGCTTAGAATAAGAGATGTTAGGATTTTTATGACTAAGAACTTTTATTTGAGACATTTTTTAAAAAAACAAATAGATTCGGTACCAATCGACAGCTAAATATTAAAAAGTAAAAGTACACCACTTGTTTGGAAGTACATGAATGTACTACTGAAATATTGAATTGTATAACTGAAATATTTCAAATTAACTTCTCAATAGTCAATTACGAATACTTCACTGTGCAAGTGAAATATTTCAAATTAATTTGGCAGTAGTTATTTGAAATATTTCATTGTTTAAATGAAATATTTCAAATTTTAACGTCACAAAAGCTAAAATATTTCGTTATAAAACTAAAATGTAAAAAAATTAACTTCTCAACGAAAAAAATAGTTTGCAAAGAGCATTATGTTCAATAAAATACAATACAATAATATGCTTTTGTTGCTAACGTTGGTTGCAATTTTGCATAAAACAAATTGTAGCGACTGTGTTCAACGAAAATATAACGAAACGAGTTTCATATGTGTTTGTAATTCCACGTACTGTGATTCAATTGACCCAGTTCCAAATAATTTGGAATCGAATCAATATGTAACATATACAACGACCAAGGACAATTTACGGATGAAACAAAATTTTGGTGAGAATATAACTTTTCAAAATCAGCAAACACCTGATATAATACTTAACCGAGTGAAAAAGTATCAGACCATTATTGGATTCGGTGGAGCTATGACCGATGCAGCGGGTATTAATATTGCGTCACTTCCAAAGGCGGCGCAAGATCTATTAATGCAACAGTACTTTGGGGATGATGGCATACAATATACAATCTTACGGATTCCAATTGGAGGAACTGATTTTTCAACACATCCATATAGTTTGTATGACATTGCGAATGACACTCAATTCATTAATTTCAATTTAGCCGAAGAAGACTTTAAGTACAAAATTCCACTCACAAAGCAAGCAATAGAATTATCAAAAACTTATCCAATCCATTTAATGGCCTGTCCTTGGACGGCTCCAGCGTACATGAAAACTAATAAAGATCTTCGTGCGCTAGGATATTTATTACCTGAATATTATCAAGATTACGCCAATTATTTAACAAAGTTTTTACAAGAATATCAAAAACAAGGATTAAATTTTTCTATTATGTCAGCACAAAACGAACCGATTTTTAGTGGTGTATCATTAACGACATGGAATGGGATGGCTTGGAATTCCTGGCAGCAAGTAGATTTTATTATAGATAATTTAGTACCAACGTTCGATCGAAATGGTTTTGATAATGTTCAAATTCTTGTGGGTGACGATCAAAGATTATTTATGAAAAATTGGTTACATGATATGTTAACATATAAACCAAACGTTACCCAATATTTTGGAGGTATTGGAATACATTGGTATCTTGATTATTTATGTACTCCAAACGATTGTACCGATATACATGAAATGCCAGGATTCGAAAACAAATTTATTTTGTATACGGAAGCATGTGAAAATTCTTTTGGCTTTCGGCGTGGTGCAACGCTTGGTACTTGGAAGAATGCTGAAAAGTATTTAGAAAGTATTATTGATACTCTGAATGATTGGAATCAAGGATGGATTGACTGGAATCTAGCTGTTGATTTAAAAGGTGGTCCTAATTGGGATAATAATATAGTGAATGCACCAATTGTTGTGAATGCAAGTGCCGAAGAATTTTATAAGAATCCAATGTATTACGCTTTGGCACATGTATCAAAATTTATTGTACCTGGATCGATACGTATTGATATGATTACCAATCACGATCAGATTAAAGCTACTGCTTTTGATACGCCAGATAATCGAACTGTATTTGTATTGATGAATTTGTATGGGAATCAATATAATTTATTGGTTCAAGATATTGAGCGTAATCGTTATAAAAATTTGGAAATTCTACCATATTCGTTTATGACTGTTATCTATTGAAAATAAAGTATAGTTACATATATTGCGTAAATTTAATATATAGATCAGGGATATTCTAAGTTTGGCCCCAAGTTTGTAACAGTTAGAAAAAGTTAGTATTAGATTTTGGGTGTAATTTTCGTGAAGGAATTCAATTTTGATAGAAAAACCAACATATCTTTATTGGTTATTGAGATGATGGTCTGTATTGATGGTTCTATATTGTAGAAATGTAAAGTACACCCCAAAAATAGTAGGTTTCAGAAAAGACATGTCATGCAAATCGGACAGAATTTAGCTGTGCTAGTCATAAAATTGATTTTGTGATTCTGGTGACATCACCTCAGGCATATTTTGTCCAATTTTGGTGAAATTTTTTATTAATCGAGTGAACTTTAATCAAGAAATTCAATATTGATCGAAAATTGAATTGTGTTGACTAGACTTGTATTTCCAATATTATCCTTAGTCTCCATTTTATGAATGTAGAAGGGACTTAATGAAATAAAGGGACTAAATGAAATGTTTCAAAGGAATAGATAATATTCAAATTTAATGTAGTTACAAATTATTTTATTGTCCTTTTTCTTATAAAATATAACTATGTCCCTTATCCTACTTTCGGAACACAAAAATTATTTCGAACAAATAACTTAAATATAAGAATTTGGACTGCCAGATAGATATTTGTTAATATTTTATTTGATGTTGTTTTCTCTATGATCCAAATCTGCCACAATCCAATGCAATGAATCATCAAAACGATGTTTTCTTGGTATGTATCCAAAAATTGGACTTTTTATAACAAATCCTAAAAAATATTAAAAAAATTATGTTTAAAGAAAAAAGGATAAGCAATGTTGGAGTATATATCTATCAAAGGATCTTTCGAAAACACCTTACTTGACCAAGGATTTTACTGTAGTAAATTCAATAGTTTTGAAGCCTCGGATACTTATTTGTAGGTGTCTGGCTAGTGGTTATATTAATAACCTAAAAGTTGTGATGAATCAGAGTTGAGCTCTAGTGGCATTGACCCGAAACATCGCCTCTTGTGAAAATTTTCGTTAATACAGCGAAAATTTAGACGTTTATTGCAAAAACTAGATATTCTTCAAATTTTTTTAGAATAATATTTGCGATAAACCTCTTAGTTTTCATGGTATTAACGTGGCACAAAAAAGGTGATGTGTGTCACTCTATTTTTTCGAAGATAAAGCTAATTTTTGGGCTTAGATAGATATATAGATTTATCTTGGGGTATAAAATGTATAACACTTCGACCTTATGGCCTATTGTGCTCTCCCATATCTTGGCGATAGCAAGGAGTTAGCTTATCAAGTTTTTCTGAAGGTTCCATATATTTGAGGGTGAGAAGCACCGAATATCTTGTATCTACTATAACCGAGAGATTCGCAGTTAAAGATGAGCACATAACGGATCCATTGCGGAGTCCTATTGTGTGCAGATATGAAGGTGATAATGTTCGGTGATGAATCCGGCAACCCTTCGAAATTGTGTCCTGTTTAGGTTGAGTACATCGAGAGACACAGCCTCTTCGATGCATTCCGAAACAGTATTCTCCCGAGTTTTTGTTGCGATATACTTTCCCGGTGATCACGGTGTTTAACGTCTATCCACTCGTTCGTTGGTCACTTATTTACATACTGTCTTTGAAATTCCTAAAATAGGTTCTGGATCTATGAAAGGTATTCCGATTCCCTTCTTTGTTAAGGTATCTGCTGTTTCGTCTCCTTCCGTTTTGTTTCGTTTTGCCAACTCCAGTATGTTTTTGGTCTTCCTGAATTATAAAAATCATGAAACTTTCTTAAGATATTTCGTACGCCCCTATGAAAGGTATTCCGGTTCCCTTCTTTGCTAAGGTATCTGCTGTTTCGTCTCCTTCCGTTTTGCCAACTTCAGTATATTTTTGAAACTTTCTTAAGATATTTCGTACGTCCACATATTTTGGAAATTAATTCTTTTAGGATATCTAAAATTTCATGGAATGTTGTTGCAAAATCTTCACTATGTATGACATTCATTGGCTACTACATGGTAGAAACTTAGACACATCTTAGCCATGTTTTGGTAATACGAATAATATTAGCAGTTAGTAAACACGAAAATATTTTGCTCACCTGTTACGTTACCCGATACCAGCGCAACCAGAAATGTAGTGACCAACGCAATAAATTGATACAATGCTTGTTCTGACGGTTCACGAGATGCACTTACACTGGCAAGAGTTGGCATTACAACACCCAAAAGAGCAGCGAATATTGCAGGCATACCATGCAAATTGTTTATACCACATGTGTCGTGTATTCTCAGAGTTCGGTGTACCCATGGCTGAAACAACAAAATTCTATAAATTACCAATAATTTTGAAATAATACAGGAACCAATTTGCCGATTTTGTTGTCACAGTATATCTTCGGCTAATAAGCCCTAAACGGTTTTTGAGTCTCAAATTAGATCTGCCGATCCTGGTTTTGATCTCATTCCTTCTTACTTTCAAATAGTTGGATTGAGCGAGTAGAAATAATGGAAAGTTCATCCCAAAAATAGTGGGTTTCAAAAAAAATTTCATTAAAATCAGGCAAAATTTAGATGTGCTAGAAAAAAAAAATTGACTAGCACAATCTGGTGACGTCACCAATTCCGATTCTGATCTTATTATTTTAGAAGTTTCGAAGAGTGACAAATCCCATCCCCTCCATACTTTCAAATAATTAAGAAACTTGGATCATTTAAATTTTTTTATGTGGATTCAACTTGATAGTTTTTGAGAAAACGGACGAATGGCGTACAAAGGACACGCGGAGAATGGATAAAACTCATAGTTTGGAAAATCCATATTTTGCTAAAATTTGTTTTTTGATTCGATTACAAAGGTTTATTTTTATTTATATTACAGGTAATAAATCAAAAGAGCGATGTGAAGATTATTTTAAATATTTCATTATACAACTGAAATATTTTAAATTAAATTGTCAATAGTCAATTTCAAATACTTCACCGTATAACTAAAATAGTTCAAACTAGCATTCTGTAGCATTTACCGAACACGATGCGCTTTAAAACGCGTCGACTCGCATTGAGTTTTAATGTCCAGCGATTGCGCATTGATTGGTTTTCTTATTTGGAATAGTCGCAGCGCTTTATACAAGGTAAGAGCATGTCAATGCGTTTTAATGCGCATCGTGTTCGTCAAACACACCCATTGTCTCTAACCTCAAAAAAACGTGACCCCAATACAAACTTTCACCGCATATTTCATCCCTTCAGGGTTTGATTTTCTAAGAATACTAAACCCTGTATAGCTTTGTTGTAAAACGGGATCCCAATACAAACTTTTACCGCCTATTTCATACGCTTAGGGATTGATTGTCGAAAATCGCTGAAACATCTATTTCTTTATTTCTTGATAATAGCCTAAATAATTTTCTGCATGGTTCTAACTTAAATAAAAACCGCAATACAAACTTTTACCACCTATTTTAACTATTTCGGGAATAATATTAAAAAAATCATTTCTTTGTGCACCTTTACATTCTCTAAGATATATCTTTCCAAAATTTCATATTTCTAACTTCAATAGCTTTGGCTTGGCGATGATGAATCAGTTAGTCAATTACGAATTTATGTACACTCTCGTTCAAAAAAATTGAACAGACCTGAAATGATAATTTTCTTACAGTTTCATAAAACTTCTCACTTGTATTATTTATTTATAAACAAAGATAAGTAGTATATTTTTGAATGTGAAAAAAGAAATGGAAGTTTTATATTTTTTATTTATGTAAACAATTTATGTAAACAAAAACATTTACTACAAGAATAATCAAAATTGTGAGGACTAATCCGGTTCAGGTCTGTTCATTTTTTTTTTAACGGGAGTGTATATATAGATTAGTTTTAAAATAGTTATTTGAAATATTTTATTATTTAACTGAAATATTTCAAATTATTTCCACAAAAGTTAAAAATTTGAAATATTTCGTTGTATAACTGAAGAAAAGAAACTAAAACGTCAGTTCCACTTTGTAAAGAGCTCTATATGATGGTTAACAATACAGTACTTTTGTTGCTAACGTTGGTTGGAATTTTGCATAAAACAAATTGTAGCGACTGTGTTCAACGAAAATATAACGAAACGAGTTTCATATGTGTTTGTAATTCCACGTACTGTGATTCAATTGACCCAGTTCCAAATAATTTGGACTCGAATCAATATGTAACATATACAACGACCAAGGACAATTTACGGATGAAACAAAATTTTGGCGAGAATATAACTTTTCAAAATCAACAAACACCTGATATAATACTTAACCGAGTGAAAAAGTATCAGACCATTATTGGATTCGGTGGAGCTATGACCGATGCAGTGGGTATTAATATTGCGTCACTTCCAAAAGCGGCGCAAGATCTATTAATGCAACAATACTTTGGGGATGATGGCATACAATATACAATTTTACGGATTCCAATTGGAGGAACTGATTTTTCAACACATCCATACAGTTTGTATGACATTGCGAATGACACTCAATTCATTAATTTCAATTTAGCCGAAGAAGACTTTAAGTACAAAATTCCACTCACAAAGAAAGCAATAGAATTATCAAAAACTTATCCAATACATTTAATGGCCTGTCCTTGGACGGCTCCAGCGTACATGAAAACTAATAAAAATCTTTTTGGGGTAGGATATTTATTACCTGAATATTATCAAGATTACGCCAATTATTTAACAAAGTTTTTACAAGAATATCAAAAACAAGGATTAAATTTTTCAATTATGTCAGTACAAAATGAACCGATTATGAGTGGTACACCACTATTGTCGATAGTTAATGGGATGACATGGAATTCCTGGCATCAAGTAGATTTTATTATGGATAATTTAGCGCCAACGTTCGCTCGAAATGGTTTTGATAATGTGCAAATTCTTGTGGGTGACGATCAAAGATTATTTATGAAAAATTGGTTACATGATATGTTAACATATAAACCAAATTTTACCCAATATTTTGGAGGTATTGGAATACATTGGTATCTAGATTATTTATGCACTCCAAACGATTGTACCGATATACATGAAATGCCAGGACTCGAAAATAAATTTATCTTGTATACGGAGTCATGTGCAAATTCTCTTGGCGTTCGACATGGTGCAACGCTTGGTAGTTGGAAGAATGCTGAAAGGTATTTAGAAAGTATTATTGATACTCTGAATGATTGGAACCAAGGATGGATTGACTGGAATCTAGCTGTTGATTTAAAGGGTGGACCTAATTGGAGTAATAATTTCGTGAATGCACCAATTATTGTGAATGCAAGTGCCGAAGAATTTTATAAGAATCCAATGTATTACGCTTTGGCACATGTATCAAAATTTATTGTACCTGGATCGATACGTATTGATATGATTAACAATCACGATCAGATTAAAGCTACTGCTTTTGATACGCCAGATAATCGAACTGTATTTGTATTGATGAATTTGTATGGGAATCAATATAATTTATTGGTTCAAGATATTGAGCGTAATCGTTATAAAAATTTGGAAATTCTACCATATTCGTTTATGACTGTAATCTATTGAAAATAAAGTTGTAAGTTGTAATAATCAAGTTTTTTCCGGTTAGAAATTTTGGTATTCATAAAATTTGTCCATTGAATGTTTTCTGAAAAAACCCAACTATCGTTTGAAAATTGTCTTCATAAATTCTATAGTTTTGTTACAAATTCAGCTAAAACGTCTGTTATCATTGCATACATGTACACTCCCGTTCATAAAAATTGAACCAGTAAGTCATACTCTAAGCGTATATATATTACTAAATATATGTATAATATTACATACAGTATGTTATAAAGACCTGCATAAGAATACAAAAACAACGACTACATTTTTAACATGTTACATTCTGATAGATTTTATTGCCAACTTAACACAGCAATACTTAGAATGTTTCAACTGGTTCAATTTTTAGAATATGTATATTGTACTATGAGACACATTACATTTCAAAATTACCATTGTTCAAGTAAAATCAGTTGTACATTGTTGTATTAAAAAGAGAAAGAGACTCATTTAAATTGTGGAAATAAATGAAAAAAGATTAAAATTCAAATTCTTTTTGTTTCAAATCAAATAAATTCAGGTTTGAATATCATTAAGTTTTTGTTTTATTTAATTTTTTTCTAAAGTGCGTATTGTTCAATTGATATAAATTTAGTAAACTTTTACTAATATTTTGTGTTTTTTGTTTGTGTGTGTCGAGTATCGGAATTTGTTGTAGGTTCTACGGCGCTCCGTTAAAGGCTAAAGAGAGCCAAGGTACCGCGACAATGTGTATTGATTAGAAATATTGATCGAAGAAAAAAATTTTTGGTATAAATGTTTATAATATTCTTTTATTATTTGATAAAAATCTATGCTTTAGTACCGAAGCATAAACGTACTCATCTAACATGTAGTGTTTATAAAATTAGAGTAAAATATAGCTTCGCCTGTTTTTAATATAATTGACGAAAATTTATAAGATAAATATAGAAATAAACAAGGCAGATTTTTTTAAAGCGTAGTATCACTGATATATCGAAAATATTTATGTATTCTGTAACGAAATTACTTCTATTTGAAGACGTTATCTATTATTTATGTATTAATGCGGTTCACAGACGTTTAATTTTTCTTCCCTGCCCACTGTTTAATATTATTTGAGCCATGAAGACTACACAAGGAGACCGAACTCAAACGGAAGAATTGACAAAATATGGCAACGTAATGGTAGAAGTTATATTTACTTTTTGTGCCACTAGCGTCGCTAGGAGTGAAGTATATATTTGTCATTTTGTTAGACTTATTATTAATAAATAAAAGTTTAATTCAATATCTGATTCAATAATCTTTAAATTGATTTAAATATAATTTAACTTATAATTCGGTAGGCCTTTTTGATAACGCGTAGATATATCTGACATCATTTTGGGTCTATTTTGATTAAAGCCTTTCTGTTAGAAGATTGTGAAATTCTCGATGTTAATAGTAGCCTTGCTTGGATGGATAAAATTGATTTTTACGACTTGAATACTGAACAAAAACAAAAATATTGATCGTCTTTGAGTCACTTAAAAACCATTTGGATAAATGATGTACCTTGAAGATAAACGATTTGTTTCTAGAAAGATAGATAGATATACATTCAAGATAATGATAACAATAATAATCATAATAATAATCATAATAAAACAAGATTATGAATTATTTACATAAAATTTATTTTACACATGAAAAAGAGTTTGGTTGTTATTTAAGAAAATATTTTAATTAACTGAGGTTCTTCAATGTACGTTCGACAAACGAACGAATATTGCTCTAGGTACTTATTATGTGTAGAAGTATTATAGAATGTGTATCTCTAGAGTTGATTTAGAAATACTAGGTAAATCTCTTCAGATGGCAGTCAGCATCTATGTATGGAAAACTTGAAAAATGTCAGCAAATTTTCACATTTGTGAAATATTCAGATAATTTTAGTTATGGTATTGGTAAATTTATGCATGACGTCATATTCTAAGATGGCGGCTTTAGTCAGGCTTTATTTCAACAATTAGTTATACCCATAATACTATAAATCCAAACTTTGAGTATTTAATAATTTTTCACCTGTTGTGAAAAAACGGGAACATATTGTCGACACCGCAAATGAAACAATTTCATTCAAATTAATAAATTCCAACCACCACGTTTTAATACTAAAAGTTTGTGTTTATAGTTATTTAAGGTATAACTAATTGTTATAATGTAGCCTGACTAAAGCCGCCATCTTATAATATGACGTCATGAATAACCATAGGTAATTTATATTCCAAGATAGGAATATATTAAAATCGTACTGGATAATAAATAATCTTCTGCTTGAAATTCACTAAACACCCTACTGTATTTTTGGTAATTCGATCACGTGGCATTTTAAAAATATTCATCCTAAATTTGGTACGATCTGTTGTTGTTTTCCTTTTCTGTATAAATATTTTATTTATTTATAAGACGTTTTTTATTTATAAAACATATATAATTATATATACCTATCGCAATGAAACATGTCACTGGCGAGATTTTCGGTTTTATTTTAAACTGATTACTCAGCAAACTACCTGGTGATGTTAGCTACAATTTTTTTTACAGTGATACTATTGAGTAGTTTTGTGTTTTCTCCTATTTACCAGACGTCAACGAAGGTAAAGGTATTTCTTTCCTACAACCAGGGAATAATCAGATAGTCAATGAACTTGGAGGACACATAGTGGTGATTGATATCCATATCATTAGCTCCAGCACCATTTTCACAAAAACTGATTGTTTATAAAAGAATCTGTTGATATTTCTGAATGTACATGATTATCAACACAACACACAACATTTCATTATCTATAATCCTTCCATGCTCACTCCTTCTCCCACTCCTACGTTCAAAATAAAATAATGTTGGAACAATAACAATGATATATACTAAATAAATTAATCCATATATGTGTGTAGTATGTGTTATGTATGTATGTATGTATGTATGTATGTATTCATATCATATTCTTCATTAAGTTAATGAACAAAACGTTTTACTTAATATAACAAAACTTTATTTATATCCACTTTTACTTATGAATTTAATCGCATCATACATTGTGCTTTATAAAAGTTCGACTTCAAGTTGGTCTTATGAACTGACATAATCCGATCCCGTCTACCGTGCGACTCATGAAGAATAGATATATTAGGAAAGCGAACGTAATGTTAAAAAAACGGTCAAGAATTGGTGTAACTATCTTTTATCAGTAGGGGTCACTGGTCTCAGTGCCGTACGGAATTTAAATGTTTAAATGTAGGCGCCAAGAAATCACTTTCATTCAGTTAATAAGAAGTCTTAGTTTTATAGATAATAAAAAATTGTTTTCGATTATCAAGTAATAATTAAATAAATATTAATAATAGAGAATTCTTAATAATCTGCAATAAATTAAAAGATGACGAATCATAGTGATAATTGCAATTAATAATTACAAATATATGTTTACAATACTAACATATATTAGATAAAGAAAGAAGATGACAACCGGTAATTACAAACCATATTCCTTTCGTAAATGCAGACACGCATTCCTAACCTTAAACAACCTTCCACTCATAGATATATAACAGTATATCTATGCTTTCACTGTACAACATCCCATTTTTTCACATTTATAAAATTAAAAAATTTTTATACTTACAATTTTTATTTGTAAGATATGATAACCGTTGATTTTAATATGTAATAATAATAATAATTCCGTACGGGCAGATTCGCACTGCCGCTAGTGGCGAAAATAATAACTATGATCTCTACACGTTTTTGAGGACATAAAAACAGACGAATTGCCTATGTCGTTCAATCTCCTAATATATCTATTCTTCATGGTGCGACTGTACGGGTGTTGGGGTGGGCAGAGAGCTTGCCATTTGTGATTTGTCGGCAACACTGCTCAAGATATTTTTCCCGATAGCCCCTTTCTGCCGCACTGCTTCCATCATGTTGTCTTCCCTTGTGTATCTAGATCTTTCTTGGATTAGTAGGGATGCTTCGAGAATCTGCCGTCTAGTATCCACATCATATGACCTAGCCAGCGTAGTTGAGACGTCTGGATAAAAGTCAGGAGGCGTTCTACTTTGAGTAAGACTTAAACGGTTTGATTTCGAATTCTGTCTCTTCTTGTTCTTGCCTCAACTCGCCTGAGGTATTTCATATCTGTAGCCTTGGAGTCTTGATTTGCGCTTGCTGGCCATGTTAGTGAGTGTAGGGTGGAAGACGCTCTTGAATACAGTCACCTTGTTGTGCTTGGAGACTTCTTTCTTGTTAACGAACCCTCTACTCATGAAGTAGTACAACTACTTATTGCTTCCAGGTATTTGAAGGTAGAGACTTGTTCAATGCCCGCTGGTTGTTGAGGGTGATGTTGTGTTTTACTGGGGTTTTAGATTTCGACATGGACTTGGCCTTGTTCACATTGATTGTCATACCACTGCATGCATTTCTTCGTTTAGTGATGACTGTTGGATGGTGATATGGTGAAAAAATATCGCCATGTCTTACTCCACACCTTGTTTTGAACTCTGTGAAAGTGGAACCACAAGTTCGGACCTGATTTCGACAAGTTCTGTAGAAGCTCTTTATTGTCTGAAATAATTTTTTGTCAACGATTTTATCCCCAAGGATTACCCAAAGCAGGTTAAATGGTACTTTATCCAAAGCTTTTTCCAGATCTATGAATGTAAGGTGTGTAGCTCATACTCATATTTGATGATATTTTCTTCTCTTCGAGTCCGTCTTCTGTGGCATCACTTAGGAGGGAGGCGCAGAAAGAAAAACACCTTGGGAGGCAAATATCTTAAGTTGGGTCCCGCAATTACGACATTGAACATTCGATTAAAATAAATGTATATGTAATATTTGCATATGTATTTTGTATAATATTAATATATACGGTAGATATTTATAAGTATATCAGTTATAATCACTGTTAGTGTAAAACCAATTTCTGTTTCTAAATAAGCCGATATAGATGTAAATCACGTCTTGTAACGAATCTTTTAAACCGTATGATTTAACACAAAGGAACAAAAAACAAGCACGTCTCGCTACACGTTTGAAACAATTATTTAGAGGTATATCTTTGCGACGGCTCATCTACGACCTACACAAATTTTATTGTTGTTTTATTTTGTAAAAATTAATTTTATAGGGAAACATTAATTTTCATATTTTCAATAACAAAAAAAAAAAAGAACAAAAAATAATAATAATAATCTTTTAAGTTCGTTAAAATTTGAAAACCGGGTCGAATAGATATCATAAAGTTTATAATGGTTGCATTTCCTTTCGAGGAATATCGCTAAAATAACAATACGCAAGGCCACACCCCCTTAAACTGGACCTGGCACACAACCAGGTCCAGTTAGATTATGATTAATTTATATTTTATTCTACTTTGGCAATATTGTAATATCAACATAGCGAACATACAGTTGGTACAACTGAGTGACAAGCTGTGCAGTATGTTTGTATTGGTATTATTAGTGTTTATATCCTTCATTCACGCTCATTTGTATGTCATGAATATCATGTGCAGTGCACATTTTAAAAACAATGTTGCATGTCTTTTTACTCTAATAGCCACCACGATCAATATATGATTGTGCATATTCATACATTTAAATATGCATTTAAAATAAACTGTAAGCGTGATTTTGATGGAGTTTGGTATAATATGTATCAATAATAAAAAATAATTATTCGTTACTATTTGGCATATCTACTCCATTTAAGCCCATGTTAAAAGTGCTCAATTTGTTCATTTTTTTCGCAATAACTGCATACACAATTTTGTTCAAACTCTGCACGTGCATTAGTAAAGTGTTTATTTCCATCAAATATTTTCTGATCGTAAACAAATTACACCCCAAATCCCTTTAATCCAGAGGTGGGCGCAGACAGCTCGTCGGAGTCGAACGACTCTCCATAAGCTGGGCGAGAGTAAGTAATAAAGGTATGTTTTGAAGTAAGACGGAACGATGTTTCAATACAGGTTGCCTACCGATTATTGCCCAATAATTTATTCAATCAATTTAGAATTAGTTTTATAAAATATTTATAGCTTGAAAAATATCTTTTACAATATGGAGAGATACCCCAAAAAACATAATAATAATAATAACAATAATAACAACAATAATGCTGATAGCAATAACAATAATTACAACAACAACTATATGTATTCCCACTTTATGTAAAATTTAACCATTTAGAAATTTGTAACAAATTACCAACCGTCCCCCCCCACCCAGCTTTATCATTGGCATCTTTTTTGTATCCAGTGTCATCAAATTCCCATGACACTATACCCCCTACTAAGAAAAAATAATTAAATCAAGTAAATAATTGTTTGGAATCTCCTAAAATCTAATTCTAAAATCTAAACTAAAGCTAAATCATCAAAAAATTTACAAGCGGTAAATGTAAATGATCAAAAGATTTATATTTTATAATTTATATAACATTTATATTTTATTCATACCCAAAAATATTAAAAAGGTACATTTTATGCCCCAAATTACCAGCCCAAAATTCCAGATTATGTATTCAATGTATTGTATGCATACTTTGTATAATAGTGACCATAAAAAAGATTTTAATTAAAAAAAGAAAATAATAATAATTGGTAGGTACCCTATATTTACTCTATCTCTCTTTCTACCTCTCACTCAGGGCTGATTGCAGTCAAGATCTGCCCACCTATGCTTTAATCGATTCTTATTTAGGGTGAAATCTTATGAAACTATATAATTTCGTAACACTGCTAACAGGTTAGTAAGTTTGTCTTGAGAGTAACACGCTGAATTTGGAGGGTCAGAAGTAAATTTTTTTTAGATTAGAACTAAGTCCTTAAGGTTGTTCTGAACAGAACCAATCTAGGTCATGAATATGATATATATATATATATATATATATATATCGTATTTTATAGATCATAAACAATTTCCTTTACTTTATTCATGAAACAATCTGTAATATACATTTTTATTATATAAATTTTATGATCAACGTCTCGTCTTACCTGAATATAGTGAAAACCAACAACACAGAGGGTGCCTGCTGCATATCCGATGAGAAGTGCGCCATATGGTTGTATCATTAGATTAGCAACAGTGCCGACAGCAACACCACCAGCTAATGTCGCATTTTGTACGTGAGCCATTGCAAAACGTCGTTCTGGTTGTACCAGTGCAGAAGTAATAAATGCGGCTACACATGAACCACCTATTGATAGATATGTGTTGATAATGGCACGATGTTGTTCGTCACCAGTTAAACCACCACCATTAAAACTTGGCCAATATGTCCATAAGAAGATGGTACCTGATCATTATAATAAGAACATGGATTTAGAATAATTTTGTTTCGAGATTCGAAATTCATTAATTATCTCATATAAAATATATGTCCTTTTGTTTTGCTTTTCCTTTCTTAGATAAAGGATGATCCGGTTGATGTGATTCAAGGGTGTATTCATTTTGGGTGCTTGACACGCTTTCAGTGCCATCAAGCATTGCTTCTTGTTTTCATTCTGACGCTGTGTTTGCTAACAAAGCGCGCGCTGACGGTTGAGTTCCACGGTACTCTCACAGATGCATTCTCTATCGAGGTAGGTGTAAACTCGACAAAAAGGAGCTACTAGATAGATAGATACATCTTGGGGTCTAAAAAGTATAGCACTTCGACCTTATGGTCCATTGTGCTCCCCCTTCTACTTCAGTCCAACGAGATTCGCTTCTCCCATATGTTGGCAATAGCCAGGAGCTTGCTTATCAGGTCTTCCTGAAGGTGCATAAATTCGGGGTGGGATGCACCGAATACCCTGTATCCGCTGTAACCCAGAGGTTCGCAGTCAAAGTTAATGTGGCTGGACGTTTCTTCCTCCTCGCCACACAATCTGCACACAATGGACCCGTTATGGAGTCCCATTGTGAGTAGATGCTTCCGCAGGGGTTAATGCCCGGTAATGAATCCGGTAACCTTCCCCACTTGCATCCTGTTCAGCTTCAGTACATCGAGAGATAGCCTCTTGGTTGCACTCTGAAGGAGTACTTTCCCGAGCTCCTGCCGCGGTACTTTTTCCCCGTGATCACGGTGTTTAGAATTAGACCACTCGTTTACATGCAGTCCTTGGAATTCTTAAAATTGGGCTTCTAAAGTAGCTATTAACTGGATTTTTTCAAGATTTTTGGGTAAAAAATGAAAACTAGTTGAGCATTTCAGATGTGTATTGCAGTTTTAGAAAACCTGCTGAGAACAAAAGTGATTCGAATTTTGTTTGAAAATACTAGAATTTGCCCCACAAATTGGTGGAAGAACTGTCCAGAATTTTATATCTATAACCCCGTACTATTGATTTCTAAAGTGGCTTTTCTTTTTCCAATATTGGGAGGCATTTTGTAACGATTTGATTTTCGAAAAATTTATATTCTTATATTAAACTATTTCGAATACACAATTCTCCATTATTTTAGAAGCAAATAGTATTTTGTTATAAGAGTGCGAATATCCATTTGTTGGTGTATTTTTATGACCAATTTTGCCAATTTAAAGTTTTATCTATAACCTTATTATTAAAGTAAGCTCATTTATTATGGAGCTAGACTTATTTTATTTTTCTATAGATACTTAAAAGTAAGAAAAAAAATTTTTTTTCAGGATCTATATATATATATATATAAAGGCAAATTTTTCATACTTTCTAGAATTAAAGGAGTATTTAATAAAAACTAAAAATAATGGGATTTAACCTCCGTTTTTGAGACACAACGGTCTATAACAGAAGCCACCCACATAATTATTTTTCAACCTTTATTAATTTTGACTTTTACATTTTTATGATGTGAGATTTTATGATCAGGAATTCGTATGCAGACAAGAAATTGGTAGGTGTGCGCCTGCAGCCGACTTTGAAAGGAACTATGCCGATATTCATCTGGAGTTCGTGAAGGGAAACTGCAGAAAACCTTCACAAGCATAGCCGGTTACTTCTTTCTAGTCCATACGCCGACAGTTTAGTCAATCAACCGCCCCATTAATTTTCAATTGACGAACTGCCGGTGTCGGGATTCGAACCCATAACCTCCCAGATCCATGTAGAAACAACGCCTTAACAAGCGCGGCTACTTGGCCGGTACTTAATGAGAAAAAGCTGTTTTTACTGTCCTAAAATAGGGTAAATTTACGTCTACAGGTATAGCATGAAACCATAGCCATAATTTTTTTGAGCTTAATAAACTACACTATAATACATAACGTCCATATGACAATAAACTTTAATATACATTTGTAAAACAGAATTTTAATGCCCAGCTGTATAGACTAATTTATATTTAAAAAATTGATGATACTTAAAAAAAAACAGCTTCAAGCATAATTTAGTCCGAAATAGATTTTTGTTTGTTTATATCATGAAAAATTCAATTTCCCTGCATTGGATGGAAATATCGGGCACATTAAAATTTAAAATAAATTATAAATACATAGTTAACTATTTTCAATTTTTAATCAATTTTGATACTTGATTTATAAAATTCAAGCTTTTATTTCGATATAATCGAGATATATAAGGACCGGATTTGTATCATTTTTTTTGGAAATAAATTATCATTTGCTGTGAAAATTTTCTAGATTTTTTCCTACGTTTTATCAGAGGATGAGAATAAATGAAAATTTAGAAGATAGATTGGAAGAGAAAGTATCTTGATTAGAAAATTGACATCATCTGTAATATATTCGCTAATCGTAATTATTGTCGAGGGGATGTTGTGCAGGTACATTTTGAGAGGAACATAATAACGATTAGAAGTAGAAGGTAATACTTTTAAATACCCCAAGATATCTATCTAATGTTACTTTACTCAATAAAGAAATACACCATTCTTTATTACTTCTTATTTCGCGAGGGAAATATTCAATTTAGCGATAATCGTTTTTCCGCTCGAAGTTTGTATTAAAAATATTGAAGTACTTCAAAGACCTTTTGCGGATCAGTTTATTTTAAAAACTTGTTTCAAATATTTCGCAATCCAATCATTTTTTTTGGAAATAAATTATCATTTATTGTGAAAATTTTCTAGATTTTTTCCTACGTTTTATCAGAGGATGAGAAGGAAATGAAAATGTAGAAGATAGATTGGAAGAGAAAGTATCTTGATTAGAAAATTGACATCATCAGTAATATATTCGCTAATCGTAATAATCGTAATTATTGTCGAGGGGATGTTGTGCAAGCACATTTTGAGAGGAATATAATAACGATTAGAAGTAGAAGGTAATACTTTTAAATACCCCAAGATAGATCTATCTATCTAATGTTACTTTACTCAATAAAGAAATATACCATTCTTTATTACTTCTTATTTAGCGAGGGAAATATTCAGTTTAGCGATAATCGTTTTTCTTCTCGCAGTTTGTATTAAAAATATTGAAGTACTACAAAGACGTTTTGCGGATCAGTTTATTTGATTTTAAAAACATGTTTCAAATATTTCGCAATCCAATTGACATCCCTATTAACAATGTTAAAGAAGAGTTGTAATTGGAATCAATCCACTCTTTTTGGAATCGATAGAACATATAACTTTAAGAGATCCATATAAATTACAATATCAACTATGTTTGTTTACTGACCAGTCCAAGTGGATGTCTGCGCAGTATGCCTACTTGGAAACTGGGAGGCTATGGGTTCGAATCCCGACATCGGCAGTTTGTCAATTATTAAGAAAAAAAAGAGGGCGGTTAATTGACTAAACTGTCGGCGTATGGACAAGAACGAAGTAACCGGCTATGTTTGAGAAGATTTTCTACAGTTTCCTTCACGAACTCCAGAAGAATATCAGCCTAGTTCCTATCATAGTCGGCTGCAGCCGCATATCCTACCAATTCCCAGTCTATACACAAAAATTCCTTCCACTCCACTAACATTCTCACATCCTTAGGCATCACAATGGACCTTATGGTCGAAGTGTATCCCGTCCAGGGCAGCCTCTACGATCTATCTATCTATCTATTCGTGTAAGAAAAATTCAATCCGACTCGTTTCTCAAAAAGTTTGGTGACCTCTGATATAGAGAAGAGGTAAAAAAAAAACAGTTATTCATATTAATGGTCGATCTATTCTCAACTCGATATTAAAGTGATTTTAAGAACATTCGTACAAATTAGAGAAAGAGCTCTCCGCCTCCGAGCATGCAACAAACCGATGACTTATTTCCTATAACATACATATAAATGTTAAATAGGATGTCGTGTCGTGACCGAATTCATTTAATATGTCGGCAAGTCGGTTCAATATCAGTGACACACAAACTGACCTACATACACGATTCAGTAACTGTGATATTCGTGTGTCGTCTTATGTAGAGGGTTCGTTGACCGAAACTACTCGTCAGTATTCCCAACTCTTGTAGAAAAAAATGGAGCAACACGAATATTCACGTGCACACCAACAACGTGCACCGGACTGACGTTGACTTAGTATCGTAGGTAAGTGTGTATGATGTACTGGTGCATTCAAAATAATGTTGTTCAAATATACCGTGTGTTCATTGAAAAAGTAACCATTTTTATATATTTTTAAAAATATATAAAGATGGACGTTTTGTTTTTTTTGTAAAAATTTTTTTTTGGAGTCGGTTTTTTTTGTAAAAAATTCGTTAAAAAAGTCCGTTTTTAAAAAATTTTCTTATTTTTCCATTATAAATGAGTATACCCTTTCAAACAAAGAAAAAATTTTCAAAATCGATCAACAATTGACGGAGAAATCGGTGATCATACATATAAAATGAGGATTTTCCTCGATTTCCATAGGATCCCCTAATCAGAATGCGATTTTGGTGACAATGGGGCCAATCTGAAAACAAACCCTTCAAAAACAAACAAAAAATTTCCAAATTGGTTCATAAATGATGGAGTTCTAAGGTAACAAACATTAAAAAAAAGAAAAAATTCACACGAATTGATTGATAACCTTCTCCTTTTTTGAAGTCGGGTTAAAAAAAGAACGTTACTTTTAGAATTGATAGTAATACTATTGACTCGAAAAGTGACTTTTTAATTCAAAATTATACAGTTGATATCGAATCTATCGAATCGGTACTCGGAAATATTTAAAAAGGATACAAATTAAATCACCCAATCATTCTGTACTCATTCTAAGCTGATAATTTATAGATTATTTAAAACAAAAAATTGCAACTTGATGCTCGCTCTGTTTATATATATATATATATATATATATATATATATATATATATATATATATATATATATATATATATATATATATATATATATATATGTTTATTCAATGATTTGAAATCCGTCAATCGCTGTAATAGCTAGACAATGTACATAGAACAAATATTTAAATGAGACTTGTATTAATTCAGATTTAAAGGTTCAAGTTATCAAACGAATCAATCATATTAGATCATGTGCTATGATCAGGCGATTTTGACTGTTTATATGGTTGGACTGCCTAGCTTGAGTTTACTATACATAAGTTTTCATAAAAAAATGGAAACCCTGGGATTGTGTATGTATATTAAATTCAACCCTGTTCAAATTGTAAAAATATAAAATCTCACCAAAAACGAAAATGTGAAAGGCATCAAGTGTTTGCATAGAAAAAGTATTGAAAAACAAAAAAGCTCGCCTCTAATAAAATAGTAGTTAAATCTATCTGAGGCCCAAGTTATTTAACAAAAGTAAGAAAATGACTGGTATACATTTATTCCGAGAAATTCTCTCGGAAATGTATTTAATAATGTCGTGTAAGTTTCTTAGGCGCAGGGTATTTCACTTTACAAGTTATCAGATTTTATTGCACTTAATATAAAAAACAAATAAAATTTTTCCAAGTAAAATATGAAATACCCTACCCATTGAGAAACTTACACGATAAATTTATACCAACCATTTGCATACTTTTGATAAATAACTATATCCTTATCAAATACATACCAGGGAGAATTATTGGTTCCTGAGATACAGATGCCTAAAAATTGTCTCTAATCCTTCGTGTAAAACATAGTACGGTAGGCTACTATGCTTAAACTTGGCCCGACGCACTACCGTGCTATGTGATATGAATATAAAAAAAAAACAAGTGAAAATAACAACTAACTGAGTTAACTGCTTATATACCTGGAATATGCTGAATTAATGTAAACAAAGTTTATAACACAAGTTGTTTATTTTTAAAAAAGGGGCATTTTTTGTTTTTACATTTTTGCCCTATATCTTACGGTTTCAAAGATGGGCAATTTTGCACATTTTGCCCAAACTTGGTCTAACTTTACCCACGAACTAGAGCATATTTTTTAGCTCTAAAACACACATATAAAACTACAGCTTGCTATCTCTGTTCGTGTTTGAGTTACCGTGTTTCCGGACAGACAGACAGACGGACAATTTTGCGAAAATAGGTCATATTATGAGCACCTATACAAAAATTTATTTTCTCCAATCAATATTTTAATCCTTACAAACTTGAGACTAAACTTTGTATATACCGAGTATAAAAATTGGATAGTAAAATAATATTTCTAAAAGAAACAATTGATTATTTAGACCTAGAAAAATTTCTCCGTATAGGGGGTAGACATTAAATAGATTGACAGATTTCACACTTTGCTCCTTGTGTACATTATATTGTATGTATGTACGTAGATGATGATGATGGTTTGAGTGTGTGTAGGTGCAATGTATATAAAATAAATTTTCTATATCATTCAGAATGAATATATTTTTTCTAAATATCTTATTCAAGCATTTTGATCATAAATTATTTTTCATATGTTCATGTCATCACCATTATATAGATTTTTCATTCACTAAGTACATTATTGTATGTAATATAGTGATTACCTACTGACGACTCAAAACTGTATGTATATGGATATGTGTATGTATGCATGCATGTATGTATGTATGTATGTATGTGGAGTTTGCACTGTTTTATATTTTTAACTTCTATATACATATACACAACAACGGAGTATTCAGGCAGATTTGATCAAGCAAGGAATGGTAGCAAATTTGGGTTTGGTCGGGGAACGCCCGCCAGGAACGATGTTCCTTACACTTTCTCTTCAACTCCAAATGTAATTCGAAATAATTTTGTAAACAGCAAAGTTAGTTTTGTTTGTTGAGATGTCTCACATGAGAATTTACCTCAATTTTCAACAAAACAAAAAAAATAATTAAATATACTTTTGCATGGGTTCGAATCCCAACATCGGCAGTTTGTCAATTATTAAGAAAAAAAAAGGGGGCGGTTAATTGACTAAACTGTCGGCATATGGACAAAAACGAAGTAATCGGCTATGCTTGAGAAAGTTTTCTGCTGTTTCCTTTACTAACTCGAGATGAATATCGGCATAGTTCCTTTCATAGTCGGCTGCAGCCGCATATCTTCCTTCTACTCCACTCACATCCTTAGGCATCACAATGGACCTTATGGTCGAAGTGTAGCCCGTCCAAGGCAGCCTCTACAATCTATCTATCAATCTATAGGAGCTGAGAAATAAATGCTAAAAAAATAAGCTTAAAATTAATTTTTCTAAAGTTTAGTCCTACCGATAAATATTGGATATGAAAAATTCAATGACGTTTGCCTATATAGTATATACGCCAGTTCTCTCATACTTACGTAACCTTAATGGAATTTGACATAACTCTTGTATTGTGACGCTTAAGTATACACAAATAATGATATGTGAAAAATTAAGGTACCTACTGTTTTAGTTAATTTTCATTGTGGTCTTTATACGTATGGAGGTGTTGTGGCACTCGAGTTTTTTTACGTAAGGGGTGAGCTAGCTAGCAGCTCAGACTACGAGCTAGTGTGTCTGTGTGACCGTACGTATATACCATGCATGTGGTGGAGATAGGTTAGTAGTAGATACTTCACACAAATCAGAGTTCATAAAACGTGACATAAAATAAATCTTTGAAAAACAAAAATCCGTATAATTTATCGTATGTTGAAAAATTATTGCAGAAATGTTTTTTTTTTATAAACTTTGTTCTTGCTTCCAAAAGATCTGGTGTGCTTTTTTCTTCGCTGTTCCTTTTCTGTTTATGAAAATATTTTTTGGAAATATTTTATTTACGATGTGAATGTACACTTCCGTTCAATAAAATTGAACAGATCTGAATCGAAATCAATCTCTCACAATTTTGATTATTCTTGTAGTAAATGTTTTTTAGTATACTTCCATTTTTTTAAAAGTCCGTTGTCCAAAAATATATATCAAAATCATCTATATTAATTATATAAAAATCAATATGTTCCCAATGGACTCCAAAACGGATGGACCGATTTTCATGAAATTTTCAGGCAATCTTCAGGTTATCCCAGCGGGTGATCCTGTGAAGATTGGAAGATGGTAGCGATCGGGAAAAAAATTTGTTTTTGGCTAGTTTGTGTCATATTTTCAATTTCGTGTCATCTGGCTATAGTTCATTTAGTTCATGACTTCCATGACCCCCCCCCCCCCCCCTAGATATTTTATTATTTCAAAACAAAGGTGAATAAACTTTTGAAAATAACTGTATAAGTTGAAACAATCGTCAACAATAGGGAATATGCATGAAAATTTTTTTTCACATTTATTTTCAGAATATGAAAATACTGTTAATACTGTAATAATATTTAAAAACGAAATTAAAATCCGACAAATATCAAGGAAGCTATAAGCTCTTAAAGATTATTATCTGTCTCTTTCTTGCAAAAATATTAAAAACGGAGTTTTACGTGTATTTTAAATGATGAAAGTGTAATATGACGTCACATAACATATCAAAAGAGCTATCACCCTCTTTGTCTAATCGGGAATTTCAATCATTCATATCTCGCTTATTTTTAAAATTATTTAAAAAGTAATTTTACCTTGATATTTGTCAAGTAAACATGCTTCAATTCAAGTGAAAAAAATTTTCATGCATATTCCCTATTACTTAAAAATATAAGCTAAGGCTAAATAAATTTTGGTCCATAGAACTCTTTTCCAAATTCCAAATGAATATTTTAGAAACATAAAAAATGTATGAATGTAATGGAATATTGTAATTCAATTTTCAACCCCTTTTGAAGTTCTGAATGAGCTGATATTGCATTTTTCAGTTCATATTACAATAAAATATGTTTTAGTTTTTTAAAATCTACTTATTTTACTATGATGACCTTCCACAAACTAAAGCTTACTGTACTAGTAATAAATTATACATTTTTAGTAAATAAATAAAAGCTTTGTTCTGCTCGAAAATTCTGTTCGGTCTTTTCATAACGAGTGCAGAAAATTTGATTATATACAAACAAAAACAGGGTTCTCATTGTTTTTCTCAATGGGTTTTGCCGTTTCGCATAAAACCGTATATATATACCTAATAATTTTATAGAAATATATATATATTTTTAAACGTGGGAATTATAACATCTGATAAATTTTGAAGTAAAAACATTGTTACCAATTCATTAAGTGACAAATAATGATAATGTTAAGTAAAGACTGAACATAAAACAGAATTTAAATTATATTCCTTATTAAAATATATACAGTCAAACGTCGTTAAAAATAATTATTCACGATAATTTCATAGTAATGTATCTTACAAGTTTGTTTAAAGTGGGAAGCATTAATGGAAATAGGCAAAGTATTTTCGATATTTTAAGGATGTTAATGCATGAGACTGGATGTTAGAAAAAACCTATTAATCTTTGATGTTCGATAAGTTTAATCACGTCATTATGTTTTTTCAAAAATACAAAAGCTCTTATCGCTCATTTGGAAAAGTTATTAACGATTAAAAATCAAATTTTTGACATACAGCCTTATTGGAAAATCTATATTTTTATAATTAAACTTTAAACAACTATGTTAATAAACTAGACACTATGATAAATTTTATTTCAAAATATTCTTTAGATTATGCAGTTTATTGCATTGAATTAAAACAATAGTTTAATCGAACGTAATATTTGATTTTGTTGAATTTTATTAATGTACTATATCTAGCACATTTGTATACAAATAAGAGATATTCGCTATTTTAAGACAATGTTGTGAATTTCAATATCTACAATAAAGATTATTAAAATAATCAAAGAGAACTCTAGGTTTTTTGAAATTACATTTCAAATTTTGCCTTAATTCCTAGAACATTTGTTTGTATTTTACAAATACGTATTTCGACTACAATGTAGTCATCATCAGTATGAATTAGCTAATTGTGACTTCATTGATGACTACGTTGTAGTCGAAATACGTATTTATAACATATCCCAGAGATAGATACGATTAGCTAATTCATACTGATGATGACTACATTGTAGTCGAAATACGTATTCATAAAATACAAACAAATGTTCTAGGAATTGGGGCAAAATTTGAAATGTAATTTCAATATCTACAGTTTATCTGAAATATTAAGATATAAAAACGTTTTGGGGGTTTATCTGATAGTAAAACTGAATAAATAGAATATGCCTTGAATTGAGATTAAATAAACCGTACTTAGACAGGTTTTACTGTATTATCATCTTTATGAAAATATCATATTATTATCCTATATGGTTGTCATGCTTATAATAACTGGGTAGGCAATTAATTAGACTGGAAGTAATTATTAATATGCTATTTTTTTTTTTGAGAATATAATGTTCATTTTTTTTATTGTTCTATAAAACATAAAAAAAAAACCTTTGCAATTAAATCCCTACTTTTTTTTTTTTAAATAGAGATTATAAAAATATTGGACAATGGGGGAATTATCTAGTTCGAATGAAGATAACGCATGCAACGAACGAGAATCTGAAGGTATTTTTTTAATATATTGAACCCAAAGGTAGATGATTTTGTATTTTACAGTGATGAATTTCGTTAAAATCAGAAACGAATTTATTCATAATAGGGAATATGCATGAAAATTTTTTTTCACTTGAATTGAAGCATGTTTACTTGACAAATATCAAGGTAAAATTACTTTTTAAATAACTTTAAAAATAAGCGAGATATGAATGATTGAAATTCTCGATTAGACAAAGAGGGTGATAGCCCTCTTGATATGTTATGTGACGTCATATTACACTTTCACCATTTAAAATACACGTAAAACTCCGTTTTTAGTATTTTTGCAAGAAAGAGACAGATAATAATCTTTAAAAGCTTATAGCTTCTTTGATATTTGTCGGATTTTAATTTCGTTTTTAAATATTATTACAGTATTAACAGTATTTTCATATTCTGAAAATAAATGTGAAAAAAAATTTTCATGCATATTGCCTATTGACATAATTTTTAATCTATAGGTACTACTATTATAAAGCTGGGGAGAGTTTGTATGTATGAATGAGCTAATCTCAGGTCCGATTTGAAAAATTCTTTTTGCGTTTATTGAGGAAGGTTATTGACTATATAAAAATAAATTCAAATTTAACAAGGGTGAAACCGCGGGTCACACAACTGGTGCATTTATATTATAAGCCATCAAATTTGGATGAAAAAAATATGGAAAAAATTCATAAGTGGACAAACGTGGGGGATGCAATTTAAGAAAATAAAATTGTAATGCGCATACGCATATAAAAATTGAAATTGCACAACGTTACTTTTTTGTCTATGGAATTTTTGACAGATGAAGCGTGAGTAGTTTTAACCTATCATGGTCATTTTGTTCAGTGTAGTTTGACATTTCATCATGGAAAGACCCGGTACAGCATCAGTCTTTGGGTTTTTGAAATGCTTGAAGAAAATCCTTTTTTTTTGGACAAAAATTTTGTTTAGTGATGAGGCACATTTCTGGCTTAACGGATATGTCAACAAACAAAACTCCCGTATTTGATCTGAAGAGCAACCTGAAGAGATTCATGAGCTGCCATTACACCAGACAAAACAACGGTTTGGTGTGGTTTATGGGTCAGTGGAATCATTGGTCCGGCGAGGCCGGCCAGAACGTAACTGCCATGATATCGGATTATTTGTTTCCTGAATTTGAAGCCCGTGATCTCCAGGACATTTGGTACCAACAATACGGCGCCACTTGCCACACAGCACGTGAATCCATGGCTTTATTGCGAGAACGATTTGGTGAACAGTTAATTTCGCACTTCGGAGCGGTGAGTTGGCCGCCTAGACCCGTGACATCACACCCCTAGACTTTTTTCTTTGGGCCTATGCAAAGTCCAAAGTCTATATGGACAAGCCACATACGATTGAGCAACTGGAAGCCAAAATTACTCGCGTTATTCGCCAAATACCACTCGAAATGTTCGGACGCGTCATCAAAAATTGGAACTGCAGCAGGGACGATGTTAACCACTGTTACGGACAACATTTGAATGAAATTTAAAAAATAAACGTAAAGAATGGTTCTTTTGTATGATAATAAAGATAACCCGATAAATTTGATTTTTATTTTTTTTAGTTTTGAAAAAACTACCTCCAAATGAAGTCTAGTTCCCATCTCCTTCGCTTGTATTAATTAACAAAAAAAACGATATGTGCCAAATTTTAGCCCAAAGATTGGCGGTTAAGAGCCGCAAAATTCCGTCCGAAAAATAACTACTTCCGGAAAACAATCTACAGTTAAGGGCCACCCTAATATATTTAAAGTGTATATACTGATGTATTTCATTTTATAAAATTCGGGGAAAACTTTTATGTTTGCTATAACCCTTTCTTTTGTTATTTTGTGTATATTATTTAATACGAGTAGCAGCGGAAAACTAAATTTTGTATTTATGTTTGAAATATATATGCTTTTTGTTTTGTTATTTTGTACTAAATAGAAAAAAAATATTTATCAAAAAATTGTATACATTTAGAAAACTATTCTTTCGTATACAATAAACAATGAATTTAAAAACGTTATGTTTACAACTCTGGACTCTATATTAGAAGTTATTGTTTTGTGATTGGCTCCAGGATGCTAGCACCCCATCTATGGAATTTCGAAAAACCAATTATACCGTTTAATTGGTCATAAATGATCAGGTAGTCCCATTAGTTGGTCAGCGATAGTAAACTTTTTATTGATCTTTTAATTTTTTCATGGTCATACAAAACTTTTAGCACCCCATCCATGGAATTTCGAAAAACCAATTAAACCATCTAATTCTTTACTAATCGGTCATCGGTCTACCAATCGGTCACTAATTGGTCATAATGGTCGCTGACCTGACCATTTATGACCAATTAGATGGTAAAATTGGTTTTTCGAAATACCATGGATGGGGTGCTAGCATCCTGGAGCCGTGTTTACACGTATTTTATGTAAATCTTTTGTAGTATATTCTCTGTCTACATACCTCTCTATATGTTCAGGTCTTGCGTCTATATATACAGACAGTGTTGGAATGCTTTTCCAATAGAGAATCATTGTTAAATATTATTTATTAACAGGCAGGCCGTCTGGTTACTGTGAGGAGTCAGTCAGTACACATGTAATGAGTACACACTCACTCTTAAATGAGTCAGTACACACAGTACACACAGTCAATGAGTCAGTACACACTCTTAAATGACAAACAACTAACCATACGCATATGAGATGACTACATGTGTACTGACTGACTCCACACAGTAACCAGACGGCCTGCCAGTAGTAAATAATATTTAACATTAATTCTGTATAGGAAAAGCATTCCAACACAGTCTGTATGTGGATAAAAAATGATACAGGAGCGGATTTGACATTTTTGGTAATTTTAACTTATATGTAGTAGAAGATTCGTAAGGGAGGTCGAGGTCTGGCAAGTGGATCTTTCGAGGACTTTTTTACCATCCCCTAAAGGACAAGGCATTTGTATGAAGATTAGGTAGGCTGTGCGGCTGCAGTCGACTTTGATACGAACTATGTGAATATTCATCTCGAGTTTGTGAAAGGAAACTGCAGAAAACCTTCACAAGCATAGGCGATTACTTTCGCTTCTTGTCCATAGATAGATAGATTGTAGAGGCTTTCCTGGACGGGCTACACTTCGACCATAAGGTCCATTGTGATGTCTAAGAATGTGAGGATGTGAGTGGAGTGGAAGGCATTTTTGTGTATAGACTAGGAATTGGTAGGATATGCGGCTGCGGCCGACTATGATAGGAACTATGCCGATATTCATCTGGAGTTCGTGAAGGAAATTGTAGAAAACCTTCTCAAGCATAGCCGGTTACTTCGTTCTTGTCCATACGTCGACAGTTTAATCAATTAACCGTCCCTTTCTTTTTCTTAATAATTGACAAACTGCCGATGTTGGGATTCGAACCCACAACCTCCTAGTTTCCAAGTAGGCATACTGCGCAGACATAACACCTTAGACCGCTCGGCCATTTGGACTAGTTTCTTGTCCATACGTCGACAGTTTAGTCTATTAACTGCGGGGTGGTTAAAAAGTAAAATATGAACTTTTAAAACTTATCGTATGGTCGTTCATTGACGCAAAGGCATAAAATGAGTCTTTTGAATATAAACGTAAAACTAATGCTTTTTTTAGGCGTAATATTATCGTATAAACCGTATATATAAGTATAGTTTATTAACAATTTATGTTAATTAGCTGATAGCAGCAAAAAAGTCAATAAAATTGAATAAATTTTAGTGCAAAAAACTTTATTTTCTTATACTATGTGCCACAAAAGTAGCTCCCATTTTTCCAAAAATTTGCTCTTCATTCATTTTGAAGTCCGGCCAATGCCGGCATTTTCAGCTAGTTATAAAAAACTCGGAAACATTTTCCCAAAAACCAAATGAAAAAGGCACAAATCAACTATTGAATATTGAAAAACGAGCGTGCTACTTTAGTTCGTATTCTCAAAGTTCATTAAACCAAACCGATAATTTAATTAGCTTGGAAAACATAAAAAAAACTTTACGGGTTTTGTTTTATTAACAAACTTTGAAAGAAATAATAATTTTTAATAAGCTTGATATGGACTAGACAGGTGAAAATATTTTTATTAAATATACAATAAAAAGCATATTTGTTATAAATACTTCACAAAATCACGTGTAAATTGTAAATAAGTTATTTTACCGTTTAAAACATCGTAAGACGTCGATGTTATACAAAATTAAGTTAATAATAAAACAAGTAATGGTAACAATCAACTGAGTTAATTGTTTGAATACCCAGTATATACTGAGTTGTATATCAATTATTGAATTGTTAACAATTCTGTGTATTCGAATTGCTTTCCGAGGACACATTGAATCATAAATTATGAGAAAACTATTGAGTTTATGAAAAAAATATTCAAACAAAAGTTGTTTATTTTAAAAAGAAAAAGATTTTTTGTTTTTAAGTTTTTTTTTCTATCTCTTACGGTTTCAAAGATGTATGTTTTCCCCCTTGCCGGGGGAAACACGTTCCGAATTTGCCCATTAACGAACTTGAGCCTACTTTTTTGCTTTAGAATACACCAAAAAAATTCAGCACGTTATCTCTTTTGGTTCTTGAGTTATCGTGTCCACGGATAGATAGACGGACGGATATGCGGAAAAGGCCGAATTAGGCCATTTTATAAACACCTATGGCAAGCATTTATGTCAAGGATTAATATTTGCAAGCGTTACAAAGTCGGGACTAAACTTAATATACCTTGTATATTTACATAAACTGGGTATAAAAAGTTTACTAGTAAATTATTATTTTACCATATAATTTTATAATAATCATCAACTAAAAACGGCACGAAAGTTCGTTTAGTCTAGACAGAATCGGCGCTGGTGTATCGAAAACTATTCGATACACCAGTTATCGAAACTATTTGATTGCCGTAGATTTTTCATGAATACATCCTGCAATTGATTCCTAGACGCTTCAACTGTCGCTTCCTGATGTAGGCCAGCTGCGTAACAGCTTCGTTCGGTACTGGACTTGTAGACTCGTTGGATTCCTTTCGACGTCGGATTTCCTCTGATATGCATTTTCTATATTTCCGAGCGTATTTATGATCCATATGACACAAAATCTTCAATTTTTTTGTATTTTTCAATTTAGTTCCGATTTTCACTTATATTCACTTTGCCTTCTATTAATGCTCTCACGAGCTCTTCACAATGGCAATAGAATTAATGTCCACCTAAATCCGTTTCCACCAATTTAGCAACTCTACATAAAAAGTTAATTTGTAACTAATCACGCGCACGCGCCTACACTGGTACGATGACGTCACAGGCAAAACAAATACAGTGCGACAGATGCGTAAAGATATGATCTATCTGTTTTGGACTCAACAATTCTAACACATTATTAGTCTCGAAGCTATTAGCTATTGAAATCTAACAGTATTTCGTCACACAACAAAAAAAGTGTGTGTGGCAGTTCCGACGCACGTTTAAGTTTACTCCTTAAGAACCATTTTCTTTGCCCCATGCATTAATTATAGGTATAGCTCATACAAATTTATATAAACTACACTAATAGTTAAATGTCCAATAAATAGAAAGCGCACATGTTCATATGTACAATATATATAATATTAATACATGAAATATAACCTACCTAGCACCCACGTGATTATCGGATGTTCCGGCACTATTATCTACTACAGTTTCTTCCATAGTTTATATAATTTTCACTTCACTTTATATGAATATAATTATCAATATTAATAATCTACAATAATAATATTAATTATCGAAACTTTAACATATTTATATAAATAAACTACACTAATAATTAAATGTCTAATAAATAGAAAGCGCACATGTTCATATTATGTACAATATATACCATATTAATACTGACTGACTGAGTGCAGTAAAAGACGTACACAGCATAACCTGTGTACGACTCTTATACAGCGAGACATGAACCTGACTGACTGACTGAAAAAACGTAACGAGGTCATTCTATCACTATGTTTTACTGCTCTTATATTTTTTTCAACACCGGATGCTTATATGTAAAATCGAAGTATCTGATGAAGAGAGCTATGAAAAAAATATTTTTGCCAATTATTTTCCGGTAGTCATGCGTCGATTCCTTCTAGACTATCTAGTCTTTGGTAACTATTTTATAACTGTTTAAAATAACTTTCATGTAGGGTTATAATATATAATGTATAAATATTATATATATATTAGTTTTAATGAAAGTTTGAGAATTTATCTAGAATATTTCTCAAGAAAATCAGGTTTATTGATATAGTTAATCGTGATTTTGAGAAATCCGATAAAATTCATTTCAAATTTCACTTTCGAAGAGTAAAATTAATGTTTTCGAATTCTCATGATTTGATAAAGTTAAAAAAAAAAACGTTTCTTGGATATCTGGGCCAAATGTTATCCGATTTTAGTGAATTTTTTTTTCAAATAAACTATTTTGAGAACATATTGTCGAACGAATACAATGGTGTTACCATACCTGCGACCATCTTTCCAGAACACGATACATTATGTAGCATTCTTCACATCTAGTTCAGATAATTTTGATGTTAGATAGATAGATACATCTTGGGGACTAAAAAGTATTGCACTTCGATCTTATAGTCCATTGTGCTGCCCCCTTTACTTCAGTACGACAGATACGCCAGGAGCTTGCTTATCAGGTCTTCCTGAAGGTTCATAGGAGATGCACCGAATATCCTGTCTGTAACCTAGAGGTTGGCAATCAAAGATAATGTTGCTGGATATTTCTTCCTCCTTGTCACACAACGCTTTTAGAGCAACTGGACTGTCCGAAAGAATACATACGTTCTGGTTTATGTAGCGTCTACGTAGGTTCTCACGGACGCAAGCCAGTATGGCGAAGACTTCTGCTTGAAAGACCGTGGCATATTTTCCCAAGTTGAGGTTTATATTTGCTTTAGGTCTCTCGCCGTATACCAGACGATTCCTTTCTTGAGATAGGGTCCTTACGTCCACATGTCCCTATCACAGACTACAGTGAAAGGTTTTGAGAAGGAGTATATTTTGGGAAGCATATCTGTGCCCATTTCAAAAAACTTTGATCTTACTACAAATTTGGAAAGAATGATTCTAATTTGATATGATTAGATACCAAGTTTATGAAAATTGGGTAAAATTTGGGTTTGGGACAGCAAAATTAGTTTTTTTTTTGGATTTGTATGTCGTTAAAAAAATCACGTTTTTTGAGTATCTTGTCCAAATGTTGTCCGAAGAATTACCACGTAAGAAGTCATTTTAAAGAAAAACTTACCATTTATATCGAGTTGTTTGGCGTATATTATGGTCAACGTTATCAGCGGCATAAATGTCTATGTGTGGTTTTTAAACAATAGACCAGAATGATTTGATTAAAATTTTTATGCCCCGATAATTTTATGAAAGACTAATATAAATTTATAAACGTACAGCAGAACAAAACGAGCCTACAATAAAACACACACACACACACACACACACAATATAGTTCCCAAGAGAGGTACTAAACAAAAAAAGCTGTCTATGAGTATGTATTTGTGTATTTTTTACCTCTATATACAATACTAGCTGAATTCCCCCGCGTTGCCCGTGGAACTCCAAGATTTTCTCCGGCACTTTTGGTGTCGATAGCGTACTACTGAATTATTCAACTTTATTAATTTTTACCGACACTTCCGCTTTCAGAATTGAAAAGTTATTTGGCTTCCCAGAACCTCCACCTTTTTACACCTCGGATTACATTATTGGAGTTTCCCTAATTTATTTGAAAATATAATATAGCCTATGTCACCCGGGGATAGTGTAGCTTCTCAACGGTGAAAGAATTTTTTAAATCGGTTCAGTAGTTTTGGAGCCTATTCAATGCAAACAAACAATCAAATATTTCCTCTTTATAATATTTGTATAGATGAAAATCCAAATTGGAATTTTACCGAATCTTTACAATTTGACGTCCCCTGATACCAAAAAACTGATTTTTGGAAATTGGTGGGTCTGTGTGTCTGTGGACTAGATATCTAAAGAAAACAGATAGCGCAAGGTATGAAACTTTAAACGTAAGTTTAATTTTCAAATACAGTCAATTAAACATTGGTAAAGTCAACCATTCACAGAGCGCATAGTTTAAGGAGATGGGTCCTCTTATCGTCTGCCAGCCTTTAAAAGGTAAACCGTCACGATCTACTGCTTAGGCCACACCTTCTTGCACTATGCGCTCTGTGTGATTGGTTGAATTTATCAATGTTTAATTGATTGTATTTAATTGATATCTTAAAAAATAAGCGTCAAATCGAAAAACTTTATTAAAATTTTTTGTTTGTTTTTTGCAGCTCTACACCGTGATATAGTTTTCTTGAACAAATTTCAGAAGATCCTGTATATTCTATTCCATTGTTGAATTCAATGGTATATGTTAAAACTATTTGTTAAACTCTGTATATATGTATAGAGGTCGTTTGAATACTTTACACCATATTTTTTTTTGTATTCATTCGAATTTTCTTTTTCTGTTAAAATAAAATGCACACTGGTACTTAAATATTTTAAATAAACTAAATAGACGACATTCTTTTGGTACAAATGTTTTGGTCCCTACAGTGTGTTCGTTCGTTGGGTAATTTAGTTCGATGATGAATGACCATGACCCTCTATTAACGTCCATAAAAATCTAATGTTTTGTTTTGTTTTCCTTCTCGACAGAAAAAAAACACTTTGTGTTTTATGTACGTACATCTTTAATTGTTTTATTATGCAAATTTTATATTAGCGGAAATCCATATTATATATTTCAAATTTTTAGTTATACATTATACTTCCAATATTGTACTGTATATAAGGATAACCTCGGGGTATGTATTTTTTTTTCAGGTTAGCTTTGTATTATAGAAGGTTTATGAAGGATAAATATATGTTATTAAATTTATTAGTCCGATATATACACCATGACACACTAAATAAATCCTGTTATACAGAGCAAATTTATTTCACAAGCTTCCTATATATGTAATAGGGCTGCCCAAACAGTCGATCGTGGTGTGACGGTTTTAAGGATGTTCCAGCATACCACCATTTTTCGACAGATTTTGCTCATTTTTTGTCACAGACTAAAAATAACGTTTTCTAATGCGTCCCGAAGTTTCAGAATTTTTGACCGTTTAGAACGCGAGATAATTAATATCAAAGTTATCATTCTCTCTCACTCTCTCTCATTAGAAGCAGGTAAAACTTCATGCCCGCTTAACTATTATCTATTGTATTAGAAAAAATACTTGACAGAATTTAAAAATAAAACTAGGAGAGTAAAAATAAATATTTATTATATAAATTTTAAAAAAAATATCGTGTTACCGTTTTGTTTTCGAAATATAAAAGTTTAAAATTATTATTTTTCTTCAAAATAACATTATTTTGTATATATGAACAGTGTATTTGTCTATGTGTTGTATATGTGTGTTTATGTATTTGTGCTATAATAAAATCAAACGAGTTTTTTGTCCTGATTATATAACACAGTGCTGGAACGTCCTTAAGGATATGTATGCGTGAGACTTGATATTAGATAATCTTTGATATGTAGCAAGCTTAATCAAAAATTTCTCAAAAACCCTTATGGATCATTTGAAAAATTTATTAACGATTAAAAATCTAATTGTTAACATAGAGCTTTATGGGAAAATACATTTTTTTATATTTAACCTTGTAATGTTCTTAAATTAGACACTGTGATAAATTTCCAGTACAAACGAGGTTGGACCGGACATAAACTCGCCAGTAAGTTGGAAATAATGGCGCTAAGTAAACCTCGAAGAACCTCTGCCGGCAGGAAAAATGTATAATGGAATTTGTTAATTCAAATAATTTAATTAACTTGCAATTATTAAGTTTATATAAATTGTATATAATATTTAATAAAATTGCGCGTATAGAATGAATTTGTACTTCAACTACTCACTGTACATAGCATCGATGCACTATATTTCTATGTATGCTTACCGAACTGTGTGACTAGAGAAGTTATACTAATTATACGCTTTAGCTTTCTTAATTACAGCTCGTATTGTGTATAAACAAAAATATTTGTTTTTATATTGTTTTATACATAGTTAGATGGTTATATAGTTTATTTAATTTAAATTTTTCAATAACTATAAAATTTATTTTTATATTTATTGTTTTGATTGTTTTATTTATTTATCGTATCCACATCTATTCGGAGTAGTTCTTATAAATTTTTGAATTAAAAATATGAAGAAACGATGGCGCTGTAATCGTTTCTCAAAGTAACTAATATTAATCAAAGATCTCTGCGGTAGCATGGATTGTCCGTTGGTGAAATTTTATATTTTATAAACACTATATAAAATATTAACCGAATAATTTCCATGTTCAGTCCTTATACACACGTGGTTAGTAAATTGAGGTTGTGTGGCACCATATTTAGAATTTTATTATATTTTCAGAAATTTAATCTTGTTAAAAATTCGAAATTACTATGATTTAGCCGATGCTGATGCACATAGCTTGAGCTTCATGCACCACTATGCTATAAAACACACTTTGACCATAATAACGGCCTATATGACATCATCTATATTTTCTGTGAACTAATTCCACGATACAGGATTTAGTAATGTATACCTAGAACTATAGTCCAGAGGATAATGTTCACATTTTTTACATTAATCTTGCAAAACATGATTCTGATGATGATTATGTTATTTGGAAAACTTGTTCGACGAACACTAGAGTTCGAAGTTAAAATCCGAAATATCGGTGTTTACAGAAAATTAACACCTGATGAATTGTACAAAAGTCGATTTTCTACAACTTTACATTTTTTGATTTTTCTAATATTGAGAGAGATTGTCTATATTTTGTGTTTTGCTCATTCTCTAAACCATCTTTTCTCCATGACCGATTAACGAACTTGGCCTTTCAAATACCAAACGCATATTACATACAAAAACGAACAGAGATAACGAGCTGAAATTTAAAGCTTGAAATGAGCAAAAAAGTAAGTCCAAGTTCGTTAATGGGCAAAATCGGACCATGTTTGGGCAAAATAGGCAAAACTAGCCATCTTTGAATACCATAAAAGAGAGAACAAAAATGTAAAGACAAAGCATGTTCCTGTTTTAAAAATAAAAAACTTTTTTTACATAAATTCAGGATGTACCGGGTTTTTAAGCAATTAACTCAGTTAGTTGAATATTAGATTATCCAATTATAATAGGGAATATGCATGAAAATTTTTTTTCACATTTATTTTCAGAATATGAAAATACTGTTAATACTGTAATAATATTTAAAAACGAAATTAAAATCCGACAAATATCAAGGAGCTTTTAAAGATTATTATCTGTCTCTTTCTTGCAAAAATACTAAAAACGGAGTTTTACGTGTATTTTAAATGGTGAAAGTGTAATATGACGTCACATAACATATCAAGAGGGCTATCACCCTCTTTGTCTAATCGGAAATTTCAATCATTCATATCTCGCTTATTTTTAAAGTTATTTAAAAAGTAATTTTACCTTGATATTTGTCAAGTAAACATGCTTCAATTCAAGTGAAAAAAAATTTTCATGCATATTCCCTATTGATGAGAACTCTAGATTTTTGGAATAAAATTTCAAATTTTGTCAAATTAAACAAAATAAATTAAAATATAATAAATTTTATTAAAATGACTCTTGTTAAAATTTCTTTCATTCAAGTTTACTCATGTTAACCTCACTCTTATTAAAATTACTCTTATATTGTCTCGGGATATGTTATTCATTGCTAATTTGGTGACAGTTTCAGTTAGTTGTTATTTTCATTTGTTTTTAATACGTTGCATTAGAAATGCAATAAAAGAAGAATCAGCCGTTCAACATAACTGTGATATTTCTAGAACAGTTTCTCCACCATATCGTATATAAAATGGAATTCAATACAAATCCTTTATTAACCTGGACTACTACTGATGTGAGCTCGGTCGTTCGGTCACTATATAAGTCACTCGCTCTATATGTTATTAGATTTATTTTATAAATGGATTCGATGACATATTTATATATATTTATTTTGAGTTTATGATCTGACATTATGTCCTCTGTATATCGACAACAACAACAACAACAACAACACGATAATATTAAATTAGAAGTGGAATCAATAATGCTGTGCCATGCCGTTGTAAGTACAACATACCGGGTGTCCAGAAAGTGCTACTAGGGCTAGGGATTAATAGGGTAAATAGAGAATAAAATTCTGAGACAAAAACTCCTCCTACTATTTTTTAACCTGACGATCAGGTAATTAGTTATTAACCAGGGAAGTGGTAGAGTCAGCAGCGAAGGGTAATCGGTAAGAAATTAGTTATTATTAAGTAATAGGGAATATGCATAAAATTTTTTTTCACTTGATTTGAAGCATGTTTACTTGACAAATTTCAAGGTAAAATTACTTTTAAAATAACTTTAAAAATAAGCGAGATATGAATGATTGAAATTCCCGATTAGACAAAGAGGGTGATAGTCCTCTTGATATGTTATGTGACGTCATATTACACTTTCACCATTTAAAATACACGTAAAACTCCGTTTTTAGTATTTTTGCAAGAAAGAGACAGATAATAATATTTAAAAGCTTATAGCTTCCTTGATATTTGTCGGATTTTAATTTCGTTTTTAAATATTATTACAGTATTAACAGTATTTTCATATTCTGAAAATAAATGTGAAAAAAATTTTCATGCATATTTCCTATTGCTATTGCGCACCTCTGATTGGTTACTTATTTGAATTAATAAATAATTACCTGTACGTCATGTTAAAAAATAGTACTTTCAGGACACCCAGTATATACGTTTTAACGCTGTTATACGCTGTTGCACTCTACACTGTTTTTTCCATTTTTATTTAGTAGAAATTTCATATATTTAGATATAATAAAAGGAACCTCTATAACAAAAATTTATTATTATGTTATACAGAGAGTTTGTTAAATAATGGAAGTCGATCACATTTGGGCGGTTGTTTGGGCTTGTAAAAACCAGAATATCCTGATACCTATGCTAGAAATAAGTAACAAGGCGCGATTTGGGCTTTAAAGCGAACGTATGTTTTGCCTGATAAATAATAATTGATTATGACTTTGTTAGTAGTTATCGAGTTAACTCAGGGAAATATGTACTGTACGCACGAAGGTATCTAAATATTGAAGAAAAGTAAGATTCTGAATCGAGTACATTATCGGCTAAAGGTGCGTTCTCCATCAGTCAACGAATTATCTAACTTCAATTGGTCGTAATTTATCGATTTCTATTAATACGTAAAGGAATTTTAAGTTACCCTCCTTCCTTAATTCCTTAATTGACTAAACTGTCGGCGTATGGACAAGAACGAAGTAATCGGCTATGCTTGTGAAGGTATTCTAAAGTTTCCTTCACGAACTCCAGATGAGTATCGGCATAGTTCCTATCAAAGTCGGCTGCAGCCGCACATCCTACCAATTCCTAGCCCACTACAAAATTCCTTGTATTTATAATGTAGATGTGTGTTATATTAAATAATTATTATTTAAATAAATAATAAATATATATAAAAGATATAATTGATCTTTATTAATTGAAATTGATCTTTTTAATTTGATTTATGAAATGTTATTATTTTTATATGTAAATTACCAAGGTTGTTAACATTCACAGCAACCGTGATAATAGAGGGAAGTTATAGTTGAAATGCAACATATAAAAAAATGAAGAACAAAATTATAATAATAATTTAATGATGAAGCGACACCGCTACATATAAAAAAATGAAGAACAAAATAATAATAATAATTTAATGATGAAGCGATACCGCTACATCCTCACATCCTTAGGTATCACAATGGACCGTATGGTCGAAGTGTGTCCCGTCCAGGACGCCCTCTACAATCTATCTAGACAATCCTAAACTACTAGCTAATCCATGAGGTGACTTTGAGTTTGCTGTCAAGACTTTAAGAGCAACTTGACCGTCCAAGAGAATATATACCTACGTTCCAAAAATGGGACCTATTCACTATTATTTTTGAACGAACTCCCCTTTCTATAATATATATATAGGCACAACATATATTTATATGATTCTATTGAAAAGCATTTAATTTATTTTTAGTAAAAACACATATAACCTAAGCCTTGCTTCAAAGGGTTTTTTCTATGCAGTATTATTATTTCCGAGAAAATTGGAAATTCTTGTATATTTTCTGTTTTTTATAGTTTTGTTGATTATGGAGTTTATGGAATGATTACAGAATCAAATAATGTGAAATATAATGAAAGAGAATCGATGTCATAAAGCAGTACAGTTTTCTAGTATATGAAACACAGTAATTGGGGAAGTATGTATATATATCTATAAAAAAATATATATGTAAGCCTGGAGTAAAAGTTTATAGTTTTTACTTGTTAGAAAGCTTTCTGAAAATCATGAACATACACATATTCATAATACGCGCTTAAAAAATAAGGGAGGATCGTAAATTGACGCTCTCATCAGAATTTTATTACTTATATATTTTTTAAATATCTGCTAATTTTTTGTTTCGATGTATTTTCCTAAAAATCTTATCCAATACATTAATTTGTACAACTAATATTTACAAGAACATTCTAATATTTATTCTTTTCAATTTTGATGGAAGATGTATCAAGTGTGGACGAGCCAGAGGCCAGGACTATAGAACCAGGGTACAACTTGCGGTCAGACGACCCACAATTAACACCAGGTGCTGTTAAGAAGAACTAAGTAATGTGTGCGTGCGCTGTAAAAATAGTTTTAGGTCAAAAATTGGTCAATCAGAAATATGAGAGAAAATTAGAAAATGTGTGTTGAGGTCCAATGGGGGAGATTTTGTTGTAATGAAAATTAGTAAAATAATTTCTGAGACCTCAACGCACAATTCTAATTACAAAGAGAGCCAAGATACCGTGACAATTGTGACCCCCCAATCGGGGGGTCAATTGGTTTTTGTTTCAAGTATTAGAATCTGTAGTAGATTCAACAGTGCTCCTTTTTGAAGGTTAAAAAGAGAGCCAAGATACCGCGACAATGTCATTATCTGGAACTGAATTTCAAAAAAGTTGCATATTGATAAAACTAGATAAAACTAGATACAATTAAATATAACTAAAAATATAACTAGATAAAAATTAATAACACTAAAAATAAAACTAAATTTAGAACATTTTTCGATCTACAAATTTAATTATCTCAGAAACAAAAAACAAGATTAATTTGAAATTTTTTGGTCCAGGTATTTAAAAGACTTTGATAAATATTATGACAGTTTTTCATAACATTGGTATATCTGGTTGTCAAGATATAGACTTTTGTATTCATGTTTTTACCGACGAGCCCATTTAACGCCTATGTAAAAATCTTTTAAAAATCGTAACTTTAACATTTTTTTACTCAAAAACTAAAAACAGGATCAAATTTAAATTTTGACAGGATATTCTTTATTATTGAAATAATAAGCTGTAAAATTTTGAAGAACCTGTCATTAAATTGAATTTTCTTCACCACAACCTTAAATTAACTTAATTCAAGTATCATTTGAAATGTTTGACTAACATGACATAATTCATTAAAAAAAAAAAACGTCAAACATTAATATTATCATTAAATATAATCAATATCAATATTATTTATTGAATTACAAAAGCTAAAACTAGCTAGAGTATGCGATGTTGTGGGTAGGTAATAGGGTAGGGTATGTTATAGTAAATAGACTAAAATAAAATAAATAGTTTATCATTTAATAATGAAAACTATTTGTAGTAAAATAAATAAATATTATTATCAATTAATTAAATTATATTATTTTTATTGTATGATGTTATTATTAATCATATAAAATAATCGTATCGGTAGTTAGAGGTTATGTTATTATTATTATTACAACTATATTATGTAGGTAGGTATTGATTGGTTTATATATAGTACTTTCAGAAATACATACAAATTCTTTATGATTCTTTTTATTTTTATTATGAAATTTGGGAGAACCGAAAAATCGTGTACAAAATTGGCAAATCGAATCTAAAACTACTGAAATCAGAAATTCCGATTGAATAAAATTAAACCATTTTCAAAAAATCTAATACCTGAATATTAAGGTCAGCTTCGATACCCTCACTGTAGTGACAAAAACAACGCCGCATGGTCACAAAGGAATACCGTCAATAATAAGTGGAGCTCTTCATACACCTAATCCGTTAGTCAGTCAATTCAAATTATCCTTAGGTCAGATAATACCCTCAGTCAAATCGTATAAAAGACAGAACTTTTTTAATATTATTGTGAGACACGCACCAGATTAGTAACAAGCAACATATCTCTGAATTCATATCCCAGAGATAATTACGATTAGCGAATTCATACTGATGATGACTACATTGTAGTCGAAATACGTTTTTATAAAATACAAACAAATGTTCTAGGAATTGGGGCAAAATTTGTCAATTCTGTGGCAATCTCTTTCCCTGTATATTGTGTATACATACATACCCAGTAACTTGTTTTAAACATATCTAGTAACTTGTTTTAAAAATTTGTTTAAAAAATAATCGTTTGATCAACAAGTTCATATCTTGTTAATTCATTTATATATAAATTATATGGTATAAATAACTCTCTGTAGATATTTCTGAATAAACTATAGTTATATTATTAGCTTTAAGCTTTGAACATTGTACTGTTTTGTAGATGGGTATTATTTATCTTGTTCAATAAATAATATTCTATATCTCTTGTGTTGAAATAGTTTTAATTAGAAACCAAACACTTTATTGTATATCTCTAATATTTTGTTCCTATACAGGAACAGTACTTACTTTATATATACATATATATATATATATATATATATATATATATATATATATATATATATATATATATATATATATATATATATATATATATATAGAAGTAGATTGTCCAGGGAATAAACAACAAAACCGTACCTTTTGATAATATAATTTCATATTAGTTTATTATAAAATAGTTTGTGAATTTACTTCCTGCACATTCTGCATTTGCATGAGATGGATTTCTAACTAGAGTTCTAACTACGTATAATACTATAAAGGTTACTAGACTACCTTCTATAATAATACTCCATAGACTGAGTTTGATATTGAGGAATATATATATATATATATATATATATATATATATATATATATATATATATATATATACCGTCTGTTTTGGAAAGCTTTGCTAATAGAGATGTTAAATATTATTTACTATAGTAACTACACAATGCTTCATAAAGAAATAAAAATAGTGGAGGTACTTTGTAGGAGGTACTTTGAAGCATTTCTAATTGGTAATCAATGTTAAATAAATAAATAAAATATTTTCTATAAAACCATATACGTACATACACATACTAACAAACATCTGGCTGCTTGTGGTATGATGTTTTATTTGATGCCATTTAAGAGTGGGGATTTAGTGATGCCCACTTAATTTATAATTCATTACGTATGCACACACACACACACACACATTACTGACCACAGAGTACCCCCACTATTTTTATTTCTTTATGAAGCATTGTGTAGTTATTATAGTAAATAATATTTACCGCTGATTCTTTATTAGCGAAGCTTTCCAAAATAGACGGTATATATATTTATATATGTATATATATATATATATATATATATATATATATATATATATATATATATATACATACATATATATATATGTCATGCTTATGATAATACTACGAAATTATTACAGTCGTAGCGGCGAGAGAATAGAGTAGCCACCGAAAACTAATTACCTGCAGAGTAACAGTTTGTTAAGTGTGTGTGTGTGTGTGTGTGTGTGTGTGTGTATGTATGTTATATATCGTCTCTGATGTCTCAATTCCATTGTACTGTCGTATGTTTGGCCAAGAAAGTCCTCAATTTGGAATTGAATTACACTTGTGTACGTACATACACTTATCATATGTTGGTAAAAGTGTACACACTTGATACAAAAAAAATTCGTTACGCAGGAGCTGCTTCAACTTACCGAATTTCCTTAGAATACATAAATAACTCTCTAGCGGTCACAATTTTAGTCTGATTCATTTTCAAGTCCAATTTTATTTATAAATGACATACGTCGAGGGGAATGGGGGGGGGGGTATAAAGAAAGAATAAAACACTAAATATAAATTATCTCTTTTAATATTAGAACAATCGAAAAATGCATAAGGAAGAAAGTTGTAGAAAATTATATTTGCTACAATTCATCACCATATCATTTTTGCTCAAACTATAATGTGTACTGAGATATTAAGGAATTTAATTTTCAATATTAAACCGTCAATATTTTTGTAAATATTAGTGTAACAGAAAAATTGAAAAGAAACTAAATTACAGTAAAACTTAGTACCTACAACTCTACTCTTATAATATAAATTTTTCGATTTTTCAAATATTAAGGGAGATATGTCAAATTTTGTGTTTCCCCCTTCCTCTAAACCCCCCTTTCCCCTGGTCCGATTTTACCCATTAACGAACTTGACCATTTGAATACCAAAAGCGCCTCAAATACCAAATCTCATTCCGATAAAATGAAAACTGTGACCGCTAGAGTGATTACAGACACACACATATATATATATATATATATATATATATATATATATATATATATATATATATATATATATATATATATATATATATATATATATATATATATATATATATATATATGTCCATAGATATATATATATAAATTTTACAGATGGTGATTTTTGACATCTACTAGGTACAATCGATGGACATTTGAAGAAATTTTTGCGAAATTTTGACTTCGGTACGGGACCAATAGCTCTATTTCCTTTCAGAAAATTCGCTAAAAAACGAACGCTCATTATTCATTATTGTTTATTCATTGGAATAATATAGAATTTGCGTATACTTATTTGGAAAAGTATTTAAATTTATGTTCATATAAATCATTTCATAATGGTTCAATTTTTTTTGAACTGCATTTACACAGGACAGTATATTATAATTATTTGCCTTTGTTTGTTATATAATATAATGTTTGAATGAATATAAATATATAAATTTATATATACTCATATATATATATATATATATATATATATATATATATATATATATATATATATATATATATATATATATACTAGCGGTCCCGACAGACGTTGTCCTGTACACACGTCTTAAATTTTAAAATTTTTTACTTTATTTGAAAATTTAGAATTTTGTTTTGGGCTGAATGTGAATCTAAACCATTCTCGAATCCACTGGTCCACACACACACAAAAAATTAAATTAAAATCGGTTCAGCCGTTTAGGAGGAGTTCAGTCACATACACACGGACAGAAGAATTATATATATTAAGATATATAATGTACCGAAAAAGTTTTATAAAGTATTTCGATTTGACGTTTAGCACAATTTTGGTGGGTATATTGTTTGGTTTGATTAAAATCAAAACAATTTTTTCAAGCTTGGAGTATTTTCTTGATTAAAACTACTTTAAATTTCGCTATAAAATTTGTATTGAATCTTTGTAATGCGGAAGTTAATGCATTTTGTGTGACTTACCAATCATGGAAAACAGGTCAGAAATATAACTGGACTGCTCGAGTCCATTATCTTCATTCGATTGATCGTCTCTAGATCGATCCAAAATGAAACTAACACTTAGACCAAAATATGCTCCAAATACATGTACGAACATTGATTCTCCTGGATCACTAGCCTAAAAAAACGGCATCATATTATAATAACTCTAGAATAATATTGAAATAACAAAAAAAAAAGGTTACATCGCAGGTTTTGATATTTCCTAGTGCGTTTTTTTTTGTGGCTATGTGGTTTGCAGGTCTCTAAAGAAGGGAAGTTCGTTACTCTTGTCCGCATTTCACTAAATTACAGAAGTTATTTAAAAAAAAATTAAGTTCAGTATCACGTACTGAGTGTAAATGCAGAAAATCCTTACAAATTCCGACCCCGGAAGTGCCGCTATTTTGAGAAAACTTTTGTCGAGTTATACAGGCTGTCACACGCAGCACCATGAAATAAAAATATTCAAAAACATCGGCTTTACAGCTAAGAGGTAGGGTCACATAAATCTAACAAAAATAACTACTTTAAAGATCGAAAAATGTCCAAAGCACACTTCTAATACCGACGAACCGCTTACGAATATCGCTGTATCTTGTATTATAGACGATCAATATAAGAAAAAAAACGAATTCAAAAGATTCATCCAATGCTTAAGAAAACAGATGAGTTTCGGGCATTCAATGTTCTTTTTGAGGATATGAGAAAATATGAAAATAATGTTTTTAGCTTTCTTCGTATGAGTGTTGAAAGTTTCGACGACCTTCTCCTAAGGAAATGTATCCCTCTTAAACATATGTTGCGCTGGAAGAAGGCAAAGAGACTAGTGTACTAGTGTGTAGGTAGATGTGAAACGCTCCATTTGTTTAAACTTCCGCTACACTGGCCCGGGTCGGCTTCAGCGTTGGAGGTTGTCGGGCCCTCTAGCGCCGATCCGACTGTCGCCGTGTACACGGTGTCGTTTACTCGATTGTCGGGTTGATGTGAAATAAGCCTAAGTTTGCTGTCACATACAACGACTTTCCAGGCGTAGGTTTTGGAATTTTTGCCGCGTACAATGTACTCAAATGGAGTCTTTAACATGAAGTTTCTATTGGATTCCATTGCATGCGGAAAAAATGTCGGTGTCGCGTCGGCAAAGACGCTAGATCTGAAAGTGCCATAAGGATTCCTGGTTTGACTAGACAACCCTATAAAAAGGGAAAATATTCATAAAAAAAAATTGCATATAATAGGGAATATGCATGAAAATTTTTTTTCACATTTATTATCAGAATATGAAAATACTGTTAATACTGTAATAATATTTAAAAACGAAATTAAAATCCGACAAATATCAAGGAAGCTATAAGCTTTTAAAGATTATTATCTGTCTCTTTCTTGCAAAAATATTAAAAACGGAGTTTTTCGTGTATTCTAAATGGTGAAAGTGTAATATGACGTCACATAACATATCAAGAGGGCTATCACCCTCTTTGTCTAATCGGGAATTTCAATCATTCATATCTCGCTTATTTTTAAAGTTATTTAAAAAGTAATTTTACCTTGATATTTGTCAAGTAAACATGCTTCAATTCAAGTGAAAAAAATTTTTCATGCATATTCCCTATTCACCAAATATTTCTGTACATATCCCATTTCGTATATATCTATACACATATAGTTTTATCTATTTGATAGATGATGACCATTAACGGCTACAGCTGCCATTACGACTGTCGTTTGTTTTGTTGTTTGTCTGTTGTTTTTTTATTTTTTCTTGAAGACTGGTTTTGTTTTTTTCTACCAAGTCAGCTTTGTTTGACGGCAAAGTGACGCTAGCTAGAGCTGGAATAGGACAATAACATTATCACTATACAGACCGTTTTCAAAAGCATTTCTAACAGAGAATCAATGTTTAATAAATAAATAAAATATTAACTATAAAACTATACAGTACACCTATACAATACACATACATACGAACATCTGGATAGTGTATAGGTATACAGTATGCGTATGGTTGTTTGTTTGTCATTTAAGAGTGGGCGATTTTGTGATGCACATACTAAAGTTAAGAATTCAATGAACATATTTAACCCACTCTCATTACATGTGTACTGACTGACATCACACAGTAACCACAAGGCTAGCTAGTAATAAATAATATTTAACATTGATTCTCTATTGGAAAAGCTTTCAACACACACTGTATATAATGTTATTGTCTGTGTTTTTTTTTTTTTTTAAATTCTTATTGTATATATCGAGTTTTTATTAAATTTATTATGTTTTTTTAATGGTATTGATGTTGGCTAATGTTATCATAATCGTTTTATTTTTATTTCTTGTTTTTATGTCCTTCTCCGGATTCCGTACCAAAAGATTGTCCAAAACGAAATTGAGGGTCTTGATGCAAGAACCAGGTAAGTCAAAATTTTCCAATAAAAGAAAAAGAAGTTTTGACTATAGACAATCTATCTGTTTCGTTTGGTGCAAGAACCGGACACAAATGTAACATCAGTCCTCTCTTGTGTGGTAAATCAACAGTCAATAGAAACCGGATACCGGGTTTTAAACCGTTGCATTTGGTGCAAAAACCGAGTATATCCGGACTAGGGATGTTGCGGATATTCGCATCCGCACCCGCAAACGCAGAGCTTCCGCAGTTGCGGTAATTCCATTATGCCTCTCTCGTAGAAGCCCTTGTACTTATTGGCAACAAACTGGGACAGTCGATTTTCACAAGCCTCTCTTTTAATCTTTCGAATTTTTCACCAGCAAAATAGTTCGACCATGACAGGAACCGGTGGCCCTCACCATCTGAAGTGCTATTGTGTTTCATCAAGACATCGCCAGGCAACACACATCGATAGCGGCCCGCCAGAAGCTCCGGGAGCTTTTTTGGGAGGGCCTTATGCATCCACCTTATAGTACGGACCTAGCACTAAGTGATTACCATCTGTTCCTGCCTATGGGAACTATTTTTTTGGTGACAAATTCTCCTCAAGAGTGGCCTGTGAAAATCGACTGACAGTTTTTTACCAATAGGGACAAGGGCTTCTATGAGAAAGGCATAATGGAATTACCCTCAAAATGTCAACAAGTTATCGAACAAAACGGTTCATATTTGACCTAAATCAGATCATTCAAAGTATGTTAAATAAAACCTTCAATTTCATGCAAAAATAATGGATTTCTTTTTACTACATCTATAGTATATTATATTTTATACGACCAGGCTATGCAAGAATAAGTTTCTGATCAAAATCAACATTGAGGAAGTTTATCTAGCCATACTATAACACAGTGATTCTCAAAATTTGACGGCACACAAAGAAAAAGATAAGTTTAAAAGTTGTTTACTTACCTACAATAAATACACTGTGTAAAATAGTTTATGGTAATAATTTTGAATGTAAACTAAAATAATATGTACTACAAAAACAACAGTACGTTTATTAAGGGATTCATTACAAGTTAATAATAAGAATACTTTTAATGACAAATTTGAGCTTGATGTTTTTTGATAATTTCATTTATATTTGGTCGTAAAAATGACAATGATACTCTCATATCGACTTCTACATTGAACCGATGTTTTTTTCGTTTTTATGTTGGTTGGCACAGTGGTTGAGAACCACTGCATCTAACATCTTTACAACTAAATTTGTTCTGTCTGGTTACTTATTGAACTACTTGCTACCATATGCTTTTAGATGGACACTTTGGCAATTAAAGTTGTATATGAGTTATAGTTCCCCTTACTTCGTTGTCTGTATACAGAAACGGTCATGTGTTAACACGGAACCTTTGATGCATTAGTTAATCTTACACTTCTAGTCGAGTTAGTTCTTTTTTGAAATGTGATATTATACTTTTATTGATGTGGTAGACAGTTTTTTACTGATCGGCGACTATAAATTATTAGTTCGATTATTAAGTATTAATAATAATTTAGAATAAACGAATCATTTTTTAATCGATCTAATACATTTCTAAATAAAGAGGCTGATTAGTTTACCAACACTGCCCAATTTCCCATTTGGAGCCATAGAAAACTAGAGATCACTCCATTCATACTCTATACTGATAACTGATCACTTTGATCATGACGTCTGGTGGCCAGAGTTATAGCCAGCCCAGATCTCTAATATAGTTTATAGTTTCTATAGAAATACCAACATTAACAAAATTTTGGAAATAAATTATTTGTCACTAAATTTAAAATATTAAAAAAATTGACATTTCAAAAACAAAATTTAGAAAAAAATAATTATTTGACTTAAAAAAATCGGTTACTCTTTCGTTGCACACTACAGTCAGCCATGTTTTTTAAGCCCCGCCCTCAGGTCAGTTCTCAATTGAAATATCATGATTTTAACTGTTCATTAATTGAAGTTTTTAAGATACAATTATTGTATAGTTAATAGTTATTGAAGTAACAACATGTAGTTACCTAAGTAACAGGCGGCATATGTAGTGTGTTCGCAAAGGTACCTAAATATGAAAGTATATCGATATTGAGTCCACTACAGTATGAACACTTTGTTGGGTGTGATTATGGGGCGAAAAAAGATCCGATATCATTATTTGTTCTCCAGATATGCGAGACGAAAGAAAAGTTAAAAATTTCTTTGACAATTTTTGACTGAAAAATTTTGTTTTGAAAATGAAAAGAATGCAAAAATATAAACATCTGAATAATTGGAAAAAAAATATTATGTTCTCAAATTGATATGATAATTGATTGATTTCTTAATGTAATGGTTGTTATAATTTGTTTTATTTGCTGATGAAGTCATAATAGAATTGACGAAACGTCCAATAAATAATAATGTAATTCTTCTATACAACTCCGTCGCAATTCCTCTGATTTAAAAATCTTTGTGATCATTATGCTCTCATTAATTGACACTACTAACCTTTAACAACTGTGTGCAAATATATTTATTCGAAGCATACAAAGCAACTTCAATAATTCCCATAATAATTAATTGTAAATACGATGTTTTTCCTAAAACTGCACCCATTGATATTAGAACGGTAACAGCTGCAACATCCGCTCCCATTAAACTATAAAAAATAGTAGTGTACCATATAAAAACAGTAGCTCATAATATTCCATCTGTAAACCTCCTCCTGTTTCCTTCCTTCTCAGATATTTGCATTTTCATACATTACCTTTCAATACCGAGATGAATTTTATCATTGATCGATTCCATTTGATAAAAACCATTACATAATATTCCCCATTGCATAAGAAATGCGCCCATTAATAAATTAAAACCAACAGCACTGTAGCCATATCGACGTAAGAATGTCATTAGGAAACCGACACCAATGAATAACATCATATGAATATCCTGGAACACTACAAAACAAATTTTGTTTCGTGCTAAATGGGTCGTTACTTAAACGGCAATCCATTATACTTATTAAATAGAACAAATAGATGAATTTTTTTCTGAAGAAGGAACTGTGTTTCAGAAACTAGTCAAAATCTGGTGATTTTACGAAAATTTCATATATTTGTTTTATTTAAAATTTTGTTTTTTGATTAAACTACAAAATTCTGGATTATTTATTTTTAATCGACTTCTTCAAAATATACGGAACAGGAAGTTATCAATTCAAGGATGTATATACAAGTTTGTATTATAAGTTTGTAACGGTTGGAATTATTTATCGCAGAAACAAAAAAAAATTGATACAGCTGTTTTGGCGTGAGTCGGATTCGAGTTCCGGTCTTCTGGTATGGAAAGAAGGCCTAGAGAGGATTACTTACCATGCTTCGGTCTCCCCTCGACTATTTGATATAGGTGTTATCAAGGCCTGTCCTTTTTTTTTAACCATAAATTAAAAGGGAAAGCCAGAAGCTGTAGAAATATTTTAAAGAACTTCGAATGAAATTTCATAATTTGTTTCTCGTTGCTTGCGTTTAGACTTTAATCGAGATTAATAACACTAGATAAAACCAAACAAACCCAACGATATATCGAATCGTGATTCGTATTAGGTACACCTAGTTTACAGAACAAAACAAGGTTTTAATTTGATACCACATCTCATAACATATATAACTAGTGTTTGGTTTTATTTACTCTTCGTAACACTTGTTTCAGGATAGTCACATTAATATTTCAATTATGTGTAAAAAGGTCGTCAAAACAAAAACATTTAGATTACTCTTAAATATATAAAATACCGAGAGTTTTCTGTTAATTCTCCTGACTTATTTGAGGGGTTTTATCAGGGTATAGGAGAACCAGCCATGCTTGCAGCCTTTTGTTAATGCCTTCAAAGACTACAAAACGAAAGCCACACGATCAAAAAAAATAAAGGTTTTTTTTTTTTTAAATAATACTTTGAGCCGCTTTATTGAAACACTTTTATGAAACATGACGCGATGTGCCTATTTTATTTGTTAACCTTAATTGAGCTGGTGGTGAAATATCATTATTACATTCGATGAAAATAAAATTATTAAGTGTTATGTTAACTATCGACACTAGCGTCTAGTCTAGAGTCTCTTTTCTTGTGTCAACACTACACTTTAATAGAATTTATTTTGAATAGTATGAATTATTCATCGCATGAATTGGTCTCCGTGTAACAGTTACAAACACAAATTAAAGAAAACTTATCGAATATTTTATCATCAGACTTTTATTCTTCTCTACCCTAAAAATGCATCATCATACGCCAAAGTTCAAATTTAATTATTATTGATGAAAAGCAACAACTCTTTTTTTTTCTCTTTCCTTTCTTTTTAAATTACAAAACTTTATTCAATACATAAATTACAACGACTTTCGTATAATCATTTGACACAATGAATGGGTACAGGCTGTAATCGTCAAGAGTAGTCATTGTGATATGAAATTTACAACGGTTGTATATGTCGCAGGTGGATTGTCGAATCGGCTATTTTACAAAATTGCTAGTTGTTTTACGTGGGTAGTACTGTCTAAACGTGGGTAGCAGTTTTGTAAAACGTATCGCAATGACAATCCAACTGAACGTCGTTCATCTGTCTTACATAACGGAGTTGTTATGTAAAACATCTAGCGGTTTTGTAAAACAGAGGATTCGATAATCCATCTGCGACATATATATTAATATAAGAGAGACATACATTTATTTTTGATGAAAACATGAGACAGACATGCATTGTTACTATTTCTAAGAATCAGAAATAATATATTTGATGGCTGTCTCTTTTTCTCTTAACAAATATCAATGTATATCTATCTTATACTCATTTAAACACTGTTGCAAAGTTCGTATCTCAATGATTAATCTGGATGAAAACAGCCTGTATAAGACAAAGACGAAGAATAAGTTGCAGACGAAGAAGAAGAATTATAAACGGAAAAGTGATGGTGGAAGATTTTAAAACAAAGTTTTTGTGTGTGTTTTTTTTAATCACTTTTATTTTACACAAAAGAAATATTTTATGTTTTGTGTTATTGGCACATTTTAATGTGTGTTGGTTTGGCTGCTGCTATGTAGTATGGATTCTTTGTAAGGAAATCTCGTTGGTGATCACGAAATGTATGTGAATGTGTACAGGATGTTACATACAACTGTGTGTAATATCTACTATAACGGTAGTATTCATTACATACTAAGTCTTAAAGTATGTTAGTCTTAAAGCACCACTCCAAGTAGCCGAGCGGTCTAAGGCGTTATATCTGCACAGTATGCCTATTTGAAAACTGGGAGGTTATGGGTTCGAACCCCGACATCGGCAGTTTGTCAATTATTAAGAGAGAAAAAAGGGGACGGTTAATTGACTAAACTGTCGGCGTATGGACAAGAACGAAGTAACCGACTATGCTTGAGAAGGTTTTCTGCAGTTTCCTTCACTATTATAGTCGGCTGTAGCCGCATATCCTACCAATTCCTAGTCTACAAAAAAATTCCTTCCACTCCACTCACATCCTTAGACATCACAATGGACCTTATGGTCGAAGTGTAGCCCGTCCAGGGCAGCCTCTACGGTCTAAGGTAAGGAAATTTGAGGTAAGGGAACTAAAATGGAGTTCTGCCCTGTCATTTGCAAAGAGGACGGGTAGGTTAGACAACGAACACAGGATTAGAGGAAACGAACAAGGCATGGTAGTGGACAGAGGTGGGTGAGTATAGGACTGGCAGGGGTCGGTAAAAAAAGCCTAAAAAGGCTTACTTGCCAGGCTTCGGTCTCCCCTTTTCTACTACTATTAGCTGAGTCTTTTCATCATAAATATCCCAAGTTTTTCGAAGCTAATTCTGGAAAAAAAAATACGTAAACAAAAAAATTATTAACTAATTAAATCATAACGTTACTTATGCGCCACCTTATACAAGCGAATTATTAAATTTGTGTGCCTATAATTTCTGTAACACCCTGTACATATATATTATACATAGTGATTGAACATTAATTACATTGTGTAGTATTGTAAGTAACTTCTGCAATTATTTTCGTCGGTATGTCGCGGTATGAGTGTATGAGTGTTTGAATAAAATTTTCATTTTGAAATAATTACTTTTTAATTATTTTATTTTACAACAAAATTTAGTAGTATTCTACAGAGATAAACGAGTGTAGTAGATAGATAGTATATGGATTAAATACTAAAATATTATTTAATTGGGAGAAAGTGTTTAAAGTGTTTTAATCAACGGCTATCATTCGAATATCGAATTTAGTTAGTTTTTTTATTCTAATATGATTAAATTTACATTTGTAGCCGGTACACTTTCATCCGGTTCGCATGTCGAAATAATTCGAGGGAGGCGATAGATGGTTAAATATTTGTTTGCGCAGTATGCCTACTTTGAAACTGGTAGGTTATGGGTTCGAATCCCGACAAGGACAGTTTGTTAATTATAAAAAAAAAAAGAAAAAAAAAAAGGGGCGGATAATTTACTAAACTATCGGCGTATGGTTTAGTAAATTATCCATTTATTGGTGGTATCATTTTCTGACCATTGTTATTGTCAAGAAGGTGAGGGTGTTGATCGAATCTAACCTTGATATTCAGGTATCAAATTTTTGAAAATGGTTTAATTTTATTAAATCGGAATTTGGAAATGGGGCCATTGTCTCAATTCATTATCTGTTTTCTTAATTTGTATACGTAGATACTTTCGTATGCATCTAATTATGTGGGGGTTTTGATCCGATTTCAGTAGTTTTAAATTCGATTTGTTAATTTTGTGGTTGTTCTCAATAACGTACGCAGCTATACACGATTTTTCGGTTATCCCAAATTTCACATGAGCCAGATGTTCTTTGATTCGAGTTACGATTTAGCGACGACTTTGACTAATATAAATTTTCGTACAGATTTGACAATTGACACTATATATGACCGATTGTTTTTCACTGACAATTCTGTCCTTAGGGTAGGGTAAAGAATAGGGTATTTAAAATTTTATTCATTTCATCAAAATTATATTACGTGAAGTTGAATCAACATTCAAAATGTTAGGGAAATAAACTTTATAATGACAAATGAACATTAACGTTGTTTGAAAACTATATTATATAGGTTTCACGTCTTCGGTAGAATAAGGCCAATTTGCATTTAGCCGCATAAAAGAAACACATTGCTTCAATCAAATGTATGACGTTAATGGAATCTAGAACAGCTTTTATTTCACGAGAAAAAGAGTTTAGTTTTTTTTAACCGTTTTTTTTTTGTATGCATACTACCTACTCTAAATTTTTTATAATATTATCACAGTGTATGTACCAAATCATTGGGCTTGCATTAATTTGCATTACTATCTTGTTTTATAATGGTACCATAATAGTATATATATTCCGCTCGTGATAAAAAATCGAACTATATAATATACTAGCATTACCCGTCGCGACTTTGCCCGCAAAAATTTTGTAACACCCTTATAACCAAGGAACATAATATTTTCTCCCCTCAAGGACTGATAAATTATACACCTATACATCAATAAATTATACAACTATACCTTCCTCATGAATCATTTTTATAATATGTAAGGACCAATGTACACAAAAACTTGGCAAATTATATACTAAAACCTTCCTCGAGAACTACTCTATCCATTGGTGAAAACAACATGAAAATCGGTGCAGTAGTTTTTGAGTTTATCGCTAACAGAGACAGACAGACAGACGCGGCTGAGGGACTTTATTTTATACTATGTAAGGATTTAGTAATTTATTTAGAGTATATACAATGATAATAATTTGATTTTTCTGGTAACATAGTGGTATAATGATTGTAGACACAACCTGTATAGGTGGTAATAAACAGGGAATTTTATGTAAAGTAGGGAATATGTAACTGCAGTTCGAGTCAAATTATAATGAATAAGGTTTAGTCAATATTATTCATATATAAATGATTTTTTTATACACACAGAATTCCAATCGCTTTCTCCTAATAATGAACTTTTAGTTCTAGTGAAAAATTAAAATGAACTTTTTACAGAGCCCCAACTACGAATCATAAGTTGGTCAACTGTTACTAGTAACGAGTGGTCGAACTGTTAAAGATACTCTGCTCGGAACTGAGAGGTTGCTGGTTCGATTCCAACAGCGGCAATTTGTCAATTAAATTAATTTAAAAGAATAAATAATAGAGCGGTTAATTGCCTAAACTGTCGGTGTATGGACAAGAAAGAATGTCACCGGCTATGATTGTGAAAATTTTCTGCAGTTTTTCTCCAGATGAATATCGGCATAGTTTCTATTAAAGTTGACTGCAGTCGATTTAACCTTCCAATTTCTAGTCTACATACAAATTCCGAGTCCTTCAGAGTCGGATAAAAATTCGTAAGGCAGGAGCTGCTTCAACTTGGCGAATTTTCTTAGAATACATTAATCACTCTACATTAATCGCAGTCGAATTTTATTAATAAATGACATACGTCGAGTGGAATGGGGGGGGGAGGGGAGAGTTATTAAGAAAGAAAAAAACACAAAATATAAAATATCTCTCTTCATATTAGAAAAATCGAAAAATGCGTAAGGAATAAAGTTATGGAAAATCAAATTTGCTACAATTCATCACGTTATCATTTTTGCTCAAAGTCTAATGTGTACAGAGATATTAAGGAATTTAATTTTCAATCTTAAACCGTCAATATTTCTGTAAATATTAGTGTAACAGAAAAAATGATAAGAAACAAAATTACAGTAAAACTTAGTACCTACAACTTTACTTTTTATAAATTTTTCGATTTTTCAAATATTAAGGGAGATATGTCAAATTTTGTGTTTTCCCCTCCTTTTAAACCCTCCTTTCCCCTTGTCCGATTTTACTCATTAACGAACTTGATCTTTTGAATATCAAAAGCGCCTTAAATACCAAATCTCATTCCGATAAAATGAAAACTGTCACCGCTAGAGGGATTACAGATACATATATATATTTATATATATATATATATATATATATATATATATATATATAAATTTTACAGATGGTGATTTTTGACAACTAATAGGTAGGATCGATGGACATTTGAAGAATTTTTTGCAAAATTTTGACTTCGGTACGGGACCAATAGCTGTATTTACTTTCAGGAAATTCGCTAAAAAGCCTAGACAAACCTACTTGCCAGGATTGGAATACCATGAATATAAAATCTATATTATAATTAGAACATACATAAATAAATCATAGAGATAGATATAACTGAAGAGATGATATTCTCTGAATTTTTATAATTCAAAAAAATTAACTTATCTCTTATAAATAATGGATTAATTTGAATTTCTCTGTACATATTCATATAATAAATCTTTGTATAATTCTTAAATTTAAGAGAGAATTATCGTCAGAATATTAAATCCCATGATATTCAATATTTGCTGTGTAAATTTTGATATGTAAATTACCATCGGTACTGTTGTAGTATCAAATATTACTGAAATATTAGATTATCAAATGTTAATTAATGAGAACTCTAGGTTTTTGAAATAAAATTTCAAATTCGTCCCAATACCTAGATCAGGTTTTGTATTATAAATACGTATTTCGACTACAAAGTAGTCATCATCAGTATCAATTAACTAGTCGTAATTTACTCTTTGACAATTAGAAATAGATAGAAAATAGAGATCAATAGACAAAAATAAAAATAAAATTAAACAAAATAAATTTAAATATAATAAATTGTATTGAAATTACTCTTGTTAAAATTACTTTCATTCAAATTTACTCTTGTTAACATCACTCTTATCAAAATTACTCCTATATCGTCTCAGGATATGTTATTCGTTGCTAATTTGGTGACAGTTTCACGACGTTTCTTGGTTGTGCCTTGTTAATATATGTTTGACCGACGTTTAACTCTATTATAAGGTCGCTAATTGGTGCTAAGTTTTCGTTTTTTAACCAGACTTCAAAAAAGGAGGAGGTTGGTAGATTTCAATTAAAATATGGATTTTTATACAATTTTCTCCCTCTAGCTCAAAATGCACTCACGCGAGTAAACTACTCTTTCTAGCAAAATTAGGATTGTGACAAGTGACTTGAGAAGTGTAATCATGATAAAAAAGATTTACAAATATTTTCCGAATCGTTTTTCGAAAAATTCTCAAAAACTTACAAACATTAAAAATAAAGGAAATTTCATAGTTTAGCTATTTCCTCAAAAACATCCTAGTCGTGTGAGACAACAATATTAAACTTAAGTTTAAAGTTTCATACCTTTGGCTATCTCCGTTCTTAAGATATCTTGTCCACCGACCTACCGTTGGCTAAAAATAGATTTTTTTGGGTATTTAATCTCAATATCGATTTTCAGCAATACTTTTATATTCTACATATCTATAGGTAAAATTTAATGTAATGTATTTATTGACAAATCAACGTTGAAGAGCAATAATTTATTTTTTATAACAGCCCAAATGTAGTTCGACTGCTTTTTGATCCGTAACTCCGAATCAAAACTGGTTCGGAGCAAAATGTGGATTCGGACCAAAAGTGTGGTTCATTCGTATATTGTGGTTTCAAAATTATTTGGAAACCACAATAAGTGAATGGAATCGGGTTTCAGTAAATACAACTACCACATCGCCTGTAAATAACTGGCGCAATTATTTTGAATATTAACTTTCACTGTAACCATTATTCTTTCATTACTAGATATTAGATATTCAAGACACTTCCTGGATAAATGCATAGAAGTATAACAAAATTCTCTACGAATAAATATACTAAACAATTATTGTATTTTTTTTCGAAGTAAAACGAAAAAAAAAACAGGTCCAGTGTAAGTTTGACATTAAAATAGAGGGTTCCGTAGCACTATATACAAAAAAATAATAAAAACTTTCATGTGATGTCGATATGTTTTATCTAACTTCCTTTCTTATTCAACTGCTTTAGTGGAATTAAAACTTTGGTAGATCGATAGACGAACAAGTAAGTGGCTGGACTTAGAGACAAACAGGTTGCCACAATAAAAGCGACAGTGTCACCAAACGAGAAAATGTTTTCTTATTTCAATGATACACAACGTTTATATATATTGTAGGTCTCAATTCTTCAACCTTTAGTTCATAAAAGACTACGAATATTGTTTTTATCGTGAATACACTCAATCGCGCCAAGTAACAGTTATTTAAATAGCGCCAAGTAATAACTATGTATGCCCCGTTATTTGAACATGTTGGGGGTGGGGGACCTGCCTGTCACACCATCCATTTTGTAGGACACAAGTTTTTTTGAAGTCTTTATTACATTATCTCTCAATTTAACTGACAAATTACCTGTTACTGATAAAATTTTTGCTATCGTCAAACAAACAAGTTACTCTCTTACGCGCTTTGTTCGAGAAGTTTCGGAAGAGAAAAGTTGGGCGTTTCGTCGAAAGGACGCTACTGACAAAAATTTAGCCTGTAACAAATCATTAAAAAAAACCGTGCTGTACTGTGGACTAATTGTATTTGTTTATCAATAATATTGCCAAAATAAAATAATTCTACGGAGTCCTTAAATGGAGGAACATTGTATATACTTATAAATATGTTAACATAAAATTTTTTTTACTTCGTTTTGTTTAAAATAATTGAATCATTTTTTCTCCTCGAACGATATATAATAAATACCCAGCTTAAATTATATGTATTTTGTTTGGTAGTAGGTAGATAGGTATATAACATTTTCCACAATAACAACAACACAAAAAAGAATCTTTTCCTTCATTCAATAGAATAAATAAATCAATGTCACCCACCACCAACGATCGTATATAACAGAAACAAACACCCCTAGAATGACAAACAAAAGAAGGATATTAAAAATATAGAAAAAAGAAAAGAAAACACAACAAGAAATATGCTATCGCGTACTTCACACAAAGTACATGGTGTGTTATGAAGTACATGAAAAGTTATGTACGAAACTTTTACAAATGATAATACACTGTACAAAATAAAATAGTAGACCCAACAAAAACCCAAGTAGTTTGCCGCAGAAGCGGATTAAATGTCCACAGCACCCTAGGCTAGCACCTCATCAGCATCCTCTCAGGCGAAAGTTTGTGAGGATGAATGGATGAATGTTTGTTATTCTTTCACACAAAAACTACTTAACGGATTTTGAAGAAATTTGTATGAAGGTAGCTTATACCCTGAATTAACACATATGCTATTTTTACGGCGGGAAAGTCACATGTCACGCGGGCGAAGCCGCTGGCAAAGTCTTTATATTATAAATTTTAACTATATGATGAGAGTGAAGAAAGCAAGAAGGATAGAACTTGAAAATTCGTGGTCTCTGTGCCTTTTCTTCCAGGAAATTTCTTCCATAGATGTGACTATGTAGTTTAGTTATTGTGAATACCATAAACAATTGCTAATCGATTGTTTTTTATCATTAATTAATAGTCCAATCAAAATAGGAAAATCAGAGGAACTAAAAATATTAGTTCCAATTTTTTCAGGAATTTGTAGGGGGAGTTTAATGGAATTTAATGCTTTATAAGTTCTATTGTGACGATTTTCTCCTAAAATGAACGAGTGAGGATCTAGAAGACAAAAATATACAAAAAACATGAGGGAAAAACAAAAATTTTTTTTGAAAATTACCATCTTTCCGGAGCCGGTAGCACAAAAACGGTCCAGTTTTTCGTAAAAATTTATATAAACAAACTTGTAGCGAATTTAATAAACTCCGGGATTTGGAGGGACTTGATTTTGTCTTGTTCAGGGGACCTCTTCTTACACATTCCTGAAAAAAAATTGTAACTAATATTTTTAGTTACTCTGATTGCCCATTTTTGGGATAGATTGACTGGACTATGGACTAAGTAGAAATTTATTTGGTGAATATAATAATTATACTAAACTTTGTACATACACTAACAAAAATTTGAACTTTAAAAAAAATGTAAGACAATTAGTAATTCAGATTGGTTCATTTTATTGAACAGGTAAATAATTAGTATGTTTAGCAAAATACCTAAAATTTGAGGTAATAAAACTAACTACACAGAGTGGATTTTATGGTTTTACCGAATTATGAGTTATGAAATCAAATTGGAGTACGTACTTCTTATATTGGGATAAAAGTTTCCATGCATGTGGTATGCCACTTCAGTAGACATCCGAATCTCTTCGAAACAAACAAATAGCGGTTTTTTGCTGTTTGATCAAAACCACCTTCACCGTAGTAAGCCTTGGAGGCACATTAGGAGACTAGTGCTTCGGGAAAACGCCACCCTGACCTTATGGTCAGTCCGACGCTTATATTATCTACCGGTTCAAAATATTTTATAATTAATAGGCCGCCGCAAATAGACTTACCTTGATATTCAACGATGGTTAATATCGTTAAATTTCGATAGGGAAGCAATTACGGACATACATTTATTCTTACCCCTAAAATTTAAGAACTAATTTTGACCCCTTAAATTTTTAGACAAATTGTTCTTGTACATTCTGTATACAAACAAAAAAAAATCATGCAAATAGTTCCGTGATGAAATCATGAATTATTTAAAATGTTTTTGTACTAGTTAACTTCTGTTTTTTTTTTGTTTGTTTGTATCTATGCTTTAACTACTGTGTACCTAACTACTACTAAACACATAAACAGACAGACACATAGACACAACAAAATGAGCTGTGACAGACAGACAGATAGACAGATAGACACACAACACAAAATAAGCTTTTTGTTTGTATAATTTGAATAGGTAGGTATGTGTAGCACATAGAAAGAAAGTCAGTAAGCAAACCACTATAACTAAACATTATATAACCGCACTCTTTTTTTGTTAAAAAAACGAAGAAAAAATTAAACAAAGAGACAATTGTAAAGGATATTGAAGTAAGTTTTGAGTGTGGTAATAGTATATGGTAACTATATACACGTTCGTCCTTTGTTTCACAGGACACAACATCAGTTAGTTGCTTTTATAGATTTGTTCTGTAAAATTTCTTTTTGTTTTTTTTTATTAAACAATGCATTCATCTCAATATAGCGAGTGACTCCTGTGGGAATTGATTCTTTTTTTATCTGACCCGCACTCCGGCACGAATTAGTATAGAATAATAGGGAATATGCATAATTTTTTTTGTTTAATTCACTTTTTACTTCATTATAATATAGTAAAAAATATAGAGTCTGTTGAAAGTGTTTAAATTAATTTTTAAAATAATATATAAAATACCGATTAAATTTGACCTGTTTTTAAATTTTTCGCGCACTTTGGATGACGTGACAGTACATACATATCAATGTTGTTTACTATATGCATTGACAGTTATTAGTTAAGGATTTTCAGTTTTAATCGATATTTCGATAATGGAAAAAGCTAAAAAAAAACATTTTATAGATATTATCTAGTACCGGAATGCAAAAACACTACTATAAGTACTCCAGAGAAACTGTTTTTTTCTATTCCAAGAGATGCGACACTACGTAAACAATGCTGTAAGGTTCTGAGAAGAGATGAAGTATCTCCAATATCGCGTTTAAATTTTTGTTATCACTTTAATGAAAGTATATTGCATTAAATTATTATATAATTAAATTATTGTATTATTATTATATTATTATTATTTTTATTATAACAACATTTGAGGTTATGTTTAGATAAATACGGCTGAGTACATGCATGCATGAAAACCTATTTAGTAAATTACAAAATTTCTTGTATTACAATAATTATCTTGCATTTGACGTCAGCGGACGTAAAATCTGGATTCGATACAAAATATTCTGTCATCATAAAAGCATCTATTTTTGGTAGATTGTCCGATTGTGCTTTGACAAAACCACTTTCAGTCATTGTCCTTGATAATTTCAAGTGTCACTAAATACCAAAATCGCACTAGGTAATGGACAATACTACAGAAATATAAATAAAAACAAATTTTCTTTCAAACACGACTAGCACAGTATGAATATCGACGTCGATAAATCTCATAATATGTCATGTGACGTCATGCTTCGATTCAACCAATGGTGATGCGTTTCGCAAATTTGAATTTCGCTCGCTCGCTTATTGAGCACTTTTTGTTTAAAGTTTCATGGAATTAAATACAAACTAAATGAGAAAATAATGGTTTAGGTGTAATGTCAAGACCATAAAGTATCGGGGGTAAAAAAATCAAGTAAATTGTAATCACTTGTATATTCCCTATTGTAATATACGCGATTCTAAATCTTATATATCTTCATTATTTGGATAACTTCAACGAATCGGAAAAATCTATGTGCATCAAAATTAATAAAAGACTGTAAATGAAGTTTACCGTAATAGACTGTAAATGATGTTTCCCTGAGTTACCTGGTAACTACAAACAAACTCATTATTTATTGTTAGATATTCAGGCAAAATAAACGTTCGTTCGTCCTTTGTTTCACAGGACAACATCAGTTCGAGTTCCTTTAATAGATTAGTTCTGTAAATTTTTGATTTGTTTTTTTTATTAAACAATGCATTCATCTCAATATAGCGAGTGACTCCTGTAGGAATAGATTCAACGATCCTACCTATTCATCGTTAGATATTTAGCAAAATAAACGTTTGGTTGAAATCCCAAATCATTGTCAGATACAGGATATCTTGGTTCCAAGTCAATGCAAGGATTTATTATATATTAAATACAAACGAATTGAGAATTTTTCCCATTTTGTTCACAGTCGATTAAAAATAAAAATTGACATTGGGTTTGAAAGAGGTTTGTTCGGTTTTTTTCCCAACTACATTTATTATTTATTCTTTATATTTATCAAGAAAAAATGAAATAGCAAAAAAAATATTTAAGAATTTCAATAGAAAATTTTTACAAAAAAAAAAAAGAAAAGAAAATTTTCTCTCTCTCTCCATCTACAGAGAGTTTACTTACATGGATATTTTTCAATATATTCTTCATCGATTTTCTTATTTTCATTTCCATATTGTACGAAAAATACAAATAATATCACAATGATTGTATATAAAATGAATAGTAGAAATATTTGCCATTTGGTAGACGATGACATTCTTGTTGGCATATTAATCATTGTCATATTTTACAAACAACAAAATATATCTGAAAATGTGTGTACATGGAAATATGTTAAAATCAATAGACAGAATTCCAATACATTTATCTATATCCATATTGGTATTGTATATATGTGTGTAATACATCATTCATATTAATATTTTATAGATGACTTCCACAATATTCATATGCTAATCGCAAACTATCTATAGAGAAATCTAGATCGCTTTCTTATTTACCTACTATTCACCAGTCAAGTAGCCGTGCTTGTAAAGGCGTTGTGTGTGTACTTGGAACTGGGAGGTTATGGATTCGAATCCCGACATCGGCATTTTGTCGAAGATCGAAGTATGTACTTCAAAGAACGAAAGAACCAGCTATGCTTGTGAAGGTTTTCTACAGTTTCCTTCACGAACTCCAGATGAGTATCGGCATAGTTCCTATCAAAGTTAGCTGCAGCCACAAATCCTACTAATTCGTAGTCTACACACAAAATTCTTTCCACTTCACACACATCCTCGCATCCTTAAGACTCACCTTATGGACGAAGTGTGTCCCGTCCAGGATAGCCTCTACAATCTATCCATCTATCTATCTATCTATCTACCTACTATTCAATAATGAAGAATTATAACTGAGATTGATAGATAAATCAATCTTGGGGTATGATAAGTGTTGCAGTTCGACCTAATAGCACATTTTGCTCCCCCCTCCCCTTAGCCTTCAGTCTGGTAAGATTTGTTTCACGCATATCCTGGTTATAGCAAGAGCTTGCTTATCAGGTTTTCCGGAAGGTTTATATATTTGAGGTGAGAAGCATCGAATATATTGTGTCTGTTGTAATCGAGAGATTCGCAATTTAAGATGACGTGGCTGGATGATTATGTCCGGTGATGACTCCGGTAATCTTCCGAAGTTGTATCCTACTCAAGTTGAGTGCATTGAGAAACAGCCTCTTGGATGTATCCCGAAACAGAAGAGTTTTTGTTGAGGTACAATTTCCCAGTGATCACGATGTTTAGAATCTATCCACTCATTGATCACTTGTTTGTACGCTGTTTTTGGAATTCCTAAAATAGGTTCTAAACCTATGAAAGGTAATCCGACTTAAGTATCTGCCATTTCGTAAGTTCTGCCAACTAGATCAATTAAACGTTGTTCCAATATGCTAGCTCCAGTAGTTCGATCCCCTAACCAAATTGCAAGGGTTACCGAGTTTGTCTATATGAATGAGTCTACCGTGTCTACAAAATTTACAAAATGATGCCTTAGGAATCTCTCCTTAAATTTGCACTACGTTTTTTTATGTGAGTGGATCCATAAGAATAGGAATATCTTTCGCCCTATAATTTTTTATAGGGCAAAAGTAGCGAACTATTTTCTAAATTTTACAGTTGGTCTGATAATATTTATATACTAAACAATAGTAAAAGTTGGAAGCCTCTCTTGGAGTCAATAGTACAAGAATATTAGCTAATTTGAGCATGGAATCAAATAATTTAAACAGCTGAAACTTCTCTTCATTGGCGATAATCGTATAAAATGAAAATGTTTCAATCAATTTTTTTAAATATATTTTCAGTAATAAGACAGCGATTTAGGTTTAGTTTAGACAATTTGTGGTTTGCAATATGTATTTTCGTATTGTAGAAGAATAGCCATAATATGGAGTTCTAACTAAATTCCATACAGCTTTTCACCATTTAAATTATTCGAAATGTTATTGCGATTATACGCTTTCATTAAACTTTCATCGAAATGTTTCAATAATGTGTGAATGAGTTAGTTCAAAGAAAATTTGATTATTTGAAAATGATAACTCTAATTTGAATCTCTAAAATGCATTTACTAAAAATGTAACATTAAATGTACATTTAATCCAGGATAATAACTTGTTTAGTAATTTTTTATTGAAATAGGACACAGATGCTTTGAAGAATATTCTCCTATTTATTCATTTTTAGACACTTAATATACAATACCGCGTAGTAGGCGTTTTGATCCGCAGACAAAATATCCCCGATAAAATACCCCAGAACAAAATATACCCGGGACAATATATCATCAGACAAAATATCCCAAGGACAAAATACGCCCCGACATAATATCTTTTGGTAATGAAAAAAAATATACCTCGAGTTGTTCGGGTTTGTGTGTTTTTGGGTCGCGCACTAAAAGGCGTTCTATATATTGGAGATATAGTGTCAAAAATTTTGGAAATTAAATAAGGTAACTGTTATAACCGAGTAGGTACCACAATCTTTCACTTCATCGGTCATACCCCGAGTTGGTCGGGTTTGCGTGTTTTTAGGCGTCCGCACTAAAATGCGTTCTATATATTTCAGATATCGTGGCATTAACTATTATTTTTATTATTATTCATATTATTCTGTGATTTCTAAATTTTCGGGATATTTTGTCGGGGATATTTTGCTTTTGGGATATTTAGTCTGGGGATATTTTGTCCGGGAACCAAAATTCAGTGGAACTCCAATTATTCGGAATAATTCGGGATCGCTCGGAAAAACCCTGAAAAAAGAGTTTCCCAATACTGCATAAACTATATAAATATGTTTTTTTTTCAAAGCGATCCGGATAGTTCAGATATTTGGCGTTGGATACTAACTGTATTTATGAATATGTTAATACATGTTATACAACAATAGGGAATATGCATGAAAATTTTTTTTCACTTGAATTGAAGCATGTTTACTTGACAAATATCAAGGTAAAATTACTTGTTAAATAACTTTAAAAATAAGCGAGATATGAATGATTGAAATTCCCGATTAGACAAAGAGGGTGATAGCCCTCTTGATATGTTATGTGACGTCATATTACACTTTCACCATTTGAAATACACGTAAAACTCCGTTTTTAGTATTTTTGTAAGAAAGAGACAGATAATAATCTTTAAAAGCTTATAGCTTCTTTGATATTTGTCGGATTTTAATTTCGTTTTTAAATATTATTACAGTATTAACAGTATTTTCATATTCTGAAAATAAATTTGAAAAAAAATTTTCATGCATATTCCCTATTCCTATACGAAATTATTTCAAAACGAAGCAAGATGTATATTTGTTTAAATGGAAAAAAATGATTGTGGGGAAAATTTCTTCATTGGTTTTGCTTATGGATGTGAAAAATTTTATTATTATTAAAAAAAAGTTTGTACATAATTCCACTATACACATATGATTATTTAATATTTTTGTGTATATACAAGGTGCACCAAGAGCAATGGTCAATTTTATGCATAACATGGTAAAATATTTAAGAAGAATGGCAAAAATCGACAATTTTGAGGTAAAAAGTTTGGAAATATCTTAATGAGACAAAGCCTTGGGGCAAACACTGGAGAATAAATTTTTTTTTGTCATGAATAAAACTGTATTGAAGGTCTTGGAATGATATTCATATTCAATAATGAATAAAAGTTCAGGAATACTTTGTTTGCAAGATAACTGATATTGAAACTAAATTAAAAATTTCCATGAGAAAATCACAAAGAAATGATTCTTCGATTCCAATTTAAATGAACCGGTTTCATATTTCGATGAATACTTTACAAATTGTAGACAAATAAGGACGTTCTATACAGCCATATTCAGTTTTGTTCATCACTAACATATCACAAATACATTTCTTTTCTTTAAATTTATATTTCAATGAGATATCATCTTTTTTATTAACATGCTTTTAATAGTTTGGCATGTATGTATGCATGTAATGTTAAGTAAGTGAGTTTTCATTCATTTCCGAACGTCTAAAAATCTGAAATTTTGCAGACGTATTAAGAAGCGGTGACAATACAATAATATTCAATAGAAATTAAAAAAAACACAAAATATATAATTTAAATTTATTAATAGCCAAAATACAAATTTGCATATTTCTAACTTATATATAACGATTTATAGTGTGCTAGCATAGTTTATAGTTTCCATAGAAATGTCATCAACAAAATCTTAATAAGAAAATGACTTTTCCAACTGTCAAAATTTAGAAAAAAATAAGAATTGAATTTATTCCATTACTCGTGGGAATAATAATGCAGAATGAAATTACAACACAAAGAATAATTTTGTTTTAAGGCTAAAAACAAAAAGTAAAATTGAGAGTTTAAAAAAAACTTAAAAAACATACTTTTATTGCAATATGAACTAAAAAATGCAAAATAATTTAAAATAGAATAAAGAGATTGACAACAAAATTAACTTTAATGTAAAAAAAAGCATGGGGTGCTCTCCACTGCTCTTGTAAAAGTAGAACCATTATAAACACGTACGTAGAGAGCACCTCATGTTTTTGTTTACATTAAAGTTAATTTTGTTGTCAATCTCTTAAAATTCTATTTTAAATTATTTTGCACTTTTTAGTTTATATTTCAATAAAAGCATGTTTTTTTAGTTTTTTTAAACTCTAAATTTTATTTACTGAAATACTTTACGGTGTTTGGCAAACAGAGCATTTCCAAATGCATGTTGATATGAACTATTTCACTGAAAATTGTCTATACTATCTACTCTACTTAAATATTGACCATTTTTCGTGAAACATTCTGTACCGTTATAATGAATTTTTTGTGTGGTACCTGTCTGTGTGGCTGTAATAATATTTAATCAGTTTTAATTAAATTAAATCTAATTATAACTGAACATTAAAAAAAAAAACAAGTTAAAATCTAGGACAAATTATCTCTTCATGAGTTGTTTTATGAATACGCGCCCGCGTATGAGCTTTATGGTCCAGATTACATTTAGAGTGTGAGTCAATTATAATTTCGAATCGACACATTATGGTCAACGACAAAATTTAATGAAACCAAATAATGTTTCGCATAAAATTTATTCATTATTAATTATACCAGAAACTTTTATTCGAAACATTTTCCCAAAAAATCGAAATAATATGGTACAAATGAATGCAAATATTTTGAAAAATGTGCGCTATTTGCGTGGTGCCCAATGAGCCCATAATACCACCACACAGCGTTCTTCAACGAAACAAAATAATAAAAAATGATTGCACAATAATTTAATTTATAGTATGTGTTCATTAGAAAAGTTTCCAGCTAAATATTAAAAAAAATGCATTTTACAAAAAAAGTGCAATATTGATATTTTTGTTCCATGCAAACGTGTTCGTGTGGTACAACTTATCTGTTAAACGGTTATGCTGGGAGAAAATCTTTTAGTGCAAAAACTGTTTATCTCATAAAAATAAACAACTTTTGTTTGAAACTTTTTTTCATACAGCTCCCCCCCCCCCCAAGTTTTGGTGTATATACGTCATACATTTTGTATTTACGCCATACGTATATTGGATAAATGATTAATAAATTTTCAAACAAAAGTTGTTTGTTCTTTGTATAAGAACAATATTTTATAACAAACAACTTTTGTTTAAAACTTGTTCTCATGCATCCAACATTTCTGAAGTAAATACAAAATTTACGCCACATTTACGCTACGACGCGCTTTTACACCAATACTAGTGGATGTATGAAAAAAACTTTCAAACAAAAGTTGTTTGTTTTTATTAGATAAACATTTTTCGTATTCAACTTCTACCATGTATGGAATAAAAAAATAATTATTGCAATATATTTCCCCTTTTAAGGTTGATCGGACTCATGTATAGGTAAAAATCTGAATTTTTGATCTGTTATTAATTGCTACTCATACGTATAAAATAATTTTGTGAAAAAAATCTGACGAAGGGTTTTCATGTAATTAATCATTAAAAATTGGAATTTTACGCATACATTTTCGATAATGTTGCTCCACCTATTGATTAAATCTTGCTCATCTATTGATTCAAAAGTTAAAAACGTTACTTTTATACCTGACGAGGAGTTTTATAAATATGTTAATTAAAGAGATAAAAAATTCACGAAAATTTTCGTTAAATCGTCAAAATACGATTATATATTATTTTTAGTAATTAAAAAACTACATAAATCCGATTACTAGTGATCGGTTAGATGCCATCTAAATTTAAATTATTAATTTACAGATGAAAAGTGTAAAATGTAGTGTACTGTCCGGTCAACCTTAAACTCAGCAACTTATAAAAAATAAACAAAACAAAAAATATTTCAACAAAACTTGTAGAAACTTTTCAAATGAACACACACTGTATAATTTCATTATATTTGATTAAAACCCACCTGAGAAGGATGAAGGATCAAAGTAAAATTATTGTAAATGTATTAAAGCATATATCTAAAATACTGCATACACCACTGAATAAAGGACACAATAATTTCTATTCAAATTTTAATATTTTCCAGAAATTATTTCAACAAATTTTTTTTTCTGTAAAACACTTTTGGAGACAGAAAATTGTAAAAATACATTAGTTAACACCGGGTTTAATTTCTCAGAATTTTCTTTGTTAACGGAAAATTGAAGAAATAAATTTGAACAAAACAAGAAAAAACACAACAACAACAACAGATAGATTATAAAAGCTTTATACTACCGATTAAATGAACTCTTTTTGACGAATATATTGATAATAAAATAAGATATTAAATAAAAAAAACAAATACACAATATGATGTATATAATAAAACGTAATCATATACTTCTAAGTAAATTCATTATATTTAAATAATTTATTTGCATGTGTTTATTTATAATTCAAACAATTTCAAATTATAATACCTTCTTAAATTTTGTATTAAAGTAATGACTGTAATCTTATATATATAGAGCAAAATATAATCAAGAAACGAATACTATATACTACAGGGTGAGGTACTTAACATATACATACAAAACAAGTGAAAATAACAACTTGTAACTTAAATACCCATTAATTGATTAATTAAATTAAATACTGATATGAAAAAATTAACTCGTCAACCAGGAATCGAACCTCGGGCCTCTGGATAACTAGCCCAGTATGCTTCCTCTACACCAAAGACGATTGTGATGCAACAGCCAACTTTTTCAAATTATTCTAATTTTTTTATTTATTAGACAGTATTTACTTCTGTTGAAGTGATTTGTTTATTTAATATTTGTTTATTTGTGTATACTTTCGTGTCAACATAACGATGTTTGTCCAAATTCCTTTCGAATTTGGACAAACATCGTTATGTTGACACGGAAGTATACACAAATAAACAAATATTAAATAAACCCATTAATTGCTTAAATCCCCGGTATATACTGAGTGTATGAAGAAATGTTTTAAACAACAGTAGTTGTTTATTCTTTAAAAAAATTCGTTACGCAGGAGTCAACTTAGCGAATTTCCTTAGAATACATAAATCACTCTCTAGCGGTCATAATTTTAGTGTGATCAAAATGAAATATCATATCTGATATGGTTTTAGTATTTACAAGGCCTATTTTATTAATAAATGACATAGGTAGGCAAGGGGAAAGGGGGGGGGGGATAGAGAAAGAAGAAAACATAAAATATAAAATATCTCTCTTAATATTAGAACAATCGAAAAATATTTAAGGAGTAAAGTTTTAGAAAATTATATTCGCTACAATTCATTACCTTATCATTTTCCTCGAACTCTTAATGTGTACAGAGATATTTAGAATTTTCAATCTTAAATTGTATATATTTGTGTAAATATTAGTGTAATGTATTATATATGTGTATATTTTGATATATATATATATATATATATATATATATATATATATATATATATATATAATAATTTATAATATTATTATGTATATTAAACCAGTCCAAGGGGTCGAGCGCTCTAAGGCGTTATGTCTGCACAAAACAGCTTACTTGGAAACTGGGAGGTTATGGGTTCGAATCCCGACATCGGCAGTTTGTCAATTATTAAGAAAAAAAGAGGCTGTTAATTGACTAAACTGTCGGCGTATGGACAAGAACGAAGTAACCGGCTATGCTTGTGATGGTTTTCTGCAGTTTCCTTTACGAACTCCAGATGAATATCAGCATAGTTCCAACCATAGTCGGCTGCAGCCGCATATCCTAGCAATTCCTAGTCTATACACAAAAAATTCTTTCCACTCCATTCGCGTCCTCATATCATTAGGTGTAAATGCGCTGTTACACCTTGTACAATGCACCAGAAAGTATCTACTTATTCTTAACGTTTAATAGTAAAAGGTTGTATCAAATAATTAAAAAAAAGAACTTTTAATTATACACAAGCAACTGGAAATCCTTCCATATTGAAGATACTAACGACAAGATATGCAGAAATGAATGGAAATCTAAAACTTTCAACTATGATAATAATGATAATAACATTTTATGTACTACTTAATTAAAACAATGGAGCTGTAAGAAATTGCAACAACTAACTGACTTGACTATTCAAATACCATGTGTGTATCACACCATAGTTCTTTATCGCATGTAAAAAAAAATAAAATAAAATACAGACGAATTGAGAACCATCCTCCTTTTTGAAGTCGGGTTAAAAATAGGAGTTGTTATGTATATGTGTACTTAAATAGTATATATGTACACTCTTGGGAAATGTACACTTTTACCGTAAAATGTGTACATTTCCCAAAAAGTTAGGTATATGTGAACTGAATATAATGTATATGTACATTTCCCAGCAAATGTGTACTCTTGCCTTCACGTTTTGGTAAATGTATACTCTTACCTTCATGTTTTAAGAAAAGTTGGAAAATTTTGGCACGATTACGATGAAAATATGCAAAATTCCATCAGAGAGAGCTAAAGCATGATGAAATTAGATGATAAAATATATACCAAACCCAACCAGACCCAACCCAACTCGGCCCAACCCTACCAGACCCAACCCAACTCGACCCAACCAAACCAGACCCAATCCAACTCGGCCCAACCCAACCAGACCCAACCCAACTCGACCAAACCCAACTCGATCCATATCGATATCTCTATTTCGTATTTTGGGATTTCGTATTTTGTATGCTCACATTTACCAAAACGACATGGTCATTGTGAATTCAATGTACATTTCCCTTCTTTGAAATTGTAGATGTTAGTTGAATGCACATTACCCAAACGAGGAGGCAAATGTGCACATTTACCGGAAAATGTGTACATTTGCCGCAATATCTACTTTTACCGTAACATATACACATATACGTATATGTATGTAGGCAAAACTATTTTATATAACTATATTTTAAAACGATTTTTTTGACATTTTAATTCAGGACACCCCCTTAAAATCCTTTTAACAGTATTTATAATATTTTTTCAATAAATGAGTATTATCCTATTTTACGTTTTCTATCCTATTTTAAGTATCCATGAAAACTGTTATTACTGAACAAAAAACATACACACATATGGATGGATACAAGATGAAATACTAACTGCTTCTCACATATTTTTAACGAGAAGGAAATGAATTAGATCTTTTTAAAAGATATATAAATTACATTCAATTCTCATTAAATATTTAATACAAATGTTATGTAATATATGTATATATTTATATATATATATATATATATAATATATAATATGAATTATATATTATTTGACATTACGACTAAAAGTCTTTATAGAAAATAATACACAAGAAATGAATATTATGAGTGCATTAAGTAATCTATCAATACAGTCGTGTATATACGAAAATTTTTCAGCGGGGGCATAAGTCCAATAAGAATAATAATGCAGGTTAAAATTTGCATTAATTATGACCCTCAATTCTAATGCACAATTGGCGTTAAACGTGGAGCTTTTATTAAAAAATTTTATAATTGATTTATGCTTTATGTATTCGGTTTTCGAAAAAATGCTTCTGCGAAAACTTGTTCATTGTAACTATACTAACAATTTTTACTCGAAACATTTTTCCGAAAGCGGAATAAATACGGCACAAATCAATTATAACAGTTTTTAAATGATAAGCTCGACTTTTGAACGCCAAACAGCATACAAAAATCTAGAAAATAATATTATAGATAATTTATATTGAGACTTTTACTACTTAATTGAAATCGAGGCGTTTATCATAAACTGATTAGTTTATTGGATTACCCGAATTTCAGGTAAACATCTGTAATTGCCTGATATTTAAGGAATACGGCAAACATTATCTTCTATATATAATAAAATTTAAATGCTGTTCGTAAAAAAAAGTTCGTAATAGTCCGAATAAGGTTTTAAGGTCCGGAAAGAAAAATTGTTAAATTTTCCCGGAAAATTGGAAAATTCGGCAAAATGAAAGTGCTTATTTCTATGGGACTTTTGTATGATTTTTTATGTTAACATCTTTAAAATAAACAACTTGTAAAGTCGATCATTGTCCCTTACACACCCACTCCCACCAGAGCGTGTGAAAATATCTAACTATAAAACCTTAAGAGACAAAAAAAAAAATTCAAAGACAAAAAATATTCCTTTTTGAAAAATAAGCAAGGCCCATGCCAAAGAGTGTGGGTGGTTAAGGTAAATTTTGGAAATATCTTTGCTTTTACAGGTCAGCTAGTATAATAATAATTTTAACATTGAAAGGAGATGTGCATGCCGCTTTGAATAAATAGTTTTCTTTTATTTAACACAAAATCACATAATTTTCCTGCGATGCCGTATAATATTAATTAATAATTCTCGTATAAAATGATTTAGAATGCAATTGAGGGCCTTGATACAAGAACCAGATAAGTCCGAATATTCCAATTTAAAAAAAATGCATTTTTGCATTACCACAGTTCAAAATGCATTAACAAAAATTTGGACTTACATAGTTTTTGTATCAAGGTCCTCATTTTGTATATTTGTGAGGATATTAAGTATTTTTCTTGAAGGAGTCTAACTATTCAATTTGAATGTTAACTCTCCAACAGTGAAGTGCCTCCTCTATTTAGCTTCTCCAAACTTACGCCTCTGTATCAGAGGTGGGCAGGAGATGACTCGGCCAAGCTCTGAGTGAGAGATAGGGAAGAGAGATAGAGTTAATACAGGGTAACCTACCAATTATTAATATTTTCTTTTTTTAATTAAAACATTTTCTGAAAAAATATAATAATACCAAATCTTTTTTATGGTCACTATTATACAAAGTAAATAATATATACAATCATTCAATACATACTCTGGAATTTTGGGCTGGTAATTTGGGTCATAAAATGTACCTTTTTAGTATATATCATATTTGTGTATGAATAAAATAAAAATATATAAAAAATATATATATAAATCTTTTGAACCTTTAAGTTTACCGCTGGACCATTGTAATAAAAGAGGGAAATTTTTGCAAAGGATAATTTAAATAGAATTATAGTTTTGGAAATTCCAAATAATTTGTCTAAATATTTTACTATTCATATCCGAGAACTAATAAAGAATGATTTACCTGATTTAATTATTTTTTCTTCGTATGGAGTATGCTCAGTATAGTGTCATGGGAATTTGATGAATTAAGTTAAATTTTACATAAAGTGGGAATTTGAGTTCTTCGAGTTAGTCTACTTTGAATTGCAAAAGTGAAAAGTACTATTTGTAGTAGTGGAAATTATTTTTCGCATAATTTGTTTTTCAAAAAAAATAAAAGTAATAAATTATTGGGCAATAATCGGTAGGGAGGGCCAACCTGTATTAAAACATCGTTCCGTCTTGCTTCAAAACATACCTTCTTTACTTACTCTCACCCAGCTTATGGAGAGCCCGTAAGGCTCAGACGAGCTGTCTGCGCCCACCTCTGCTCTGTATATAACTAACTAAGCCAGGCATTGTACTTGTCATTAATATCCATATTTCTTGTTAAATATTTATGTTTTATTAATAAAACACGAATAAAACATTTTAACATTTGTAATAAGTTTTTAGAAGGAAAAGTAAATAAAACTAATTATTATTTTTAAATAATTAAGTATGACAGAACGCATTCTATATTTTATAGTTCTGAAGCTATTTTTTAAGTATCAATTATCGCAAAATAATATCCATTACTATTTAAATATAGGTACTTATTTTTTCTAAGCAACAAGATTATTATTAAGGAGGTTCATGCATGAGGCTTGATTGTAGATAAAAAATTTTGTTTAGTGAATTGAATAGCTCTAATCAATTATCCTCCCTCAAAAATTTAAAACCTGTTGATGATCATTACAAAGACTAATTATCGATTAAAAATCAAACACAAGCGTCTTATGGAGAACAGAACTTTTTTGTACTTAAAATTATAATAACTATATTATTAAAGTAGCCACCATAACAAATAATGTTTATAAATATTCTTTGAAATATGCAGTTTATATAATAATTGCATTAAAAAAATGGTGTTGACGAACGTTTGAATTAATTATTTAAAAAAATTAAAACTGTTTTGTTAGGTTTGTTTTTGCCACCATATTTTGAAAATTGGCGACAGCGCACAGTAAAAAAATATACACATACATATACACATGAACGTCATAACAAAACAAAGTTTATTGTCAGATCAGTCAAATCAAGTCAAATCAATTTCTACTTTACATTTACTGATGTTTTAAAATAAATACTTTTAAATATTCAGGACAAGTAAAAAAAGGTTATAAAAGGTTGTAAGATTATTGATATACTTTACAATAACCCTTATTGTTTCAAGATATTTGGAAATTTTTGGTGATTTTGTCTCTATTATGCTCATCGTAACCCTGACTATATGGGTTACGAAATCTTCAACTGTTTTTAAATATCTCCCAGTGTTGTGCAAAATATCCAAGGGTACTCATACGATACTAAAACTGAAATCAAAGCTCTATACAAAAATGAAAACTTTGACCTTCTTTTCGTTCTTTTAGGAGTAGAAATCTGGGCAGTCCATCCCTTATATGTGGTGAAAAATTAATCAATTATGAATCAATTATATAATAAAATAGATAAATATTAGTAAAATGGACAAATTAATCATTAGTTAAGTTGTAGAAAATAAATTTTATTATAAATTAATCGTATGCTAATTTTTTTGTGTTACTCTAAATATTTATAATTTTAATTTTAACATTTATTATAATGAATATTACAAATATAAATATATATGTGAATTTTCATTGAGGCCATTTTCGACATTCACTAGGTAGAGCATTTGAAAATATTTTTGTATTTGTAAATAGTTCCATGAGTACAACACCATTAGCGGAATTTTCAAAAGACAATTCGCAAAAAGTAAGCTATTTTTTTAACGTTTCTTTGTTGACTGACAGAAAATCTCCGTTACATAGGAGCAGCGTCAACTTAGCGAAATTCCTTAGAATAAATCACTCTCTAATGGTCACAATTTTAGTGTGATCAAAATGAAATATCGTATCTGATATGATTTTAGTATTTGCAAGGCTAATTTTATTACTAAATTGTTGGTCAATTGGAAAGAGGAGGCATAGAGAAAGAAGAAAATACAAAATAGAAAATATCTAATAGAAAATTCGTTGTAGAAAATCGAGTTTGCTACAATTCATTACGAAATCATTTTTCTCAAACTCTAATGTGTAAAGAGATATTTCAGAATTTTAACTTTAAATCTTAAATTGTATATATTTCTGTAAATATTATAGTAACAGAAAAAATTATAAGAATAAAATTATAGTAAAACTAAATACCTACAACTTTACTTCTTAAAAATTTTTCGATTTTTCAAATATTAAGGGAGATTTTGTGTTTCCAGATGAGATTTTGCCAAATTTTGTGTTTCCCCTTCCCTCTAAATCCCCTCTCATCCTTTTCCCTTGTCTAATTTTACCCATTAACGCACTACACTTTTCGAATACCAAGCCAAACGCCTCAAATACCAAATTTTATTCCAATCGGAATAAAACTGTGACCGCAAGATGGGAATTTGAATTTTTCTTTTCTAAATTCCATCATTGGTACAAAAACAATAGCTGAATTTCCTTTCAGGAAATATGCTAAAAAGTGTCTAAACTAAAAATTCCATGCGTGTAAGGTTGTTGCGTGAAGGGCAATGCCAGCTATTATCATATAAGTAATAATTTTTTTTAAGTTTCAAGGCTGTGAAGATTATGTATCTAAATTTATCTTATTAATTATTTCTGTAGTGACCTCAATTACATTAATTCTAATGATTGTAAATGATTATTATCAACAGCTTAAATATATTATTTAATTAAATAAATTAATTAGCATTGTATTAACAGAATACATATTGTACAATTTGTATTTATAAATCCTTTTAATAAATAGCTAATAATATTTATTATATATGAATAGGCGCATTTGTGAGATAATAGGCATTGCGTCAAGAATTTATTTTCATGTAATTTCGAATAAGTAAAATCAAATATTATTATCCATTGACCTCACCCTCTAATGGGAGAGCAAATCTCGTCGGACTGAAATAGAAGAGTGAGCACAATGGACTTTAGGTCGAAGTGCTATACTTTTTAGACCACAAAATGTATCTATCTAGATAGATAGACAGATATGTTGCAGAGGCTTCCCTGGACGGGCTTCACTTCGACCATAAGGTCCATTGTGATGCCTAAGGGTGTGAGGATGTGAGTGGAGTAGAAGGAATTTTTTTTATAGACTAGGAATTGGTAGGATATGCGGCTGCAGCCGACTATAATAGGAATTATGCCGATTTTCATCTGGAGTTCGTGAAGGAAACTACAGAAAACCTTCTCAAGCATAGCCGGTTCGTTCTTGTCCATACGCCGACAGTTTAGTCAATTAACCACCCTTTGTTTTTTCTTAATAATTGACAAACTACCGATGTGGGGATTCGAACACATAACCTCCCAATTTCCAAGTAGGCATACTGCGCAGACATAAAGCCTTAGACCGCTCGACCACTTGGACTGGTATCTATCTATCTACCACCCTCGAAGAAAAGATTTTTGAGAAATAATAGATAGAAACACGTTGAAAAATCAATAATTCAATCTTAGTTTCTGGAACAAAATGCAATTTTCAAACAATATACCATACATAATAATTTATTTCAACAATATATAGATTTTATAGATTATTTTCGGAAATATTATACATTTGCCGACAAAAAACATAAATGCGAGTGGGGCCAAGTTTTTGCACACAAAACGTATTGATATCCCAGCAAATACAAAAATGTTCGCCTACAAATGTTGTGAAATCTATGAAAGGACCATGTTTCTTGTCGGTTATCTTTACTTTTTGGAAAGTTTTTAAATGTGCGCTGCATGTATGATGCATGAAATGTAATATTCAAATAGTCTAAATATTTTAGAATATCTCTTTTTATATTAGAAAAATCGAAAAATAAGTCACAAAAGTAGTTCCTCTCTCTACGGAGTTTTGTTCTCTACTCGCATCCCGTACCTTTTGAGATACATCCAATATTTGCTGCAACTAGGACAAATATTGCACGCTTGAGTATGGTGGCCACCGGTAGCCTGTAGCTGGACGTTGAAGCGGTAGTATCCTTGCTATAATTAATACTGGCCGCTACTAAAGTCCCAGTCTGCAGGGGGTTTAATACTAGTGGTTGAATAAACTTGAACCAAGATCATCTCGATTACGGAAGAAGGGTGGTGGGACTCTTGGCAGGACACTGTCGACTGAACAACCTTCTTTATAACTTGGGGATCTCTGATGATCCCACTTGTAGGGCCTGTATGGAGGACGATGAAATCCCCATACATGTTATTTGCACCTGCAGGAACCTGCAGGGTCTCAGATATAGAATGTTTGGGTCCGAAACCTCGGATGCATCAATACTGGGAGCAATTCCAGCGGAGTAGTTGTGGGCCTTCTTTGTGGCTTCTGGCCTCAACAGAATCCTATAGCTTCATCTGCTTAAAATAGCACCTTTTACCCGGAGACATCTCGCCTTCGGGCGACAGGTTGTTCTCAAGGAGGGCACAGAGGACCACCCCTTGGTCAAGGTGCTATTTGCGGTATCCCTCTTTCTAATTATTATTATTATTAACTTGATCTAAAAATGAAAAAGTACATATAAAATAAATAAATAAATTAAAATCATATATCTTTTTTGAGCACCAGTGCTTTCCCCCTGAAAATGGTCTGCGGGTGCCTATGAATATATATACACTAGATAAATATAGGGTAATTAGTTAGCACATCGTCCTGGATAAACGCATAGATCAATCATAGTGATTCAACAATTTCTTGCTTATTTTCAATTAAAAAAATATTTCAAATTATAGAATTTGACGTGAAGGTACTTGAATACATTTTTTAATAATATTTTTACTCATATAATCATCATAATAATAATAACATTTCTGTTGTGATATGTAATTTGTGTTTATCGATTATCAATTTATTAAATATTACACCAAAAAAAAAAAAACACAAAATACATAACATACGTAAAAAAGGCGGAAAATATTTGATGTTTTTGTGCAAATTAATAAACATTTTTTATTTTGTCCCTTTGTATGTTTTTGTTTAAGCTTCATGTTTATCTGCAGTCATAACATTAACTGCAGTTATCTCTTTATTTAAAAAAAAAAGGAATAAATATTGACATAACGTAATATAATAGATCAACCATTCTGCCGCGGCACGTTTGTGTGCCGCCAAATTTTAGAAATGTATATAGTAATATATTAACCAACATAAAAACGAAAAACAGATTGAGACTGTTAAATGTAGAAGACGATATGACGAGTAGCATTGTCATTTTTACGACCAAATATAAATGAAATTATCAAAAAACAACAAGCTCAAATTTCTCATTAAAAGTATTCTTATTATTAACTTGTAATGAATCCCTTCATAAACGTACTGTTGTTTTTGTAGTACATATTATTTTATTTTACATTCAAAATTATTATCGCAAACTATTTTACACAGTGTATTTATTATTGGTAAGTAAACAACTTTTAAACTTATCTTTTTCTTTGTGTGCCGTCAAATTTTGAAATCGTTATAAGTGTGCCGCGATAAAAAAAAGGTTGAGAATCACTGTAATAGATCCACAAAATAGTGATTGTCTGAAATGAATTTGGATAACCTTTGAAATAGCCCTCCTAGAACGATAATTATTCTCGGTCGAAAATCCTTGAAAATAAGAATCCTTGATATTCAGATACATAATATTTATATAAATAACCAAAATAGTTTTAAAGTACACTTACCATCAAAAAAATAGAACCTATCTGAATTTAACTCTTAGCAAAGTTAAAAGTTTTGATAGTCTATGTAGAAAGATTTAAATATTTATAGAATATACTAAATATATTTGATTCCAAATATAATTTTCGATGGCTTACTAGTTCATATTAATATATACACTCCCGTTCAATAAAATTGAACAGACCTGACATGTAAATTTTCTTACATTTTATAAAACTCCTCACTTTTGTAACTCTCTGTATAATTATTCATTAATAAACAAAGATAAGTAGTATATATTTTAAGTGTGAAAAAAGAAATGGAAGTATAGTAAAAAACATTTGCTACAAGAATAATCAAAATTGTGAGTGACTGATTCGTTTATGATCTGTTCAAATCTGTTCAATTTTATTGAACGAGAGTGTACATACCATTTTTTTAGATTTTAACATATACACCTCCACATCCTCGGAAACTTTTTTGATTCAGTTTGGATCAATTATATTTCGGAAAGTCTACATTTCGTGGCCCCCAAAAATGTTATGATTACAACCTTTTATCAAAATGGTGGATAGTTTCATTGAGTTTGCGTGATGAATTTCATGATTTCGCCGAAAATCTCAATGCAACTATTAAAGTAAATTGAGGCATTATGAGTCTAAAATCTTGGAGGTTACTTATCTAACAACTATGCTTACCTTAAAATTACGTTTAAAGTCTAATTTACGTCTAATTCCAATTCAATTCAAAAATATAATTTTGCGAGAATAGCTCACGATTTTCAGGCAAAGTCTCATTGAGACCCACGCCTTCTGTCTTGTTTCAGACGAAAATATTCATCACTATAGAATCTAAAAAAAATGCTGTAAAGAAGGTTTGAACCCCGGTTCATACCAAGTTCACAACTACAGCCTTATATCTCCAAAACGAAATAAACTTCGAAAAATATCAAGAGCCCATCTTTAGAAAATTTTGCAAAAAATCTCTAGATAATTTTCTTGGCATCTAATACTTGACATGAAAGATTCTGAAATTACTTAAAAGTCAAATTAAGTAAACGCTAGTCGCTTCCGTTGGTATAATATAACTGAAAGGCAACCATACTATCAATGGATATAAATAGACGGTGGTTTCCAAAAACAATTGAAAAAAAATACTGTGGATAACTTTGCGTAGGACCAAATAAAAAAATTCGGAAAATAAAATTATTTCTAGAGTAAACATTACTGCGCAAACTTTAGTTATACAAAACTTAAATACCAAAATTGAACATTTTAGGTCTTCCCTGCAGAACATCGACCAAAAATGACATTAGCTCGATGAAAAACATTACAATCGAATTTCGATGTCGAATCCATATTCTCTTCGACAAACTACCTTGTAGAGATAAAAACACATATTTATTGAAACAATTTTCCAGTTAATTTATGTTTTTATGATTATGTAGGTGAAAGTTGACAAATGATTGTGATTACTCCATATTTGGTTTATCTCATTTTGGTAATTAATTACAATTATACAAAATTATGATAATCAAAAATGATTTAAACAGTATATTTGTGAAAATATAACATATTTATATATATGTATATTTATTTATTATTTATTATTCATTATATGGCCGTTTTATATCAGTTTATATTTTGGTAATATTATTATTAATTACTTTTTGGTGTATAAATAACATTTTTATTCATATTTCAGTTTTGTGATTATTAATTAGGTTTGGAAAATATATGGAACATTTTTATTTTACAGATTACAGATTTATGTGATCTACTTACCTGTTTTATTGAAAGGTTCAAGATAGATAGATAGATTATTGATCACTTGTTTGCATGCTGTGTTTGGTATTCCTAAAATAGGTTCTGGGTGAATGAAAAATAATCTTATTGCGCTAAGGTATTTACTTTTTCGCATTATGGTGGTTACTATTAACTATAGTTCATAGTATAAAAATAAATACTTTTTTTTGGCATATGGTAAATGTTGGAGTCGACAAAAAGGTGTGTACTTACCCTTTGTAGAGGTCGTATTTCTCATTTCTCTGGTGTATTCCATAAGGTTCGAAAAGGATTTTGTAAATTATAAAAAAGAAAAACACATTTGAAATACAATTTTTAAATGTTTTTTGTTTTATTTTATTTTATTTTTTTTTTAATTCAAGAAAAATAAACATAGAAAAGATTAATTATAATTTTACCTTATACATACAAATTTTTCTCATTTTTTTTTTTATTAATTACTATTAATTTTTATATAAATAAATAGTTTTTTTTTTCTTTTAAAATAACATTTTTTCAATTTTTTGTTTCTGAATTTCTTTGAAAAAAAGAACATTTATAGAAATTTATTTTTTACCGCTCGACCAACAAGGTCAAACGTAAATACATTACATATGGCCACAAAAGTAGGGTTCTTTTTTCAAAATTTTACAATTGTTTTGTGCCTCATACATTCGGTTTTCGAAAAAGTGCTTCGGATAAAAGTTGTTCAATATAAATATTCTAACAGCCGTTATTCGAAACATTTTTCCGAAAACCTGCATTAAAAAGGTAAATTAACTATACAATTTGGAAAAAAGAATGCTATTTTTGTGGCCATTTTTACCTACTTCGGTATTAATTTTCGGATTGAAACTTTGAACACAGGTTAAGTAGTGACCTTATATGAAAAAAATAACGAATTGGATGTTTGAAATGCGTTTTCGTGTAGAAGGTCATTAGACGTACACAGTAAAATCAACCTTCAAAGCTCCTCCTTATAAACAGACAAAACCTGTGATCAGAGCACATTGTGCCATATGATTGGTTCGTTTGAGAATTTGAACCTTAAAATTTGAATGAATATCTAGCATATTTGCACCTAGCATACGAATGAAATTCATTCGTATGCGAATTTGTGTTAACTCCTATCATTTTTGTGATCCATCATTTCGGTTGATTGATTTTTTTTTTAATATTTATTTTTAGTTTTTATTGTTATATTTTTTCTTGTTATTATTTTTTCAATTCGTTCTATTCATATTTATAACAAATTAAAATTAATAAAAAAAAAAAAAACAATAGAACGTAACCGGACTTTTTTGGCATATGTTCATGTGTTCAAGTGAATGTATATGTGTTTGTCGATAGACTCTGTAGGTTGAGTTTAATATAGATAACGAAAATGATTAGGGAGGTATATATTTACGTTCCACCTGGTATATACAACGTTGTATGTCATATAGGGGTAAGAATAATTTTTGTTTGTGTTTTTTAGTTGCAAAAAAAGCTGTTTTATATTATTTTAATAATATTTTAATTATTAATATCTAGGGTATGGTGAAACCTTATTTATGTGGTGAGTTTTTTTTGAGGATTTTTTGTTTGTTTTTTTTTTGGTGGTGATGATACATTAAAATTACATTTAGTTTTTTGTTTGTTTGTTTTTTAGATTTTTTGTGTATTTTCAAAAATTAATTATTTTACGAATTAATTATTTTAACATTTTTTTGTTGGATTTTTTCATTTTATTTTATTCAAATTTTTGTTTTCTCTTTACATTTATTAATTACATTTAATATTATTTTTAATCTTAATACATTTTTCTAGCGATTTTCCAAAGGAAATTTGAGCTTGTCTGTTTTAGTTAATTGAGTTAATTGAATTAATTTCTTATACAAAAGAGCTATTATGGAATCATTTTGTGTATAGAGTATTTTTTATATGAATGATGTTAAAAAAAGCTTTAGTTCATCTTGATGAATTTGTAGTGATCTTAGACTTCAATGTCTTGTCGCCTTTATTCAATACATATGTCACCAGGTTACGCATTGAACCCACCCACAAACACCATCAGACATTTCATACATTATTAAATAGTCAAAATTAGTTTGAAGTCCAATTAATAGTCTTTTTATTTAATACTAGCTAATACCCACGACTTCGCTCGCCTTTTGTTGTTCCATCTCCAACTTTCGTCATTTTTAGACTAACAACTTCAATGCAATATCCCATCGCTTCCTTTACATCAAATACTTATCGATACTTCCACCAAATTTCTATTTCAGTGAATATTTTTGAATTCTTTTTATCGTAGTAAATACATTAGTTTTGGTATATTTCAATAATTTAAATCAATTCTTGAATCTTACGACGAATTAATTCAAAACACAAAAGTGACCTTGAAAACCTCCATATTTGCAAATATCTCTTTGAATATCAGAAAAATTGAAAAAATTCATTCTGTGAAAGTTGTAAGAAATAAATTTCTCTACCATTTTCTCACAAAATAAACTTGCAATATCTCTAAATTAAAAAAAAAATTTTGATTTAAGTACTAATTTCCCATGGAAATTCGCTTAGTCATCAACGCGCGCAGTGTGCATTTTATCATGCGTGGACATATTTTCTTTTTTTTAATCAATATAATAATAATGCTATCTAATAATTTAATTTATAATTATTAATTATAGGACATGAAAAAACCATATGTACAAAATTATAATTTATTACTATAAATTTTAAATTAATTATTTAATTAATTTTCAAAATAAAAAAAGAAATGATATCTCATTTTCAACGGACTTAATTTAATATCATGATGGCAACAATAAAAAAATGGTTTCCAAAATATACGGAATAATATTTTTTCTTTTAATTTTACATAATTTTAGAATGCGTTTTTTTCTTTCTTTCTAAAAGTTAATAAAAAGATGAGAGCATATTGCGTTTCATTCTTGTTTGAGTAGGCTCTAGTTTTTTTTTCGACCTTTTATACATTTGCCGAAATGTTTTTACAGCTCCTATTTATAACATTTCAATTAATCGTCAATTATTTCACAATTCTTTCACCAAAAGAACCCGAAATGAAACTATCTACAGTTTTAATTTTTCAAGAACCAGATTGTTTAATTATGGGTCCTCAATATACAATATTTAAACAAGATATACTAAAAGGTGTCCCAAATTGAATTGGCAATGTAATTTTTTATTTGATAATTAATAATACATCTGTTCTGCCTTGGCTGCCCATTATTTTGACAACAGCAAGATTAGGTGAATGGACACTGTTGCAATGTTTGAAAATCTTGTTTAAAGAATAAATATTTGCAGCGAAGTTCAGGAGCTCATTTTACAGATATTTTTTAATCAAATGGAGAAGTTCCGTATGCCCATTTTCACACGTATAAGTCTTCAATGGATTGTTTTATTGAGCATGCGCAGTTTTATTTTTTATATATAAGTGTTTATGTTATATCAAAATAGAAATGGATTTTATATTGATGTAATTTTACAAGTAACTAAGTGCACTGTTTGCGCATGTGTGAAATCTCTTTTCTTGTTGTTGGTATGCTTTGTTCATGTGACTGTTGTGTAAACCAACAAACTTATTTGACTCAATCATTTGAGCAAAATTTGACCTTCGGCCAATAACAACCAAATATTATACTTCCATGTGAATTTCATCGTGTGAACAGCTATGTAAGTTTTGATATATCAACTGTTGTTAATACGATTGAAAACTTTCATCAAAACTTGTCTATGATCTAAAATATCTGATAAATGAGTAAATAATTAAAATAATTATGATACCTTTTTAAAGGATTATGTTTGCTCATTTTGGGACATCTTATACTAAATTCGTTGGTTGTTGAAAAATCTGGATTATATTTAGTTCTCTTTTTCTAATGTATGCTTTGGAAGAATCATCTTTCGAGGTGAATTATTTTCAATAACTTTTAGAAATGATATACAAAAAATAATAATAATAATCGAAAATATAGATTGTTTTTTTTTTTTAAATAGAGTACAAAAAACTTATTAATTTCTTTTCATTTTTCTTTATTTAATACAAAAATATGATATAATTTGTTTTCATTGTTTAGAACCCCTATTTACAGACTACAAAGTAGTCTGTAATCACTTAGAGTTTTTTTTTACTCACTTATATTTTCAATTTTCAATAAGATTTTTGGTTCACCGTTTTGTATTCTGTTTTTTTTTTGTAAATATTTTATGTCGACGTTTTATGAAATTACATAAATTAATTAATTAGTTTTTTTTTTTTTGGTGCGATATTAAGATATTAATTTCATTAATAATATTTATAAGTATCATCGATTCGTTGAAAATATCGTTTGAATTTTAATAGCTAATCTGCTGGGAGCAATTAAAGTGCGACAAATTATTAGCATTAAAAATTTGTGGATAAACACAAAAAATTACAAAATTATATAGCTAAGTAGTATATATATATATGAATTAGAAAGGTATTATATTCTATGTAGACCTTTGTGAATGTATTTATGAAATTTTAAATTATTGAGAGCTTTTGAGAATGGTATTATTAAATATGTTGCGTTTCTTTTACCTAAAATGGTTTTTAGCGAATTTTCAAAGGTAATGATTAGCTATTGTTTTTGTACCGATGAAGGATTTCGGAAAAATTTTTCCAAATGTTCATCGAGCCTACCTAGTAGATATCAAACATCACCAGCACTAAAATCGAGAGTTACTTAACTATCTTAAGTATTGGAGCATATATAACAGGAAAATTGACCCAGTTTTTGCCAATATCATCAATGGTAAAATAATGATTTTTTTATAATGTGACTATTAAAGGAAAAGGGAGTTGAAACGAATTTATATATATATATATATATATATATATATATATATATATATATATATATATATATATATATATATATATATATATATACATATATATATGATGTGACTATTTATAAAAACCCTATATTGTTTAAAATAAATTCTACTTCCAAAAAATTTTGGCAATTATTTAAAAAAAATAAAAATTACATTTTGTAATAATTTTTATTTTTTAAAACATAAAAAAAATACACAATAAATTTTTAATTAAATTTTGGATATTTCACTACTAAAAAGTAATAATATAATTATTTTTAATGGTATTAACTGATATAAAATCGTATTGTACAGTGTGTCATAGAAATAACGTTTGAATATTTTCAAAAAACGATTGATATATTAATTACTGCATGATTAAATATCTTTCCATCATCAGGATAACTAACAACAAAGACAGGCAAATACCAACTTGCAATTACTAGAGCAACATCGTTACTTTTAGTTCAGGTAATATGGTCCATGTATTGCCCCGCTAAAGGGAAATATATTTATCTTTAACACCATACGGGATATATGAAAAGTTATTTCTTTTTTCAAACCTATTTTTGTTTTTCCTCTGTAGATTACAGAAGCATGCATATGAGCAAATATATATATGTATTTGTTACCTTGATATAACCACCGTAAGCTTCAAACAACTATGAGAATGGTGTAGTAATTTAAACAGTACACGCAATAATGTAAGCGATTAACAGATAGTTAGTTGTAAAATTGCATATCATAATAAAAAAATTTAAAAATAACAACTTACTGAGTAAACTGCATAGATACTCGATGTATACTGAGTTCAATATCGATGATGAACTGTTAATTAAACTTTTTACATACGCACAGAGATTTAAACAAACAAAGTAGGGTATAAAAGTGCTATATACAAATATTATTTTGTAATAAAGACTTAACTACCAATGATGGAGCTGAAATTGTGGTAATATTTTTAAATGTTACAGAGTCGGCACTAAATTAAGAATATCCTTGAATATATATATATATATATATATATATATATATATATATATATATATACTGACTGTTTTGGAAAGCTTTGCTAATAGAGAATCAATGATAAATATTATTTACTATATAACTACACAATGCTTCATAAAGAAATAAAAATAGTGGGGGTACTCTCTAGTCAGTAGTGTGTGTGTGCATATATAATGAATAATAATATTATAAATTAAGTGGTCAACACTAAATCCCCACTCTTAAATGACATCAAATCAACATCATAATACAAGAAGCCCAGATGTTTGTAAGTATGTGTATGTATGTATGGTTTTATAGTAAATACTTTATTTATTTATTTAACATTGATTCCCTATTAGAAATGCTTTTGAAAACAGACTGTATACATACAGGAATAGTAATTATAACGTTAATGGGTCGTTAATCTTGAAAATCAACCATTACTTTTGTTACATTCTGTATATTCTGTAAATTCATATAAAACCCATTATTCTGGGTATTTTTTGTGTGTAAATTCTGTACTCCAATTATGCACGATGTTACTGTCAATTTTTATTTTCATAAATCATCATCTCCTAGGTACCTGCTACGTGTACACCCTCCCTTAAACTAAGGGTGATATATTTACATCCTGTTAAATATAAATTAAAACTTTAATGATGAGGCGTTGGCTGTCTGTTATCGTTAAAAACTTTATATCAATTAGAAAACCGTTTTTGGAGAATTAAAACAAGCAGTGCCTGTAAATTATGATCCTATATTTCTAAGAATTTGAATGATTTTCCATAAACGGAATTTTCGTCTGTTTTAATTCACAAAACTTAGGCTAAAAAGACGAAGACTTTAACGTCTTGTATTTGATGTATTACTTTTGAAGACTTCGGGGAAATTATTACCAGGAACTAATTGTTCTACTAGATCTTTTAAATTCCATGTAATCTCACTGGGTAATTTTCGCTAATGTTTAAGGAAAATGGTGTGTTTTAGTAGTTTGTGGGAAAAAGTGATCAAAATTGGTTTTTATGGCGTTGATTCAGAGTTGGGACTTAGCATTTGTTTGCTTGAATTAATCAATGATGTCTAGGCGGTCTTTGCAAAGAATTACATATACGTTACACCTTTTCCCATATAAGATTTAATTGGTTCACGAGTTCAAACCAAATGATGCACAGATACGCAATCATTAAATAAATCATAACGTTACTTATGCGCCACCCTTTAAAAGTCGTTCGATAGAAATAATACACAGTGCAAAATAATTTGCTGGTGATAATGCTTGATGTCATAATAAAAAAAGTTCTTATGGATATGCTTCCAGATATATAGTCCCGGGAAATAAGTTGTGTTTGAAAAACGGACTAATGTTTCACCAACAAATTGTTTCTCGTTAACAAAGAATTTTCGGATCCACAAGAAATTTTTCGTTAAACTTTCATTATTATTGATCCTTAAAACTTCAGTCAGGCCTATTTAGAACATCTCTTTTTATCAACATTAAAAAAAATTTCTTTAATCATACCGTGAAACTGAAACTTATTTCAAGAAATATAATGACAAAGAAATGAATAATTAACCGAACTAATTACTCTTGCTGATGCTAAAAATATAACAGTCAAATTGACCGTACAACAATATTTTATACGCCAGCACAAAATTTATAAATAATTAACTGTTAAAAATTAGTTATTATAAAGATTGGCAAAATATTTCGGAAAAAAAAAAAAACAAAAAAACTTTATAATTTTTCACAGTTAAATTAACAAAATAAATAATTAATGCAGGAAGTTTTAATTAATTTTTAAAATATACTTTTAATAGTATAATGGAGGATAAAATTATATATTACCTATTCATACAATTGTTTGGATAATTAATTTAAAAATTAAAAATACAAAAAAAAAAATTTTAAACGAAACTTGATAATTACAGCAGACATACACATCGTATAAAATAATAACAGATATATAATAAAAATTATTAGAATACTTCCGAAATCATTTATTTGTCGACGATAGGAATCGATATGCTAAAGTCAGTTGTATCATCTAAAATGGTATTTATTGTAAAATAGTGTCTATTTATATCTATTGTTAGTATGGTTGTCTTTCGGTTATATTATACCAACGGAAGTGATTAGCGTTTACTTACATTAAGTAATCTATACTAATATAATAAAGCTGAAGAGTTTTTGTTTGATTGTTTGAACGGGCTAATCTCTGGAATTTGCAGTCGGATTTGAAAAATTCTTTTTGCGTTAGATAGCCACATTCATGAGGAAGGCTATAGGCTATCTAGTATTACGTTAAAATTCTTTGTTAGCCTTAAATATTGATATTTCTAAAGTATGCCGGAAGAAAAAATATATTCAATAGATATAATTTATAATCTATTGGTTTAATAAGATAGATATTTGAACAGGTCGCTGGTTCAAATCCGGCTGGAGGGAGAATTTTTTTTAAAATAATTAATTTTTTTATTTTTTAAATTTGTTTTTAATTAATTAATTAATTTTATATAAACCACAGGGAATAGCTATTTATAAGCATTTTATATAAATCCAGACAAAGTAACGGGAAACAGCTAGTGTGTAATATGTTTGAACACTGATAACATTCTTTGACATCAAATAAGATGGTGATGGAATCCACGACCTCTTGTATTCTAGACCAAAGTTGATCTTTGTGCTATTTAGATAGATGATAGATTGTAGCGGGTCACTTCGACCATAAGGTCCATTGTGATGCCTCAGGATCTGAGGATGTGAGAGGAGTGTAAGAAATTGGTAGGATATGCGGCTGCAGCCGACTATGTTAGGAACGATGCCGATATTCATCTGAAGTTCGTGAAGGCAACTGCATAAAACCTTCACAAGCATAGCCGGTTACTTCGTTCTTGTCCATACGCCGACAGTTTAGTCAATTAACCTCCCCAAAATGATATTTATTTACAATTAAAATGGGATTTGAATGAAAGTATGTAAATTATTGAGCTAAAATTGCAGTTTCATTTACGACAAAATGCTTGATACCAAAGTTTTTCATATTTTTGTCAAGAAAAACTATTGTAATTTAAATTTTTGCTCCGAAAACAATACCTTCTACATTCTACGTGTATATAGAGATAAAAAACCCGGATTTAAAAATACACAGGACGACACAGTAGACACAAACTTATTAAACAACACCTCATTTTTTTATGTCGGAGGGTTAAAACCAGACTTAATACAAAACAAAGTTGACCTTATTAGTTAGTAGATTCCTTTCAAGTATAAATTCTATTCGAAACAGTATCAACAGAGCTTTTGATGATGTTATTTTGTTGTATTGTCATCAGAAGTATTATAAGTAGCATTGTGATTTTCTCTTTTTCTTCAGTCTGTCTGTCTGTCTGTCTGTTTGTCTGTGCAGTGTTGTATATATTATTAATTAATCTTTTGATAATTAACAACTTTTTGTTTGATTCAATTCAACTTTCTACGCTCTCTCTGTGTTATGCTATGCTCTGTGTGTGTTTGTGTGTGTGTGTGTGTGTGTGTGTGTGCACGTATTTTACTTTTCTTTAAAAGTTAACAACACGGAAATACGAGACGAGAAGAAAAGAAAATTGTATAAAAGGAAAATAAGAACAATGTTGTTTATTGAATAATAAAGTCTAAAAATTCATTTATTTATTTTGCGTGTCTGTCTGTGGTATGAGATATTATAAAAACAGCAATTTGTGTTATTCGATAATGTCATTTTTAAGGTGGTACTCAAGTTAATATCAGTGCCCTCCTATTCATTTGGTTTTCCAAAAAAATGCTTCGGATACAAGTTGTTCGTTATAAATATTGTTACAACTTTTATTTGAAGCAGTTTACATCTTGGAGTCTAAAAAGGGTTATGCACTTCGACCTTAAGGTCCATTGTGCTGCCGCTTCTACTTCAGTCCAAAGAGATTCGCTTCTCCCATATGTTGGCAATTGCCAGTAGCTTGCTTATCAGGTCTTCCTGAAGGTTTATATATTCGGGGTGAGATGCACCGAATATCCTGTATCTGCTGTAACCTAGAGGTTCGCAGTCAAAGATTATGTGGGTGGATGTTTCTTCCTCCTGGCCACACAAGCTGCACCCGCAATGGAGTCCCATTGGAGTGTAGATGCTTCCGCAGGGGATAATTACCGGTAATAAATTCGGTAACTCTCCGAAGTTGTGTCCTGTTAAGCTTCATTGCGTCGAGAGACAGCCTCGATGGTTGCACTCTGAAGCATTATTTTTCCGAGCTCCTGCCGCGGTACTTTTTCCCAGTGATCACAGTGTTTAGCAATTGACATGGTGTTGACAGTAGACAGCTACTGCCATTGGTACTGGCATGACAGTAGCTCGACTCGCCTCACCCGATCACACGAGTGCGAGCTGCTGGCGTGGCAGTAGATAGCTACTGCACTACTGTACTCGCATGTATCATGTCCCGTGCAATATTGTTGCAAAATTCACGACTGATCATAGCTCATACCACAATAAAAGCGGCTACAGAAATGCTTTGCGCTGAAATACTTCGAGCTGAAAGGGCTATACAAAAAAGAAAGAAAAAAAGAAAGTATTTGGGGCTGGAATTTCATGCAAAGGAAAAGGGCAACACACACAATATTTAAAGAGCTATATAATGAAGATAGTTCTTATAATAATGATCCAAATAAGTCTATAAGTTGGTTTAATCCTTGTATAGGTCCACAAACTTTAAATTTTGCTCTGAAGTCCATCTATCCGCTGTCATTTTGTCAGTCGAAACAATATAAATACGTAAAGCAGCGGAAAATTCACCCGGAGTGTGCCTGAGCTTACGAGCTTCTGTCATTTCGTTAAAAACGTGCGAGCTGACGCCCAAGTCGCATGCGAGTGGCGTGTTGGTAAAAAGCGAGTGGCAAGTAAAAACAAAAAATGTTGTAGTAACTCGGATGCCAGCTTCTGATCGACTTGCACATGACACGGTGCAAGTTGCTGCACTACTCTAACTCGCACCGTGTAACCAGGCCTTTAGAAAGGTATTTTAAACACAGGTAAGTACACGATATTAATTCACTGTGAAACTGTGAAAATAAATTTATGATTATTTAAGAAAAACAAACAAGTTTCATTTATTCATTGAGGTCTTATGTCGAAAATATTCTAAATGTTGTATTGACTTTATGAATTGAAATTAATTTTTAAATTTACTTTCAAATTCCTGAACAACCCTAAAATAACATTTTACCCAGATATAAGCATGACAAAAGCAATAATAATATGGCATAGATATTATTCACATTCAGAAAGTGTTTAGAACTATTCGTTTGGATGTAGTTCATTTAGCTCAATAGCTATGGACGTTTACTGGACAAAGGAAAGAGTATCCGAAGTTTATCAAATCGAATGTTGAACATCTTGATGACAAAATATATACTGACAAAATATTAGCGTCGGCTATCAAAAATGTTACCAGAAAATACCAGAAAATCTTGGTATATTCAATTAAACCTCAAAAACCTAAAAAAAATTCGACACGCAAGAGCGGCTTCAACTTAGCGAATTTCCTTAGTATACATAAATCACTCTCTAGCGATCACAATTTCAGTCTGATCAAAATGAAATGTCGTACATGATTTTAGTATTTGCAAAACCAATTTTGTTAATAAAAGACATAAGTTAAGGGGAAAGGGGGCATAAAGAAAGAAGAAAACACAAAATATAAAATATCTCTCCTAATATTAGAACAATCGAAAAATGAGTAAGGAATAAAGTTGTAGTCCATCATGTTTGCTACAATTCATCTCCTTGTCATTTTTGCTCCAACTCTAATGTGTACAGAGATATTGAGGAATTTAATTTTCAATCTTAAACTGTCAATATTTCTGTAAATTTTAGGGTAACAGAAAAAAAGATAAGAAACAAAATTACAGTAAAACTTAGTACCTACAACTTTACTTCTTATAAATTTTTTGATTTTTCTAATATTAAGGGAGATATGTCAAATTTTGTGTTTCCAAAGTGCCAGGAAAACAGTTCATTTTTGCAGTTTGTGACGCTTCTTTCGGTGAAAAGCTTTCTTTTTGAAGGTAGCCATTAATGTTACAAGCGTCAACTTCTTCACGAATGAAAGGAATTTCCTTTGACATGGTTTATTGAATGCTGTTTTTTATTTAATGTATTAAATCGCTTTGTAGGAAAAAATATCTCAATTTCTTGGGTTTAGAGTCAATTTACAATTATAAAATTTTTCCAAAACTTTCTTCCTAGTTTCAAGGCTGTAAAAGCAATCAGTACGGAGATCTATAAAATATTGTGGTTTTTATGTGGGCTATAGAAAATTTAGCCGAGGCCTTCAAAACCTTAAGTCCCAATATTAACAAATAATGAAAAAAATCGAGTACACGACATTTTTCGAGTACGCGGTAAGGCCATTTATATGAACCCAATTACTGGTCTATATACAAGCAAATATAAGGGTTACATTTACACAAATAAATAAAATTAAATATTAAAAGAAATTATATTTATTAAGATAAATCAGTTAATTACGAGAAAAAAGCGGAGAAGCAAGGAATGATAACAGTTTGTTGGGTTCATTATCGTCATTACCGACATTAAAAAATAAATATAAATATTTGTACGCCATTCAATTCTGTTTTAATTTAATTAGTTTATTTTCTTTCTTTCAGTATGTTTTTATTTTGTTGACATTTATTAATTTTTTTTTTTCGAAATAATTATTTTATAATTCAATTATTTATTAAAAAAAAAAAAAAAACGAAAACGGTTGCAAAAATATTTTAAGAAATGTAAAATATTAATGTAAAAAAAAAATATAATTATGGCAATAAGATTATTTGAATTGATATCAAAGACATAGTTAAATTATTATTATAGAAAGGATTTTTAATTTGGAATTTAAAAAAAAAAAACTTGAGCTGTTAATATCGTTGGTTGAGCCTTATTCCTGCGGCGGGTTTTCAGAAAAAATGTATCGAATAAAAATTGTTAGTATATTAAATATTGATAAGAACATATTCAACTCGTCAACCAGAAATCGAACTTCGGCTCTCGGGTATATCTAGTCCAGCGTGCTTACCGCTACAACAAAGACGACTCTGACGTAAGAGCCAACTTGTTTTTGGCTCTTACGTCAGAGTCCAAAACTGTATTGGGGCGAATTTGAAAATTTCAAAAATCTAGAGTTCTTATAAATTATCATTTCATAATCTAATATTTACTGACAATATACTTTTAGGGTATGTTCGAGTAGTTTTAACCATTTGAGGAGTATAAGAAACGTTTTACATACAAAGAAACCACAAAGTCTCCATAATTATGTTTCATTCTAAACTTACCTTGTACCATTTAGTATACCTAAACGGTACACAGAAATCTGTGCTGTTAGTTTGTCCTGTGAATAAGATAAGGAGATGTACTTAGCTTAGAATTATCTACATAGAAATAATACGATTTATGATACAAAGGTATTGGGTTGGTGCTTTTACATGAACTGAACATTTATCAAGTGTGATTTTTTTTTTTGCTTATCCGTTTTAAGTTTTAAGTGTAAAGATAATTTTTTAAAGATTTTTTGTATTTATACACAAAATTAATAAAAAACATCTACTTATGGTCTATATCTGGGTTGTTTTATATTTTTTGTTTATAGCCGAAATGATTAACCTCGCAGCATATATCAGTATTATTCATATTAATCGTATTTGCAACATATCAAACTGTCAAACCGGAAACTGTAATTTTGTTTAAATTTAATGTTTATTTTGTGATCTACCTAAAAATCGGTTACGACTTCGTAGCCGGTAAATGAAAGTTGCAGGTATCTCGAAAATATCTTGTTCAAAAAAATTTACGTTGAAAGAGTATTATTACCTGGAAGTTAGAAGGGGGAACTTTATGAGGAGATCATATTCATCGGAAAAAAAAGTCACTTGGTAACTTATATTCCTAACGATAGGGTGTGCGAAGAATAATGTTCTTTTATCCCATTTGTTTTACTTATGGATAACTGCCATTTCATTAGTTTCATCCCTGTGAAATTTTAATACGAACCCATGGAAAGATGGCCAAGTTATAAGTCTATGACATACGTACGAAAAGACGAAAATAATCATGACGAAATTTTAAGCGTTCTGTATTTGTTGTGCAGTTGGCTAAAAACGGGTCTAATATTTTATACAATTTGATTGATAATATTTTCCAAATAAAAGCAATCAGTAATATTAGGGTTCCCGTAAATTCTCAGACAATCTTCTGCAAAAGATCCGTGGAATGCTCAATCGGCCTGAATTCAATTCAGTACAGCAGAAGAAGCCGATTAGAACTGTTGAATCGAAACTGTATCGATAGGCATCGGTTTAATTTTTTTCTTTGGACTGATCCCTCCAATAGGGAATATGCATGAAATTTTTTTCACATTTATTTTCAGAATATGAAAATACTGTTAATACTGTAATAATATTTAAAAACGAAATTAAAATCCGACAAATATCAAGGAAGCTATAAGCTTTTAAAGATTATAATCTGTCTCTTTCTTGCAAAAATACTAAAAACGGAGTTTTACGTGTATTTTAAATATGCGAAAGTGTAATATGACGTCACATAACATATCAAGAGGGCTATCACCCTCTTTGTCTAATCGGGAATTTTAATCATTCATATCTCGCTTATTTTTAAAGTTATTTAAAAAGTAATTTTATCTTGATATTTGTCAAGTAAACATGCTTCAAGTCAAGTGAAAAAAAATTTTCATGCATATTCCTTATTGTCCAACGATAACTCACAATCAGGTAATTTAAGGATACTGTCTTTCAGAATGAGTATTAAGACTGGTAGTCATGACCTTCGGAATAAGTAAATGGGGTCTAAATTAAACTTCGTGTCATGGTCGCAAAATAAATTGGTGGACCTTGTTGGTTCAAGATAGGTGACTGTGGGCTGTCTGTGGCCCCTATATCGTTCTTCTGGCTCAAATGAGTGTTTGATATTTCCGCCAACAGTTATCGAGTTCTACATATCACCTCAGTGTGTCACCTTAAGAATGCTAGCCGTCTAAGCTGAAGACCCGACCTTTTATTTTCTCATTCCCTCTGTGTACTATAGACCACAAAAGTTGATACGATTTTTAAAAATTTTATAAGTGTTTTGTGTCTTATTGATTCGATTTTCGAAAACATGCTTCGGATAAAAGTAGTTCCATAAATATAGTAACATTGTTTATTTGGAAATTCTTTTGGAAAACCGTATGAATAAAGTAAAAATCAACGTTTCTGGCCAAGAGCACATACAGCCCATCCCATATGAGGGTATCTGAACAGCTAGTCCGGATTTTATTGTTCCTGGAATTATTTATAACAGAACTGCGGGGTATCGAAAGTAGTAAAAAATGAAACGTATTGCGTTAAAATAAATATGATTGAAAAGAGTGTAGTTCAGAGGTGGGTACAGACAGCTCGTCTGAGCCTTACGGGCTCTCCATAAGCTGGGTGAGAGTAAGTAAAGAAGGTATGTTTTGAAGCAAGACGGAACGATGTTTCAATACAGGTTGGCCTACCGATTATTGCCCAATAATTATATAGTATCGTCTATAGTATAGTCAATATTTTATTTTTTTTGAAAAATAAATTATGCGAAAAATAATTTCCACTACTACAAAAAGTACTTTTCACTTTTTCAATTCAAAGTAGACTAACTCGAAGAACTCAAATTCCCACTATGTAAAATTTAACTTAATTCATCAAATTCCCATGACACTATACTGAGCATACTCCATACGAACAAAAATAATTAAATCAGGTAAATAATTCTTTATTAGTTCTCGGATATGAATAGTAAAATATTTAGACAAATTATTTGGAATTTCCAAAACTATAATTCTATTTAAATTATCCTTTGCAAAAATTTCCCTCTTTTATTACAATGGTCCAGCGGTAAACTTAAAGGTTCAAAAGATTTATATATATATTTTATATATTTTTATTTTATTCATACACAAATATGATATATACTAAAAAGGTACATTTTATGACCCAAATTACCAGCCCAAAATTCCAGAGTATGTATTGAATGATTGTATGTATTATTTAATTTGTATAATAGTGACCATAAAAAAGATTTGGTATTATTTTATTCTTTTCAGAAAATGTTTTAATTAAAAAAAGAAAATATTAATAATTGGTAGGTACCCTGTATTAACTCTATCTCTCTTCCCTACCTCTCACTCAGAGCTTGGCCGAGTAAACTCCTGCCCACCTCTGGTGTAGTTGGATTAATCTGAATATTGGATTGCCACTGCGAGGCTAATCACAGCTGTACTTTTCTTTTTAAATCTTATTTTCACATTTAAATATATATATATATATCCATTAATATTCCGAAATTAAAAATGTCTTGTTGCACACACTTTTTTCTGCTTTTCTGTTAAAAATTACAAATCACAATTTAAAAATTTTTTTTCTTACTTATTTAAAGAACAGAGAAAAAAAAAACGAAAAAGAGGTTACAAGTTACGCACCGGCCACAATATGATGAACAAATGAAATTAATAAAACTAAACATAAAACTAATATCTGATGATTTGATTGACTAATAATTCCTTCGGCAGAACTGGAGAAATTTTTATCCTTATATAATGGTGTATGCAGTGCAGTATTTGGTGCACCGGTTGGGAATTTAACCGGTTGTGGACATGGTAACGTTTCTGGTGGTATATTTAATAGATGTTTGGATGCTGTCGTCTGTTGTTTATTATGATCCGAAGAGATTACAAAACTTGTAGCAACTTTTGTATTCTGATCGAAATTCTCATCGTATTCGTTGTCGTTTTCTTCGATGTCGTCCATATTCGGTACGTCTGAATCGGTATCCAAGTTTTGATGATCATTTAATGAGTTGCGTATACCGTTCGAATTATGATTTCGCATTACCGATGATGTTATGGTGATTTTATCTTGAATTGTTGGTTCATCATCCGCATTGACACGACTAAAACGGCATGTGAGTTCGTCGAGAACATTACGAACTTGAGAGTTTTTCGTTTCGTTGCGTAGTTTATGCATCCATGAGAGACGACAATCGCAGATAAATTTGTTTTCTGTAACAAAAGAAAAAATAAACGGAATTAGTTATTTTTTATTTCAAAAAAATTAATCGATGTGAAACGTCCCAAAACTTTTGTAAATAGGTTCCGGCTACGACTGGTCTTTTTTTCGAACCAGTCGAACCAGTTTTTTCCACATCCAATTATTACTTAAAGATAATGTTGGGCAATGGGTGGGAAAATTGAATATGGGTGATTTGATAAGGCAGGTCCTGTGAAATGGTTTTGTCCAAAGTTTGACAGTTATCGAGTTACTTGCGTTTTTCGATTTTTGCGCCTTACATCCATGTTTTTATTACTGTAGAGCAAAGAAGTGCAAAGAAGTGAAACTTTAGGTCAAAATACTGCAAATTACTATTTTGTTTGACGGGGCTTTTTTCAAAAAGCAAAATTTTTATACCAATTTGAAATCTTTTTTGGGTAGTGTAACTTTTCCTTTATAGTGAACATTTCTTGATCTTAAATTTCCCATGCCAACGTCCACAAGAAATTACAAAAATTAAATATTGCTGATTAATTTGGTTTTTGTCCAAATTATGGTATTGATTTTTGGGCATTATGAGTATTGGCCAAGTAAGTTATAAAAATGATTAATTTTCATGATGTAAAACATATCCTACTAAAGCCGGCGTTGCTCGGGCTTCCAAAAAGTATTATAGGAAATTGATTATTATTTTATAAATTTTGACATTTTTAAACGTAATTTTTTATACTTTAAATTTATTGACAAATAATTTAGATTTCCAAATTTTTGTTATTGAAGATATTTCTATAGAAACTATATTAAAGATCTAACCGTTAGAAAACGTTATATTTATATACAACGTTAAATTCCAATTTAAAACACGAATACCGATGATTGCCGACTGTTCAGAGCCGATCGAAAATGCAACAATTTCATTTTACTCCCAATAAGAAATCATAATTGTATAGTATCGCTATAGATGTTCTCACATCAAAACATTGTAAACAGTTTTTCGCTGACTACAGTAAATATTGATATAAGTAGAATAGTTTCTTAAGGATGTACAAGCACTGAAGCTACAAAAAGATTAAGGCTTGATTTTTTGTTGGTATGTAGTTAAAGTTGTAGCGGTGTCGCTTCATCATTAAATTATTATTATTATTTTATTCTTCATTTTTTATCTGTTGCATTTCAACTATAACTTCCCTCTATTACCAAGGTTGTAAAGATCAATTATATCTTTTACATATATTTATTATTTATTTAAATAATAATTTTTAATATAACAAACATCTACTTTACAAAGTAAATTGCATATAAATTAATTATAAAAATTTCAGGGCGGTTACGGGGGTCTTGAATTAATTATTTAATGTTAAAGTTCAAGTTTTAATACAATGCTCTTATGGGGAAATCCATATTTTGACAATTTTCACTTGGAATAAAATAAGACGAATAAAACAAAACTACGCAATAGAAAATAGAAATATTAATAAAGAGATTGATCCAATAAAATTTCGCTATGACTGGCCTCAAAAAAAAAAGGTAGTTAAGAAAACAACTGAGATTTCGGGTAAATTTTATTTCTGTCGGCGATAGCTTAATTACCCGAAATATCAGGTATTTTTCTTAAACACCTTTTTTGTTAAGCCCGATATGACGGACCTAAATTAAATTTTAATTTTATTTTACGGCAAAAAATCAAAAACACTATTGTGGACTTTTATGAATGTACTATATCAGATTTTGAAGAATTTTATAAATGGACTATATCTTGACTAATGGACTATATTGCTCGTACATCCTTAATACCAGATAGACGTGGAATAGTACTATTTGAAGTGTTTGGCAACCGATGAGACAACCTGATAGGAATGGTATCTAAGGATCAGATATACAAAATATAATAGGCGATATGAAAATTGTTAATAAACCAACTCAGAGTTCACAACTTATTATAAAAAGTGATATCATTAAAATATGTTAAGAAATGAATATAAATAAATTGCTATATAAAATTGTTTTTTTCTGAACACATACTTATCGATACACTTAGTCCGCATTATAACATCATGATCGTCAACATAAGTATTATAATAACTACAAATTTCGACTCTTGAAAAATGTTTTCTGCCTCCATATAAAAAAAAGATTTCTTTTATTTATTTTTTATTTTACGGATACACTCTCTAGCTAGACACTAAAGCCTAAACGACAAGAAACACTTGAGAACGGGAGAAAAAAAATCCCTAAATATAATAATAACAATAATAATATGTGTGTAATATTTATATCGTTTTAAAAAAAGGACTTAAATTTCGTTTAAACGAAAATAAAATAGAAAAAAATAAATTTTAAGCTTAAATTATATAGAAGGGTATATTATAAACAAGTAGTACAGGGTGTAACCTGTTTGTATATTATTAAAACTTTAAGAAAAGTTTAGACATACTGTCTGTTTTGGAAAGTTTTGCTAATAGAGAATCAATGTTAAATATTATTTACTATAATAACTACACAATGCTTCATAAAGAAATAAAAATAGTGTGGGTACTCTGTAGTCAGTAGTGTGTGTGTGTGTATACGTAAAGAATAATAATATTATAAATTAAGTGGGCATGACTAAATTCCCACTCTTAAATGACATCAAACAAACATCATACCACAAGCAACCCAGATGTTTGTAAGTATGTGTATGTATGTATGGTTTTATAGTAAATATTTTATATATTTATTTAACATATTGATTCCCTATTAGAAATGCTTTTGAAAACAGACTGTATATTAATAAATCCCGAAGTTTCAGACTATTTGACCGTTTAGAACGCGAGATAATTAATAGCAAAGCATGTAAAACTTTATGTCCGCCCAAGTATTATCAGTTGTATTAAAAAAAAATACGCGACAGAATTAAAAAAAAAAACTTGGATAGTAAAGATAAATATTTATTAAATAAATTTTTTTTAAAATTGCATTTTACCGTTTTGTTTTCGAAATATACAAATTTAACATTATTTTTTACATCAAAATTACATTAATTATGAATGCATATATGAATAGTGAATATATCTATGTGTTATGTATATGTGTGTATATGTATTTGTTCTATAATAAAAGCAAACCAGGTTTTTTGTCCTGATTATATAAGATAGTGCTGGAACTACCTTAAATATCTTTTATACTCTTCTTAACTGACCAATATTTTACATGATTATCTCTTAAATGGATTTTTTTTTTATTACCACTCCTAACGAAAAATAATCCAAACCATAACATGTACTACAATCCTTGATAATCCTGCATCTATTTTTTTTTGGTGTTGTTGTGTATTTCAAATTGCCATCCTGTATGGAAAATAATTCCTGTCGAAAGAGGCGAGAGATTGTTTAGAAATATATATTGTAATAAACATTAATTGCGTATGGTTTTAAAAAGAAATTTTCTTGTGAACTTTTTGGAAATATTCCAAATTGCTTCCAGGCATTTCTCATAATATTATTTTTTATCATTTATTCTATATAATAACATTCACTCGCCTTCATATAATAATAATAATATTCCCTGATATTCCCTGTGCGAGTGTGTTAAAAGACAAACCAAATATTATTATATTCTGGATTAGATGATGTTTTTTTTTTTTATTTTGTATATAAAATACGGTTTTTTTTTTCTTCATATTATTTTTTAACAATAAATTCATATTACTACTATGGCAGTGAGCTTCACTTGGCGTGGCTTGGCTCTGGCGTGTTGGCGAATGTTGTAATATGCATCCGTATTATTATCTTTGACTCTAATCTAATATGGGAGTATATTAGTAATGTAATATTAAATTAAGGATGTACGAGCACTGAAGCTTCAAAAAGATTAAGGCTTGATTTTTTTAAATTTCAAATTTTGTCCCAATTCCTAGAACATTTGTTTGTATTTTATAAATACGTATTTCGACTACAATGTAGTCATCCTTAGTATGAATTAGCTAATCGTAACTATCTCTGGGATATGGATTCAGAGATATGTTGCATGTTGCTAATTCGGTGCGTGTCTCACAATGATATAAAAAAGTTATGTCTTTTACGATTTGACTGAGGGTATAATCTGACCTGAGGATGATTTGAGTTGACTGACTAACGGATTAGGTGTGTGAAGATCCCCACCTATTTATAGACGGTATTCTTTGGTGACTATGTGGCGTTTGTTTTGTCACTAAAGTGAGGGTATCGAAGCTTACCTTGATATTCAGGTATTAGATTTTTTTGAAAATGGTTTAATTTTATTAAATCGGAATTTGGAATTGGGCCATTGTCTAAATTCATTATCTGTTTCCTCAATTTGTGTATGAAGCTACTTTCGTATACATGATTTTTTGTTTACATGTAGTTGAAGTGCCTATAAATCAATTATAAAAGTTTCAAGGGGGTTACGGGGATCTTGAATTAATTATTTAATGTTAAAGTTCGAATTTTAATGCATTGCTCTTATGGAGAAACCCATATTTTTACACATATTATGACATATTTTAATAATTTTCACTTGGAATAAAAAAAAAAACTACGCATTAGATAATAGAAATATTAATAAAGAGATTGATCCAATAAAATTCCGGTATAACGGCCCTAAAAAAAAGATATTTAGGAAAACAATTATTGTGCACTTTTATGAATGTATTATATAAGATTTTGAAGAATTTTATAAATGATATCTAGTGCTCGTACATCCTTAAATATAATTTTTACTTTATACTCTTAGAAGAATATTTTTAATGAAAACTTTTAGAAAGAAAATATAGTTTTTTTTTTATATTTAAAATAATTAAAATGTATAAATATAATCGAGTTTAGTTTTTAAATTGAATAAGTTAAGATTGTTTTAGTAGTAGCTTTACATTTTTAGATTTTCAATATGCTATGTACGTAGTATAGTATAGAGTGATTAGACTAAAAATACTGGGTTTAGATGAGTACAGGTAGAGGTACTAGCATCTTAGTAGACGCTTACACACATTTACTGATTGATTTTGATCAATTTTTAGCGAATTTCCTCCAAAGGAAATGCATCCATTGTTTTTGCACTAATGTTGGAATTTCGTAAAAATTTCCTCAAATGTCCATCGATCCTACCTATTAGATGTTAAAAATCACTATCGCTAAAATTTCTATATATTTATATGTACTTTTATGTGTCTGTGGTCTCTCTAGTGGTTTGATTGGAATGAAATTTGGTATTTGAGGCGATTTGATATTCTAAACGTCAAGTTCGTTAATGGGTAAAATCGGACACGGGGCAAGGGGGTTTAGAGGGGGGGGGAACACAAAATTTGGTATATCTCCCTTAATATTTGAAAAATCGAAAAATTTATCAGAAGTTAAGTTGGAGAATAATTTTTTTTAGTACTCCACTGTTTAAAATTTATTATTATTTTGTTTTCATATTTTTATTATTCAAAAAATAATAATTTATATAATTATTGGTTTATGCGAGTTGAGAATTTACATAATTTCAACAAACATTTACTTAGATCGGATATGACTTGCGTATATCCAAGCTTACTTCGATATTTCCGCACATATTTCATACCAGTTACAAAAAGTACTTGTCTCAAGACAGTTACTAAAATTAGTTGGCTCAGTACAGTTACAAAAAGTACTTGTCTCAAGACAGTTACTAAAATTAGCTGGCTCAGTACAGTTACTAAAAGTAGTTGTCTCACATGAATTAATCAGATGGTATTTTGAATTTTTATTTCTTCAATTTACAAATTGAATATTTATTATGGATTGTGCTGAAGTATCGAATAGGCGAATTAATGGTTTCTATCTGATTGTATCTAAGTATATTTTTTTGGTATAATTTATTTAATTCACCATTCCGAAACTTGTGGTTTTTCAAACTTGTCACATTTCAATACACATTCTATACACATTTTGGCTGTACAATTTATGTATTTTATGTGAATATGCAATGACTTTTTCAATTTATAACTATATTGTTTTGTATACGCTTGGTATTTTTGGCCTTGTAGTTTTTCTTTACAGAAGCGTAAAGTCCCCTTTATATACAACTATGTATCTGAATTAAATTTGTAGTGTATATTTATATTTTTGCAAATCAGACATATTTGAACATTTTTTTTTACTGTAGTGTCGTTTTTTTTTTTTTTATATACGATATTTCTTTTTACTACAGTTCAATCTAGTACATATTCATGTAATTTTTTTTATAACTTGTACAACCAAACTTAGTATTTTAAGGATAGTTATACTATCAACATATTAAATAAAAAATTATTTATTTCAAATATATTTTATTTTTACATATATTTTGTTTTGTTCTTTTTTTGTACTTTTTTTTATTTTCAGTATTTCTGATTCGAATCACTAGTCGATAACTTAGACACTTACTGGATAGTAAAGATCTTACTACCTCAATATTATCTTTTTTAATGGGCCCAGCTTTTATTGAAAGACTTTCGGTTCAACGTGTTATTTTTTTTATATTTACGTGTATCGCGTTAGCACCGATCGTTTTCCAATTTTCATAATTCCACATACAATACTCTGCTTTGGATTTTTTTTTCTAAAGTACCGTATATTTAGTTTTCATTATTTTTTTTTTAAAAATACATCATAATACCTCTTTTAATTAAAATTACTAAATTAACTTAATTTAATATTTATGAAAATAATTGATAATTCAATTATTTTCTATAAAGTGTTTAGTTTTTTTTTAAAACTAAACACCAATTTTTTTTTTAAACTAAACTCTTATTTTTTTTTTAAATACACAAAGTTGTAGGTACTAAGATTTACTGTAATTTTGTTTCTTATCATTTTTCTGTTACACTAATATTTACAGAAATATTTACAATTAAAGACTGAAAGTTAAAATTCTAAATATCTCTGTTCACATTAGAGTTTGAGAAAAAGTATAAGGTGATGAATTGTAGCAAACTTGATTTTCAACAACTTTACTCGTTATACATTTTTCGATTATTCTAATATTAAGAGAGATATTTTATATTTTGTGTTTTCTTCTATCTTTATGCCCCCGTTTCCCCTTGACGTATGACATTTATTAATAAAATTGGCCTTGAAAATACCAAAATCATATCAGATACAACATTTCATTTTGATCAGACTTAAATTGTGATTAGAGATATTTATGTATTCTAAGGCAATGAGCTAAGTTGACGCAGCTCCTGCGTAACGAGTTTTTTAGTAAAGTTTATATTTTTTTAGTAAAATAACACTATGTAATAAGTATATTAATTTTGTTCACAGCACAGACGTATATAATGGAGAGGTTTAGGAGGTCCAGACAATGTTCGCCGAATATCCATCTTTTTTATCGTGCAGTACAAAATGCCAATAATATCAATCAATTTGATATTATTGGCATTTTGAGGTCAGCTTTTTTATGACGTGAAGCCACGGGCAAACATTAGTTTTCTTTTGTGCATTGTTGAACCCCTCCCATGTAAAATCTATAGCTAGACCCCTGATTCACAGGATATAATAATGATACGTCACCACCAGCTCAATTACAAATAGAACCGTTACAGCTTAAGTTCATTGTCCCCTACACACCAAATACCACCAGGGGGTGTGAAAATATGTAATTTTAAAACCTTAAGAGATAAAAAAAAAATTCAAAGACAAAAAATGTCCCTTCTTGAAAAATATTTATGCTTTTATTAAAATTTATCCAAAATATCTTTTGTTTGATGAGAGCGAAGCCGCACAGGTCAGCTAGTTATAAATATTTATGAAAATATTAATTTTAAATATATCTATAAAAGTTCGAATTTCTATAAAAATGGTCAGGTGATACATAGTAGTAAAACTAAATTTCTAATAGTAGTAAAATAGTACTAAAGTTTTTTATGATAATTTTTTTAGCATTTTACTAATATTAAGGACGTTCCAGCACTGTTTTATGCAATCAGTACAACAAACCGGTTTGACTTTATTATAGCACAAACATATAAACACACATATACAACACATAGACAAATACACTGTTCACATATACAAAATAATGTTATGTTGAAGAAAATAAATAAATTTAAACTTTTAATAAATATTTATCTTTACTCTCCTAGTTTTGTTTAAAATTCTGTCGAGTATTTTTTCTAATACAACAGATAATAGTTGGGTGGGCATGAAGTTTTACATGCTTCTAATGAGAGAGAGAGTGAGAGAGAATGATTACTTTGATAATAATTATCTCGCGTTCTAAACGGTCAAAAATTCTGAAACTTCGGGATTTATTAGAAAACATTATTTTTAGCCTGTGAACAAAAAATGAGCAACATCTGTCGAATAGTGGTTGTATGCTGGAACATCCTTAAGAGAGAAATATCCAATTTTGTGAGTCACTCTTCGTTCTAAGTCGTCCCTTTTCTTGAGCAGACTATTCTGTCTGCTTGCAAATTGGTTTATTACTAAAACATAAACATATGTTGGACTAACAAAACATAGTTCGACCCTTAAGAGTTGAATTACTTATTTATTTTACTTTTTAATTTCCTTTTAGTATATGCGATCCTTCTTTTAAGATATTTGCAGAAAAAATTTTTCTCATATTTTCTCATTTTACTATTCATATATTTTCGTGACTACCATCCCATATTTCTATATTAAAAAAATATCCAGACAGTTCAATATTTTCGTAGATTGTCTCCTCGTATATGTCGATAGCAGTTTTAGCATTGACTTATCGATGGGGTGAGTTGTCAGACCAATTGTAGATTATAATACCTAACATTTATCGAATGTTGTTTGCTTTAAAGCTGTATAGAAGTACAATCGTGATTAATATATTTCACACATATGGATTATAAAAGACGAATAGAAACCCTCCTTTATTTTTGTATATTTGATTATCAAATGATAATTAATCAGAACTCTAGGTTTTTGAAATAAAATTTCAAATTTGTCCCAATACCTAGATCAGTTTTTGTGTTATAAATACGTTTTTCGGCTACAAAGTAGTCTTCATCAGTATAAATTAGCTAGTCGTAATTTACTCTTTGACAATTAGAAATAGATAGAAAATAGATATCAATAGACAAAAATAAAAAAATTAAAAATTACACAAAATAAATTAAAATATAATAAATTTTATTGAAATTACTCTTGTTAAAATTTATTTCATTCAAGTTTACTCTTTTTAATATCAGTCTTATTAAAATTACTCTTATATTGTCTCCGGATATGTTATTTGTTGCTAATTTGGTGACAGTTGCATCACGACTCTTGGTTGTACCTTGCTCTTATCTAGTTTTCCTGAAGAGTCATATATTTGGGGAGAAATTAACCGAATATATTGTATCGTGAAACTGTCACCAAATTAACAACGAATAACATATCCTGAGACAATATAAGAGTAATTTTAATAAGAGTGATGTTAACAGAAGTAAATTTGAATGAAAGAAATTTTAACAAGAGCAATTTCAATAAAGTTTATTATATTTTAATTTTGTTTAATTTTTTATTTATTTTTATTTTTGTCTATTGATCTCGACTTTATATCTATTTCTAATTGTCAATGAGTAAATTACGATTAGCTAATTTATACTGATGATGACTACTTTGTAGTTGAAATACGTATATATAATACAAAATCTGACCTAGGTATTGGGGCGAATTTGAAATTTTATTATAAATAATTCAGTGTTGAGTTGAATTTCTTGTTTTATATCAGATCGATTCAATTTTATTTAAAATCAAGTGTACATTGAAGTGTTTGCTTTTAAGCAATAGTTATAGTATCTACTACTAATATCTACGTATGTATGTATGTACTCTTAGTATCTATGTATCTACCTACCTACCAAACGACCCAGTAGTACCTACTGCAACATAATACTGCGCTATTATATGAAAAATCTACCTACATATGTAGCCTGAACACATTATAATAGAGAAGTTATACTGTACGATTCACACATACATACATACATACGTACATACATACATACATACATATATACAGGCTGGACCAAAAGTCACAAAGGAGTTCAAAGTTGAAATACACTTTTTGATTTTAATTTTTATACCTGGTATATATAATATATACAAGGGTATACTAAGTTTAGTCACAAGTTTGTAATTGTTAAAAATATTGATCGCATAACAACACGACAACTCAAACGAAAGAAGATAACGCACCAAAATTTGTGTATATGTGGTTCGAGAGCTATACAGTTCAAGTTCGTGAATGGGAAAAATCGGACCGAGCATCCACCCGCACGCATGGAGACAAATATCATCTTTGAAACTGTAAATGTTTCAAACTCAGGGTATTTAATCAATTGACTCAGTTAGTTGTTATTTTTACACTCTTTTTAAGATTCTATAAAGCGCACCTTTGAAATTCTTGAACAAAGAACACAAATTACAGTATATTGCAATCTTTGAACAAAATCAGTTGTTGCACCAAGTGTATTTTATACGTGAACATATTCAGGATACGTCGCAGAGATGACCGAGATATTCGAACATAATCTGACCGTTTTCGAGTTGAGGTTGATGGACCTTCTGAAATCCTTTCGCAAAGTCACTCAACATCAGTTTCGATTCCAACCGTGTAAGCTCTGCCTGTTTGCAGAAATGAATCCTGTTGCTTAAATCATCCAATCAACGGTCATATATTGGATTCACTTTGGTAAACCCCTGATTCCATAACGACGACGGTATGACTCACAATTTGTGTTCTTTAATCGCTGTGAATGCTTCCTTGATAAATTTGCAAGGTGTCTATTATAGAAACAAGTAACAATAACAAATAACTGAGTTTATTGCTTACATACCCGTTATATACTGAATATATTTAAAAAAAATTATAACAAAAGTTTTCAAAAAAGGGAACATTTTTTGTTTCAAAATATTTGATCTATCTTTTATGGTTTCAAAGATAGGCAGTTTTGATGAATTGATCCTTAGTTTTTAGATCTAGAACACACATACGAAACTTCAGCTCGCTATCTCGTTTCGTTTTTGAGTTATCGTGTTCACAGACGGATAGCTGCTACAGAGTTGAAACTAAACTTAATATGACCTGGTATATATTATATACAGGGTATAAAAATGATTACATTTCTGCTCACCTTCGTGACTTTTGGTTCACTTTGTACATATACTAACAACATGCATATATAAGTACAATATTCAAAAGTATTTATATTACTAAAAGATAAAAGAAGTGTTCTTTTATATTGCAAATTGTTGCATTTTTCGCCTGATTAACATATTGCAAACGTAGCAAACCCATTGAAAAATTTAATAATGTTTGGCATTTTTATAAAAAAAAAAAAAAGAAATGAAAAAAAAAACAACTTCATAATATTTTTCTGTAGTCCAGTGATTTTAGTTTAAAAATACTGTGGTTATAGCACACAAACAAAAAATGTAATGTAATTTTATAATCACTTAATTCTCTTGTTACAATGGTGAATCAGTGTTTGTTCCAGTTGGACAAATGTTAAATCCATGGAAAAATTTAATAATGTTTGTCATATTTAAAAAGAAAATTCAACCCAAACTTCCCAATATGATATTCAAATTATCATTATTAGGCCAGTAACCGTAGGTCGTGACAAAAGAAGGATATCTGACAAAGAGTACTGTAGTTATGGATTTTGGGTCAATAGAATATATACTGAGCAATAGTTCGGGTGGACGAGCTGTTAAAGATACTCTGCTCGAAACTGTGAAGGTTTTCTGCATTTTCCTTTCACAAATATCAAATACATATCGGCATAGCTCTTATCAAAGTCGGCCTAGAAAGAATTCGGTGCATTCGAAACTTTTTTGGCTTTTCTCTTAAAAAAAAACTTTACTAGTGTGTCATACGAAAAAATAAATTTTACTCTTTTGTAGAGCAATAAATTTGCCACTATTTACTCCAATAACATGTTTTTCTAAAGCTTATGTCGAAATATTAAGTTTCAAAGTACTTAGAAATGTTTCTAAAAGTCACCAAATAGTATAAAAACAATTTATTTCGCTTTAGTAAAGCGAATGAAAGTAAATTGTACCAAATTTTATGTTAAAACCAAAACACATTCGACACATAGGATCTACGTACGTAGATTTTCTCACAGGTAGAAAATATAATGAACTAGCTGTTACCCGCGACTTCGTCCGAATTTATATGAAAGCTAAATATATATGTATTGAAAATAATAATAATCACGCTAAATGATATATGTATACAATATACAACGATTTATAGTGTGCTATTATAGTTGACATTTCAAAATTGAAACAAAATTTTAATAAAATAATTTTATAGTTATTTTTTAGAAGCATAGTTTATGTGGACATGATAAAATCAACAAAAACTTTAATCCACTCCAAAAAAAAGAAAAAAATTCTATGTTCGACTGTATATATTTTTTTTAAATGTTCACCCCTTTCAAGACTATTTTTTGAGACAAAAGATAGCCTATGTCCTGTCCCAAGATATAATCTATCTCCTTGCCAAATTTCATTACGATCCGTTTAACCGTTTAGTCGTGAACAGGTAGCAAACAAGCAGAGTTACTTTCACATTTAGTAGTATGGATATGAAATTAAATTACTTTGGCGACCATTATAAATAAATACAATAAATTCATAAATATTTTTGGAAATTTATTTTAGAAAAATGACCAAGTATATAAATTGAGGTAAAATTAATTTTACCTTAACTTTCCTCTTTGCAAAAATTGTGGCCACTAACGCTTTTCAAATACCAAAAGAATGTGGAATACCCATCTGGCTGAAAAATTTTGATCATCGTTTACCAACGGTCTTTTTTGGTGAAAGAAAAATTTCGAATTATCTTTTGACTTGAAGCACAAAATATGAATTATATTTTCTGGTCATAAATATATGACCATAATATATAAATTAATACAAAAGTAACATCCTTAGAGCCCCTAAAGTGATTTCTAATGTTTTTAAAATAAATTTAATAATTATTATATAAATAAATAAAAACAACGATCACCATTACGCATTACAGTCCTTATCCTCATACTCCTGTACAAATTTTCAATTTTGTCATACTAAATATTATCTTCATATTTTGTTTAAAAAAAAAACAAACCATATTCGTTGCTATAACCACATGCGTATGTATATTTTTTTATTAAATAATCCCCCTACTATTATTATCCCTTTTCTCCCAACCCAAACCAGAACTCCACTCTCTTTGACTTCCTTGCGGCGTGTGTATTGATGGTGGTTTTCTATGAAAGTGTATTGTTTTTCAAAAATATTAATATTGTGTTTTTTAAAAAGGAAAATTTTTTAAAAGGATATTATGTAGTAGTGGTATGCATAATCTATGGTAATATAATCTATGGTAGTGAAAATATAGAGAGTAGGTAGCTACACTACCGAGAATACGTAAAATATTGAAGGTGGATGAAAGTTGTGGAAAATAACATTTAATAAAGTTTTGAGTCTGGGATATTCAAGTAGGCATCGTGATGACGTGAAAATATGAACGTTATTAAATTTCAAATTTTTCCCCAATTACTAGAACAATTATTTGTATTTTTAATTTTATAAATACGTATTTCGACTACAAGGTAGTTATCATCAGTATAAATTAGCTAATCGTAACTATCTCTGGGATATGGAGTCAGAGATATGTTGCTCATTGCTAATTTGGTGCGTGTCTTAAATTTTCCCCCAATTGTTCTAGGAATGGGGGCAAAATTTGAAATTTAATTAAAAAAATCTAGATTTCTCTTTGGTTATTTTAATACTCTTTATATAAACATTATTGTTGCATTTATTGTAATGTGATTGGTCAAGCTATGTGATTGGTTGATAAACAAGAATGGATCGATACAAAAAAACCACGTGACATTGTATAATCTAAAATTTCACTCCACATATGCAATCTTATGTAGTCTCGCTATAGACGGCCCCGGATTTACGATTTTTTCGCTTGACTATGGCGCCCCTTCCCTCCAGAATTTGAGATGAAGATTTCAAAAAATACGAAACAAATATTTTGGGAATTTTTGTGATTGGAAGAATAAAAGCCATTAAATAAATTTGCACTCTTTACTACTTATTTTACTACAGATTTACACGTCAAACTGTTCTTTCCGCGAATGAGTCTATAAATTCAACGTTTGTCTCATAGGTAGTTTTATTTTCGATGGCTAGAAACACGAGGCCTGGTAGACACGTTCCTGATTCATTGCTGAACGTAGGTTGGCTTTAATAATTTTAATCGGATTAATATTGTGACCGCTAGACATATATATATATATATATATATATATATATATATATATATATATATATATATATATATATATATATATATATATATACATATATACTATACCACGGTGTAGAGCTGCAATAAACAAACAAAAAATTTAATAAAGGTTTTTGATTTGACGCTTATTTTTTCATTAAGATATAATCAATTGAACATTGATAAGTTCAACCATTTACACAGAGCGCATAGCAGGCCACGCCTCCTTATACTATGCGCTCTGTGATTGGTTGAATTTATCAATGTTTAATTGATTATATCATAAAAAATAAGCGTCAAATCGAAAAACTTTATTAAACTTTTTTGGTTTTTGCAGCTATATATATATATATATATATATATATATATATATATATATATAAATTTACAGATGGTAATTTTGGACATCATCAATCTTACTTAGTAATCGATGGACATTGGAAGAAATATCAAATCCACCTTCAAAATGGATTAAACTCTATATTATAGAAAATGTATCCTACAATCTCATACTCCATTTTCTTCAACAACTAACTACATACATATTAATAAATTATTCTGTTGTAGAAAAAACCATTAATGTTTCCCATGATAATATTAAAATGAATCTACATTTTTCAAAAAAAAATGAAAAAATACTGAAATAAAATAACGTTATTACCGACGACGCTGGTTGTCGGAAGATACGGATAAAATCATAAATAATATTTACTCTCTCTCAATATTATTATTATTATTATTATCTGGGAACATTTTTATTTTTGTTAATTTATTAAAAGATATTATTATTACAACAGTTTTTTTTTTTTTTTGTTCATCGCCCATAAATCTCTTATACGCTCTCCTCTCTATTATTATTATTGTTCCGCAAAAAAAAGAAAAGAAAAATTTGTTTTTTTATTATTTTTTAATTTTTTGGAATATAATTTAGTTTAGTATAATGAAAAAAACCTAATCTCATATGTCTTTTGACATTTCCTATTTCGTTTACACGCATTAAACCTCGAAATTATAAATTATATTTGTAGTGGAAAAAACTCGAAGTAAATAGATTATTTTCTGGGTAATAATATCATAGCAGTAGGGCTCTATATCATATTATGATCCCATCATATCCAGATATACATGGATATGTATATTATATCCCATCCCATGTATATATATATATATACCGCCCGTATTTTAAAATACACCCAATCTGGAAATAATGTAGTGTATCTATCGCTGCCTATATGTAGTGTACTATGATATGGTTTACTTTGTGACACTTAAACTGTATTAAAATCAGTATTGTATAACATATAACTATTATTTGTTATACAATAATACTCTCTAACGACACTCATTTATATATATAGTTGCATCTTACTCGTGCATGTATACATCGTCGTTATTATCCGTCGTACGTCATGTGAGTGTGTCCACATGTATATGTACCAAATCATAGTCACTACACATAGACAGCGACAGATACATTAGATATTTCCATATGGAGTGTATTTTAAAATACGGGATATATATATATATATATATATATATATATATCCTACTCGCAGTTTGAAATTATATACTAGTATATGTATGATGTGTTATGTGACGAATGGGAACACTGACGATAAGGGAGAGCTGTTTTCAACAACGCGCAGGAGTACCAACATATTTTTTTTAGGCATATCATTTTTTATATAGTTTCTTTCGCGTGGGTACCCGATCAGCTAATACAGTTTGGAAATACCTTAATAGAAAATCCCATTATGCTGATAAGACAATTATATTTGGTTAATTTATTTGAGTTACATGACCATATGACTGTCGTCTATCGATCAGCACAGTGTATATACGGATCTATTTTCCATTCGAAAAAAAAATTGTTATCATTCTGATTAGATTTTAAAATTAGAATTCATATATAGTATAAAATAAAATAAAAATATGGCGTAAAGAAAAATTTACATCTAAATGAATTAAAAACATACATTTATGTACTTATTTCATTTATTAAATCGAATTTCTTCTCGTCTCTCTCTATCATTTTCATCAAAGTACACTTATCAGTCTCATGTTATATAACACTTGTGAGCAAAGAAATTGAATCCATTTTCCTTCCATATGCTATCTTGAATTCAGAATTATATTTCCAACCTGATCGTTATCTTATATAATAAATGTATTTAGACATTTTTCGATGCGAAAAATATTAAAATATGATTTATTAAAATATAATTTGAAGTTTAAAATAAGTTTCTATTAAAAAAACCTTTTTTAAAAACAAGCTTTTTATAGTAAAAGTAATTTTCTACAACTTGTATTTTGCGATTTTTTCAAAGATATACCAAATTTTGTGTTTCCCCATCCATCTAAACATTGGAACTGAACCAACATGTAAAAATTCAACTCCGTAGGATAAGAGGAAATGGTTTTAATTCAGCTTGCAAGATTTGACCCGAACATACATACATACAAAATAATTTGAAATAGAAATAGAATAAAGTGACTGACAACAAAATTAACTTTAATGTAAACAAATGCATGGGGGGCTCTCTACTTACGTTTTCATAATGACTCTACTTTTACAAGAGTAAGGCGAGTGGTCTAAGGCGTTATGTCTGCGCAGTATGCCTACTGGAAAACTGGGAGATTATGGGTTCGAATCCCGACATCGGCAGTTTATCAATTATTAGGAGAACAAAGGGCGGTTAATTGACTAAACTGACGGTGTATGGACAAGAACAAAGTAACCGGCTATGCTTGAGAAGGTTTTCTGCAGATGCATATCGGCGTAGTTTCTATCATAGTCGGCTGCAGCCGCATATCTTACCAATAGCTAGGCTATACACAATGGACCTTACGGTCGAAGTGCCCTAGAGCAACCTCTAAAATCTATCGAACGAATTGATAAGGACTAATTCCTTTGCTTGCAAGTGTACGAGTATATATATAAACTTTTCCTTTATTTTTATTTTAGATAAATTATATGAAAATATATATATATATATATAATATGTATAAAAAGAACATTATATATGTATATAATGTCTTTTTGTGATTGATGAATGTATCACATCGAAAAACGATATCTACATTAAACTTTTTTGGTACGATCTGAAGAAAATAAATAAAAAAAAATAACACAAAGAAGAAAAATTGACCTAATCGTATTATTATACTGACAGCGATTAGCATTACATAAGATGGTCACGTCTTAAGGAATCAAAAAAGTATAATGAAAACAAAAAATATAAATATTCCGAGTAGGTATTAACTAACTACTATCTCAGGTCAAGACCATAAACATTTTCGATCATAAATTTGTGAGAACCGTTGGTAAAATTTATCAACCAGCTGTTAGTATTAAATTTTTAATAATTTTTTTGCTTTTTAGTGCGTTACATATTACATCGTTTTATTTTCTAGACTTATACCAAGATACCGGTATTTCGATTACAATGCAATCATCGTTGGTAGACAAATTCCGTATAACATATTATAGAAATGAAATTAAGGTTTAGAAAAAGATAAATTTTTAAACACACCAAATACTTGATAAGAAAACATCACTCACATCTTGGATGTGGAACGAATCCCCGACTTCCGCTAATGTCGGGGCAGTACTCTACCTCTTGGGCATCAAATGTTGAATACATTTAAAACCATATGGATTCGCGTAGAAGCTTTTCAATATTCTCTCACGGTAGATAGTTTGTAGAGTTTGCCCAGGACTGGCTACACTTCAACCATACGGCCAATGGTGATGCCTAAGGATGTGAGGATGTGAGTGGAAGGAATTTTTATGTATAGACTAGGAATAGGTAGGATTTGCGGTTGCAGCCGACTATGATAGGAACTATGCCAATATTCATCTGCAGTTCGTGAAGGAAATTGCAGAAAACCTTCGCAAGCAGAGCCGGTTACTTAGTTCTTGTCCATACGCTGACAGTTTAGTCAATTAACCGCCTCTTCTTTTTCTTAATAATTGACAAACTGCCGATGTCAGGATTCTAACCCAACACCTCCTAGTTTCCAAGTAGGCATACTGCGCAGACATAACGCCTTAAACCGCTCGGCCACTTGGATTGGTTTTCTCTCACGATAATAGATTAATTATGAATTCAAACCAAACACAAATTTTTTAATAAATTACTGTGATTTACTATACATATAAAAACGGAAACTTTGTTGAAATAACAACTGATGGAATTTTCAATTTTAATTTTCGTGGTGAGTACGTACAAATAACTTCTTTATTTATATCCACTATACAGCACCTACCTATACCAATGTCTATTTTATTTAAAATTTATGTTCTTTAAATTATGGAAAATATATCAAATTATTTATACATGGAAAACAGAGTAAGTTGTAAAATAAGCCCCCCCCCCCCCACCCGAATACTCGATAGTTGGTGTCATTGAGATTAGCTTCAATTCAAGTTTTCTATACAGTGACTGCTCATCTAGATTCAATAGGGAATATGCATGAAAATTTTCAGAATATGAAAATACTGTTAATACTGTAATAATATTAAAAACGAAATTAAAATCCGACAAATATCAAGGAAGCTATAAGCTTTTAAAGATTATTATCTGTCTCTTTCTTGCAAAAATACTAAAAACGGAGTTTTACGTGTAATTTAAAAGGTGAAAGTGTAATATGACGTCACATAACATATCAAGAGGGCTATCACCCTCTTTGTCTAATCGGGAATTTCAATCATTCATATCTTGCTTATTTTTAAAGTTATTTAAAAAGTAATTTTTTCTTGATATTTGTCAAATAAACATGCTTCAATTCAAGTGAAAAAAAATTTTCATGCATATTTCCTATTATTATGGATCTCAATGAAAAGGTGATGACATGACCTTCAACAAAATTTCATTAATCAAAGAGTTTTTACTATTGTTAGTCCAAAATAAGTTGACTTTCGTCTTTAAAAAAAAATCAAAAATCTCAATTCGTTGGTCATTTGAAGCTTGTTTTGAGAAATTTATCGTAGTTAGATAGATAGATAAATCTTGGGGTACGAAAAGTATTGTACTTTGACCTTTTGGACCATTGTTCTCCCCCTTCTACTTCATTCTGACAAGGTTCGCTTATCCCATACCTTGGCAACAGGCAGAAGCTTGTTTATCATGTTTTCATGAAGGTTCATATATTCGGGGTCAGATGCACCGAATATATTGTATCTGATGTAATATCGAAATTTTCGTAGTTAAAGATGACGTGGCTGAAGGTTTCTTTCTAATCCTTGCACAGTCTGCTAATAATGATTCCATTGTGGAGTCCTATTGTGTGTAGGTACTTTCGTAGGTTATAATGCCTGATGATAAATACGGTATCCTTTCAAAGTTGGGTGCATTTCGAAACAGTATTTTTTCTGCAGAGTTTTTCAACAGAGTTTTTGTTGCAGTATATTTTCGCAGTGAACATGGTGTTCACCCGTCGTACCCACTCGTTGATCGCTTGTATACATGCTGTTTTCGGAATTCCTAAATAAATAAATGTAAAAATACATTTTTTACAAACAAGCTTTTATTTAAATACTCTAAAAAGAAGAAAATTAAATTCAAATTAAATCGGACCCATCACTTTATTACATTATACAATTTATATGATATAAAAGCTTGTCGCGAGATTTCATCTATGTGTATGTAGCGGTATCGCTTCTTCATTAAATTATTATTATAATTTTGTTCATCATTTTTATCTGTTGCATAACAACTATAACTTCTCTCTTTTATCACGGTTGCTTTGAATGTTAACAACCATGGTAGTTTACATATTAAAATTATAACTTTTCATAAATCAAATCAATAAAGATCAATTATATCTTTTATACATATTTATTATTTATTTACCTAGCACAAGTACGCGGGTACATATTCTACTATATGAGATGTGTGAGGATTTTTTTGAACCACCATGTATAGGTAGGTACCTATTATATAAATATTGCTATTTATACATTTATTTATTATTTTGAAAGCAAAACAACAACTAAAACTTCACTCATTAGCATTTATGTTTTATATGTATGTATGTATATAATTTCTATTTTAATGGTATAGTATTTATATATACAAATAGTATATATCTATTCTTATATATATATATATATATATATATATATATATATATATATATATATATATATATATATATATATATATATATATATATATATATATATAATATATAGAGATATATATTTATTTATATATATATATATATATATATATATATATATAAAATATATACCACTAAGTAATAAAATATTAATAACGGAAACAAATATAATACATTTACATCTTGATATCCGATCTCTACTAAATTGTAATAATATTCATATAAATAATTTTATTATTTGTGTGTTTGCGAGCGAATGAGCTCTCCTTACTTACTTAGAGCTAGCTGTAGCAAGCTCTGGAGTAGCTGTAGCTAGCCACTGTAATGTTGTACTATATATACAGTCTGTTTTCAACAGCATTTCTAATAGGGAATCAATGTTAAATAAATAAATGAAATATTTATTAACCATACATACACATACTTACATGCTGCTTGTAGGATTATGTTTGTTTGATGTCATTTAAGAGTGGGGATTTAGTGATGCACACTTAACTTATAATATTATTATTCATTACGTATGTGAAGGCATAGGAAATATTTGGTTGTTTTTTAATGGTATAAACGTGTTCCAACAATAGGTTATAACACAATAATAAAAATAGGCTTGAAATTTCGCGGAATAGGCCTGAAAATTTGCAATTGTTGAAAATTGTGCGAATATTTCTCCGCAAGTGCTAGAAAATACTCGAGTAGATTTCTACAATCGACTCGGATATTGTTTAGCATATAATGGAGGAATATTCAAACCGTTGGTTTAACATTATTTTTTTTCGAAATTCTATTTATTTTTTATTTTTTGGGTTTTATTTTTCTTTTAATTTGTATGGATTGTTGGTTTATGTTATACCGTTAATAGAAGACTATCATTTATTTTCAAACATTCCACATACAAATAATAAGGGATATTCAAAAGAGAATTTTCAATTGTTAGAAGTAATGGCAAAACTTAAGAAGACAACAATGAATATATGTAACTCACTCTCATTAGATGTTTCTACAGTACTGACTTTACACAGCAGCCAGCATTATGTACACAACACATACACCACAGAGTACCCCCACTATTTTTATTTCTTTATTAAGCATATTGTGTATAGTTATTATAGTAAATAATATTTAACATTGATTCTCTATTAGCAAAGCTTTCCAACACACACGGTATATTGTATACATTTGAACTATAAGTAAGTAATGTTCGGTTGCCAACATTTAATATTGTTATTTATAATTTTGTTACGCCCTAGATTTGCTCTCTATACATTTGTATATAGAATGGCAATTTGTATGAAATGATAATTAAAGGTTTCTTTTGAAGTTATACTTCTTTTGGCGCGCAGTTTTCTATCCTGCTTTATTGCGCCAAGTGCTTGAAAGACATAAATATATTTTCAAATTGTTTTTTGTAAACTAGCGTCTATATATTTCCATTTGTTAGTATGGTTACCTTTCGGTTATATTATACCTACGGAAGCGACTAGCGTTTACTTACTTTGACTTTTAAGTAATATGTCTGAACATTGATAACATTTTTTTACATCAAATGCTTGATATGAAAAATCCTACACATCTAGGGATGGGGATTGAACCCACAACCTCTGGCATTCTAGACCAATGCTCTACTAACAGAGCTACCTTAAATGATATGGTAGTGCAATGCATATGATCTTTCACTATCATTTTTGATGCCATTTAGAAGTTTAACAGTGCAACTAACTCTATGTGTACCAAATTGTATTAAAGAAATTAGAAAAGGGTTTTAATTTATTTAATTTTAAATTTGGCGCTTAAAATGGCTTTACTTCATCATCGGGTAAAATCGGGTAATTCCGTCTGAAGAAACGGGTATTCTCGAGTCCACTCATCGACAGCACTGCCATAGTACTATCGTAAGAGAACCGAACGAGTCTCCTTTCACAAAATTTACACTCTATAGTTGTGTTTCTTGTGTATACCAAAATACAGGTTCATTAGTGGTTGGTTTGTTGTATTATTACGGTATAGAGTATTATTACGGTATATATATATATATATATATATATAGCAAAATGATATTAACATTTTCGGTTCATGATCTTAACTCGTATATACAGGATGGCCCGTAAGTAGTCGAGTTCTATACGAGGGTAGGTAGAGTACGATTTTGGAACGAAATGAGACATTTTTTTATTAGACGCACCGTTAATTAATTATTAATTCATTAAGAAAACAAGGTTGAAATCGAAGAATAGCTAGTATCTATGTAAAGCTAGTATCTATGTGTCCCAAAGCTACTATGAATTTTATCTGTCGCTCGTATCCACAGAAACAGGAAAGTAAAATTTAACGGGTGTGATCTTTTTTTTATGGGGGTGCATGCCTTGCGATTTAAAAAAAATTGATAATTCCAAAATTTTAATTATTGCATTACTGAAAAAATTAAACAATAAAACAAAACAATTTATTTATTACATTTTTCAAAAAACAAAGAAATATAATTAATGCACTTTTCAAGGAATTAATAATTTGAAAAATTTAAGCAATATTGTTCGAAAAATTGATAATTAAATCAAAAATGAATTATCAAAAAAATGTACTTTTTGCAACTCTGGTTTCAACCTAGTTTCCTTAATCAATTAATAATTAATTAACGGTGCGTCTAATAAAAAAAATGTCTCAGGACTTTTCGTTCCAAAATTGTACCCTCTACCTACCCTCTTATGGAACTCGACTACTTACGAGACATCCTGTACATATATAATATATATATATATATATATATATATATATATATATATACATATATAATATATATATATATATATACATATATATATATATATATACATATATATATACATATATATATACATATATATATATATATACATATATATATATATATATATATATATATATATATATATATATATATATATATATATATATTGTGTAGTACAGTTAACTACAAGAAAAAGCATTTTATAATAATGTTAAATAGCAACCACAGTTACATAATATAAATTAGCTTACTATAACTTGAACTTAACTAGAATACGACAGACTATATGTGTATGTGGAACATAGATGGCCGAACATACAATTTAATTAGAGAGAGACGAAACAAAAAAATAATACACAACTCACACAGACTCAAAGTGTATAAAGTATAATGCTCGAAAAGTTTGTTGTGTTCTTTGATGGGGAAAAAAATAAATAATTGAAATTAAAATAATTATAAAAGTTAAAAACTGAATTAACTAAATATCATCAATTATTTCATTTATTTTTGTTAATCAAATAATACAATTTTATTTGGACTTTGGAGTTGACCGACACACAAGTTGTTTTTTGGGTATTTATTATTAAATGTAATCATAAATTTAATTTTTCATAACAGTTCAAAACATATTATGATTGAAGACCGTTTTCTGTATAAATCGTCTCAATAGTAGCGTCCATTTTCGAAAAAAAATGCTTCAGATACAACTTGTTCATTATAAATATACTTACAATTTGTATTCGAAACATTTTCCCAAAAGCCAAATTGAATAATGTATACTCCCGTTCAATAAAATTGAACAGATCTGAATCGAATCAATCTCTCACAATTTTGATTATTCTTCTAGTAAATGTTATTTATTATACTTCCATTTCTTTTTTCACACTTCAAATGTATACTACTTATCTTTGTTTATAAATGAATAATTATACAGAGAGTTACAAAAGTGAAGAGTTTTATGAAATATAAGAAAATTAATATTTCAGGTCTGTTCAATTTTATTGAACGGGAGTGTAGAAATCAAACTAAATAAATTTGAAAAATGAGTGCTACTTTTGTTGCCTATATGACAATATTAGGTATGTTAGGATTTTTTTGTTGAGATCGTAACGCCGCGGTGGCAAAACAAGAAATACTTTACAGTTGTAGACAAGATTATTTGAACGTGCGGCGTAATAGAGTTTACGACGTTTTTAGACATTCTAGTTAAAATTTCGAGTAGTTTATTAATCTTTTTATACCCAGTATATTAAGTTTAGTTCCGGCTTTGTAACGCTTTAAAATATTGGTTGCAGAAAAAAAATTTTGTTATAGGTGTGCATAAAATGACCTAATTAGTCCATTGCCGCATGTCCGTCCGACTGTCTGTCCGTCTGTCTGTGGACACGATAACTCAAGAACGAAAAGTGATAACTAGCTGAAATTTTGTGTGTGTATTCTAGAGCAAAAAAGTAAGGTCAAATTCGTTTAATAACGAAACGTGTTTCCACCAGCCAGAGGGGAAAATATATATCTTTGAAACCGTAAGAGATTAGCTTTATATATCAAATTGAGTGTAGAAGTATATTAATTTGTAAAGAAGCCTCGAATATCGTCACAGTTTGAGTGGATCAGTCTATTTTGAAAATGAATGGGAGGAAACATATATTAAATAATAAGTATTAAACATATGATTAAAATATGGTTTAAATAAGTTGCCCTTATAGTTCAGTAAAGTTAAACATGAAAAGGCGGTCGTGCTTGCAAAAGGTCCGGTCGTTCTGAATTTTTTATATGTTGTTAGGACCTAAACCAATATTAGAAAACCAGATTTGCAATTTCCAAAGTGTTGTGCTAGCGGCGGAGTACCCAAAAAACCATGAAATTTTCGGACTTTTTTCAGTTTTTGCTCAATATCTCAGTGAAGGAAGGGTCTGACCGGTATAGTCATTCTATACACTTTTAAAGTAGACTAAATTTTCAACAATTTGAGATTAAAACAAGCTCTATACAGCTATTGGTTCTAAAGATACGGTTCTTAGAAAATAGGCCATTTTTTCCAAAAAGGAAAATTTTTTCGAAATGGTCACTTATTTCGTAAAATATCTTCTAAAATACGCATCCCACATCAAATATTATTTGTAATAAACTTGTAGTAAATTTAATTAGCTTTCATTTGAGATCAGATTGGTATCTGTATGCCCAGCGGTTCTTTCAAAAACGACAGATAACCAAAAACAGTGATAAGTTAACCAGCGCAGCGCACATATTTACCAGATGTTTGTATCCATATTTTCGGTAAAAGGCATTCGGTAAAAGGCATGCTGGGCATACAGATTGGTATCTGTATGCCCAGCGGTTCTTTCAAAAACGACAGATAACCAAAAACAGTGATAAGTTAACCAGCGCAGCGCACATATTTACCAGATGTTTGTATCCATATTTTCGGTAAAAGTAGGCACCAATTGCAATCAGAAGTAAGAAAACAAAAGATCGAGGTCGTACAGCAGTTATCAGAACATGAGAAAATGACACACACTTCTTCTTCCATGCTTCAAGGGGCCACGCTTGTTTTTGAGAACAACAGTCTCAAAAAATAGCTGTACTGAGTGTCCCTTTGTTGGAGCCCATCTCCACTATGACTCTGTCATCGACAAAACGTTTTTGGAGGTGAATTTTCGTTGTTCTCACATCAGGGATACAACCACCCTTAGTTTGCTGCAGAAGGTGTGATAAAGAAAACTGGCATTCATCACTGTTTTCCAACAGGTAATCGTAAACACAATCCATCGCTTCTTCAGTATTACCGGTTAGACGATACCCTCTCTTATTCCTAGTAGCAGGTGGTAATCTAAACAGGCTCCTGTAGCACAATCTGTGGTACGCCACGTCTGCAGCAACCAGGTCGTCAATGGCGAGGAGGCGCTCCGATTGTGCTACAGGAGCCTGTTTAGATTACCACCTGCTACTGGGAATAATGATCATAATAATAATTTATTATACCAGAAATGATGTACAAATGTAATACATATTGGTTCGTCGTATATTCCTAACATTATAGGTTGTTAGAAAAATATTCATCCACATTATATGGACAATGATCGAGCAGTAAATTCTTGCAGGCGGTTTCAAAATTCCTTTGGTTACATTCAAGCTTTATATGAGATGGTAACTTGTTGAAAAATTTTAAGCCATTTTAAGATGGACCATGTTCGAAGACATTTAAGTTGTGCTTGGGTACTCTTAAGTTGCTACCATGCCTTGTATATTACGTGTGATTAATGTTATTTTGATCTATCGTATGAATATTCTTCTTTATGTGGGCGAGACAATGGAGAATGTATATACTGGAGAGCGTCAAGATTCTCAGATCCTTAAAATATTGTCTACAGGAAGTTTGCTGGCCAACACCAACAATTACTCGTAATATTTTCTTTTGCTTTATGAAAATTTGTGTTGATTGAGAGGCAGACCCCCATAACAAAATTCCATATTTAAGTCTGCTATGAACCAATGAATAGTAATAGTATCATAGCTAATGTTTTTTGACTTAGATTCTCTCTTAAATTTCTAAAAAGAAAACGAGTGGTCGTGGAATAAGAGACGGAACGTCCTGCCAGTAATACTGAAGAAACGATCGATTGTGTGTACGATTACCTATTGGAAAACAGTGATGAATGCCAGTTTTCTTTATCACACCTGCTACAGCAAATTAAGGGTGATTGTATAACTGATGTCAGAACAGCGAAAAATCACCTCCAAAAACGTTTTGTCGATGACATAGTCATAGTAGAGATGGGCTCCAACAAAGGGCACTCAGTACAGCTATATTTTGAGACTGTTGTTCTCAAAAACAAGCGTGGCCTCTTGAAGCATGGAAGAAGAAGTGTGTGTCATTTTCTCATGTTCTGATAACTGCTGTACGACCTCGATCTTTTGTTTCCTTCCTTCTGATTGCAATTGGTACCTACTTTTACCGAAAATATGGATACAAACATCTGGTAAAAATGTGCGCTGCGATGGTTATCTGCGCTGGTTAACTTATGACTGTTTTTGGTTATCTGCCGTTTTTGAGAGAACCGCTAGGCATACAGGTACCAGTCTGATCTCGAATGAAAGTTAATTTAATTTACTACAAGTTTATTACATATAATATTTGACGTGGGATGCGTATTTTAGAAGATATTTTACGAAATAAGTGACCATTTCGAAAAAATTTCACTTTTTGGAAAAAATGGCCTATTTTCTAAGAACTGTATCTTGAGAACCAATAGCTGTATAGAGCTTGTTTTGATCTCAAATTGTTGAAAATTTAGTCTTCTTTAAAAGTGTATAGAATAACTATACCGGTCAGACCCTTCCTTCACTGAGATATTGAGCAAAAACTGAAAAAAGTCCGAAAATTTCATGGTTTTTTGGGTACTCCGCCGCTAGCACAACACTTTGGAAATTGCAAATCTGGTTTTTTAATATTGGTTTAGGTCCTAACAACATATAAAAAATTCAGAACGACCTGACCTTTTGCAAGCACGGATGTAGATCTTAACTGGACTATTATACTTTTAAGTAAGTTCTCCTTACGCACATATAATAGTCAAAACAAAAAAATTCAACTCTACGTGTGTATATTTCGATTTATCTCTAAATAATTTTATCATTTGTATGTGAATTCTTTGCCTCGACTTCATGAATCAGTAAATTAAGATTAAGAAATATTTACCACATGTGATTACAAAGGTGTTAGAAACGTTTTTGTGTATTAGAGAAAAAGCAATTTAAACGTAAAATGCTAGCTATATTAGCTAAGTACACGATTGTTAGAAAATACCTTTATAGAGGGTGGCGCATAAGTAACGTCATGATTTAATTAGTGAATACATTTTTTAATTACGTCTTTTTTTTCCAGTATTAACTTTGAAAAACTTGGGAAATTTATGATGGAAAGATTCAGCACAGAACAAAGGACCAAAGTTGTTCAATTTTATTTTGAAAGTCAGTATTCGATTATTCAGACACAAAAATATATCTAAATTACATATAAAAATATCTAAATTTCTTTCATGTTCCGACAATTTACCGATTGGTTCAGCGTTTTCGGCAACATGGGGCTGTCTATGATTTTCCGTGTGCTGGAAGACCTCGTGCAGTTCGAAATGATGTGAACATTGCTCGGATGCAAGCAAGTGTTGAGGAAAACCCCGAAACTTTCACCAGGCGACGTTCTCAGCAGTTGGTGATGTCTAGGCGGTCTTTGCAAAGAATTTTACATACGTTACACCTTTTCCCATATAAGATTCAATAGGGAATATGCATGAACATTTTTTTTCATATTTATTTTCAGAATATGAAAATACTGTTATTACTGTAATAATATTTAAAAACGAAATTAAAATCCGACAAATATCAAGGAAGCTATAAGCTTTTAAAGATTATAATCTGTCTCTTTCTTGCAAAAATACTAAAAACGGAGTTTTACGTGTATTTTAAATGGTGAAAGTGTAATATGACGTCACATAACATATCAAGAGGGCTATCACTCTCTTTGTCTAATCGGGAATTTCAATCATTCATATCTCGCTTATTTTTAAAGTTATTTAAAAAGTCATTTTATCTTGATATTTGTCAAGTAAACATGCTTCATTTCAAGTGAAAAATTTTCATGCATATTCCCTATTGGTTCACGAGTTCAAACCAAATGATGCACAAATACGGATTCATTATAGTCGCCGTTTTCAAGAATTGTGCCTAGAAAACAACGAGTTTATTCACAAACTCATAATGAGCGATGAATAAACAAAATTGCAGAATATGGGGCACCCAAAATCCAAGAATAATTGTTGAAGATCAAATGCACCCACTTAGATGTACAAATTTTTTAATTGTGGTTGAATTGTGGTTCCAACAAGATGGAGTCCTGTGTAAGCTGTGGCTCGTCCAACTATGCCTCTTCTGCGCGAAATTTTTGGTCGAAGCAAACAATGGGCACCATTTGAAAGATATTATCTTCAAAACATAATGTGAACATATTTCCAAACTGTAATCTAAGTTTTAAATTCAGAAAGAAAAAAGTTATTCATTAAATAAATCATAACGTTACTTATGCGACACCCTGTATATATATACTACACATATAAATATAATTTATTAAACGACTTACGATCATAAAAAAATGTTCTACTTTCTATATATGATGTAAGCCGTTATATGTGTGTATTATATAATTTTAATTGACTATTTAATTATTAAAAAAATTTGCATAATATGTGCATTAATATGTGAATATGTATGTAAGGAGTCAATACTACACGTAAATAGGTTTTATCGTTGAAAAACAAACGTAAAATTCTATTATGTACAACAGTGAAAAAATATGCATGTTGAAAATCTGTTACGGTTTTTTTTTTCTTGAAGTATTCTTTGAAAAATAAATTGTAGAATTTATAGTTTTTAATCTGGTGTAAAATATTCATTTGACTTTTATATGGATAGTAATAGTAGATGTTAGTAAAAGGATTGACTGACTTGACTGATTATGATGGTGGTATTCTTTGTTTTGGATAAGATTTGAAACTGGTAAGGCTAATCGTCCACTAGAAAAAACAAACTACACTAATAGGGAATATGCATGAAAATTTTTTTTCACTTGTATTGAAGCATGTATACTTGACAAATATATCAAGGTAAAATTACTTTTTAAATAACTTTAAAAATAAGCGAGATATGAATGATTGAAATTCCCGATTAGACAAAGAGGGTGATAGCCCTCTTGATATGTTATGTGACGTCATATTACACTTTCACCATTTAAAATACACGTAAAACTCCGTTTTTAGTATTTTTGCAAGAAAGAGACAGATAATAATCTTTAAAAGCTTACAGCTTCCTTGATATTTGTCGGATTTTAATTTAGTTTTTAAATATTATTACAGTATTAACAGTATTTTTATATTCTGAAAATAAATATGAAAAAAAAATTTCATGCATATTCCCTATTAAGAAGAGTTATCGAGTAACAAATATTAACAAATATCCATCCATAGATAGATAGATAGATTGTAGCGACTATCCTGGACGGGCAACACGTCGACTATAAGGTCCATTGTGATGCCTAAGGATGTGAGGATGTGAGTGGAGTGATAGGAACTATGCCAATATTCATCTGAAGTTCGTGAAGGAAACTGCAGAAAACCTTCACAGGCATAGCCGGTTACTTCGTTCTTATCCATACGCCGATAGTTTAGTCAATTAACCGCTCCTTTTTTTTTCTTAATCATTGACATAACGCCTTAGACCGCTCGACCACTTGGACTGGTATGTCATCCGACTTCCTTCTTCGGGACAATTTACCGTAATCAAACTGTATATAAACAAAATAAACGTATTTATTTGGTGTTAGGTTTCCTCAATCGAATTACTTCCTTTCTTGATTTTTGATGAAAGTTTTGGTCCTGCAGAATACGAAAATAATGTTCACAAATTAAAAAAAAAACTGTACGTTGCAAAGCAGTTCTTTTTCTTCCCTACTCCCATTGTTTTCCGATATCAAATATACCGAGAATAAAAGGAAAATTTACATATTTAATCAAATCACCTCGAAAGTTGAGATTGCTGAAATTATTGATGAATATAAAGAATAAACCTTTAATTATTTGCAAGAGTAGAAGAATATAATTTAATTCAAAAAAAAACCTGTAGTATATAAGTATTTGATTATTGACCGATAAAAGATTAAATAAAAAAAAAAAGAATTACCCCCTAAAAAAGAAAAAATTAAATGTGATAATATCCCGTTCCCACGCGAACCACGTCACTCAAACGTAATATTTACTATCAATTATTCATAGTGTTTTATGATAATATTTATGGGAGAACATACACACAAAGTCACCTACAATTACCGATAATTCAAGAGTGTTTTAAGAAACACTATAATCAAAAAGTTAAAAAAAAAAAAAAACAGAAAAGAAATTATAGACACACACACATACATATATACATATACACATACACACACACACAAACACTCAGTCAGAACAAACTGCCTGCAATCATTTATAAATATTTACAGGTTGCCTACCATACACCAAAAGAAAATAGAAAAAAAACAACAGTACAATACAGTAGAAATAAAAAAAAAAACATAAAATAGAAAACACAAGAACACTAATAAAATATGAAAATAATATTTAATTGGCAGTCATTTTCTAAGAAATAAAAGCGCCACTTAAATAAAGAAAGCCGACTTCCTTCCTGAACATGAATATGAATACATATTGTATATATGGAATGAATGTGAATAAGTAGTACTCGTATATTTTCAGTTAATACGGTTGTTGTATTGCTGCAGACAATATATTTGAATATATTGAGAGTTTCGAACATATTGAAGGTGTAATACGTCTGTAACCAGTCCAAATGGCCGAGCGGTCTAGGGCGTTATGTCTGCACAGTATGCCTATTTGGAAACTGGGAGGTTATGGGTTCGAAACCCGACATCGACAGTTTGTCAATTATTAAGAAAAAAAAGGGGCGGTTAATTGACTAAACTGTCGGCGTATGGACAAGAACGAAGTAACCGGTTCTGATTGAGAAGGTTTTCTGCAGTTTTCTTCAGAAACTTCAGATGACTATCGGCATAGTTTCTATCATAATTCAATACAAATAATTTCTTCCGAAAAACGTTTCGAAGCATTGCAATATAAGAGCTTACTTTCGAAGAAAGAGTTTATCTGCCTTACATTCTTGAGTAGTTTAAGTGACTTTCTTTCTTGGCACTTTTAGATTGAACTGAAATTTTACCTTTTTATGGTTTTCTAAAAAATCGGTTTTTAAGAAAATCTGCAATAATCTGCAAAGTCTTCAATATATAACAAATTCTTTGTATTTATAGGTAATACAAAATCTAGACAGTCAGTATACCTTTATAAATATAGAATTTATTTTTATAACAACTTACCAGCCTTTATTTCCTTACATTTCATGTTCTTCTTGTTGTTGTTGTTGTTGGGAAAAATGATTAAAATTATTATTTTTTAAATTATTTACATTTACATAAAATAACACGTTTGTTTGTCAAAAAGAAAATATCAAAAAATGTTAGAAATTTAATTACTTTATAAGGTGTATCACGAATCATTGCTTATACATTATATATATATATATATATATATATATATATATATATATATATATATATATATATATATATATATATATATATATATATATATATATATATATATATATATATTCACATCAATAAAATATTACTTTTAATGTTTGATTTCCGCTTTATAATAAATGGGAATATACGGTTTGTCCTAGAAAAAGTTTATTCAAAAGGTTTGCAAATTTTTTTTCTCCTATTACTAGATTTAGTAATAGAAAAATTAAGTACCATGATTAAGTACATTTAATATTTTTATTTCGTTTTCAGAATTTGATGTCAATGAATGTTTTTCAATAAAATGCCAATAACAACAAAAACAATATCTCTATAGAGGTCCAAATCGGGGTTCCCTTTTTTTAGGAACCATCTTATATATGAAATATGAAATTGTATGTTTTTTTTATAGCCTTTGATTAATCTATTTATTTATTTTTTGTTCTGAATATATAACCAAATATATATAATTGACAACATCAACAGCAATTTGATTTTTAATACTTATTGCTTCAGGCTGAATGTCTCGGAAATTTGTTTTCATCGATAATAAATACATTATATTTATATATATATATATATATATATATATATATATATATATATATATATTGAAATTGGTTTTTGTTCTGACTATGGGTATAGATTTTGAATTGGTCGTTTTTTGTGCTTGTCAAATTATGTTTATAAACTATTTGATGTTTTATATTTATAAAAATATGTTATGCCTGTAAAAATTTTTGTGCCTATCGATGTTTATTTATTATTTTTATTATTCCATAGAAATTAAAAAAAAACACGGGGTTTTTGATACATCATAAATCATTGTGTGCCTTGAGGTGCCTTTTACTAGTTCAAATTACACTATGTAACACTGAAAAATGAATGAAATTCATATATTGAATAGTGATTCGTATTAGGTAACTATTAATACACAAAAGTTTAAAAAATGATATATCATTGAAAAACTACAATAGAAAAGTTATATATTGTATCGAAACCCAATGATTCTACATTTTATCATGGTAGAATAGAACTTTCGTCACTTCTACCCTTAAAATTAGAGTTTAAAAGACTGACATTAAATCCATTATTTACATTAGAATTAGAGTTAGTAAAATATATATTTATATATATTTAATATATAAAGTTTAAGCCCATAAAAATGATATCATTGATAGTATAATATTCTTCTCGTAATTCTAATATTTTTGTTTTATCAGAACCATGGAATAATAATGATGAAGACATTCATGTACCTAATTTCAACTGTTCAATCAAATTTAAATATTCTAATGATTAAAGAGCTGGCGGTGTAGCTATTTACCAAAATAATAACGATCATTCATCTTTCGTTCCATAATGTATATAGTACCTTGCCCAAAGTATCTGTCTGTATATAGCGCTTTTCACATCAGCGCTTTTTATATTAATACAACAATATTATTATAAAATAAAATGGTAGCAATTTTAGAGAAAATACTAAGAGAATAGTTAAGACTATTGATTTGTCAATCAAGATGAAATCGGATGCTTGGCTTTTATACGAAACGAATCGAATTTATACATACAGACATATTTTTCATATTGAATAGTTCCGGATAAATTAATTGCGATAGAAATTCATTCAATATTTTCATTATACCGTGCGGGAAATTCTACATAATTACAAGTATCGAGAAATGTTATCATGATACCAGAGTTTCATTAAATGAGTGGTTGACAAAACTGATTTTGATTATCCTTTAAAGTGATTAAGACACATTTTGAACGGTATTTAATTCTAGCAGTATCGTAATATCTATCACACACTGCACTGTTTCTCTATCACCCACTGCACTAATTTGGACAAATATTTCCCTTTTATATATATTTATATACAGAGAGATACCCAATAGCATGGTTATCCAAAAGTGTTATAAAATTCTATTTGTGTATAGAAATTTGTGTTTTGTCCGTTGGTAGACCCAGCTGTCCAGCGTGCCTGCTGCCTAGCCAGTGTCATGTAATAGCCGCAACGGTTTTGATTATAGAGGCCCTTTGAAGCGAGATAAGATCTTCGAAATGCCTACGTCCTTTCTTCGTACGATTGTCCTTTCTTAAGACATCCACCCCCTCGGGAGTAAATTTTAGGACGCAAATGAAACTCCGCGATGCCTATCGATGCTTGTATCCGACATCCTTGTGCCATTTCTAGCAACCTCGTCGGCTTTAATTCCCTGGAATGTCCCTGTGTCCCGGTACCCATATCAGGTTTACATTCATTTGTTCCGCCAGCACATTTAAGGATGTTTGGCAATCCTGTGCTACTTTTGAGGTTAGCTAGACTGAGCTTAAGGATTTTAGTGCTGCTAGGCTGTCGGTGAGGATAGTAATTTCGCTGCACATTAAAGTATTCAGTCTTATCTATTCGCATATCTCGTTAATAGCCTTCCATTTACGCATATTGTTACACAACCATGAAATTTGCGTGTTATAGTGATTTTCGTTCCGGAGATATCATGTTTACAAAGTAATTGTCAAAAATGAAATTTTTGCCATAAGCGGACATCAAAACAACGTAACAATTCGATGTTTTTCTATTATGTGGAAATTGCAACACTATTACTTTGATTGATATATAAAAGAAAAACTGTTGTTGTAAAAAAAAACCAGACTGGTTTCTCGATATGGTATAAAATTGACAATTTAAGATATATAGACCATGAAATGAACTATGAATGCACCTTAGAAAGAATATTCATGCATATATTTAAAATGTAAATAAAATGTTGTGTTCTGTTGTCAGTAGGTAGAGGCACTAGGTACATACAAAACACTACACAGCTGATTCAATTTATTATTCATAGATATTCATATACAGGATCGTTTTTACGCAAATACGGAACAAATGCCGTCACTGAATTAACTTCTTTGGTCACATGATAATTGTTGCATAATATGTCTCATAATTGTCTTATACCATACTTTTTTGTTTTGGGCATCTAGATACAACGCAGAGTTTAGTTGAAAAATATAAATAAAGGAACTTCCTAAAACTTCCAGCATGAAACCACTTATCATCAGATTTTGCTCTAAATAACCTTTTCTAAAAAAAAACAATTAAAAATTTTTGTGATTACTTTCAATCAAATGTTGGTTAAAATATATGGTTACCTATTGTTATTAGATGGGATATCAAACTTAAACCTTGCTTGCCTTGTCTTTTAGATACTAAGTGTACCTAATACGAACCACTATTCGATATATCAGTGAATTTTTTAATATCACATTAAAAAGTGAAATATTTCACTTCGGTTGGAAAAAAAAAATTTTTGTGTTATTTAATATGAAATAGAACTGAGAAAGAGTTAGATAAAATATTCCATACATGAATGAAATAAAATTATGGCCCTATTACCGACTTGACTCTTTTTTCATGACTATCCTCAAACAATTGTTGCGAAAAGTAAAAAATAAACTCTAAGTACCTTTGTAATGGGGGATGTGGTATCAAAGTTAAACTTTACTATCTTTTGAAAACTAAATATACCTAATACGAACCATTATTCATTATATTGGTGAATTCTTTACAGTTAAATGAAAAGTAAAATATCTATTGGCAAAAAATATTTGTGGTATTTAATACCGATATCGAGGTGAATTGATGAACTGAGAAAGAATTAAAATTTCAAATTCGCCCCAATACCTAGCTCAGTTTTTGTATTATAAATACGTATTTTGACTACAAAGTATAACGTTCATCAAGCTGTGAAACTGTCACCAAATTAGCAACGAATAACATATCCTGAGACAATATAAGAGTAATTTTAATAAGAGGGATGTTAAAAGTATAAATCGAATGAAAGTAATTTTAATAAGAGTAATTTCAATAAAATTTTAATTCAATTTGTTTAATTTTTTATTTTTATTTTTGTCTATTGATCTCTATTTACTAGCTATTTCTAATTGTCAAAGAGTATATTACGACTAGCTAATTTATACTGATGATGACTACTTTGCAGTCGAAATAATTATTTATAATACAAAAACTGATCTAGATATTGGAGCAAGTTTGAAATTTTATTTCAAAAACCTAGAGTTCTCATTAATTACATTTGATAATCTATTATTTAAGTGAAAGAATTATAAAAATTTGTATTTGCATGAATGAAATATAATTCTGTGGCCCTGTATATTCGCGACTCGACTCTTTTTTATTGAATTATAAAAGTTGTTGTACATGTACATACATACATACTCTTCTGTGTATATATTTTTCTATGTTCACTTTAACTGTTTTCTATCTGTCGTTGTTTTTTTTTTTTTTATGTTCGCCTTCTTCTGCTATACGAATCAGCACAAAACAGCATTACTTTAATTTATAAACATGTAACTGTCTGTAAAAATATAATCTTTTTATAATTTTAAATATATTTCTTTTACTATTTAAAATATAAATAAAAATAGAATAAAATAAAATTTTAAAAAAATATGTAAATTTTAAGTACATTAACTTTTTGTATATATATATATGATGTAGTAAAAAGTACTCGCGGTACATACTTGGAAGAAGGATGGGTATTATAAGTCAATTACATTAATTAGTAATGTAATTTTTCCATTCGTTTTTTTTTCCGGATAATTGAAAGATATGTACAATTTTTAGTTTCGTTTATACAGTATGGCTCATTTTAAACAAAGCATCTATATACTTCTTCAAGGAAGCGTTAAAAAAAATAATTTGCTTTTAAGTTATTAGCGAATTTCCTCCAAAGGAAATGCAGGCACTATGGGTATTCTAAATGGGTAAAATCGGACAAGGGGAAAGTTTTGTTTTTTGAATTAATGAATAGATATGAATGCTTTCGTATACATCTAATTAATTTTGTGGGGTTTTGTACCGATTTCAAAAGTTTTTCTAAAACCTACAATAGGGAATATGCATGAAAATTTTTTTTCACATTTATTTTCAGAATATGAAAATACTGTTAATACTGTAATAATATTTAAAAACGAAATTAAAATCCGACAAATATCAAGGAAACTATAAGCTTTTAGAGATTATTATCTGTCTCTTTATTGCAAAAATACTAAAAACGGTGTTTTACGTGTATTTTAAATGGTGAAAGTGTAATATGACGTCACATAACATATCAAGAGGGGAATCACCCTCTTTGTCTAATCGGGAATTTCAATCATTCCTATCTCACTTATTTTTAAAGTTATTTAAAAAGTAATTTTACCTTGATATTTGTCAAGCAAACATGCTTCAATTCAAGTGAAAAAAAATTTTCATGCATATTCCCTATTCTCTTTAATTACTTTAATAATCTTTATATATATATTATTGGTTAGTATTTAAACACATTAAAATCGTTTTAAAATATGGATAAAACATCTAATTTGAAAGATAAAATTGCGTTTTTTTGTGAAAAATAAGGTCCTAAGACACACTTTATAAAGCCTTAAAATTTTTTATTTTGGATCAATGTATAGTTCGGTAAATGTTTACTTTTAGTTTCAATTCTTGATAAACATATTATATATTGTAAGGATCGGTTTTAAAACGGTTCGTACGGAGTTAATTCGAAGATATAAAATTAATTATTCAATTTTTATGTTTTTTTTCCGTCGGCTATCCGATTCTGATCAAGAAATGGGTTCACATTTGAAAAAGATAAGTTGCCCTCAAGTAACCTGAAAGATCAACGTCAGGGTGAAAATCAAGGTTACCATACGATGTCGTCCTTCGAACAAACCAACTAATTATTAATTTGGATAAAAAAACTCGTGTACACAAATAAATGAAAAATCAAACCATAGACGATAATTTGAACATGCTCCAATCACTGGTTATATATCGTTTATATATATATATATATATAAGCTATATATAAATATATAGGATTTTTATTTTGATAAAAGTTTTGCGGCTTTTCTACAAACATTTATTTTGGATGATAATGTAAATTTTATGAAACAAAACCGCAACATTTTAAATATGTATAATATTTGAATATGGAAACATGAGAAGTGTTTTAGATAAATATCGAAAACAATTGAAAAGCATTGTAATAGCAATGAGCAATGATGATTATATAGAAGGTGAGTCAAGGTCGATGCATCAAACTGTAGAAAAACGTTTTATATATGAAAATAATCGAATCAATCTAAATACGGGACGGTTGCGGTTATTTCAATGGGCTAATAATTATGTATTATTATAATTTTATTGACTGACAGCTACACTTCAAAATGGTAATCCCCTAGGTAATCTACCGGACACCGAACTGAGAATCAGCTTTTAGTTGGGAAATGTAAACTTAAACGGGTTTTAATTTTAATATTTTGAACAGAACAAATTGAATTGACAAAATCAGTGATTAAAAGCGTTAAACTCAAGAGAGCATGAGTGGATTCAACTTCGTTCAAATCTATTTGGTTGTAGAAAAAATGTTTCGAATAAAATTTATTCATTTTTTATAAACTTATGTAAAATATTTTTCTTAGCAAAATATCTACGTTTTTAATAAGCCAAGTAGTCGCGCTTGTTAAGGCGTTGTTGCTACTTGGAACTGGGAGATTATGGGTTCGAATCCCGATACCGGCAGTTTGTCAATTAAAAAAAATTAATGGGGCGATTGATTGACTAAACTGTCGGCGTATGGGCTAGAAAGAAGTAACCGGCTATGATCGTGAAGGTTTCCTGCCGTTTCTGTAGTTTCCCTTCACGAACTCCAGATTAATATCGGCATAGTTCCTCTCAAAGTCGGCTGCAGCCGCACACCTACCAATTCCTTCTCTGCATACGAATTCCCGATCCTCCACTCACATCATAAAAATGCAAAAAGTAGTAAAATTAATAAAGGTTGAAAAAAATAATGATGTGGGTGACCTCTGTTATAGACCGTCGTATCTCAAAAACGGAGATTAAACCCCATTATTACCCTCTTCAAGAGGGGAGGCGTTACACTTTAAGTAACAATCTTGAAGGAATCACATTAAGCACTGTTCGGAGAAATGTTAGATATGAAGTAGAGGAGTGACTGATTTTTGTGTACGTAAGTTTTACACATGGCTAGTGTTCTAGGGTTAATGAATACCAAATTTGTTTTCCTCAGATCAATATTTCTAACTGTTACAAACATGGAACCAAATATGCAAAAAATTATGAAACCAAGTATGCTTTTTGGTTGCCTATCCTGTATAAACTGTCGTTTATACCTATTGAAAGTCATTTTTCACAGTTCAATGTTTTCATATATGATTTAAAATTTACATATCTTATTTATGGGTCAACTATTCAACTATGTGTATTTATTTTAGCAACCAACGAACCTATGGCATGTTCATACCTACCTAGTGAATATGTTTATCTTGTTATTAAAGTTCTCTAATACAGAAATGCATACATATAACATCCTAGTAATTTGTGAATGTACCAAGTGATGCTAATAATTGGGTTATTTCATCGTTTATTATTTAAATATCTGACTTAATCTTTTCATATGCAAAATTTATGTCGTTAAATTCATACAGTTTTACAAAAAGAACAAAATTGATAGCACTTTGAATGTCATATGTGACCCATTAGGTCTCTACGATCAGCTTCTTGTATGTATGATAGACAAATTTATATTATTGATAATAATTCATGATCATTTAGTTAGAGTGGATTTTTTCACCTTCACAATAAAAAAGTTGTAATTGGTCTAGAGAAACAAAATTGAAATGTTTTTTGATAGTGTTTCAGGATTACACGTAGCAAAGTTGTGATTATTAATTGCAATTTGTTTACTATTATACATACCGTCCAAGTGGTCAAGCGGTATAAGGTATTATGTCTGAGACGTTATGTCTACTTGGAACTGGGGGGTTATGGGTTCGAATCCCGACATCGGCATTTTTTCAATTATTAAGAAAAAAAAACGTGGCACTTAATTGACTAAACTGTCTGCGTATGTACAAGAACAAAGTAACCGGCTATGCTTGTGAAGGTTTTCTGCAGTTTCCTTCATGAACTCCACACGTTCTACCAATTCCTAGTTTATACAAAAAATCCTTCCACTCCACTCACAACCTTAGACATCACAATGGACCTTATCGTCGAAGTATAGCCCGTTCGGGACAGTCGCTACAATCAATCTATCTATTAAATATAATATAATATATATCATATAAAATATGCTGTTTTATTTAATAAAAAACTCCATTAAATATTCGAGTATCACTAGCAAGAAATTCTGAAATCTATTGTTGATGTGAAAACATTTATAGCGAGGCTATGAAAGTATGATTTCATATGGAGAGTTAAATGAAATTTCCGATTTGAATGTCACATTTTTATACTAACGATTTACGTTGAAAATTTGTGTATAAAAACAATCACAACCGAACTACAATCATATCCTCCCCCCCCCCCCCTTTCCAAACTAGAAAATAAGCATTCTCAAGTGTATTAAAATAAATCCAAATAAAAATATATAAATAAATATGTTAAACCGCCACTGTGTGTGATATATAATTAATGTCGAAAAATGGAAACAAATTACATAATTTTAGAAAATATATATATCATTGTTATTTATTATTAATATACTTTACAATTATTTAACCCAGACATAATTTTGTTATTTATTATTGAAAGAATAATATTGTATGTATTGCGTACCTATATTTTAATTATAACAACATACCAAAATCACTATGTACAGGGTGGCACATATTTTATGGATGAACTCAATACAATAAAGGTTAAATCAATTTTAATAAAAGTTAAAACAAATAGTGTGAGTGGCCCCTGTTATTAGTAAAGATGTGCCTTTTTTTTGCTCCACTTTGCCTTCTCGATGTGAAAATTACGACCAAGATGTCGTTCGATTCGTAATTGCACTTAAACAGTTGCAAAAGTTATAAACAATTTAGGAAAAAAAAGGGGGTTTCGTTTTTTGCAAATATCTCAAAAACTATTGAGGATATCGGAAATAAAAAAAAAAGATTCTTAAAGAGCAGGAAATTTCCTAAAAGAAAGTCTCAACTCACGGAATTGTTCCACTAATATTTATAATTTTAATTGAGAGATGAAAAAAGGTATTGAACAAAAATATTTTTTTAACCTATTGAATATGAATATTAAGGAAAGACAAAATTCAGGTACTTCGTGGGTACTTAAACAAACAATAATCCGTCGGAAAATAATTTTACCCGAAATTATGCTTCTGACAATTAAAAAACTTACTTTTACAAGAGTAAGTAAAGAGCACCCCATGTTTTTGTTTACATTAAAGTTAATTTTGTTGTCAATCTCTTTTTTCTATTTCAAATTATTTTGCACTTTTAGCGAATTTCCTGAAAGGAAATAGAGGAAAGAAATATATATAAATATATATATATATATATATATATATATATATATATATATATATATATATATATATATATATATGTGTCTGTAATCGCTCTAGCGGTTACAATTAATCTGATTGGAATGCAATTTGGTATTTGAGGCGCTTTGGGCATTCAAAAGGTTAAGTTCGTTAATGTGTAAAATCGGACAAGGGGAAAGGGGGGTTTAAAGGGAGGGAGAAACACAGAACTTGACATATCTCTCTTAATATTTGAAAAATTCGTCCCTTAATAATCGAAAAATTTATAAGAAGTAGGTACTAAGTTTTACTGTAATTTTGTAGCTTATAATTTTTTCTGTTACACTAATATTTACAGAAATATTGACGGTTTAAGATTGAAAATTAAATTCCTTAATATCTCTGTACACATTAGAGTTTGAGCAAAAATGATAAGGTGATGAATTGTAGCAAACATGATTTTCTACATGATTTTTATAATATTAAGAGAGATATTTTATATTTTTTGTTTTCTTCTTTCTTCATAACCCCCCTCCCCCCCCGCATTCCCCTCGACGTATGTCATTAATTAATAAATTTGGCCTTGCAAATACTAAATTCATATACAACATTTCATTTTGATCAGACAAAAGCTGTGACCGCTAGAGAGTGATTTATGTATTCTAAGGAAATTCGCTAAGTTGAAGCAGCTTCTGCGTAACGAATTTTTTTAGTTTATATAGAAAGATATTTTTACATTCATCCGGTAGTTATATATATATATATAGTAAAATATACATTATTATTTCACATTTTATACATACAAAACATATAAAGTTTATAACACCGTACAGCGCCACATAATTATTTTAATCTTTACAATTATTTGTTTTGATAAAACCATAGAGCATGCAGGTTAGGTATGTTCTCTATTATGTGTAGTCCCAGCATTCAAATATACAAAATACGATTTCGTTGAAAGCATTCAAAGTTCAGAGAAACTCAAAATGAGTATAATTATACTTACATAACAATAATAATACTCAAACTCTGTGAGCGTGAATATTTCTAAGAAATAAATGATCTTGTTATTTTTAACCTGTGACAACAACTTGATATCAATTTTTATATTCTGTATACAGTCTGTATTTTGTAAGATAGTGATTGTTATCATTGCAAAACTATTGCAAATATAAAGCCTGGCATTATGAGCATTTTTTAGAGAAAAAAAAAGATTTTATCATGAATGGACAAAATCAATCCATGCATTCTCCGGCAAAATTCTATTTTTGAAACTTTTAGTGATAGCAGAAAAGTTGATTCTCTTTTAAGGTAGTTCCAGCACTGCCATATATAATCAGGACAAAAAAAAAACGGTTTGCTTTTAGTATAAAGATTATTAAAATAATAAATTTCGATTTTTGCCCCAATTTCCAAGATCAAAACGGTCTGCACCGTGCCAAAGACCGTCACCAAATTAGCAACAAGTAACATCTCCTCGGAGAATAATTACAATTAGCTAATTCATACTGATGATGACTACTTTGTAGTCGAAATACGTAATTATAAAATACAAAAAATTTTGATCTAGGAAATTGGGGAAAAAATCGAAATTTATTTCGAAAAATCCTAGAGTTCTCTTTAATATTATTTATATTATTAAAATAATCAAAGAGAAATATTTGTATTTTATAAATACGTATTTCGACTACAAGGTAGTCATCATCAGTATAAATTAGCTAATCGTAACTATCTCTGGGATATGGAGTCAGATATATGTTGCTCGAAGCTAATGTCCGTGCGTCTGTAGAAGTATAGTAAACAGTATATGCACTAATAACAAACTTAGTATGTACAAAGTATTTAAACAATTAAGTTGTGACAGACACTTTTCAATTTGAAACATCTACCAATTCAAGACAGTTAATGATACGACATTAATAGATTGTCTTAAAATCTCGGTATACAAAAAAAAAACAACTAAATTTTAACTTTATGGCTTACGTTTCTCTTAATAAAAGGGGTTGCATACATTTCTTGAAATAATTTTATTTAAACTATCTAAAGACATGGTTGATTCTCGATACAGAATTATCCAAGAGTACCCTAACGAATGATATCAAATAATGTAAATGTTGTTGGTATTTATACTTAAAATATTATCAATACACTTTCTCTAATTAAAGAGAAACTATCCCCCAAATATATATTTAGTTCAATAATTTGTTTGTTTAATACTTTAATTCAACTAAATACTAAACTATGTGATTTGATCTATATTATTATTTGTTGATCTTAATTACGACAAACACTTCCCAATATTTACTGAAGCATTTTATGATAAACTAAACTCTACACAGAGTGTTTCAGAATTGTCGAATATTCACGAGTAAAACCAATAAACTTTTACTTTATTTATATGGCAGGATACGAAGAAACATTGTGTCACGTATTTATCACAGCTCAAAAACCCATAAATATATTTTATTTTCATTATTACGTCAGTCTCTTTTGCCTCCGTTTAATATCCAGTATATGTAAACATACAAGGTATATTAAGTTTAGTCCCGACTTTGTAACGCTTGAAAATATTAATCCTCAACAAAAATACTTCACAAAGGTATCCATAAAATGGTCTAATTTGGCCATTTCCACATGTCCGTCCGTCTGTCTGTTTGTCTGTCTGTCTGTCTATCCGTAAACACGATAGCTCAAAAACGAAAAGAGATAACGAGCTGAAATTTTGTATGTGTGATAATTTTGTTAATGGAAAATCGGAACGTGTTTCCTCCCCGCCGCCAGATTGGAAAATATACATCTTTGAAACCGTAAGATTTAGAAAAAAAAAGTAATAACAAAAAATTTATTCTTCTTTTTAATGAACAACTTTTGTTTGAAAATTTTTTTCATAAAATCCGTAGTTTTCATATAATTTGTGATATGAAATATTCCTCGGAAAGCAAATTGTTAACAATTCGAATACACAGATTTGTTAACAATTCAATCACAGCAGTATACAACTCACTATATACTGGGTATTCAAACAGTTAACTCAGTTAGTTGTTACATTATTTGTTTATATATATTTTCTATATTGCTGATAATGAATGCTCAGCTATATATGATGTTCTATATAGTTGGGCGTTAATTATGTAATTTTACCTGAGAGAAGTAATGATTTAAGAAGATGGATGCACAAGAAGATAGTGAAAAGAACTTGATATGAATCGATAATAAGAAATCAAATGGTGGAAACGCAGGGAATGTATTATTTAGGATATATTGGCTATGTTAAATACATTGTTCCCTGCGCTAACACTTTTAAATAAACTTGTTATGTATTTGTGATAGAAATCTATAACAGAAATTAAGGAACAGTTATTCTGGTACACTCTGTATATTCAATTTGTTAATGTTTATGTATAAAATACTAGATAGTAGTGTTTTGTAAACTAAAACTAAAAAAAAAAAGGAGAGAGGTATCAAAGCAATGTAGTGTCAACTCTTGATCGGATGATAATAAAAGTTCCATTCAATTTTTATTTATCTAAATGAACTTTCCGAAACACGTTATGTGAGTCGGAACGATTATGTCGTTATGTTAGTAATATATAGTTAGTAGTAGTTGTTGGAACATTTGAACCGTTTAAGAGATAATATTGTACAGTTTTTCTTTCTCATCTTTTAACGATAATATAATGACATTTATTTTAATGTATATATAAAATAAATAATTTAGTTACGTGTTAAGATGAATTCAATCAATTTAAAAACCCTACTTTTATTCCCTAAATGGTTAATTATTTTTTGAACTAAAAGTTTTGTAGACATATATACAGTGTCGAATCATGAATTTACCATTACACTCTTATAGAAAATATGAGATTGCTGTACTGATTTCAATATACGCAAAAATTGTTAAGCCTTACGCCTCTGGTTTGTATATGATGGAACTAAATTTACAATGGCATATATGTAAATTTACCGTCCCAATTGCTGAGCGGTCTAAGGCGTTATGTCTACTTGGAACTGGGAGGTTATGAGTTCGAATCACGACATCGGTAGTTTGTCAAATATTACGAAAAAAATGAAAAAAGGGGGCAGTTAATTCACTAACCTGTCAGCGTATGGACATGAACGAAGTAACCGGCTATGCTTGTGAAGGTTTTCTACAGTTTCCTTCACGAACTCCAGATGAATATCAGTTTCTATCAGAGTCGGCTGCAGCCGCGTATCCTACCAATTCCTAGTCTACAAACAAAAATTCCTTTCACTCCACTCACATCCTCACCGATTATGATAGGAACTATGCCGGTATTCATCTGGACTTCGTGAAGGAAACTGCAGAAAACATTCTCAAGCAGAGCCGGCTACTTCGTTCATGCCCATACGCAGACAGTTTAGTCAGTTAACGGCCCCTTTTTTTTCTTAATAATTGACAAACTGCCGATGTCGGAATTCGAACCCATAACCTCCCGGTTACTAAGTAGCACAGACATTACATCTTAGACCGTTTGGCCACTTGGACTGGTAAATTTTTCCATTGACTATTGTTTTATTTTTATTCGATTTGAGTAAATTGATAAATACCGTCACTGCTTTTAAACACAAGCAGAACAAGAAGATGAAAAAATAGATTCGTTTATCGAAAACCATGTACATTTACAAGATGTATATATATATATATATATATATATATATATATATATATATATATATATATATATATATGTACATGACTTTCATGTTTCCATACGGTATATTCTGTCAATAAATCTTGTTAAAGAAAATCGAGGCAAAAAACGATGAGAGGTATTTACAAGTAAAGTATATACACACACGTAGGTAGACAACTAGAAAATAGTTTAGCAAACTAAACAATTTAGAAATACATCACCGCCATAAAATGTACCTAACTACTTACATGAAGCGTGTGTTCGTTCATTCGCTTACTTTTGCTTCGCTGATGTTTGTGCTTTACGATTTTCTTTTAAGATTATTTTCTAGTTTTTCATTTTTCTTTTTTGTTCACTTTAAGTGTAGGTAAATACAGGTTTACCTCTAAAGCGAACTTATTACGAAAATAGTTTTAAGTTGAAAATTTATTATTTAATAATATGTTTGTTTTTAGAAAAACACAAGGTACCTACGGGTATTAGGTATATGTTAGGTACGGATATTAGGTATGTATTAGGTATATCAAATTGTGGCAAAATAACTCATTGTAAATTTTTTAAAAAGATCTTTTATAGATTGGAAACTTGAAGAAATTTAAGTAGCTTTATGTTTTTTTCACAAAATTACAATAAAAAACCTCTTGAAATACTAAAATCCTTGCTATTGGTAAAGTTACACATGACATTATATTCTAAAATGGAGGCTTTATTCAGGCTCTGTTAAACAATTACTTATATTTTTCATAAAAAAGATGAATTTTATTAGGAAAATAATAATTATTTATTTTTTATTAACGTAGCCCTAGTAACGTAAATGTAACTATCACAGTTGAGCCTGACAACTCTGTTTCTATTTATTGCTACCAGATTCGATATTGACCTATTTTTAAAGTTGAATTATTTAAAAAGTTCATCTTGTATTTCCAACAATAACTGTAATAAAAAACTCTTCGATTCATTTTCACAATAGCTATGTCTTTGTTTCTTTAATATATTAAGGTATTTCCAAACTAAATCAGCTGATCCGGTATCCGCGCGAAATTAACTATATAAAAAATTATATGCGTAAAAAAATGTTGGTACTCCTGCGCGTTGTTGAAAGCAACTGTTCGTTGTCGTCAGTGTTCCCATTCGTCATATAACATATCATACATATGCTAATCATCATACATATACTAGTATATAATTTCAAAAGACTCTCAAACAGCGCGCTGGTACTCATGATGCCAACTGAACCATAAAACATAACCTTCTGCTACGGACATGAAAAAAATGCACTTTTTCACGCATATTGCATCAAAAAACTTAACAACCGGATGGTCATTCTCCCAAAGTATTAAGGAAAACTATTTCTAAGGAATTGAGGAAAGTATATGTCGAATTTCAGAACAACCGTCACTATATTGAGAGAGTTCGAAGTCAAAACAATCGGAATCGTATTTTATTTCACCATGTTTATGAAGATGCATATTAAATTTCATCAACTTACATAACGATTTTCTCAAAACCGCCATGGTGATAAATTCTCAAAAAAATTCAGCTGATTTCTGAGGATTCATTTTACTAGTATTGTGAATTTCGTGAAGTTCTTGACAACCTAATAATAATTTGGAAATACCTTAATTCGATATGGCAAATTTATTATAAACTTTTTGCTTATTTTCCAATCAATTGTTATAGGTTCTAGTGGGCACAATAAAAAAAAAAGTGTTTGTAATTGTAAACATTCGCAGTGAATTATGACTCTTCTTTCTGCATTATAAATTGAATTTATTTCTAATCTCATTAAAAAAGAGACACGAGAGACTTAGAGGAATGTTATAAATAAATGCATTTATAAAATCAACTATCAGAAATAAAATTAAAAAAAAAAAAACAAACAATATTCATTTTTCAATTATCTCTTTGTATGTTTTCTTTCGTTTCAAAGGTAGGTTATAATAATACATTCTTCGAAAATATCTTCTAATTAGTAGTTGAGAGAGATTGAGATTCATGATAAATAGACGAATAGAATTGTTATTATAATAATAAAATTACAACGAAGAAAATTCATAACAAAGAGAAAATAAAGGGAAAATTAATAATATTATATACCTCTTTGAGTATTAAGTAGTATATATATATATATATATAGAGAGGAATATCGAGATTATCTTTGAGTCATTCGTACTGGAAGTAGAATCAATCTATAGAATTTATTTTCGCCCAACTGTTTATAATTAATTACAGTGAGTCTAGTTTTCTTTGGGTGTATTATTTTTGAAATCGTATTATTGTGGTGATGTACTATGGGGTCACAAAAGTCCAGGTCATTGAAACAAACTTGATTTTAAAATGTTTCTAATAAAAGAATTGTTCTGTTTTTTTTGCTTAATTTTCAGTAATATTATATTTTGAATTTATCGCGCCTTATTATTTTACTATTTTAAAATAATAAGTATTTAATAGTTTGTAACACTGATTGAATGCAACAAATCAACTTCATATCAAAACAAATTAATGTCAAAATTAAACAGCTGACTTTTAAAATATAACTTATTGGTTAGAAAAATATTAACAAAAAGAGTTTTAAAGAATGGTATATTTAAACAAGATTTACAATAAACATTTAAACGTATTATTACCCATAGATTATTCAGTTCATCAAATCATCATAGCAGGTAGTTATGACTAAAGTTTAGAAAGTGAGTACATGGGAACATCATGTTGTCAGATGTTTTCTACTAATTTCAATAATTTATATTTTGATATTTAAACTTAGGACTACAAATATAGTTGAGGAATAAAAATTTCCAAACTTCGCCGCATAGTTCATAGAACTAATTTCTTCGGCTCGCCGTATTTATAACTGCCGCGTAGTTGAATAAACAACGTTTACTAAATTTTTACTATTTAATTGACGATTTACACAGTTTAGTTAGTAAAAGTTATCGAAAGTAGATAAAAATTTTAAAATGCGGTTGAAATTGGATAATGCATAAAACTAAACAAGATTATAGAAACTGTCAAAAGAAATCAAAAACAACTATTTTCCATTATGTTTAATTTGTTTATGGTAATTATATTAATTGATATAAGGCTGTGCAATGTGTGTGGAATACATTTATTTTGAAGTTGGGCTAGAGTTTGTAACCATGTGGAATTTATACAATACAAAATCAATGATTACAAAATTAGGTCAACACTTATTGTGAAAACATTGGATGATGATATTGTGTGCGGTTGATTATTTAGTCTTAATGTTCGATAGTGGTTTCGAGATATAATTGTATATTGTAGCGGTACTATGTAGCTTTGCCCTCATCATGGTTCGGAAAATGTATACTCAAAACGAATAATTAAAAAATAACACAATGACACGTTTATTTAAAAATGGTTTCAGATTGACGTGTTATATCTTATACGTTTTTCCACTATTTTCAATAGTTTAGATATAAAATTATCGTAAAATTCAACAAATTCAATTAAAAACTAAAACTTAATGTATTAAGGTTGTTGTGAAACTGGAAAGGGTAAGTACGGGTGGTGAGTTTGTCCTATACTAAATGCATTGATATCTCATCCATTGCCAACTCTAAATAAGTAAAAATTTTGTGATTACATCGTTTCAAATAATTTTATTTTTGTAATATATATATATATATATATATATATATATACATATATATATATATATATATACATATATTCCTAAATTTAATTTTTTCGAAGATAAAACTAGATAAAAATAAAGAAAACTAAAAATAAAACTAGATTTAGAACATTTTTCGAGCTACAAATTTAATTATCTCAGAAACAAAAAACAGGATTAATTTGAAATTTGGTCCAGATATTTATAAGACTTTAATAATAATTATGACAGTTTTTCATAACACTGGCATATCCGGTTGTCGAGATATAGATTTTTGTATTCATATTTTACCGACGGGTCCATTTAACCTATGAAAAAATCTCTTAAAAATAGTAACTTTAAAATTTATTAATCAAAAACTAAAAACAGGATCAATTTCAAATTCTGACAGGATATTCTTTATTATTGAAATAATAAGCTGTCAAATTTTGAAGAACCTGTCATTAAATTGAATTTTCTTCACAACAACCTTAACTAAACTTTTGAAAATAGATGAACTTTGTTGTATTTATTGTATTTATTATTAAATAAGCAAAATAAAAGTTCATTAAATTATTTTTGAATTAACTTTTATTTGCATGGATTTTAGGTTGAATTAATAGATAATTTGTGTTGAAGGACGTTCATGCATGAGGCTTGATAGTAGATATAATTTTTTTAAATAGTAAATTGAATAGCTCGTTTATGTAGTTATTCCTCGAAAATTTATAAACTGTTCATCATTTCAAAGAGTAGTTATCGAATAAAATTCAAACTTTTAACATAGCGCCTTATGGAGAACGATTTTATTAATCTATAATATTAAAGTAGACACCATAATAAATAATTTTTATACATATTCTTTGAAATCTGTAGTTTATATATTTGCATTAAAAACATGGTGTTGACGAACGAACTAATTATTTAATAAAATTAAAACAGTTTTGTTAGGTTTTTTTTTACCACTATATTTTAAAAACTGGCGACAGCGCATAGTAAAAAAATATACACATATACACTGTTAAATACAGATCTGTCAAATCAAGTCAAATTAATTTCTAATTTACATTTACTGATATTTTACAATAAATACTTTTAAAATATTTAGGACAAATAAAAAATCGTTATAAGTCGTTGTAAGATTATTCATATACTTTTTCATATACAACTCTTTTAAAATCCTAAATAAATTTTACTATTTAGATAGTACTCATTTGACTCTAGCGTAGTACCTGAACGTCCTTGAACTTAAAAATCAATAACTAGTTTCAAATTATTATGAAACTCTTAAAAAAATACTCTCGTCAGTGACACGTTCCACTGTGATGGGTTTATATAGTTATCAAACCATCATAGTAGGTAGTCATAATCCATGTTTAAAAAGGGAGTGCATGGGAACATCATGTAGTCAGAATTAATATTGAAACTGAATATATTGTCTGTTGGAGAACATTTTGATATATTCCACAAAATTGGTTCCGATACTGGGAATCGAATAAATTCGAATTCTAACATAACCATATATTACATGGCAAAAAACGTAACCTACTGGAAATGTAATGTAATTAGAATACCGTTGCCGGCTACGTTTCTGGGTACATGTTATTTAGGCTATAATAAAATATATTTCCCGACAGTTATGAGAACTTGCGATTTTGAAAATGCCTCGATCGAAATATCTTAGATAACTATTTCAAATAGATATTTGTAGCCACGTTTTATACGTACTATTTTGTTGGACCATATGGTTAATGTTAGTTGGATAACTTTGTATTAACGACATAGATTTAATTAAAGTAAATAGTTTTTTGAAGAAAAAAGATTCGAAATGGTCCTTCATGATTTGAAACTTATGTTTAAAACATGACATTACTTCTAAAAACAAAACGGAATTTATTTTCTATACTCTATATAATTGAATAATTGCTCAATAAATTTCAATTAGAACATTTATATACAAAATGTAGTAAGTAATCTCATAGAATCTCTTTTATATATACATATGTTTGTCCTATGTAAATAAATAGTAGTACATTGGCTAAATGATAGATTTTTTTGGTTAAGATCGATTGGTTTGTCAGAGATTGGAGAGTGGGGCTACTATTAAGACCATTTTACCGATATTTTTGGTTAGTTTAGTTTTTGTTGCACGATTCTTTTGAAAACGAAAAAATATATTGAGTTCGATATTTTTAAATGTCTTGATGGGGTTACATGATGTTTCCAATTAGTTATTGAACCTCGTAATATACCACACCCAATTCCTCACCCCAACATATTTAAAGTGATCCCCATGAAAATACATGCTCAATTGTCTATTTGTCCTTCTGTGTATCGTTCTATCAACATGCTCTGTCTCAAACACAAGCAAAAGATTGTGAGCTGATTCCACCAGGGAAGAAAATCTCTACCTTTAAAACTGCAAGAGATTTTGAAGAACATTTTAAATCCAAAAGGTATCCTTTTTTTAAATGTACAACTTTCGCTTAAAGCTTTTTTTCTGAAACTCAATAGTTTTGCCGGAATTTTAATTAAATCTGTAGATTACAAAAGCACACGTATATATCACATATGTATGTAGTACATTTGTATAAACACTACAAGTCATATACATTTGTTATATATATATATATGCATGCATAGAAGTATAATGAACAGTTCATGCATTAATATTGAACTTGGTATACATAGGATATTTAGATCATTTAACTCAGTTACTTGTGATTTGACTTATTTTGTTCTAAATACAAATGTTGCGGACAAAAGTTGTTAGTTATTTTTATGTGAGAAAACTTTGTAATTTAAAGTTATGACTTGTCGATTTTTGAGATATTTCGAAAAATCCTTTTTATTTTCTTTTTCAGTCCCCTAAGCTCACCTCCCGTTATACTCGCTGGCCAACTTTGACAATGCAATTCAAAAAGTTGGGGCGAATGAACGAGTGCACCCATTTTCATTACTTACACAAAGGTCCATTTGAATTTATCACATAACCTCCGTACTAAATACTATATATTAGTTTTAGATCGACGATAACATATAATTTTGCGATTTGAGAATAAATGTACCGAAACTATTTCGAAATTATATTTTATTACGAAATACATTTTATATATATATATATATATATATATATATATATATATATATATATATATGAATGCAAACTGTACATATTTGTAATAAAACAATTTCTTGCTTTTACAAGCAATTTTCTTTGTACAAATTATAGCCTAAGAAGTAATGTTGAATATCGGATGGGAAATTATGTTGACAAAGTATTGTGCTAAGAGGATAATGCAAAGGATTAAAATCTCGTACTAACATAGACCATCAAAGTCATTTCAAATGTTACAAGTGTTAAATTAGGGATACATATGACCACGTTGGGGATTTATGAGAATAATAATAATCATAATCATAAAGGATGAAAATTTGGTTATACAGTATATATAATATCGGAAAATCACCCATTTAACAACAAACATTCAAAGTATTACACATAGGACCCATTTTTAATAATATATAAATTAATAGATTCAAAAATTGTGACTTAACTTTAAATGACCAAGAAGATTATGAAAAGCATGTACTTTTATCTGTTTGTAGACCATTAATTTCTTATGTACCATCCAACCCACTTCACATGCTATATTCATAAATATTCTTTGACTTTTTAGCGAATTTCCTGAACGGAAATGCAGCTATTGCTTTTGTACCGATGATGGAGTTTCGATAACTCGATTTGAATAACTTCTATTTGTATTATCTGTGGTTTGTAGTTTTTGGATAATTTCACCAATTAATTTGGTACAATTCCAAATTATTTATATATATTTTCCAAATGTTTTCCAGAATTTCTATTTAGATTTTATAACGCAGACTTTTGATTGCTCATAAATAAAATAAGTTTCTGACACAAAACAAATTAACATACTATATAAAATTATATTTACTGATAATTAGTAATACTACCATGTGATAGTATTACTACCTACTTCATTGTTACCCGAAATACTTTTAGTATAGTCTAGTATAGTAGAGTATAGTATAGTATAGTATAATAGTAAGTAGTAACTTTATTATTATACAAAGATTAAATCTTTTGTATTGGTCCCTTTAATTGAAATTTGAATTATTTCTGATTAAAATTAACCCTTTACTACTTATGTTTATAATTTATTACTTATAGTTCTTTCATAAATATCTACATATTTTTTAATTATATTATATTATATATATATATATATATATATATATATATATATATATATATATATATATATATATATACATTTCCTTTTTTAAAAACAAACAACTTTTGTTTGAAACTTTTTTCCATAAATTCAGTATATACCGGAAATAGAGTATTTAAACGATTAACTCAGTCAGATGTTTTTTTTTCACTTGTAATTATGTAAATTTTATAATTTCCATGTTTACTGATTTGTTAAAATTTGAATATTTTTGTCATTGTTTTTTCTCTGAACAAAAAACTGTTTATCCAAAACTATAGTCAGAATTAACAAGTAATGCAATAACGAACTGAGTTTGAATACCCAGTATATACTGTGTTTATGGAATTAATTTCCAAATAAAAGTTGTTTATTTTAAAAAGATGGAGATTTTTTAAAATTAAATTTTTTCAAAGATAGATAGTTTTGTTATCTCTTTTCGTCTTGAGTTATTGGGTTCATAGACGGATAGACGGACAGTCAGACAGATAGACGGATATGTGGAAATGAACTAATTAGGTAATTTTATTAACATCTATAGCAAAAATGTTTTTCTGCGATCAATATTTTCCAGAGTTACAAAGTCGGCACTAAACTTAATGTACCCAGTATATTTACATAATACTGGGTATATAAAAATACTGACTCGATAGTCATGATTTCAATACAAAATATTTATATTTATTGTAAAAGAATATGTTGGTATTTCTGGAATGACTATATAATATCTGTACCTAACTAAATATTTTATAATATAAATTTATTACATACACGTTACTTGATATCATATATTATATTATTTGTGCGTGTATTTGACATGTATGTATGTCGTAGGTATATGTATGAAAGGGAAATATAAGTGCCTCTACTATATAATAGCTATTATTTCAATTACTTAACTACAAATCAAATAAATCACTTCTTTTGAACTCTCTATAATATTTATAAAATTTATAATAAATCTAACAAATATTTAAAACTACATAATTTAATTTTGTTCATTAATTTTATTTTTATTTTATTTTATTTTGTTAAAGTAATCATGTAATCAATCATGTACAAAAGTTTCAGCTAATAATTATATGAACAGACTGAGATTGTATACTATATTTTTTTTTGACTTGAATGTACCTCTTATACAGTCATGAGTTGTATTCTTGGATAGTTGACATGCAGTAATCATGTTAAAAAGTTTCAGCTCAGAACACACATCAATTGTATGAATAAACTGAGATTGAAGACTATACTTTTTTGACGTGAATTGTACCTCGTCTACCGTCATGGCTCGTAATATAGAGTATAAGTTGTCTTGTAGTAATCGTGTTAAAAAGTTTCAGCTCAGTACACACTTCAATTATGTGAATATATTGAGATTGTAGCCTATACTTTTTTTACTCGAATGTACCTCACATGATTGTTCGCTTGGATTATATTAAAAAGTCAATCTTTTCGTTAATCAATTACAATAATTAAACGGTAAATTTTTTTTTTTATATAAATATTTCATCATTTTACATTGTCCTAGTTTTCTAATTGCTCGACGCGTTTTTAAATAAAATTAAAAGCGTCGTGAAATCACTACCTTTTATAAACCTGTAATGTTAAGGATATACTGAAGCTTTAAAAAGATTAAAAGATTATGTAGTTGAAGTGCATATAAATCAATTATAAAAGTTTTAGGGAGGTTACGGGAGTCTTGAATTAGTTATTTAATTTTAAGTTCGACTTTTAATAATGCATTGCTCTTATGGAGAAACCCATATTTTTACACATATTTTGACATATTTTGATAATTTTCACTTGGAATTAATTAAGACGAATAAAAAAAAACTACCCAATAGAAAATAGAAATATTAATAAATAGATTGATCCAATAAAATTCCGATATGATGGGCCTACAAAAAAGATATTTAAGAAAACAGCTGAGATTTCGAGTAAATTTTATTTCTGTCGGCGGTAGCTTAATTACCCGAAATCTCAGGTTTTTTTCTAAAATATCTTTTTATTTAGGCCCGGTATGACAGCCCTAAATTATAATTTAATTTTAATTTACGAGCAAAAATAATTATTGTGGACTTTTATGAATGTACTATATAAGATTTTAAAGAATTTTATAAATGGACTATACATCAGTGCTCGCACATCCATTATAGTAAATTTTTGAGAACGATTTTTATCAAAACTAAACGGTAAATCATTTTGTAATTTTAAACGAAGTAGGATCTTCATGTTTTAAATAAAAAATTTAGTCAATAGGGAATATGCATGAAAATTTTTTTCACTTGAATTGAAGCATGTTCACTTGAAAAATATCAAGAAAAAATTACTTTTTAAATAACTTTAAAAATAAGCGAGATATGAATGATTGAAATTCTCGATTAGACAAAGAGGGTGATAGCCCTCTTGATATGTTATGTGACGTCATATTACACTTTCACCATTTAAAATACACGTAAAACTCCGTTTTTAGTATTTTTGCAAGAAAGAGACAGATAATAATCTTTAAAAGCTTATAGCTTCCTTGATATTTGTCGGATTTTAATTTCGTTTTTAAATATTATTACAGTATTAACAGTATTTTCATATTCTGAAAATAAATGTGAAAAAAAATTTTCATGCATATTCCCTATTTCGTCGAAAATGCGTTTCGCACAACAATTATCTTAAATAGAACTAGATGAAGAATTGGTATCAAGATTTGAAACGTATATTTATACGAAATGAAGAAAAATAAAATTCAAGCTAAGAAATTCGAAAAAGATAGTTTAACCACTAGGTTTCGAATCTCAGATCTCCGTCTATCCGGGACGGTGTTCATTACTAAGGGGCAATTACTTCAATCACAAGTGTGCTCACCAATTCACTTAGTTGCAAGTACTTAAATTAATCATCTAATTTCGTCGACAACGCGTTTCAAACTAAAACTATACATTTAGCTTATAAAGATAGCGCTTTCCTTATCTGTGACTAATTTTATTCAGATAAATTTATAGGTAACTAAATAATGAAACTTATTTTTATAAGGAAATAATGAATACATTTTATTTATTAAATACACAAGATATAAGACATATAAAATATATAAATGAAAACGTAATAGTAATTATATGTACGAGTGTATAACGTGTATATTAATATATTTTGTATTATATAATGTCTATTATAATATATTAATTCCTTCTATAAATCTTCCAATTTATACATATACTAATAAATTAGTATGTCATCTAATGTTTTAACGTAGGTAGGTAGGTACTATATATACGATGATATTATCTGCCTTATTTTGTATATCTATAATAGGTATGTATAGTTTATTTTTTCTATTCATTACATTCCACAATTCCAATTGTTATTGATTTTGAGATACAAGAGAGCCATTATAAAAAGAAGCACTGTATTAATCATAATTTCATTAGGTATCAAAATATTTGTTGAAGTTATTTTGAAGTATTTTTCGGCGAATTTCCTACAAACGAAATGTGTTTTTGTACCAATGTTGGTATTCCGTTAAAATTTCTTTAAATGTCCATCGATTCTACCTACTAGGTATATATATATATATATATATTTATATATATATATATTTATATATATATATATATATATATATATATTTATATATAGATATATATATATATATATATATATTATATATATATATTTATATAAATATATATATTTATATATATTTTTTTTTTTTTCCATACATATAAGTTTATGTATGGTTTAGTCTGTGGACTCTCTAGCGGTCACAGTTTTATTCTGATTGGAATAAAATTTGGTATTTGAGGCACTTTTGGTATTCAAAGGGTCAAGTTCGTTACTATGACAAGGGGATTTAGAGGAATGGGGAAACACAAAATTTCCCATATCATTATAGTTTGGAAAATCTGATATAGAAATGAATTGTAGCAAACTTGATTTTCTACATTTTTCGATTGTTCTAATATTAAGAGAGATATTTTATATTTTGTGTTTTCGTCTTTCTCAATGTCCTCCTTTCCCCTTGACCTATGCCATTTATTATTAAAATTGGCCTTGCAAAAAATCAAAATCATATCAGATACATCAATTTTGATTAGACTATAATTGTGGCCACTAGAGAATAGTTTATGTATTCTAAAGCAATTCTCTAAGTTGACGCAACTCCTACACAACGAATTATTTTGGATATACTCTCGAGTTGGAACGCTATGAATATAAAAATAAAATTATAGATGATATGCAAGGTATAATGCTCATTGAGCTATATAAAATCATCAATGTGATACCTACAAACGTATATATATATATATATATATATAATACTTATATATTATATAAATACATATAATCTCATGACTTTAATCCGTATTCGTTTACATACAAAAGCTTCTTTACATACAACAACATGTGATGAGAAATTGTAAAATGGTTCTATTTATACATATCATATAATTTAATATGTATGTACGAGTATGATATCAGATGATAGTATCACCTGATAGAATTTATGGGTTATATTTGAGACATTATTGAGATTCTTAATTTTAACAAATAAAATACATGTTTTGTATTGAATGGGACTCGTTTGTTATTTGACGAAAATACATTTTAATTATTAAATAAATAAATTTTTGAGATTTTCGTAATAATAATTACATTTTGACTATTACATTTCAAATTTTGCCCCAATTCCCAGAACATTTATTTGTATTTTATAAATACGTATTTCGACTACAACGTAGTCATCATCAGTATGAATTAGCTAATCGTAACTATCTCTGGGATATGGAGTCAGAGATATGTGGCTTGTTGCTAATTTGGTGCGTGTCTCACTTTGGGTCATTGTCTAAATTTGAGATACGCACCAATTTAACAACGAGAAACATATCTCTGACTCCATATCCCAGAGATAGTTTTACGATTAGCTAATTCATACTGATACTACATATTACTACATACTACATACAATTCATACTACATTGTAGTCGAAATACGTATTTATAAAATACAAATAAATGTTCTAGGAATTGCAAAAAACCTAGAATTCTCTTTGATTTTTTAAATAATTTTGATGGTAATCACAGTGATATAACAATCTATATCTCGACAACCAGAAATGCCAGTTTTATGAAAATACTGTCATAATAATTATCAAAGTCTTACAAATACCTGGACCAAATTTCAAACTAACCCTATTTTTGGTTTCTGAGATAATTAAATTTATAGATCGAAAAATGTTCTAAGTATAGTTTTATTTCTAGTTTTATCTAGTTTTATCTAGTTATATTTTAGTTATATTTAGTTGTATTTTATTTATTACGTACGGCAACGTTTATACGTCACAAGGCAACTTTTTTTGAATACATAAAAACATATTTTTAATTATTAAAACTCTTCGAAAAAATGAAATTTACGATTTAATTTTTAAACAATATATTTATTTTTACAAAAATATATTCGTTTTACAAAAATTAAATTATTTGCAACGATTTAATTGCAAATTTTTTACTTATTTAGAGTTGGCAATGGATGAGATATCAATGCATTTAGTATAAGATAAACTCCCCACCCTAACTTATTCCTTCCAGTTGCATAACAACCTTAAGTACTCATAATAGTTTGTGATGTTTATTATTATTTATTAATAAAAATTTGTCATATTCTCTCATATGTAGTCATATCTGACGGTATAACATGACGTTTAGTCTTTGTGTTGTAATATCACGAACAATTTGAAATAAGTAATTTTTTTGTTGTTTTTCGTTGACGTTTGTGTTTTGTTGTTGTTGTTGTTGCAACGTAACGTGTTTGTGTTCCAGAAAAACTGATGGTACGAACGAACCAACACACACAGAAGTACTAAGTAGTATTTATACCGTTTTTTGTTCAATTATTCATTGTCTGCGCTTCAGTTATTACAATTTATAACAATATACACTTTAAACAGTTAAAGTATAAATATATGTCTAAATGTTTATGCTATGATATGTACAATACTGTATATAGTGTAAAGTACACTGCAATGCAGATAAATTGAAACGATCTGGAATGAAACAGTATGATTAAAGAGCTGGAATATTGAGGTTCGTTCTGAGGTTCTAGTTTGGTACAAAGTCGAAACATTCTGAGGAGATGTTACTTGTTGCTAATTTGGTGACGGTCTGCACACAGATTTTTGGTATGTGCACAATTTATACTTTCTAATAACCTACCAAATTGGTATGTTAACCAATCAACATCGATCACGTGTTAAGTGATTGGCCAAAGTTCGGCCAATGATGTTGAAGTATTGGACCACGTGATTTTGACAGTTCAAGATCTCAAAATTAAAAATAATAATAATAGATTCCAAAGCCGACCTAAAAAACCAAATCGTTTCAATTTTTCTAAATTGGTTTTAACTTCAACAATTCAATCTTAGGAAAAGTAGGAAAAAATACCAGAAAATAATATTATGGTTCAATCTGGGAATTTAATCTAAGTCAAATAAAACAGTTATAAGTTTAGTGGATGCCAGTCCATAAGCTTTCGGCCAGAAATCCATTATATGCGAGATTTGTTCTAGGGCAAGCGCTAACGTTCAATTTTTGTCGAATGAACGAGTACATATATTTTGTAAACTAAAGATTTTCTAGATGGTTTTGAAAACATATTTTTAAATGAAAGCACTAACTCTTATTAAATTTTACAATAGACGTCATCATATCATATATCGTTTGTGTTTATATTCATTCTATGTATATATATATATATTCTACACTAGTACAAATACTTCTGATTTATTAATATTATGTTGGTACTAAAATGGTTAAAAATTAATTTTCTGTTTATACATATACATATATATATATATATATATATATATATATATATATATATATATATATATATATATATATATATAGGGTGTTCTGAAATTCATTCAAAAAAACTATACCACGGTGTAGAGCTGCAAAAAACAAACAAAAAAGTTTAATAAAGTTTTTCGATTTGACAGTTATTTTTTAAGATAGCAATTAAATACAATCAATTAAATATTGATAAATTCAACCAATCACAGAGCGCATACTGTAAGGAGACGGGGTGGCCTCTTACCATCTGCGAGCCTTTAAAAGGTAAAACGCCACGCTCTACTGATGAGGCCACGCCTTCTTACACTATGCGCTCTGTGTGATTGGTTGAATTTATCAATGTTTAATTGATTGTATTTAATTGATATCTTAAAAAATAACCGTCAAATCGAAAAACTTGTATATATTAAACTTTTTTGTATGTTTTTTTGCAGCTCCGCATCGTGGTATAGTTTTCTTTAGTGAATTTCTTTGAACATCCTGTACATAGTGATGTCTATTTTATTATTTGTATGTATAAATGTTGGCATTATATTGTATTCTATATTTTATTAACCATGTCTGGGTTTTTGATGTGGTAAGGATTATATTATTCATTTGTTTGAATTACAAAATTTCCAAATAAAAAAAAAAAAGAAAAATGTCTATGCTAGAAGACAAAGCCTGGGCGTGGTTTTATTCTCGCTGGTATTCAAAGAACGTGTCTGGAATCGGTTTTTTTTTTGGCAAAATAAAGAGTATGAGTAAACATGGCTGTAAATAGCTCCGAAGAAATCCCGCAACGTTCACTTTACTACGTATTCAACGCATTTTAATGCTTACTGCCAACGACATTTAGTCAGGTAGGGTTTGAAACAGACGCCTCGGGTGCGCGGTGCGCGGACGCCTTTGAAAAGATATAAAATCTACCCTAAACGGCTGTGTATACCAAGATACAATATACATATGTATGTATATTCATACATCTGTTTCTGTAATATACAGTCATTACAATTCGTTCAGTTAAAGAACTGAATAAAAAAAAAGTTTTCAACAAAATAAAAGGAACTTTTTTTTTTTAATTTTTGGCGGATTTCTTGGCGGAAGGAGATTCGGTTTTTCTTATTTACGACCTCAAAGTTACCTTTTCGTCTATGTTCAAGAAATTTAATCTTTTTTTGAGTAATCACATTGACAGTTATGGAATTGTCCATCGATCTAATAATACCCTTTTAAAGAATATTTTGTTATATACGCATCTGGAAGCTTAGAGATTGAGCATTGGTCTTGTATGTCAGATTTCAAACGTTGGTTGGTCCACTGGTGTTTGTTCCAGAGGTCGTAGGTTCTATTCCCATTAAATGATTTTTTATACCAAGCATTTAATGTGAAATAATGTTATAAATGTTCTGATATATTACTTAAATGTCAAAGGAAGTAAAAGCTAGTCATCTCCGTTAGTATAATATAAACAAAAGGCAGCCTTGCTAACATAACAGAAGATGCTGTGTTTGTCTATTCGTAGACCGTACGTCATTTAAATATCTTATCTTATCTTATCTTGTATTCTATATCACTCGATCAAATCAGCTCAAATTTTATATCCAGCACTCTCAAAACATCAAAACATTCTCTTTCGAATATCTTCCTTTAAATTTTTCTCAAAAAGTTACAGTTTGATTTACAAAAAGGTTCCACAAATACCGGCCAATCCGAACCTTTAAAGCGAGGGGGTTATTTTACTTAGCTTCTAGTACCAGTTTTGTTGTTTATTAAAATTCTGTATTTTGTGTATAAAAGTTTGGAACGGGGGTAATATTATAAAGCATATATATTTAGTGTTCAAACTCATAACCCATCTGTAATCTATAGGTGTCCACACCTACTTTAAATCCTCATTACAATTATAATAACTCATTCATTTTATGCCTTGTGGGCGTACGATGAACATATCTACTATACAAAAAATAGAAAACCTTTAGAAAGTAGAAAAAGGTGAAAACTGTTACAGAAGTATTATTATTAATTCTTCATTTTCATAATACATAAGATATGTTTTACTAGTTTTTAAAAGTTATTAATTATGTACCTCTCTGAAATATGTACATCAAATCGAAAGTATGTACATATATATATATATACATATATATATATATATATATATATATATATATATATATATATATATATATATATATATATATATATATATATATATATATATATATATATATATATATAAAATTTCAAACAAAAGTTATTTATGCTTAAAAAAAATTAACATTTATGTATTCAAATTTTTGTTCTATCTTTTACGGTTTTAAAGATAAATAGTTTTGCCCAAAATGGCCCATTCACGAACTTGTCTTATTATTTAGCTCTAAAATACACATACGAAATTTCAGCTCGCTATCTCTTTTTGTTTTTTAGTTATCGTGTAGACAGATGAACAGCCCTTACAAAGTCGGAACTAAACATAATATACCCTAGGTATATACAACCGGGTATACAAATATACTGGAAATCCATATCCAATAATAAATATATATCCATAATACATGAGTAAAATATCAATAAACTATGCTTACAAAATAGAAAACATACATTCTTTATTTATGCAATTTTTTCGAAATCTATTTACAATAGAATGTGTCTTCAAAATGTGTCTTATAAATTTGTTTTGTATTCTTCCCTTTTTAGGGAAAACAGATGTTGGAAATAGTAGAGACAGAATGTTTTGTTTTGGGAAAATACCCCATAGATATATTTTTACAAAAAACTGATCTATTTAAAAAGTCATTGGAAGATTTGACTCACGTTTTACACCGAAGGGTTTAATAAACGACATATTTTATCACATTTTACACCTAAAAATTATTAAAAATTATTCCGTTTATTCATTATTATAAAACATACAATGCGTATACAAAAGAAATGATGAATACCATTTATAAAAGAAAATGATTATAATTTTGTAATATTAAAAGTAAAACAATTGATTTAAAAAAAGAAAAGAAAGAAGACGAAGAAGAAAGAAGAAATTGCAAACATTCATAGAGGTTTAAGAATTCACTACGCTTTATATATATATATATATATATATATATATATATATATATATATATATATATATATATATATATATATATATATATATATGTTTATACAACACAAACAAATACATATATCTACAAATTACACAAAGTGTTATTACTTTTTATAGGTTATAAAGGTACTTAGGTAGTCACACAACCTTTTATATTAATAAAGATTTCTTTATTGTAAGGCTTGTAGGTAGTTCGTAGGTCGTCTGTAGACTGTAGAGGTATATGAAACGATTAACCAAAGTGTATAAACATACATAAAAGTGAAAAAAAAAATGGATGTATGAAATCAGGGCATTTAATATTACCTGAATTTAATATTATGAAATGAAATTTGACAAATATTAAATTGACCCATCCCTATTCAAGTTAAATAAACATTAATTACTATATATGCTATATGTTATGCTCCTATCTAACCCTATAAATATTTATTTGTATGTTCTCCATACAAGTTAAAAGTGTTGGCGCAGGGAACACATATTTAACATACCAAGTATATCCTAAGTATCATATGACTTGCGTTTCCACCATCTACTTAATAAAAATCTGACAGATAACGGCACAGCCTAACCAGGTGGACCTAGGAGCAGAAATTTTGCACAGGGGTTCCTGATATAATGTAAGTAAGGATTTTAGAAGCTGCATCCCTTGTGGAGGTTGAAAAGGGGATGAAAATTTCAATGGAAGTTCGTCATTTTTGAAGTTAGAAATATGGAAATTGATGTTCAGGCTTCTGTTTATAAATAAAAGTCAGTTGTATCAGCGTTTTTGAAAATTCATCCCCTAAGAAGGTTAAATAAAGGATGAAAGTTTGTATGGGAAGATTGACCACGTAGTCGAGCGGGCTAAGGCGTTATGTATACTTGGAACTGGGAGGTTATGGGTTTGAATTCCCACATGAGCGGTTTGTCAATTATTAAGTCAGTTTGTTAATTGACTAAACTGCTGGCGTATGGACAAGAACGAAGTAACCGGCTATGCTTGTGAATATTTTCTGCAGTTTTCATCACGAACTCCAGATGAATATCGGCTTAATTCCTATCAGAGTCGGCTGGGGCTGTACAACTTACCAATTCCTAGTCTGAACACAAAATTCCTTCAACTCCACACACCTTCTCACATCCTTAGGCATTACAATGGACCTTACCTTGTCGAAGTGTAGCCCGTCCAGGGTAGCCGCTACAATCTATTTATCTATCTTGTAAGGGAAGTGCGCCATTTTTGAAGTTAGAAACATGGAAGTTGATATTTATTTATGCACACGGGTAGTTTAAAAGTTCTTTTAATTATTTTATTTTATAGCAACCTTCTTAAATCGATACTTCTCTCAAGTAAGGTTACAAAATGAATGCCCACCTGCAGGTAAACCCGTGAAAAGTATATAAAAAAAGGCAAGAGAGCAATAATAATAAAAAGAAAATATGTTTTTTCCCGTCTCCATTTTTTCCATAGAAATGACTGTAATAAATATTTTAAATAAATATTTTTATTTAAATTTCGCTAAATGTTGACAAAAATGACTTTAATAAAATGTTGTTTTTATTAAATTTTTTATTTATTTTACTGCTTGTGTTTGTTAGTTATTTTTTGTTGTTGTTGTTGTTGTTTCCTCATATTCATTCATCTAACTCTGATTTGTAAAAGGTTGTGTTTTGTTCCAGATTGTTTGATCTCGTCCTTTTAATAATGAGATTGACGGTTTAATGTATAGTATTAATAATCATATTTTTTTATGATAACGAATCTAGTATAAAATACTAACAAGAAGTTTATATATGTCGCAGATGGAACGTCAAATCCGCTGTTTTACAAAACCGCTAGTTGTTTTACATAACAACTCCGTTATGTAAAACAACTGAACGACGTTCAGCTGGATTGTCATTGCGATACGTTTTAGAAAAATTTTGTGTGTGCTCTGATTTTTGAATATTGAATAACAGGGCAATATTCTACATTATAGAACGAAAGATGAATGATCGTTATTATTTTGGTAAATAGATACACAACCAGCTCTTACATTAGAACAATTAAATTTGACTGTACAGTTGAAATTAGGTACAGTAATGTCTTCATCAATATTACTTCATGCTTCTGATAAAAGAATATTATAATTACGAGCCATATTATCAATGATATCCATTTTTATGGGATCGTAAACTTTGTATATTAAATGTATATATTGATAAACTTGTCCTGGTCGTAAAAACTTTCACTAACTCTGATTCTAATGTAAATAATGGATTTAATGACATTCTTTCTAAGTCTTAGTCTTTTAACGGAATAAGTGACCATAGTTCTGTTCTATCATGATAAAATCATTTTATTAAACTTTTTTGTCTTACTAGTAGTGTTGATCTAATTTTATATTATTTTAATAAATTATTTAAAAATAAGTATAACTTCTTGCGTGCGTACTTAAGTACACACACACCTTTTTTTAAATATAATTAATTATTTTATAAGCAGACCGTTAATCTAATTCTTATACCCAGTATTTTGTAAATATACAAGGGTATGTTAAATTTAGTTTGTAACGCTTGAAAATATTGATCGCACAATGTTTTGTAATAAGTGTGCATAAAATGGCCTAATTCGGCCATTTCCGCCCGTCTGTGGACACGATAACTCATAAACAAGCTGCAATATTGTACGTTCATTCTACTATAGCTAAAAAGTAACAACAAGTTTAAGAATGGGCAAACCGTAAGAGATAGAACAAAAATGTAAAGACAAAAAATGTCCCTTTTTTAAAAATAAACAACTTTTGATTGAACAATTTTTTCCACAAATTCAGTATATACCGGGTATTTAATCAATTAACTCATCAATTAAGTGTTTTTTTCACTTGTTTTAATTAAAATAAGTGAATTTTAATAAATTCATTAATTTTCGTGAACAAAAAATGATATACAACATTTTGTTTAGGCTTTTACAGTTACGAAGAGAGATCTATTACACGTAAATATAAAACTGTAAAATTTTAATTTTAAACATACAACAAACAAGAACAACAAAAAACAATCAATTTTACCAGAATTTAGGTAAAATCCTTTTAAAATAACAAAACAGCAATAAGAACAACACCATTTACATTTTTACAAAAACCATTCTTCCAAGAGATACACAAAGTAAAACGTGATAAATTACTTGTAATAATATTTATTTTTTTTCGGTATAAAATTGTTAAACAACAATCTTGGGTTGGTTGGTGTGTTGTGTTTTGTGTTTCGTGTTTGCTCTTGTTATTTTAAAACATTTCTTGTCTTAACTAAGTATTACTAGACATAATTATTGTTGTTGTTCGTTCGTCTTCTTGGGTATAGTTTGTGTGTGTGTGTGTGTATTTTTCGTTAAGTGTTATAAATGAAGTGTTATTTACGTGTCAAAGGGGTATAACTCTTTGACAGATAAAATTTATGTACTATGGACCACAAAAGTTGATGTTATTTTTTTTTAAATTTTGAAATGAAACTTCTTCGACGGCTTTTCGATAATCAATAAGTGGATACAAGGATTGAGAGTGTAATTTTAAGGTTGTTGTGAAGAAAATTCAATTTAATGACAAGTTCTTCAATATTTGACAGCTTATTATTTCAATAATAAAGAATATCCTGTCAAAATTTTAAGTTCATTTTTAGAAAGTCGGAACGGACTTTCGCGGGGGTTGAAAATATCCACCATTTCTGAAACTGTCAGATAGAAGAAAAATCTAACAAAAAAAATTTAACTTTTATAAAAATAAACTTTTGTATGCAAAAATAAAAAATAAAATATCTTTGCATAAAAAAATATCATATGCAACTTTTTTCCATAAACTAAATAGTTTTTCCACTCAATTTCAGCTCAAAAACTAAACAGCATTGTTAATGAATCTCAATATATAGAGGATATTTAAGTAATTTGTTATTTTCATGTTTTTTCGTAAAGTAAAATGACCGTTTCCTCTGGAATTTAAATATTATGGTCGTAGAAATATGGACTAAGTTAATATTAGCAAAGCCCAATAAAATATTCTGACGTATAAGAGAAATCTCAATAAAGACTACTAACAATGAGCAAAAACATGAGCATGCTCTAGAGCTGAAACGTATATTTGAGCTCAATCGAATCAAATAGACCAAATCGGTCCATGTATCTCTTCGCTAGGGAGTGGGAAATATGTATCTATAAATCCGTACGAGATAGAAGACAACTTATTTCATAAACTCAAAAGTTTTGCCTCAATCTTAGCTAAACATCTATAATTACAGTAGATTACAAGGTATTTAAACATTTAACACAGTTTGTTATTATAAACCAGTCCAAATGGCCGAGCGGTCTCAGGCGTTGCGCTGTACGCTTACTAGGAAACTTGGAAGTTATTAAGAAAAAAAAAGGGGCGGTTAATTGACTAAACTGTCGGCGTATGGACAAGAACGAAGTAACCGGCTATGTTTGTGAAGGTTTTCTGCAGTTTCTTTCACGAACACCAAAAGAATTTCGGCATAGTTCCTATCTTAGTCGAGTGCAGCCGCATATCCTACCAATTTTTAGTCTATACATAAAATTCTTTCCACTCTACTCACATTCTCACATACTTACGCATCACAATGGACCTTATAGTCGAATTGTAGGCCGTTCAGGACACCCTCTACAATCTATCTATCTTGTTATTATAATATTTCAAACGATTACATACAAAATGGATTTCGAGCAAATCATTCAAATAGAAACAATTATATACAATGAAATTTAAATTAAAAAGCTCAAACCAAAATTAATATTTCATCTCTTTTTGCATGAACTCAAATATGATTATATCGCTCACAGGGTTAAGTGAAGTGAACAATATAATTTTAGACCAATTCTCCAGACTGTAATAATTATTTTTAAAATTTATAAACAAAAATTTATCCTCTTCTGATGGTGTCCCGTATAATCGTTGAATAATATTAATAATAATAATAACTGGGTAGATTTTGATAATTTACAAAAATATTTATTGTTAAAATAATAATATAACACAAGCAATGGTGTATATAAGGAGTATGAACGGGCAAGACGGAAATGTCAAACCAAAAGTATAATTCTGATATATTACTAAACAAGTAAAAATAACAACTGAGTTAATTGTTTTAATACCCGTGCTTACTGAATTTATGTAAAATAGTTTATAACGAAAGTTTATTATTTAAAAAATAGGAATATTTTTTTGTCTTTATATTTTTGTTCTATCTCTTACGGCTTCAAAGATGGACAGTACTGCCCATTTTGCCGAAACATAGCTCGATTTTACCCCTTTACAAACGTTACCATACTTTTAAGGTCTAGAACACACACACAAAATTTCAGCACGTTATCTCTTTTGGGTTTTGAGTTATCGTGTCCACGGACGGACAGACGGACAGGCAGATAGACGAACAGACGGACAGATGGACAGACGGACAGACGGACAGACGGACAGACGGACAGACGGACAGACGGACAGACGGACAGACGGACAGACGGACAGACGGACAGACGGACAGACGGACAGACGGACAGACGGACAGACGGACAGACGGACAGACGGACAGACGGACAGACGGACAGACGGACAGACGGACAGACGGACAGACGGACAGACGGACAGACGGACAGACGGACAGACGGACAGACGGACAGACAGACAGATAGATAGATTGTAGAAGCTGCCCTGGACGGGCTACACTTCGACCATAAAGTCCATTGTGATGCCTAAAGATGTGAGGATGTGAGTGAAGTGGAAGGAATATTTGTGTATGGACTAGAAATTGGTAGGATATGCGGCTGCAGCCGACTATGATAGGAACTATGCCGATATTCATTTGGAGTTCGTGAAGGAAACTGCAGAAAATCTTTTCAAGCATAGCCGGTTACTTCATTCTTGTCCATACGCCGACAGTCAATTAACCGTCCCCCTTTTTTTTTCTTAATAATTGACAAACTGCCGATGTCGAAATTCGAACCCATAACCTCCCAGTTTCCAAGTCGACATACTGCGCAGACATAACGCATTAGACCGCTCGGCCACTTGGACTGTACACACAGACAGACGGAGGGACTTGAGGAAATGAACTAATTAGGTAATTTGATGAACACCTGTAGTTTTTAGATAATTTTTAAGTTTTGATTAACGAAAAAAATCATAAGTCCATATTAATATTTATTATTAACTCATCCACCAGGTATCGAAACCTGGATCGCTGGGTTTCTAGCCCAGTGTGCAACTGTTACACCACGGATGATACTGGTATCTAACTAAAAGTATCTTTTTTTTAAAGTGGAGCACTTTCAGAGACAAAAAAACGACTTAATATTTGCAGAAACTATAAAAACTAATTTTGTTATAAATCCCAAACTGAGCGCATCCATCTTGCCCAGCCATACTGAAAACAACCACGAGTATCACATAGAATTTCCCTCGAGAAGTTTGCGAAACGAAAAACCAACATAAACTATTATACATACACTATAACTTCAACTATCGAGTAAGGTCTACACTAGGTATATATATATATATATATATATATATATATATATATATAATGTCGGTTAGTCGATGCAAAATAATATTATGCTGATTTATTATACAGGGTTTATAAAGGTTTTTGGGAGTTTGTATAAGAGATTTATAAGATTATTAATTTGTTACCAGAGCCGTAGAGTTGTTCGTTGTGTGTGTGTCTGTACGAACCTCTCTTCTCTATTCTCTGGGATTTATAAGAAACAGGACACACATTCACATTCAGAGGAGTAGAGCAGCTAGTTGAGAATCGGGTATTATGGTCGGTCCTCGGTACCAAAACAATGTTTATTATTTGTAACAAGTCACTTGAAGTTATTATTATTGTAAAATTATTAATTCTACAACATATTATTATAATAATGTTGTAAAGTTATTTTAGGGTAATGAAAATAATATTCGAAAAGGTGAAATTAGATATTTCGAATACTCGAATAAATATCATTGTGTCATTTTCATTATAATATTATTTAAAAAAAAAAAAAACGTATTACTACCTGATAATATAACAAACTTTATCTATACTTATAGTTAACTTATATAGCATAGGTGGCAGACCTTGACTGCACTCAGCTCTGAGTGAGAGGTGGGAAGAGAGATTGAGTAAATATATATAGGATATCCTACCAATTATTATTATTTTCTTTTTTTAATTAAAACATTTTCTGAAAAAAATATAATAATATCAACTATATTTTATGGTCACTATTATTCAAAGAATACAATACATTGAATACATACTCTGGAATTTTGGCCTGTAATTTGGCCTTTTCAATATATATTTGGGTATGAATAAAATATAAATGTTATATAAATTATAAATCTTTTGATCTTTTACATTTACTGCTTGTAAATTTTTTGATGATTTAACTTTAGTTTAGATTTGAGAATTAGATTTTAGGAAATTCCGAATAATTTGCCTAAACTATTCATATCGGAGAACTAATAAACAATTATTTACTTGATTTAATTATTTTTTCTTAGTAGGGGGTATAGTGTCATGGGAATTTGATGACAGTGGATACAAAAAAGATGCCAATGATAAAGCTGGGTGGGGGGAGGGTTGGTAATTTGTTACCAATTTCTGAATGGAATTTGGACAAACATCGTATTGTTGACGCTTAAATATACACAAACAAATATATATGAATTTCTTAATGGCTAAATTTTACATAAAGTGGGAATACATATAGTTGTTGTTGTTGTTGTAATTATTGTTATTACCATCATCATTGTTGTTGTTATTATTGTTATTATTATTGTTATTATTATTATTATTATGTTTTTTTGGTTTATCTCTCCATATTGCAAAAGATATTTTTTAAACAATAAATATTTTATAAAATTAATTCAAAATTGATTGAATAAATTATTGGGCAATAAACGGTAGGCCAACTTGTATTGAAACATCGTTCCGTCTTACTTCAAAACATATCTTTTTTACTTAGTCTCACCCAGGAGAGTCAGTTCGACTCCGGCGAGCCATCTGCGCCCACCTCTGTATAGAGGATCAATTCTATACACACAAAAAAAGTTTGTTTGTGTACCTATGCACGCCCGTTAGAAGATATACTTGTTTTTAAATAATTTATGAAAATAATATTAAATAAGGTCAATCTTAACTATTAAGACACAAACGTTTAATCAAATGATATAGTAGTGAAAAACTACAACGTAAAAATTATATATTGTATCTAATTTACCAGTGATTCTAATTTCCTAGCTCAGTTTTTGTACTATAAATACGTATTTCGACTACAAACTATTCATCATCATTATAAATTAGCTAGTCGTAATTTACCCTTTGACAATTAAAAATAGATAGAAAATCGAAATGAATATACAAAAATAAATAAATAATTAAACGAAATAAATTTAAATATAATAAATTTTATTGAAATTACTCATAAAGGATTTTTTTTTTTGAAAATGGTTTAATTTTATTAAATCAGAATTTGGAATTGGGCCATTGTCTAAATTCATTATCTGTTTTCACAATTTTTGTATGTAGATACTTTCGTATGCATCTAATTCTGTGGGGTTTTTAGATGCATACGAAAGTATCTACATTAACAAATTGAGAAAACAGATAATCAATTTAGACAATGGCCCAATTCCAAATTCTGATTTATTAAAATTAAATCATTTTCAAAAAACAAATCTAATACCTGAATATCAAGGTTAGCTTCGATACCCTCACTTTAGTGACAAAAACAACGCCGCATAGACTCTTGGACTCTTTACACACCTAATCCGTTAGTCAGTCAACTCAAATAATCCTCAGGTTAGATCATCATACCCTCAGTCAAATCGTATAAAAAACAGAACTTTTTTAATATCATTGTGAGACACGCACCAAATTAGCAACAAGCAACATATCTCAGAATCCATATCCCAGAGGTAGTTACGATTAGCTAATTCATACTGATGATGACTACATTGTAGTCGAAATACGTATTTAGAAAATACAAACCAGTGTTCTAGGAATTAGGGCAAAATTTGAAATGTAATTTCAAAAAATCGAGAGTTTACTATGATTATTTTAATAATTTTTATTAGCTGAGGTTGTTGTAATATATATTTTATTAAAAAAATTGTTTGTGTGTGTGTGTGTATGAATAAGATACACAACATTTTGTATTATCATAATATATTTATTAACTAAAATTTAGTTTGTGAGTTATTTTAACCTGCCTTTCAATAATAAAAAGCTTAGTTAGTAAGTAAGTTCACATACCCACCACCACAGCTACTTCTTTTCTTATTTAGTTTATCAACAAAAACAAAGCATATGAACAAACATTAACAAATTCTGGAATATTTTGCAATGAACAACAGTTTTGCTAGTTTTATAAAATAGAATGTAAAATATTTTGTTAAGAAAATTAACGAACTTTATTATATTCTATGGAAAAAGATTCTCTTCACCCATGACTAATGTTATGTACAAAATGTTTTAAACAATACAACTATGATAAAAAAAAGTGGTGAAGATATCTTTTCTTGTGGAGATATCTTTGCATCGCAAGCCGCACCAATTTTTTTCAAGCCACTTCGTTCAGGTGTTAATCGAAGCGTATTAAGTTAGTTCCAGCATAATTATTGCCTTGTATAATCAGGACAAAACATCGGTTTGCTTTTATTTTAGTCAAATACAAATTCACATATATACACACATACATATGTTTATATACAAATTAATGTAATTTTATAAGAAAAAAAAATTTTTAATTATTACCGTCATACCGGGCCTAAATAACGATATTTAAGAAAAAAAACCTAAGATTAGAGAGAGATTTCAGGTAATTAAGCTACCGCCGGTAGGAATAAAATTCATCCGAAATCTCAGTTGTTTTCTTAAATATCTTTTTCTTTAGGTCTGTCATACCGGAATTTTATTGGATCAATCTTTTTATTAATATTTCTATTTTCCATTGCGTAGTTTTTTTTTTATTCGTCTTATTTTATTCCAAGTGAAAATTATCAAAATATGTCAAAATATGTGTAAAAATATGGGTTTCTCCATAAGAGCAGCAATGCATTAAAACTCGAACTTTAACATTAAATAATTAATTCCCGTAACCCTAACCCTATGGTTAGGGTTACGGGAATAGGGTTAGGGTTAACCCCCGTAACCCTAACTGAAACTTTTATAATTGATTTATATGCACTTACATGTAAAGAAAAAATTAAGCCTTAATCTTTTTGAAGCTCCAGTGCTCGTACATCCTTAAATAATGTTGATATTTTGGTTTGAACAAAACAATTATGAAATATTTTAAAACGAATTAAAAAGTCGACTAGCATATCCTTGTTTTGAAATACTCTGTAGTATAATAATTGTTTATACACATTATGTTGTTTATAAGTTTGTTGAATATTATACATACATAGATATGTATATTCTAATATACATATATATATATATATATATATATATATATATATATATATATATATATACAATGGATTATAATATTTTACACATATAAACATTGTACACTGCCGTTTATAAAAATTGAACCAGTTAAAACATTCTAAGTATGTAATCTTAATATATATTTAGTAAAATATATATGACCTACTGGTTAAATTTTAAATGAACAGGAGTGTACATAGATTATAGCATAGAGAATTTAGGATAAAATGATAAAATAAGATCTTAGATTTAATTACCATCAAATACTTAGTAAACATTTCATTTTATAAAATTGTTTATAAAATCTTTATATTAACTGGATGAGTAAGTAATGTATATAGTACTATACATACTATTATTATAATATTAAGGTCGGTCCAGCATTGTCTTGTATTATTATCAGGACAAATAAAAGATATTGAGTGCTTTCAAAGTGTTTACACACAGATAATATACAGTGATTATGATATTTGTTCTTTAGTGGAAGCGCTGGGAAGTCTTCTTTTTTTAAATATTTTTTTTGGGGCTAAAATTTGAAATTTATATGGCACCAACTTTGAAGAATGCCCTATCCAACAAAAAATGAATTATTAAAATCGGACTACTCTGTAAAGAGTTATGCGTGATCATACATAAAAAAGAATAAAAAAAATATACAGGTGGAATTGAGTACCTCCTTCTTTTCGTCGGTAAAAAACCCGGTTTGCTATTATTATAGAATTATATTACGAAAACAAAACGGTAAAACCTGATTAATTAAAAAAACATTTATTTATGAAATATTCATCTTTACTCTCCTAGTTTTTTTTAAATTCTGTCTAGTTTTTTTTTCTAATACAACAGATATTATTTGGATGGGCATGACGTTTTATATGCTTCTAATGAGAGAGAATGAGAGAGAATGATAACTTTGATATTAATTATCTCGCGTTCTAAACGATCAAAAGTTCTGAAACTTCGGGATTTATTATAAAACGTTATTTTTAGCTTGTGAAAGAAAAAATGAGCAAAATCTGTCGAAAAGTGGTGGTATGCTGGAACAACCTCAAAAACACTTATACACATAGTTTTCTCATAAATTTAGCTGTTTTTTGTTTTTGTTTTAAATGTTAATCTTATTTATAGCTCTAAAAGTTTTTTTAAAGGGTTCCTTCAAATTAAATTGTTGAGCTATATACTACATCTATAATTATAGTAAAACTGTTGAAGACATGAGTCAATTTTGAAAATGGAAAATATTTTCAAAATAATACTACATTTGATGCATATAATGATGATGCTCCAAACTTGTGTTTCAAAATTTGTATCCTACCTCTTATTGGTTACCGCAAACAGTAGTGGTAGCGAAGGGAAGGCCGAAACCTGGCAAGCAGGCTACTTTACCGACCCATATAGGACAAGGAATTTGTATTTAAATAGGAGTTGTACGAATGCAGCTAGCTTGGATAGGAACTATGCCTACAGTCATCTGGAGTTTGTGAAAGGAAACTACAGAAAGTGTTTACGAACATATCCGGTAATGGTTAGTTTCAAGTACTCCCGCTGTATCTCGCACGTAACCCTTTCTACAAAAGTTGCAATGGAATAAAATTGCTAGTTTGTTCGTTGTGACAAAAATTCTTAGCTCATTTCGTTTTAATGTCGTATGACTTTTAATCCCTACTTTGCTTTGAGTAAAGAAAAATGTTTATGAGTGGTACAAGCTCTTCTAAAAAGATCGAAAAAAGCACGCCAAGTTCGATCAAATGTCAAGGTTATTCTCACTATTTTCTTCAATTACCGTGGCGTAGTGCATCAGGATTTCATACCACAAGGTCGTACGGTCAATAAGGAGTATTACCTTGAAGTTATGCACCGTTTGCGAGAAGCGATACGAAAAAAACATCCAGAATTGTAGAAAAACAATTCATGGCTTTTGCATCACGATAATGCACCTGCTCACCCATCGTTGCTTGTGCGTGATTTTTTCGCCAAAAACAACACCACAACCATGCCTCAGCCACCATATTCACCGGCTTTAGCCCTCTGTGACTCTTTCCTGTTCCAAAAACTGCAGAGACCCATGAAAGGACGGAGATTTGAAACGATTGGGGGATAAAAACTGCATCGGTGGAAGAGTTCAAAGCTATATCAAAAAGTGCTTAGAGGAGTGGGAAAAGCGTTGGCACAAGTGTATTATATCTGAGGGGGATTACTTTGAAGGGGAAAACATGAATATTGATGAATAAATAAAAAGTTTTTGATAATATAAAGTCACCTTACTTTTTGAACACACCTCAAATGATGGCATTCGAAACAATACCATATGGGGCTCGTGAAAAATTATGGGAAGGTTTTAGTCTTAAACATTGATTCATAACATTTTCCAGCTTTTTGTGTGCCTACGTCAAATTTTTGTGTGCCATTATTTGGATGCATATAATCTATCTTCCTTCAAAGTATGACACATTTTTTGTCTTGGGCCATTCTGTGTATATCATTAGTTTTCAATACTAACATTGTTCGTTAATAAATCGATTAAAACTTACACATATTTTAGAAATTATGATTACAACCTCATCATATTATCTATCTTCTTTAATAACGAGTAGATATTAATTATTAAACTTAAATAGTTTCCTAATTAAAAACAACTTTTACCTTTCAATAAAATTCCGTTCCGCAAATTGATTTTGACATCAACACAATAGATGAGATGGATGATTGAAACATAAAATCGTATATAATATGTGGTTTGAAACTAATTTTGATATTTTATACTTGATTATATTATTACCTTGATATCCAAAGTCAAAGTAGAAAACTCAATGATGTCATAAATCTTTAGATAAAAGTTATTGAAACATTCAGGGAGCAATATTTTGAACCAAAATAGTTCAGTCAACGAATGACAGTTCAATAAAATTTCAATTTTCAGTCCAAAAAAAAAAACAATTAAATTAAGTAGAAATAATTTTGTGCCCATTTTCAAAATCGTATAGTTATTTTCTGCCTTATTCATTTGATTTTTGGGATAATGACTATACAGTTTTGAAAAATGGACAAAACTCCTGTTGTATAAGTGAAACATCTTTTTATGTCAACTCTGTACGGAGTTTTGAGATCAGTATACATTATAGTTAAAGCAATGGAACGTCAAATTTGGACGGATAGACAACCGGATGGCGAGTTGTAATCTGGGTCTTGAAGTGATACTGAACCTCTCCGTACCGTCCGAATAGACCCCAATTGAACGGGGCGGAGATAGGGACGGGGGAACAAAACGTAAAAGTTTTTGACGAGGCAGCCGGATGAAATGGTTGCTTTGAAGTTTATAACCAATTTATATAACAGTTTTTGCATTCCGAAACACGCGGGCCGGTTTTGCACTCGTGAATTTAAGAAAAAAAAGTTATGATGCAACCGCTCCAAAATTGGTGAGCTTATTTATTGGTACCACTATATGTTGTAAAAAAAATGGAATCCGATTTGATGGGCACCCTTCAAAGTCGCCAAAAAAACCCTTTATTCGAATTTTTTAAACAAAAATCGAAATAAATAGTTAAAATTGTTTAAATCGAATGGCAATCGATATTTAAGCTCTAATAAGTGCAAGATATTGTGTATATCAATCCCATCCGGTTTTGATAAAATTCACCCTCATTTTCACCACCCCCAAACATCGTTATCAGTGAAATAATGTCAATAGGTGTGTCATAGTTATTACCCGAGACAAAAAAACATCAGCTCGACTTTCACGAATACACTATCTCATTTCATTTCGTTTTAAGTTTTCATTTCTTGCGGCCACATATAAGTAATTGCCATTTTCGTACAGTTTAATTTATTAAATGCATAAGTAATTATTCATTATGTTTTGTTCTTTGGCAAACAAGTAAGTAGCAACAATATAGATAATTAATATTATTATAATCTACAATTTACTAAATAGATAGTTAGGCTAGTCTTATTGCTATGTATGTATGTATGTACGATATAGTATTATATATACTAGATATAGTATTCAAAATAAATGTGTCTAGCATGCATTTACATGTTTGTTGTTAGAGCATTAGTCTGAGAGCTTATATAGCAAGTCTGGAACACTCTCGAATATTGTGGGTCAGTTATTTATAGTTTGGCTATAAGTAAAAATACTCAAAAACAAGTGAAAATAACAACTAACTGAGCTAATTGCATAAATACCCGATATATACTGAATATATGAAAAAAAGTTTCAAACAAAAGTTGTTTATTTTTAAAAAAGGAAGATTTTTTGTCTTTAAATTTTGATTCTATCTTGCACGGTTTCAAAGATAGGAGGTTTTGATTTTGCTCAAACATGGTCCGATTTAGCCCAGAATTAACAGAATTTGACCTAAATTTTTAGCTCTAGAACACCTCATACAAACACCTCGCTATTGAGTGTTGACGGACGGACGAACAGAAATGAACTAATCAGGTCATTTTATGAACACCGGAAAATTTTTTTTCTGCGATCAATATTTTTAACCGTTATAAACACAGAACTAAACTAAATTGGTTTTTTGAAATAAAATTTCGAATTTGTGCTTTTATAAATACGTATTTCGAATAAAAAGTAGGCATCATCAGTCTGAATTAGCTACTCGTTACTATTTCCGGGATATGGAGTCGAAGATATGTTACTCGTTGCTAATGTGGTCTCCGGCTCTGCTTGAGAAGGTTTTCTGCAGGTTCCTTCACGAACTGCAAATGAATATCGGCATAGTTCCTATCATAGTCGGCTGCAACCGAATATCCTACCAATTCCTAGTCTACTCACAAATTTCTTCCACTCCACTCACATCCTGACATCCTTAGGCATCACAATGGACCTTATTAAGGGTAGCCCGTCCAGGGCAGCCTCTACAATGTATCTATCTATCTATCTTTGTCCAATGCTTTTACTAATATCTGCAAATAAGATGATATAACAAAAATTTCTGGATTACTCGATATATCGAAAATTTTGAGACTAATTCTAGAGCGGAATTAAATTTCCCATAAACTCTTCCACTATACAGCGATGTGTATTATTCTCACAATAAATGGTGTCTACTTCTCAATATGCTTGTTTGAAATGTGTAATATGTACTAAATTATAAACCGAAGCATGCAATTTACTCAGACAGAGAAAGATAGAAAGAGAGAGAGAGAGAGAGAGAGAGAGAGATTGTATACATTATCTATGGTCAATAAATAATAATATATTATTGAAAGTTATTTAACTAAGCTACCATCATCTGTTTATTTACGTATCAATTAATTAATTGTATTTATTTGTGTAAATAATAATAACTAAATACTTGAAAATATTCCTCATAGCGATAAACAATAAATCTGAGAAAGTTTAAGTAACTAAAACCATTCATGCATGACCTTTTGATATTTGTATTATTTATTTGAGTTGGTTTGTTTTTGGTACAAATGAATTTGAGAAATTACTTAAATTTTAATCTTAACAATAAATGTTCTCCGTCGACAAAAGTAGTTGAATTCACAAAGATTACCCACTACTTGCACAACTACTTATTGGTCTTTTATGTTAAGATCGCAGCGCCGTATAGTGTCAAAACTACAAATCATTCACAGTTGTAAACACGATTATTTTAACTGTGTAAATAGAGTTTACGACGGTTTTAGAATTTTCTGTTAAAATTTCAAGTAGTTTTTAATCTTTTTAGTGAATTTCCTCCAAAGGAAATGCATATTTTGTGTTTTCTTCTATCTTTATGCCCCCCTTTCCCCTTGACGTAAGCTATTTATTAATCAAATTGGCCTTGAAAATACTGTAATGATATCAGACACGACATTGCATTTTGATCAGACTTAAATTGTGACTGAAGAGTTATTTATGTATTCTAAGGAAATTCGCTAAGTTAACGCAGCTCCTGCGTAACGAATTTTTTTATATTTATATTTTTGGTTTAGTATTTATCGTTATTGACCATATTTTACTATAATATTATATTATGTCATCCAAAAATATATTTTTAATTTTACTTCTGAATACTTTTGAAATTTATGTGAAACTAATATCAAAATTTAATCTGTTTGAAGATTCAGATAGTTCGGTATACACAAATTTTGTGGCCTATACCTTTGCTATGGTTTTCATTAAAATCCATTTTTATTTTTTCAAAGACAATCAAACGGAAATCAATCATTTACTCAGTAGGTTTTCCATAAAAAAAAAGAAAGAAATGTTAAAAACATAACTTATTTAGCTGAAAATTATTTATCAAAAAGTTTCTGTATACTTTTTTACTTAATGTTAAAGTAAATAGCTTTATGAATGTCTAAACTAAATATCATTTTTGTTTCCTATGCAAATGGTGATGTTTCTGTATATTTTTCCAAAAACAATTTCAATTTATAAAGTATTTTCGTCAAGAATTAATAACATATTTCATTAACTATTATAGATAGGTACAGTGTAATATAAATATGTATACTTCAAAGGCTTCAAGAGATAAAATGGTCAAAAATAGTGAAACGTTTGTTTTACAAAAGTGCATTATTTATGAATTTGCATTTCACAAGAGAGAGAATATAATGAGTAACTGACCCATTTCTAAATAGAATTATATTCAAATGTAGTACCAAATTTGATTAAAATAAAATAAGTTATATAATATATATATATATATATATATCTATATATATATATCTATATATATATCTATATATATATCTATATATATATATATATATATATATATATATATATATATATATATATATATATATATATATATATATATATATATATATATCCAGCAGACAAGAAATGTACTTCTATATAATTCAAATTAAAAGGATATAATGTCATTCATTTATAATGTAGCAGGCCTTTTGATCCTCAGACAAAATTTCCCAAGGACAAAATATTCCCCGACATAATATTTTTTGAAAAAATGATAACGAAAAAAAAATACCTCGAGTTGTTCGGGTTTGCGTATTTTTGGTAGCTCGCATTATAGAAGCGTTCTGTATGTTTCGAATATCGTGGCAAAAATCGTTAAAATTAAATAAGGTAACTATTACAACCGAAGTACTACAATCTTTCACTTCATCGGACTAAAAGGCGTTCTATATATTTCAGATATCATGGGAAAAACTATTATTATTATTATTATAATTATCGATATTATTCTGTGATTTAAAAGTTTTCGAGATATTTTGTCGGAGATATTTTATCCTTGGGATATTTCGCCGGGGATATTTATTCTAGGGATACATTTTCCCGGAGATATTTTGTCCGGGGACCAAAACGCATGTAACCATTTATAATATAGGTATCCATTTATCATAAGACATTTTATACATTTTATTTTATTAATTAAGGCACAAATTAATCATACAATTTTGTAAAAAAAATGCTACATTTGTGGTAATCTATATTAGGTATATCTAGAATTAAACAAATAATATGTATGGAAGCGTTGTTCAAGCGTATGGGGTAAATGATACTAATTTGAAAATAAATATTTATTTAAAAAGAAAAACACAACCAAACTGACGCTTTAATTAGGAGAAGCTCATTCAATGGCAAATAACTAAATAGTTAATTGTAAGAGCGTTCTGTGCTTTTTGTTGACATTAAACACCATCATACATAGTTATTCTGAAAGATATTTTTAACACAAATTTCTCTAGGCTTTTCCAGTTAGTCATTTAATACTTTTTCGCTATATAGTAATAAAAATGTGGTTTTTATTTTATATTTTTCTTTAAAGTACACGCCTTATATATATATATATATATATATATATATATATATATATATATATATATATATATATATATATATATATATATATTGATAATCACATAATAATAAGTTGAGTACATAAATAAATGCGCAACCAAGGTGATGAGGAAAACATGAGAAAACACTTAAACAGGTTTTTCGTATACATGTGGTATGAATGTGAGGATCATATATTAATTGATATGCATATACAAAAAAGACTATACAGACTGTGTTGGAATGCTTTTCCAATATAGAATCAATGTTAAATATTATTTATTATATTATTTAGTATACATGTAGTCATCTCATATACGTATGGTAGTTTGTTTGTCATTTAAGAGTGAGTACCGACTCATTTAACAGTGAGTGTGTACTGATTACATGTGTACTGATTGACTCCGCACAGTAACCAGACGGCCTGCCAATAATAAATAATGTTTCACATTGATTCTCTATTGGAAAAGCATTCCAACACAGTCTGTATACTCGTATATATACAAATCGTATATATACATACTCATATCAAATAATACCTATTATATGACATCAATGAGATGAGACTCTTATGCTGTCATGTATGTCTAAAATATGTTATAATTATTATTATAAAAAAATACAAATATTAACTAACTGAGTTAATTGTTTGAATATCCAGCATATACTGAGTTTTATATCAATTATTGAATTGTTAACAATTTGCTTTCCCAGGAACTTATAATCACAAATTATGAGAAAACTATTGAGTTTATGAAAAAAATTTTCAAATAAAAGTTTTTATTTTAAAAAGAAGAAAATTTATTTAAAAATATTTGTTTCTATTTCTTACGGTTTTCAATATGTATATTTTTTAAAGTCTACGTCATATTGAACAAAAAATAAATTACGACTACTGCCGTGTTTCTACGTGGCACATTGTAAACTCAACTCCAAGACAAAAATTTCGGAACATTTTCTGACTACAGAGTCTGGAATCACAAGAGAATCAGATTTCTGAATTTCTATCAGGTGTCCGTCCGTCCGTAAGGTAAGTAAAATCAGTAGATCTCCTCCAACACAAAGGAAGCAGATCTGAAAGAGATGTTCTTGTTGAGAATCTCCTTGGCCCTGCACCAGATGGGGGACAGAATATACAGAAATATTAGGTCGCCGTGTAATATAATAAATATAGTAATGTATAGTAATAAATTGGTTGACCAAACTAACTCATATGTACAGTACGAGTATTTTAATAAATATATACAAATAATATCATAACAAACATATACGATGTATATATAAATATATATATATATATATATATATATATATATATATATATATATATATATATATACACATATATATATATATATGTATTTATTGTGTATAAAGTTATAACTATTATATGCATGTTTAAAACTATAACCTAGGTGTACATACTCTTGTATATATGTTGTATGTTGAGTACAACATACAACACCCTCTGCTAAGTGTAGCAGCTAGCTAGCTAGTAGACATTACTATTACATAGAACAGATGAAGTACATCATAAATGCATTTGAATAGAACATGCTATTTATTTTAATTCTTTTTACCTTTGCAATATAATGAAAACATAGACGAAAAATTTCCATATTTGTACAACTATATATATATATATATATATATATATATATATATATAACTGTACAAGTATAAATGTTATAAAACTTGTAGCTTAATGTTATTTTATATAAAATTACAAGATGTTTCAAGAACTTTCGAGTCGTATGGGATGGTGGATTTGTCTTTAATGTCCATTTTCATCGAATCATTTAAGTAACGCTTAATTTTGTTTAGTAATTCTTAAATGATAAATTGTATTGCTCCGTTCGAAAGGTTGTTCTAAAATAGTTTTTAGAACAACCAAATTAATTTTTATGTCTGCGCATTATGTCTACTTGGAAACTGGGAGGTTATGGGTTCGAATCTCGACATCGGCAGTTTGTCTATTATTAAGAAAAAAAAAGGAGGTGGTTAATTGACTAAACAGTCGCTTTCGACGTATGGACAAGAACGAAGTAACCGGCTATACTTGAGAAGGTTTTCTGCAGTTTCATTCACGAACTCCAGATGAATATCGGCATATACACAAAATTTCTATACACAAAAATTCCTTCCACTCCACTCACAACCTCACATCCTTAGGCATCACAATGGACCATGTGGTCGAAGTGTAGCCTGTCCAGGGTAGCCTTTACAATCTATCTATCTATCATTCATATTTTGAGACATTCTGTACAGTTAAAAAATGAAATATAATAAAATTTGCATATGTGGTATAAAATAAAGTTATATAAGTTATTCAGATAAATTCTAATTTTTATATATGTTTGATGTTTGTTATGCTCATATGTCGTATGTTTGTATCATGAAAGTACTTACAGTCAGCTTTCCCAAATCAAAAAGAATTAATTACAAAAAAAACTGACGAGATTTTTCATATTTTAGAAGAATTAAAAAAAAAAAAAACATTTATATCGAATGGATCGTTATTTGACGACAATCTTTAATAAATATTAAATAAACAAATATTTGACATTTTTATAACAATAATGTTTTGACTATAGTTGCGGAATCACTACAATTCCTTCATCAGAAAGGTTATGACAATGTTTCATATTAGATTATCAAATGATAATTAATGAGAACTCTAGGTTTTTGAAATAAAATTTCCAATTCGCCCCAATACCTCGATCAGTTTTTTTTTTTATAAACAGGTATTTCGACTTTAAAGTAGTCACCATCAGTATAAATTAGCAAGTCGTAATTTACTCTTTGACAATTAGAAATAGATAGAAAATAGAGATCAATAGAAAAAACTAAAATAAATAAAAATTAAACAAAATAAATTAAAATATAATAAATTTTATTGAAATTACTCGTCCGATTTTACCCATTAACGAACTTGGCCGTTTGAAAACCAAGCACCTCAAATACCAAATTTCATTCCAATCGTAAATCTGTGACTACTAGAGAGTCCACAGATACATAAACTTATGTATACATGTTGATATATATATATATATATATATATATATATATATATATATATATATATATATATATATATATATATACATATATAAAAATTTTAACGATAGTGATTTTTGACATCTAGTCGGTAGGATTGATGGACATTTGAAGAAGTTTTTACGAAGTTCCAACATTGGTACAAAAACAATAGCTGATTTCCTTTGGAAGACATTCGCTAAAAATGACATCCCCACTTTTGACGATATTTGTACCCACAGTTTTTAACCTAATTTATTTCTTTTGAAGGACAATTTATAAAAAGACAAAACAAACAATAATTTTGAAATTGCCTAAAACTATTTGACAATTATAACCATTTATACTGACTGACATTCAATTAACCTTTTCTAAATTCGTCTATACAATAATTTGTTGAGAAATATACTTTTTGTTCACATATTATTTAACGTGTGTGTGAATCAACCGATATCAAACCAAATACTGTCATCATTTGAAAATATAGAGAGACAAAACAATACGTTGTACAAAACAACAAAACGAAAAAATTGTTTTCTAATTAACGAAAGGATTTAGAAAGTCACATTGGACAACACAATATACAATAATATGTCAGTGACACTTTTCTAATTAATGCTGAACAATAATAATTTCTAAATTGGTATTTGTGTGTATAAATAATACATCGTTTTAAGAATGTCTACCTATCTGTCTACCTTTTATTCAGAAATTGTAACGAAAAGTTAGATAGATACAAGGTGATTTGACAGACCAAGCAAATAACTAGCATCGGGTCTTTAGAAAACCTTTGAGCATGGACGGAAGAGATCACGTTGATGTGAGTACCAAGACATTGCGCAGTTGAGGGCAAAGAAGCGGTCAATGAACTCGCCCGTGAACGTGCCGCACTTCTATGACAGCAACTAAAAACATAACTAGAAATGACTAAATGACAGACTATCTCTGCCTTAAGCAAATGGTTGGATAAGTACTTAAAGTCTGTGAATAAGTCAAGCAAATGATAGCTGGGTGCAACGCTATACTGGGCTTATTGGCAAGAACCAGATAAACCGTTTGGTTGCGGTGCTTACTGGATACCGCATGCTCAAAAGGCATATTTCTTTTATGACGTTGAAGAACAGTGTGATCTGTCAGGACTTTTACGGGGTGGAAGATACGTCCTTCTATCTTCTGGTGGAAATATCCTTACAGAGCCAGAATGAGGTCCCTAGCCTTAGGCTCAACCGGAATAAGGAAAGCTGAGATAAAACAACTCAAATGCTAGAAGAAACGGACTAAGTTTGAAAGAGGATAGAAAAGGTTGAGTAGATTGGTTCCTTAATATTGATACCAAACTACCAGCTTAAGTTTCATAAGTGAAATAGTCACATCACACCAGGTTGCATAATGAAAAGCGGTTGATTTAAAAAAAAAATCACTTAATTTGTGATTCAAGATTTATTTTTATGATAGATTGGTTTTCCTCTTATAGTCAGTATCAAGCCGCTTTTAGTAAAGTGCCAACTGATCCCCATCTACCTTGATAATGCCTCTCAATTAAGTGAGAAAAATAAAAAAACACACGCGGCATTTTGTACATTTCATAATAATGTAAATGAGTTGACGATCTTTGTACATAGAAAAGAAATATTTATATGACTACTCTCAAACAAGTGTTGCGAAAAGTAAATAAAACAACACACTATAATATATTTGTTTATGAAATGTGATATCAAAATACACTTTTGTTTTATTTTTAAACTAGGTGTACCCTAATACGAATCATTATTCGATATCGGTGAATCCTTCAGTGTTTCATACTTTATATACTATTATTTGTGTATACTTTAAGCGTCACAATACAATGCCAATGTCAATTTTCTATTAATATTACGTAAGACATAGTATGACAGAACTAGCGTATTCTATATAGGCCAACCATGTCCTATTTTCATTTCCTATTTTAATTTATGAGACATATTTTGTTTGTTGCTTTTAAGCACTATATTAGATCCAATTACTCTGTATCGCGATTGATCGTGTAGGTGTATATGTATATATGTATATATTTGTTTAATATCAAAGATATTTTAATAAACAGAGTAGCGTAGTGCCTCCATTTAAATAATAAAATTGTATATAAAAGGGTGCTAACTATTAACAATAGGCATTGTTTGGTAGTTTGGTTTCTGTTCGACACAAAAACCTTTTTGTAAATCCTAAATAACAATACAATTTTGTTATCTTATTATCAATCCTATATTAGTAAACACCTTTATAGGTATAAATAAATATATATATATATATATATATGTCTCAGATGGATTGTCAAATCCGCTGTTTTACAAAATCGCTACTTGTTTTACATAACAACTCCGTTATGTAAAACAACTGAATGCGGTTCAGCTGGATTGTCCTTGCGATACGTTTTACAAAACTGCTACCCACGTTTAGACGTACTGTAGAATAGCTTATCTGTCGTTTTGATATAGGGAAATATAAAGAAAGGCTTTTAGTGGTGGGCCTATAAACACACAAAACCCGACCAACTCGGGGTATGACCGATGAAGTGAAGGATTGTAGTACTCGGTTGTAATAGTTACCTTATTTAATTGCAATAATTTTTGACACTATATCTAAAATATATAGAACATGTTAGGAAAAAGGACCTTGTGTAATGGGAATTCCCATTAAAATTCCGTTTAAACTAAAATCTACAATCTGGCGTTTCCTTTCACGCTGTTTTATATAACGTCTAATCGTTGACCCGCTGCGTTGATAAATGCAAAACGTTTCAGCAATATTACGTATTAAAGTTCAGTAATTATGTAAAACCACTAAACGTCGTTCAGTAGTTTTACATTACGGAATTGTTATGTAAAACAACTAGCGGTTTTGTAAAATAGCGGATTCGACCATCCATCTGCGACATATATATATGCTTATTCTGATTGCTATTGTGTTGTTAGGTTTTAATATACAAAATGATGACTCTTTACCCAAATCTTCTATCCCGACAGTCGAGCCGTATGCTTGTTTGAATACCTTTGTATTGTGTGTTTGTAATTATGATATTGGTATTAGGTTATAAGTTGAATATTTGTAGTATTTATATTATAGATAAAATAATAATAGGCTGTTACAAAATGATTCAATTATAATGGCTTTTTTTTTTTGTATACAAACAAATATTATATTTAATATATACATACTGATAAAGGTTTTGAAGAAATATAATAACTTTTACGATATTATTTGGCAATTTCAACTTCACCTTTTTATATATTTGATACTTAATAAATTTATGTTTGTTATCAATTAATTGGATGTTACGGACAATGTAGCCATTTCACTGCGAAGATGTTTGGTAAAAATATATATATATATATATATATATATATATATATATATATATATATATATATATATATATATATATATATATATATATATATATTATACATAGTTAAAAAAAATTGGGTAAATTGCGGCTAATATAATTACGGCCAACCTCTGCTGTATGTATTTTCTAACATTATATTCATCCAACTAAACACAATTTTGATTATTCTTGTAGTAGCAGATACAACATTTTATTTAATTTTTACACGCAAGAGTAAGATATAACACTGAACATGTATTAACATTACATATATTCTTTAAATTCACACTGACACCGTTATATACAACTAAAAAATATAAATTCAGTTATTCTTGCATTTCCTTTTTACACACTTAAAAACTATACTACTTATCTTTGTTTATAAATAAATAAAATTATACATTATACAGAGAGTTACAAAAGTGAGAAGTTTTATGACATGTAAGAAAGTTAACATTTCAGGTCTGTTCATTTTTTTTTTTGATCGGGAGTGTATGTAGGCGAAAGAATATCATAAGTTTGACGTTAATTTATAAACTTGTTGACTGAAAGTGATGATTACTTGAACACAAAATAAAGATTATTGAAATTTAAAAAGAAAATTGCATATGTTTTCATATGGAATTACGAAAAAATTCCCGACCACTTTGAGTTGCGACTTAAATTAATCACTGATATCTTTACTATCTCTGTCTACGGAGTTTAATTTCAGTATTAAAACTGACAACAGGGTGTTCGCATAAGTACCCGCTTAGATGGTTTGATAACTGTCTATATCTCAATAGAACATGTCACGTCGTGCAGTTAACAAAAATATATTAATTATATTAATTTTTAGCTATTAAGTGCTATTCATTAACATGTGGAAAGTAGCGGTCGACTATCTGGAGTAGTTGGGTCCACTTTTTTATTTTTTATAGCGTTTCTACAGTAATTTTGTGACGTATTGTTATCACATACCATCATATCGATTGAAACGTAATCATTGTCAGGAGCTAAGTTATTGTTTGACACATTAAAGTAATAAAATTAAAACTTGAAAGAAAATAAATTCTTAAATACATTTAAGTTTTACCCATTTAGAGTCCATGATTACAACAATTTAAATAGGCCAAGAAGAAAATAAATTATTATAACCCTCTTGTATATTTTGTGTTTGTATTTTTTCACCCTTTCTCACATTTGAAACCCTTTTGCTTCTATGCGTCGTATCATCATCACAGTCTATCATTTAAATTTTAGTTTACATAATATGTCAAAAGTTAGAATTATATTTATGTGTGTGTGTGTGTGTGTGTGTGTGTGTGTGTGTGCGTGTGTGTGTGTGTGTGTGTGTGTGTTTGTCAACATACACACATAGACAAATCATACTGTAGTCCTTATACAAAGTACAGAGGGTTTCTGTCTGACCCTTAAAAAGGACTACAGACGTGCAACCTGTGCAGGAACATTTTAAGGACAAATGAATGTTCGGTAGTAGGTTGCTAGTCTGTATAGCTGTTGCAGAACAAAATTATATGTCCTTGATCTGGTTGCTATAAAAATCCAAATTATTTGATATTTTGTGGGAGGAGTTTAATGTTGCTGTACAAGTTGTTCGTGTGTAGCGATATTTGCAACATATTATCTAAAATTTTTTTGGTTTTCCTAATATTTTTTTATGTTTTATTACATAGACTGTTACTTTATTTTTTGTATTTTGAACACAACAAACTTGAAAAAACAGTAGAGATACATACAAATAAACTAGTAGATAAATAAACTACAAATTCAATGAGATAGATAAAGACAAGATGACAAGTGATTGAATTTTTAAGATAGGGTAGTAAAGTAATAAAGTAATGGTCCCAATTTTGGTTTCACGTCTGTAGGTAAAATATTTTGTAGGCGGAGTTCAATGTTGCTGCACAATGTCCCGCGTTTGTAGCCTACTTTAGACCCTTAACTTATAACCCTCAATTTAGGGACGTTTATGCATGAGACTTGGATATTGGATACAACTTTATCTTTTGTCAAGTTTAATCACGCAATTATGTTCCGCAAAAATTTCAAACCTTGTATCGACCATTGAAAAAACTTCATCAAGGATTAAAATTAAACGTTGTTTAACTTGAATGGGAAAATGAATTTTTTAATATTTAAACTTATAACAATTATGTAAATTAATTAGACACTGTGGTACATAAAAGTTTTGAAATATTTGTTGAATTTTCCTATTTATTGAATTGAATTAAAAAAATAGTATTATCGAACGTTGCAATTAATTATTAATTATTTTAATCAGTGTAATTGACACTATTTGGGTATATTTTTAAAACAACAGCGTGCTTAAAAAAATATGCATAGTTATACTTATGAATTTTATTAGTACTATATCTAGCACATGAACGTTTTAAAACAGTATTACCATAAAACAGTTCTTACCATAAAACAGTATTAACTTTCAAGTAGATAACTTCGTAACTTACCTAAAACAAAAAGAAAAAAAACTATTAATTTTGTGCTCACAAATTTTTGAGTTGAGAAATTTTAGAAGGCAATAGAACGAATAAATTATTCTACATATTGTAAATAATGTCTTGGTGGGTCCAAGTTTTGGCGGTGACAATTTGTCAATTATAACTGGCTTTGCTTGTGAAGGTTTTCTACAGTTTCCTGTTTACGATAACTCCATATGAATATCGGCATAGTTCCTATCATAGTCACCTGTTTCCAATTTCTCACGTAATTGAGATTGATGAGATTGAAAGGTTTAAAAAGCACACGTAATGCAATTGAGATTGAAAGGTTTAAAAAGTATAAAATGAATCTTAGGAAGTTGGAAAGTTTTTAAATGAGTTCATTTTAATAATTTGGACGTTTCGTAATTTATTTTTGACTTCTTCAGCAACTGTAATAAATAAATACAATAATAGGTTTAAGAACAATAATAATTCTTCACGAAACGTCATGTTTCGTGTTTCATTTGGGTGGTTTCTGTTATAGACTGTATGTCTAACAAAATGGCGGTAAAACCACCAATATTATTATTATTATTATTTCTTAACTTTCAATTTTTCAGAAACTCTTAGTCGATTTCTATATATATTTGGATATAATATTTACAAGAAAATAAGTTTTATTTATTTATATAGAAAGGGGAAAAGATACATCAAACATTTCGTTTGTCATTATATTATCTCTATATGAATGAAAGAGGGTGCCTTGCTTGCTTGCTTACTTGCCTGCTGTCTAGTGCCTTACTTTTGTCACTGTACAGTTCTCTGCAATTAAACTGAACCAAACTGAATCAAAAAAGTCTCCAATGTTTTTTTTTTAATGTCTGTCGAAATAATAACGAAAAATATGAAATATGTATTAATTTTTAACATGAATAGTGCGATAGAAATAAACTTTACATGGTTTTTACAAGCTTTTATTTAACTTGCAATGTATGTATGTATGTATGCATGTATGTTCGGGTCAAATCTTGTAAGCTGAATTAGAACCACTTCCTCTTATCCTACAGAGTTGAATTTTTACATGTTGTTTCAGTTTCCATGACAATGCATTTTTATGATTAGCATGACAAGAATCGACTAGGGAACATAAAACATAAAATTTGGTATATCTACATGTATATGTAACAAAGACACCATATCACATTGTTTCTAGATTGAGTGTATTCAATTATACAATCAGTATAATTGAAAGAGATAATCAGCAATAATTATTTTCGGAATCGAATATATTCAGTGTATCAATAAATATACTAAACTTTCTATATACATTACCAAAATCTTTGACTTAGCTGAGAGTCAGAATTCAGATAGAGTCAATTTTTTTGGCAGGTGAGTGTATGTGTAATAGTTTAATACAACAAAGTTTTGGGGTGTTATTTTCCGCAAAAGTTTTGTTCTTATGTGTGTGTGTGTGATCTTTGTGTTGTCTGTGATAAAATATCTCAAAGATCACAGAACATAACACAGCCTACTATCAATGTATAATTTTGTTATTTAAATATATATATATATATATATATATATATATATATATATATATATATATATATATATATAAATGTTGATAAATAAAATAAATAATCCGAGTCGTTTAATATTTAATCGATTGACTTTGTATTTGATAATATATGTTTGTTTTCACAAAAGTTTAATCACGAAAATAGTCCATTTATTTGATTGGTACATTGGATGAGATATGTGGGCGAAATTTATTTATGATACACGATCGAATAGTAGAATAGTAGAAGTATATTCGAAAATTTTATTTCGGAAACTGAAAAAATAAGGCACATATTTATAAAAAAATAACGAACAAAAATCGGGAATTTATAAAATACAGTGTCTATCGTGTTTACAAACATATATTGGCCAAAGCCGTAGACAAATTTTAATGCGATTCACAGAACATATGGCTCATATGGAATACGGCAGGTTAGAAAAATCTTGTGTATAGCGGCTCATATTAAAGAGAATGACGATAAAATCGACAAATCCAATTTAAAACTTGTAAAGGCAGTACAAAATCCTTCAGAGCTGGATGCTTACGAAAGCATTTACCTTCAGAAATTTAAAAGAAATATTATGAATTTAGACAATGGACCGGTCTCAAATTCAGATCTAATCAAAATTTAACGGAAAAATTAATCGTCAGTATGTCCGTCTCTCTTTCTAGAGATGTCCAATTATAAAAAACTGTATACTGCGCAACGCATAATTTAGCAGCAATCAAGAGTGACCTTTGAATAGAGTTAAACGTCGGTCAAACATATATAAGTGAGGCACAAGCAAGAAACGTCGTGAAACTGTCACCAAATTAGCAACGAATAACATATCCTGAGACAATATAAGAGTAATTTTCATAAGAGTGATGTTAACAAGAGTAAATCGAATGAAAGAAATTTTAATTTAATAAAATTTATTATATTTTAATTTATTTTGTTTAATTTTAAATTTATTTTTGTTAATTGATCTCTATTTTCTAGCTATTTCTAATTGTCAAAGATTAAATTACGATTAGCTAATTTATACTGATGATGACTGCTTTGTAGTCGAAATACGTATGTATAATACAAAAACTGATCTAGGTATTGGGGCGAATTTGAAGTTTTATTTCAAAAACCTAGAGTTCTCCGTAATTATCATTTGATAATCGAATATCAACTTTTGTAGCTATTTGTACAACTTAAAAAAATTTTGTATGTAGAAATATGGTAACGAAAAATGGTTAACGTTTATTTATACTAATTATTACCTTACAACCCCATTAATTTCACCAAAAAAAATCGATATTCGGAAAGTGTTTCAACAGGAAATTACTTTTTTATAACCTTTCATGACATTGTCAACAAATTATTCATAAACATTATTTACTTCCTGATTGGAACGGATGTTATTGTAATTACAATGAAAATGAGTATTTTAACAAAATATTTTATATATCGAAGCATTCACTAACGGAATTTCGATTGAATTTTAAATGATAGTCCAATCATAAACTCTTACAAGATTTGAATGATTGGAACAGCTTAGTTCAAACTTGTTTCGTCGATTCTAGATTTTATATAAAAATCGTATTTTCCGTTAAGATTATGTTTATTCAAACAGTTTATCTAATTCATCCGCCATACGGGCGAAAGAAGTAATATTCATATTCAATTATAAACAAAACTAAACACGGATATTGATCTAAATATTTGGTATATATTAGACCGATTGTGAAGCGAGATATTTGCCACGTAAGTGCATGAAATTTTTAACATGTAAGTCAACGGTTCGAGCATACTAGTTTTTTTTTTATAAAACTTGAAAAATTTCTCTACATTTCTTTCAAAAACAAATATCTTATACAGTTAAACTTAAACAAATAAATTAAAAACAAAAAAAAAACATATATAGCGGATTTAAAAATAAATCTATTGAGATTTAATGATAATAATTTGCCACTGCGACCCCAAAAATATTGAACTATCACAGCGAAAACAATTCATGCATAGTATAACATATACTTAATTGTATCATAAATATTAAAAGTATCATAAATATATAAATAATTGTATCATAAATATTAAAATATTAAAATAGTATAACATATAAAATACTATATTTGTTATACTAGATATGATCAATTGATATAGTTGTAATAAGAAAATTAATTATATTGAATTTTATACTTTTTGCTTTGACTAAAATGAGTGAACCACCTTACGGTATAATTGCCATTTGTAAAAAGACTTCTTCTATTGAATTGTTTCCTATTTGAACAACTTAATTATATTTCAGGTTGGGATATATTTATGTCAGGATGGAATTTACCTGTCTTTCAATCCAGGATAATCAAGTTTTCTTTCCTATTCTGACAACTTTAAAATTGAACTATAGTAATTTCATGGTTGGGATATACAAGGAGGCATATTCGAGTATGAATATACGTGTCATTCATCCAGGAGGCTCGAGTTTGATTCTTGGTATCAGAATTTTCTATTCCGAATCTATCGAAAATCTATTCTATTAAAAATTAAATAAAAGACAATTTGATGGAATTTCAACCAAACTTTTAATTTTCATGTTTAATAATGAATGCAAGTTTTCTTGTGGTTACGAGAAGTACCTATTAGCATGTATAAAGTTATAATCTATTTAAAAGATTACTTTAAAAAAGTGATTTTATTTGAAAGAAAACTAGGTTATAATAAATTTATAAGTACAATAATATTTCAAAGTTTAAAGTTACAACAATTAACTATTTTAATTATTTAATTATTTAGCCATGACTGTTAGCAAACAGGACATTACACGAACGTATGTCAAAATGATAGATACTTGTCGTTGAGTTGCTGTCAGCTTATATACCATTTGAATGATTTTATTTTCTGTTTAAAGTAATTAACCAAAATGTTTTCTAATTGATTATTGCCGATCTCATCAGTGTATTAATATAATAATTACAAGATGTTATCTTTTATTTAAAATATTTGAATTATTCTTAATTGATTATTGGTGACCTAATATTTCACGGAACGACTTTATAATTGTAGACATTATTTTAAGATATTTAATTTATATATTGCTCTAATGACGTCTAGATATTGAAGTTTAAGGGCTAGAAAACTAGATAGTTCACGGAGATAGTTCTATCTATGTCAACTTTCCATCGTTTTGAAAAGACCTTTTCATTTGAAATCACGATTTGTTTTTGTTTCGGAGGGATGTCAAAAAAAACCAATGTGAAGAAATGAATAAGCAATACATTTTCATCTCTTTGTAGACAGTACGAAAATAGCATGCACATAAAATCCAATGAAAAGGCCTATAAGAAAACTGTTTAAAAAACACGATGTTAAATAAATAAGTCCCCACTTAACATACAAATATGTTACTATTTAGTAACATCTATTTTCAACAGTTCAAAGTAGTTCAAAACAGTTGACAGCCATCATAGTATTTTATTTTGTTTTTGCTTTTATTTTATGTTTTGTATATTGTACAGTTAGATCTTAATCAAAATAAATATATCACTTTATATTTATGGTATATTTGACGTAAATTTGTCTACAAGCATAAAAAAATGATATCTTTCAAGAGTTTTTTTTTTAATATAAAAAAATGATGTTAGTATGAAGAAGAGAAAACATTGTAATAAAAATGCCACATCATTGTTTTAAGAACTGTTTTTATGCTTATATTATCTTTTGTTTATCATGACGTAGTCCGTCTTCTTATATGTTATAAAGCAAATAATAAAAGATGCAATGATAAATAACATGAAACTTCCATCTAGCGATAAACATAACAATGTATGCATTTATTTGGTAATTTTTATTTGAGCAGCAGAACATTTACAATTACAATTTATTACAAGTAGTTGCAGGCGCGGATCTAGAGTAAAAGTTTGGAGGGGGTCGACAGCCAAGTAGCTGAGCGGGCTAATGCGATATGTCTACTTGAGAACTGGGAGCTTATGGGTTCGAATCCCGACATTGACAGTTTGTCAATTATAAAAAAAAAAAAACATAAAAAAGGGGGGTTAATTGACTAAACTGCCTGCGTATGGTATATGTATAAAATATATATATTATACATTATACAAATATATATTTTATATTTTATATATTATATATTTTTTCATATATTATACAAATATATATTTTATTTAATGTTAAGGTTGTTGTGAAGAAAATTCTATTTAATGACAGGTTCTTCAAAATTATATCCTGTCAAAATTTGAAGTTGATTCTGTTTTTAGTTTTTGAGTAAAAAATGTTAAAGTTACGATTTTTAAGAGATTTTTACATAGGTTAAATGGACTCGTCGGTAAAAACATGAATACAAAAATCTATATCTCGACAACCAGATATGCCAGTGTTATGAAAAACTGTCATAATATTTATCAAAGTCTTATAAATACCTGGAACAAATTTTAAATTAATCTTGTTTTTTGTTTCTGTGATAATTAAATTTGTAGATCGAAAAATGTTCTAAATCTACTTTCATTATTAGTTATATTTATTTTTATCTAGTTTTATTTTTAGTCATATTTATTTTTATTGAGTTTTATTTAGTTTTATCTAGTTTTATTACCATGCAACTTTTTTGAAATACATAAAAACACATTTTTAATTATTAAAACTCTTCGAAAAAATGAAATTTAGGATTTAAGTTTTAAGTTTTAAACAATATGTTTTTTACAAAAATTAAATTATTTAAAACGATTTAATTGCAAAATTTTTAATTATTTAGATTTGGCAATAGATGAGATATCAATGCATTTAGTATAGGACAAACTCACCACCCCTACTTTCCCTTAGCAGTACCCTCGTTTTGTTGTATGTGTTTTTAACCACAAATTTATGTAAAATAAAAATATTATTTTCCCAATTTCAGAAATGATCAAATAACTCTTTCCATTTTCTTAAAAGTTATCTAGGAGGCAAAATAAATTACATTTTACTACCCGAAGAATACCAATTCATATTGACCCAGAGTACACCCCTATTTTACAATTCAAATTAAAACGAAAAAAAAAAAAATGTATATCATTTTCAATATACCCAAGTTTTTTCCGAAAAAAAAATGTGTATATAATTTATAAAGTTTATTACATTCTTTCGGCTTTTTGCCAAGATTGATAAAGTTTCTCTTTATTAAACCTTTTTCTATGCATAAAAAGGCTTTTAACATTATTATGGGTTCATAAAATACCTTAAAAATATGTCAATGATGATAGTAAGTTAAATAAATATACAGGTTGTCTTGTAAAAAAGGTTTACTATAAACTTTGGCGGAAAGATGTATGAATTTAATATAAAAAAAAATATTATTATTTGTGTATACTAATGTCGATTTCCATTAAGGTTATGTAAGGCATAGTATGATAGCACTAGTGTATACATTATAATTAAATAAAAAGTTTACAATTATACAATGCAAACGATAGAGTAAAAGTTCCAGTGAAAATCATGAAACGTTAGTCTCAACACAAGTTTAGCTTGAACGACATATTACACGACTTTCATCCATTTTAGTAGAAAGTGTTTTTGTGTTTTGTGGATTTCGAAAAAATCTTTACTAATAAATTTTGTAAATATACACAAAAAAAAAAAACATTCATTCGAATTATTTTCCCAAAAATCGAAAAGCACGTACAATACTAAGGTCATATTGAAGTTTTGAGACTAATACATAAAATGTTTAAGCTTGTGTAGTAAGCTTTTGCAACAGTTTTTTAATTATTTATAATGAACGAAATTAAGTATTAACAAAAAACAAAGGTCTCAAACAAAAAATCAACTAAACACATAAAAATTTGGTTTAAACGCCACACGGCCTCCATATACAGACCAGAATGTCAGACAAACGTATTAGACCGTGACTGGCTAACCAACTGGTAAATAGGTTACGCACAGTCAAAATCACTCGACTTTCTTTGGAAATTCGGCCCAAAAGTTGGGAAAATGGGAACTTTTGTACGGAAAATCTATTCCAAATTTTATATATATTTATTCAGAATAATAAACAAATCAATGGGCATGTTCAGAACAAACAAGTCCTTAGTAAGTTGTACTAAACATATCTTATTTTTTTGCCAGGACACTTGACAGATACCAAGTAAGATTAGATTGTGACACCATTTTGCTTAGTAAATCCTGCCAGATTGGAAGATTTCCCCCTTAATGTAATGGAATTAATAAAGGCAAGTAGAAAATCTAGATGATCATGTATTATTTCATATTATTAAATCCACTAAACTGGAGGAAATCCTCCAATTAGTACAACACTGCTGACAAGTTAGTCAGTCCTTAAGTGTGTCCAGAGAAAAAAGGACGAGAAATTTGTTTGAAGACAAGGAATTGGTAAGATATGTGACTGTTGATAGGAACTATGCCGATGTTCATCTGAAGTTTGTGAAAGAAAACTGCAGAAACCCCTTCACATGCATAGCCGGTTACTTTCTAGTCCATTCGCCGACAGTTTAATCAATTTACCGTTCCCTTAGTTTGTTTTAAATTGCTTTAACTACCAGTGCTGGAAAGCAGAACGATTTTAACAACTGGACCTCATGCACTGGTTGACTGATTGACATAGTTTACTAAGGACTAAGTTGATCTAAACCAGTACCAATGAAATCTATACGGACCAAAATCACCCCAGCCAAATGGAATGTATACATAGAGGTAAGAAACACAAGAATATGTAATTAAAAACAACAACATATCCACATACATTACGCACATCTCCATCTCCAAAAGAGAGCGAGGCATATTAAAATTATCTTATTATACGACAAAACTGACGAACATCATAAAAATACGAAATATACGGTCTAATGAAAAAACTATGTAAATGTTATATAAAACAACAACAGTTCGTTATTTTATTTCGCATAAATTACCACGCATACAGCCAAAAGAAAGAAAAAAACATTACAGTACACAATTTAACATCCCCTTTTTGACATATTCAATGCTGAAATTATTATTAAATATGACAATATGGTACCATACACAAAAAAAAAAAAACACGAAAAAAAAACAAATACGTACGTACTGAGCAGATCGAAAAAAATGAATCAATCCAATGAAATAAAATTAAGTTAAACAAGTGAAAATAACAAACTGACTAATAGCTTAAATATCCGGTACATACTAACTTTATGAAGATGACAAACACAGGCCATGCGAGTATAATGAAGAGGTTGGAGACTGTGACCCAAATTGTAGAAATGCCACAGGATTCCACTGTTTTGACCGAAAGTTTAGGGTAATCGATCTTTCCCGTGAGAAATGGCATCGAGATGTACCTATCTTTTCACCTCCTACGGAACTTTGGTACTCGGAAATTCGGTACTAAATATAATATACCTTGGGATATACTATATACCAAGTATAATAACTGTTTAAGTTAAGGTAGTCCAGCCACGGATAAATTTTCGGTTAAATGATATTAAGTTTTATGGTTATCAATATTTATAACATTTATTTATTGACAATGATGGAAAAAAATCTTCCCGGGTTAAAATTTAGGTAATTATTGCCTTAAAACAATTAAGACGTAATTTTATGTGAAGATTATTAACTATTAACTAAAATTAACTATTCACTCCGAGCGCAATCGTACTCAGCGCCATGCGTGGTCAAAAAAACAACTTCATGGCCAATGTCAGTGTACAAAAACCACTTTTACATGTTGTTTACTTAATTAAATTAATATTTTTATTAAACACCTATGATTTTATATACACTGACATTGGTCATGAAGTTGTTTTTTTGACCACGCATGGCGCTGAGTACGGTTGCACACGAAGTGAACACTTTTATCCATATTTTTCATAAACTGAAGTTTCAAAATTACAGCCCATAAATCTGATATTTAAACAATTATCTCAGTCAGTTACAATTTTCACTTGTTTTCAATTTGACGCCTGTACATAGCTACTGAACTTAGTTTCGTATCCGTTCAATTCTTTTGAATTGAAGTGTACATACTCCCAAATATTCTTCTAGTAGTATTATTTGTCCTCGTCATAATAACTGTCACATAATCTTTCATACAGATGTTATGATTGTGTATAAATACGTGTACACCATACATCTCGAAATCCTATATTTGTATATCTAATTTTTTTTATTTTTATAAATAAATGCCATACTGAATTATCATATTATTTTATTTAAAAAAAGAACAACACTTCCATGAATTACACAAGAGTTTATTTTATTTATCAAACACATACCAGCCAAGAAGCTGAGTGGTCTAATGCGATCGACAGACTTGGGGGCTGGGAGGTTATAGGTTCGAATCCCGACATCGGTAGTTTGCCAATTATTAAAAAAAAAATGAAAAAAAAGGGAGCTGTTATTTGATTAAACCGACTATGGTTGTGCAGTTTCCTTCACGAATTCCAGATGAATATCGGCTCACACTTACATCCTCACATCCTTAGGCATCACAATGGACCTTATGGTCGAGGTGTGTCCCCTCAAAGAGAGGCGCTATAATCTATTCGTCTATCAATCGATCCTGATCCTTTTAACGGAGTTTGGAATATTTTGAAACGATCATGTACCCTTTTTTATAAATTATGATCGGGTCACTAAGAAATTTTTACTATCTAGACTCAAACTTTAAGCCATTTCTAACTATTTTCAAACTCATTTGTAACAAAAGAGTGCTTAGGAATAACGTCCTTAACATTCAGCATTCATTTTTTTGCACCACTTCCAAACACTATCTAGGCATTAATATCAAGCTTCCAGCAAACTCTCAATCCATTTAATTAAATTGGTTGATGAGTACCGTGGACGAAATTGCCAACCTTTTTTTATCGAAAGCTAATGAATGAAAATTTGTACATTGCTTCGGTGTAACTTTGTTATGTTTCCAGTTTTTTCCTGGATAGATCCAACTAATTTAAGGAGGTACCCTTTTCTCGTCCCCTTAAAACTCCGCCATGAAATTTTTACAATATAGACCTCAAACTGGCTAGAAATTTTCAACTCACTCAAAAGTTTCGGAAGTAATTTATTTTTTCGTTTGTTGATGAATGAAAAACCTCAAATTATAAGGAAGGATAACGTTTGTTGATGAATGAAAAACCACAAATTATAAAGAAGGATAAAAGCTTTCTGTTTCTAACAAGATTATAAGAGTTTATTACTTATTTATTCTACAAATAAAAAAAACCGAAATTTGTACATTTTTTTTCGTTTATCGGACAGTTTTTAAATTATTAAACACATTTGAAACGTTTTTCATTTCAAATCAAAAATATTTTTTATAATATTTCTTTTTTAAATTTACTTCGAGAGCCAGGTTACTGTTTGTAGCCAAGGAAAGAAGTTCATAGCTGCATTTTTTTCACAGGCAAAAATAACGTTTCAGAATTTTCGTCCGTTTAGAACGCGAGATAAGTAATAGAAAAGTAATCCTTCTCTCTCACTCTCTCTCATTAGAAGCATGTAAAACTTCATGCCCACCCAACGATTATCTCTTGTATTAAAAAAATACTCGACAGAATTTAAAAGAAAAACTAGGAGAGTAAAGATAACTATTTATTAATTAAAATAAAAAATCGGGCAATAGTGAATATATCTATGTGTTGTGTGTGTGAATACATGTATTTGTACTATAATAAAAGTAAACCGATTTTTTTTTTTTTTTACGATACAGTGTTTGAACCTCCTTAAATACTTTCAAAAAGTTTAATATACTATAATACTGTATATTTTTGGTGGAAGAACCGATAAAAATAATATACATATAATAAACATTGACATTTCTATGTAATCGGCGCTCCCACCATTTGCATTAACAAAACCCATAAATATGAATGTTATTATAATACGTAATCACTTAGAAACAAGATAATATTCTACATTGTAATTGTAGAAATATTCTACTTAACTTTTGTACATGAAAATGAATTTCTCCAACCATGATGCTGCTATATGATATATTATTTTAATTTCAATTTATTTCATGTTTTGTATTATTAAACTCTAAAAACAAACAAATAATTTAAGGCTCAAATAAATATCTTCTCGTATTCCGCGGGTTGTTTGAAAATACATTAAAAAAATAGTAAATGAAAATAAATAATGGTATGCAATTATTGAAACGATACAACGAGAAAAACTTTTTACAAGTGTGTGGTATGTAAATGATTGAGAAGATAAATAACAAATTCAAAAGTATTTGAAAATGTAACACGTCATTGTAAAATCATTCTAAATTGTAAACCTCTCTGGAAATTGAACGGCTATTGTATCTGTAACTGTAAATATTTAGAACATCATTCCAAAAATGTAAGTTTATTAATTTTAAACGAAATTTGTAATCGTAACTATACTAGCGCAAACGGCCGAGCGGTCTAAGACGTTATGTCTGCACAGTATGCCTACTTGGGTTCGAATCCAGACATCGGCAGTTTGTCAATTAATAGGATAAAAAAAGGGGGCGGTTGATTGACTAAACTGTCGGCGTATGTACAAGAACGATGTAACCGGCTATGCTTGAGAAGATTTTCTGCAGTTTCCTTTACGAACTCCAGTTGAATATCGGCATAGTTCCTATCATAGTCGGCTGCAACCGCATATCCCACCAATTCCTAGACTATACACAAAAATTTCTTCTAATCCACTCATATCCTCACATCCTTAGGCATCACAATGGACCTTATGGACGAAGTGTAGCCAGTCCAGGGCAGCCTCTACAATCTATCTATATATCTTTATAAATGCAGATTAAGATGGTGATAAGATTCATGCTGCGATTATATACCACCACCCGCCTCCTCCCTTACCCTTTATAAAATAATCTAATCTAGTGTGAACAACTGCATAATTTTCTCGATTAATTTTCCTCAATCACTTGAATGAAGCCGAAGATGGGAAGCCTCATAAAATGTATGATCGTATATTAGCAGTATATATAGTTGAATATATAATACGATTTATATAATTAAAACTTATGTTACATAGTGACTGCTCGGTGTGTAGTATAGGGTTAACTAACTAGTCAGTTACTCAACCTCAACCTCTTTTGTATATTCTGCAACTTTCTCATTACATACAGCCTTTTCATTAAATGTTCGATGTCCAATTTAACATGTAGTTTGCATTTCTTAAAACGACACAGGGATTTAAAACTTTGTATAGGGAGATTGATATTATCTCAAAGGGAAGCATTTAATGTGATTCACCACGATTTATTAAGTCAGCAAATTTGTGGACTGTAAACTGTTTATTTTTCCTGAATATATAATAGGAATATGCAAGGTTGTTGATTGTTACGACGTATAACCGGGGGACATTTGTATTGCATTTAGATCACTACATATTGAAGTCCAAGATCTAGTACGCTTGGTCCGCTAAATACTTCCCTTTCACTCGGAAACTTGTGGTCCACTATGCAACACACAAATTTTTACAAAACCTGCAACTTTTGTTCTAGTCCTTTGCTTTGAAACATTTCCAGCTTCGTGCAAAATTCATCATCTTTTTGACTTCTATCTTTGCGATTTCCTCTCCGTCGCCCGGTTAAACTATATCCCATTATAATGAAGCGTTTGTTTTCCAACGTCGGGGGCTGGCACTTCCTACAGTAGTTGTCGTTTGCGATATTCCATTTCTAGAGGTTCACTCCGTCTAGATTCCTGTGATTCTTCCAGTGGTAATGTTTACAAGATCTTTCCTTTGTTTTAACGGTTGCATAGTTTTTCTTAATTTATTTCGGGACACAGGGTGCGGGCTAAGATTCGGTCCTCGCGGATCTGCCAAACCTCCTTTTATGTCGTCAAGACATTTTGTAATGAGTGATAAAAGAGTGAATAATGTAAATATCGAAGAAGTGGATCAATTCCAATACTTAGGAAGCATAGTATCAAAGGCAGGTGGAACTGATGAAGATGTCATCTGCAGGATAAGGAAGGCCAAAAGAGTGTTTGCATAGCTTGCTCCAGTGTGGAAATCAAACCAAATAAGGAGAAACACAAAACTCAAAATCTTCGAGACCAATGTAAAATCAGTCCTTTTGTATGGTTGCCAGACGTGGAAAGTGACAAAAACGATCGAAAATAAATTACAGGTATTCCCAAACAAATGTCAAACAATCAAATCAATCTTCAATATACACTTGCCAGAAAGAATTACGAACGAGGAATTGATGAGGAAAGCAAGCCAAAGCCCTATCAACGAAACAATAAAGAAAATAATGTTTGGGTGGATAGTCCACACCTTAATATCATCCATGCCATGTAATACCATCAGCAGACAAGCCATAGACTGGAACCCCCAAGGAAGCAGAAAACGTGGAAGACCCAAGATAACCTGGAAGAGGTCAGTCGAGAAAGAGATAGAAGAAGAAGAAGAAGGAAAAACCTGGAGAGAAATAAAGCAAATGGCCCAGAATCGAGTACGGTGGAAGGTATTTGATGCGGCCCTACGTCCCTCAAGGGAATACAGGAATAAATATATATAAAAGGGTATCGTTGATCTTTCAACGAGTTTTTCTTTCGCGTATTGTTCATATTTGACTTGGTGTTATATAAATATGTTGTGTTGCTTCCTTTCACTTTAATTTTAAGTTTTCTTTTGTTAAATTTATTATTGTGTGTCTACTATGTCTACTATATACACTCCCGTTCAAAAAAATTGAACAGACCTGAAATGTTAATTTTCTTACATTTCATAAAACTCCTCACTTTTGTAACTCTCTGTATATTATTTATTTATAAACAATGATAAGTAGTATATTTTTTAAATGTGAAAAAAGAAATGGAAGTTTTTTATTTTTTATTTATGTAAGCAAAAACATTTACTACAAGAACAATCAAAATTGCGAGAGACTGATTCGTTTCAGGTCTGTTCATTTTTTTTGAACGGGAGTGTAGGTATATATAGGCTATAAAAATTGCCTGCTGTTTCTATTTAAAGCATCTTCTTATACTAATAAATAATTTAAATTTTCATTTTATTCAAACCAGTGAATATAGAATGACTTGGTGAATGTTTAACATTCACTAATTATTGCAATAAAATTGAGAGCAGGAGCAATTGAGATTTAAGTCAATTGCCTTTTATACCTGGTGGTAAGAAATGATGGAGTTTCATCTAACTGGATATTAAGTTAGTTTGTATGAACATCGTTATTTAAAACTTAAGTTAACCAGCCACATCATTTTTAGAGGGTCTTGCAAACTCTGCTTGCTTGAAACAGGGAAGTTACAGGTTCAAATCCCGGCGTTGGCAGTTAATTAAAAATAATAAGGCGGTTAATTGTCTAAACTATCGGCGTATGAACAAGAACGAAGTAAACGGCTATGCTTGAGAAGGTTTTATGCAGTTTGTTGCCTTCACATCATAAAAATGTATCGGTAATAATTAATAAAGGTTGAAAAATAATCATGTGGGTGGTATCAGTTTCATAGACCATACAGTTTCCAAAACGGAGGTAAAATCACAGTATTATATTGATTAAGTAAATCTTAATGATGATAAATTGTGCTGTATACTTTTTTTATGATGCTCTGGTTACTATACGGATAGTCCCCAGTTTGTAACGGTTAGAAATAATGGTCGAATAAATGTGTATAGGCCTTCATTGATTATTCTATAATTAGTCAATTGATTTTACGGAAAGTAAAATTGACTAAAAATTGATTAACTATTTTCGTGTAAACGTTCCTGCACACAGGGTATATAAAAGAAATAAAAGTAAGCCATATCATTATTAATAAAATATTTACCAGTGATTTATATACCTAATCTAATTATTTTAACTTTTACTATGTATATACATATATATATACCTGCTGCTGCTGCTGTTTTGTTTGTATATTTATATTATTTGTATATATACATATATACATACATATATATATATATATACATATATATACACATATATATATATATATATATATATATATATATATATATATATATATATATATATATATATATATATGTATATATATGTATATATATGTATATATATATATATATATATATATATATATATATATATATATATATATATATATATATATGATTAATATAAATTACATGTAATTATTTATGTTTATAATATAGCAGCACTGTGGTATGGTGCAAAGTATAATGGTGTACTTTGTATTTGTTATTGGTGTTGGTGCTGGTGTTGGTGGAGGTGCATTTATTAAGTTGTTTATGTTTTAGTTTAGTTATTTTATTCAGTATTGTTATATATTTACACAATAAAGAGAGAGGCGGACTATAATAATAATATTTATTTTTTTGTGTCACAGGAAATAAAATTCATATATTTTATATTTAAATAATAGTTATTAAGTTAGTTTTTGCACAGAAATTTATTTATTAGACCTAGGACCAGTTCAATAATAGAAGGTAAAGTGGTAAAGTTGGTAATTTGAGCTGTATATACATATATATATATATATATATATATATATATATATATATATATATGTATATATATATATATATATATATATATATATATATATATAGAAAATGAGCTTCCACACTAATTATCCATATAGACACGACAAAATTGAAGCAACCATAGTATAAATAAAAAGGTCTCCGGTGAAGTTTCGAATCATGGTTGTAGCGTAACAAATGTGGTGTTGTTTATGCAATTTTAAATGTATAAAAAATGTAGGTTTTTGGCATGTAATTAGAGAATCTATTTGTTTAGATTTATTGTAGTTGCTCATAAATAGGACACAGTATGTTTGAACGTAGACAATTTGTAATAACCAAAGTAGCAAAAATTGGTTAAGGTTTTCAAAATATCAATATGACAATAATAAAATATAATAATATGTTAATAAAAACACGCTTCAACTTTCTTTCACATAATAGTCACCGTAAAATATATCTTAAAGGAAACTTTAAAGGATATCTTGAAAAATAATACGGGTCAAATTTTTAGTGATGACCAAATGTTCCTGTAAGTTTAGTGGTTTTAATATCGGGTATATATAATACATACCAGGGTATTTTAAGTTTAGTATATCTAAAAGACAACTTAAATTCCAGAATTTTAAGCTTCTTTTTTAAACAATCCCTTGATAGTTCCCTCATTGATTATCTTCAGAAAATGTTCACAAAGAAAGACTGTTTTTTCTTTGTGATAGACTGTTGTATATTTTTCGCAACAATATTATTATTATTTTGACTATAGTTTTAGAAACACAGTCTCTACTCCAAAAATTAACACAAATATATTCCTCTATTAATTTATTTGAATAGGGGTGTGTTTTAGCGTATTATTTTTTATATTTTTTATAATATGTGACCTATAATTAATTATCCGTTTAAAATTTATTTGTAATGTTATAAAATATAGTTTAGTGTATTTAGTTAATAATAGTTTATTAGGATGAAATAATGAATGCTAAAGTTTTGCATGTTATATATAAAACTCGAGCTAGCTCTGTTACAAATATAATTACACACAGGATGACTAGAATAATTATTATACAGGATAACTTTTATTCGAATTTTCGACATAAATAGTCATAAATTTTAGAATAACAATATAGAATATCGATAATAGTACTTAATCCAGTGATTCCCAACCACTGTGTCGCGGCACTTTTGTATGCCGCCAAATTTTATAAATGTATATAGTAAAGTATTAACCATCATAAAAACGAAAAAAAGATCGAGACTGTTAAATGTAGAAGACACGATGAGAGTAGCATTGTCATTTTTATGACCAAATATAAATGAAATTATCAAAAAACATCAAGCTCAAATTTCTCATTTAAAGTATTCTTATTATTAACTTGCAATGAATCCGTTTATAAACGTACTGTTGTTTTTGTAGTACATATTATTTTATATTACATTCAAAATTATTATCATAAACTATTTTACACAGTGTATTTATTATATGTAAGTAAACAACTTTTAAACTTATCTTTTTCTTTGTGTTTCGTCAAATTTTGAAATCGTTAAAAGTGTGTCGCGACAAAAAAAAAGGTTGAGGATCACTGGCTTAATCTATTATAGTTGATAATAGCTTAAGCACTGAAATTACCTACATACGCTGCAAATTTTGAAATTTTTAACACAACAGTGATCGCACGCAGACTGGGAGTCCATAGAAATATTTTCCGCTCTACTATTTAAAATTTACTCACACTATCAACTAGAGGCTGTTAGTACTTTCATGCAGTCACTTATTGCATTTTCCGACGTTATCAATAAGAAAGTGTATTTGGTTTGTTACAAGAATTTTTGGACTGCTCAGCCTGTGCGTGCGCCAAATGACGCATTCATCATTTCGTGGGTCGCATCATTTTGTGGGTCTGTTCTCAAATTAACTGTATTATTATTTTTTATGAAACACATTCCGCCAATATTCCTTTTATACCAATAATTCTGTTCAAAATCTAATATTGCTGCTAAATTAAATCTAAAATAATAGTCCGTATCAAAATGATGTTCTGCTAATGGTGTTTTGTTATTTTTAAGTACGTTAATTGGTTTACAATCATTTCTTTTTTTTTAATTTTTGCTTCGTTTGCCCTAAATAATACTTTTCACACTCACGCGGTATTTATTATACACTGCTCTAATTTATTGACTTTATTTTTTAATTTAGTGTAAATCGAATTAACTTTTATAACATTGTAAAATACTAATTTGATATTAGTTTTCCTGAAAATAAATTTTCGATTTTGCTCCAATTCCTAGAACAATTATTTGTATTTTATAAATACGTATTTCGACTACAAAGTAGTCATCATCAGTATAAATTAGCTAGTTAAGTAATTATCTCCGGGATATGGAATCAAAGATATTTTACGCGTTGTTAATTTAGTGCGTGTCTCACATTTATCTAATTTAGGTGATAACGGAGTGGTAAAAAGAAATCGATTTCGATGGATTTGAAGAGACCAAACCTATTATTTCTATAAGCCAGGCAATGCAACCTTTTTATAAACGTACAAATTTTTTTTTTTTTTGATTATAAAATGAAATAAACCATATGCTTAGTGTCAAAAATAAACTATTTTTTCTAATCGATCATTTATAAAAACATAACATATATATATATATATATATATATATATATATATATATATATATATATATATATATATATATATATATATGTACATGTCGATATAAAATATATAAGTTTTAGTTATTTATTTTTTCCTTTTTTTTCCCATTTAATAAATGTTAATACCTATAGAAATGATATGAATACCTTTGACAGTTTCAATTAAAAACAAAACGAATTACTAATACGTCATAGACTTATATATAGCGAATATTATACACACCCACACACACACATACACACATATAAATGAAATAAATCTTTTTGAAGTGTATTCTGTCACGTTTAATAAATATATTTTATAATATTATATATAATAAAATGATTTCGATAAAAATAATATGTATGAAGAATATAATATCTATAGTTAGAAATGATTAGATGTGCTTAGTGTCCATTATGCTTACGGTTTTAAATCATCATTACGTACCTCTATCTAAACGTTTTCAATATATTTAATGTACAGAGAATTTTGCATATATTGAAGCTAATTTAACTTTACTTCGTAAATTTATCTCAATTTATCTCATTTGACTCATCAACCAGGAATCAAACCTCGGACCTGTTAATTTCTACTCCAGTGTGCTAGATAGATAAATAAGGTCCATTGTGATGCCTAAGGATGTGAGGATGTGAGTGGAGTGGAAGGAATTTTTGTGTATAGACTAGGAATTGGTGAGATTTTCACCCAATTAGCGACGATCAACATATCCTGAGACAATATAAAATTTATTTTAATAAGAGTGATGTTAACAAGAGTAAATTGAATGAAAGTAATTTTAACAAGAGTAATTTCAATAAGATTTATTTTGTTTAATTTCATATTTATTTTTATTTTTGTCTATTGATTTCGATTTTCTATTTATTTCTAATTGTCAAAGAGTAAATTACGACTAGCTAGTTTAAACTAATGATGACTACTTTGTAGTTAAAATACGTATTTATAATACAAAAACTGATTTAGGTATTGGGGCGAATTTGAAATTTTATTTGAAAAACCTAGAGTTCTCATTAAATATCATTTGATAATCTAAAACTTACTGAATAAATGAAAGTTCTTTTAAAAATCCATCGCATACTTTGGTGATTGAATCAAAATGTCAGCACAACACCAATTTCATATTTCACGTAAGTAAAAAGTTGATATGAATAACCAATTTTATAAAATCAAATATCAAATTGAAATGATCAATATCGTACGAACTCTCTTTTCTCTCTGAAGTTATCGAATACAATATGTTTTAAATCCAAGATTTTCAGTAGTTTAAAATCATTTAACTTTAAACCATTACTCGGTACTTTAGAAGCTTTAAAACTACTTAGATACCATAATATAATGGATATTGTAACTGTCCTTTATAACTATGCACACTTGTTATATCGCTGTACTTAGAATAGTTCTTCCCTCTAAGTCCCACTTTCCCCTTGACTGAATTAGATAAAATATTATTTCAGATCATATTGACGATGATATAACATTTAACCGATTTTTCGATATCATTTTATTATAAAAATATTCCAAATTCGAACAGTAAAATTTCCTATAACAACATTCAGAACTTTTTTCGCAATACGGATGTAAGTTTGTTGTTTGGGTGTATTAACGAAGTACCATCAAAATTGGAATTGGAACGTATTTCGAACAATATAACCATACCAGTGGCGTAGCAACCGCGGGTATTACAGATAGCAATCACCGGGGTTTCCCTACTCAGTGGCTCCTAAATTTCCGGATCAACTATTACAGCAGTTGGTAGCGATATCACATAACAAGTTATGCATTATTCTAAGAAATTGGTCGAACGTTATGATGAAGACATCGGTGACAAATTTCATGAACAATTGTTGCTTCTCCGTGTTTGTTTCGAAAGTTGTATCAGATAACTGTATTTTGAACAGCTCGCATATTTGTTGTTAATAGAACATTCTGTTTTATTGGCAAGTTTTCCAGTTTTTTGAACTGCCTTAATGCTATTTTTAACAATACCCGTCATTGTTGCTTCAGCTGAACGTTCATTTTCGAAGTAAATAATAATTAAAAATTACCTACGAAGTGGGTAATTGTCCATAGTACACGAAACTACCATACTTGATCATGGACATGGTCTTGGACATGGTCTTGATGTAGTCATAAAAATTTTTGCTGAAGCAAAAGCCCTTCGTATGATATTTTGACGTTTAGTTTCCACGATCGTCATTTTGTTTACTAAATATATAAAAATTTTTATTGATTTCATCTCTGTTGTATTATGAATGTTTGTAATAATAATTGGAATCAATTTTCTCGAAATACTCCGTATTGTTCCTGTCAATGATCATTTTTTTTGAGTTATGTAAAGTGGGATCCCACCTGGGTCCCGCAATATAATGCTATACAACTGAACCCTACCATAAATACCGCTGCTACTAACATAAACATCCATGCTACTGTATAAATGTGAAAGTAACTCTGTTTGTTTGCTACCTGTTCACGACTAAACGGCTAAACGGATCGTTATGAAATTTGGCAAGGAGATAGATTATATCCTGGGGAAGGATATCTTTTATCTCAAAAAAATCTGGGTGAACATTAAAAAATAAATAGGGGGTGAACATACAGTCGAACATAGAATGTCCTTTTTTTTGAAGTGAGTTAAAACTATACTTCCAAAAAATAAGTATAAAATTATTTTATTAAAATTTTCTTTCAATTTTGAAATGCCAAGTTTTATTGTTGTTTCCATACTAAATATAAACTATGATAGCACACTATAAATCGTTATATATCGATAAACATATAACATATATATTCATATATACATATATATATATATATATATATATATATATATATATATATATATATATATATATGTGTGTGTAATGCATACAATGTATAGTGTATATATAGTGTGATTATTATTATTATTTTCAATACATATATATTTCACATATATATAAACGCGGACGAAGTAGCGGGAAACAGCTAGTAACAAATAAATCCTTTAACATGCCCCGTCAGTCACAAATACACATCAAACAATGTTTATAATAATCCTTACAAATTATGGAAACACAACCAACACACAGAAGTTTAAAACAGGATAATATTACAGAAAAAAAAAAAAACAAAATAAACAAACAAAAAAGTGTATATAATTTTATAAAAGTTAAACAAATATAATAATATTATTTTATTATTATGTAAACGCATAAATGTCATACTTTTTGAAAAGAATTAAATGTACAAAACAATATACAAAACAAACAAAATACAAAACAAACAAACAAACAACATGGAAAACAAAACAAACAGACAAAAACAATACAAAACTAATAAATTTTATTTGTATATATTACTATAGCGCGATGTATTATATGTGTTTGTTTTTAGTCCAGTCAAATTGTGTTCAAATAAATGACGTGCAGAAATTAGCCCGAATTACAGCATTTGTTGAAAAATTATATGAGTTTAGATCTAGATCCTTCCTGTACTTGATATAGTACATTCATAAATACAACAAAAACCAATAAGGTACATTCATAGAAATCTACAAAATCGATATTTAAGTTTGCGCATCACATTTTTTATAAATATGATTTCAAATTCATCCCAATACCTAGATCAGTTTTTATATTATAAATACATATTTCGACTACAAAGTAGGCGATCATCAGTATAAATTAGCTAGTCGTAATTTACTCTTTGACCAATTAGAAATTGATAGAAAATAGAGATCAATAGACATAAATAATTAAATAAAAATTAAACAAAATAAATTAAAATATAATAAGTTTTATTGAAATTACTCTTGTTAAAATTGCTTTCATTCGATTTTCTCTTGTGAACATCACTGTTATTAAAATTACTCTTATATTGTCTCAGGATATGTTATTCCGAATAACATATCCTGATACAATATAAGAGTAATTTTAATAAGAATGTTGTTATTAAAATTACTCTTATATTGTCTCAGGATATGTTATTCGTTGCTAATTTGATATACATAACGCGACTGGACTATATAAAGATATTATGTTCAAAAAAAAAGTTTTTTTTATGTAAATTTAAAATGAAGTTAAAATTTTCCCTCATTTATTATTCTTGGAGAATCATTTTTAAACGCAACATGCATAAAATTATTTTATTTATATTCATACTTGTAGAGAGATCGTAGATTTAACATACACACACACACACACACATATTATAATAACACTACTTATTATATACATGTGTATGGGATACGGGCAGAATAATAGAATATAGAATGTGTTGTTCACTATGGACTATAGAGAGAGTCTGTTTGTGTCCCATACATGAATTTAATAAGATATAATGAAAATAACTGTAACGCAACAGATGCACAAATGTTTAGGGTTTTTTGTATTTCATTTCATACTAAATAAAAATTGGTGTCGCGACAAGTTGCCCTAGGACAAAAAATAACCTCGTAACAAAATAACCTGAAGCTAGTACGTTAGTTCTTTCGTATTATGTCTTCTGTAACCTTAATGGCAATTGACACTGAGGTATTGTATTGGGGCCCCATAAGTAATCACAAATAATAATATGTATGCCCGTTTTTTACACAGATAATTTCAGATTTTTATACAGATAACCCAGTATATGTAAATATACAAGGTATATTAAGTTAAGTCCCGACTTTGTAACGCTTGAAAATATTGATCGCAAGCATGAATGTTTTGCATAGGTGTTCATAAAATGGCCTAATTCGGCCATTTCCGAGTGTGCGTCTGTGAACACGATAGCTCCAAAACGAAAAGAGATAATGAGCTGAAATTTTGTATTTGTGTTCTAGAGCAAAAAAAGTAAGGTCAAGTTTGTGAATGGACAAAATCAGACCATGTCTGGGCAAAATGGGCAAAACTGCTGTACTTTGAAACCATTAAAGATAGAACAATAATGTAAAGATAAAAAATGTTGCTTTCTTAAAAATAAACAACTTTTGTTATAAACTTTTTTACATCCAGAATATACCGGGTATTTAAGCAATTAACTCAGTTAGTTGTTATTTTCACTTGTTTTATGCATGTTTTTAGTTTGATAAAATAGAGAATAATTCTATTTTGACGATTTATTTCATGAAATCTTATATGTTACGTAAAGTGTAAGAATAGTGTGTACGATATTCTGATATCCTACTTTCTTGGGATTAGTATACTCTGATCATGTAACTGAAGTGGTTTACAAAGAAAGAAATATAAAACAAGACGAGATTATAGCTGTTAGCAAACATGCGATGGATATATTTCACGTGAATTTCATCGTGTGCACAGCAGCAATGTAAGTTTAGTTATATAAAATATTTTTATTGCGATTGAAAACTTTCATCAATACTTTCATGTGCAAAAACGGGCTATGTTACATTTGTTACGAATCAGTCGGTACAATGTACATATTACACATATTATACACTACGTAAATTAAAATAGACCCAATAGCAACAATGTGTAGAGTGCATCTATCATTGTCTATGCACAGTATGCCATGATATGGTGTTACACTCACACGATGGACGACGGACAATAACGATGATGTATACATGCACGGGTAAGATGTAACTTTATAAATGATTTTAGTTAGAGAGTGATAAGTATAATATAATATAAGTGTGACAAAGTAAACCATATCATAGTGCACTGCATATAGACAGCAATAGATACACTAAACAGTGTTCCAGATTGGGTGTATTTTAAAAAAACAAGCTGTATAATACATACATATTACTTTATTACAAAATAGAGGGAATACAACAAACAGCTCTGAGCTAGAAGTAATTTAATTTTTTAGCTGGTGTTGGTTGGTACAACAACCTTTTTTCTTGAAATGTCAGAATAAATTAACACAAAATATATGTAAAGAAATACAATTTACATTACTTTTCTTTTTTTTTTTTTTAAATAAAATTTATTCAATGTAATTCCTTCTTTTTTTTTTTGGAGCAAAAAAACGATATATCTACATAAAGTTAATGATATTTAGTATTTTCTTGTTTTATTTCAAGAAGGTGCCAAGGTTATGAGTAAATTTGGGATAAAAGTCAACAATAAGACTACGTGTGTCTCCATTGTGGGCGCTTACGCTTTGAAGCTAAATTTATTGCCGTTCGTGGTGGCTTATGAACGCTTACTCTACTCTTGAAAATGCCGTTCGTTTTGATCATATGAGGACGTGTAAGCGTCAGTTGACATCAATATTCAATATGGCAGATGAAAACAGTTCAACTGTTTTTCAAACAATATAATGTTTGTTTGAGTGACTTCTAAGGTAACTTTAACTAAAACAATTTGATAAATCATGTCGGTAATGTAGATTTTCTTCGAATAATATTTTGTATACCCCGTTATTTGAACATATTGGGGATGGAGGACCTGTCTGTCGCACCATCCATTTTGTACGACACAAGTTTTTTTGAAGTTTTTATTACACTATCTCTTAATTTAACTAACAAATTAACTGTTACTGATAAAATTTTTGCTATCGTCAAACAAACAAGTTACTCTCTTACGCGCTTCGTTAGGCACTATCATCGACAATTTTCGCGAGAGAAAAGTTGGGCGTCTTGTCGAAAGGAAACTACTGACAAAAAATTTAGCCTGTTACTTATCATTAAAAAAACCGTGTTGTACTGTGGACTATTTTTTTTTTGTTCAGAAAAGAAAATGATTCAAAACATTCAAAAAATCAAAAAATGCAATGGAATACACTTACAAATGTGTACATGATAGATAAATAATCACTGTCTCTGAGCAAATTACCTGATAGATCTTATCTGAAAGACAACAAACTTTCTTTGTTCTAGCTATTGAATTAAATTTTTTTTTCAAAAGATGGAGGAAAATGAATGTTTATGACACTTATATATACGTCTATACGATAATATTCCAATGTAATTGCTTTTGTACCTGGAACACACCTATTAACGATATGTGTGCAGCCCTACGAATATAATTATGATGTATATTGTATAGCAAATTATCGCTAACTAATAGGCTTCCGTTAATTAGAAATATTTTACCGATAACATAATCTTCAAATAATTGATAATTATCGCTATGATTAGAATTGAATCATTCAATTTGTTTAAATTGTTGGTAATATTTTCAAAGAAAGATTTATTATGGATAATTTATTTTTCCAGGATTATTTACTCTACTACTTATTTAAGTTTTATGCACATATAGATGAAATTAGATATTTTCATACATATTTTCTAAATATTATGATTTTTGTTTGAATTTGAGTTAAATTGAGTTAATTTGAAATAAAATATCATATAAATTACGTAACGCTATTTTCTATCATTTTTAATACCACCCTTCCTTGCGTAACAATAGAAAACCGGGATACCTCCATGACGTAACAAAATGAATCTGGATAACTAGGGTGATTTTCAAAATGAGAACGGATAAAAATAAGGCTTGAGTATACTGGGATTATTCCTAGTTTTCTTGATAGGTCTTAGGAATACAAGAGCAATGTGTATTTCATACAGAACGCACGAAATTTGAACTTTGCAGCAGTTTCCATCACGAACATCTGATCAGTATCGGCATAGTTCCTATCAAAGTCAGTTGCAGCCGCACATCCTGCCAATTCCTAGCCTAAACACTAAATTCCTTATCCCCCACACACATCCTCACATCCTTAGGCATCACAATGGACCTTATGGTCGAAGTGTGTTCCATCCAGGATAATCTATTTATCATACAATCTATTTATCTATACCTTGGAGTCAATTTTAATCGTCCTAACATTTCCGTGTACAACCAATCAACCTCAACTTTTCAGAATTCTCTTGTTTAAACTATTTAACCATAAATAGAGCATGGCATTAACACAATACCATACATACATTAATTATGTAAAATGAAAATTGAACACTATAAATTTGCAAATACCCGAGGTGTATTTTGCTTTTACAGTTTTGGAATGACAACATATTGACCAATATACATAATCTATATATAGTTAGTGGGATAGTTTATTTGTACACTTATTCATTGATTTTCTATCATTGCATTTTGGTATTATTTTAATTTTGTAGGGCCATTATATTGCATTAAACATGTATGGCTATTAAAGATGCAACGATTCATCAAAAATTGAAACAAACTGAATTGGAAGACAAGGTGTATATTGTCGGAAATCCACTATTTTGTTGTAAGTTTAAAGGGATCCTTTGTTATAAGTTAATATTTTTGAGAGCATGAATATATGACCCTTGTTTTTAAGGACGTTTCAGTACTGTGTTATGCAATCAGCACAACAAACAGGTTTTATTTTATGATAGTACCAATACATAAACACACATATACAACACATAGACAAAAACACTGTTCACATATACAAAATAATGTTATGTTGAAGAAAAGGAATAATTTTAAACTTTTATATTTCGAAAACAAAACGGTAACACACCATTTAAAAAAAAAATTTATATAATAAATATTTATCTTTACTCTCCTAGTTTTTTTTTAAATTCTGTCGAGTATTTTTTCTAATACAACAGATAATAGTTGGGCGGGTATGAAGTTTCACATGCTTCTAATTAGATAGTGACAGAGAATGATAATTTTGATATTAATTATCTCGCGTTCTAAACAGTCAAAAATTCTGAAACTTCAGGATTTATTAGAAAACGTTATTTTTAGCCTGTGAACATAAAATGAGTAGAATCTGTGGTGGTATGCTGGAACATCCTTAAGAATATTCGTCTTGGATTTCGATTGCTTAGAACACAGAAATTGCTATTTTATTCGACAAGAATATTTTATTCAGTTTCAAATTTGTCTACTAACAATTGTACACATAAAATAAATGTACTAACAAGTTGCGTAAGTAAAATAAAATTGACTGGTCACATCTTACCTTCTGACCCATAGCCTATTATCTCCGTATATTTTTTCATTAACACTTTCATATACAGTGTGTACCACTGTATATCTAGTCCAGCGTGCTAACCGCTACACCAAGCCGAGGTTCGATTTCGATTCCTGGTTAAAGAGTTAATTTTTTCATATCAGTATTTAGTTAAAATTCAATGACATTTGTCCATAAAGTCTTCTAGAATTTGTCTTACGTAACCTAAATGGACATTTGGACAAACATTGTATTGATGACGCTTAAGTATACATACACAAATAAATATACGATATTTTAATGTTTCAGGGGTTTTCAGTCATACTCAACACAGACCAGAAGGCTAGACATATTACTTTTCATTAATCTATTTGATACTAAGGGTCTAGTTTGTTATTCGATACAAAAATTTAAAATCAAGATAGTCCCTAATGATGACATATATAAAGGGTAATTAATCTTTTTATGAATTCAAGTGTACACATATAACTCATAGTATATGGTATTTTCTAAATGATGAATAATTTGTTCACTTGTTTCAGCCATTTCATGTTTAAAACCCCATTCAACCATATTAAAATACAAGTCTATTTATTATTCTACAAATAATATAAAATAGTAATTTATATATACATATATAAATATATATATTAATATATATATATATATATATATATATATGTATATATATATATATATATATATATATATATTATATATATATATATATATATATATATATATATATATATATATATATATAACAATATTATAAAAATATATTTATTTATTTATGGGATATGTAAATCATCCCATATCAATAGCTCTAATAATATAATATTATATACATATACATATACAAGGTAAATGGAATTAACCGCATAATAGTCACGAATGCATTTCTTTCTATGATCTTCTTATTCCCCAATAACATCCAACAGAAATCGATAAATTGATCATCTCCCCGAAACAAACGAAGATCACTCGTGATTGGTTCAAAGATATGATAAACAGCAAAGCACTCCAAACAGAGTGCCTAGGGGTTAATGTAGTAGGTGTTGGGAATATAATGATTATATTATTAATCGATTTCTATTGGATGTTATTGGAGAACGGGAGGATCATAGACAGAAATGGAGGCGTGGGCTATTATGCGGTTGATTCGATTCACCCTGTTTATATATATATATAAATATTTATATATATATATATATATATATATATATATATATATTTGGCTACCAGCGAAAAGATGAATAGCCCGATTTTGCCTATTCCCAAACATATTAAACGGTCAAGAAATTACCGCTGGAACAGATGGAAAAAAAGAATGCAAAAAATATTTTATGAACACCTATTCCAAAATTGTTTTTCTACTATCGATTTTTCAATCCATAGAAACTTGGTTATAATAAAGGTTTATACGCCCTTATATACCATCCGCAACTTCTGTTAATTCCTGTACAGAAATATAATAATGCTTTATTAAAAGGAAAATCATTCTTAAAATATTGATCATTCCTATCGTTAAATCCTGTACACATTGACACAAAAGTAGCGCTCAATTTTCAATATTTTATAATTATTTGGTTTTCGAAAAAACACTTAGGATAAACATAAGTATTAAAATTTAAAAAAATGTTCGCCACTTTTGTGATCATTTGTACATATAGTTAAAATACACACAAAATATTTTTAACAATTTTAATAACATCATATGAGATAAAAAATTACAAAAAAAAAAAACGCAACACTAATAAAAATAAAATTGAGCTAATTATCATATGTAACATTTTAAAAAAAATAGTAAAATGGTAAATAGTATTTAAAAAATTGTTTTTTTTTTCTATTTAATTTTGTGTATATATATTTAGCTATAAATGCAGACAGACACATTTTAATTTGTAACACATTTTAAAATTAAAACTATTTACATAACAGACATGTACTATTCATCTCATAAGTGGCGTACATTTCTGAAAATTTGGACAGTTTATCTGTGGTGAAACTATTTGATTAATTAAAAAAATGTTTCGAATTAAAATTATAAGTATTTTTATAACAAGCAAATTTAATTCAAAACATTTTTTTTCGAAAATCAATTGGGTACGTTTTTAATTGATTGCAAAAGATTTGAAAATGGAACGGTAGTTATGGAGTCGATAGTACTCGTACAATTTTATTAAAAAATAAATAACAACACAGTTTTTATAGGAACGAAGCTTTTTTTTTTTGAAATTTTAATTGTATTCCTTTTAGCCAATATTAGTATATGTATTTCGTTAATATAAATGGTGGAAGCGCCGATTATACAGAAATAATGGTATCTATTATATGAATATTATTTTTATCGGTTCTTCCACCAAAAATATATAGTATCTCTATATAGGTATATATATATATATATGTACCTAATATATATATATATATATATATATATATATATATATATATATATATATATATATATATATATATATATATATATATATATACATGGTATAAAATAATAACTTCGAAGAGAACTTCTTCTTGTGAAATATTAATGAAAACTTGCAAAATTTCTTATTACATTTTACAAAATATGGAAAATATTTTAAGAAATTTTTCGTAATATTTAATGTTTTTTGTTTGTTTGGTTGGTTGGTTGGTGGTGTCGTGGTGGTGATGATAAGTAAGTTTGTTTTAGATAGATCATCATTCATTCTCTATTCTGTATATGAAAGTATTCTTCTCAGTATATATGAGAGTATGTTATTATGTGTATGTTGTATGTTGTATGTGTTTATATTTGTTCAATGGAGAATGGTAGAGAATTCATTTTGTGGCTTCTATAATACTTTTATATATACATTACTGTTGCATAATATACACTTTATACACATATAGAGAACTACTGAGAACAATATAAATATACAGTGTGTAACAAAAAGTTTTTAAATAATTTCTGAATTAAATGTTACTTGGAAAACGAATTGTGAACTCAATTCGAATACGCAGAATTATTTACAATTCAATCATTGATATACAACTCAGTATATACTGGGTATTCAAACAATCGGGCACTTGTTACATTACTTGTTATTACTAATTTTAGGGTCAACAACTTTTAACCAATACACTTTTTTCGGAATTTCTGTATTTTTTAATTGTTTATGAAAAACTCAATTAACACCGCAATTATCAACTCATTAAAACAACTAACTGAGATAATTGGTAAAATACCCGGTGCATACTGAATCTATGAAAAAAAGTTGTTTATTTAAAAAAAAAAGGAACAAATTTTGTTCTTTCTCTGACGGTTTCATTGATAGGCAGTTTTGCCCATTATGCCGATTTTGCGAACTTGACCTTAATTTTTAGCTCTAGAACAAAATTTTACATCTGGCTATCTCTTTCGTTTATGAGTTATCATGTTTACAGACGGACGGACATATAGATTCGGAAATGGACTAATTATATCATTTTATTAGTTTTTTTTATGCAATAAATATTTTCAACCGTTGCAAACTCGGGACAAAACTGAACATACCCTAACATATATTATAGCCTGAGTATTAAAACTCAATAACACAACCGGGCTAAATCAACCATATTCTTCAACTTTCCTACACATCCTTTAACGTACATTCTATACATAAAGAAGCATGCACACACACACATATTATGAGACTAGAATACGACGAAGTTAGTACCCATTGCTGCTACCTACTACTAGTAGTAGAACTGCTCCATAGATATAGAGTCGAATGATGCCATAAACTACCATAGAGTTTGTATAATATTTTATGTCTGTGTTTACATGAAGCCCTCTTGGGTGTATACATATTTTCACATTACAGTCTGGTGCATTTAAATCATTAAACTAAAAACGTTCTACTATATATATATATATATATATATATATATATATATATATATATATATATATATATATATATATATATATATATATATATATATACATCTACTGACTATACATAGAAGTATTCATACCGATAGTATACAGTTTTCTATACATGTATATGTATGTATAGATGGATGTGAGTATGTGAGTATAGACTCTAACCTTTTGTTTATACGCGCTATAATGCATATTTTTTTAATGAGACGCAAAGGCTTAAAAACGTACGAAAAAAAAAAATCTCACGTAAACAGGCATCCATACAACCTCTATATTCACGGGTAGTTTTTGGTACGTCAATACCAGATTTTTTGGTGAATGCTTCAAATAAATCAAAAGTAAAGATCGATGTACCGATGAAGGAATTTCGGAAAAAATTCTTCAAATGTTCATGGAACCTACGTTGTAGATTTCGAAAAACATCAACATTAAAGTATATATATATATGCCAAGTGTAATCAAAATCAACTAATTATATTTCAAGATACAGGTTGTAATCTGCTAATTCTATTTCAAGAAACTTATTTCAAATGTCTCCAGAACTATTATTTGGTATTATTAGCTGATTTTGATTGCACTGGACACGTTTTAAATGATAAATAAGTATCTAAATTTAATGAATCCTAACTAAATATTTGAAAAGAATATAATGAATATACCATATTCATTATTTTCATATTATTTTACTGTCATAATAAGACTTATTTTCCTACCGTTAGGTGCACAGTCGTCGGTGTAATAACCGGCGCGACAACTTGGCAATAACCATAAAACGACAGGAATAGGCATGGGAAAAATACGTATAATTCTGTCCCTACAACTGTCTCTAATATTATTCATGAGAAAAATAGTTTTCAGTTGAAAATATTTGAACGGCTTATGTCACAGAATATTTAACATTTTAATTACAGCCGATGCTTTAAATAATTAAATATTTCTGTCAAATACATAATTTTTTCCGTAAATAATACGTATTTTTCCATTTTGGCGCTAGTCGCATCTATATACCATCCCAATATTGCATACTAATACTGTATATAGAGGTATTAATGTATAAAAACACATGAACGAGTGCAATGCACAGCTCACATAACAATATAATTTCAGGTGTAATGTCTATAAATATATATATATATATATATATATATATATATATATATATATATATATATATATATATATATATATATAATATATATATATATATATATATATATCTATATATCTATATATATATATATATATCTATATATCTATATATATATATATATATATATATATATATATATATATAGATATATATATAGATATATATATATATATATATATATATATTTATAATCAACATCATATTAATTTAAGTCTTGCTAATTAATTATCCTGTGAATCCATTACAAACGGAAAAAGTAAACTGGTACGTTTACGCACGATTGCCCTTTACAATGTTCACAACAAATTTAACTGTGTATTTACTTCGTACATTATAAATTATATTGCACTCATCCAGAAAGAGTTCTGAATCTGGATGGCTCATAGAATACTCTATTGATAACAGACAACTTTGGCTATGACGTCTGGTGGTAAAAAAAATTGACGTTTGCGAAACTGTCAATAATTATTCAAACTGTCCATAACAATTCAAAATATATATCGTTGTATTTTGGCTACTTTTAAGAAGTTTCACTTCAATCGCAGGGATCTCCCGACCGCCACCATTTTTATTTATTTTAAAAGATACTATATCAAGCGTTACAAGTCGGGATACACTTTCCAGCGTTACAAGTCGGGATACACTTTCCAGCGTTACAAGTCGGGACATAACTTAATAAACCTTATATATTTATATATACTGGGTATGAAAATTCGGTATTGTTTGTTTTTTTGTACATTTTTGGTAGTTACTATGAATTTTAAAAGGGATAATAACATTTTGAACAAATTTTATTTAAATTTCTCTCTAGAGCCCACAACATGAGCGCTCATTGTAAGGAAACAAACCCTAATGAAAAATCATTTACAACCATTTTATAAATTCCTACTAATGATGCTCTCATAATAGAGTCTCGTTCGATCTGAATAGAGTTTATAGACCTACAACTAATGAAGATCATCCCAATGGGATCGATTCTCCTCAATAGTTAATGCAATATCTAGAATATCGAATTAAATAATTATATCGTTATCCGTCCCCAATAACAAATAGGCGAGAAGGACAGCAAGGAAGAAGACGATACTTTTATTGTTACTTAAGTCATTAACTTTTCAATTAAAATTTACACGTATAAGTACATCCCCTTGTCGAACATACAAAATGATGCATATAATTATGATATTGTTGTTTATTTATTTTAATCACATATTGTAGATTATTAAAGCAACTTAGTGTACACATCAAAGCATAAATAATTGAACCAACTCAAAATAAATATTCGTTAAAATCCGTCATGTACTATGGGGTGTATTCGTTTTGAGCACTTATACTCTTTCACCGCCACCAAGCATTGTTTTTATTTATTAGATTATCAAATGTAAATTAATGAAAACTCAATGTTTTTGAAATTCAATTTCAAATTCGCCCCAATACCTAGATCAGTTTTTGTATTATAAATACGTATTTTGAGTACAAAGTAGTCATCATCAGTATAAATTAGCTAGTTGTAATTTACTCTTTGACAATTAGAAATAGATAGAAAATCGAAATTAATAGACAAAAATATAAATAAATATAAAATTAAATAGTTCTCATTAATTATCATTTGATAATCTAATATTGACTTATAATTGATTTTATATCTGGAACACATCTACGAATCATAGGCATTTCTTTCACTCAGGTATTCCTTTTGGGATAAGAACTATGTCCTCAGAAATTTAAAGTTCCTATGTTCTAGCTTTTGAGATATTTTTTCTAAAAAGGCAGTAGATATTGAATGTGTAGGACACCTACATATACGGACTAAGGCATTATGTCTGCGCAGTATGCCTACTTGGAAACTAGGAGGTTATGGGTTCGAATCCCGACATCGGCAGTTTGTCAATTATTAAGAAAAAAAACGGGGGGTGGTTAATTGATTAAACTGTCGGCGTATGGACAAGAACGAAGTAACCGGCTATGCTTGAGAAGGTTTTCTACAGTTTCCTTCACGAACTCCAGATGAATATCGGCATAGTTCCTATCATAGTCGGCGGCAGCCGCATATCCTACCACTTCCTAGTCTATACACAAAAATTCCTTCCACTCCACTTACATCCTCATCTCCTAGGTATTCCAATGGACCTTATGGTCAAAGTGTAGCCCGTTCAGGGCAGCCTCTACAATCTATCTATCTATACAATCATATATGTATCTATATAATTGCTGTTATATCCGGAACACGCCTATTAACGATATGTGTGCAGTCCTATGAACATCATTATCATGTATATTCTATAGAAAATTATTGCTAACTAATGGGCAACCATTCAAGGGAAGAATTTTACCGATGACATAATCTTGAAATAAATTAATTACCATCTCTGTTGAAAATTAATCCATGAATTGGTTAATATATTGTTACTAATATATTCAAATCTATATAAACGGATAATTTAATAAAATAAAATATTATTTTTATACCCGGTATATAATATATACTAAGGTATATTAAGTTGACGAGAAAAAATAATTTTGAAATAGGTGTTCATACAATGATCTAATTAGTTCATTTCCTCAAAATTGTTCGTCCGTAAACACGAACACTCAAAAAATGAAAATAGTTATCGAGCAGAAATGTGTGTTTTAGAGCGAAATTAAGGAAAGGTTCGTGAATGGGTAAAATCGGACCATGCTTGAACAAAACGGGCAAAATTGCCTATCTTTGAAACCGTAAAAGATAGAACAAAAACTTAAAGTAAAAAATTGTTCCTTTTTTAAAAATAAATAACTTTTTTACACAAATTTGGGATATACCAGGTATTTAAGTTAGTTGTTATTTTCACTTGTTTTAAATAGTACCTTGTTTTTTTTGAATACTAGTCGTACCTAATATGAATCTCTATTCGGTATATCGGTAAATTTAAAACAAGCCATTGTTCAAAATAGGTCCAGAAGATATAACATAGGAAAAGTAAAACTTCCTTAAGAACGTTCCAGCAGTGTGTTATATAATCAGGACAAAAAACCGCATTGATTTTGTTACAGAACAAATACATAAACACACATAGACAAATTCATTTATACAAGATAATGTAATTTTGTAAAAAAAATAAATTTTAACTTTTATATTTCGCAAACAAAACACACGATTTTTTTAAATTTAATTTATATAATATATATTTATCTTTACTCTCCTAGTTGTTTTTTTTTAAATTCTGTTGAATATTTTTCTAGTACAACAGATAATAGTTGGGCGGGCATGAAGTTTTACATGCTTCTAATGAGAGACAGTGAGGGAAACTTCGGGATTTATTAGGAAACGTGATTTTTAGCTTGTGAAAAGAAAATGAACAAAATCTGTCCCAAATTTTCATAAATATCTCAAAATGTTGAGAAATTTAGATGAAAATGTATGGATTAAAAAATATGTAGCATAAAATTTCTTACAGAATTGTGTCCAAAACTGCATTCAAAACTCGTTAAAAGTAGAATGATTTTAAAGTTGTTAACAATTGAAAGAGTATGCTACCAAATTGTATGTTTTTGTACGTTTATTGACAGCTTCATTAATGAAAGAAGTTCCGTTGTTTTTATTGATCATAGATGTACAATTATAATACAGTGCTCAGGGCCATGCTACCTTGTGTTGCTGTTAAGTAATCCGATGAATGTTACTTACACTCTGCCATCATTTGTGTGTAATTGGTAGCAGAGTTTATGGTAACATTCATATAATAATAATGTTATATTATAATATTGTATGTTGCATATATTTATTATTTTGGATGACGGAATAATAATTATAATTACGATTATTATGATGATTATTATTATCATAATATTGTGCATAATTGGTTTTTAAATGTCCGATGTCCGAATCTCAAAAACTAGGGAAGTTGAAATTTTTTTTATAAATTTAGATATTTTTTTAGAATAGAAATATAAAATGCTATTTTCCATTCAAATTCAGGGTAAATGTTCGAGGGAAGACTAATATTTTAATTTAAAATTTTCGTTTATCTATACACGTGAGGGTATATTTATCGTAGAGACATTAAATACAGAAAAACAATATTTGTAATTTACAATAATCGCCAAACGGTTATTGTTTTGTCAATAAACTATTAGTAGTAGAAGGGAGACCGAAACCTGGCAAGAAAACCTTTCTAAGCCTTTTTACCAACCCCTAAGAGGTTCCTTAATCCCCTCTTCTGTCCTCCCAACCAACTTTGTTTGTTTCCTTCAGTCCTGCATTCGTTGTCAAACCTTGAGAAAGATAGGACAGAGCCCCACTGTCGTTTTTTTACTTCAGATTCCTCGATTTCCGTTGAATCGAAGACTAGGTACCTCATTCTGGTTCTAAAATTCTTCCAGAATGTTGGAGGGTATATTTTTCACCCCGTTACAGTCCGAACAGATCACACTGTCCTCTAACCTCATGAGAGAAAGCACCACAACCAGAAGATTTATCGCTTTCCGGTTTCTGTCAATATGCCAGATTAACCTCACAGTATTGTACGCAGCTAACATTTGTTTGGCATATATGTACATACTAGTCGGCTTCTTAAAATTTGATAAGATTTCCCCTTCGTGTGTTTCCGAAAGTTAACGCTTTGATCTGTTTTACAACGGAAGTAGAGAAATTTTAAATATGTTCAAAAGTGTGCCGTTGGTTTTTAACGGGTTTACCCGCATGTTATAATTATAATTACAATGAACAAGTGTCTTAATGATCATTCATTACGTGACTTGATTCATGTGTACAGTAATAATATAGTCAAATAGAATAGATAGCTATTATATACCATAACATTTAGATATTGATAGGTTGGAATTGTACTATCAAAGCTTCTTTATTATAAAGCCACTAGAAAAATTACATAGAAAATATTTTACATTCAAAACATTTACTACATACAAAAATGTTTATTCCCTATTGTAATGTAACTGATATATAGTAGGTTCACAAAATTGTACATTTATTGTTGTAAATAAATATTAAAAATCAGTAAAAAGACAGGCGTTACGCAGGAGCTGCGTCAATTTAGCGAATTTTCTTAGAATACATAAATCTCTCTCTAGTCACAATTTAAGTCTGACCAAAATGAAATATCGTATCTGATATTATTTTAGTATTTTCAAGGCCAATTTTATTAATAAATGGCATACGAAGGAAAAAGGGGGGCATAAAGATGGAAGAAAACACAAAATATAAAATATCTCTCTTAATATTAGAATAATCGAAAAATGTATAAGGAGTAAATAAAGATTATTAAAATAATCAAAGAGAACTCTAGGTTTTTTTGAAATTATATTTCAAATTTTGCCCCTATTCCTAAAACATTTGTTTGTATTTTATAAATACGTATTTCGACTACAATGTAGTCATCATCAGTATGAATTAGCTAATCGTAACTATCTCTGGGATATGGATTCAGAGATATGTTGCTTGTTGCTAATTTGGTGCCTGTGTCACGGTTACAAACAAATGTTCTAGGAATAGGGGCAAAATTTGAAATATAATTTCAAAAAAACCTAGAGTTCTCTTTGATTATTTTAATAATCTTTATTTACTCCTTATACATTTTTCGATTATTCTAATATTAAGAGAGATATTTTATATTATGTGTTTTTAAGGAGTAAAGTTGTAGAAAATTAAGTTTGCTACAATTCATTACCTGATCATTTTTCGCAAACTCTAATGTGAACAGAGATATTTAGAATTTCAACTTTCAGTCTTCAATTGTAAATATTTCTGTAAAAATTAGTGTAACAGAAAAATGATAAGAAACAAAATTACAGTAAAACATGGTACCTACCCTACAACTTAACTCTAATTTTTACTTAACGATAATTTTTTTGATTTTTCAAATATTAAGGGAGATATACCAAATTTTGTGTTTCCCCCTCCCTCTTTTGACTTTTAGAATACTAGTGCCTCAAATACTAAACTTCATTCCAATCGAAATAAAACTATGACCGCTAGAGTGTCCACAGACACATAAAAGTACATATATACATATATATATATATATATATATATATATATATATATATATATATATATATATATATATATATATATATATATATATATATATATAATTTTAGCGATAGTGATTTTTAACATCTAATAGGTAAGATCGATGGACATTTGAAGAAATTATTACGAAATTCCAACATTAGTGCAAACAATGTTGAAAAACAATAGCTGCATTTCCTTTGGGAGGAAATTCGCCAAAAAAATATGACTCTATTGAACAGCCTGAATCTGAATATTCTCAACACTTGATAGAAAAATGATGAGACTCCATTGTTGGGAGCAATTCAAAGCATTGCAATTAAACCCTACACAAAATTCCCATAATAATATCAGGACCATCCCTTATGTAAATTACTATTAAATTATCAATGTTTATGCATTGTATATTCACAAAGTACATCTCATGATAGACACGGACACATTTCCAGCATATGTTTGTGTACAACCTAAAGCTCACTATAGTAGAGTTTGAGTGCAAGTAGCTAAAGGCTATTACTTATTAATAGGATCATCAAATGGGCATTTATATATTACATATATATATATAATATATACAGACATTAATTAAATATATAATTGTAAATGTTTAATATCAATAAATGTGGTCACATGTAAACAGTTCACTTGTTTAGATAAGATAACATTGATGTCTGTGGAGGATTCTTGTGGAGATCTTCTTGTCTTCGTATCCGTATCGTTGTAGTTAACAAACACATGTATATTCAGCAGAGAGATCATTATTCGTTATTATGTAATTTCAAAAACAGTCACTGACCGGGGCTGATTATTCAAATCACGAAGAGTGAAGTTCTACTTTTGTCACGTTTAGAGTGAGATCATCAAAGTAGATAGATAGATTGTAGAGGCTGGCCTGGACGGGCTACACTTTGACCATAAGGTCCATTGTGATGCCTAAGGATATGAAGATGTGAGTGGAGTGGAAGGAATTTTTGTGTATAGACTAGGAATTGGTAGGATATCGGTAGGATATGTGACGGTTTTCTGTAGTTTCCTTTCACAGACTCCAGATGAAAATCGATACAAATTTCTTGTAATCCTTGGGTCGGGTTGCGTCCTGGCTGTTGCCTCGTCTCCGCTTCTACTACTACGTCATCTGATTCATTTCGAATTTCTCCACTACTTTCTCCGTTAATTTAGTCATTTTTTAACTTCAATTACCAAAAAAAAAAAGAACATGGAACTGTATTTATTTATTGGCAATAAAATTTTTCTATACTATGTACAATGTTCCACCTATATTTTTTCATATTAAATTATTACCCGATATAAATAATTTTCTGGCGTGTTCGAAGCCGATCCAATGTTTATACCGATTACAGGGTTTTAAAATACTTTTAAATATAATTTTTTCAAATATCAAAAAATAAAACCAGATGTAAGTTTCGTTTAAGGATGTTCCAGCACTGTGTTATGCAATCAGTACAATAAACTTGTTTGATTTTATTATAGCACCAATACATAAACACACATATACAACACATAGACAAAAACACTGTTCACATATACAAAATAATGTTATGTTGAAGAAAAGGAATAATTTTAAACTTTTATATTTCGAAAACAAAACGGTAACACGATTTTTTTTTAACTCATACAATAGATATTTAGCTTTACTCCTAGTTTTTTTTATAACTTTGATATTAATTATCTCGCGTTCTAAACAGTCAAAAATGCTGAAACTTCGGGATTTATTAGAAAACACTAGTTTTAGCCTGTGAAATGAAATGAGCAAAATCTTTGGGAAAGTGGTCGTATGCTGGAACATCCTTAAGAAAAAGTTGGTTTTCGAGTGAACTACTTTAAGAAGAGTATAGCTATGGAATGTTATGGATATAAAAAATAACTGTGAACAAAAAATGAGCAAAATCTCTCCAAAGGTGGTGCTAGAACATCCTTAACTTTGTAGACCACCAAATAGTTTGCATCTTATATCACTAACTAAAACGTATTATCGACTCTATCGAATTGGTTTTCCTTTTTTGCAGTTGCAATTTGTGTCGAATTTATTTATTATTATCTAAGAAATTCAATTTGAAGTTAAAATCTACAATTAAATCCACCTTTTTCGAAAAATACTCGGAAAAGTAAAATGTGGGACACTCAGTATTAACATAGAGACGCATTGATGTAGAATAATCTACCATCAAATTGTAATAATTAAATATTGAGAACTAATGCATTTGCAGAGAGACAATATTAAATAGGCGTAACTCATTCAATGTTTCGGAAATTAATATGACATTTTAGATGACATCAGTGATTATTATCTACTCATCGAATATGATCAGACTTTCTGGTAAGCTTAGTAAGTTTAGCTGAGAACAAAAAAAAAAAAAACTAAATATAAAAATATAAAAGGTATGAATTTGATTCTCCGCCGAGGGCTCCGTACAATATAGTATACTTCTAATTTATTTACAAAATATAAAGTGTTTCGGACTCCGGGGAATACATCAGCTATTTTTGTTAGTGAACTGTACTTGGCGCAATAAACTGAAATTAAGAGTTCAAAGGGATGTCTTTTCCTTCTAAGGTTTATCTAAATTGAAATAAATGAACCTGATTTTTTAGACAGTTATCATATTGGAGCTGGTTGGCCACTAATCAATGCAACTGTGGTCAACATGGATCAGTTTCAAACAGTATGTTCATTTAGGTCCAACATTTACACTATCTCACATATTTGACAAACGATCCATTGAAACTGATTTAGAAATGTGAGTGTATTAAGATAATCAATAATCAAGTGTTAATTAATGTATGCGCGTTAGAAGTTATACTTCTTTAGCATGATTTAGCATGGGTTATTTTAAAGAATCAAATGACAACTTTTTTAATGTATCCATACTACTATATAAATGTGAAAGTAACTTTGTTTGTTTGCTACCTTTTCACGACTAAACGGCTAAACGGATCGTAATGAAATTTGGCAAGGAGATAGATACTCTGGGGACATGGGCATGGGCTATGTATCGTCTCAAAAATAGTCTTGAATAAGGGTCAAACATATAATCTCCTTCGCTTTTTTTGGAATGGGTTCAAATTTTTGTTCATTTTATCATTTCCAAAGAAACTTTACTTCTAAAAAATAACTATAAAATTATTTTATTAAAATTTTGTTTCAATTTTGAATGTCCTTTCCATAGTAACTATAAACTATAATAGCACACTATAAACCGTTATATATCGTTTTATATTGTATGTATCATATATCATATAGCGTGATTATTATTATTATTTTCACTACATATATATTTAGATTAATACATATATATTTCATATAAATACGGACGAAGTCGCGGGAAAAAGCTAGTTAACCATATATTTATATATAACTATAATTAGTAAATTAACTAATTAAACATTTATAGTATATTTTGTGAATGACATCGATTAACAATTATTCGAACTACATTGAACATAATTTGTATTTAAAATATATTTACATAACTGTGTTTCACACAGCCAACTGGAATTTTAAGAGCATATGGAATCGAACTATTTATTAAACGAATTATTCCATTTAGTAAAACTAATTTAAATAAAATTTATTATCTATGATTTCCATGTCGCCTAGACAACGAACGCATTGACTGGTCTAGCAGAAACTTTCACTGTAAACTATGAAGGTTGATTGTATTACAATTAATTTCCTACATACTGAAATGAGTTACGCCCATTCAATTTTCACCGTTTTAATGGGATTTTGCAAGTATAACGAAGTATGTTCGTATGTAATTTACCCTTATTGTTTTTTGTTTTGAAAACTACCCTCCTATTCATAATTGCATATAATAATATTTTTATAAACTAAATATAAGTACTAAACTATTATTATAAAGTGTTAATAATATAAAAATGTATTCTGTTCTGGTAATTTGGCAGTATTTAAACCAGTATTTTTATAAACTCATTTGAATATTTCAAACATAATTTCTAGTCACAAACATTGAACAATGTTATGTGGAGGTTCGCTCACATGTTATAGAGGTTTGGTAATTGGTATACTCTCATCATGGTTAGTTAGTTTATTATAAACATATTAATATCAAACCAAGTACCTCAAATATAATATATACAAATATTTTGTGCAAAGTGCTTGTTAATTATTGTGGTTTTCATATTGTATATTTAATTTTTGTTTTTTTTTTTTTTAACCCTTTTATACTCGCGTATAGTTATACAACCGAAAATATTGTGAATTTGTAAGGCAGGGTAATTAAATACAGGTATGCAAATGAGATTGCTGTCGCGATAAATGATATTTGCGATCATTTGAGATTACAATTACAATTTTAAAATTTCACTGAAATCCAAAACAACATAAATAAAATTTAAGAGTTTAAAAAAATAACAAACATCTAGTATCTATCTATCTAACGGTTAGCGCACTGTACGCGGTATACTGAGGTACGGGGATCGCTTCCAGGCGGTTTTAAAAGATATTTTTTCATATTAATATTAATTAATAACAATATTATTATTATTATAATTTTTTCGATTTAGATTCATATTTACAAATTGTTTTTGCAAAATTTATTCATTTTGGTTAGCAAAATTTTTTTCCACTAAACTCGTGAAGTCGGGAGAATTTGTACGATTTCGGGAGTCTCCCGACGAAATCTGGAGAGATGGCAACCCTAAGAGTATATATTTTTTTAAATATTGATCACAAACAAGCATCCATTCATTTCTGTTTTTAAATTTCAAATAAATATTTATTTACAACACATAAATAATTCAAGAAGTATGTGATCCGCACCGCAAACGGGGTGTGTATTATATCGGTGTGCATAGTCACCGTCCAATCATATATATTATGTCAATGAACATCCAATGTGCGACCTTAAAAACTATCACAAAAAAACTATAAGGTTTAGGAATTAGAAATTTTTAATAGAGATATTCTTTAACTCGAATTTTTCGACTATCTTCATTTTTACTAGGTTTTGTTCAAAATATTTTTGTATATGGGCTGTAGGCTTCTCGATAGGGGCCATATTATTGGATTTTCATATTGATTAAATACGTGTGTAAAATTTCATGAGAATCGATTCAATAATTTTAAGATGACAGCGCCGCATGGCCATGGAACAAACTATATCTAAAGCCAACGGTGATAAATATGACAAGTGATTTTGTGTTTTTTTTTTAAACCTATTTTATTCGTTTGTAGCGATTCTAGTAAATTTGATACTTATAATAATAATAATTTTGATATTTGTGGCCAAATGTATTAAATTTTGTAACTGTATACAAATTCGACTGTTTTGGTTAGTAAATATTAATAATTTACTAAATATTACTTTCATATGTTTGCTAATGGGTTTATCAATTTACAAATTTCATTTTACCATGTTTGGGACCTATCTTTTAGCGATTTTATATATATATATATATATATATATATATATATATATATATATATATATATATATATATATATATATATATATATATATATATATATGCACGGGGAAAATAGTTAATTTAAATAATTGACAAATCAAAAGTAAATAAACAACGTTCGCGATCCATTTGCCCGAGCTTAGCCGTGGTGATGTCAGATTCAGTTGCCGAATCTACACAACCCTGGATGGTTATCCAATATCAAACAGGAAAACCATCCATCACAACTCCCTACTTATTTTCAATTAATATTTTTAGGCTTTGGAAAATAATGAAACGAAATTTCAGGGTTTCTTCTTTTATTTTGTGGATGAACACAAAAGCACTAAACAAGATTCATTAATTTTACATAATTAAATTTACATATATTTTTTTGAGATTTTTTGTTAGTTACATCATTTGACCACCAAAGGCGTAACGCTAAGCGAGTTTCGCGTAGGTGAAATGTCGGTTGGCAGAGATTTCAATCGTTTTTTTAAGAGAATACCCTTAATTTTTCAACAGGCTTTCTGTGTCTTTTATTAAAATAAAAGGTATCCACATGCATTCAACTCAAAATCACCCTCTTACAAAATACAATACACTCTAATAGCAAACAATAATGATATGTAAAACCCTATATATATATATATATATTGTATAGTATATATAACAAACACAATCAAAAATTTAATTTAAACCAATTTTAAATATTTAATGAAACAATAAGCTCTCATATATAACTCAACACACAACTAACTCCAAAGTGTTTCTATATACTCACAACTCTCAGAGTAGATAGAGATAATTACATGAAATATTTATGATAAGAAGTAGTAGGAATTGTCTGTATATGTAGGAAGGTTCTATATGAATTGTGTATAGGGAAAAAAAAACAGTTGGTACCTTCTATATATATTATTGTGTACAATTTGATATGAAAAATGTTTTTAAGGTAATTCCAGTCGGAAATCACCTTACGACAGATTTTGCTCATTTTTATTGCACAGGCTAAAAATAATGTTTTCCGGTAGATCCCGAAGTTTCGGAATTTTTGACCATTTAGAACGCGAGATAATTAATAACAAAGTAACCATTCTCTCTCATGCCCGCCCAACTATTTAAAAGAAAAATGCACCTCTCCCCCCCAAACTAAATGTTTCTTTTTTTAATTATGGAATTAAAGGAATGGTGGGAATGAAATCTAGAGTGTTTCCTAATTTATTACTACTGAAAAAATACTATTGTATAATCAATCTTTCATAATCAATTCATGAGTAACAAATACTATCCAATTGGATATTGATAATCATCGTTGATTTGATATAAGTTTAATTAATTTTTCAAAGTAATTTTCAATGAAATTTTTTTTAAATTAAGAATAAAAATAACTATCTGAAGAAAATTAATTCCATTGTCAATTGAATTACATTATCTTTAGCAATCGGGAATATGCATGAAAATTTTTTTTCACATTTATTTTCAGAATATGAAAATACTGTTAATACTGTAATAATATTTAAAAAAGAAATTAAAATCCGACAAATATTAAGGAAGCTATAAGCTTTTAAAGATTATTATCTGTCTCTTTCTTGCAAAAATTCTAAAAACGGAGTTTAACATGTATTTTAAATGGTGAAAGTGTAATATGACGTCACATAACATATCAAGAGGGCTGTCACCCTCTTTGTCTAATCGGGAATTTCGATCATTCATATCTCGCTTATTTTTAAAGTTATTTAAAAAGTAATTTTACCTTGATATTTGTCAAGAAAACATGCTTCAATTCAAGTGAAAAAAATGTTCATGCATATTCCGTATTATTCGAATATTGATATCTGAAAGTTCTTTATGTACTTTTGTTTTCATTATATTTATTGACTTTTTAAACTTAAATAATACTTTACATCCAGTTGTAAAAATTGATCAAAACTCTTTTCTAGTGCTTAGTAGTTGAAATAATACGAATTTCAAAATCGAAAATTTTTTTAATGGATACTTTATGACAATTTTTAAGAAATTTTTATGACAATTTTTCTCTTGAAACCCCCCTCCCGTTCAAACTTTAACTCAAGATCCGCGCCTGGGTTCCAGATCCAAACATGGATCAGGGCCACTAAATCACACAGTATCCTGGAAGCTTATTGGCACATAAATAGTTTATAGTAGGTTAATGATACGAATAGTTATAAAAAAAAATAAAATAAATTTTCATCAAAAGGTGAATTCTATTAAAAACTGTTTAGATGAATATACTCAATTATTTATTTTCTACCGAACAAGTTTTATTTTAAATAGAAAAAAATATTTTAATTTATTATTAAATGAAATTTTTTTTTTTATGTAATTTAATTTTTAATCAAATTACTGAATAATAATAAAAATGAAATCCATAAATATTCATAAAATCAATACTCTCTCTATATCGTTTATCAATATATACCAAACATGAAATAATGGTTTACGATACACATGATTGACTTTTATTGTTGATATTGACTGCATTAATAGCATGGTTCGTTCGGTCAGAGTTGTGTTGTATGGTAATGTAACATGTCGAAGGTATTTATTATCATCGGTTTGTTAGCAAAAAGGCTAGTCATTTGGATAAACACAGGTTAAGGTTTTAAAATCTATCTATATACTAGTGATGACGCGTGACGAGACGAGAGTGGCATGTATCTTGTATTGTATTTTCTTGTAAAAGTTTTCCATCATCTCGTCTCGTCCGGTATTTTCAGTTCAAAATTTTCTTTAGTAAAACCATTTTTCATTGCATATAAGGTGCATATTTTTCTAATTTATATAATTTTAATTTGAAACAATAAAGAATGTAGAAAAATAGAGGGGTTGACTTGAGAACCTCCTTCGGTTTTTGCGTCGGTTAAAAAAAACATTCAAATTGTGCAAAGATATTGAGTGTTTACACACAGAACATATATATGATATTTTTCTTTTGTGGAAGCGCTGGGAAGTCTTATTTTTTATTTTTTTGTGGATTTATATGGGGCCCAATGGGATTTGAAATCTATATGGGGCCCAACTATGAAGTATACCCTATCTAACAAAAACAGAATTTTCAAAATCGGAATACTCTGTAAAAAGTTATGCGTGATCATACATTTAAAAAAAATATACAGGTTGAATGGAGTACCTCTTTTTTTCGTCGGTAAAAAATCTATGGAGATTGAAAGAGAGTATTATCGTCAAATTTTGGTCTCGTCACTCGCTGACTTATTAACATTTCGTCTTGTTTCTCTCTAAACTGTCAAGTTCTAAGTCATAGTATTTATTTCTTTGTACCACAATTTCTTCATAGCTAGTTCGGTACCCCTTAACCTTATCTCCAGACTATACTCCAGCGAATCTAATTTGCGAGATCATAGTAGCCAGTAATGATATAATTCAAATTTTATAGTTCTATCCAAAGTGGTATCTTATTTATCCAGCGATCACCAAAACCTCTAAGGTAGTTCTTTAAGAGCTAGAAATATAGGGTTTGTAAAACCAGAAATTTATTCTTAAAATTACCATTCAAAATCGGTTTATTTTGAACCTATTATAATTAAATATAAGCTTGTCAACAATAAGTAAAAGTTTTGGGAAATTCTCCAAAAAAAAAATGGTGGTATCTACGTGAGACATAACTCATTGCAAGGTTTCTCTTAGTAGGGACGTAAATACGTAGCAAATCTATATATATAACGTGAAAGGCTCTCTTCGTTGAACATGGAAAATAGATATTATTTGTAACTGTTTAGTTTAATCACAGATTTTTTTTTAAAAATAAAATGATCTATGTTAAAAACCTGCTGCCGAATCCACCATTCAGGTCAACGTCTAATTTATCCACTTTATCCAGGCAAGTAGAAAAATAATCAATCATTTTGAAAATTGTCGGTGTTTATTCAAATGACTAGACTCTGATCTAAAAGACTAACAATTCTAAATGCTTTCGACATATATGTGTTATCGCTGATGGCAGTATAATGAGCAATATATATATATATATATATATAGTAATAATTACGTTTGCATTTACGGATATCAAAAGTAAATTTGAATCCATTTACTTAATTCATATCTTATTACATAGGCCATCATTGTAAAATTGTGTGAAATAGACATAAATACAATAATTTAGCCCATAGGTATATTATTATATAGCGTATATTATTATGCAATAGCAAATACACATAAATTTTTTGGGTATCGAAATTTAGCCTTATTTACATATTTCAACAAATTTTCTTTTCATAAGTTAATTATAAATTTTAAATTGGAGCTTCAAAAAGATTAAGGCTTGATTTTTTTTACATGTAGTTGAAGTGCATATAAATCAATTATAAAAGTTTCAGGGGGGGGGGGGGGGGGGGAAGGTTGACGGGGGATCTTGAATTAATTGTTTAATGTTAAAGTTCGAGTTTTAATGCATTTTGATGTATTTCGACATATTTTGATGATTTTCACTTGGAATAGGACGAATAAAAGAAAAAACTACGCGATTCAAAATAGAAATATTAATAAAGAGATTGATCCAATAAAATTCCGATATGATGGGCCTAAAAAAAAGATATTTAAGAAAAAAAACTGAGATTTCGGGTAAATTTAATTTCTGACGTCGGTAGTAATTACCCAAAATCTGTTTTTTATTACTCAAAAACTATTGGTGCTAGAGGAATTTTACAAACAGATTCTTAAAGAGGAGGAAGTTTGATGAGCAAGATTATGATTTAAAAAAGTAAAATTAACGGCACTGTGTGGATCCCGATTTTCAACATTAAAAAAAAAGTATTAACAATAAAGGTTAAGTTACTTTTTTTCGGGAATTTCCTCTTCTTTAAGAATCTGTTTGTAAAATTTCTCTAACACCAACAGTTTTTGAGTAATTTTCAAAAAAAGTAGACACCTTTTCTTTTAAATCTTTAATTGTTTATAACTTTTGCAATTGTTTATGTGCGGGTTTGAAATTTTTGCATATTTTTCTAGACGTCGTAACGAGTTCAATGAGCTATCGCACGTATTTTAATTCGCAGTAGCAAAAATTAACACGTTTTTTTTTAACTTGTTGACTAGACTAAAAACTGGCAAAAGACAATCAACCTATTATTATGGACAGACAAAAGTTTTTACTACATATTCAAATAATTCTTTTTAAAATGAACGAACAATAACGAACTAACAATAATTTCATAATAGATTTATGTTTATTAAATGATAAACCTTCTAAACTATTATGCTTTATACTTCATATAAAATTAAGCTAATAATAATCAACAAACATCGCTGTAGTAGTACTTTAGGTGAATAGATGTTGAACTCCCTCCTAACCACCTTTCATCACATCACATTTTGATATGTTAACTAGTTGTTGAATTCGTCACTTGTTTTGATTAGAAGGGTGTCAAACATTTCACAACCCCTTCTCATACATACTACATACACTATACAGCAGAACTATATTATTATTGTGTATTTGAGGCATAGGCATCTATTCAATTTCAAATATATATATATATATATATATATATATATATATATATATATATATATATATATATATATATATATATATATATAAATATTTCCCATTGACATTTAAATTAGGTTCAGAAAATATATAACAATTGTTAGAATTATTTATTGTCTATTGTTATACAATATAGAGAATTGAAATGGGGGAAACGATATAATACTTACTATAGAGGAAAATATAACTATTGGTAAGCTAGCTAGCCCCGAACCCAACTCTCTCTCTCTCTCTCTCTCTCTCTCTGTATAGATGCTAGTACACAATATCAAAGGAATGCTTAGCATTATTCTTTAATCATCTGTGTTGCCATTCCGTATTTTATCATCGTATATTTTTTATACAGTGAATGTTAGTAATAATGTCATTGTAGCCGACTGCTATGAAGATGACAGTTACATTCGGAATTAGTCTCTTGTCGTATCTTGAATGATGTCTCTTCTCTTATCATAGTTTTTATTCTATCTTAATTCTGATCTCGACGTTCAACAATTTCATTTTGTGTCTCACGGCACATAAACGGTATTTCACTATAGTTCCTTTTTCGTACCGTTATTCTATTAGACATCCCTTGGTCGGTAATTCCTTTAGAGGCTTATAGGTTATGTTAATACATATTGATGTTTGCATGAGAGTTAAAAGTCATTAAATGTTTCCTGGAGATTAAACTAACCAAATCAAATGATGATGATTAAAAATTTTTATGGTAGAAAACTTAATTAATGATTAACAGTTTGACCCACAAAAAAGTAAAAATAAAGACGTAATTTTGTTTTTTAAACAAGCTTTATTTATTGAACTAAAAAGTTTACAATTAAAAGTATACTAAAAAGTATACAAAAGTATATACAATTTATTCCCTGAGTCACCAATATGTGACTATAAATGAAAAGTTTGGGATGCTCAGGTTTTATGAGTATGGGGTACAGGTTCTATGAGTATAGTTTCCTTTAAAAATTACGGGGTCTAGATTGAGTCTAGTGATTGAAGCTCCTCTGTACGTTTCTTGGACACTACCAGACAATTTTGTTTTTTTTTCCACAAAATATGCAGTTTTACCCTATTTTCCAAGCCCAGTTTCCTAAGACTGAGTCTACAATGCCCCGCTTGTAACTGCAGTCTATCATTGCTCAGACCGAGGCTTTATATCTTTTATTGTTAAAACTCCCGAAATAATTCTAGGTCTGCCTAAGCCCCGAAGGGTTCTTCCAGAGTGTAGCTCTTTTAGTATCTTCCTTCTATCTGAACTCCTCTGGATATAAGTGATAACCCAATCCACAGGAAGGTTCTGGCTTTTTAAGGGGAGCCTCTTCCCCTTGAACAAATGACTTGATTATTAAATAAAACAAATATTTGAAATTTTCGTAAAATCATTACATTCAAAAATAACAAAAAAATCGAAAATTAATATTAAAATATTTTATTTATTTTTTATTTCTGAAGAAGGAACTGTGTTCCGAAACTAGTCAAAGTAACGACCCATTCAATACAAAAATGGCTTATCGGTAATAAACTCTCAAAAACTTGATGTAAATATAAGTGGTAATACCGATTATTGTAAAAAATAAGAAAATGCGAACGCGTCTTATTCACTTTATTGATGTCTTTAACTGTATTCTGTATGATGCGATAAATCGCCGATAATCTATATGGGTTTAGTCGATGATTTAAACCTTATAAATACCATCTATATTATATTTATATATACTTCATAAACTGAAAAATCAATATTACTTTTTGTATTATTTTTTGATTAGATAGAAAACTTTTTTTTTTCGTATTTCTATTCTTTTGCAAGGGAGAGCGACGATGATAATAACATTTAATATAACTATTATTATTATTATTATTATTGACGTTTTTAGATCAAATGTATATAATAATGGTAATTTTCACTATGATTATTATCATGTAAATTTCTTTTCTAATCCGTGATTCTCTGAACTATATACAATGTATATTAGATTAGATTTTTGAAATTGTATAATATATATATATATATATATAGTAGGGTCGTCAGTTGATTGAACTATGGTTTATGGTAATAGTAGACACGAGCGGCAAGTTAAATATATATTTATATGAATAGATTTAATATTATCATCGGCTTTTGGATCCGATTCATATTTCCTAAGCTCATTTTAATGTTTGGTCGTTTAATATTGTTGATTTTTGAAATAACTTTCTTGATTTAAAAAAAGAAACTTATTTCAAGAGAGAAAAAAATCAAAACTAGATATTATTTTCTTTTTGCAATTATTAAAAAAAAAACTCCTTTCTTAAGGAGAAAAATATTTCATCTTAAATATTTTCCCACTTAGTTTTCTTTTAATTATGTGTTGAGGTATTTAAAAATTATTTTAAAAATTTTCAACACAACAGTTTAAACTAATCAAAACCACTAAAAATTCTACCAACCAATAAAAATTTTTGTGTGTAGACTAGGAATTGGTTGGATGTGCGGCTGCAGCTGACTCTGATAGGACCTATCCGATATTCATCTTGAGTTCGTGAAGGAAACTGCAGAAAACCTTCTCAAGCATAGCCGGTTACTTCGTTCTTGTCCATACACCGACAATTTAGTCAATTTACAGCCCTTTTTTTTTACTTCATAATTGACAAACTGCCGATGTTGGGTTTCGAACCCATAACCTTCCAGTTTCAAGTAGACATAACACCCAAGACCGCTCGGCTACTTGTTTCTAGTTTCAAAAAACCTAGAGTTCTCTTTGAATATCTTAATGATCTTTATATCAAAATGTGAATTGGTCGGAATCTGTTATAGACTACTTTCTACGAATATAATGTATAATTTTTTTTAAGCATAAATACTATTCTAAATTTTCCACCGTTTTCATAATTCCCATACTATCATCCAAACAAATTTTACACCACTCTTTAATTTAATTAAATTTGATGAAATCTTCAATCTAGGCTCAAAAATAAAAATCAATTTTCCCATTGGATTACACAATATATTTCATGTGGGTGTACGTATTGTCGTACTATTGTCGTATTGTTTTAAAATAAATTCAGACACAAATGTAATGAATTTAACAAGAGATGACACACCACGTATCAATTAAATATTGTATAAAACACACACATACACACACACACACATGTGGTGGTGTCCTTTGTAAAATGGATATGATATTTATTCTATGATGAAAGCGATTTTTTGTTTTCTGTTTTAAGATAAAAAAAACACACATATATATATATATATATATATATATATATATATATATATATATATATATATGTATATATATATTTATATATATATATATATATATATATATATATATGGTTTTTTTTGTGTGTGCCGATGTATACCAATCAAAACCAATATGAGAACATATAAAATCGTATAATGTTTGATAATATCATAGTATATAGGTAGTATATGTACAGGGTGTAACAGAAATTACACATACATTTGAACCAGTAAGTCACATTGTAAGCGTATAAATTAGATAGATTAGATAGATTGTAGAGGCTGCCCTGGACGGGCTAATTTCGGCCATAAGGTTAACTTGGTCCATATGGTCCATTTTGATGCCTAAGGATGTAAGGATGTGAGTGGAGTGGAAGGAATTTGTGAGAAGATTAGAAATCGGTACGATAGGCGGCTGCAACCGACTCAGATAAGAACTATGCCGATATTCATCTGGAGTTCGTGAATGAAATTGCAGCAAATCTTCTCAAGCATAGCCGGTTACTTCGTTCTTGTACATACGCCGACAGTTTAGTCAATTAACCGCCCCCCCCCCTTTTTTTTAAAAATAATTGACAAACTGCCGATGTCAGAGTTCGAACCCATAACCTCTCAGTTTGCAAGTGGGCATACTGCGCAGACATAACGCCTTAGACCGCTCGGCTACTAAGACTGTTTTCTTTTTAGCTTTTGAACAGTATCGTGTTTATAGAACGAGCGGATTTTCGGAAATGGACTAATTAGGTATTTTTATGAACACTTATACCAAAACTATTTTTCTGCGATCAATATTTTCAATCGTTCTAAAGTCAGGACTAAACTTAACTTAACTTACCGGGTATACACAGAAGACTAACGGTTTGATACCGGTATTTCGCCCCATTGAATATAATTGACAAACTGTTATCGTCAGGATTCGAACCCGGAACCTTCTAGTTCTAAGCAGAGCAATATCGTTAAATGGTTTTTTTTTTAAAGTAGAATGTTTTAAAATTAAGTGTTCAGATAAATTCGAAAAAAAAAAAATTACGGAATTTTTTCTAAAACTTGGGAAAATGTATAATTGGAACTATTATATAGAATTCGTTCCTGTACAGCATTTGTGACGTCCTGTTTTTTGTAGCCATTTTTTTTTTATATCAATAAGATTTTTATTGTGTTGAACATTATTACAGCTATAAATTATATTGACTGTGAACATCTCCCAGCTATTATGTAATATAGAGTAAAAGAGCTTTATCAAATAGATTAACTTAATTTTTTTTTTATGCTGTTCGATCAAGTATTAAATAAAATGTACCTGTACCGGATGTAACATGAAAAACGTTTCGGATTCAATATAAAAATCATGTTTTTATTATCTTTTATTACAAATCGATGCATATGCTGATAATAATCCAACAGAATTACTCAAAAATTCGTTACGCAGGAGCTGCGTCAACTTAGCGAGTTTCCTTAGAATACATAAATCACTCTCTAGCGGTCATAATTTAAGTGTGATCAAAATGAAATATAATATCTGATATGACTTTAGTATTTGCAAAAATTGAATTTATTAATAGCCAAAATAGAACGACGTATAACGATTATAGTTTATAGTTACTATGGTTACTTTAGCTACTACATAGTTCTTATCAGAGTCGGCTGCAGCCACATATTCTACAAATTCCTAGTCTACTCACAAATTCCTTCCATTCCACTCACATCCTCACATCCTTAGGCATTACAATGGACCTTATGGTCAAAGTGTAGCCCGTCCAGAGCAGTCTCTACAATCTATCTCTATATCTAAAGCTAAAAAGTAAGTCAAATGCGTGAATGGGCAAAATCGGCCAATGTTTGGACAAAATAAGCAAAATTCTTCATCTTTGAAACCGTCGTGAGAACAAAAATTTAATGAAAAAGAACTTCCTTTTTTAAAAACTTTTGTTTGAAACTGTTTTTTTATAAATTCAATGTATACCGGATATTTAAGCAATTATTGATTGTAGAGAGCTTCAATTTGTGGAAGTCCATAACGATCGGTTTTTGTTGAGGGTAAAATTAATTACTTTTACCACATTTATTTTTACCACATTTATTTTTTAAAACGTGGATTTGCAAAAAATAAATGTTGTAAAAGTAATTAATTTTACCCTCAACAAAAACCGATCATTTAAGCAATTAACTCGGTTAGTTGTTATTTTCACTTGTTTTTAATTAAATATTTTACATAAATTTTTAATTAACAATTTTGTTTCGAGTATAATGGCATAAGTTTTATTATTTAATTAAGCTATGTCTCAACTCGTCAAGTGAACAAAAATTTCATTTGATTATAATCCGATTTTGCAAATGGTATCGATACTAATGGTATCGATAATGGTATAAAATCGAATAGTTTATAATTTACATAATAAAAACCTCATGTAAAAACCTCCATAATAAAAACCTCAGCTTTTAAAATTTTATAATTGATTTGTGCCGTATTCATACGGTTTTCGAAAAAAATGTTTCGATTTAAAGTTGTTACTATATTTCTAATGAACAACTTTTATCCGAAGTATTTTTTCGAAAACCGAATCAATAAACGTATAAATCAGTTAATAAATTTTAAAAATTGGCATCAACTTTTGGCGCCCAGCGTACTATGACTTCAATGTATGGGTCATAGTACATTACAATATGGTTTGAAAACCTTATAAGATAGTTCACACATACACAACACATAGATATTATTCACTATTCATATATACAAATGAATGTAACATTGAAATAAAAAATAATTTTAAACTTTTTTTATTTCGAAAACAAAACTGTAAAACACGATTTAAAAAAAAAATTAATTAATAAATATTTATCTTTACTATTCTTTTTTTTTTTTAATTCTGTCGAGTATTTTATTTAATACAACAGATAATAATTGGGCGGGCATGAAGTTTTATATGCTTTTAATGAGAAAGAGTGAGAGAGAATGATTACTTTGCTATTAATTATCTCGCGTTCTAAACGGTCAAAATTTCTGAAACTCCGGGATTTATTAGAAAACGTTATTTTTAGAATGTGAACAAAAAATGAGCAAATCTGTTGAAAAGTGGATTTGCTACCTTAATTCACTTATATTATTATTTGTAAAATAAAAATGGAACAAATAATACAATACTACTATACATACAGGCAGGTATCTCATTTAACAAAGTACAACAACAAGTTATTAAATTAAAAATTCAATATTCATTCCTCTACTAAAAACTACAACTACAAGTTCGGTTTTTTTAATGTCAATTAAAAATCTATTTCACATGTTGAGTTTTTTACCTCCATACGTGGAATATAGCAGTAATAAATGTTTTCAATGTTGAAAATCGATGTTGAGATTTTACTGAATTTTTAAAAATTATTATGAATAATTTTTGGGACCTCAACACATAATTAAGTACCAAAGTTGTAAGGGAAAATATTTAAGACGAAATATTTATCTCCGTAGAGAAGGAGTTTTTTTCTATACAGAAAAGTACAAATTCGAATTAGAAAAAATGAAATTAATTTAATTTTTTTTCTTTCAAAGAAAGTTGTTTTTTTTTATAGATAAAATCACATATAATTTATTTCGAACATGTTTTTATATTTTGTTAAATAATATTTATACAAACAAGTTGAAACGAAGCATAGTTTACAAACAGCGATTATGTTATACTATATATACATAAATTTAGAATTGGTGGATATGAATCGTATAGCCGGATACGCTAAATGCAGGATACTTCGAGAGGCAGCATACCTATATTATACTTGATTCGTATCCCAGTCGAACCATTATAGTTTTAATAAATTTTATTTATTACCGACCTCTCTGAATGCGACCGTGGCTGACAAGTAACCAACCATGGATGAAACTGACGAATGAATTAATTTCCCCTTATCATTGACAGTATTAATTTGAAGTCAACATTTACTTATTATTCGAACATATTATTAATCGTGTATACTTTAAGCGACTCAATACATTACTAATGTCAATTTCCATTATGGTTACGATGACATAGTATACGCTAGTATACCTTTGTTATGTTGTTTACATACAGGTCGTGTGAGTGTTTCGCACCAGATTTTTTTAAACAATGTAATGTATAAATTTATCCATTCTATTACTGCGAGATATAGAAAGGGAATAATGGAAAATATTTTAACAAAAAAGAGAAATAATATTCAATTACAAATTTGTATATTTTCAAAAGTTTTTTTCATTTTTTTATACTAACACTAATGGCTACACGATATAGTATATATAATAGTAGAATCATAGTTTAGGGTTTTTTGTTGTTGTGATAGACATATTAATTATCAGTACATCGAGAATTATTTTCAAAAAAAAAACTACTCAAATCCTCTAGTTCTATTAGTAAATATTAATTGTAATAATTAGGAATGATTTTAACATGGTACAGCTTTATATAGACTAGTAAACATGTGCCTCTTTTGCGAATTCCACTTCGCTTTCTTAGAAAATCATGACCAAAGTGTTATTCGATTCGAAAGTTTTTGAAAAAGTTGAAGTCCCGCGTAAAAAAACTACAGAACAATTTATATATTATAAACAATTTAAAACAATTTTCCCGCGTAAAAAAAAGGGGGGGGGGTTCGTTTTTTGCTAATATCTCAAAAACTATTGTATATATCGAAAATCGAAAAAAATATTCTTAAAGAGCAGGAAATTTTCTATAAAAAAGTCTGGACTTCCGGAACTGTACCACTAATATTTATAATTTTAATTAAGAGATGTGAAAATAGTTACTGAAAACGAGTGAATCGGTTCTACTTGATTCGGACACTTTTAACCCATTAAATATAAATATTAAGGAAAGAAAAAATGTACGTACTTACTAGATACTTCAACAAACAATAATCCGTCGGTAAAAATTTTTACCCCAAATTTTCCATTAACTATGCTTTTGTTAATTAAAAAGTTTTTCCAATCAGGATAACCCCGATAATTTTTGAAATAAAAGTCTCGAATTTTTTTATACTTCTGGGAACTATTCTTTGAAGGAAAAAGATACCCGTTGGAAAATTTAAATAATTTTGATTTTCCATTTTTTTTTACAACAAATAAAGATACGGAAAAATTAAAAACATATTTTTCATTAACCGAACCATTCAAGTTATATTGAAGGTCAAACTTTGAAGAATTAAAAGAAACAATTTTTTTTTTATTCTAAATTTTATAACTCGTTGATCGGTAGGCAATGAAAATGAGTAAAATTTATTTCCGTAGAAAAGTCATTGATTTCAAAAAATCGTCTCCGTTGTTCAATAGAAAAGTGTAAGCGTTTTGTCTGATCAAAATTAAATTTTGGAATCTTAAAGCATGTATTCATTGTTATTTGAAACTTTTCCTCAGAAAATGTCAAAGTATATTATTCCGAAAATTTTATATTAAATAAAATAGAAATTTTGTATATATTAACTTTATACATTCGAATATTAATTAAAATTTAATTAATTTAAAATAGATTTTATATGTGTTTGTGTGTGTAAGTGTGTTTTTCTTTTCGGTCCCTTTAGGATATTTTCAATTATCATTCACCGCGGGATAAACTTTTAGTGAGTTGATATAGTCATATTCGTTAATATTATAAATATGAATCTATAGTGCAAGACAATTATAATGTCATTAATTATAATCATTACATTTCAAATTTAACCCCAGTTCCTAGATCAATTATTTGTATTTTATACATATCGAAATCGGTACAAAACCCCACAGAATTAGATGCATACGAAAGTATCTACGTACACAAATTGAGAAAACAAATAATGAATTTAGACAATGGTCCAATTCCAAATTCTGATTTAATAAAATTAAACCATTTTCAAAAAATATAATACCTGAATATCAAGGTTAGCTTCGGTACTCTCACTTTAGTGACAAAAACAATGCCGCATAATCCCAAAAGGATACCGTCAATAAATAGGTGGGTAAACCTAATCCTTTAGTCAGTCAACTAAAAAAAGAGCGGTTTAGAGATAGGAGGAAACAGACCATTGAATTTCTCTCCTTATATTAATATAAAACCTATTTTGACAAAATGGAAACCCGACTTCTAAAATCAAATATTCTATAACAAAAGATGCACTAAAAAGTAAATAAATAATTGCATATTCTTGTGCCAATTTTTGTTCACCAAAGCAAAATTTTTTAAATATATATGTACAATTATTGTTATTTTTCGAGGCGGTGTCAACATAGAGAAATTCACATAACTTTTGGACACCGCCTCCAAAAATATCATGATCTCATGAGAATGCGATTTGGTGACAATGGGACCAATCGGGAATCAAACCCTTTAAAACAAAAAAAAAAATTCAAAATCGGTTCATAAATGACGGAGTTCTGAGGTAACATACATAAAAAAAAAAAAAAAAAATACAGACGAATTGAGAACCATCCTCCTTTTTTGAAGTCGGGTTAAAAATGAGAAACTTTATCAGAAATAAAGGTGTAGTAAATAAATATTTTACTACAATTCATTACTGGACCATATTTTCTGTAACGCTAATTTCTACAGAAATATTTCCAATTTATGTATATACCCACAATATTGAACTTTACAAGTATCTCACCATGATAACTTGATTTAATAGTCATTATAATTCTTTCTTCTAAGAAAATTCACTTAGTCTATTTAAGTAGCCGAGCGGTCTAAGGCATAATGTCTGCGCAGTATGGCTACTTGGAAACTGAGAGGTTATGGATTCGAATCCCAACATCGGCAGTTTGACAATTATTAAAAAAAAAAAGGGTGGTTACTTGACTAAAGTGTCGGCGTATGGACAAGTACGAAGTAACCGGCTATGCTTGAGAAGGTTTTCTGCAGTTTCCTTCACGAACTCCAGATGAATATCGGCATAGTTCCTATCAGAGTCGGCTGCATCCGCATATCCTGCCCAGTCTACTCACAAATTCCTTCCACTCAACTCACATCCTTACATCCTTAGGTATCACAATGGACCTTATGGTCGAAATGTAGCCTGTCCAGAGCAGCCTCTTCAATCTATCTATCTATTTAGTCTAAAACTCTTACTTGACGAAGAACCGTTCTTTTATTAAACTGGAAAATTGGTCGTATGAACATTATGGGTAATACTTCAGTACAATGTATCACTTAGAGTCAAAACCAAACCACAGTTTAGGTATTGTTTTGTCTGAATGTGACTTTGTATTCAACATAAATTGTACAATAAATTGAGACTAGCATAGCACGTGAAGGTATCTTTAGATAAACCAATAAAGGTTGGTAATACCCGTATACCAACCTAAACAGTAGTAGTAAGTAGGTATGAATGTCCTTTATAATAATTTTCAAAGGTTTATTATATATAGCATTTTGACCAGAGTAAACCAGGTGTTTTAAATTATTCCCATCTGACACTTATAATATATATATATATATATATATATATATATATATATATATATATATATATATATATATATATATATATATATATATATATATATATATATATATATATATACTTATATATAAACTGGTGTAGTATTTAATACATATAATTTTATACTACCCTACACTAATGAGAATTGGAACAAGTGATACAAGTGATACAGGGTTGGGGAAGGAGTAATGAAGAAGAGAAGGGTATTAGACGGGGGTATTTTAATTCAATAACAACATTCAAAACCTGCTAGCCACCTATTTTGCTTACCTATCTTCTGTTGCTGCTACTAAATATTATGTGAAGAATATGAATGAAATTGAACAACCTTTCAAACCATCAAGTGAAAAAGATTGATTTATCATCCTTATCAAATTAAAATTAATGACATGCGGCTATAACAGGCATCTATGAAAGGGGTAGTTTTTAAATATTTGTGTATGTTTAATGTATTTTGATGGTAAAGAAAAATGCCTTTATTGATAAAACACAAAACAAAATAACACCATTAACAGAGTTAATGGCTGAAATACTCAGTATATACATAGTGTATAAAACAAAAGTGGTTTATTTAAAAAAAAAAGGAATATTTTATACTTTAAATGATTTTTCTATCTCTTACGCTTTCAAAGATGGATATTAAAATTACCTCTTCACGAATTTGACCCCACTTTTTAGCTCTAACACAGCTCTAACTCATTTTGTTTTCGAGCTTTCGTCGTGTCTACGGACAGACGGACGGGTGGACAGACGGAAATGGACTAATTACATTATTTTATGAAAACCTATATCAAAAATTCTGTGGTCGATAGTATCAAGCGTTGAAAAGTCGGGACTAAACTTAATATAACCGTAAACTTAATATATTGTATATACCGGGAACGAAGTATTGATGTATTCGGCATTATTTGGTAAAATTGAACCAAGAGAGTTCTAAATTAATATTCATAAATAACTGGAAATGTTTTAAAATTGGGAAAAAATGTATTGATTTACTTGTAGTCCATTCGTTAATTCGATTTCTGTTTAAGGCGCATCAAAATTGTTTCCCAAAAATGAATGAATGCATTAAAATCTACGGTTTAACTCAATATTCGTAGCTGATAACAAGCCGTGCTAATTTTATTACAAGTTGCTTGGCATTGAGGATACCAACTGAAAATACTTTCGTGTAACGATCGTTGCGTAATCATCCTCCTGTTATTGTCAACCAAAATACTTTCCTTTTTTTTATGTTACCATGAAAAACAAAAATAAATAAAGTTTTAAAAACCATAATAAAAAAACGAATCATAATGTGTTAGAAAATGTCATTTACAGCCGTTTACAAACATTTATATAAATAGATTACCATTATATAACTTTTTGTTGGGAATGTAAATTATAAATTATTATCAAGAGGTAGGTAAACATGGATTTGTGAGTTTTATCATTTTAGACAGTGGTTTTGTTGTAAAACTATGTGTCTATGTTTTAGAGCTATAACGTCCCAAGTTCACAGCATAAGTTAGACGACTATATTACTCGTATATCGGTAAGCAGTGATAATTTTCGTTTCCAATTAGCTTATAAGGGACTGGGAACATGTAACACTAACAATCTAACAACATGTAACACTAACAATCTAATTTCATAAATGGATTCGCTTATCGAAAGAATAAAAAATTCATCAAATACCCACAAAAGTTTGAAAAGACTTATTCAACTATGTAAATTGAAGTGGGTTTTGTGGTGCCAAGTAGAATGCCAGAGTCAAATCAAGAACTCTAATAAATTCATTAGGTTCGTCTGTAGGCCGTTTGATTCGAAGACTATTATTCTCATATCCCATCGTTTTAGAGTATCCTTAAATACGTGTTTGAAGAGTATTGGGGATATGCCATTGGATTGTTAGAGTTACAAGTTGCCACTTCCTTGAAAAAGCTAAACCACTATTGTACTATCTGAAAAAATTCAAAATATCGAAATTGGAAAGAAATTTATCATAGCTGAGTAGGTTCTCCCAATTAATGAGTAATTGAATCGCCTAAGTTTTGATATGAAGCTGGGTCAGTTAAAAGTTCCCCGTAGTGGGATAATACATGGACTGATTTTTCCTATTCACGAACTTTATCCGACTTTCAAGCTCTAGAACAGAAGCATAAAACTTCAACTTCTTATCTGTGTTCGTTTTTGAGTTAGCGTGCTGACATAGGTATTTTATGCCAAACATCTATACCAAAAATTTTGGTAACAATAATAACAATAAACTAGAGGAGTACCGCAAATGGGTCCCTAGCACCTAGGCCAAGAGGTCTTTATTGCCCTTCATGAGAACAACCTGTCACCCGAAGGCGACACGTCTCCGGGTAAGAGGTGCTATTTTAAGCAGATGAAGCTATTGGAGTCGAGGCTAGACGCTGCACAGAAAGCTCACAGCTTCTCCGCCGTGATTGCTCCCAGGATTGATGGATCCAGGGTTTCGGACCCAAACATTCTATACCTGACACCCTGCAGGTTTCTAAAAATTTAGGTAAAAACTATATGTGGAAGTTTGTGAATTATAATTACTTATTATAGGGCGGATAAGTGCCTAAAACTTATGGACAAGAACGAAGTAAGTAGCTATTCTTGTGAAAATCTTGTACAGTTTTATTTCACGAACTTCAAAAGAATATCGGTAAAGTTCCTATCAAAATCGACTGCAACCGACAAACCAACGAATTCATAGCCTGCATACAAATTCCATGTCCTCTACTGACATCATGAATGTATCATGGTTATAAATTAATAAACAGTGAAGTGTCTGAGACGGAGGTAAAACCCCATTATTATTATTATTATATATATCATATTTAATACCATATTTACCCTATATAATAGAGTAATTATATGATATTATTCATTTAAATAACACGCAGGCATATTAACAAGAGGAAAAAAAAAAGATAATTATAACTTTTCATTGTTTTAAAATGAACTGCCATTAAATGAAAGTAAATTTTATTATATTTAAAATATAAAAATAATATTTCTATGTTTGTTTCATGTCTTTATTTAGTATTGTTTCAAATATCTTGTTACTCTCCCATTCAAATAAGGATAAAACCTCGGAATGAGTGGAAATTTTGCATTAATATTCCTTTTGACAATCTAAATACTAGCTCAAAACGCGTAATGATATTTTTGGGTAAAGGTCACGATAATCGCTTTTTAACGAATATCCCATTTTCTCGCGTCAAATCGTGTTTGAAGTTATTAAAAAACTTGTATATTATAAAATCATAAACCGTTTTTAAGATATCGTACAAAGAGTGAGATGAAAAGAGTAAAAAAGACGTCATAGAATCCATAAATTGCAATTGCGATACATATTTATGTCATTAGTTGACCTTCGAAACTATCTTCGATGCCAACAACATTGAATTCAAGTTACTTTCCAACTAACATTTATCACCTTCTGATTTCATCTTTCCACGATCTCTCTAAATGACTTGTAGAAGTAATTGTGATCGAAACAGGTATTGTAAATGCAATTTACGGATTCCAAGGTCACATCTCAACTTTCTTCATGTCATCTGATTTCACAAGATATCTCAAAAGCGATTAATGATTATTTAAAATGACCTAGGGATAAACTGTAAGGAATTCTATGATCTATAATTGTTTTAATTTTAGATTTGACCTTAACACTATCTTTTACGAATTTTCCGAACCATTCAGAACAGAGGTTTCCATTAAAAAAAAACACACACAAGTTGATCCTAAAATAACCGTCCACAGCCAAGACCAAGGAGAAAATCAAGATCATTAGAAGATTGATCAAACAAATCAGCTTTTACTTGAGTGATATTTACCAAACACGCTTTCTTGAAGAGAATATTCAGATACAATATTTAACACGAAACATTCTGTATGATACAAAATCTCTGTAGTTCTCTAAAATATTAAACTAAAGAAAGGATTATATTATTATTTGCGACAGATATTTCTAATAACTATCTAATTTTATTCGACGAAGCAGAAATAAGTCGTATATACCTCATCAAAACATTCACATACTAGAAGTAGCTACGCAAACATTAGATCGAGAATATATTAATACAATTTAAGGATGTACGATCACTGAGGCTTCAAAAAGATTAAGGCTTGATTGTTTGTAAGGGGGTTTACGGGGGTCTTGAATTAATTCTTTAATATTAAAGGTCGACTTTTAATGCATTGCTCTTATGAAGAAGAAACCCATATTTTTACACATATTTAGACATATTTTGATAATTTTCACTTGGAACAAAATAAGACGAATAAAAACAAGTAATATAACAACTAACTGAATTAATTGTTTGAATACCCAGAAATATATTGAGTTTGTATATCAATGTTTGAACAATTCTTCAAATTCAATGTTTATAAGATATTAATTTTTTTTCTGCGATCAATATTTTCAAGCTTTACTAAGTCGGAACTAAACTTAATATACCTTGCGTATTTACAAATATACTGGGTATAAAAACTACGCAATTGAAAATAGAAATATTAATAAAGAGATTGATCCAATAAAAATTCGGTATGATGGGCCTAAAAAAAAGTATTTCAGACAACTGAGATTTCGGGTAAGTTTTATTTCTGTCGGCTCGGGTAGCTTAATTACCCAAAATCCTAGGTTTTTTTCTTAAATATCTTTTTTGTTAAGCCCGCTATGACGGACCAAAATAAAATTTACTTTTAACTTACGACAAAAAATAATAAACATTATTGTGGACTTTTATAAATGTACTATATATAAGATTTTGAAGAATTTTATAAATGGACTATACATCAGTGCTCGTACAGCCTTAAAATCTAAGAACTAAATAGAATTTTAATGTTTATGATATGCTAACAGATACACACACATACCGATACCGTGCGGGCCACACCCATCTTTCAAAAACAGATTATATCATCCGTATCATTGCAATTAATAACTTTAGTTTTTATATAAAACAATGTACTCTATTTTTTATATCCATAACATTCCATAGCTATACTCTTCTTAAAGTAGTTTGTTGCAACTTTTCTTCAAGGATGTTCCAGCATACGACCACTTTCCCAAAGATTTCGCTCATTTTTTTTTCACAGGCTAAAACTAATGTTTTCTAATAAATCTCGAAGTTTCAGAATTTTTGACCGTTTAGAACGCGAGATAATTAATATCAAAGTTATCATTCTCTCTCTCTCTCTCATTAGAAGCATGTAAAATTTCATGCCGTCCTATTATCTGTTGTATTAGAAAAAATACTCGACAGAATTTAAAAAAAACTAGGAGAGTAAAGATAAATATTTATTATATAAATTTAAAAAAAAAACGTGTGTTACCGTTTTGTTTTCCGAAATATAAAAGTTTAAAACTATTGCTTTTCTTCAACATAACATTATTTTGTATATGTGAACAGTGCTTTTTTCTATGTGTTGTATATGTGGATTTATGTTTTTGTGCTATAATAAAATCAAACCGGTTTGTTGTACTGATTGCATAACACTGTGCTGGAACGCCCTTAAGGGGTTACATGGGTTTCGAAGGGTAATTTTTTTCTAATATAATAAATTAAATATTTTATTAAACCTTTAAACATATACAAAGATAAACATTTAAGAAATATTTTGTGAAATTTTCGTTTCAAAATTCAGCTTTTGAGACCTCATTTTCTGTGATACTCAAAATAAAGTTCCCTTGGTGTAATCAGAATAACTCATGATAGATTCATCCGAAATTAAAAACCAAATTATTTATGTTAGTGGATATATATATACACTCCCATTCATAAAAATTGAACCACAAGTAATTCACGTTAAAAGCGTATATATTACTAAATATATGTTTATTACATACAAAAACACTTAGAATTTTGCAACTGGTTTAATTTTTATGAAGAGTGTACCTCGTGCTTGGACGAAGGAAAAAAATTTGAATTTTTGGCAGGGTTTTGTTTATAAAGGTGCAATTATTTGAATCATTTGCACCACGTATAGCCTTGTAAAATTGGTTGCGATAGAAAAAAGTCCTTTGTTCAAGCAGTAGTCAATCATGTCTTGAAGAAGTGTGCAAAATTTTCAAAGTAAATTTTAATAATTTCCATGCGTTGTTGAGGCGTTAGTCTTTCCTGATGAAATGGCAAACTGGAAAATTTTAATAAAATTATTCCTATTTTAATAAATTTATCCCTATATCGAAAGTTCTATCATACGAAAAAAAAACACTCACATATATATAAAACCAACTACACACTCTTACATAAAATCTTACGTTCGAGATACAAGGAAATAATAAATACACATAATAATGAGGATAAGAATTTAGCATGATTTAGAATCTAAATGCTAAGTGCATCCTTATTATAAATATTATAAAATAGTATACTGAAAACATTGAACAATCAGGCTTCAGCCTGCAAAAGTATGTTTAATGTTGGCCATTGCGTTCCGTTTTGCCGGCTCGTTAAGAGATTAACATATCGTTCTTTCCAAATTTGTCGTTTTGACGTAAACATTGAGTTTTAAAAAATTGTATAAATATTTCTTTAAAAGGATGCTAGATATTATCGGGTTTAATATTTTTGGGCGTATTTTTGGCAAAATTTTTTTGCCAATTGTGCGTATTGTTGGCGAAATTGTTGGCGAAAGTCTTTTAAATATCAACAAGTTCTGTACTAAACATTTGTTACTGTAACCATGTTCGTTAAAATGTATGTAAATTTACGGGTTTCATTTTCCCGCAGATTTATCAAAAAGATTCTCATTTTTTATCGAAAATTTGATTTCGTTTAGAACAATGTTTCTGATCACCTCCATTATATAATTCGAGATTTTAAATTGACGACAAACTTCTTTTTTATGTTTCGGCTTTCAATTTTTCATGGTGAGATTTGATGTATGTTTTAAAGTGGTTCATTTCAAAATAGGAGACGTTTAAAATGGGAATCATGAAAAAAATTCCCATTTGGATGATGAACACAATTCTAAATCTTATATTTCTTCAATATTTAGAAACCTATCGGTACAGTATATGTTTCCCTGAGTTACCTGATAACTACCAATAAACTCATTAAATGTTCAGGCAAAATAAACGTTTGGTTTAAAATCCCAAATCATTATCTTTTATTTAATTTTTATAGCGAAGGTTTTAGGTCGAATATACCGTAGCAGGCTTCTTGATCCTCAGACAAAATATCCCAGGACAAAATATCCCCGGGACAAAATATCACCGGGACAAAATATCCCAAGGACAAAATATCCCCCGACATAATACCTTTTGATAATGAAAAAAAAAATACCTCGAGTTGTTCGGGTTATTATTATTGTTATTATTATTATTATTATTATTGATATTATTCTGTGATTTCAAAGTTTTCGAGATATTTGGCGGGGACATTTCGTCGGGGGTATTGAGTCTGGGGATATTTTGTCTTGGGGATATTTTGTCTGGGGATATTTTTTCTTGGGAATATTTTGTCCCGGGGATATTTTGGCAGGGATATTTTGTCCGGGAACAAAGACGCATGTAACCAAATATACCACGATATCCATAATCAATAAATATACCAATTTCTACAAATACTTTTTTCAGTATACTATATTTTAATGTATATTCAAAGCATTCCTCTCTTCAGGATGATCACCATCGTCAAATGAGGAAGAAGAAAGAAAGCTCTATTTCTTCTTCTCTATTTAATGTTTTATAAATATCCATTAAAAGCTTCCAAATGCACACAAGCTTACACAAATACGAACACTGCATTTTAATGTAATTATTATCTATCTAAAAGCATATTGCATAATTGAAAGCATAAATTAAAGAATTTTTATTAAAATTTGTTTTTTTATTGATAAGTCAATTAATTCCATCTACAGAGTGTTTAAGAAGTTACGATACGGTAGTAGATGTTTGTGCGGATTTAGCACCCTTTTCCAAAACTCACCCTCACCTCACCAAGGATATATGTCCTCGAAGATTAAACTACGACTTTTTCAAACTGCTGATGATTACTTTGTAGTCGTAATACGTATTTATATAACAATGAATCTAGGAATTGGGGTGAAATAATAAATCGAGTGAAATAATAAATCAAGAAATTTACAATAAATAATAAAGAACTGTTATTGAAATCCAGTTAGTGTACACTCCCGTTCAATAAAATTGAACAGACCTGAAATGTTAATTATCTTACATTTCATAAAACTTCTCACTTTTGTGACTCTCTGTATACTTATTCATTTAAAAACAAAGATAAGTAGTATATATTTTAAGTGTGAAAAAAGAAATGGAAGTATAGTAAAAAATATTTACTACAAGAATAATCAAAATTGTGAGAGACTGATTCGATTCAGATCGGTTCAATTTTATTGAACGGGAGTGTATGTCACACATGTACGGACCTTCCCGTATTTCATTAGAACTGAGAGGTAGATAGCCTAAAGTGTTATAAGACAAAGACTTACGGATGAATATGACGAAATTAAAAAAATATTTCTGGTTCTTTTACCATTTGGCTACGGATCCCTAAAGGAACACTCCGAGCATATAACACTTTTGGGTATTATATTTAATATGCATTACATCAAAGGCTATAACAAACTTGGGGATCTGTTTCACTAACGTCACGTGGTGCCATCATGTGGTCACCTCTCATGTGTCACGTGGTTGCTTTAATTATACCGCTGAAATTCTCGAAGGACCACATATACAGAGAATATTGTCCTCGAATGATACTTTAAAGAATATCTCAAACCTTTTTTGATTATCTCATATTTTTCTGGTGCGTTGTATCCCTGTGCCTGGTATAATAAATACAGGCTCATAAATATTATTTTCTGTTTGATGCGAGTACACTCAACTTTCATAAATTTAATTTATTTCTTATATACATTTCCATATCATCATTACTGTGAGAAGTCTACGGTCTAACTTCACCCCCCTCTTTCCCCGTTACTTCACTTAAGGTTGTTGTGAAGAAAATTCAATTTGATGATAGGTTCTTCAAAATTTGACAGCTTATTATTTCAATATTAAAGAATATCCTGTCAAAATTAGAAGTTGATCCTGTTTTTAGTTTTTGAGTAAAAAAATGTTAAAGTTACGATTTTTAAGAGATTTTTACATAGGTTAAATGGACTCGTCGGTAAAAACATGAATACAAAAATCTATAACTCGACAACTAGATATGGCAGTATTTTGAAAAGACTGTCATAATAATTATCAAAGTCTTATAAATACCTGGACCAAATTTCAAATTAATCCTGTTTTTTGTTTCTGAGATAATTAAATTTGTAAATCGAAAAATGTTCTAAATCTAGTTTTATTTTTAGTTATATTTATTTTTATCTAGTTTTATTTTTAGTTTTATTTATTTTTATCTAGTTTTATTTATTTTTATCTAGTTTTATCACCATGCATTTTTTTTTTGAAATACATAAAAACATATTTTTTATTATTAAAACGAAAAAATGAAATTTTAAACAATATGTTTTTTACAAAAATTAAATTATTTGAAACGATTTAATTGCAAAATTTTTACTTATTTAGAGTTGGCAATGGATGAGATATCAATGCATTTAGTATAGGACAAACTCACCACCACTACTTACCGTTTCCAGTTTCACAACAACCTTAACTATATGGATAAAGTACACTCTAGCAACCACCACCATGATGAAAATGATAAATCACTTCGGAATCATTCAAGTGATTGATTGTACAACATATACTTTTTGTTTGTTTTAAATTGATTTATTTTTAAATCCTTCATAATCCGGTTCCTCCGACGACGGTGCGTTAAGGATATTTATAATAATTTTAATATAATAATTTTCACATTTTCACAATATTAGACTATTCAAATTTATATAAAGTAGGGATCGTTGATTATATATATACAGAGTGTCTCATTTTAAATAATACTGATGAATATGTCTTCAAGCGGAAGCGTTTTTAGAATAAAATTTAGAGTTAAAAAAAAACTAAAAAAACATGCTTTTATTGTAATATGTACTAAAAACTGTAAAATAATTTAATATACCGTGTGTTTTTTAAATCTGGAAACAATGTATGTATCTATCCGTGTCCATATACAGCGCACCATGATACGTTGCACTCTGTTACTCACAAACATTTGTAGAATGCAGAATGTAGAATATGTATTCATTGATATGTATACAGACAGTGATATGTACATCAGTGTCTGTGCACAGTGAATGATGATGTGGATAGCCTTGTTCCACCGAAACTGCACTCTACAAATGACTGTGAATTTGGGTGTAAAAGAGTGCTCCGTATCATGGTGCGCTGCATATGGACAATGATAGATGCACTACACAATGTTCCTATTGGGTCTATGTTAAAAGACATATTGTAGAATAGAATAGAGAGATTGACAACAAATAAACAAAAGCATGGAGAGCTCTTTACTTACTTTTGTAAAAGTAGAGCCATTACGAAGACACAGGTAGAGAGCACCCCATGTTGTTGTTTACATTAAAGTTTATTTTCTTGTCAATCTCTTTATTTTATTTCTATTTCAAATTTTTTTGCCGTTTTTTAGTTCATATTGCAATAAAAGTATGTTTTTTTAGTTTTTTAAGTTCGAAATTTTATTTTTTGTTTTTTAGTCTTAGAGTAAAATTATTGTTTGTGTTGTAGTTTTATTCTTCATTATTATTCTCACGATTAATGACATGAATCCAATTCTTACCACAGAAAGTATATATCGAATATAGTATAGGACATTTAAGTCAATTAATTATTTTTTTTCTAAACTTTAACAGTTGAAAGTGTCAATTTTTTATTAAAATTTTGTTGATGACATTTCTATAGACACTATAAACTATACTACCACACTATAAATCGTTATACATAAGTTAGAGATATGCAAATTTGTATTTTGGCTATTAATAAATTTTTATTTTATTTTTTTATATCATTTTATTGTCATTGGTTCTTACTACATCTGCAAAATTTCAGATTATTCAGATGTGGTGAAAACTCTCTGAAAAACTTCCATTACATTCATACATTCATAGATAGATAGATAGATACAAATCAAGCTAATAAAAGCATGTGAATTAAAGTATATAATTGCCAACTTTTTGTGCGTAACATTGTTAGTTAAGTGAGTGACATCCTGTAAACACATGTCCGGAGGTGTTGTGAAACCTCACTGAAAAACTTCCATTACATTCATATATACATGCAAGTCAAGCTAATAAAAGCATGTTAATAAAAATATATCGTTGTCCCCACTTTTTGTGCGTAACATTGTTAGTTAAGTGAGTGACATCCTGTAAACACATGTCCGGAGGTGTTGTGAAACCTCACTGAAAAACTTCCATTACATTCATACATACATGCAAGTCAAGCTAATAAAAGTATGTTAATAAAAATATATCGTTGTTGTCCACTTTTTGTGCGTAACATTGTTAGTTCCAGTGAGTGCCATCCTGTACACACATAAACACACATAAATTTTATGCATTTCGTTCAATATATTAACTCAAGTGTTGTCAATGAGAGAAGAGAGGCTGGTACTTTTGTGCACAACCAACAAACATGTTTGTAAAGAAACGTTCGTATAAATAAATAAATTAAAAAAAAATATATAAAATACAGGTCTTACACTGAGGTTGTTCAGGGAGTACAACAAACAGAGTACACCCAACATAAGTACAGACAGCAGTTATACAGCTGCTATGATAACGAGTGTGCCACGCGACTTAATAAATATAAATACAACTAGTATTATATTATAACTATGTTCCCATTCGTTCCCGCTTTTTATACTACTTACTCGTCATGACATTGGATTAGTAGTTAGGTTATGGCTAGGCTACGCTAACAACTTATATTGTATGCCGATATTATATGTATAGTCGTATATATATATATACAGGGTTGGTCGGAACGAACGGACCAATAACAATAATTAGAAAGAGGGGTACCGCAAACGAGTCCCTAGCACCTAGACCAAAGGGGTCCTCTCTGCCCTCCTTGAGAACAACCTGTCACCCGAAGGTGTGACGTCACCGGGTAAGAGATGCTTTTGTAAGCAGATGAAGCTACAGGATTCTGTCGAGGGCAGACGCCACACAGAAAGCCCACATCATCTCCGCCGGGATTTGCTCCCAGTATTGATGAACCCAAGGTTTCGGACCCAAGTGGGATCATCAGGCCCTCCAAGTGGGATCATCAAAGATCCCCAAGTTATAAAGGTGGTAGTTCAATCGACTGTATCCTGTCAAGAGCCCTAACACCCTTCTCAACTGTATTCTATTGAGTTTCCAGCGAGCACAGTCGAATGGCCAAGGAACGAACCAAATTCAGTATGCCCAACTCACGTGTACAATACACTCCTGGAGTTCGGATCATTCCTCCAAACTCATCCTGTATACACAATTGCATTGTATTATTATATCAACAGTATGGATAGAATAAAGTGAGGGGATAAGAATGGGTTTAGTGTGAGGGAGGGGAGGTGAGAGGGGGGTGGTAGTGATATATGTAACATAGCATGTAAATTGTATATTTATTAGTATTTTAAAATTAAATAAAATGTATTTTATTATAAAGCTGTATAAAATAGAATGTATATCTATCTATATTCTACACTCTTGTTCAGAAAAAAAAAGCATTCGATGTAGAAATATTTGCTAAATATAAAGGTCAATTATTTCTGGGTATCGATCACATTTCTTGCTCAATTCGTACGAATTATGTCCTTAAAGTCAGGATAGGATAACATTTAGCTAGGCTTATGATTGCATCTCTTCTGCTGTTCTTGAACTTAGCTTCAATGAGCTCAAGGAGTAACGGCTCCTTGTGAGACGACGTAAATAAAAAGTATTCTATCGCTGACCAATTAATGGGACTACCTGACCATTTATGACCAATTAGTGGCTAATTAAATGGTAAAATTTTTTTTTCGAAATTCCATGGAATTTGCTAAAATTTTTTTTTGACCTTGAAAAAAATTTAAAACATCAATAAAAAGTTTTCTATCCCTGACCAAAATATCTGACCATTTATGACCAATTAGATGGTATAATTTTTTTTTTCGAAATTCCATGGATGGGGTGCCAGCATCTTGGACCCAACTTACCTCTAATATTATTATTTAGACAAATTTTAATCATAACAGTTAATAAAGAGTAAAAAAAGAGAAAACCAGTACTTTTTAGTGTAGCAGTACTTTTTTGTAAAAGTAGTATATTTTTCAGTGGATAAAAGCAGTTCAGTTTGAAAAATACTGCTTTTTACTTTGAAAAATGAATTAACTGCTTTTATATTTGATTAGGAAACGTAACGAATTTGAAATAGTTCTTAATGATTCATTTTATTATAATTGACTACCTGAGAACCATATTTTGACAAAATGGAAACCCGACTTCAAAAATCAAATATTCTATAACAAAAAATGCACTAAAAGTAAAAAAATAATTGCATATTCTTGTGCCAATTTTAGTTCATCTAAGCAAAAATTTTTAAATATATATGTACAATTATTGTTATTTTTGGAGTCGGTGTCCAAAAGTTATGTGAATTTCTCTATGCTGACACCGCCTCCAAAAATAACAATAATTGTACATATATATTTAAAAATTTTTGCTTAGATGAACTAAAATTGGCACAAGAATATGCAATTATTTTTTTACTTTTTAGTGCATTTTTAGTTATAGAATATTTGATTTTTGAAGTCGGGTTTCCATTTTGTCAAAATATGGTTTATTTATATAAATATGTAGAGAATCATCGAAGAAATCTAATTCGCTAAAAGGCAGTAAACCTTTTACCTAAGTACCAACGGCAGTATACACTGATAATTGTAAAGAACAAAAGATTTCACTATCATTATCTATTTATTAATTGATTCAATTTTTATTCATTTCGTTTGTACACAATTTTAATAATTTTCTGTGTTTAAAAGTAAAGTGAATTTGTTTCACATGGTATGTAATGTATTGTATGTGTACATGGGTACGGGTGTATTGAATCTCACACTCACTGGTAGTGTGATGTAACTGGTAACACAACACCCAACCAAGCCAAACCAAGCCAAGCCAAGCCATGCCATAGCAGTTGTAATATTATGTGTTACATAAAAGTTTTGTGAAACATTTCACTTAAATTATTTATCTGTAACAGATTTAATTGCTATTGTCTGTTTAATATAATTATATTGTGTATAGAGCAAAATTTATTAGAATTTATTTTCATCTTCTTTCTCTCGTTTCGAAAAAGTTTTTTGTTCTTTCTGTGGAAATTTATTATTTTCATAAAATAAAAAAAAAACTAACAAAATTTAATGAAATTTTCTTCTTGAAATCTTCTCTCAAATGTAAAATATTTTATAAAATGTATTTAACGAATTTTGTTTCCTTTTTTCTTTAGAAAAACATCAGTTATTGAAATTTAGATGGACTCGAATGTATTTGAAATTTTATAAATATGCAATATTGCATATATCGATCGCTACTTGGAATAGTAATTAGGAAATTTTCAGAAAATATAGTACATATAGTGACTTCAATCTCTTATCCTAAACAACACTGCAAGAACCTGATTCGATAGTCGGGCAACCAGCTCTAAATCTTTTATCGAGCATAACTTGTTTTCTATAATAATTACGGGAAAAACTCTAAAATACTTATTTTCATAAAATTTTATTTCCAACAGCTTCTCAATGAAATATTTTGCTTAGATAGCGCTAACATTAATTCATTTATAAAATATTTAAATTAATTAATAGCCAAAGTACAAATTTGCAGTTTCTAAATTATATACAACGATTGATAGTGTATGATAGTTGATAGTTTATAGTTTCTATGGAAATGACAATCAAAACAATTTTAATAAAATAATTTTATAGTTATTTTTTAGAAGCTAACATTTAATATACAATTCAAAATATTATTTAAATTTTTATAAAAAAACTATTTTAATTTTTAATTAATGACCTACTAAAAAGAAAAATTTAATAGAAAATCAATCTGGAAATATATTTTATAACACCATAAATTCAAATTGAATATCATAGCGTATAAAGTGTTAGCTTTGAAATAAAACATAACGCTTTTTTTGTTAACACAAGAGTTTACGACCCAGCAAATTGTCATATCGGGGGCTTTAAATGAAAAAGTTATGCGCGCTTAATGGGTTGGGGTTAGTTGCCCCGCTGTCAGATCAGTTGCTCGCAGGGTTGCGTCGGAACGTGATTGAAGTCACTAATTTACTATATTTTCTGATAATTTCATACCCTAATTAAATGGGCACCGTTTTTTATGGTACCCGCTTGGACTAGCATGTTTTCTGCTTCTTATATTTGCCACTAAAACGATTTTGAACAAAAATTTTTCAGCAATGTGTAAAAACTGTTTTTTTTCCAGCTCCGATTTCGGAGAAAAACAAATGTTTTTTGTTTTTTAGGCGTTTTGTGCAAAATAATACTTATAACTTCAAAAATCACTTGTATTTTGAATGAATTTATGTTCCATATTGAAAAATCATAAATATTTATTCAATTTAACACAACCAGTTTTTCTCAGTAGACGGTTTACTAAAAAGCTCTTAATCAAAAGTAAAATGCTTCAAGTAGTCAGACAATCTTATCGATAAGTAGAAACCTGTATTTCAACAAAATAAGAATCTGGTGTATATTTCAATATACGAAAATATCCCTATTTTTATCATCGAAATAAGTTTAAGAACAACTTATAAACTATCCGTGCTTTCATAAAGCTACAATCGAAATGATACATAGGCTGTAGTTAATGCATGTCAAGTAATCGTTATTTTTACAATCGTTAATTGAAGATAAATACCCAAAACAGTAACATTAACTACAATAAAATGTGACAAACATTAATATTGAAACAAAGAAGGGAGGGATAATCTGAAGCTTAAATCAATGTAAAATCGAATACTATCACTATAATAAAAGCATTATGTACCAAATCGTTTGATTGGTACTCTTTACCATTGTAAAAGTTACCAACTTGGGAGTAATATTCGCTACTTATTATTATTATTATTTTGTAAACAACACCTTTTCGAGACAAAAACTATCGAATGCAAAAATTCGATTACATTGATATTGAAACAAAAACTCCAGAGAATAGATTAGAGAACATATTTTATCAAAAATTCCATGTCTGCATAAAAACCAAATTCGATTTCGAATATTCGAACGGCACTGTGGGTAAATAGTGACATTAAATTTTTCATGAGGTTATAATATTCGGTACTAAATTTTAAATACACACACTCTCACTGATATTGATATAATAAACAAATTGGTACGCCATAATGATTATACACCAAACGCACATTTATTACTTAAAGGGAAAATGACTATTAAAAAAATATAGAAAATGTATAGCAATACACAGAAATAAAAATGATAAAGCCAAAACGTGGCTTGTATGTTAATGGTTCCATATAGAATTGGATTTAGAAAAAAGACAAAACTTCTTCAAAGTCAATGTATTTCCCCAGTTCTTCCACTACTTCAAATATTTATCGACACTTCCACCATATTTCTATTTCATGTCTTCAAAATTTCAAAGTTCTAACTCAATTCGAACTAGTCAAAATTTTGGTTGTTGACCCACACATACAAACTAATTGGTGAAGTGTAACAAAAGCTTGTAAAAACAAGTAACTTAGCTTAAATACGCGGCAAGTGAGTCTTGGCCCTAGCACCAAAGCCTTCGACCACTGCACCTCAAGGTCTTCTACGTAATTCGTTTCAGGAAGTCTCCTTCTAACAGTTTTTACACTAATTGCAATACTGCAATTGATACGGAGCCGTTAGGCAGTTTCAGAAGAAGTAGAAAATTGTTATTGATGGGTTTGGATGAAATAAAACAGTCTACATTTAAATTTTGAGAAGGCCCGCACGTAGCCTAGAGTGAAAGTCAATAGAACTTCTCTAGAATGAATTTGGTAGACGTTTAAGAAGATGAACTAGCCTCCCGGAACTTACAGGAGCTTAGAATAGCTTTAGTGCAAAAATAGAAGGATAGCCGACTTTGTTAAAGGAATGCCAAGAAGGCGTGGGGAAGTCAATAGCAAGAGTAGGCTATAACATTTGTCTTTTTTTAAATAAATTTTGATTCCGAAAGTTTTTTTGTTGTTGTTGCAATTTTACCGCCATATCAACAAAAACATGTACAAATTTATAAAAATGTAGTTGATAAGCAAAGTGCGCCACTTTTTTTGCTGTGCAGTGAATCTATAATATGAATGTATCATTTTGCATTTAGTTTGAGACGAACTCCAATTAGAAAACAAATGTTTCAAACAAAAGTCCGTATTTTTATTTTTTGATTAAAACTTTTGCTCTATCTCTCATCGACATCCTTGCGAAATAAAATTAATGTCAGCGTTTTAAGTTCCCGTGTGAGACACCTCAAAATTTAAGTATGTTTTTGCTAAGGCTATAACTTTCTGTTAAATTATCCGATACGAGCATGAATTCTACAGAATGACTCTTCTGTCACCTTCCTTTTAACCTAAGCTCTTTGAACTGAGATCTTCTGTTAAGATTTCATTTCGAACAGAACAGAACGGAACTTACCGTCCTAGTGGCCGAGTGGTTTAAGGCGTATGTCTGAGGGATTATGGCTACTTGGAACTAGGAGGTTATGGGTTCAAATCCCGACATCGGCAGTTTGTCAACTATTAAGCAGAGAAAAAAGGGGGTGGTTAATTGACTAACCTGTCGGTGTTTGGAATGAAGTAACCGACTATGCTTGTGCAGGTTTTCGGCAATTTCGGCATAGTTCCTATCAGAGTGGGCTGCCTTCCACTTCCTTCCACTTCACTCACATCCTCACATCCTTAGGCATCACAACGGACTTTATGGTCGAAGTGTAGCCCGTTCAGGGTAGTCGCTACAATCTATCTATCTATCGAACAGAAGTTAGTTATCCAGCAGATATCTTCTAAATATTTAAAGAACGTCAAGTTGTCATTTCTAGATACAGTTTTTGCTGTCAAAGCAAATAATGCCTGTCGAAGTCATATTGAGGATAGCAAGAGCGAGATTTTGCTTAATCATGAACTTCAAGACACTTTTAAGCTCGCAGCACCAAGCTTTAGCTCATTACTCCTTTTGTTGTGAAGTTATCGTGGATAGCCGAACATCCGGGAATAGAAAAATTAGAACATTCATGAATACCACTGTACCAATCTAGATCCGCACAACAAAGTTCTAAACCTCTAAGGAACATGAACTTCCCATTACTTGTCCAAAGTATTTGCTGTGATCAAAGAAAATACAAAATAAAAACCAACTTTCAAAGTAATGTTATGGAATAAAAGCCAAGAGTCAGATACGAAGAACTAACGATAAAAACAAACCACATATAACACAAAAAAAAAACCGAGCAACAAACCCCTACGAAAAAAAAAAGTCGAGAGAAAATGTTTTTAAACGCATATAAGTGAGTAATAATTAAAACCACAAAATTAACAACAGAAAAACACAGAGTTTTTCCATGATACATGTTACATTTTTTTTTTAACCACTAGAGAAACAGAGAAAGGGAGAGAGAATGAGAGAATGAGAGAGGTGGTGTCGATGTAGTAGCGTGAAGGTATTATCATAAAAGTATTGTCACTTAGGGAAAAAAACACAACCGAGGCATTTAATATATATATAGAAAGAATTTGGTGTGAAATACTCACACGACTTCTATATGTATAGAGTTTACCAAATGGTTTTAACATATTATATCATATTGAATGCAACAATGTAGTAAAATATATACAAACATAATATTTATTTACTATCATCAAGTGAATTTCACAGATGTCTTTCATATTTCTGTGAGGAATAACTTTTGCTCTATGTACACTCCCGTTCAAAAAAAATGAACAAACCTGAAAGAGAATCAGACTCTCACAATTTTGATTATTCTTGTAGTGAATGTTTTTTTACAGATACAACATTTTATTTTATTTTTATACGTAAGAGTAAGATATAACATGTAATAGCAATACATATATTTTTTAAATTCTCACTCTGTCACTGACACCGTATATACAAATAAAAAATATAAATTCAGTTTATACTGCCATTTCTTTTTTACACACTTAAAACATATACTATTTATCTTTGTTTATAAATAAATAAAATTATACATTATACAGAGAGTTACAAAAGTGACGAGTTTTATGAAATGTAAGACAATTAACATTTCATTTCATTTTTTTTTTTGAACGGGAGTGTATGTAATGTTTTCGAGAAAATATCCAGAAAAAACGCCAATAGTACAATGCCACTTCCACCACTTTAGGAATACCGACGATGAACATCTATTACAAGAGGTTCTTTCTGTTGATAAAACTGACAACTATGTGGTGGGATGTGGTTGGGTGGGGGCTGACTTTCAAGGTCATCTTTCAAGGTCTCAAAGATGACTTTGAGATATCTTGTTCATACATACATACATAAATATTGACTCCTAACGGTCAAAATTGGATTCTTTGTGGTTGTAGCGGTATCGCTTCTTCATTATTAAATTATTATAATAATATTGTTTATCATTTTTATCTGTTGCTTAACAACTATAACTTCCCTCTATTATCACGGTTGCTTTGAATGTTAACAACTTTGATAATTTACATATAAATACACATAATATGTCATAATTCAATTTAATAAAGATCAATTATATCTTTAACATAAATTATTATTTATTTAAATAATAATAATTTAATATATCAATCATTTATTCTCTACAATTTTGTGCCCGAGCAGGGACATGAACATATGTAGCGGTATCGCTTCTTCATTATTAAATTATTATAATAATATTGTTTATGAAGAAGCGATACCGCTACATGGTCTTGCGACGTCAAATCGTAAAGATGCGGTAAAATTTCCATGTCGTTTTTCTGCATCGAAAACAATACTTCCGTATTCTACGTGTATAGAGGTATTAAAAAAATAGAATAAAATAAAATAGAAACAAAGAACAAAACATTTCAGAAGGTAGAAAACAATTCAAAGCTGTAGTACCTTATATCCCTAATATTGTAGCAATCATCGTATATGTATGTATGTATGTGTGTATACACTTGTGTAGATTTGTTCCCGTATCTTATTCCATATCATACTAAAACACTATGAATACTTTGATGTGAGTCAAGGGAAGATTATATCAGTATAATAATATGTACACTGAACAGCAAAAAAAGTGACGCACTTAGAAAATTATTTTCTTCGGAATGTTTTGCATATCAACTACATTTTTATCAATTTGTTTATGTTTTTGTTGGTCTGGGCATAAAATTTCAAAAAAAAAACCTTATAATTTACGAAATAAACCGTGGATATTACCTCCTTTTGCTCTAATGACTACCTCAAACTTTCTAAACATACTTTTAATTAGGTTCGCTACACCATGTTGGGTGATTATCTCCCATTCCTAGACTAAAGCTATTATGAGCTCCTGTGAGCTAACAGGATGGTTAATTCATCTTCTTATACGTCGGACAAGTTCATTCCAGATGTGTTCTATTGAATTTCATTCTGGAATACGTTGTCAATCATCGGAATCGTTTCTTCACTGCTTCTGAGACTTCCCAAAGACTCCGCATGGATTCTAATGTTACTGTTAGTGCAGAAACTGTTAGAAAAATGCTTTTGGATATGCATTTATAACCCAGAAAGACTGCTGTAGCCCCGGAGATCACTGTAAATCAGCTAACAGCCTGTCTACAGCTCATAATGTGGAATGGAAATGAAAGGAAGGTCTGCCTCTTTGCAGATGAGTCTTGATATGCACTGTACCTGCGAGAGAAACATGTAAAAGTCTTTTGAAGGTCATGTAAACGTTAATCTGAATGTAAGATGACTGGAAGAGTGTAATTCGGAGGTCACTCAGAGATGGAGGTAGTTCAGAGGGTTCTTCTATGATTTACAGTGAGCTCTGGAGCTACAGCTGGCTTTAGGGGTCGTAAGTTCATTTCAAAAAGTCTTTTTCTAATAGTTTTTGAACTAGCAGCAACATTAGGATCCATACGAAGTCCTTGGGCAGTCTCAGAAGCAACGATGAAACCATTCCGAACGGTGTACATTAAAATAAAATCGAAATTAGAAATTTTATATGGCCACAACATATTCCAGAGTGAAATTCAATAGAACACATCTAGAATGAACTTGTTCGACGTATAAGAAGATGATTTTACCCTCCTGGTAGCTGACAGAAGCTTATAATAGCTTTGATCCAGGATTGTGAGGTCACCCTTTGCTACATCATGTCACCCAACATGATGTAGCAAACTTAAATAAAAGTATACCTGGAAGGTTTGAGACAGTCATTAGAGCAAGAGGAGGCTATATCTACTGTTAAAAGTCTATTTTCATCGAAGCTCGAAATATATGCTTTTTTTGAATTCTAATATTTGGGCAAATATCTTTTTTTTTAAATAAATTTTTCTTTCGTAAATTATAAGTTTTTTTTTATACATTTTTACGCCGAGACCAACAAAAATATACAAATTTTATGTAGTTGATCGGCCAAAAAAACTCCAAAGAAAATAATTTATATGAATTGTTTTAAGTGCGTCACTTTTTTTGCTTTGCAGTGTATACATAGATATATATATATATATGTCCTAGTCTGTATTAATGTTGGGCTGGTGGTGGTTAGGTAAGGTACTCGTAACTATTGTATAAGCCATATGAAATGAATTGGTCATGTGAAAAAAAAATGTATAGCGTACAAAGAAAATATTTGTACAGAATGGATTGGGTAATTTCAGGAAAATTGATTCCTTAAAAGTATGAACATAGAAAATACATCCATATTGGTCTGTTGTTTTTTACTCACTAGATACTGCAACACTATCTAATTGGCTCAGTTGTTTAGATGCATACTTCATCTTTAATATCTCTTTCCTTTTAACCGTTCCCAGATGATGGTAAGACTGTGGTAACTAGAGTATTATACTATCTTTGATACATTGATACGTTTGGTTTCATGTGTCAGATTAAACTTTAAATTTCATTGCACTGCCATCGCACAGTTTCTAACCGATCTCTGGAATAATTACGCTAAATTTGCCGTCTAACATTATGGCGATAGGTTCTAACCTTTTTTTTTGACCTATGGTAGGTAGCAGATAGTGTGTCAAGGCCCATAATACCAATACAATCTACTTACAAATGGTCACTACCAGCCAAGTAGCCGCGCTTGTTAAGGCGTTGTGTGTACTTGGAACTGGGAGGTTATGGGTTCGAATCCCCGGCAGTTTGTCAATTATTAGAAAAAAAAGGAGACGATTAATTGACTAAACTGTCGGCGTATGGACAAGAATAAAGTAACCGGCTATGCTTATGAAGGTTTTCTGCAGGTTCCTTCACGAACTCCACGAATAGCAGCATAGTTCCTATCAAAGTCGGCTTCACACAAAATTCCGTGTCCTCCACTCACATCCTCACATTCTTAGGCATCAAAATAGACCTTATGGTCGAAGTGTGTCCAATCCAGTATCTATCTATCTACAAACGGTCACTGGTGTGAGATTAGTCCTCTAAAGGCTCGATTACATTGAGCGAGTTTACAAGCAGCTAGTTTGCTAGTTTAGAAGCGAATGAGTTGGCTGAGAGAGTCGAAAAAAAAACGGATAACAGAGCTTGCTACATACATATTCAAGCGTGAATGATTCGACCACTTTACGTTCTAAATTGGCATGCTGTCACATGTTTGGAATAACTTATATTTGTTCGAACTGTATTTGTTTCGTTAAGCACTTCGTAATACATGTCTATACGTAATTTCACCATGACCCCCTCTATCATTATTAAGTTTAAGCACTCTTGTACAAAACTTCATTTGTAAGTGGTACACTCTGTACAGATGAAAGCTTGTAATGTGAAGTATTTGAAAAAATATAACCTAACAACAAACAACAACAAGTCAGTCAGTCCCAATGGTAATGTTACCCCCACCTCCCCACCTCCCCGTTTACCTTATATATAGATAGATAGATAAATGGGTACAAATATACACATAGAAATGCTCACATTACTAAAAATTTAATATATCCTTCGGCAATATTATTCTAACTCTTGTCTATTATACAAATCTTGGAAAATAGAACTTATTTTTATCTTTTATTTATATATACATAGGACCCGACCACCTAGGTAAAACCGGAACTATATCTTTTTCTAAATATTGTGAATTTGTTTGTATAAGAAAGCTATGTATATATATATATATATATATATATATATATATATATATTTTTTTTTTTTTTTTTTTTATATGGAAAATATGTTTTTTAATACTATGAAGCATATGCCTTATAAACTTTCACCTGGATTATACTTCTTATTGCATATTTTTATATATCAAAGTATTATAAGTTTAGTCCCGATTACTTCTCTTTGAACAGTCTCTATACATTTAATGTTGTTGTGAAACTGGAAAAGGTAAGTAGTGATGGAGAGTTTGTCCTATACTAAATGCATTGATATCTCATCCATTGCCAACTCTAAATACGTAAAAATTTGGCAATTAAATCGTTTCAAATAATTTAATTTTTGACAAAAAAAAATAAATATTTGTAAAAAAAAAATATTGTTTAAAACTTAAATCTTAAATTTCATTTTTTCGAAGAGTTTTAATAATTAAAAATATGGTTTTATGTATTTCAAAAAAGTTGCATGGTCATAAAACTAGATAAAACTAAATAAAACTAGATAAAAATAAATATAACTAAAAATAAAAGTAAATTTAGAACATTTTTCGATCTACAAATTTTATTATCTCAGAAACAAAAAACAGAATTAATTTGAAATTTGGTCCAGGTATTCTTAAGACTTTGATAATTATTATATACAAATTATTATATAATTATTATATTTGATATTATTTTTCATAACACTGGGATATCTAGTTGTCGAGATATAGATTTTTGTATTCATGTTTTTACCGACGAGTCCATTTAACCTATGTAAAAATCTCTTAAAAATCGTAACTTTAACATTTTTTTACTCAAAAACTAAAACAGGATCAACTTCAAAACTTTGTCAGGATATTCTTTATTATTGAAATAATAAGCTGTCAAATTTTGAAGAACCTGTCATTAAACTGAATTTTCTTCACAACAACCTTAATAACTCTTAATAAAATGTGTGGTACAACAGTGTGTATTTATAAAATTATTTTTTTTAAACGTTCTTAGAGGCAATAATTTAAATTCCCAAATGACAATTCATAGAAGAAAACCATTAATTTATTATTCGACATGGTGATGGCTAAAGGAGTTAACCGCATACTTAGGTAGAAAATACAATCTCATTACTATACCGAATTTTATATTTAATATCATTACATACGAGTATTTATACATATAAGTTAAGTCCCCCATAGGTTTAATAATGGTTGGTAAAATTAATCATTTGGTATAGATGTGCGTTTGTTCGACAATTCAATAACGAAAAAATTAAAACAACCTACGTTTTACGAATCGTGTTTTTAGAACGTAAAAAGGCCATTTTATGAACACCTTATATCGAAATTTCTATTCTACAATTATTATTTTCAAATAAGTTTTATGAATTTTTTATTGGTTTGTAATTTTTGGAACATTATCGAACGTGTCTTTAAGGTTCTGGCCGCCAGCAGAACGCTAGACTCATCTTATCATACATCCTCTGACCATATTGTAAACGCCATATCCACATAAAACTGGCTAATGGCTGCCAGAAGTTGGTAAGTGAAGTCAATACTACCCTCTAATTGTCCAGCAATACTGCCCCCAAGTGCATGGGCTTTACATAAATCCATTAGAATGGTTGATTATAAAATATTTGAAGATTTGATATTTGATGATCTAATCCTAGTACATATAACATTGTATCAGATTTTACTTACACAACATTACAATCAACTTTTATGTTAGTAATTTTGCGAACAAATAAGTAATAAAATCAATTGGGTTTATGAGTTTAAAATGAAAAAAGAAGAAAATCGGATGTATTATTATTATGTAATGCATGAAGCAGTAATAATCATAAATAACCTATTTTTATTGCTATTTAAAACTATTGGAATATGTCCATTTATTGTTTATTTTGTCAACATATATATATATATATATATATATATATATATATATATATATATATAAAGTTTACTGGCGTCCATTTTATTGCCTTCTTTCATATGTAATGTTGTGATTCCCGATATTATCTTAATACAGTGGATAACTCAATTATTATTATATGTTGTATTTTAAAATTACATTTTATAATTGAAATAAATGGTTTATGATGGCCAAGAATTCTTGTCCTATAAAACAACTGACAAGAAATGTGTTTTTTGTATTATCAACAAGACATGAAATAACTAACTAAGTTAATTGATTAGATACTCTATATACATCGAGTTCTTCGACAAATGTAACTTACAAATTTCGACAAATTTCTCTTTTTATGCAATTTTTGTAATTTCTTATGGACGTGTGTGATAATGGAAAATGCGTAAGGTTAGTAAATACTTACTACAGAGTAAAAACTACCCTATCAAATGACGATTTTCAATTAGAATATGAATTGAATGATAAATAGTTTAAATATAGGAGAAAATATTATATAATCATGGATCCGGGACGGTTCTTTTTTTGACGATCTCTTATTGTCAAAACTATAAGCATTTTATACCCAGTATATATAATGTATATATTTCTGAAAACCCATCCGTGCGTCTGTCCGTAAACACGATAACTCGAAAACAAAAAGAGCAAACAATCATAGAAAAAGGGTAAAATCGTACCCTTGCCAAGAGATTTAAAAAAATTAAGAGACAAAAAATGTTACAAATTTTATATGAAACTCTCTTGGCGAAACTGTTTCGTCGAAATTTCAGTACAAACATCTATAATTAGTCGTACCGGGTATTTAAACAATTAATTCAGTTAGATGTTATTTTCACTCGTTTTAATTAACATAGCTGTAACAGGTTATTTCGTTCAAACCCGTATCTGCACCATTGGAGTTCACCATACATTCGAACTTATGTTGGACTAATAAACAGTAATTTAAATTTGGATTATGCATGACACACCTTTTAAATCCCTATTAGAAATCTAGGTTTATAGAAATCTATCAGGGGAAGGAAAGAAAAAATAATTTTGTAATCATATAATAATAATCCAGGTAGGTAATTAAGCGAAAGCCTATACAAGGATAATAACATCCCAATATAGAAAATAATTGGTTGCCTGTTTATTGGTTGTGATACCAATCATATCTGTTGCCCGATATTAGCTCTAGTAACTGTATGAATATTATTATTATTATTCGATATCAAACAGCAAACAATAGACCTGATTATATTGGCACTTACCTATACACATATAAGGTGGCGCATAAGTAGAGGTAGATTGTAAAGACTGTCTTGGACGGGCTACACTTCGACCATAAGGTCCATTGTGATGCCTAAGGATGTGAGGATGTGAGTGGTGTGGAAGGAATTTGTTAGTAGACTAGGAATTGGTAGGATATGCGGCTGCAGCCGACTATGATAGGAACTATTCCGATATTCATCTGGAGTTCGTGAAGGAAACTGCAGAAAACCTTCTCAAGCATAGCCGGTTATTTCGTTCTTGTCCATACGACAGTTTATTCAATTAAACGCCCCTTTATTTTATTTTTATAATTGACAAACTGCCGATGTCGGGATTCGAACCCATAACCTCCCAGTTTCCAAATACTGCATACTGCACAAACATAATACTTGGACTGGCGGCGCATAAGTAACGTTATGATTTAATTAGTGAATAAATTTTTTGTTCACGTTTTTTTTTTCAGAATTAACTTTGAAAAACTTGCGAAATTTATGATGGAAAGATTCGATTATATAGACGAGCGATGAGGTCCATTTTCACCTCAATGGTTACGTGAATAAACAAAATTGCAGAATATGGGTCACCCAAAATCCAAGAATAATTGTTGAAGATCAAATGCACCCACTTTGATGCACATGTTAATGTGAATGGCATTCAATACCGGGCAATGATTGAAAATTTTGTAAGGCCAGAGGTAGAAAACAATCCAGAATAGGGAATATGCATGAAAATTTTTTTTCACATTTATTTTCAGAATATGAAAATACTGTTAATACTGTAATAATATTTAAAAACGAAATTAAAATCCGACAAATATCAAGGAAGCTATAAGCTTTTAAAGATTATTATCTGTCTCTTTCTTGCAAAAATACTAAAAACGGAGTTTTACGTGTATTTTAAATGGTGAAAGTGTAATATGACGTCACATAACATATCAAGAGGGGGCTATCACCCTCTTTGTCTAATCGGGAATTTCAATCATTCATATCTCGTGTATTTCTAAAGTTATTTAAAAAGTAATTTTACCTTGATATTTGTCAAGTAAACATGCTTCAATTCAAGTGAAAAAAAATTTTCATGCATATTCCCTATTGTGGTTCCAACAAGATGAAGCCACACAGCTCGTCCAACTATAACGTTACTTATGCACCACCATGTATATTGTATATACATGTATTCATATACATACACCTATATTGAATTACCAATTTTAATATCCGTCAGTTATCATCAAAAACAAATTTGATCGGTAAACACAAATTTCATTGTACATTAATTTGTGTATAACAAACACCTTGTGTTTGAATATTATTATAAAGTTTTTTTGTTTTTTTTTTTAATTAAAATTAACAGCCTTACCGTAAAATAGCGTTTTAAATTTTGAACAAATTAATTTCATCACTTACCTAAAACAAAATGAAAATTATTATTAATTATTATATCGCAAAATTTTGGAATTATTAAATTTATAAGAATTTACAATATTTAAAAAAATTTTTTGGACTTGCTGGTTTTTCAACAAAAGTGAGAAAATGATTGGTACATATGAGGAATATCCGAAAAGTATCCGACCGGCTCTTATATCTTCGCGTCAGAGTGTTCGAGAGACCTCTGCGAGGCATGAACGTCAACGGTAAAGACGAATGACGCAGCGTGTATTTGTTTACAAAGCGTCAGATTTTGGTATTGTTAAAATTGACTGAAAGATCAGATCAACGAATTTGCATCAAATTTTGCTTCAAACTCGAAAAAACTAGTTCGAAAACTATTCAAATGATACAGAAGGACTTTGGGGATGAGTGTATGGGCAAAACATAAATAAAAGAGTGGTATAATAGTTTCAAAAGTTGCCGCACATCTGTTGATAGTGTATCTCATTCTGGCCGACCTTCAACGACAACAATACCGGATAATATCGGGCGCATGCAACTTGCGATTGAAGAGATTTGGAATACCAAAAACTGAAATTTGGAAAATTTTAACTTCAAATTTAGAAAGTGGAAACGGTGAGAAATCTCATCGAATCTTGTGCAGTAGTTTTTAACTAAACACAATATCGCACTGCTTCGCCAACATCCGTACAGGCCCGATATAGCCTCCTGTGATTGTTAGTTGTTCCCGAATTTGGAAAACCCACTCAAAGGACACCGCTTCGACGACAAAAAGACGGTTGAAGATAATGCGACCAGGGCACTCAAGACAATTCCAAAAACTGACTTCCAGTACAGCTTCGGAAAGTGGAAACACCGCGAGGAGCATGTTATTCAATCAAATGGGGACTACTTTGAATGATGCCACTCGACCGATGATGAAAAATAACGCCAGCATGGAGATATGAAGGTAGGTCGGATATACTTAAACTTGGTGTGACGCACTATCGTGCTATGTGATATTATAATCATGAATGAAGTATATATATACATTGCTATAGTACTATGGGCCCGATTTCTTTAGTAAAAGTGTACCTTATTTATTCGGTTTTTTTGGGAAAGTTTTTTAAATATAAATATATTATATTTATTTGTTAGTATATTTGTTAGTATTTTTCCAATCCTAATTCCTGCGAATTGATTATTATTACATATTATGGATACGAATATTGAATCACTATTTGTTAGTATATTTACAATCAACAATTTTTAGCATTTTTACGAAAACTGAATGAATTAGAAACAAATTAGTAAAATTTTGAAATATGTGCACAACTTTTGTGGCCATATATAAACCAACCGCTTTAAATCGATCTAAATTAAATCTAATGAACCGCAATGAATCTGCCTGCCTATCAGATTTGTATCGAGTAAACAAATTTGTATTCACCAAGATTACATATAAATCACAACTTTAAATAGATTGTATTGCATTTTAGCTCACAGCTCCTCACAGTTTCTCTGATGCGGTGCCGGTGATAAAATTAAAATTCAACACCATTTACACCACCGTCCATATATTTGCATATGTATGTAGAGCCACATAAACCTTTGATTGAATTACCCACAATACAATCAATCTGATATGATTGAATTTATTACTATGGAATTGATATGTGAGTGAATATCTAATGGTAATATCTTGGGGCAACACACAGGTATTACCCTCTATAAAATGTTTAGGAATATATATGTATATTGCATCGTATGGTTATTCAATGTAAATACGACAATTTAAGAAATGGAAGAAAAAAAACCTTTTTTTTATTTTTACGGTCCTTCGTCTTCAAAACATTTTATGCCTGCCTGGAATGTAGTACCGCAGATAGGGGAAATAAACCATATTGGCTATTGATGGCAAAAGCATGAAATAAACATACAAATGGCGTAAAAATCCAAGCTTTCTTTTCAAATTTTTATAATTGATTTGTGCATTATTTATTCGGATTTTGGAAAAATGTTTCGAGTAAAAGTTGTTAGTATAGTTATAATGAACAACTTTTATTCGAAGTATTTTTTGCGAAAACCGAATAAAAAAGGCACAAATCAAGTATAAAATTTTGAAATGATAGGTCGAGGCCTTTTGTACATATAACATTGGCAAAGAAATCTATAATCGTATGAAATTCTTTGCCTATGGTATCCAATCAATTGACCATGTGGATGAACATGTTCTGGTTGCAACTGGAATGTTGGGGATTTGAATCCCGGCGGAGTATGTTTGTCAATTATAATCAATCTTTGATAAATCTTAGGGTGTGTAAAGTATTGCACTTCGAATTTATGGCTAGTCGCGCTTCCCTTACTACTTCAGTCTGTCAAGGTTCGCCTCGCCCATATCTTGGCCAAAGCCAGAACCGTGCTTATCAGGTTTTCCAAAAGGTAAATATATTCGGGCTGAGATGCTCCGAATATATTGTATCTTCTGTAATCGAGAAATTCGCAGTTAAAGATGATGTAGTTGGATGTTTCTTCCTCCTCTGCACAGAATCCATTGTGGATCCATTGTGGAGTCCTATTGTGTGCATATGCGTTCGTAGGTGATACTTTATCTGATGACCTTTCAAAGTTAGGGTGGTTAATTGAGTTAACTGTCAACGTATGGATAACAACGAAATAACCGACTATGCTTGTAAACGGTTTCTGCAGTTACCCTTTACAAACTTCAGATGAATATCGCCATAGTTCCTATCCAAATCGAATACAATCAAACTAGTCTGCTATATAATCCCTTAAGAATGTTCCAGCATACCACCACTTTTCGGCAGATTTTGTTCATTTTTTTTTTCACACGCTAAAAATAATGTTTTCTAATAAATCCCGAAGTTTCAGAATTTTTGACCGTTTAGAACGCGAGATAATTAAATTCAAAGTTATCATTCTCTCTCACTCTCTCTCATTAGAAGCATGTAAAACTTCAGGCCCGCCCAACTATTATCTGTTGTATTAGCAAAAATACTCGACATAATTAAAAAAAAAAAAAAAACTAGGAGAGTAAAGATAAATATTTATTATATAAACTAAAATTTAAAAAATCGGTGTGTTACCTTTTTGTTTTCGAAATATAAAAGTTTAAAATTTTTGTTTGTTTCAAAATAACATTATTTTGTATATGTGGACCGGTGTAATTTGTCTATATATTGTATATGTGTGTTTATGTATTTGTTCTATAATAAAATCAAACCGGTTTTTTGTCCTGATTATATAACACAGTGCTGGAACGATCTTTAATACACTACTCCGAATTTAAATTTAAAAAAAGAAGAAAATCAATTTTAAATTACAGTAATTCTATTAACAATTTCTATTCGAAACATTTTTGCACTTCTAATGTTCTATCTTGTTTTGTAGTTTTTAATATCTAAAGTGAAATTTTTGCATCTCTCTGCAGAACTATAATATAGTAGGATATGCACAGGTATCAAATGATAGTAAAAAAAAATCGATTATAGAAGAAGAAAAAATGAAACCGTACGGTCGTTTGTTCGATAGAAGGTAAAAATATCCATATCAATGAAATGTGCCTGATAATATTGTCTATTTATGCGTAGATTTATCATCATGTGACCATCAATGAAATTGAAAATTGAATATTAAAGGTAAAAAATATTTATTTATATATTCGCATTAATTTCATCAGTATTTTCCATATATCAAAATAAATTTATGGTGACTAGTTCTTAAATATTATCCTTGTAGCCAGCCGTTTGAATGAGCTTGTTCGATAGAATGGCTGTGTTTCTATATAGAAGGTAGCATATTATATACAGAGTTTCCAGTTTAAAGCATTGCACTGAAGTATTTCTTTAAAGAAGAATTTCTTCAAGGGTCTTTAGAAAATAAAAAAAAAGCCCAATACTCAACATACAAATCTCATTAGAATTGGACCCACGACCTCAGACTTTACCGCTGAGCTACCTGAGGAGTTAGGGTAGTGGAATGCATATGATATTTTACTAATTTTAAAATTTCTGAATGTATCAATACTTCTTATACCCGACATATTATATAATATATAGAATAGTATACTAAGTTTAGTCCCGCCTTTGTAACGGTTGAAAATATTGATCGAAGAAAAAATTTGTTGACATTTGTATATATGACCGTACATTTGTCTGTAATCACGATTGCTCAACAACGAAAAGAGTCAATGAGTTGAAATTTTGTGTTAAAGCTAAAAAGTGAGATCAAGTTCGAGAATTCAAATTCGAACCGTACTTCCCCCCACCACCGGAGGGGAGAAATAGCCATCTTTGGAACCGTAAGAGATCGAGCAAACATTTAAAGATAAAAAATGTCCCTCTTTTAAAAATACACAACTTTTGTTAAAAAAAAATCAGTATATACCAGGTATTTCAGCAATTAATTCAGTTTGTTGTTATTTTCACTTGTTATATCAGGTTTATAATATGTACCAGGTTATATTAATTTTAGTCCTGACTTTGTTACGGTTGAAACTATTGATCGCAGAAAAACAATGTTGGTATAGGTGTTCATAAAATGATCTAATTAGTCCATATCCGCGTGTACGCCTGCCTGTCTGTCCGTCAACACGATAACTCAAAAACGAAAAGAGATAGCTTAAAGCTAGAGCTAAAACATAAGTTCAAGTTCGTTAATGAACCATGTTTGTACAAAACGGGAAAACTGTACATCTTAGAAACGAAAAGAGATAGAACAAAAATATTCCTTTTTAAAAAATAAACAACTTTTATTTGAAATTTTTTGTTTTGCATAACTCAATAAATAAACCGGGTATTGAGGCAATTACCTCAGTTAGTTGTTATTTTCATTTATTTCAATGTGAAATGGATACAATTTTTCAAAACACATTTAGAAAATAGAAAATAGAAAATGTCATTTACATTTTAACTACCTATTTAAAATGCAACCATTTCATCCTGGTATTCCCGTGTATATAATGGAATCGATCCTGTCAACCGTTATGTTCTAAGTATAGATGCCGTTTTATAATCTTTATACACAATGTATAACACTACTATAAAACTACTATATTTATAGTCATAAATAGCGTGATTACATTACACACAGTATGTTATATTATTTCAACAGGTTTCAACTATAAAATATTAATTAAAATATAAACACCATGGTAGTAATGTTGATAATGTACCAAACTAAACATGATTTTTAATGTATCATAAATTAATAGTAAATAAACTATGTCTAGTAAATGATAGTATAGAGAGTTTTACTAGAGAAAGTAAACATAAAATTAAATATTCAACAACACTTTTGTCTTGAAGAACAAATAGAAGTTCATAGTTACTCTACTTACCAACTATATAGTTGCTAGTGAACTGAAAGTTGCATAAACAGAGTGTTTGGAATTTAAAAAAACGCTATCGTAAAAACTTTATAATATTATGGGGTTTCGGAAATGATTTTTTTTTAAAGATTTATTCCTGGAAAATAGAGATATATTTTTACAGTATTCTGTTCTTGAAAAAAAATTCGTTACGCAGGAGTTGCGTCAACTTAGCGAATTTTCTTAGAATACATAAATCACTCTCTAGCGGTCATAATTTTAGTGTGATCAAAATGAAATATAATAATTGATATGACTATAGTATTTGATTAAATTTATTAATAGCCAAAAGAGAACGATGTATAACGATTATAGTTTATAGTTACTATGGAAACGACAATCAAAATTTTTTACAATAAATTATATTTCGTGTATTCGTGTCAAACAAACACAAAATAGTAAATATCTCTCTTAATATTAGAATAATCGAAAAATGTATAAGGAGTAAAGTTGTAGAAAATCTACAACTGTTTGCTATAATTCATTACTTGATAATTTTTCTCAAACTCTAATGTGAACAGAGATATTTAGAATTTTAACTTTCAATCTTTAATTGTAAATATTTCTGTAAATATAAGTGTAACAGAAAAATGATAAGAAACAAAATTACAGTAAAACTTAGTACCTACAACTTATCTCTTGATAAATTTTTCCATTTTTCAAATATGAAGGGAGATAGTCAAATTTTGTGTTCCCACCTCCCGTAAGTTCCTGTAAGCCCCCCGTTATCGCAAGAAAAAATTTCAGCTCGTTATCGCTTTTAAGCGTTACAAAGTCGTGATTAAACTTAATATACCTTGTATATTTACATATACTGGGTATAAAAATGCATCGAAATAGCTGTGCGAAAGCGTATTTCCAAGAGGATAAATTTGAATTAAACATCGAATAAAGATAATCGATAGATTATCTATAATCTATAGATAAGATAATCTATAGATTGAAGGAAAATTATCAGAGGTGAAAAATTCGAATAAGAAAAATTGTTATAAGCAGTTTAATTGTTTTTTTTTTTGGGAAACTGCATCAAAAACCATGCTACACTGAACATTAATAATTTTTGTATAACTTTTTTCAAGGAATATTTATTATGCATAGATTGGAATATTTCTTCAATTTTTATAATATTTCATAGTATTTGAAAGTATTGCACTATTTCTCCGGGTATCCGGTACAAACGACAATGTTTAAGTTATATTTGTTTTGTTCTATATATTTAGTTGTTTGGATAGTTTTTTTAGTATCGTAGCCATAAAATTGAAATAAGGTTGTATTGTGTCAAACATTATTTGCATTCTATTAAATAAATGCAACATTATAAAATATTTCCTGTTTTTCGTTCAATTAAAGGTGCACACTACCTACACCACCATATTGCCTTAATTAGAACACAGAGTGTTGTTTACATTATACGCGGAAGATTATAGATCATGTATTATAATGTGGATAAATTTTCTTTACTAGTGTCGAAAAATACGGTGCTAAATATTTTGTAGAAAATAAGTTTTCATTAATAACTATAGAATTTCAAATTCGCCTTGATCAGTTTTCGTATTATAAATACGTATTTCGACTACAATGTAGTCATCGTTAGTATAAATTAGATAGTCGTAATTTACTCTTTGACAATTAGAAATAGATAGAAAATCGGAATCAATAGACAAGAATAAAAATAAATAAAAAATTAAACAAAAAAATTAAAATATAATAAATTTTATTGAAATAACTCTAGTTAAAATTACTTTCATTCAATTTACTCTTGTTAACATCACTCTTATTAAAATTACTCTTATATTGTCTCAGGATATGTTATTCTAATTTGATGACAGTTGACAAAATTTATAATACAAAAACTGATCTAGGTATTGGCCGAATTTGAAATTTTATTAAAAACTACATTTAATAACTATTTTAATCTTAAAAAAAACACAATATAACACATTAAATTTTTGATGTGAAAACAACTATAGCGAGACTATACAAGTATCATTTTATATGGGGAGTGATATAAAAATTCAGATTCAGACTTTTTTTTGTAACAATCGGCTATGAAACAGTCGGCAATCATCAGCCTTCGGTGTTTTAAATGGGAATTTAACATTATACATGTATTTTCATTGCTATTGTATATAGACAATGACATATACGTATAAGTATAGGTATATATCATTGTATATAGAATATGTTTTCGCCTTGAGAAAATTGATAAGATACAAAATTATAATAAAACTAAATGCATACAACTTTACTTCTTATAAATTTTTCGATTTTTGGAATATTAAGGGAAATATGCCAAATTTTATGTTTCCTCCTTCCTTTAAACTCCTCTTTCCTCTTGTCCGATTTTACTCATTACCGAACTTGACCTATTAAATACCAAAAGCGCCTTAAATATCAAATTTAATTACAATCGAAATAAAACTGTGACCGTTGGAGAATCCACAGACACATTTTAACGATGGTAATTTTTTAAATCTAGTCGGTAGGATCGATGGACATTTGAAGAAATTTTTACGAAATTCCATCATCAGTACAAAAACAATAGTTGAATTTCCTTTGGAGGACATTCGCTAAAATGTTTGATTTATTAAAAAATACACTAAATTAGCGACTTAAAATTTTTTCTACTTGTAGCCGGTCCTCGCAGTATGCCCCTTCGAAAGCCTTAACGGTAAGCAAGACTGGGTTCCATCAATCCTGATAACGACACCTTTTTCAAATAAGTTAGAAGATTTAACATAGGTACAGAAACGGAATATTTTAATAACTACCTTCAATCAAGTGTTGCGAAGAGTAAATGAAACAAAACACTTGTTATCTGTGTTATGAGATGTGATATCAATATAAACCCCTATCATCTTTTATATACTATGTGTACCTAATATGAATCACTATTCGATATACCATGTAATTTTTATTTAAAAAAAAAAACAACAAATAACATTGTTCTATTAGTAAGGCACTAAAAGTGAACCAGAATTAAATAGGAAAATCATGAGACACTTTTAAAATAGATTTTTGCAATTTGAAATCTTAGTGTTCTCATGCTTACAATGATTGATGATTACTTGTATTATAAACCATGGTAAAATAATTTGAGATTTAGTATGATTTCTATTTTTTATAATATTCACTAATCAACAACGGAGTTTCGCTGTGATGAGTTTTAATATTTTCCTGTTACAGTTATATATATAAACGTTTTATTTTACATGTCCACGTTATAATATTCGACCTATACAATATAATATTACAACGGTAGTGCAAACGACGTGACACAAGTTGTATAAGTATCGTCGTAGCACGATAATATTATGTTGAATTTAAAAGTCTAGTAAGAGAATTTCCAGAAAATGACGTGTCAGAATTTTACTGCAAATGAAATACGTGTACTTTTAGTTTATTTATATATGTAGGTACATAAAAGGGGGATGATTTATGACGTCATGATATGAATTTTATCAGGTAATTCTTACCGATGTTTGAAATGTGTGTTAAAGAATATTTTAAAACACATAAAATTATTATATTATAATAGAGAGATGGTTTTTTTTGGTGTACACATGGCCACAAAAGTGGGGCCCATTGTAAATTTACTAACAACGTTTATTCGAAACATTTTCCCAAAAACTGAATTATAAGATCAAAAAATCAACTAAAAAATTTGGATTAATGAGCGCTATGTTTCTGGCTCATTGTTTGTACCTTGGCGTCAAAAGTCGAGTTTTCTAAAAAATGTTCGGATAAACTTTGCTCATTATACCAATATTAACAAATTTTATTCGAAAAAATTTCCCGAAAGCCAAATAAATAAGACAAATTCATTACCAATGTGTGAACTGATAATTTGACTGTATGGACACCCGCAAATATATAAAAATACAAAGAAGTGCGTAAAGGTGCTATTTACGTATCTATCAAAAGTTATTTGAGCTGAAATTTGATTATTCAATTTCAAAAAAATATCTAAAATATATATATAATAACATACACTCCCGTTCATAAAAATTGAACCACCAGTAGGTCACATTCCAAGCGTATATATTACTAAATATATGTATATTAAATACAATAACACTTGGCATGTTTTACAATTTTTATAAATATTTATATATATATATATATATATATATATAACATAATTGTTCATGAAATTAATATGGTAATATGGCGAGCAGTTCACCGAATGTATCTGAGTCCATTCGAAAGTAGTTTTTGTAGTCAATAGCTGAAGTTTATCTAAGCACTGAAACTAATAGGCCAGGTCTGAGGACGTTCCTCTATATCAACCAGTTTTTCACTCCACTACTTTGTCCATTTTAGTTTCTTCTTTTCCGTTAAAAAACCAACAACAATAGTGGCACAATGTTCGTGTATGTTAGGCATTTTCTCTCGAGAACATCACAAAATCAAATGAGGTTTGCACAAATTGTTGCAAGGTGTATGGATCAATATTTGCGCAAACTCGCTGTTTCGCAAATTGTTTAATAGTGAATGGGGAACTTTATTACACACACATGACTGTTGCATGCTGTTGCGCAAATAGTTTGATCGTGTATGGGGGCCTTTAGAATATTTTTTTTTATACAGAGATAAACAAAAATATTTTATGTTTTTTATTTTATTTAATTTTTTATTTAAATAATATTTGGTGTAGTTTGTTAATTACTTTAAATAATATTCAATGGATTATATATTGCTGTTTATATTATAATTATGTATATAATATTCCTATTTAAATTTTTTAAAGAACAATTATTCGACTCATTATTTTATTGTAATACAAAGAACATTTAAAAGTTTAAAACATTTTTAATTTCTATATTTAAATTAAAATTAATTCATTTAGAAAATGTAATGTAATGTTACAAAATAATAATAATTATTATTATTTTAGAATTTATTTTATTCCTTTACTACTGGTTGTGGGGGGAATAAAACAAACAAAGAAAATGTAACCCTTTTCTTGGATGGGTAGATGAAGTAAGTACTAACGTATCATAAAGTGCCGTTCTTTTTATACCCAGTATATGTAAATACACAAGATATATTAAGATTAGTCCTGATTTTGTAACGCTGGAAAATATTAATCCTTGACATAAATGCTTGGAATGGGTGTTCATAAAATGGCCTAATTCGGCCGATTAGGCTAATCCATCTATCCGTGAAGGCAATAACTCAAAAACGAAAAGAGATAACGAGCTGAAGTTTTGTATATAGCAAAAAAGTGAGATCAAGTTCGTTAATTGGAAAAATCGGAACGTGTCTCCCTCCAACAGAGAAGAAAATATGCATATTAAGAAACCATAAGAGATAGAAAAGAAAATTTAATAAAAACCATCGTTTTCTTTTTAAAATAAACAACTTTTGTTGGAAAAATTTTTTCATAAACGTAATATTTTTCTCATAATTTGTGATTAAATATTCCTCGGAAAGCAAATTGTTAACAATTCGAATACACAGAATTGTTAACAATTCAATCATTGATATACAACTCAGTATATACTGGGTATTAAGAAAATCAACTCAGTTAGTTGTTACATTACTTGTTATTTTTAAATATTATACTTCTCTATTGTCGAATCTATTAGGGTTTCGAAAAAAAGGTTTTGATTATAAAAGTGTTAACAATTTTTGTTCCATATATTTTTCAACAAAAACCGAATGGATTCGACATAATGTAAAATTTTGGAAAAAGAACACGCCACTTTTAGCGTTGGTAATGTTGACATAATGTATGTACATACGTCATAGATACAAGTAAATATAAAGTTCACATTATAAGCCATATTAATGGAAATATGAGAGCTTTTAGTAGTATTTTCTTAAGACGCTTTTGTTTATGATTTCTTCTTAAAAAATTAACCTCGGGTTAACTTTTTGAGTTTGTGGCTTTTTATACCCAGTATATGTATATATACAAGGTATATTCAGTTTAGTCCCAACTTTATAACGCATGAAAATATTAGTAGTCATAAATGGCCTACTTCGGCCATTACCGCAAGTCCAACCGTCTGTCTGTCCTTGGACACAATAACTCAAGAACGAAAAGAGATAACGGACTGACATTTTTTGCGGACGTGGCCATATGCACTTCGGTGAACTGTTAATACAGGAAATATTACACACACAAAATGATCCTCTTAAACGAACTACAGAGCTGAGTTATATTATTCGTGAGTTTTTTTTTTCTATAAATAAGTGGAAAATTTTATGATAACGAATGTTTTTCTAAATGCGATTAGCTAAATTATAAATAACATAACATCCAGTAATTAAAATTTCAATTTTTTTTTTGTGTGTATTTAATTCCATTGACTTTAATAAGAAACACATTACAATTTTATAGAAAGAAAAAAAGGTTTTGTTTTTATATATAAATAGAAAGTTTTAAAAAGCATTATATAATATTCTAGGTCAAATTTTACAAATACCTTATATATATATATATATATATATATATATATATATATATATATATATTTAGGTAGTTACTACGAAAAATATAAGTGGATATATTTATACCCAGTATATTGTAAATATACAAGGTATATTAAGTTTAGTTCCGAATTTGAAACGCTTGAAAATATTAATCGCTGACCAGAATTTTTGTGATAGGTGTTCATAAAATTACCCAATCAGTCCATTTCCGCATGTCCGTCTGTCCGTCTGTGAATACGATAATAGATCTCAAGAACAAAAAGAGATAACAAACGGAAATTATTTTTCTAGAGCAAAAAACGTAAGCTGAAGTTCGTAATTGGGCCAAAATAAATTGGGAAAAAATAGTCAAAACTGCCAATCATTGAAACCGTAAGAGATATAAGAAAATTTAATAGCAAGAAATCTTCTTCTTTTTAAAAATAAACAACTTTTGTGCTTAAAATTTATCCATAAACTCAATAGTTTTCTCATAATTTGTGATTAAATGTTCCTCGGAAAGCGAATTGTAAAACAATTCGAATACACAGAATTGTTAACAATTCAAACATTGATATACAGCTCAGTATATATTGGGTATTCAATCAATTATCTCAGTTAGTTGTTACATTACTTGTTTTTTTTTTTTTAATTACTCATTTTTATTATTTAAAAAGTTTCTTCTTCTGTATAATATAACTTTTGTTATATTATATAACATGTAACAAGAATTATCCTAATTAGAAAAATTTTTTGTATGACAAAATTTAATTAGTAAATATTCACTGAGTAATTGAAAAAGGAAAAGTTACGGTATAAAAATCAGGAGTATTATTACTATATCAACTGCTTGGTAGTGACGATCATGATAGAAAAAATTCGTTACGCAGGAGCTGCTTCAACTTTCAGTGAATTTCCTTAAAATACATAAATCACTTTTAGCGGTCACAATTTTAGCCTGATCAAAATGAAATGTCGTTTATGACTTTAGTATTTGCACGGCCAATTTTATTAATAAATGACATACGTCAAGGGGAAATGGGGGCATAAGGAAAGAAGAAAACACAAAATATAAAATATCTCTTAATATTAGAACATGTGAAAAATGCATAAGAAATAAAGTAGAAAATCAAGTTTGCTACAATTCATCACCTAATAATTTTTGCTCAAACTCTAATGTGTACAGAGATATTGAGGAATTTAATTTTCAATCTTAAACCATCAATAATTGTGTAAATATTAGGGTAACAGAAAAAATGATAAGAAACAAAATTACAGTAAAACTTAGTACCTACAACTTTACTTCTTATAAATTTTTCAATTTCTCGAATATTAAGGAAGATATGTCAAATTTAGTGTTTTCCCCTATCTCTAAACCCCCCTTTCCCCTTGTTCGATTTTACCCACTAACGAACTTGACCTTTTGAATACCAAAAGCGCCTCAAATACCAAATAATATTCCAATCAGATCAAAATTGTGACCACTAGAGTGATTACAGACACATTTATATATATATATATATATATATATATATATATATATATATATATATATATATATAAATATAATGTATGTATATATATATGTCCATAGATATATATATATATATATATATATATATATATATATATATATATATATATATATATAAATTTTAGGTGATTTTCGACATCTACTAGGTAGGATCGATAGACATTTGAACAAAATTTTGAAGTCGGTACTAGACCAATAGCTCTATTTCCCTTCAGGAAATTCGTTAATAGTTTGAAGACAAATTTTAACACCAAGTGGATTCAATATCTCTTTCTACAGATTATAGGCGCTGTACATGGAGGCTAAATTCACAGATGAGATTGGTTATTGTTTTCAAAAATATACTTGCCAAATAGCTCTCAATATCTCATTCAACAAAATTTTTTGTTTTACTAACATAATATAATTTGAAAAGTTTATTCCCTGTTGAGAGAACATGATCCGTTGCGAGTTGATCTATGACTGTTATAGTCTTGTTTCGGCCTATCACCTACATTATATATATATATTGGAAAGTTTTAAAATTAGTTTTTATGTATACAGGGTGGCACCCGTAAGTAGTCGAGTTCCATAAGAGGGTAGGTAGAGGGTACAATTTTGGAACGAAAAGTCCTGAGACATTTTTTTTATTAGACGTACCGTTAATTAATTATTAATTAATTAAGGAAACTAGGTTGAAACCAGAGTTGCAAAAAGTGCAGTTTTTTGTGATAATTCATTTTTGATTTAATTATCAATTTTTGGAAAAAATGTATTGCTTAAATTTTTTAAATTATTAATTCCTTGAAAAGTGCATTAATTAAATTTTTTTATTTTTTGAAAAATGTAATAAATTGTTTTAATAATAAATTAAAAAAAAAACGGCGCAAATTAAATTCGTTAAATTATAAAGTTTTCTCAAAAGTGCATTAATAAAATTATTTTATTGATTAATTTTTTAGCGAATTTCCTAAAAGGAAATAGAGCTATTGGTCCCGTACCGAAGTCAAAATTTCGCAAAAATTTCTTCAAATGTCCATCGATCCTACCTAGTAGATGTCAAAAATCACCTAAAATTTATATATATATATCTATGGACATATATATATATATATATATATATATATATATATATATATATATATATATATATATATATGTGTCTGTAATCACTCTAGCGGTCACAATTTTGATCTGATTGGAATGTCATTTGGTATTTGAGGCCCTTTTGGTATTCAAAAGGTCAAGTTCGTTAATGGGTAAAATCGGACGAGGGGAAAGGGGGGTTTAGAGGGAGGGGGAAACACAAAATTTGACATATCTCCCTTAATATTCGAAAAATCGAAAAATTTATAAGAAGTAAAGTTTTAGGTATTAAATTTTACTGTAGTTTTGTTTCTTATCATTTTTTCTGTTACACTAATATTTACAGAAATATTGACGGTTTAAGATTGAAAACTAAATTCCTCACTATCTCTGTACACATTAGAGTTTGAGCAAAAACGATAAGGTGATGAATTGTAGCAAACATGATTTTCTACAACTTTATTTCTTACACATTTTTTGATTTTTCTAATATTAAAAGAGATATTTTGTATTTTGTGTTTTCTTCTTTCATTATGCCCCCATTTCCCCTTCACGTATGGCATTTATTGATAAAATTGGCCTTGCAAATACTAAAATCATATACGACATTTCATTTTGATCAGACTAAAATTGTGACCGCTAGAAATTGATTTCTTTATTTTAAGGAAATTCGCTAAGTTGAAGCAGCTCCTGCGTAACGAATTTTTAATAATGCAATAATTAAATTTTTGGAATTATCAATTTTTAGAAAATCGCAAGACATGCACCCCCATAAAACAAAGATCCCACCTCTTAAATTTTACTTTCCTGTTTCTGTGGAAACGAGCGACAGATAAAATTCATAGTAGCTTTAATTATAATAATTAATAATAATTTACAATTAATTAATTAATAATTAATTAACGGTGCGTCTAATAGAAAAATGCCTCAGGACTTTTCGTTCCAAAATTGTACCCTCTACCAATGGCACTCGACTACTTACGAGCACCCTGTATATAATGTGAATAAAAGTAATATTTCTACAATAAAATCCCCATAGAATTTTAGAATTTTATAATTGACGTTTGAAGTAGCAAAACAAAAATCCATAATCAATAGAGGGTGGAAGGTAAAGTGATGTCTGATGTTTGACGATTGACATATCTGGTACGTAATTGACATATCGAATTCTAGGGAATGAATAATCTACAAATGACTATTTGAATAGTTGTGACCTGAAGCGTTGCAACGGGACTTTGTATGTATTAAATATTAATACCCGTAAGCACTTAGAAGCTAGAATCTATATAAATAAAATGATAGAGGTTTCCGTTGTGCGCGCATCACGCAAAAACTACTGGATTTATTTTTACCAAATTTTTTTTCTTTTACTTCTTAGATGCTTGGTCCTTGTCTAAAAATTATCACGATATCTTCATTCAATAAAATGGTATTAAATTTATAAATTTATAGCGACTTCGTTAGGGCAGAATATATGTATATATATATATATATATATATATATATATATATATATATATATATATATATATATATATATATATATATGCCCTGACGAAATAGCGGCTATTTTTATTTTTCGACTATTTTTGTGAGTGTAATTTTCATTTCTACAATATAGCATTGTCCAACATTTATCAATTTTGAGTAACAATCACCCTGTACAGGTCATATCAAGAAATAAAAAATATATCTCGGTTTTCGTGTCAAAATTGAATTCGTTGACTCAAATTTAGTAGATTTGAAAAAAAATTACATGAAATTCGGATAAAATATCCCTGAGATAGACTAAAAACTATATTTTGGATTTTAATGACTTCATCAAAGTAAAACGTTTAATTTTTTTACTATCACAACTAAATTTCTTCAAATTTTAATGAAATTTTCTTGAAACCAACTATTTTTGGAGTGTACTTTCCATTTCTTCATTACAGAAGTGTCTAACGTTTATTGATTTCGTGTTAAAATCACCAATCACCCTCTACTACAGCCCATCCCAAATACTTAAAAAGTTATCCCGTTTTTTCTATCAAAATTTAATTTCTTGAATAAAATTTAGTGGATTTGAAAAAAAAATTCATCAAAATCGGATAAAATATGCCCTAGGTAGACTAAAAACCATATTTTGGATTTCGATGACGTCACCAGGTTCAAAAATTCAATTTTTTTACTAACACAGCTAAATATTGTCCGATTTTAATGAAATTTTTTTTGAAACCCTTTATTATTGGGATATATTTTCTATTTCTACAATATAAAATAGTAAAAGTCGGGATTTTTTTTTTTACATATGTAATAAAAAATTTGTTATTGTAATTATGGTCCGGGAGACCAAAGAGTTTTTTCAGGATGATGAGCATCAAGCTCTGATACTTTGTACGTGGCTTCAATTTGACAAGATGCCCAACTTTTGTAATTATAAAATTTTGGAAATCGGTATCGAAATTTTCTGGAAGCCGTTGAACATTGAGGATGGGAGACTCGGAGTCCAATCCATTGAATTTGTTGGACGGTTAGATCGACATGTTTTACGGCTTCCAGAAAATTTCGTGTTATTTTTAAGTTTAATTGTAAGATAATCAAGTGAAGAACGAGAAAAAATTTTCGTCCTACAAATTCAATGGAATGAACTCCGAGTCTCACATCCTCAATGTTCAACGGCTTCCAGAAAATTTCGATACCGTTTTCCAAAATTTTATAATTAAAAAACTTGGGAGTCTTGTCAAAACGAAACTACTTACAAAGTACCAGCTTGATGCTAAAATCCTTTAGTCCCCCGGACTATTACACATACAAAGTTGTTCCTCTGTTCCTTTGTAGAGGTAAGAAAAAATGTTATATACTCCACAATAATTTGTATACGGAGGTAAAAACGTTTCTTGATTTTTTTTGAAGACTTAATCTGTATAATATTCTTATTTTATCCATAACTTGTCTACTAGATTTTTTTGAAGGGACAAAAAAATATTTTATATTCTGTCTTTGTGATTAATAATAATATTATTCGTTGCTGGTTTTTTTTTTGTTTGTAAATTTCTTTATTTTCATTTTTTTGAATAAAATAAAAATGTCAAATGCATGCAGCAGCAAGAAAAGCTTTCATAGAAAATCTTAGTTGTCCTAGTAGTAAAAAATTTTTCTTTTCTGAAGAGTCTGAGATGATGATGGTTTTGTACCCCCCCCCCCCATTCTATAACAGCAGTTCATCGTCGTCGGCATTCATCTTATTCTATTTTCTTATACATAAAATATAAATATAACTGTAATAATTCTAAATCATAAAGAAATTTATGTTGGAATAATAAATAAAGGAGACAAATTTTCTTTTTTTTTTTTTTTTTTAAATTATTCATTATAATAATTGTTCCTTTTCCTCAATTAAGGATTCTAGTGGTTTGAATATAATATATATATATATATATTTCTTTGTGTAGATATGAAAGAAGATAATCATTTCGAGAAGTATAATAGTGTGATTTATGTGAGGGACTATCCATAAATCACGTAACATTTTTTTACGAGTGGGACAGGGTATGTTGCTATCATGTTATGTGATGTCGTACGGGAGGAGGGTAGATGCAACTCCGTCTTATCTAACATAGATAATACCGAAGAAACAAGTAACTAAGTTAATTACTTAAATACCCGGTAAATACTGAGTTTATGGAAAAAAGTTTCAACCAAAAGTTGATTATTTCAGCTAAAGGAACATTTTTTGTTCTTAAATTTTTGTTCTATCTCTTACTGTTTCAAAGATAGATGTTTTCATTCCTGGTGGGAGCGGTGGGCCGATTTGATTTTGACCATTCAAAAACTGTACCTTACGTTTTACCTCTTACAAAATTTCAGCTCGTTATCTTTTTTTCGTTTTTGAGTTATCGTGTCTGCGGACTGACGGGAAGCCGGGCGGTAGGCCTACTTGGAAAGTTTGTCAATTATTAAGAGAAAAAGGGTGGTTAATTGGCTAAATTATCGGCGTATTGACAAGAACGAAGTAACTGGCTATACTTGAGAAGGTTTCCTTACAGTTTCCTCCAGATGAATATCGGCATAGTTCCTATCATAGTCGGCTGCAGCGGGATATCCTACGAATTCCTAGTCTATACACAAAATCGCTTCCACTCCACTCACATCCTCAGGCATCACAATTGACCTAATGGTCGAAGTATAGCCCGCCCAGTGCAGCCTCTACAATCTATCTATCTATGTACTATATATGCAAGAGTACAAAAATTAAACGGTCAATAAAACTGCTCAAAGCCTAACGAAATTTTATTGATTATGTTCATATTTCTTGAATTGACGAATCGTGCGTTGGTGGGCTACAAAATGTTGGAGATAGGAAGGGCCAGTCGAGTGATAGAGTGAGACGTTGCTATCATCAATGCCACTTTGTTATCATTTTGCTGTTTAAAAAAATTGTATAGGATTAAAAAAAGTAAAATTGGATTAAAAACACAGAACAACAAGTAGGCGATGGGGATAGGTGAACTAAATATCTACGTAGTGTTATCTGGTAAGAGGTGCGGGAATAAATGTACGGAAAAGTAATTAAGTGGTTTATGGGTAGCCCTAAACTCTATTTGAATGTAAAGACCCAGGTTAAGTTTTTAATGGTTTACACTTTAAACTGTACATAATCGTATCATGGGTGTCGGTTTAACATTGTCGTGAATTCCAGCTCGTTTATTGAAACACTCACTTTTTCAGCAAGTATGATGATTTACATTGACTAAAATGAAACACAAAAAACATTATCTTATATTTTCATGAGACATATTGTATTGTTTTGTAAAGAAATTTGCCACAAAAGAGTGCCTATTTTTGTTGTCTGTTGTGAGTCTTCAAACTTTATAAGCTGAATAGCTGTTTTTTAATATCTTATATAAGTTGTTCAGATGTAGTTCAATTTTCTCTGAATGACAGTGTACTTCATTATATTCATTCAATATATGAAAAATAAATAATTCATAAATATAAAATTTTCAAGATTATATTATTAATATTTGAAAACGCGTTATATAACATTAGCTAATGAGATATATTTTTCTGATGCACAATCACACAAAAATAAATTATGCAAAATATTCGAAACACAATGTGTATATGAACCCACTAAGGTCACATTCTAAGTGATGACACTCCACATAAATGTAATAATCCAAATATTATTTCGAATGTCTCAACTGTCGTCCAATTTGTTGCTTGTAATTGTACCTCAACCTTGTAATCAGAATCGGATACATTTGAGTTTTCGCATTAAATACATGCTCAAAGGGGGGGGGGGGGGGGTATAATGTTCAAGAAGCAGACAGGGAAACTTTCATTTCCCTTCCTTTGTTTTTCCACAACCATAATTCAACTTTTACTTTTTGATAAAAGTAAGTCCTAGTAAGTTATAGTTTAAATAAATTTCTATTTCAAACAAGCTCCATTTTTAAAAGCAAGGTAGTTATAGTAAAACTAATTTTCTACAACTTTACTTCTTATGTGTTTTTCGATTTTTCAATATTAAGAAAGATACCAAACTTTGTGTTTCACTATTCCTCTAACCTCACCCCCCCCCCCCCACCTTAACATTTTCATAATACAACTTGTCGATTCTTGTCATGCTTACTATAAAAATGCATTGTCATCGTAACAGAACCAACATGCAAAAATTCAACTCCGTAGGATAAGAGGAAGTGGTTCTAATTCAGCTTGCAAGATTTGACCCGAACATACATACATACATACATACATACATTGCAAGTTAAATAAAAGCTTGTTAAAAATTAAGTCCTTCATGATTTATAACCTTGATTTACTGGTTCGAAGTCGAAAGGCCGCAAACATTCCGACTTTTATCTTCGTCTGATAACGCCTCCCAAATAAGTTAGGAGAACTAACACAAACGCGCAGCATGTAAATGTTTTGATGATCTTTGTACAAAGAAAAGAAATATTTTTATGAATACCCTCAAACGAGTGTTGCGAAAAGTAAATAAAACAAAACGCTCTTTCATACCTATGTTAAAAGATGTGGTATAAAAATGAAACCTAGTTTTCTTCTGTACACTAAATATACAGGCTGTTCTGAAATTCATACAAGAAAACTATACCATGGTGTAGAGCTGCCAAAAACAAACAAAAAAGTTGCAGAAAGTTTTTCGATTTGACGCTTATTTTCTAAGATATCCATTAAATACAATCAATTAAATATTGATAAATTTGTAGCGGTATCGCTTCTTCATTAAATTATGATTATAATTTTGTTCATCATTTTTATCTGTTGCATAACAACTATAACTTCCCTCTATTATCACGGTTGCTTTGAATGTTAACAACCATGGTAATTTACATATTAAAATAATATTTCATAAATCAAATCAATAAAGATCAATTATATCTTTTATATATATTTATTATTTATTTAAATAATAATTATTTAATATAACTATCTTCTACCTTTACAAATTCAACTAATCACACAGAGCGTATTGTGTTTTCAAAATATGGTGGCAAAAACAAACCTAACAAAACAGTTTTAACTTTATTAAATAATTAATTCAAACGTTCGTCAACACCATTTTTTTTAATGCAATTCATATAAACTGCATATTTCAAAGAATATTTATAAACATTATTTATTATGGTGCCTACTTTAATATTATAGTTATTATAATCTTAAGTACAAACAATTCTGTTCTTCATACGGCGCTGTGTTAAAAGTTTGATTTTTAATTGATAATTACTCTTTGAAATGATCGACAACAGATTTTAAATTTTTAAGGGAGGATAGCTACATAATTGAGCTATTCAATTCACTTACAAAATTTTTTTTATCTATCTATCAAGCCTCATACATGAATGTCCTTAACTAGAGTAAAGTAAAACACACACACAAGAGTCATATAATACTTTTCTGTTATATTTTTTTGTTACGCTTGTTATAAAGCGTGGTAGCATTTTTAATGATATTTCATTTTGTTATTTGAAATGAAAATAAATGAACATTCTCAGAACAGAGAAGAAATAGTACGGTAAGGAACAGGAGCAACCTTTTTATATATTCTTTTGTTTGGTGAACGAATATATTTAAATTAGTGTCAGTATTGCTGGCTGCTTGCTGTTGGCTTGTTGGTTAGAGAGACATACATACATACATACACACACACAAAAAGTAAGTTATAAATAGAGGAGTCAGTTAACAACCTTGTGAATGTACAATGTATTTCAAAAGTGGAAGCGGTATTATTGTACAAAACCATTCAGAAAAGATTGGTTATTTTATCAACTGCAGAATGGTTTGGAAGTGAGCGAGCTTTCTACAGGTGTAGCAAGCTACTCCTGTAAGAAACCCTTTTAAGCAAGATCATTTTATAATGGTAGGTGAAACGTGCTTGCGGTACTACCAAACAGATCTGGCCAGAGTACAAGTGTTTACAAAATATATCTACCTGCGTTATGTCTGCGCATTATGCCAATTTGGAAACTGGGAGGTTATGGGTTCGTATCCCGACATCGGCAGTTGATTAATTATTTACGAAAAAAGGGAGCGGTTAATTGAATAAACTGTCGACGTATGGACAAGAACGAAGTAACCGGCTATGCTGGAGAAGGTTTTCTGCAGTTTCCTTCACGAACTCTAGATGAATATCGGCATAGTTCCTATAATAGTCGGCTGCAGCCGCATATCCTATCAAATCCTAGTCTATACACAATAATTCCTTCCACTCCACTCACAAACTCATATCTTTAGGCATCACAATCTATCTATCAATTACAAGCAGCCGATATGCAGAACGTTGGGGACGGCCAGTGAATTACGAATATTGCAGAAACTGCTACAGAGAGGAAGAAGATGAAACATGACTCATCTACTCTGTCACTTTCCAGGTCTTATTGTGAATAGTCTGTACCTTTGTGAGTTAAAGTCTTCTTGAGTCAAGGCTCAAATGATTTAAGGAGTAATAGCTAGGAAAGGTCAGCATTGTGTCATTTTAGTATCACAATGGACCTCATGGTATCAAAGTGTCCCATCCAGGACTTCCACAACAACCTAATCCAATCTAAGCGAGTTTTGACTAAGCAAATTTTTTGCCTTTAGGTTGGCTTGTCTTGTGTAATGTTAACTCTTGATCGCTTTGACGAAAGTAAATTAGATTATTGTTGTGGGTGTCAAAAATGGCTTTAGAAATTCAGACACGTTTAGTGACCGAACTAGAACCGATGCATCAAGAAAATGTTAACCACTGGACGTCCAAATAAATAAGGAAACAAAGCTGGAGTGAAGTTCAAAATGGGTGAATGAAATGGTCAGGTTTCGTTAGTAAGAAAACAACAGATTATAATTTTACAAATAGATTGTGGTGAAGTCCTTAAAAGGTTGTTTATTCTTTTAAAATGAACTAGAGTTGAATCAAACTTCATAACTTGTTCAATCCCAAATCTCGCCAAAGTTATCACGAATTAAAAATACATATTTGAGTATGAAAAATAAGGATAATCAAAAATTTTAACGGGAACTTAATATGAGATCATAAAATGAATATTTAACGGCTTGGAATTGTTGCAAAACCAACCTCATATTGAAGGCTTAGTCACGATTAGAGACTGAAAAATAAGTGCTCGATTTCTCTAATGATTTTACATAAAATTTTGATAGCTATATAATTTTGATTCTATCTGTTTCCAGTTAAATAAATAAATTTTTTCAAAATATATATAAAAAAAGGAATATGAGGACTCGGTTCATTAATTATAAGCTTCAAGTCATATAGAGATTTTTAAAAATTCTAAAATACTACTTCGAAAAAAACATTTGAACTTTAATTTACTTATATTTAAAGTATCATATTAACTTTTAGTACTAACATGCCACATATATATATATATATATATATATATATACTTTCAGGTATACAAACCTAACTAAGCCCTATTATTTCTTCTAGCCTACAGTTCTTCATCGTGTTCCATTTGTTTTTCGTTTTTTTTTGGTTTTGTTTCGTCTCTTAATGTTCACAACAAACTAATGATCATAGTTAATATTATGTACGCGCCGTGCCGTGTCGTGCCGTGCCCTTTGTACATACAAACAAACATATTTTCGTAGAATAAATAAGCTGCAGAAAAAGTATTATAAAAATAAATAAACAGATTTATTCTTGGTATATTATAAAAACAACAAAAAGTATTTGCAAATATTTCACAAGAAAAATGCATGATAATATATTATGAATTTTTATTTGTATAAATTGTTATTAAGAATTATTTCTTTTACAAGTGACAAAATAAAAAAAACCAACAGAAATTTATATTATGCAATTTTTCACATTCGTATTTCGTTTGCTAAATTAGATTATTCAAGTTACACGATTCTAAGCAATCAAAATATATGACCCCGATACACGGTGTTCTGAAATTCATTCAAGAAAACTATCGTAGGGCTGCAAAAAAAACAAACAAAAAAGTTTAATAAAGTTTTTTGATTTGACGCTTATTTTTTATGAGATATAATCAATTAAACATTAATAAATTCAATCAATCATAGTGCGCATAGTGTAAGGAGGCGTGGCCTCAGCATTAGAGCGGAGTGCCTCTAATATATTCATGACTATAATGCCTCAACTTCTGTAGTTGTCGAACGCAATTTGGCATGGAATGATTTTCTTATCCTATCGGGTTTGGAGAGTAAATAAACTGAGAGCACCATGTATACCGTAACACAATTGATTTTGGTTCAACTAATCTTTATCGGAATCGATTTCGCAGCGTTTTGCTACTCCAGTACTTCAGTTTTTGATGTAATCCGATTTTCCCAATTTGGGATGATGTACGTCTATTTATGAAGTATTGTATAATTGCAAGAAACAGTGGCTACCAAGAAGTTCAACATCAAATATTGTTAATTTAGTAGCAGACTCCCTTAACGATCATCAAAATATGTAGCTCACTTTTAGCAGAGAAAATATTTAATAGCTGCTAAGGAAAACCATACAACGGCTTTAATTTCACAAAAAAAACTTGTCCAGTTATGCTGTTATAAGAATCTCTACCACAAATTAAAGTTGGTAGACCTGGGTAAAAAAGTTCAGAGCTCTATCGATCGAGCCAATGGACAGAAATTATCTCGTTTGAACGCTACACGATCTCGAATTAACGGACCGCAATACGATATTTGAATATGGATCAGGCAGCGTGAACTTGGATGCCCTACATAGAAGTCACGCACGTTATCGATCACCCATAAAAAATCTGATCTACCAGTGTCCTAGAAGAAGTGAAGTATTTATTCAAAATACATTTTGAAAATATGAATAACTCTGTAAGGATATTCATGGCATCTTTAAAACGAATTCCAGTTCGAAAGAAATTATAAATGGATCTTATCTTCCTAAATTATTCAAGGCATCAGTGAAACAATTTCAAATGAAATGTTTCAACCGTTTTTGAATAAAAATCAATAGCTTATAGCTTGGAAAAATTTATAACTTGCAAAACAAAACTTAATTATGAATGTTCTAGCGTTTTTCTTCCTCAAGATTTCATATTAATCCGGGCATCCAGGCTTATGCTGAAAAATGCTACTTTTTGTATCAGGAGATCCGAAATTGTAAGGATTTGGTGAACACTCAACATCGATTTCCGACATCTAATATAGTAAGTATTCTCATAAAACCCTGGACCGTAGATAATCGTCCTAAAAATCGATTATTGTATACTAATTAGCGAGGGTAAAAATGATTTTCCGTTTTTAATCTTCACACCATAACTTTTCCCAATTATTTAAATCTTTGCATTTATATAAAAATTAGTACAACTTTGCCAAAAATTGTATCAAATAAAATACTTGTTGTTTTGTTTTTAAGATATATATATATTTATATATTTTTGTTTTTATATATATATATATATATATATATATATATATATATATATACGACCCCCGTAAACCATTATTCTAAAATTTTATTTATATATATATATATAATTTTAGAATAATGGTTTTCGGGTCGTTTATAAATTTTTACAGGTTCGTAAACAAAGTCATTCTTATTTTATTGTTATAGCAAAAATAATTTCGACAATAAAAGATTTCGAATAATAATTTTATTACACATCTAGAGACATTTACAACTGATATCATATATGTATTGTTTTTGTCCATATTCTGGTTCCGTAGATATTTCCGTAGTCGCGTAGTTCATAATTACAAAAATGTAGAAGAACTCTACGATTAACTAAACTATAAAAATAGGGTGTTTTTCAACCATGCAAGAATTTTCGAAACTTATTTAAAATCAGTATACTCTGGCAAATCATTTAGAATGTATTTTCAATTTTCAAAGGTATTGTTTTGTTATTTTTAATCCTATTTCCATGTTTCAGTACACGAAACTGTCAATAGAGGTTGCTTTGTGAAGCAAATTCTTTTTAAAAGGAAAAAAAAATGAATGAGAATAACTTGAAACCGGTAAGAATCTTGTTAGTAAAAGCTTAAGACGAGTAAAACCGTGTAAAAACTACGCCTTGTTGCAGATATTATAAACTACAAGGACATTTCAATGATCTGTACTTCAAGAGTAAATGATTGTCAATCTTAGACGGCCAACTGACTAACCAACTAACAAACCTATCCATGTAATTGCGTTGTTAAAGGCGCTCTGCTCATTCGGAACTGGGAGATTGCTGGTTCGATTCCTAACTCTGGCATTTTTTCAATTCAATTAATTTAAAAAATTAATTTAATTCACTAAACTGTCGGCGTATGGACAAGAACGAAAGTAACCAGCCCTGATTGTGAAGGTTTTCTGCAGTTTCTTATCGCAAATTCCAGATTAATATCGGCATAGTTCCTATCAAAGTCGACTGCAGTCGCATAATCTATCAATCCCTCGTCTACTCACAAATTCATTGTCATTTAGGGGTTGGTAAAAAAAACCAGAGGAACAACTACTAGTATTGCTGCTACTTCACTTTCTTCTGTTGCGAAAGGTGGTCTGAAGAAAGGAGGGTGGCCTGGGACACCGTACTCGGAGGAACACCGAACACTAACAACGTAGTGGCACTCATGATGAAATCAAGGGAAGCCTGGAATGCCGTGATGCGCTTTACAGAGAAGTTGCTCAAGAGTAAAAAGCAAGAAGGGCTTAACGGGACGAGCGTCTGAGGACGCATCCAGGGATGGACTGAAGTAATGCGAAACCGGTTTCCGGTCCGTCTCCTTTCCTTTTCCTCCGGGGAAAGGAGGAGTAAGGGAGGTTTTTTAGTCAGTAAAAATCTGACACTACCAACATCACCATCTTTTTCATCTTCGTTGGTGTCTTTTGAAGATTTTTCTTCCCTCCCCAAAAGAAAAAAAAAAAAACTAAACAGCCAACTGTTTAGTAGCAACTATCTGAGAAAAAATAGGGTTGAATCTGAGCTTGAACCCAAACTTTATTAATTTGAGTATATAAGCTTCTCAACAAGACCAGGTAGGAAGCAAATTATTATTACATTGAAGCACGTTACAAGTTATGAAAACTCAAGGACCATTTAACTCAAATATACACACTTAACAAACTTTATGTAAAATTCAAGAATCCAAAGTATTATTCTGAATGGTTAAACAAGCGATCATACTTACTGTTGTACTTCTACTAGCAGCGATGACATTAAAACGATATATAATACAAGCAATTTTATACTCCGTCTTTTTACTAAAATGGGAAGAAAGAATAAAAGATATTTTAAAGATTTCTTGTATGTTGTAAGTGACACATTTCTCAAACCAAAATAATAACCAAACATTTCATTCGAAATAGTGTGAAATTGTTGTTAATTCTTGTAGAAACATACAAATAATATATTTGCTATATATACACAGGATGTCCCGGAAGTAGTCGAGTTCCATAAGAGGATAGGTAGAGGGTACGATTTTGGAACGAAAAGTCCTGAGACAGTTTTTTATTAGACACACCGTTTATGAATTATTAATTAATTAAGGAAACTAGGTTGAAATCAGAGTTGCAAAAAGTGAATTTTTTTGATAATTCATTTTTGATTTAATTATCAATTTTTGGAAAAATGTATTGCTTAAATTTTAATGCTTCTGGTATTACCGAATTTATTTATTCATTATTTTCCGCTAATGAAAGTGATTGTTTAATGAGTTCGAAATCTAAATAAAAGAGTTGAGATTTGAAGGGTTGGATCTTCGTTTTACAGAGGCGCATGTCTCTGGTGACTTAAAAGAACAGGCTTGAAACATCCTAAAAAAAAGTATCTGCTCACTATAACTTGTGTCCCAAAGCTACTATATATTTTTTCTGTCGCTCGTATCCACACAAACAGGAAATGAAAATTTAAGGGGTAGGATCTTTGTTTTATGGGGGTGCATGTCTTGCGATTTTCTAAAAATTGATAATTCCAAAATTTTAATTATTGCATTTTAAAAAAAATTAATCAATCAAATAATTTTATTAATGCACTTTTGAGAAAACTTTATAATTTAACGAATTGAATTTGCGCATTTTTTTTAAAATTTATTATTAAAACATATTATTTATTACATTTTTCAAAAAATAAAAAAATTTAATTAATGCACTTTTCAAGGAATTTAAAAAATTTAAGCAATACATTTTTCCAAAAGTTGATAATTAAATCAAAAATGAATTATCAAAAAAATCCACTTTTTGCAAGTCTGATTTCAACCCAGTTTCCTTAATTAATTAATAATTAATTAACGGTGCGTCTAATAAAAAAATGTCTCAAGACTTTTCGTTCCAAAATCGTACCCTCTATCTACCCTCTTATGAAACTCGACTACTTACAGGCCACCCTATATATATATATATATATATATATATATATATATATATATATATATATATTGATATATATATATATATATATATATTGATATATATATATATATATATATATATATATATATATATATATATATAAGTTATAGAAGAGAAGCTATAGAAGAGAAAATCTTAACCACAGACAAGTGGGTTGTGTGGTTACGTTGAAACTTATTGACAGTGATTGACACAAATCTAATAGACCTTCTCAAAAAGAAAACATTTTCTACATCACACAATGATGTCTGAATTTTTTTTTTTTAATTTATATTTTTTGTTAGTTTTTCTTTAGCGGTCGTGTTTACTTACAAGCTAGCGTGATACGACTGTGGTTTTCTAATATACACCAAATTTTAAAGAAATCGCTCTTATTGTACTATACTTCCCGTCATTCTGACAACCTAGAAGCCTAAGATAACTCGTGCTGTCAATAACCGTATTTACAACAGAATTAGATCTTATTTCAGCACATCTTCTTAAAATATTGAAGAATATTGAAGTAGTACCCAGAAGGATTCTTACGTAGAAAGTTCTTTGATAGATAAATAGTTTGTTGAGGCTGCCCTGGACGGGCTACACTTTTCCATTGTGATGCCAAAAGATGTGAGTGGAGTGAAAGGAATTTATGCGTATAGAGTTTATGTGTTCGTGAAGGAAACTGCAGAAAATCTTCTCAAGCATAGCCGGTTACTTCGTTCTTGTCCATACACCGATAGTTCAGTCAAATAACCGCCCTTTTTTTTTCTTTTCTTAATAATTGACAAACTGCCGACGTCGGGATTCGAACCCATAACCTCCCAGTTTCCAAATAGGTATACTGTGCAGACATAACTTTAATAAATGGTAAATGAATTTACCATTAATAAATGGTAAAATTTTGGAATCGTATTTAAGCAATAGGGAATATGCATGAAAATTTTTTTTCACATTTATTTTCAGAATATGAAAATACTGTTAATACTGTAATAATATTTAAAAATGAAATTAAAATCCGACAAATATCAAGGAAGCTATAAGCTTTTAAAGATTATTATCTGTCCCTTTCTTGCAAAAATACTAAAAACGGAGTTTTACGTGTATTTTAAATGTTGAAAGTGTAATATGACGTCACATAACATATCAAGAGGGCTATCACTCTCTTTGTCTAATCAGGAATTTCAATCATTCATATCTCGCTCTTTTTTAAAGTTATTTAAAAAGTAATTTTACCTTGATATTTGTCAAGTAAACATGCTTCAATTCAAGTGAAAACAAATTTTCATGCATATTCCCTATTAGCTCAGTTAGTTGTTATTTTCATTTTTTATTAATGCTTATTTTAAAATGATTATTGAAATTTCTTGGAATTATATCACTTATATATTAAACAACGGCATATTCACGATACTTCTTTTAAGTTTTGCTTGGCACTATAGCGTTAGAGAAACAAATCATAAGTATGATGCCTGGCGTGTGAACAGGCATGATGTTTTTCTTTTTTTAATAATATTTCTATACAACTTTTACCTTCAGAACACGACGATAACCACGAACATTTTAAAGTGAAAAGGTTACAGATTTATTATTTTAATTTTTGTGTTGTTGTTGGTTGTGCAAAATGTTTTTGATTTATTATTAAACATTCTGTCGATATTTTGAAACGACAACACTCAATTGAATGGTGTTGTCGATATAAATATCGAGACAGGAACGTTTGACTTTAGGTCTTTCTTTGGACTAATTTAGAAGTAAATAGATAGATAGATTGTAGAGGCTGCCCTGGACGGGCTACACTTCGGCCATACGGTCCATTGTGATGCCTAAGGATGTGATGATATGAGTGAAGTGGAAGGAACTTTTGTGTTTCGACTAGGAATTGGTAGGATATGCGGCTGCAGCCGACTATGATAGGAATTATGCCGATATTCATCTGAAGTTCGTGAAGGAAACTGCAGAAAACCTTAGCCTAAGCATAGCCGGTTTCTTCTTTCTTGTCCATACGCCGACAGTTTAGTCAATTAACCACCCCTTTTTTTTTCTTAATAATTGACAAACTGCCGATGTCGGGTTTCGAACCCATAACCTCCCAGTTACCAAGTAGGCTTCCGCAGGGAATAATACCCGGTAATGATTCCGGTAACCCTCCACAATTGCATCCTCTTCAGCCTCAGTGCATCGAGAGATAGCCTCTTTGTTGGACTCTGAAGCAGTACCTTCCCGAGCTCCTGCCGCGGTACTTTTTCCCAGTAATCACGGTGTTTAGCATTTAACTTTAACTTGTTGATCACCTGTTTATATGCAGTCCTTGGAATTCCTAAAACAAACTATCTATCTAATGGTCAAGAATATGTATGAACGTTTGGTTTCGAAATATATTCAAGTTAAATATTTCAATTGCAATGTCGCCTCTTTTAATGACATTTTTCGTCATATCCGGTGGTAATAAAATTCAAGGTTTTTTTTTTGATTTACTGTAAAGATCGGCTATCTCATTCCAACTTTTTAATAAAATAATACATGTCAATCTTCTGACAATTCAAGAACATGGATAAAAACATATCGATAAAAGAAAATAACATAATTCTGACATTCATTGAGAGAAAAAAAACCATTTAATTATATAATTTGAAATATTTAATTATACGTGTGGCATGTTTTATAATATTTAAGGCCGCAATGGTTCTTATTAAAAAAAAATTCACAAAACATGGTCTTCAATGATGAGTACCAGGAAAAAATATGAATAAATTTTTATTTAATTTTTTTTGAGATTGAATATTAAACACTCTCAAAATACTCATTATAATATAAGCTGCTATTATATGGTCGACATTTAACAACATCAACAACAAAAGATGCTTCTGTCCTTTTTCTTTTTATAAAACAGAAAGTGTCTAATCACATGTTAGCGTACTAATAGGTTTTTAAGCTTATCATTCGTCAATTTAGCGTGAGATAAATGTAATATTATCAGTGCAATATTATAAAGATTATTAAAATTTCATTTCAAATTTTGTGCCTATTCCTAGAACATTTGTTTGTATTTTATAAATACGTATTTCGACTACAATGTATTCATCATCAGTATGAATTAGCTAATCGTAATTATCTCTGGGATATGGATTCAGTGATATGTTGCTTGTTGCTAACTAGGTGCTTGTCTCACAATGCTATTGAAAAAGTTCTGTCTTTTATATGATTTGACTGAGGGTATGATCTGACCTGAGGATTATTTGAGTTGACTGACTAACGGATTAGGTGTGTGAAGATCCCCATTCTATTTATTGACGGTATTCTTTGGTGACTATGCGGCGTTTGTTTTGTCACTAAAGTGAGTGACAAAACAAACGCCCTCACACAAAAGTGAGTGAGGTATCGAAGCTAACCTTGATATTCAGGTATTAGATTTTTTTGAAAATAGTTTAATTTTATTAAATCAGAATTTGGAATTGGGCCATTGTCTAAATTCCTTATCTGTTTTCTCAATTTGTATATGTAGATACTTTCGTATGCTTTTAATTCTGTAGGGTTTTGTACCGATTTCAGTAGTTTTAGATTCGATTTGTTAATTTTGTGGTTGTTCTCAATAACGTGCAATATTATAGTTTATGAGGTTATGCATAAACTATACCTCATAAACTGTAGGTATCAGTTTATTAACTCAGTTTATTTTTAAAAGAACAAACACTTAGTCGACTTAAATAGGTTGTTTAGCAACAAGTGGGGCACATTGTAAACGATGATATGAGATTTACCAATCCTATTTTCAAATTTATGTTAGGCTTTATGGATACTTTGCCTGGATGATCTTAGCTAGCGTGTGACCTGTGGTAAACACAAAAAATATAATAAATAAATAAATAAATAAAAAGTTGTTTTAATATTTTCATCCACTGTCATATTTACTTCTTTTCGTATTTATTTCAATGAAATTTTATACATATATACATATACATATATATATATATATATATATATATATATATATATATATATATATATATATATATATATATATATATATATATATATATATATTCTCATTTACATTCATCTTACAAAAATTACTTTAGTACTTCAGTTCAGTACTATTCAAAAGTTATTCAACCTTTTGTTTGTATGAAACCCAGCATAACTTTTTAATTCATGTGTTTTAACAGGCAGAGAGTGGAAGAAAGAGAGAGAGAGAGAGAGAGAGGAAGATTTTTATGTGGTTCTGTATTGGTGAAAAAGTTATATGAGAAAAGAAACTGAAGACAGTTTTAGCAGTACAAGTAAAAGGTTTTTTTTTGTATATTCAATAAAAAACATCCAAGATTAAATCCTAACTTGTTATGTAATAAATATATAATCTCTTTTAATAATTTTCTATGCTCTTTAGTGAGTTTTATTTTATGCGCTCATAATCAAGAAAAATTGAAACTGTATAAATTAACTTGTCATGAAGTAAAAATTAACCGTCGCGGCGATGCTCGGCATATGTTAAATACCGAAACTATTTTGTATAGAAAATATGCATGAAAGAATGGTTTATTAATGGCAATGAATATGTCATAATCAAAAACAAAATATTTAGATTTTTTTTAAATGAAAAAACTTATTCTTTATTTAAAAAATATATATTGATTTAATACCAAACAATGAAAAATTAAATAATATCTTAAAAATTGAGAGGGCTCAATTCATTCAATAAGTTACTTAAACTATTATTAATACTATTAACTATTTTGCATTGAAAATATGCATTGCCACCTATGAATGAGTTTTTGAACCTGTAAATGTACTGTCATCTATCAGAATATTTATTAGAACTTATTTGTTATCTGTAATATCATCTATGAACAACTTGTTGATCCGTGGTGAGAAAATGTCACCGGGTCGTTGCCAGGTAACAAATGGTTACAAACGATCTAACCTGCCCCAATAAATGTTTCATATCAAAAAGAATTAGAGCTATTGAAACTCAAACTACAGAACTAGGGAACGAATATCCAAACTATGGTTTAATTAATTTGAAAATGTAAAAAAAATAAAGCAAGAAAAGTAATATAAAAATAACAGCCTATGGAGTCTAGTAGTAATAGTTCATTAGCGAACAAAATCCACGGTGTCTTGATTTTTTTAGAAATGATTCAAATTTCCATAGGTATATTTTGTAGGCTTCATTTAACATATAAAATAAATAATCTATTCAATAAGTTCCGAAATAACTAAATATCGCAAGGAGAACCCATATATCTGTCTGTCCGTAATACTCTTGTAATTAGTGACGCTAGTAAGGTTTCAACAGAGGTCTGCAAATATGGTTGGAGCCCATCTACCCTGATAGCGTCTTTGAAAGTTAGGAGAACTGACACAAACTCAACTAAGAAAATACAAATGTTTTGACGACCTTTGTACACAAAAGCGAAATATTTTTATGACTTCACTCAAACAAGTGTTGCGAAGAGAAAATGAAATCAAACACTACTCTTCGTTATGAGATGAGGTACGAAAATGTAGCCTTGTATACTAGGAGAACCTAATACGAATCACTATTCGTTGTATCTGTAAAGTGTTATATAGTATTATGACTTATAAGATTGTCTCGTTTAATCTGTAGGTTTTTTAAATAGTGTATATTGATTAAAAATAGTTAATACTTTAGCTCACAAATTGTTTTGTGTCTGTTCAGATTTTTGTAGCTCAAGTGTACAACTTAAATATATGTATATTAAAGGAAATGCATTACTATAAAATTAAAAAAAAATTATCTTCTCTTAAGGTATTTTTATTGAAGTTAGTTTATACTGTTTTATATTTTTCATGCAAAAACGTGTAATTATGACACTATTTTTCATAAGACATGTCAAGTTATTAAAATATTGTGTATCTCTTGCTTGTATCTTGTCTTGTAAATCTTGGTGACGACACTTATAAATACAGATTAAACTGTCATATTATTTATGCTCTTGTTAATTTTATGCACTTATTTGTTAGAATCAACCGTTTACCATAAAATTATGATTTTTCATGTAATTTTTTTTTATATCATTAAAATATGACTACCGTTAGATAGATAGATTGTAAAGGCTGCCCTGGACGGGCTACACTTCGACCATAAGGTCCGCTGTGATGCCTAAGGATGTGAGGATGTGAGTGGAGTGGAAGGAATTTTTGTGTATAGACTAGGAATTGGTAGGATATGCGGCTGTAGCCGACTATGATAGGAACTATGCCGATATTCATCTGGAGCTCGTGAAGAAAACTGCAGAAAACCTTCCCAAGCATAGCCGGTTACTTCGTTCTTGTCCATACGCCGACAGTTTAGTCAATTAACCACCCCCCTTTTTTTAATAATTGACAAACTGCCGATGTCGGGATTCGAACCCATTACCTCTCAGTTTCCAAGTAGGCATACTGCGCAGACATAACGCCTTAAACAGCTCGGCCACTTGGACTGGTTGACAAACTTGTAATAATTTTCTAATTGTGGTCTTCTAGTGGCTTCGTGATTCTGAAGCCAGGCCTCTTCATAAGAACGAAAATGCTAACTGATACAAAAATTGTTGACTAATGAAAGAAATTTGTAGGAGCGACGTAGACTAAGCGAATTTTTTCAGATGAAGGAAAAATAATGCATATTAAATTAAGTTAACTTTTCGACAATTTAAAAAATTGTCATGATAAATATTTTTTGTAAATATTTGAGTTACAGAAAAACTGGCCAGAAGATAAATTGAGGTATACTTAATTTCCTACAACTTTACTTATGTTAATTCTTTCCATTTTAGCAATATTATGAGAGATACCCACCTTTTCCCTTGGCCGATCTTGCCCACGCGATCTTGGCCTTTTAAATACCAGAAATCCATCGAATAAGAAACTTCATTCCGACTAGGCTAAAATTGTGACATGTAGAGCGGTAACACTTTTAAGTACATCATTTTAAATTTGTTTTCTAATTCGTGGATCAAGTATTTGAAAAATGTTATTATCTTATCAGAAAATGGGAATCAAAGTATATCATCGAAAATCGATTTTAAAGACTAAACATGGCTTTAAAATCGATGTCACTAATCAGAGGATTTGCGACGATAATTCCGCACCGAATAGAAAAACATATCATCCTTGTATATATCAGTACCTGGGTATCAAATTCTTTAAAATAATTCGAGAAACTTTTACGAATAGTAATGTTTGTACAGAATTTCTTGTGTTCAGAAGAAACTATACACAATTTCCATCGTAATTGAAAATTCAAATTTGAAATGTGCAAAGTGTTTAGACAATACATGTTTGTTTGTTTTTTAAGTTTATTTTTTAGTTTATAAATATGAAATAAACTATTGTAATCGAATCAGAACAAGCATTTTAGTCAACTGATAAATCGAATAAAAAAAAAACTCATCGATTGTCAATTATCGAAAATATTCGCTCAATCTGAATAAAATTTGTGAATAGATTGAAAGTAGTAGGATGTACACTCAAATTCAATATATTTGAAACATTCTAAGCGTGAATATTACTGAATATATGTAACATATATAACTGGTTTACTTTTTTTGAATGGGAGTGTACTTGGTCTTACGGTCATGATGACTCGGTTCAATGTTTTTGACCGTCGTTTCTCGGAAATTATTCGGAACGAGTATGAGGTTTCTACATCATCACTAAAATTTTTTTAGTAACCCCATCAGAGTGACAAATTTTTCGATTGTTTTTTTCTTCTCTTAAAATGTTTGGATTGGATCAACATAGAATTAAAATCAATTTGTTTTTAGCCTGAAATTTACGTTTCATCGAAATTGTACAAAAAGTTTTTAAGGAAAACGATTCACCGAACTTTTCACCGAGAAAGTTATCGGTTTTTCAAACGTTTTATGGTCATTTATTAAATAAAAATTGGTAGGAAACTCTTAAGCATATTGCAGCCAGAACGTATCGAACCGTTCGAATTTATTTAACACTAACTGACCCACATAGACTTCACACATTTTTTGAAAAAATGTTTGTATACAAAAGTTTTTCTTCGATAAACATTTTTCATATTTAACAATTTTCTCGATCTCGCACCGTTTAAAAGTCACTCGGACATGGATTCATGCAACGCAAACTTTTCATAGCCTATGCTACTAGAGAGAATAGTATAGCTTTGAATCGTTGAAATAATTTTCCAAATAGAATCAGTAGTTCCAAATAAGGAGTTCCAAATAGTAGTTAATATTCGAAAAATAGAAAAATTTATTTGACATAAAGTTATAGATAATCAGTTTTACTATAATTTAGTTTCTTATCGTTTTTTCTGTTACACGAATATTTATAGAAATATTTACAATTTAAGATTGATAGTTAAACTTCTTAATATCTCTGTTCACATTAGAGTTTGAGAAAAATTATTGGGTAGTGAATTGTAGCAAACATAATTTTCTACAACTTTACTCCTTATTCAATTTTCGATTTTACTAATATTAAGAGAGATATTTTATATTTTGTGTTTTATTCTTTCTCTATGCCCCCTTTCCCCTTGACTATTAATTAATAAAATTAGCCTTGCAAATACTAAAATCATATCAGATATGATATTTTCATTTTTCACTCAAATTATGACCGGTTGAGAGTGATTTATGTATTCTAAGTAATTCGCTGTAAAGTTGAAGCAGCTCTTGCGTAACGAATTTTCTCTTTATATTATTCGTGTAGGCTGTTGGAAATAGATAGCTATTGAAGCCCGTATTTAGGTGCGTGTACATCCTAATAAACTCTTGCGTAATTCATTTACAAGTTTGTTTTTTTTCTCTGTGCTTTTTGTTTTCGTAATATATAATAAAATTATATAACATAAACTCAACGTCGTCGTATCCTATATGAATTTTTCTTATTGCGTTTTTTTGTTTTTGTTTTTTATATTTGTTATTATAAGAATAAATTTTTGTGTTTTTATTTTCATAGACGAAAAGAACACATGATGATGGGGGAGCAAGAGGAAATTGAAGAAAATGAATACAGCAGAGCATGAAACGAAGAAACATATTATTCTTTATAAAACACAAACTTTATGTATATAGGAAATTTTTTTTTACCAAGGAAACCCGATTTTATGCCAAACACTTTACTTCGAACAAGAATTTTTTTTGTTTAAATATAACTTTATTTACATGAACTAAATTATCAAATATACGAATTTGGGGTACAATTTATGTTATATCTTAATATTGGGGAGATACTGTCTAGCATTCAAAAAAGAACCATTGGTGAAAACATATAAAACAAATTTACTTGTAAATGTGCAATTTTCATAACAAAACTTAAAATTTCAAATTCGCCCCAATACCTAGATCAGTTTTTGTATTATAAATACGTATTTCGACTATAAAGTAGTCAACATCAGTATAAGTTAGCTAGTCGTAATTTACTCTTTGACAATTAGAAATAGATATAAAATAGAGATAAATTAGAGACAAAAATAAAATAAATAAAAAATGAAACAAAATAAATTAAAATATAATAAATTTTATTGAAATTACTCTTATTAAAATTGTTTTCATTCGATTTACTCTTGTTAACATCACTCGTATTAAAATTTCTCTTATATTGTCTCAGGATATGTTATTCGTTGCTAATTTGGTGACAGTTTCACCAAATTTGCACCATTAAAGTTCTCATTAATCATCATTTGATAATTCAATATTACAAAACTGGTTTATTTTATTTTATAATGTCTGAAAATTGTGGTGTATCGAACTGTAAATCTTCAAAAAGAATAAATTATGATATTTGTTTCCATGAATTTCCAAAAAGCCCAGAAAAAATCAAATTAAAAACATATTTTGGAGGACATATTTTAGTAGAATATTTTCACTAATGATCAATATTAAACCAAACATATAAATATTTAATAAAAAAAGATGAATAACTGCATGAAATATTAACTGAAAAGTCTAAAAAGGTCGTAAACTCTAATTACACAGCACGTTAAAATAATCTTGTTTACAACTGTGAAGTATTTTCTAGTTTTTCCACCGCAGCGCTACCATAAAATGGTAAAATTCAGCTAAATAATACTACAAAAAAGATAAAATACGATCTAAAATAGTACGATTTCAAAATTTCATTGAAATCAGATAAAATTTCGCGCATATATTTAAAAAAAAAAAAAAATAGTTTATACCGACAATCCCTCCGTGGAAATTTGTGAGTCATATGTTTTTTTTTTTGTTGAAATTGTCATGTATTTTAAAATTTTGGTTCCTTGTCACTTATCAATTACAGAATTCCCCGGAAAATCTCGGAAAACCCTGAAAGAAATTATGGAAAATGGAGGACTATGTAATAGTTTAATTTTTCTGATAATTTTAGGAAAACCCAATGATATCTAGGGAAAAAATTTCTGTACAAATGGTCACGAAGGTAAATTTGCTATTAACTAAAATTTGTAATTTCGTCATATTTTATGTATATCTATGGTTCTTCGAGTTTTTCCGGAATATGCAGTAATTGATAAGTGGAAAACAACCAAAATCTTAAACTACATAACAATACCAACAAAAACTATGTAAGTAATAAATTCCCACGTAATAAATTAGGGCGGGGGATTGGATTACATATTGGCAGCTATGTATGTAGGGATTAGTTAAGACATTACAAATAAATAAACTGACTATAAAATTATTAGCTAGAATAAAAAGAAATGATATTGAACAAAGATAACGATAATTCGACCACACATTCTATTGTTTTCCCTATTGTTATATAAATAAATACTTCGTTCTATTTTATATATATAATAAATATTAGTCGTATTTTTAAATTGTATTTTGTAGTAATATACATTTCGATATATACTTCGAGTATTTCGAAAAGTTTTTCTAAAATACAAGTTCGATAATAATATACACGTAAGGGATTCTTTTTCGAATATACTACAAACTATATATATATATATATATATATATATATATATATATATATATATATATAGGGGTATTGACTACATGTGCGTGTCTGTTCGAAAGCAATCAATGTAATAAATTTTTTTACGGCAAAGTCGAAGTTATTGGCTCATTGTATGTATAGAAGAGATCCAATGGAAAATTATACAGTATGTTCATAGAAATTATCCTGTAACGTGACAATGGTGTCTAACGGTGTCTAACGGTTTTTTTTCACTCAAGAGATTGATCTGTCAACTTTCTTTTGTACTTCACTTGTAAACCCACATTTCTTAAGAGTTTGATGAAATTGAGTTCTGATATTAATCTAATTGTTTTGCATTAATTGGAGAAAATTCGAAGTCAAAGTTGAAATTATTAACAAACATTGTATGCGAAAATGGTTCGCGCATACTCCACGTCTTTTTTATAAATCTGGCAAACTTTTCTATACATTTCTTTCAAAAACAAATATCTTATATAAAGTTGAACTTAATAAACTAATTGAAAAAAAATTCTGCGTGGCAGCTCCGATGCGTATGGAGTTTACTCTTATAAGTTATTTACTATATTACGAATATATATTACTATCTTACGAAAAGTTATTTCATTTTGAAATTTTAGATGGCGCTAATATTAATTCATTTATAGAAAATTTAAATTTATTAGTAGTCAAAATACAAATTTACATATTTTATGCTTTTTGTTGTGACTGTAACGAGCGAAATACCTTAAGAAGACCAAAAAAATTATTAAAGAGAAATTTTTGACTAAAATAACCTTAACAAAAAAAAAAACGCTTGCATGTACCGAAAGTAACGTAATAACATTTCACAGTTAAAGGAGAATCCCCTGATGCCAAAACACCCATTTTTGGCCATTGGTGGGTCTGTGTGTATGTATATTTATAGTCTTCAGATGTACACTTCCGGTCAATAAAATTGAAATGTTACAATAAAATTGAAATGTTAATTTTCTTACTTACATTTAATAAAACTCCCCACTTTTGTAACTCTCTGTATATTATTTATTTATAAACAAAGATAAATAGTATATTTTTTAAATGTGAAAAAATAAATGGAACTTTTATATTTTTTATTTATGTAAACAAGTCAGTGATAGACTAAGAATGTAATGTAAATACGTGTTAAGTTTTATATCTCTCTTTTACATATAAAAATTAAATAAAATGTTGTATCTGTCCAAAACAGTTACTACAAGAATAATCAAAATTGTTGAGAGACTTAGTTCAGGTCGGTTCATTTTGTTGTAATGAAAATTATTAAGAATAATTTTTTTGATCCAACACACATTTTAATTATGAAAGTAAAATATTAAGAAAAATATTTAACAAAATAATATTTTTCTCCTTAGAAAAAAAGGAGTTTTTTTTTTTGAAAGTACAAAAAGAAAATAATATAGCTCGATTTATTTTTTTTCTTAAACAAAGTTTTTTTTTTAAGTCGAAAAATGATAATTAGATTAATAGATACTTTTGATTTAAAGTTTAGAAAGAAAAAATCAAAAATTGAAAAAAATTATTGCATATAATTTAATTTAAGAGAATCAAAAGTTATACAAATTGAATGTTTTACAAAATAACATAAACAGATCACAAATAAATAATTTTGTAAAAACAAGACAATTTTTGTAAACAGACGTAAGCTAGCTTACAGTTATGAATGTATCATACAATTTGTGTATAGATTTTAAATTGACACTGGCCCGGTGCGTTAAGTCACTGGTGAAATATTAACCAAGCGGGGTATGACTATGGGTCAAACCCAAGGAGAGGTATAATTTTTAATTAATTTTATAAATAATCTGAACACTCCGACTACGTCCATGGGTGTTGATATACTAAAATATTCTAGAAGCCTCCATGCAAAAATATATTGTCAAAAACAAAATATTTATTCATAAAAACAATTATATTCTAGAACGACCCATGATGGGTATATAAACCGTGACCAGTGTCGATTCAAATCAGTTTTTAGATCAGCCATTGTGCGATTCGTTCAGAGTTTGAAATCGATCATTGTGCGATTAGTATAAAAGTTTAATATCAAGTATTGTCTGTTAGTATCAAAGTTTAATATCGATTGTTGTTCAATCCAGATCAAAGTATAAGTTGGAATTTGTACAAGTAATTTGATCAAGTAATTCGAAATTTAACATTGTGTGAAAAAGAATTAAAATAATTGTTGAAAAAGAAATCGGATAATCATTTTGTTTTTTTAAGCAATAAAATCAGGTTTTTTTTTTGTTTCGTAAAAACTTGTGTTTAATTTAATTTTTTTTTTTTTCTTTTCTTTAAACAAAAACGTGCGTGTTGTTCCAATTACAAAATATTTAGTAATATCGTTTACTAATATATTTTTTTTTGTTTTGTCGAGTATCGGAATCATTGCAGGTTCGGGCAGCGCTCCTTTGAGGATAAAAGAGAGCCAGGATACCGCGACAAGTGGCGACCGTGACAGGACCAGGAGACGTACGGAAGAAGAAAAGAATTACAATGGCAAGCCGCAGCATTCCCATGCCACGTCTGCGTGAGATGATGGAGGCCGAAGGACTGGACAGCACTGGCACAAGAGAGGTCTTACAGGCAAGATGGGAGGAGCACCAATCTAGACAACAAGGAACACCAACTTCAAGGACTCAAGGACCAGCCAACCCCACATCAGAACTACGTAGAAGTGTGGTTTCCGATCCGGAGGAGCCAGCTGCAGCAAGCATGGAGAAGATGCTCGCAGCATTGATGACAAAGCTCAACAACATGGACAAGACAATGGTCGACCAACTTCAAGGATCTGAAGCAAGGATGGATGAGCGACTTGGAAATCGGCTTCAAGAGTCTGAAGAAAGAGTGGACGAACGAATGAGTAGTCGACTTCAAGAGTCCGAAGAGAGGATGACAAATCGACTTCAGGAATCTGAAGAAAGAGTGGGCGAACAGACATTGAGTATAATGCAACAAGTCCAACAAGAGCTGAAAGAGGACTTGTCGGAGCGAATGGAGAACATAAGAGAAGTGTGCGTACGACGTATCAGCCAAATAAGCACTGACGTCGAGGCTGTGAAAGCTGAGATCACGAACATCCAAGCCGATGTCGCTGTAACCCGCACACAAATCGATGACATAAAAAGCAACGTAACTACACGACTTGATGGCATGGAAACGAAAATGAATGAACAATACAATAAAGTCGTGGATGACATCATACGGATCGAACAGAATCAAACACAGCAACTGCGAGACATGCGTATTGATCCGCAAGAAGTGAATACAGTCATTCGCTCCGCCGCATTGGACACAACGACGCTTCTGTCCATCATGCCGGAGTTCAGTGGTAGACCGGCCGAAGATCCAGTAGTTTTTTTGAACAGAGCAACGGCATTACTACGACAAACACATCTGCCCGTAGATTGTTGGATTGAGATGGTCACAAAAAAATTAACAGGACCAGCCAGAGATTGGGCATTGATGAATCGTGGGTTGGGCTACACCTTCGATGAGTGGAAATGGCAACTGGAGAGTTTCTTCAACAGTATAGGAAGGAAAGCCAAAGCCGAACTGGAATTGATGACCGTTTCCCAACCCACAGGATTGAAGACAGAAGCGTTCGTCAACATGAAGGTGCAGCTGTTCAGAAGAGTGCACGCCGATAGGAACATTGATGACGTGGTGCCCATAATATTGAATTTACTACGCGACAATGTACGACCGCTGGTGAAGATTTCGAATCCAAAGTCATTAGATGAGCTACGTATAACCGTTAGAACATTGGATGAAGAGCCAGCGAGGAATCGGCAAGAACCACCAGCAAGAGCACCACCACCACCACGTCTTAGCAGTCCAGGCACGTGCTTCGTATGCCACCAAGCGGGGCACATAAGTCGAAACTGTCCCAGAAGGGGACAACAAAATAGACCTGGGCCGTCGGGAAACTAATTCCAGGATCAATGAAGGAGGAAATTGGTTCTGGGGTACACATTAACCTCCACAAAAACGCACAACATCGGCGTGAACACCAACAATTACCGGTTCATTTGACAACAATGGAGACCAAGAACTCACACCAGAATGGGCCAATTGTGGAAGTTGATGTGCGTGGAAGATCAATATTGGCACTGATCGATAGTCAAGCATCACACAATTTTATCAGCGAAGAATTGGCAAGAAGTATTGGAAAATGGCACCCTGTCAGAGATAGTGCAGGGAGTGGAGCCACATGTAATAATACTTTCAAGATTCTTGGGAAAATGTGCATGGATGTGATGATATCAAGAATGAAGTTCAATGTTGAAGTAATGGTTGTACCTGGCCTACGGAATCATTTAATACTTGGTCATGAATTTTTAACAAAAAATGGTGTGAGCATCGATTACCGGAGTGGTATAATTTACTTGGGGTGTGATAAGAGAGTCCGCATTGCATGGAGAAAACCAGATGGAGCCCATAGAGAAGTGGCAACAATTAACAACGCATTGGGCGAGTTACAAATTAAACTCCTTGAGAACCAAGAGCAGTTAAAAGATGTCATTCGGCGACATCCCAGCGTTTTCGGCAAAGTTGGAAGGACAAAAACGATCACACACAAGATCGAGATTACGAAGAATTCCCCCATTAAATTACGACCATACCCGTACAACAATGAGAAGCAACGGGTATTAGAAGAGATGATTGAAGAGATGGAAGGCGATGGCATTATAGAACCATCCACATCGCCTTGGGCCGCACCCGTCGTATTGCCGAAGAAGAAAGATGGTACTTTTCGATTGTGCGTCGATTACAGAAAATTGAATGATATCACAAAGAGCAATGCGTTTCCGATTCCAGATCTGCAAGAGATGTTGAGAAAAGTCAATGGAGCCAAAATATTTTCTACATTGGATCTTCAGACTGGTTATTGGCAAATTGAGATGGAGCCACAATCGAAAGAATACACAGCATTTACCACCCCAAGAGGTCTCTATCAATTTCGCGTCATGCCGTTTGGATTGAAGAATGCGCCAGCTACGTTCCAGAATTTAATGAACGAAGTACTATCTGGATACATCGAAGATTTCTGTCAAGTTTACCTGGATGACATATTAATCTACAGTCGATCAGTCAAGGAACATTTACATCACCTGGATCTTGTACTTGAAAGACTAGAACAACATGGATTAACTTGTAAACCAAGCAAATGTGTCATTGGCAGCAACAAAGTCAAATACCTGGGACATATTTTGAGCGAAGACGGCATTGACAGAGAGGAAGAGAAGAACGAAGCTATCAGCAATCACCCTGTACCAAGAACAAGAAGACAACTACGACAATTTTTGGGATTATGTGGTTGGTACAGGAGCTTCGTGAAAAACTACGAAGATATAGCTGCACCTCTAAGCGAAATGCTCAAGAAGAACATAAAGTGGCGCTGGCTAACATTGCATCAGAAGGCGTTCGAAAATTTGAAATCATCGATTGTGAATGCACCGAAACTAGCACATCCAGATTTTAAGAAGACGTTTTGTTTAAACACGGATGCTAGTGACGTCGGATTGGGTGCAATATTATTTCAAATGGAAGATGATGGCAAGACAAGACGAATAATAAACTACGCCAGCAAGAAACTTGGACCCACAGAAAGACAGTACGCCACAACAGAAAAGGAATGTCTCTCGATAATCTGGGCATTGAGGAAGTTTCGAGGATATCTTGAAGGAAGACATTTTAAATTATACACAGATCATGCAGCGCTCCAATGGCTGAACAAAACTAAAGATAGTCGAGCCAAATTGACAAGATGGGCATTAGCATTGGGAGCCTATGATTATGAAATAATTCACGTCCCCGGAAAAGATAATCAAGCCGCCGACTCCTTGTCCAGACAACCACAGGGCAAGGCAGAAGATGAAGAAGTGGAGGACATTCCAGAGTGGGTGATTGAAAAGAGGGCAAAAACACCGATAACCCTCAACGTAATTGAAGTGGAAACACCCACACTCGACGATATTAGACGATGGCAGGATGAAGATCGTGATGTGACTGCCATCAGAAGATATATCAATAATCATAATAGTCCACTGAGAAGCAATCTACGTCGACGAGTGGACAGAACACGAGCTAATTACACCGTAGCTGACGGGATCCTCTGGTACCATAGTCAACAGATGGTACAAGAAGTGCCAGTGGTTCCCGAAGAACGCCGACTTGGGTTTCTTAGAAGATATCACGATAGTGACGAAGCAGCACACCCTGGATGGAGAGAAACGTATCGTCAAATCCGTAACCGCGTCTACTGGTATGGGATGCAAGATGACATACGCCGATATGTAAAAGGGTGTGATACGTGTGCTAGAGTGAAGCCACTAAATCAGAAACCAAGTACAGCAATGAGAAGTCGAAGACCTACTTCACCATGGGAGGTAGTCAGCATCGACTTGATGGGTCCATACCCACGCACATCACGTGGAAAGACAAATATATTGGTTGTGACTGATCTTTTCACTAGATGGATCGAAGCATTTCCATTGGGGGCCACGTCGACCTCGAAGATAGCCCAAGTACTGAAAGACGAAGTATTTAGTCGTTATGGATATCCAAGAGCAGTACTTAGTGATAATGGTCCCCAGTTCAGATCAAAGGAATGGAAAGCAGTGAACAGAGATTGGCACACAGAAATTTGGACAACGCCAATATACCATCCACGAGCCAACCCCACGGAACGACAAAACCAAGAGTTGAAGAAGTTGTTGCGATTACATTTATTGGAGCAAGCACACAAGAATTGGGACCAACAATTACACAAGTCCTTATTTGCGATACGAAACAGAGCCAATAGAACAACTGGTTTTTCGCCTGCCCAATTGTTACTGGGGGCAGAAATGAAGAAGCCTGGGGATTGGCAGATACAAACAGCTGAAGAGCCTCAAGACATGCAAGAATGGGCCAATGAACGAGGCCAAGAACGTCAAGAAAATGTTGAAAGAGCTCGGCAAACAATATTGGCCAATGCCGAAGTGAACGACCAAGTGGAAACGGGACTCGTTTATCAACCAGGAGAGTCCGTCTGGATGCGCAATCAAGTGCTCAGCAGTAAGGTGGAGGGTGTCCATAGTGGACTGGCACCAAAATGGAAAGGGCCTTACAGAGTGCTGAGGAGTTTACCAGCTGGAATATATGTTGTGGATACAGTGCCTCCCACGAAAATACATGGAGGTCTCTTGAAGCCGGCCAGTGCAAGGACCGCCGCCAATGGGAATCTGGGAAGATTGAGTGTGGGGAACGAGGTGTTCGGCCAACTACTTCCAGATCGATTGGGGGGTCAAAGGCATGGAGGTGATGGAAGACGACGGGATGTACCAAGTGTGGACGAGCCAGAGGCCAGAGCATTAGAGCCAGGGTACAACTTGCGGCCCAGACGACCGGCAATCAACAACAGGCGCCGTTGAAGAGTGAAGAACTAATGTGTACGTACACTTTTAAGTTATGCTAGCTAGCTAAATGTACTAGTACAGTTCAAATAGTTCTTAAGTCAAAAATTGGTCGACCAAATATAATAAGCAAATTAGAAAATGTGTGTTGGAATCTAGAGGGGGAGATTTTGTTGTAATGAAAATTATTAAGAATAATTTTTTTGATCCAACACACATTTTAATTATGAAAGTAAAATATTAAGAAAAATATTTAACAAAATAATATTTTTCTCCTTAGAAAAAAAGGAGTTTTTTTTTTTGAAAGTACAAAAAGAAAATAATATAGCTCGATTTATTTTTTTTCTTAAACAAAGTTTTTTTTTTAAGTCGAAAAATGATAATTAGATTAATAGATACTTTTGATTTAAAGTTTAGAAAGAAAAAATCAAAAATTGAAAAAAATTATTGCATATAATTTAATTTAAGAGAATCAAAAGTTATACAAATTGAATGTTTTACAAAATAACATAAACAGATCACAAATAAATAATTTTGTAAAAACAAGACAATTTTTGTAAACAGACGTAAGCTAGCTTACAGTTATGAATGTATCATACAATTTGTGTATAGATTTTAAATTGACACTGGCCCGGTGCGTTAAGTCACTGGTGAAATATTAACCAAGCGGGGTATGACTATGGGTCAAACCCAAGGAGAGGTATAATTTTTAATTAATTTTATAAATAATCTGAACACTCCGACTACGTCCATGGGTGTTGATATACTAAAATATTCTAGAAGCCTCCATGCAAAAATATATTGTCAAAAACAAAATATTTATTCATAAAAACAATTATATTCTAGAACGACCCATGATGGGTATATAAACCGTGACCAGTGTCGATTCAAATCAGTTTTTAGATCAGCCATTGTGCGATTCGTTCAGAGTTTGAAATCGATCATTGTGCGATTAGTATAAAAGTTTAATATCAAGTATTGTCTGTTAGTATCAAAGTTTAATATCGATTGTTGTTCAATCCAGATCAAAGTATAAGTTGGAATTTGTACAAGTAATTTGATCAAGTAATTCGAAATTTAACATTGTGTGAAAAAGAATTAAAATAATTGTTGAAAAAGAAATCGGATAATCATTTTGTTTTTTTAAGCAATAAAATCAGGTTTTTTTTTTGTTTCGTAAAAACTTGTGTTTAATTTAATTTTTTTTTTTTTCTTTTCTTTAAACAAAAACGTGCGTGTTGTTCCAATTACAAAATATTTAGTAATATCGTTTACTAATATATTTTTTTTTTGTTTTGTCGAGTATCGGAATCATTGCAGGTTCGGGCAGCGCTCCTTTGAGGATAAAAGAGAGCCAGGATACCGCGACAATTTCTATTGAACCAGAGTGTATGTATGTCCGTGGACAAGATACATTGTGTCTGTACCTCAAGATCAATGATAGCGATCGGTGTAAAACTTTAAACGAATCCGAATTTTTTTTTTAAATATTGTGTCGTATTACACTTTAAAGGTATGCATTTTGACACTCACTACGTGGGGCTTTATATCTTATTGTCCTAAGATATTCGCCGGTTCATCAGAATTCTAGCAAACTAATGAAATAAAGTAATTTTCACTAGACTCATTACAAATTAAACACTCTATACAACTATAGTTTTGTCATCTTTTGCGGTATAAGACATGCATGAGATACAGCAAATACATTTTATCCACTACCCCCCCCCCCCCTTAAACTTTTCCCAGCCCATACATTCATACATATATATATATATACAAACATCTAGAACATATGGTGTGTAATCATCCAACTCTATCTAAAATCATCGAACAAAAATGCTGGGAAAAGGAGTCGATTTAATCCAAACGGAAAAAAGGGTTTTTATAGCATTCTTTTGTACTGCTATTGAAAGTTTACTGCTTTACTACTACTTATATATATATATATATATATATATATATATATATATATATATATATATATGTATATATATATATATATATATATATATATATATATATATATATATATATATATATATGTATATATATATATATATATATATATTGATAAAAATGTAATTTAAAAAAAAAAAGAAAACTTCTTCACGACTAAATTGATAAATACCTCCCTTCATAAGTATTGAAGATATTATCAAGAATCAAGAATTGAATATAATTTTACCTAGTTATAAAACTTTTTAGTACTGCATTTTTTATTATATTTTTTTTTTATTATTTTATTTTCTATAAAATTCGTTTAAAACTGGAGCATAAGTAAAGCATTGTAAGTTGTTAACTAAATTAATATTTTTTTGTTATATTACAAATAAAAAAAATTAATTTTATCATAAGTCAAGTAAAATTAAAATCTTTTTTAAAAGTAGCAGCAACCAGCACACTCTGGAGAGCTGCGTAACCGAATATGATTTATTTAGTACTACGCTAATGAAATACTTGTTCCTGGTCCAAATTGTATGTTCAAAGATGTCTTGTCTAGTTTTTATCAAATGTTAATGCATTGATGTAAAAGAAGTGTTCAACAATTTTTTTGTCAATTTCAATGAAAGTTTTGACTCAAACAATACAAAAAATTAAGTTGATTTGACTGCAGTGAGATCGATAACCATAAACCGAATCTAATTTTTCATCGTTTTTGCGCTTAAATTAAATTACCTTAAAAGAAGGTTTTCGTCAATAGGGAATATGCATGAACATTTTTTTTCAGTTGAATTGAAGCATGTTTACTTGACAAATATCAAGGTAAAATTACTTTTTAAATAACTTTAAAAATAAGCGAGATATGAATGATTGAAATTCCCGGTTAGACAAAGAGGGATAGTCCTCTTGATATGTTATGTGACGTCATATTACACTTTCACCATTTAAAATACACGTAAAACTCCATTTTTAGTATTTTTGCAAGAAAGAGACAGACAATAATCTTTAAAAGCTTATAGCTTCCTTGATATTTGTCGAATTTTAATTTCGTTTTTAAATATCATTACAGTATTAACAGTATTTTCATATTCTGAAAATAAATGTAAAAAAAAATTTTCATGCATATTCCCTATTACAGTAATTTTTTTTCATGAGTTCCGAAGTAATTCATTTTCTATGATAGTTTGTACGAAAATCTAGGATGGACCTAAAATAAAAGAGGTACAATTAGATTCGTTTTTATCCCGAGAATGACATTAGGTAAACAGGATTGTTCGGCAACTCTATAGATTTTTTCTTACCAGGCAAACACAAAATCTGATATTAATCCCTTTTGTAATATTTTTTCGGGGAATCGCATAAGCTAATCAGATTTGTGGTTCAAGGACCTGTTGAGAAATGTTAGGTCCTAGATGGCTGTCCCCGATGGCATACATTTAGATCATAAGGTCCATTGTGATACATATACATTAAGGATACGGGTGCAGGACAAAGGATTTGATTGAAGACTAGGAATTGTTAGATTAGGCGACTGCAGCTGCTTTTGATAGGAACTTTGCCGATGTTCGTCTGAAATTCGAGAAAGGCAGCTGCAGAAGACCTTCACAAGCATAGCCGGTTGCTTTTGATCTTATCCATACGCCGACAGTTTAGGCAAATAATCGACCCATACATTTTTTGTTTGTTTAATTGACAAACTGCCCCTGTTGGGAATCGAAACCGCAACCTTCCAGCAGAGCTCCTTTGGCCATATGACCACAAAAAATGTTCCTTTTTTTAAAAGAAACCTTTTGTTTGAAACCAGCCTACAAGGTTCTACCTACTAGATATATATATATATCTATATACGAGTATATATATATGTATACATGTATATATATGTATATATATATAAGTATATATATGAGTACATACGTTTATGTGACTAGCGATCACAGTTTTATTCCGATTGGAATTAAATTTGTTATTTTAGAGGTCAAGTTCGTTAATGGATAAAATCGGAAAGGGGTACATGGGGTTTAGTGGGAGGAGGAAACACAAAATTTGACATATCTTCCTTAATATTCGAAATATCGAAAAATGTATAAGAAGTAAAGTTGTAGATAATTAGTTTTACTATATTTACAAAAATATTTACAAAAATATTTACAAAAATATTTACAAAAATATTTACAATTTAATATTGAAAGTTAAAATTCTAAAATCTCCGTACACACAAGAGTTTGAGAAAAATGATAAGGTAATGAATTGTAGTAAACATGATTTTCCACAACTTTGTTATACATTTTTCGATTGTTCAAAATATTAATAGAGATATTTTATATTTTGTGATTTCTTCTTTCTCCAAGTCTCCATTCTCCTTGACCTATGACCTATTATTTATAAAATTGGACTTGCAAATACCAAAATCATAACAGATACGATATTTAATTTTGATTAGACTAGAATTGGGACCGCTAGAGAGTTATTTATGTATACTAAGGAAATTAAGCCTCTGCGTAACGAATTTTTTTGTTTTTAATAAAAAATGTTTTTTTTTTTTTTTTTAAATAATGCAAATTTATGTATTACGCTACAAACAGCGATAAAGCCATATTATTACCTGACTTCAACGTAATGCCTTCTCAGAAATTCATATTTTTCTGCCCTATTGAGACCGTACTAAATTTATTATACGATGAAAAAGCGTAGTAGATAAAAAAAATTATGTGATTTAAACGTGAAAAAAAAAATACAAAATATAAAAAATGACTCAATTGTTCTGAGAAAAGAGAAACTAACTTTGTTGTGTAGTGAATAAGGTTGTGCTAGATGATATTTTCTATGTAATTTGATATATTCTAGACTAGAAATCTCAATGGAATTTCACATATACACATAAAGATATACCAGACAGACAGATAGATAGACGCATACAATGTTTAATCAGTGTATATAAAATAAATTCTCAATGGTGTGGTTTAAAGGTGAAATGAAGTGAGTGTTTTTTATTCATTGCATCGATTAATAACATTAAATCAATGTTATAAATAAAATTCTACCTGCCTCGAAGCTATTATATCAACCAACTCTGAGAGTTGTGCAAAGCAAAAAAAAGTAAAGTTTTATGAATTCATTTGAAAACAAACTACAAAAAAACAAAAAGTTTTCACCATGAGAGAATCTTGAATAGAAACAACCGTAGTAATACTTTAAATACAAGGTGACGTAAAAGTACCTTCACGATTTTAAATTAAAAAAAGTATATGAAAAGTTAAGTAAATTTATATGTTAAAAAGTGTGTTTCTTGTAGTTTTTCCCAACTATTTACGAAACATGATTTCTAACAAATGATGTCCCCTTTCGCGATGACAAATATGAGCTCTATTTAGCACATCTTCCATGACCTTTCTTCAAGTTTCTTGAGATATTCGCAAAATCTCTCGCCTAATATTCGCTCTAAGTTGTTTCAAGTATTGTGACTTGTTTGCATAAACCTTTTATTTCAGATAACACCAAAGAAAATAATCTGAATAACTTAGGGGCCATCTCAAGTATATATTTCTCGAAATTAATCGATTAATATCGGGAAATGTGTCCTCAAAAGAGCAATTGGAAGTATGTGCAGTGGCCCCCACTTGGTGAAATCAGTAGTGTTGATCTTCTTGCCGTGGTAAAAAATTTTTTTCAGCATTTCCCTGTATCGATCTCGATTAACCGATGGTATGCGACCAAATTCGTCTTGGAAAAAATATGGCCCAACACTCCCAAGTATTTACTTAAATTCTCTATAAATATTAATTCCAAAAAGAATTGTTGAAATTAAAAATCGTGAAGGTATTTTTGCGTTCCTGTATATACTTTTATTTATTTATATATTTATTTTAAGATTTAAAATAGTGACTAGGCCGGCTTTGCATGAATGCGATCAACTAAGATATCTCTTATCGTTTCAAAGATGGATATACCCCCCCCCCCCCCGCTGACGGTCCGGTTTGTTTCCGATCACTGACTTTGCCTTATTTTTTAGTTATATAACACACATACAAAATTTCAGCTCGATATCTCTTTACGCTTTGGAGGTATCGTGTTTACAGACGGACCAGCAGACAGATAGACAAATGGACATGCGGAAATGAACTAATTAGGTCATTTAATAAACACATATATACAAAACATTTTTTTCTGCGATCATTATTTTGAACCGTTACAAAGTCGGGACTAAACTTAATGTACCCTTGTACATATACCGGATGGGTTTAAATATTCTTCGAATTAATATACACTTAAATGCAATATAATTGAAACAGTAAATCACTCACTCACGTATACCAATTCTAACCAACTTCTATACATGCTAGAAAGATGCGTTTTTTTTTTTGTACTCGATGCGAAATAACTTCAAAATTACGGTAAATAATGGGAAAACTTTATTTTTCCCAACGCAACCCTCCCAAAAAGTATGAAAACCTCCAAAAATTAACTTTTTTAAATCTATTCATGCTAAATCTATTCGGTTCTCTTGCGTATATTGCGTATATTGCATATGTGAAGGACGAGGAGCCAGGACAAAGGCCGACCCGAGGGTCAACGGGACGAATCCCCCTCGCGTGTAGAACGAGTATCTATTTATAATATTACCCACAGTTAAGATGTTTCTAATGGTACAAATTTTTTACAGTGGTGTGTACATCTTTAATTTCTGTTCTGTAATAAGAAATCGTAATAAATTTCAAACAAGAAAAAAACCACTAACAAGAGTATAAAACAAAATTACCGTATGTTTTCCAGTTATAATATATAAAATTAAAATTAATTTCTTTTTTCCGGTGGTATAATTTTTAACAGTTTTTAATATTATTTTTCGTAAGCAGAATTTGCGTGGTACAGTTCATAAACCATTCAGAGAATTTTGTGACATTAATAAACTGTGCCACAAAAATGTTTCTTCAAGTAAAATACAATTACAGTAAAACTTCTATATACTGCATACCTCAATATTCGTAGAATTTAGAGGTTTGGTTTTGCATTGCTGAAAATCTATATTGAGATTTTTCCAAATCTTTACGTTCTAAGATCTCTGATATCAAAAAACCCAATTTTAGACTATTTTCATACATTTTAAATTATTTATACATTGCAGAAGCATGCATACATATATGCGAACGTATATATACAGTACCTGGGTATATGAACGCAAGGAATGGATTTATACATCTATCAATGTGTAAAAGAGAAAATGAAAAATAGACGCAAATATGAAAAAATTCGTTACGCAGGAGCTGCTTCAACTTAGCGAATTTCCTTAGAATACATAAATCTCTTTCTAGCGGTCACAATTTTAGTCGATCATAATGAAACGTCGTATATGATTTTAGTATTTTCAAGGCCAATTTTTTAATTAAAGGACATACGTAAAGGGGAAAGGGGGGCATAAAGAAAGAAGACAAAATATAAAATATCTCTCTTAATATTAGAACAATCGAAAAACGCGTAAGGAATAAAGTTGTAGAAAATCATGGTTGCTACGATTCATCACCTTAATATTTTTGCGCAAACTCTAATGTGTAAAAAAAATTGCAGTAAAACTTACCGACTACTTTTCTTCTTATAAATTTTCCGATTTTTCGAATTTTTAAGGGTGATATGTGAAATTTTGTTTCCATAAATATATACAAATTTTACAGATGGTGATTTTCGACATCAAGTAGGTAGGATCGATGGACATTTGTCGGTACGATACCAATAGCGCTATTTCCTTTCAGGATATTCGCTAAAACTGAATATACACAGGATATTTTTAATATTTTTACATGAATCAACACATTTATTGTCTTACAATATTTTTATAAACATCTTAATTGCAAAATTTAGAGAATATCACAATTGGGCCAGAAAATTGTTTGATTTTCATTGGTTTCACTGTATTCGTCCACCTGTTTCCAGGAACTACCAACTTTTACGTGAATGAAAACTCTTTTTTTTTATAACAACATATAATTCTTCAAGATATTATACAGAAAAAAAATGAACAAGTGCGTATCGGATTACACATAGTGTAGGGTTTCGTTGTTAATACTCAAATATACAGTTCATGAAAATTATATACAGGCTGTAACCATCAGACAAGCCATTGTGAAGCCATTGCGAAATTGCCAAACTTCATTTTTATAGCAGTAAAACTGCGTTGTGACGTAAAGGCGGATGTCGCGAAATTATAAAGGTTCTTGGTTTGACCACGAAACCTTTCAAAGTGAAAGAAATTCATTTTGATAAATCTACTACGTTTGTTGACACTAGCAGTAAATAAATTATAATAAAAAAAAAAGTTTGAAGTTCGTACAATTTACCTTCGTCTTCATTTTAGAAAAAAAATCTAGTCTACGTCCATATACAGACTGCAGTCTGGAGATAGAGGTTGTTTGGTAATAGCAAAAGATACGAATTTATGATACAGATTGCTCTATAATTTTTGTTGTTGTACATATTGTACAGTTCTGTATAGTTATTATACTTTTTATATTTTACTCTTCAGTCGAGTTGATAGTCAGTTTTAAAATTTAAGCCTTGTCATTTTTAAAGAAACTATATTATTTTAAACTCATATACTAAATTTGGATAGGGCAAATTGTTTTTTTATTTACGATCCATGTAAATTGATATATTTAAATACATAATTTCTTTGTATTATGTACACTCCCGTTCATAAAAATTGAACCACCAGTAAGTCACATTCTAAGCGTATATATTACTAAATATCTTTATATTACATACATTAACGCTTAGAATAATTCAACTGGTTCAATTTTTGTGAACGGGAGTGTACATACTTGAAAATACCTGTGCATAATGAAAATATAAACTGCCAGAATGTCCCGGCGTTTGACCATTTGCAACATATCTTTGCGATATATGTTACTTTGCAACACTTCAAAAGTATTAAATGGGCATGCGTAAGGCGTTAAGTTCTTAAAGTTGAGAATCGTTTAAGCAGTCTAATATTGGGGGCTTAAAATTTAGAACTATTTTGTCTCTTTAATAAAGAACAGCTTATATAATGGTGCAATACAATTTGTCGTTTATATTAGTTCGTTTCCATTTCTACATTTTAGCTTATGAACGCTTACTTTACTTTTGAAAATGTCGTTCGTTTTGGCATTAAAAGTACGTGTTAGCGTCAGCTCATATTAGTAATCAATATGGTGGATGTACATTTCTTTATATGTATTTCAAGCTTTAAAATATTTGTTTGAGTGACTTCAAAAACCTCTAAAATCATACCAAAACTCCCTAAACTGACAATTTGAAATATATGTGGGTACTATAAGTTTTGTCCTAATGAAATTTTGTATGTAATGTGGGTTTTTTTCTTTATTCAGAAAAGAAAAGAAACAGTGCATGGAACTATGCCGATATTCATCTGGAGTTCGTGAAGGAAACTTCAGAAAACCTTCAGAAGCATAGCCGGTTACTTCGTGCTTGTCCATACGCCGACAGTTTAGTCAATTAACCACCCTCCCCTTTTTTTTATAATTGACAAACTGCCGATGTCGCGATTCGAACCCATAACCTCCAAGATGTTCTGAACACTACGAACTTATTGCTATTGAAGGAACTAACATAGATTTTTCTTATGGTTATTACAAAAAAAATCAGTTTGTTGCGTGTATACGGCGGTAAAAAGTCCTTAAAAGTCCATCATGTATTATATATCTTCATCATACCTTCCTATACACAATTATTAATATGTTAAAGGCACTTTTAGAAAAGTTTTTTAGAAAGTAAATATCTAAACTAAACTGAAAGCATGCATAAGATTTCCTTACTACTCTTCATAAAAAAAAAAAAAAACTTTCATATATAAATAAAACTGTCCTTTTTCTATGGTTTCCTGTGCTGTTCTTTTCTTGGAAATATAAAATTATTAATTTTTATATTCAATTCCTATTTTTTTTTCTATAGAAAGATAATAATACTCAGCGTTTTAAGATCCCACCAAAGGCTGTTATTTTGTGTACATGACAAAAATATTGTTGGTACAAGATGTGTTTTTTTTTCTGTATTAATTCATATCTGCTGATTCAGAAGAAAATGGAAATGTTGTTGTTCAATTTCGTTTTTTTTTCTGCTTTCATATCAAAAAAAAAATATCAGGGTCATAATATTTATTTGAAAGGTTATGGTTTCTCATATTTATTTTTGATGTCTCTCAATTGTGGTGAGAAATTTTATCCGATTAGTTGAATTAGTGAGCTATCTAAATGTTAGTATACAAACCTTGTTCATGGATACGAAGAGTATTCTTGGGACGCGTGTATTGCACTAAGATGACTAGATATTGTCCGAAATCTAGTACATAGTACACTACAAGATGATAATCTATTTTTAACCCCCGACTAGTAGTAATAGCGGAGGGGAGGGCTAAGTCTGCCGAGTTGGTGTATCTTGATCATTTTTAACGATCCTTACAGGGCAAGGAATTTGTATGCAGACCAGAAATTTGGTAGGTTGTGTGACTTCAGCCGACTTTGATAGAAACTATGCCTACTTTGATAGGAACTATACCGATGTTCGTTTGGAGTTCGTGAAAGCAAACTGCAGGAAACCTTCAAAAGTATTGCCGGTTACTTTAACCGCCCCATTCTTTTTATTTTTTTAAACTGACAAAATGCTACCGCATCGAACTCGCAACTTCCAAGTTCCAAGCAGAGCCAGCGCCTTTGACAGCACGGTCACATGGACTGATGAAACATCTTTTGATGAGGATTGAACTGATAAACTTCGGCAATATATGCCAACATTATAGTTTTCTACGACTAAAAACGAGGCGTTATAAGTTTCAAGCATCTCTCTGTTTGCTCTGACTGTTTTTCTGTATCGGCATCGTAACTCCCAAACGGATGGACCGATTTGAAATGCGGTTTTTCTTTGAAGACTTGTTTAATCAGAATGGTTTTTGGCTATGTTTGATGGAAATCTGTTAAGCTGTATAAAGTTATAAAGCAACTCTTTTCCTAATTGGGAATCGGAATATTTAAGGAGTGGAAGAAATGGCCCGCCTTCTTACACTATCCTCTCTGTGATTGGTTGAATTTATCAATGTTTAATTGATTGTATTTAATTGATATCTTAAAAAATAAGCGTCAAATCGAAAAGCTTTATTAAACTTTTTTATTTGTTTTTTGTAGATCTATACCGGGGTATAGTTTTCTTGAATGAATTCCAGAACATTCTGGAGTGTACCCCGATCAAACCCTCAATATTGTAAATTTATACGACATTTGACGACCGTATTTTGAAGAAGTTTGTCGTTTATAACGACAAATCTGCATGAACCATTAACTGTTAATGCATCTTGTACCTGGATAAATACTTTCTTGAGTACAAATAATTTAAGTACAAAATATCACGACATTGCAATTTATTATTTGACGGCTATTTATTCTCTATTTAAAATAATCTTTTTGTATAGAAAGATTTGGTTGGTATAAAATATTATATTATTTATGTGTGCCCGTAAGGTATCATTTCATTTTTCCTCTCTGGGTAATCTGTTTTTCCAATCATTTATACTTTGTTAGCATTTGATAATATACGGAAGAAAAATGAAGAGTTTTTACTCGCTCTCTGAAAACTTTTATTTTCCATTCTTGTAATGAATTTTTTTGTATTTAATACTTATGTATTTAATACTTTTTTACCTTTATATATATATATATATATATATATACCTTGATATATAGACTTCAATAAACATTGTATGAAGTTTTTGGAGCCAAAATTCCATGTTATATTCCACGAATTCATCCCAAAATCATTGTGGAAATTCCTGTGCATGGTTTTGCACTTTTACTTAACTTTTGCAAAGGGACATCGTACAAAAAGATAAAATTTTGGCCCTCGGTTAAAGCAAATCCAATAAATGGTCAGTTTTGACTTGCTTGTAAAAAAAGGCGGTTTTGTTGTTCTTAAGAGCAGGAAATTTCCTAAAAAAAGTCTCAAATCCCGGAACATAGTATGAAGTTTTTGGAGTCAAAAATCCATGTGGTATTCCACGAATTCTTCCCAAAATCAATGTGGAAATTACTGTGCATGTTTTTGCACTTAACTGAAAGCGACATCGCACAAACAGATAAAATTTTGGCCCTCGGTTAAAGCCAATCCGATAAATGGTCAGTTTTGATTTGCTTGTAAAAAAAAAGGGGATTTTGTTGTTTGTAAATATCTCAAAAACTATATGAGATATCGGACATTGAAAAAAGTTAATGTTATATTCCACGAATTCATCTCAAAATCAATGTTGAAATCGCTGTGCATGTTTTTGCACTTATACTTAACTTTTACAAAGGGGCATCGCACAAAAAGATGAAATTTTGGCGAAATTTTGGCCCTCCGTTAAAGTCTCGGTTAAAGCAAATCCGATAAATGGTCAGTTTTGACTTGCTTGTAGAAAAAAGGGGGTTTGTTGTTTGCAAATATCTCAAAAAATATTGTATATATCGGAAATTGAAAAAATATTCTTAAAGAGCAGGAAATTTCCTAAAAAAAGTTTTAAGTCCCGGAACTCTACCACTAATATTAATAATTTTAATTGAAAACGAGTGATTTGGCTCAGCTTGATTCAGACACTTGAACAAAAAAATTTTTTAAACCCATTAAATATGAATATTAAGGTAACACAAAATTCAGGTACTTAGTGGATACCGTTTTTTATTTCAATTTCCGATATACAATATTTTTTGAGATATTTACAAAAAACGAAAACCCCTTTTTGTTTTACTAAATTGTTTTTTATGCGGGACTTCAACTTTTTCGAAAACTTTCTAGATACAATTACGAATCGAATGACACTTTGGTCAAATAATTTTCTGCGAAGTGGAATTCGAAAAAACGGCACATGTTTATTAGTCTAATTGACTTTTTTGGATGTTATCGTAACATTTTTATGTAATTTTTCACAAACGTTAACAGTTTCGTGAATCTAGTATACATCTTTTATTTTCCATAAGGATCTTACTCTAATAATCATAATAATAATAATAATATATTCACATAGATAAAATTATACAATCATGAAAATTCTTTTTTCGTTTTCTGTATAAATTAATATTCTTTTTATTTTTATTCTTTCGTTTCGTATCGTTTGCTTCTATATGCCATCTTCCAAGTCTATCTTCCATACATGCACCAGTCATATATATTCCATTTTCTCTCGCACATTAGATAATACTTTTAATAATAAATTACAATCATTTTTATAAGAAAAAAAAAAGAAAAAAGAAAAAAAAAAAGTGGGATTTTAATGGTATATTTACGACACACAAAAAAAGGGGTTATTTCACATTTATTTCATCACTGTATGTATAAGTATGTATTATTACTTTGCTATGGCACAGATTTAAAATATAAAAAACAGAAAACGTACGAACAATGTCAATAATATAGAAATAAAGGCTTATACGTTTAAGGATAACGCATAGTATTATTATTGCTATATTGGCTGTATGTATTTTATTAGAGGGGAGATGTTGGTATTCTCAGAGCCTTGATGGAAATCGACCTATTTTTATATTTCTTCATATAGCTATCAAATTTAATTATTTTGGTACTATGGGCCACAGAAATCGTGCCCTTTTTTTCAAAAGTGTATAGTGATTTTGTAATAAAATTTCAAATTACTCATCCTCAGTATAATTTATATTGATGATGACTACTTTGTAGTCGAAATACGTTTTTATAATACAAAAAATGATCTAGGTATTGAGGCGAATTTGCAATTATATTTCAAAAACCTAGAGTTCTAATTAATTATCATTTGATAATCTAATATTTATTCATTTTGTGGCTTATTCACTCGGTTTTTGGGAAAATGTTTCGTATAAAAGTTATTAGTATTTTTATAATGAATAACTTATATTCAAAGCATTTTCTCGAAAACCGAATGAATTCTGCACAAATTTTGAAAAAAGACTAGATATTCATAAAATTACTGAATTTACGGATGTCCGTTTGTCCGATTTTAATATTTATTTAAATTTGATCGACGTCTGTGACCTTGAAAAAACCATATGCAATTTGTTTCCTGGATATGATTGGAATTCACTTTGTCGAATAACTTGGACCCAAGAAACCTTAAATCCTAATCATTTGACAGTCTGAAGAGCGGCTAACGAAATCTCATCTAAAATCTTATTGTAGTATCGATTGAGCTTTCTTAACATTTATACAGTAAACAGACAAAAATACAGTAAACAGTAAACAGACTATTCAACAGACAATTCAATTAAGAAACTATTTAACAGATTACTTCAATAGTTAATCAATTCAAAAGTTACATCAACGAATTATAAAGTTTTTCGGATATACATTTCGGAATATTTTATGAAAAATTCGGTAAAATGTTCGATTTTTGGGCGCTGTTTTATGTTGTTAGCCATTTGTTCAAAAAACAACTTTATTCAGGGGTGTTGTTTTGTATAAGCTATACATCATTCTAGATCTATTTGGACTAATGGACATGGAACTTTTTTAATATCATTGTGAGACACGCACCAAATTAGTAACAAGAAACATATCTCTGAATCCATATCCCAGAGATAGTTACGATTAGCTATTTCATACTGATGATGACTACATTGTAGTCGAAATACATATTTATAAAATACAAAAAAATGTTCTAGGAATAGGGGCAAAATTTGAAATATAATTTCAACTATTACCAACTTTACCCTACTAATATAATATAATATATACGTATGTGTATAGTGGAACCTTTTGTATAATAACTCCACCAAGTCTCAAGAGTTAAACAGTTCATATTATTTAAGATTAATAAATATATAGAAGTGTATGTAAGTACCTCTACCTACCTACGCTAGGTACATGCCATGCTATGAGATAAGTCTCAACTGCGTAATTTATCATTATCTCTCACCTACACATTCTATACAGTCGTCTTTTTTTAATAAAATAATATATACATACCATTATCGTACGATAGGCTGGAGAGAATTATAATTGGTTTCTTACCTAAATATCCACGTTACAACATCATTTGTAACTAATCGAGAAAAATATTTTTATTCAAACAAATCAATAAAAGTTTTATTAGCCTCATTCAAGTGGTCCGATAGATTTTATGGTAATCAATCTCTTTAGAACAGTTTTATTAACAATGGTAGAAAAAAAAGGCTTCTTATGGAGTTAAAATTTACATAATTATGTTTTTAAAACTCCATATTTAAGGACGTTCATGCGTGAGACTTGATATCGAATGAAGCCTTTAACCTTTGGTATTTGGCAATTTTAATCACGTTATTATGTTTGCATAACAATTCAAAATCTCATAAATATCGATCATTTGAAACAATTAACTATCAATTATAATCAAATTTTTAACATAGCGTCCTTATGGGATAATATTATTTTTTATATTTAATCTTGTAACAACTATGTTAATAATTTAGACACTGTGATAAATATTCTTTGAATTATACAGTTTATTTAATTTAACTAAAAAAAATTGTGTTATCGAACGTTCGAATTAATTATTCGCTATTTCAATCAGCATATAACTGAAACGATTTTGTTTTTTTGAGATAAAAAACTACACAAATTTATTCAAATATATTGGAAAAAAAAAATTTTTTTTTAATATAATGAATTTTAATTTACGACAAAATCTGATAAACTTTATTGTGAATTTTGTTGAATTTTATGAATGTACTACATTGAATTTTGTAGAATTTTATGAATGTACTATATTGAATTTTGTAGAATTTTTAAAATGTATTTGAATTAAAATAACTTTTTAACTGTAATTCCTTAACAGTGATTGAAAAAAACGGTCTCTTATAATTCCCTAAATAATATATATTCGAGAAATCACCACTGTAGCTCTTTTCGTTCAAAAGTTATTTCGGGGTTAAATTTGGTCCGATTTAAGGTGTAATAATATCACGATAACGTACACAGGCAAAAACCCCTTGTCTGTCGGCCTATCGCCATACCGTGCTCTAGGTATAGCACATGAACGTCCTTAACACGTGACGCTATGGGAACATATATTTCATTATAGATCATAATGAAATTGGACGGTGAATTCAACGTGGAAATAATGAAACTTCAAAATGATTTGCATTTTAAATCCTAAAATTTTATATTGAAATACACAATTTTAAACGATATAAATCCAATTCTGATGGATGTGGCATTCAAATTGAAGTCGTGTTTTGACTCTACATATTCGAATGACTTTTCTGCTATGAACAGATCGGCCATACAAAATACATAAAGTAATGACATTTCTTAATCAATGGTTACTTTTATCTCAGTTTCATATATTCTAGACATTAAAAATACCGCCAAATCTGGGCAATGTCAAATTTTTTTGCACTCAAATGTTAAATAAATGATTGACTTTTGTAAACCATATTATTCCCACCCACAACTACAAAATGGATGAACAACCCTTAACAGGTTTTCTTTATAAGTTCACAATATAAGAGGTTTCACTTTATAAATATTTATACAATCTGTATCTAGTGGCGGGTGAACGAATGGCGAAAAAAAAAAACGCAAATAACGTAAAATGAAGAAAATAAGTAATAAAAAAAATCCCTTGTGATTCATTTTCAACTTCCTGCGTAAATACGATAGGACACCCTAAAATGTAAGTTAAGGTAGCGAGCGGGTAAGTAAGTAAGTAAGACGAAACAATTGTATTCACTCTCGTTATTATTCGAATGATTGTTGTCGTCTTTTTGTTGTATACAACAAAGCATTACCAAAAAGAAATGTAATAGCAATTTTGACCTATCTTTTATCATTTGTTAAAAGTAACAGTTTAATTTTTTGTTCTGTTTCTCTATTCAAGATAATAATAAGAGACACACAATCATCCCCCACACCCATATACATACCCGTACACACATACTACCAGAAAACAACCCTCACAAAGAAAGTATCATCCCTTGTCCTGTAACACCACACTTCTAATATTTCCTTTACATAGAGTTTTTAGTTTTTTGGTAGATCCATTACGGCTATTATTAGATAGGAAAAAAACTACACGGTGAGTTCTTTCTGAGGACAATTTATTGTTCAAAATATTTCTTTTTACAATGGACAATAGTAACCACAAACCATGACGTAATTATGTTTTTAATATATACAGTCAGTTTACAAAAGCATTTCTAATAGGGAATCAATGTTAAATAAATAAATAAAATATTTACTATAAAACCATACATACATACACATACTTAAAAACATCTGGTTGCTTGTGATATGATGTTTGATTGATGTTATTTAAGAGTGGGGATTTAGTGATGCCCACTTAATTTATAATATTATTATTCATTACATATGCACACACACACTAAAGACTACATAGTACCCTCACTATTTTTATTTCTTTATGAAGCATTGTGTAATTATTATAGTAAATAATATTTAACATTGATTCTCTATTAGCAAAGCTTTCCAAAACAGAAGGTATATTTATCCATATTTCCGTCGCATACCAAATTTCATTCTGATTGTATTAAAACTGTGACTGAGGAAAATAAGCAGGCAAATTCGTTAATGCGGGTTAATAGGGAGGGGGAAAGGGGAAGGTGGTTTAGAGAGAGGTGAAAACACAAAATTTGGTATTCTCTCATAATTTTTGTAAAATCGCAAAATGCATAAGAAGTAAAGTTATAAAAAAACAAATAAAAATGACTACTAACAAAGCTAATTGCTTAAACATCCGGTACATACTGAGTTCATGAAAAAAGTTTGCAACAAAAGTTGTTTATTTTTAAAAAAGGAACATCTTTCGACTTTTTTTATACTTCTCACTAGAACTAACACACAAAATCAGACGGACAGGCGAACGTATTAATATTTTCTACCGTTATAAACTCGGGACTAAACTTAATATACTCTTTTATAGATTATAATCGGAATATTTACAGGAAAAAGTACGATTTAAGAATGAAAATATAAATCCTAAATATCTCTGTATGTATTAGAGTATTAGTTTCAATTTTGCTAGTACTAAGATAGATATTCTCTATTTTGTGATTTCTTCTTTCTCTAAGTTATCCTTTTCCTATTAAACGATTATATAAATTCATGAACTTGACCTTTCAAAAACCAAAAGCATATCAGAAACAAAATGAATAAATTTTTTTTCGGTCTAAAATCTTAAAGAAGGATTCCGGATGAAAAGATCGTGGATGCAAATTAATATGTTTGATTCTTCACACCAAACTTTGATAGCAAAATAATGTTGATAATAAAAAGTTTTCATTTTGAAAGTGAAAAGTTCAAGGTTGTTGAGCAAATATTGGTGTGTTGTCCCTGATAAAACTTTTTATGTCACAAGCTATTGCTTATAAATTTTCTTTCACTTGTGCACTTAAAATTAATGATGTGTAAAATTTAATTAACATGTGATGTAAAACCAACCAAATTTTATCGTTTACTATAATTAGCACCGAAAATATTTTATTATCATATAGATAAAAGCGTTAAAAGCATTAGATTTCATGTTTTTGATGGTCATGAAGTACCAACGTATATGTGTCGCAGATGGATTGTCGAATCCGCTGTTTTACAAAACCGCTAGTTGTTTTACATAACAACTCGGTTATGTAAAACAACTGAACGACGTTTAGTTGAATTATCATTGCGATACGTTTTACAAAACTGCTACCCATGTTTAGACGTAATGCAGAATAGCTTATCTGTAGTCACAAAGAGCGTTTTGATATAGGGAAATATATAGAACGCCTTTTAGTGCGGGACCCAAAAAGACACAAAACCCGACCAACTCGGGGTATGACCGATGAAGTGAAAGATTGTAGTACTCGGTTGTAATGGTTACTTCATTTAATTTCAATAATTTTTGATATTGTATCTAAAATGTATAGAACTTGTTAGGAAAAAGAACCTTTAGTAATGGGAATTCCATTAGCCCGTTTACAAAAATTCTAAGCTATGGAATTAAGACTTAAACAATATAGACTGACTGCTAGGTAATATAAATATTAGTATTAATAATAATGATATAAACTAAAATCTACAATCTGACGTTTCATTTCACGTTGTTTTACATAACGTCTAATCGTTGACCCGCTGCATTGATAAACACAAAACGTTTAAGCAATATTATGTGTAAAAGTTCAGTTATTATGTAAAACAACTAGCGGTTTTGTAAAATAGTGGATTCGACAATCCATATGCGACATATGCATAACCATAACACATATAATACTATACAGTATGCATAATATCGTTTATTACCAAGGAAGGGATGATTATTAACGATGCAATTAAAACTATTATCCCATCAAATATAAGAATGTAAAAAAGGGGGGACCAAGTTTTCGCATATTCGCAATACATAAAAGTAGTGATATGTAAAAAATGAGAGTCAAAGTTGAATCGCTCAAAACAGTAGTTATAGGCATGAACAAGCCTCTTTCGGTATCACAATTCACATTTGCTCACATATTAGGTCACATACTTATCAGGCATTACAAGCTTAACTAACCTAACTAAGAACCAAGCCATTGCAATGCTTTCTATACTAGCTATTGAATTCTTTACTTATAGCAAGTTTCCGGACATTTTTATAATTTGTTAAATTTAAATTTGCCAAGCAAAATATTAAATAGATACTAAGAAAAACCTTGTAAAGGCTCATCATGGGAAACTAAATTTGGTACGTATTGTCAGATGGTGATTTCACGCGACAAACAAATCGAAATTTATTACAAGAGTTTGTGGAAGGAAATTATCAATTCTGTAACTTTGAACCGATACATTGTTTTCGGCTTAAGCAGTGTAAGTGGCCATGCGCTCAAACGCGCTCTTCTTGATACATATCGTCAGATGATAGATCTCAGGATACTATTAAAGCTTGAGTTAAATAGCTTTTTTACAAGCTTTTATTTAACTTGCAATGTATGTATGTATGTATGTATGTATGTATGTATGTATGTATGTATGTATGTATGTATGTATCTACGTATGTATGTTCCGGTCAAATCTTGCAAGCTGAATTAGAACTACTTCTTCTTATCCTACGGAGTTGAATTTTTACATATTGGGTCAGTTCCGATTACAATCAATTTTTATGGTAAGCATGACAAGAATCAACAAGGGGAAAGTGAGGTTTAGAGGGAGGGGGAATCACAAAATTTGGCATATCTCTCTTAATATTGAAAAAATCGAAAAACACATAAGAAGTAAAGTTGTAGAAAATTAGTTTTACTATAAAAATCTTGTTTAAAAAAATGTTTTTTTAATAGAAACTTATTTAGTTTAAGATGCATAAGATGCCATACAACCCTTTCTTATAATTCCCTATCTTGAAACCATAGTATGATATTTGTCTGATTTACATTAACATACATATAGGCAATTTGTGTAAATAGTAGTTCGCAAACTTGGCCAGACGCACTGTCATGTTTTGTGATATGTATAGAAGGGTTGTATGAAATACTCTGTACAAGGGAATGAATATTTGTGGTAAGTTGTGGTTACTTTTATTATTTTACATAAATACCAATGTCCAGTAAGTATAACTTTATACTTAAAGAAATCTGGTCAGGTTAAAAACACCATGTTAAATTCTTAATCAGAGTACATAAATAACAATTTAATCATTAAAAGTTTATCACGTCCAAAATAAAAGTATATAAATAAGTAAAATCACAAGGAAGTTGGACTAGGAATTCTAAATCAGAACATTACATTGGATCCAGTTGGAAGTTTCGTCTCTTTATTGAGACTTCTTCAGCAACTACAAAATATAATTTTTTATATTTTGTGTATGTTCTAGAGCTAAAAAGTAAGGTCAAGTTCGGCAAAATCGGATAATGTTTGGGTAAAATGAACAAAACTTCCCATCTTTGAAACCATAAAAGATAGAATAAAAATGAAAAGACAAAAAATGCTCCATTTTTTAAAATAAACAACTTTAGTTATGAGCTATTTTACATAAATTTAGGATATATCGGGTATTTAAGCAATTAAGTCAGTTGTTATTATCACTTGTTTTTCCGTCTCTTGTTTGATATATTAATGCAGGCAATCTAGTTCTCTTAATGCCGTACTCTTCATAACATATTTGTCTCCAAGCTACACGTTGGTAAGCTTACACAAAGAAACTTGTTTCAGGCAAAATAAAAGTTAGCACAAATAAATTGTCTTTTTATTAATAAATATTGATATATTCCAACAAATTGGTTCCGATTCCAGACCAACGTAATAATCATAGTCATTGAACTAAATGTTTATGATTATTCTTATCGACTACGACATGATATGAAAATGCTTTCGGATGGAGTAAGGGAAGAAGGCGAAGAAATATCCAAACGAACAAATATACCAAATACTCAAGATAATACTCATGATCTTACAAAATCTTCTTTTGTTTGTTTTTTTTTTTAAACGAAAAAAATTGTTTCTATACGAAACTAGAAAATAAATAGAGAATTACAATCACAACGTTAATGATATTGTTATTATCTATAATAATAATAGTAATAATATTAATAAAAAACTATTCTCTATAGGGGTATTATGGACCAGAAAAGTTGATGTCATTTTTTGGAGTTTACTCTTTAAGAATCGATTTCAATTTAAAGTCTCCGGGTACGATAATTTGTGAAATCAAGTGAAATCAAGAGTTAAAAAAAAGCATTATGTTTTTTTTACAAGCTAACACTTTATACGCTATAATATTCAATTTGAATTTATGATGTTTTACAATATCTATCCAGATTGATTGATTTTACATTAAATTTTCATTTTTAGTAGGCCATTAATTTATTTTAAGAACAAAAAATATTAAAATAAATTTTGAAAATGAAAATTTAAATAATATTTTGAATTGTATATTAAATGTTAGCTTCTAAAAAATAACTAGAAAATTATTTAATTAAAATTTTATGATTGTCATTGCCTAAGAAACTATAGACTATACTAGCACACTATAAATCGTTACACAGGGTGTCCCGTAAGTCACGGACACAGCTGAAGCCTAGGTAATTAATTATTAATTAAGATAAGTAACCAAATAGAGGCGTCCAATAGCGTGTGTGAGTGAGTGTTTGTAAGTATGTTAGTGGGGAATGCATGTACGTGAATCTGTCGTAACCCAGTGCGCGCCTCTGATTGGTTACTTATTTTAATTAATAACTAATTACCTATACGTCAGGTTAAAAAATGGTAAAGGACTTTTCTTCTCAGAATTCAATTTTCTATCCATACCTTCAGTTATGTCCGTGACTTACGGAACAGCCAGCATAATAAATAGGGTATTAATAAATTTAAATTTAATTTTTTTATAAATGAATTAATGTTAGCGCCATCTATGCGTAATATTTCAGAATTAAATGACTTTTTATTATTCATGCGAGAAAAGTACTATCTTAGTGTCCGTTTTTCCATGCGGTAATGGCTATTCAATTATTAAGGACGTTCCAGCACTGTGTTAAGCAATCAGGACAACAAACCGGTTTGATTTTATTATAGCACAAATACATAAACACACATATACAACACATAGACAAAACCACTGTTCCCATATACAAAATAATGTTATTTTGAAGACAATAAATAAATTTAAACTTTTATATTTCGAAAACAAAACTGTTTTTAAATTTATATAATAAATATTTATATTTACTCTCCTAGTTTGTTTTTAAATTCTGTCGAGTATTTTTTCGAATACAACAGTTAATAGTTGGGCGGGCATAAAGTTTTACATGCTTTTAATGAGAGAGAGTGAGAGAGAATGATAACTTTGATTTTAATAGTCTCGCGTTCTAAACGGTCAAAAATTCTGAAACTTCGAGATTTATTAGAAAATATTAAGCCTGTGAATAATGAGCAAAATCTGTCGAAAAGTGGTGATATGCTGGAACATCATTAACACACGACTAAGATGTATTGCAATTTTGAAATAAATATTTTTTATTTATTTTTATATTATTGTATTGTCTATTGTATGTGTAATCTCGCCGAAGACAAGACGCACATTTTCGTAAATTAAAAAACACATAAAATGTGTGATAATATAATAATAATAATAATAATAATAATAGCATTTTCGAGATTGGATCAGAAAAGAAGGAAGGGAAATAGTACAACACAGATTTATACATTCAAGAGAGAGTATGATTCTCCAGATTCATCTGACCAGATTTTCTTTTTACCATTTATTTCATTCGTTTAAGTCCTTTAAGTATTTTTTCCTTTTATATTGTCCGTGCATGTGTGCATGTTCGTGTGCGAGTGTGTGTGAGAGTGTTTGCGTGTAAGAAAACTAAAAGAAAAATATTTTGTTATTTTTATTTTGTTTGATAAAGAGAACGAAAATAAAAGCGGAAAATAGACACACAAAAAAATATATATATTTAACAGTTTCATAACTTTTTTTTCCGGATATTGTTTGGATTTATTCCGGTAAATTATTTATCCATTTATACAATATGCGTCTCTCTCTCCCTCTCTGTGTTCTGTGTTTATTTATTTATTTTCAAAAGGAAAATGAAATTAATAGAAAAAAAATTATTTTATTTTTTACCAAAAAAAAAATATAAGTATTATTTTAATAATCCTTTATATACACAATTGAACTGTGTGGAACAGTGGCGTAGCTACCAGTGGTGGTACAGGTAACAATCACCGGGGCCCCAAAAGTCCCGGCTCACCTGTTGCAGCAGCTATCGTCGATCATTTCAAAGAATAATGATCCACTAAAATTCAAACTTTAAACACAGCGTCTTATGAGAAAACAGAATTTATTTTGTACTTTATTTTATTTTGTAATTTTAATAACTATATTATAAAAGTAGGCACCATAATAAATAATGTTTATAAATAATCTTTGAAATATGCAGTTTATATGAATTGCATTAAAAAAATGATATTGACAAACGTTTGAATTAATTATTTAATAAAATTAAAACTGTTTTGTTAGGGTTGTTTTTTTGCTACCAGATTTTGTAAACTGGCGACAAGGCACAGTTAAAAAAATATACAATATAGTTTATTGTATGATCTGTCAAATCAAGTCAAATCAATTCCTAACTTACATTTCCTGATATTTTGCATTAAATACTTTTAAAATATTTAGGATAAATAAAAAAAGATTATAAATCGTTGTTAAGATGATTCATATACTTTACAACTTTTTAAAAATCCTAAATAAATTTTATTAAAGATAGTACTCATTTGACTCTAGCGTAGCGCATGAACGTCCTTAAAACTTATTTATTTCAGTCGTACAATAAAATTTCTAATATTTTCATAAAAACAATTGCCAGTATGATTTTGTATACGACCACACTCAATATGGTTCAATAATTTTTGTCCATTATTATAACACACTGTGTGACCCCAATTAAATTGTTTATTAGCAAATGTTTTAATTAGTATTATTGGAATATTGATTTCAATTAAAACCAAATGACCATTTAACAAAACAAAACAAAAACAAAAAAACATGACGTGTATCTATCAGCATATGTCAGTCAGTCACATGTTAACGTGTCGAGATTAATTTATTTCTGACACGCGAACATGTGGAGTCATTTTTAATTTTAAAAATAGATGAAAAGCCATTGCTAAAAATTGATGTCGGAATTAAAATGAGAATGCTGTATAGACCAAAGATTTATTCGGCTCAAAATAAACTCAGAATAAGTAATATTCGTAAAATGGAGAAATCGGGTCATTCGTTTAAACGCGTTCTGTTAGGAACTAAAAGGTTGCGGGTTCGAATATTGGCGATATATATATATATATATATATATATATATATATATATATATATATATATATATATATATATATATATATATATATATATATATATATATATATATATCAATTTGATCCAAATACGTTGCTATTCCGGAAAAGATTCCCCATGCCACATGATCTCAACTAATACTGTTGTTTTCTTAATTGTATATATTTTCTTTTTCTTTTGTTTTTCTATTTAAGTTGAGTTTGTAGGAATGGCTTATCCATTCAATTTAGGTTAAGTTTTATGTCAATGGTTTTTGTATTAAGTTCTTTCCATTTCTAAACGCTGTTAAAATTATTTTATAATCTCGATGTATATAATTTAATGAGATAATATATTATAGGTAAAACATAGGCTAGGAACTATAGTTTTAAGATGTATTGTATACTACAATTTATGAAAAATATTGATGATAAATATACTTATTCTATTCTATAAATGCTTTTCTATTAAGGATGTACGAGCACTAGATATAGTCCATTTATAAAATTCTACAAAATCTTATATAGTACATTCATAAAAGTCCACAATAATGTTTATTATTTGTTGTCGTAAGTTAAAATTTAACAAAAAAAATACTTACGCCGACAAAAATAAAATTTACCCGAAATCTCAGTTGTTTTCTTAAAAATCTTTTTTGTAGCCTCTGTCATATCGGAATTTTATTGGATCAATCTCTTTATTATCATTTCTATTTTCTATTGCGTAGTTTTTTTTTATTCGTCTTATTTTATTCCAAATGAAAATTATCAAAATATGTGTAAAAATATGGATTTCTCGATTAGAGCAATGCATTAAAACTCGAACCTTAACATTAAATAATTAACTCAAGACCGCTGTAACACCCCTCCCCATCCTGAAACGTTAATAATTGATTTACTTCAACTACATATAAACAAAAAATCAAGCCTGAATCTTTTTGAAGCTTCAGTGCTCGTACATCCTTAAACCACACTATTGCGTGTGAATAGACACTACATGATGCGTCGTTAATTTTTCATGGGTTTAATTTGGATGTCGATCATTAAATTTCTAACACACACACAGCATGATGCTATTTTCCATATCGTCCCCAACATATGTGAAATTATTTGTACTATTTATAGATGATGATTATTTGACGAAGGACAGACTACTGGCCATTGACATGACGTTTGTTCAAATTCATTTATTCGCATACAAACGCGTCGTTTAAATGTTTGATGCAGCTGATGTACTAAAAGCTGCTAGCAATAATTTTTATACACTGTAAAACATACAATAAATGTAGGAACCAACTACGCCATGTAGTTGGTCGATACTATCTGTTTAGGTATATGAGTAGCACTTAGATAGATAGATAGATTGTAGAGGCTGCCCAGGACGGGCTACACTTCGACCATAAGGTCCATTGTGATGCCTAAGGATTTGAGGATGTTAGTGGAGTGGAAGGAATTTTTGTGTATAGACTAGGAATTGGCAGGATGTTGAGACTGCAGCTGACTATGATAGGCACTATGCCGATATTCATCTGGAGTTCGTGAAAGAAACTGCAGAAAACCTTCTAAAACATAGCCGGTTACTTCATTCTTGTCCATACGTCGACAGTTTAGGCAATCCACCGCCCCTTTCTTTTTTTTTCTTAATAATTGACAATTTGCCGATGTCGGGATTCGAACCCATAACCTCCCAGTTCCCAAGTAGGCATACTGCACAGACATAACGCCTTAGACCGCTCGGCTACTTGGACTGGTAGCACAAGGTATATATCTATTAACAGATATATTTTGGTTTTTTTCCCAATGGCTGAATTTTCCAAATTTTGAAATGAAAATTTCACAAAATATTTGCCAAATATTTATCTTTGTATATGTTTAAAGGTTGAATAAAATATGTCATTTATTATATTAGAATGAAAATTACTGCAAATATGCTCTTTTTTTTAGCCTTCGAAACCCATGTGAAAGAAGTGATTCAATGCGTAATTATACCTAATTGACTAAACTACATTTGAATTTACCGAATTTTTTTAACTGTGTATGTTGAACAGATGAACAATAATTAAACCGCTTTTTGTTGGGTACCTTTGTCTATATATTATGTACATTTAAAATAATCAAATATTATCTAGATTATTTGTGAGCGAGAACAAATGTCCTTCCTCAAATATTAAAATATTCCGATCCTTTTTTTAAACCGATTTCCAAATAAACTGATACCAATATATATATGGGGAACGTGTATATAATTTTGAACAAAATATTTCCATATGGGTTTTTTTTTTTTAATCGAATACACACATAAATTGGAAAGGTATAAAAATAATTTATTATTTCGTCCCTTTTTTTTTTGTCCTAATAATACCTTCATTGTGGATAATACTGTTTATATTGAATTCTCAATGTTTTCTTTCTAGCCAAAAATATTTCAAGTGAACAAAAGTTTACTCAGATGTAAATAACCAGCCTAGTAGCCGCGCTTGTACAGGCGTTGTGTGTACTTGGAACTGGAAGGTTATGAGTTCGATTCCCGATATCGGCAGTTTGTCAATTATTATAAAAAAAGGGGCGGTTTATTGATTAAACTGTCGGCGTATGGACAAGAACGAAATAACCGGCTATACTTGAGAAGGTTTTCTGCAGTTTCCTTCACGAACTCTAGATGAATATCAGCATAGTTCCTAACATAGTCGGCTGTAGCCGCATATCCTACCAATTCCTAGTCTATACACAAAAATTCCTTCCACTCCACTAACATCCTTACATCCTTAGGCATCACAATGGATCTTATGGTCGAAGCCTCTACGATCTATTAATCTATCTATCTAGCTCATAGACAGAGCGTTGGTCTAGGAGGTCGTGGGGTCGATTCCCATCCTAAATGTGTATGATTTTTCAAATCAAACATTTGATATCAAATAATTTGAAATAAATTCCATTTAATCTATTTCCACTTGCTGAAGTTAATTTATTAGCAAAATTTAAATAGAAAATTATCAGCAAAATTTTATCGGTATATCCGGTAAATTCTTTAAATGATTGTTCAAATTATCAAGATTACAATCAGTGTTGTGATAACAGATATACTAAGAGATATCTAGTAAACAATTGTTTATACAAATAATTATGATAATTATTTTACACCATTATTATTATTATCACAGTGTAATTTAATTTTAATTATTGTTAATTATTAATAAACATAATCAGTATTATTATTAGTTAATCACCTTGATTATTTCAAGAGATTATTACGTATATATGAGTAATTATTTTGTGTAAATACTATAACTAAACTTCACAGATCTGTACATTAAACATTATTATTAAAGTATTAACAAACTCTATTCATTATTATATAAAGATTATTAAAATAATCAAAGAGAACTTTCGGTTTTTTTTTTAAATTAAATTTCAAATTTTGCCCCAATTCTTAGAGCAAGTTATTTGTATTTCGGGAAGTTTATTTGCCAAATCGGAACTCGAATCATAGAACATCTGGTTCATGTGAAATTTGGGAGAAACGAAAAATCGTGTATAGTTGCGCACGTTATTGAGAACAAGCACAAAATTGATAAATCGAATTTAAAACTAGTGAAATCGGTACAAAACTCCCACACAGAATTAGATGCATACGAAAGTATTTACATACACAAATTAAGAAAACAGATAATGAATTTAGATAATGGCCCAATTCCAAATTTTGATTTAATAAAATTTAACCATTTTCATAAATTTAATACCTGAATATCAAGGCATGGTCAGAAAAGGATACAGCCAATAAATGGGATGGGTTCTTCATACACTGAATCCCTTAATTGGTCAGTCAACTCATATAATCTTTCAGGTACTACCTCAGTCAGATCATATAAAAGACAAAACTTTTTTAATATTATTGTGAGACACGCACCAAATTAGCAACGAGCACCATATCTCTGACTCCATATCCCAAAGATAGTTACGATTAGCTAATTCATACTGATGATGACTACCTTGTAGTTAAAATACGTATTTATAAAATATAAATAATTGTTCTAGTTTAAATCTAATTTTCACCATATCTTTTTTCGTTTTTGAACTTTGCGGAAATGGACTAATTAGGTTCGATTTTACAAAGGCCGTTGCCAACATTTTTCTTCGATCAATATTTTCAACCGGTACAAAGTCGGGACTAAACTTAATATACCCTTATATATATTATATACTCGGTATAAAAATTTGCGATAATACTTTGTTACCTTCTAGATTAGATTAGATTTAGAACAGGTTTTTAGGGGTTCTCATTTTTGATGTAATTACTCTACTGGTGTAATACTTTTCCACAAATTTTAATGATAATTAATAATAAAAAGTGAATTAATTAAAAAAATATGTATAACATTATTTTCTAATTAATTTAAATTAATTACTAAAAAAATTTTTTTTCAGTAATTTTATATGACTTTATTATATTTTCATTATCCAAAAAAGATATATCAAATTCACAAGCGGTTTGACGTTTTGAGATTGTATTAAAGCTTGAATATTTTCCGATACGGTTGTGTTGCATTACAAAACGTAAAATACATTGTCAACTGACCTATTAAAATAATTTTAATATTTTTACACTTTTTATACCCAACAATATATGAGGAAATTTTATAGCAAAAAAACCCGTATTGTATAATAATAATATATTATTATTATTAATCCATAAAAATATTCCATTCATATAATATGTAATCATATTTTTCATATAAAACCATTTATATACACAAATCTTACCACTAAACCTAAGATTGCTAACACTCACTGGAAAATGTGTGGATGATTTAAATACGCTATCATTTATAGTTTAAACTTAAAGAAAGTGAAGATTTAAATTTTCGTCTTTAGGATTCAGTACCTTTTAACGATTGTAAAAGCAGTGTTGTTGCATTTTCTGGTGTATTTTGACATGCAATTAAGGGTCCAAACTTTGCAAAACCGATATTTTCACTTTTCGTTCTTCAATTTTGAACTTACATGCGATAAGTAATTTTATCGTTGTTGCGGTTTAAATTTACGGTCAAAATAGTAAAAAATATGAAAATAAAATATACTAATTCGGCCACCACATATGAGCTAATGATATGAAATACACAAAAATTCAGACGAAATAATTCTAGGTCTAATGACTCGTTTGACATCATTTCTCTTTACGTATCGTTTAATAGTGATTTAAACAATTTAACTGATCAAAACTATAAGTTAGCGATTGAAATTTATTATGAACATTTATGTTAATACTATACTGGACTATATAATGGTCTTTAATATCATCTGTCCGATGTCCTGTTATATTTCAAGATCCAAGCAGATTCAGCAACAAATTTGGCATGGTAATAGGGAATATGCATGCAAATTTTTTTTCACTTTTATTTTCAGAATATGAAAATACTGTTAATACTGTAATAATATTTAAAAACGAAATTAAAATCAGACAAATATCAAGGAAGCTATAAGCTTTTAAAGATTATTATCTGTCTCTTTCTTGCAAAACGGAGTTTTACGTGTATTTTAAATGGTGATAGCGTATTATGACGTCACATGTCATGTCAAGAGGGCTATCACCCTCTTTGTCTAATCGGGAATTTCAATCATTCATATCTCGCTTATTTTTAAAGTTTTTTAAAAAATAATTTTACCTTGATATTTGTCAAGTAAACATGCTTCAATTCAAGTGAAAAAAAATGTTCATGCATATTCCCTATTACACACAGTTAATGGATACTTAAGGTTAACCGGATAGTACCCAGCCAATCAAAATAAACAGAAACACTTATTTTAACAGAAACTAAAAATTTTAATCTGTAAATTAATTATTTAAATTTAGATAGCATCTAACATTACTAGTAACCGGATTTATATAATTATTGAATTACCAAAAATAATAAATAATCGTCTTTTCACTCTATTCAAATATGGTGGACGAAAATTTTCCGTGAATTTTTAATCTTTTTAATTCAGATATTTACAATACTCTTCGTCCGATTATTTTTTTTTAAATTTTAACGTAATGTACGAGATTTAATTTATAGAAGTAGAAGTTTTTTTCTTTTGAATCTATAGTAGGTGGAGCAACATTGTCGAAAATATATGCGTTCATTCAATATTTTCTATTCACAACATGTTAAAATTCCAATTTTTTATTATTAAGTACATGAAAACTCTTCGTCGTTTTTTTCAAAAAATTATTTTGTTTTATGAGTTAACAATTAATAACGTATCAAAAATTCAGATTTTTATCTATACATTGGCGATTTTACCTGTGTCCGATCAACCTTAAAAGCTATAAAACAATAAAAATTTTTAAACAAATTTAAGGTCCTTTAAAACAAATATAATATTGCAGTATACTAAATAAAGGTTTGCACAGAATGTTTGGATTAAAATTAAAAAATTTCGTAAATTTTTTCAACGGGGGTTTTCATCATACTTTAATCAAATGGATCAATCATACAGTTTTTTAGTTCTGCGTAAGAATCTTTCAATTTTTCTACATTATTAAATATATTTATAAGTCTGAAATTTCTATATATATATATATATATATATATATATATATATATATATATATCAATCATATTTATGTATATTTATACTTTATCAGAGCCGGGCAAAATATCGTGAAACACCTATTAAGTATTGTGAAACTGTCACCAAATTAGCAACGAATAACATATCCTGAGACAATATAAGAGTAATTTTAATAAGAGTGAGATTAACATAAGTAAACTTGAATGAAAGAAATTTTAACAAGAGTAATTTCAATACTATTTATTATATTTTAATTTTAATTTTAGTTTGTTTAATTTTTTATTTATTCTTATTTTTGTATATTGATCTCGATTTTCTATCTATTTCTAATTGTCAACGAGTAAATTATGATTAGCTAATTTATACTGATGATGACTACTTTGTAGTCGAAATACGTATTTATAATACAAAAACTGATCTAGGTAAAGGGGCGAATTTGAAAAAGCATTGAAAAATAAACACTTCTGTAATGAGTACGAAGTACATTTCAAAAATAACTTGTAAATACCAGGTATAAGTACTTAGAAGGTACTCACGACAAACAAAGTAAGTTTAAGGGAAAAATATAAAATTATAAAGAATTTTTGTGTGAATATTTTTCAACATGTGGTGAGGTTTTATTCGTTCAAGTTGTAGGATGATTATGGGTGTAGGACAAAAGTATTGAATTCGAATCCAATCCATATTTGGAAATTGTTTAATAGTTGTGTTAATACAAAACCTAAAGAACTCACATAGATATTTGATTTTGAAAGAAATGTATAGAGATTTTTTTATAAATAAATGCGTGAACCTTTTTATACCATGCTAGTTGAATGCTAATTGAAATTTTGATAGCAAAAATCACGCTATACAATCGGCCAAAAAATATATATTTTTTAACATTAAACGCCAAAAAACGCCATTTAAATTAATATTATATTTCAATTTCATAAACAAATCTGAGAAGTGAGTTTACGGGTCGAAAGTGGGTTTATAGATCGATAGATTGTAGAGGCTGCCCTGAACGGGCTACACTTCGACCATAAGGTCCATTGTGATGGCAAAGAATTTGAAGATATGAGTGGAGTGGAAGAAATTTTTGTCTATAGACCAGAAATTGGTAGAAAATTCGGCTGCAGCCGACTATGATAGGAACTATGCCCATATTCATCTGGAGGTCATGAAGGAAACTGCAGAAAACCTTCTCAAGCATAGCCGGTTACATCGTTCTTGTCCATACGCCGACATTTTAGTCAATTAAGCGCCCCCTCCTTTTTTTTAATAATTGACAAACTGCCAATGTGGGGATTCGAACCCATAACCTCCCAGTTTCCAAGTAGGCATACTGCGTAGACATAATGCCTTGTGATTACGAGTGAACTACCTTAAAATAGTTCCCAGCTCTGATATACATATATAAAATAATATATAACGAGTATATTATACATATACATATACACATTGGATTATAATATAGTTAGATTATATACAATTTCACGAACCATTTCATTAGAACAATAACACATATTGGCGAACAAAAAAAAAAGTGTTTTAATAAAAATGAATTTTTATTGATTACTTTATTTATTTTTATTATTATTATTATTATTTTTTGTACACATAGCAGAAAGAAATATATATATATATATATATATATATATGCATGTATATTACTTTTTATTCTTTTTATTCATTGTTATTATACAAGATGTTTGGGAAAAAATTCACGTAAAGGCTAAATAACCAGTCCAAGTGGCCGAGCGGTCTTAGGTGTTATGGGTTCGAATCCCGACATCGGCAGTTTTTCAATTATTAAGAAACAAAAATGGCAGTTAACTGACTTAACTGTCGGCGTATGGACAAGAACGAAGTAACCGGCTATGCTTGAGAAGGTTATCTGCAGTTTCCATCTTTTGTTTGAAAAATTTTATCATAAACTCAACAGTTTTCTCATTATTTGTGATTAAATGTGCCTCGGAAAGCGAATTGTTAACAATTCAATTACTGATATACAACTCTGTATATACTGGATATTCAAACAATTAACTCAGTTATTGTTACATTACTTATTTATTTAATATTTATATTTTTAGTTTAATATTAATCATTAGTTAAAATATTTCACGCAATTATTATCCCTTAAACTCGGCCTTACGCACTACCGTGCTCTAGATAAATGTCTTGCAACATATGTTTTTAATTTTACTTTTCCTGAACATTTTTGGAAATTTATGTGAAACTAATTACTGAATTTTCAAGATTTACAGTTCGGTACACAACAATTTACAGTCATTATAAAATAAAGTAAATAATTTGTATAATGAAAAATGTACAATTCATTAACAAGTTCAATATGTTTTATTTGTTTGTTTACATTCATCAATGGTTCTTTTTTATAACGCTAGAGAGAGTTTGTCTCTTTTAGATAGAATTTCTAATCCGAAACATTTTTCGTTAGAATCTTTTAAGCATACCACATTGGACACTTTTCGATTTATTAATATGGCACGTTTTTTTTTGAGTGATTCTGTATATCACATAGAATAATTTATGGTATAACAAAATGGATATTGATGTAAATAAATATTACGAATTTTCAGGTAAGTTGTATTATAAAATAAATATTACCTATATTAAATTTTTTATGAATGAAATAAGTTTTTATTTTGCTAGTTTGATAAGAAAATGTATACATTTATAACGGAGACAGAAAGCCCGTTGAAAAATTTACAATACACTTATTAGCCTTCATTGGCCCCCCCATGGTTAAACAGTTCCTACGCGGAGAAGGAAGAAGGAAGAGAGGAGGAAGAAATTAGCGAAGATAATGCCAGGCCGACGCTTGTAAATATAAACCTAATAATTTCTATCGGCGTAGAAATATAAAGGCTTAGACTAATTTTTTTATAAATCAGGACCGACAATCTTTAATGGTTTCCGATTCCTAAAATAGGGACAAGCTTTGTTTCCGTTGAATATATCGAGTTCAACAAATATCTCAAGAACTTCTTAGAAGATCTACCTTCAGTAAGTTATACAGGATGATAGGGCTATAAGGATATATTGTTTGAGGATATATCTCATGCAAATTATTTGTTCTAGTTTTTGAGACATAACAGGATATCAGACATCAGGCAGAGCACATTGAATGGAATTTTGTACATGGTAAAAACCTAAAAACGTACGTATTTGAGATTAAATTTCCGGTTTTTCCGGTGGCTATTATTCAACTTACTGTTAAAAAAGGAAAAATAAAAAAGAACACATTGGTGGCTGGCTATTCAACTTAAACGAAACTATTAAAAAAGCAAAATAAAAAGAAAAATTTTACGTGTTTGAAATGTTTGAAATAAATATACATACTTGAAAATTGAACAAATATATGGAACCACTTTCAATTCCGACGAAATACTAATATTGAACCGAATTCAATTCCAAAAAATACTATTTATTTTAATAGTTTCAATATAATTTCAATACAATGACAATTTGGGGTCATATTTCAAATTGTAAAATGTTTTTTTATAATGTTTTTTTTTTAACATAGCTGTAACAATGTTAACGTTGTTGTGAAACTGGTGAGGGAAAGTAGGGGTGGGGAGTTTGTCCTGTACTAAATGCATTGATATCTCAACCATTGCCAACTCTAAATAATTAAAAAATTATCGTTTCAAATAATTTAATTTTTGTAAAAACCATATATATTTGTAAAAAAAACATATTGTTTAAAACTTAAATCCTAAATTTCATTTTTTCGAAGAGTTTTAATAATTAAAAATATTATATGTATTTCCAAAAAGTTGCATGGTGATAAAACTAGATAAAACTAAATAAAACTAGATAAAAATAAATATAACTAAAAATAAACTAGATAAAAATATATATCAATAAAAATAAACTAGATAAAAATAAATATCAATAAAAATAAAACTAGATTTAGAACATTTTTCGATATTCAAATTAATTAATTATCTCAGAAACAAAAAACAAGATTAATTTGAAATTTGGTCCAGGTAGATATTTATAAGACTTTGATAATTATTATGAAAGTTTTTCATAACACTGGCATATCTGGTTGTCGAGATATCGATGTTTGTATTCATGTTTTTACCGACGAGTCCATTGTAAAAATCTCTTAAAAATTGTAACTTTTTTTGTAACTTTAACATTTTTTTACTCAAAAACTAAAAACAGGATCAACTTCAAATTTTGGCAAGATAATCTTTATTATTGAAATAATAAGCTGTAAAATTTTGTAGAACCTGTCATTAAATTGAATTTTCTTCACACAACCTTAAATAGAATAAATAATATTTTTCCATAAGGCTCTATGTTAAAAATCGATGATAACTACTAGTTTTATCTAATATCAAGTCTCACGCCTGAACGTCCTTAATTGTGTAAAAATACATCGATTTCTTATTTTGTTCACAAGTTATTATACAGTAAACGATATCTTTTGGGGGTAGTTTGGCGTGGTTTGAGGTAAATAATTTTATTAAAAATAATAAATTATAAATTTTAATGATTTTTTTTTTCACTCTCTATTAAATATACATTACAATTTTTTCGTTATATATATATATATATATATATATATAATCCCGTGAAATATCATTTATTTTAATCGAAATAAGTGCTTGATTAAACTGGAAAAAAAAAATCTCATTAAAAATGGTTGTAAGATATTGAGAATTGTATGGTGGCATTGGTATTACTATAATTATAAATATTATTTTCTAACAAACATTCCATTCGGTTTGGTTTTTGTTTGGTTCTATAGGAAAACTTTTCGTTCTTTTTCTTATTGTTGTTTTTAATACGTTCACACACATACATTTGAAATTTTTGTATACGAGTAATTATTATAAATTTTAGTAAACTACATATTTCTTCACAACGTTCATTATATATGAGAGAGAATAAGCGATGCAAAAGTTACGACAAGATGTTTTAGAATCATAGATTTGTGTAAAATTACCAGAAGACATGAAAAAATGATAAGAAACAAAATTACCTACAACTTTACTTCTTATAAACTTTTCGATTTTTTTGAATATTAAAAGAGATATGCCAAATTTTATGTTTCCCCCTTACTCTAAACTCCACTTCCCCCGTGTCCGCTTTTACCCATTAACGAACTTGACCTTTCAAATACCAAAAGCACCTAAAATATAAAATTTCAGTCCCATCGGAATAAAACTGTGACCACGAGAGAGTCCTCATACACATAAACGTATATATATATATATATATATATATATATATATATATATATATATATATATATAAATATATATATATATATATATATATATATATATATATAAATATATATATATGGCTGTATATTCGTTTATATACATATATATAAATTTAAAAAGTAAAACACACGAGAAATAAGTTGTTTTGAGACACTTTGTATTCGTTTAAACAATATTTGTATGGGATATATGGAGTACCTATATGAATTCGTATTATTATTTTAATCTTCATAGAAACACAAAAACTGCATGTAGTCATGCTACGTAGTATATTCCTTATTAAAAATGTAGTTTGATTACTATTCGAACAATATATCGATTCATCTCACATATAATTATCGTTTGTTTGATTATTGGGAACTGATTTTAATAGTTCTACATTATTATATACGATAACTGGGTTCAATAACTGGGTAATCAGGAACTTTATTCATAAACATTTAAACACTTTTTTTTATTGAATCTTTTTGAATTAATTCTTTTTATATTATAATATGCAAAATTTCGAACTCTAATGAAAAATTTCGAAAAACAAAACACTATTAATAAAAAGTTGTCGAGCATAACATTTTCCTACAAAAATACTTTTCGATTTGTCAATTAGGGATCGGTTCTACAATAATTGAAATATTTTAAAATTGTTTTTTTTTGTAAACTTAGATATGTAAATAAGAAATTGATATAACTTGATTTGACAGATCTGACAATATCCTTTGCTTTGTAATGAAGTTCACATTGTGTATGTGTATATTTTTTATAAATTTATAAATCTGGTAGCAAAAAACAACCCTAACAAAACAGTTCAAATTTTATTAAATAATTAATTCAAACGTTTGTCAACATCATTTTTTTAATGCAATTCATATAAACTGCATATTTCAAAGAATATTTATCAACATTATTTATGATGGTGTCTACTTTAATAATATAGTTATTATAATTTTAAGTACAAAAAAATTATGTTCTCCATAAGGAAGCAGTGTTAAAAGTTTGATTTTTAATCGATAATTACTCTTTGAAATTATCAATGACAGGTTTTAAATTTTTGATGGAGGATAACTACATAATTGAGCTAATCAATTAACTAAAAGAAAAATTTTTATCTACAATCAAGCCTCATGCATGAACGTCCTTAAGTATTGATAATATAGTGAAATAGAGTACCCATGGTCTTATTAATTATGATTCCAATGTATTTTTCCTTTTAGCCAGTAAGAGTTTTTTAGTTGTTGTTTATCTTCGGGGTTCCGTTTTCCAAACTAATAATAGCTATCTAAATTTTGAGATCGATGGTGATAACAAACAAACAACATGCATAGAGATGTAAGTATATACATATATATATATATATATATATATATATATATATATATATATATATATATATATATATATATATATATATATATATATATATTCATATATAATTTGAATAGCACAATAAATATGTAAATAAATTGACTTGAAAGAGAAGTTTAAATTACCAAAGAATCAATTTATATGTACTTTTATTACATATAAATAAATTTATATTTTATATGTCGTAAGCTCCAACAAACCAGCGAGCTATACAGGCGTCTACATATGTACTACAAACAGTATGATATATGTACTATATATATATATATATATATATATATATATATATATATATATATATATATATATATATATATATATATATATATATATATATATATATATATATATATACATATATATGTGTGTGTGTGTGTATTCAATATGTATAACTAAATATATTTTTCTAAATACATAGTTGAACATTATTATTATTTAAAATTCTTTATTGCAGATAAAATTGATATATTTGCAATCGATAAGAAGTAGTAGTAAGTAATGCCATATACATACATATAGTGTTCGTAAATAAAGTTTGCTCTCTTTTTTTATTTATTTACAGTGTGATATAACATGAATAAATAAATTTGTCAATATCAAAAAATGGAAGCTACTCTCCTACTCTACTGTAGAGGGGTTCACAACATAAGTACTAACTTCCCAGTGAAGCCACAAAACTTACAACATAAATATCATAGTTCACGTTTTTACACGTGAAAGTTTTGATAAAAGTTTTCAATCGTATTAAGGTAGTTGTCGTAATTAAAGAATGTTCCAAATTTTCGCACAATTATTAAGGATATTACTATAAACTCATACTTAAAAATTAAACTCGATTGATCATCTTAAACTCGAGAAAAACTTAATGGGGAGTAATGACTCACTATTATGAATATGCACAATCATATGTTGGTCATTATAGTTTAAAGATATGAAACATTGTGTTTTAAATGCGCACTGCGCATAACATTCATGTCATTCAAATGAGCGCGAAAGTAGGATAAAAATATATATAAACTAATTATATACCAATACAAACACCTTCTCAGCGTGTCACTCAGTTTTACCAACTGTGTGTTGATACTTCAGCATTAACAGACTTCATACCATGCAAATGATATTAGTAAAATCCAAATCAAATCTAAATTAATCGAACGACATATATTAACTATTTGTTTAATATCTAATATCTTTGACTTTTTATTAGCAAGGAATATAAAATTTTTTTTGTATAAATTTTATTTTTATAAAGTTTGTTATAACTAACATGGTCTATTCATTAACATGCGGGACGTTTTCCCTCAGATCTCAGGCATCTCTATAAATCCCAACTTCTTTAAAACTTATTCATAAATATTTTAATTTGATACACTATCTAAGTGTTTATCTTTATACATCGATTACTACTATGGACCACACAAGTTCATGTCATTTTCTTAAATTTTATAATTGATTTGTGCCTTATTGATTCAGATAAATATTTCGGAAGAATATTTATAATGAACAACATTTATTCCCAAAACCTAAAAATTTTGAAGGAAATCCGACTTACATTAAATAATATACGAATAATTCATATTTTAAACTAAATTTTCCAAATTATAAAAACAAAAAAATTGAGATAATTTTTGTGTTTTATAAAACTTTTTGATAAAATGATAATTTAAAATTTTTATCAATAAATTATAATTATATTATTGAGAGAGCTATTATATATAGTATCATATTATACTCTATAAGAATAAATTTTTGCAAAATAATCATATTTAGCTATTATATAGTTCGCTAACTAGGGTAGCTCTACAGAGCTAACATATCGGTTATATATAATACCAAGAGCGTAGAGTAAAAGTTTGCACATTAAATATAAGATTTAATATACATAATATATGTGAAATGAATGAATATATTACTTTGATACATCTCGTACGATAAAATGATCAAGTACCATACTTTTTAGATCACTTTACATATGAGATCAAATAGATAAAGGGTTTTACTTAATACTTATCTATAAAGACTTACTATAGAAAAATATAGGATGGTTCATAATGTTAATTACGTCTCTTGAATCTATATACTAGAGTCAAATTAGCATTTATCAGGCAGGTTACTGGGAGCCGCAATTTTTCAGGCAGATTTCTCGGAACCGCAACCAAAGGACTATATACAAATTGTAGATATTACACTTGTACATTCATTCCGACGAAGGCTATATGAAATGAACTTATATACACTTCAGTTAAACAAACATTCTCTCTCTTTTTGTTGAGTTTAAAGTAGCTGTCTATTAATTATAAAATTATTATTTTCTAATTAAATACCCACGGATTGTATCCTGCTTTCCTTTAAGTTTAATATTTTAAGAGTTTATAGTTAGTTAAGTAAGTGTTAAAGCTTTCGATTAAGCCTTATATAACCTAAAAATATTAATTTGTTTAAGAAAATTAGCAAAAAGTAAAACATATGATAACTCTCTTAAAAGTTAACGTATCGGGATATTTTATTTATAAATTAAACATCTATAAAAATCTATAAGTTAAAAGAAAATGAAGGTTATTTAAATGATTTCTTTACTGTTTTGTTTTTTAAATTTATTTATAGTGCGTTATAAACAAATTGAAAAATAATAGTTAGCTTTTTCATTTTATAGATATTTTTAAGACCTTTTATTTAAAAAAGAGATTTATTTATGTAGGATGATTTGCACCTTTTTTATTTATAAAAATAGGTGACATAGTATTTTATTAATTATCGGGGACCTATTGTTTTAAGGGCTAAAATTCGGGACATAATTTTAATAATGATAAACTGCACCGTGTGCTTTGATTTTAGATGATTCCTCAAAAACGTGGTTAAGGCCTTGCAAGACGATGTTTTATTGCATACTTTACATTGAGATTTATCGCGAACATGTTCACCTAGTTTAAAATAAGACAAAAACATATTTTGCGTCGGTGGCGCCGTTGTTGATTCAGTTGTCAAATAAATTATCCAGTGCAAAAATGAAAATAAATAAAAAAGCTTCCATATTATAACACGTTTAAATTCGTTGTTATTTACAATTAGAAATGCTACACAAATCCTGAAATATTAACATCCATAAAATCCCTAGTCTATTATATTACATCCTTCAGGAGTCAGGACGCACTCGTAGAGACCACTCCGTATTCAATATGTTTATATACTTGCATGTAACTACTAAAGACAGGTCTATATATATATATATATATATATATATATATATATATATATATATATATATATATATATATATATATATATATATATTTATATATATATATAACAGTATATAATTTTATTACAGCGAAAGAGAACTTTCATATTATTTATTATTATTAGTATAGTACTACTTTGGTTAATAAGTACTTACATGTAAATGAAAATATGTATAGAGAGATATATTTAAAAATGGATGAATCAAATACAGTGTGGTTCAAGAAACAACCGATTTATTACATTTCATTTTAATAAACATATTGGAACATCGCACATAATATCTAGTATGTGGACGATATTGATAGCTAGCCACTTGGCTGGTCACCAAAGTTTATGTACACCAAATTAAATCGTTGCATCGATTTTTATACCCAGTATATGTAAATATATAAGGTATATTAAGTTTAGTCCCGACTTTATAACGCTTGAAAATATTCACCCTTGACAAAAATGCTTCACAAAGGTATTCAGAAAATTGCGTAATTTGGCCATTTCCGCATGTCCGTCCGTTTGTTCGTGAAGCCGATAACTCAAAAACGAAAAGAGATAACGAGCTGAAAATTTTTATGTGTGTTTTAAAGCCAAAAAGTAAGGTCGAGTTCGTTAATGCCCAAAATCGGAACGTCTTATACGTCTTTGAAACCGTAAGAGATAGAAACAAAATTTGTTAACAAAAAATCTTCTTCTCTTTAAAATACTTTAAAATAAACAAATTTTATTTGAAAATTTTTTTCATAAACTCAATAGTTTTCTCATAATTTATGAATTAAATGTTCCTCGGAAAGCGAATTGTTAGCAATTCGAATACGCAGAATTGTTAACAATTCAATCACTGATGTACAACTCAGTATATACTGGGTATTCAAACAATTCAAACTCAGTTAGTTGTTACATTACTTGTTTTGTACCGAAAAACACATCCTTTGTTTGAAGAAAACTGTTTTAAATTTCAAATCAGATCTTCCCACCATGTTTCTAATTGTTTAAAATTTTTTAAGAACTGAAAAAGAATTTCACATTTCTACGTAGTCTCCTGATAACGATACAAAAATATGATAATATGAAGTTGATCTCATGATACTTTATTTTGGGCCACTTTGCACGGGTAAAATAACACAAAATTGGCAATTATTTTTCAGAACGAAAATTTATATTTAATATTTCATTATTGTGTACGAATATGATTATATTATGTTCATTTTATATTTGTGTATTATATATAGGTAGTATATATTATATTATACATATGCGAAAAATAAATTGTAGGAGAAAAATCGAAAAGAGAAGTGCCTTGTTATTATTGATGTTCTACGACAAGAGAATACAAGAGGGTTTATTTTATTTTATATAAATCATCAATCAATTTGAAAATTAATTTATACAATATAAAAATATAAAGTTTTTAAAATGATAAAAGTATATAAAGCAAAAACAAACAAATTTCAATTGAGAAAATATCATTTTATGGGATATTGCCAAAATAAAATTGGAGTAATTAGCTGTTAAAATAGATGCCAATTTTATTGATGGTCATGTGAGGTAGGTGATGGGTGGTAAGTAACTAAGTGTTTGTTTGCTACCTATTCACGACTAAACGGCTAAACGGATCGTAATGAAATTTAGCAAGGCGGTAGATTATATTCTGGAGAAGGGCATAGGCCCATCTATCGTTTGTCTCAAAATATAATCTTGAAGGGGGTGAACATTTAAAAAAGTACATACAGTCGATCATAGAATCTCCTTCTGTTTTTGGAGTGGGTTAAAATTTTAGTCGATTTTATCATTTCCACAGAATAACTATAAAATTATCTTATTAAAATTTTGTTCCAATTTTGAAATGTCAACTTTGATTGTCGTTTTCATTGTAACTTTAAACTATAATGACACACTATAAATTGTTATATATCGTTGTATATTGTACACACAGGCAAAAACCCCTAAAACTTGGCCTGTCACACTACCTTGCTCTTGATACATATATCCTATAGCGCGTGATTATTATTATTATTATTTTCAATTCATATATATTTAGCTTTCATAGAAATTTGGACGAAGTCGCGGGAAACATCTAGTTTATTATAAATTATTCAATTGATTGTTTTATTACTTATATTTAATCGTGAAACTTGATATTAGATAAAACGTTTAATCTTTTATATTTGGAAAGTATAATCCCGTAATTATCCTAAAAAATCTCTGCGGTCGATTATTTGAAAAAGTTTTACGATAACGTTAAAAAGATACCGATTAGAAATAAGATTATTAATATGAAACTCTATACGCGAAACTTATAAGGCGTTAAGCCTCTGGCGGTCATATGGAGTAACTAACTTGGAACTGGAAGGTTGTGGGTTCGAATCCCGAGATCGGCAGTTTGCCATATATTAAGAGAGAAAAAAAGGAGCGGTTAATTAACTAAACTGTCGGCCGAATGGACAAGAACGAATTAACCGGCTATGCTTGTAAAGTTTTTCAGCAGTTTCCTTCACGAACTCCAGATGAATATCGGCGTAGTCCCTGTCAGAGTCGGCTGCAGCCGCATATCCAACCAATTTCTAGTCTACACTCCACTCACATCCTCATATCCTTAGGTATCACAATGGACCTTATGGTCGAAGTGTAGCCCGGTCAGGTCAGCCGCTACTTTCGATCTTTCTATCTAATATTTACTAAATTATTTATATTGAAAGTATCAAGTATAAAAATTCACATAAAATCGCTACAAAATAATCAAATATTAAAAAAAAAAAAAACATAAGGAAACATAAGGAAACATGTGATATTTATAAATATTGGATCTAGATTTCGTTTATTAATTGATCATGTGGCGCTTATCATTTCAAAAATTTTCTTGTATGGACAAATATAATTTTTAATATTTAAACGTGTAACAGCTCTGTTAATAAATTACATTTATTTCTGACGGCAAAGCCAACGGTACACAGTTGTGGGTTTATGAATAATATGGTAGATATTGACAAAAACTTCTTATTTGTTGCTTATATCATGTGACCAATTGCAACTTTCTATATTTCATATAGAAAGTAAATATCAAAGGAAACAAAACTATTCAATAAATTATTTGAAATGAAATCTTCATGTTTGTAAGTATTATCCAGTCAAAATAGACCAAAACCATGCAAAAATGTACCTGTGCAAAATTACTTATTCAAAGTTAAAGATGCAAAAACGATATAAAAAATTCGTTACGCAGGAGCTGCTTCAACTTAGCGAATTTCCTTAGAATACGAAAATCACTTTCTAGGGGTCGCAATTTTAGTCTGATCCAAATGAAATGTTGTACATAATTTTAGAATTTGCAAGGCAAATTTTATTAATAAATGACATACGTCAAGGGGAAATGGGGGCATAAAGAAAGAAGAAAACACAAAATATAAAATATCTCTCTTAATATTAGAACGATCGAAAAATGTGTAAGGAATAAAGTTGTAGAAAATCAAATTTTCTACAACTCATCACCTTATCATTTTTGCTCAAACTCTAATCTGTACAGAGATATTAAGGAATTTAATTTTCAATCTTAAACCGTCAATATTTTTGTAAATATTAGTGTAACAGTAAAAATGATAAGAAACAAAATTACAGTAAAACTTAGTACCTACAACTTTTTTTCTGATAAATTTTTTGATTTTTCGAATATTAAGGGAGATATGCCAAATTTTGTGTTTCCCCCTCCCTCTAAACTCCCCTTTCCCCTTGTTCGATTTTACCCATTAACGAACTTGACCTTTTGAATACCAAAAGCGACTCAAATAACAAGTTTCATTTCAATCGGAATAAAATTGTGACCGCTAGAGCGATTATAGACACATATATATATATGTATATATATATATATATATATATATATATATATATATATATATATATATATATATATATATATATATATATATATATATATGTCCATAGATATATATATACAAATTTTACAGATGGTGATTTTTGACATCAACTAGGTAGGATCGATGGACATTTGAAGAAATTTTTGCGAAATTTTGACTTCAGTACGGGACCAATAGCTCTATTTCCTTTCAGGAAATTCGCTAAAAATATTAGTCCACAGTATAGCACGGTTTTTTTTTAATGATTAGTAGAAATTTTTGTCAGTAGCTTCGTTTCGACGAGACCCCCAACTTTTCTCTCGCGCAAATACTCGATGATAGTGACTAACGAAACGAGTTAGAGAGTAACTTGTTTGTTTGACGATAGCAAAAATTTTATCAGTAACAGTTAATTTGTTTGTTAAATTGAGAGATAATGTAATAAAGACTTCAAAAAACTTGTGTCCCACAAAATGGATGGTGTGCCAGGAAGGTCTCCCACCCACAACATGTTCAAATAACGGGGCATACATAGTTATTACTTGGCGCTACTTAAATAATCGTTACTTGGCGCGATTGAATGTATTCACGATATAAAAAAATTGATGCAAATAAGAAGTAGCGACTAATCCTTTTTCAATGTATGCAAGTTGAATTTGATAGTACAAATTCGACCTACATAATTCATGGAAAATATCTTTTATATTGTGTGAGATATTGGAGAAATATTCGATGTTATTTTTTGAAAAATACGTTTTTTATGTACGTAAACACAACGTTATTATATTATTCGACGGTTGTACTATTTATAAAAACAACATCAAAGCTACAGTGCTATGTTATCGGACCACTAAAACATTTTCATCTTCTGATGTCCTTTTAGATCAATTTACACAATCATTTATATGATAAAAAAGAGTAAAAGTCTTTTTCGTAGAGAATCGCATCCTTTATAAATTTAACATTAACTTTACAACAACAAAAAACTGATATTTACAAAAAAAACTCACCCTTTAAAGAGATATTTTTGATAATTTAATTAAACAAATATCGGAGATTTTCGTAATAAAATATTTATTTTGACTAGAGTTTTGCCATCACTGTTGCTTCATCCGAAAATATAAAATAATGAATTTTCTAAAGATGCAACTTAATTGCTTGATTGCGGAACTATTGATAAATTTACACAAAAACACAAAATATAAAATATATCTCTTAATATTAAAACAATCTTAAAATGTATAAAGAGTAAAGTTGTAGAAAATCAAGTTTGCTATAATTCATTACCTTATCATTTTTATCAAACTCTAATGTGTTCAGAGATATTTATTGTTTTAACTTTAAATCTTAAATTGTAAATATTTCTGTAAATATTAGTTTAACAGAAAAAAAGTGATTAGAAACAAAGTTACAGTAAAACTAACTTTACTTCGTACAAATTTTTCGATTTTTCGAATATTAAGGGAGATATTTCAAATTTTGTGTTTTCCCCTCTCTCTAAACCCCCTCCTTTCTCCTTGTCTGATTTTACCCATTAACGAATTTTTCATTCCAATGAGAATAAAACTGTGACCACTAGAGAGTCCATAAACTCATGAACGTATAGATATGATATATATATATATATATATATATATCTACATATATATATATCTATATATATGTGATTTTTAACTAGTAGGTGGGATTGATGGACATTTGAAGAAATTTTTACGAAATTCCATCATTGGTACAAAAACAATAGCTGCATTTCCTTTGGAGGAAATTCGCTAAAAACATTAGTTTCATCAACAAAATAATTTTATGAACGTAGCCCTAGTAACGCATGTGTAATTGTCACAATTGAACCTGACTATTCTTTTGCGAAAAATTGTCACTAGATGGCATAGCTTAAGGAACAAACACCAATACTCAAAATAAAATATTTGTTTAATTTAATACTTAATAATAGATTTTCGACAAGTAGTGACACATTCAATACAAAAAAAGATTTTTTAGAAAAAACAAAAGACAACTTTGAATGATCTGCAGAAAGTTTCTACTCCATCGAAAGTATTCGACGGTTAAATTTCTATTTTGACTGGATCAGAGCTCTACATACATACATACATTTTTTTGTTTTTTCATCTTTTGAATTGGTTTTATAAAGTCCACTCATGTAGTCCATGTATGGTCTTATGAGGTTACCATCGTCTTATCTCAGGTTATATGATATGCACACGTGTGGTATCTCATGAGATATTATATTCGACACTGATTTGATAAGTGAGTTTATCATGTATTCTATACGAATATCTGTGTTTTTTTATTTTTTATTATTGAGTGAAAAATATTTTTTTAATATAATTTATGGTTAGACGAAGTCGCCAGGAGAACGACATTTTATTTATTAATAATTATCATAGATAAACTAGTCCAAGTGACCGAGCGGTTTAAGACAAAAGATTGTAGTGGACGGGTTACACTTCGACCATAAGGTCCATTGTGATGCCTAAGGATGTGAGGATGTGAGTAGAGTGGAAGACTAGCAATCGGTAGGATATGCGGCTGCAGCCGACTACGATAGCAACTATGTCGATACTCATCTGGAGTTCATGAAGGAAACTACATAAAACCTTCTCAAGCATAGCCGGTTACTTCGCTCTTATCCATACGCCGACAGATTAGTCAATTAACCGCCCCTTTTTTTTCGTTAGTAATTGACAAACTGCCGATGGAAAAAAGTTTAAAATATTGAAAACATTCTTTGACATTAAATGCTTGATATGAAGATCATATCCAGGCAGAACGTTGATCTAGAATGCAAGTGGTCGTGGTTTCGATTCTGATCCTAGATATGTATGATTTTTCATATCAAGCATTTGATATAAAAGAATGGTATCAATAATCAGACAATTTTCTTAAATGTAAAAATTAACGTTAGTCACTTCCGTTGGAATATTATAACCGAAAGGCAACCATACCAACAACGATTAGATTTACATAAGTTTACAAAAAAAAAGAGTTTCATAGATAATTTCCCCTCAGTGATCTCCGATAAGTTTTCGATAAGAATTGTGTCAGGAGATTTGCCAGAACAGACTGGTAGAACTTTATAGTTCTGCTTCGAGCTTTTTTATGGCACTGAATCATGCATAAACACGAATGCTTCAAGAAACATTCATTCGGAACCACTTCTAAAGGAGTCCGAAAGAGTTCAAAACAGAGAATTGACTATTTGATAATTATTAACAAACTAATTGTGTTACCATGACAACCGAACCTTACCCTATCTCAACACATACTTCACCAATTTTTATTTATTTAAATATTAAAAGACATATATATATATGTATATATATATATATATATATATATATATATATATATATATATATATATATATATATATATATATATATGTATATATTTGAAAAAGTAGGTATTTCAAAAATTTTTACATGTCAAAAACGATTACATTTTTTTAAATAATAACGAATAGAGAGGCTTGAAAGATTGTCCTGTGGCATGGCATATCAAACAACTGCAGTCATTTACTTCTACCATATAAGGAGTTGCCCATTTAATATACAGGATGCAACAGAAATCACATGAATATGTTTCTTCTAAAAAATTCATAACTACTTGAATGAATCATTTGAAAAAGTTATTAACGATTAAAAATCAAATTTTTCACATAAAACCTTCTAATTATTAGATTATCAAATGATAATTAATTTACCTAGATCAGTTTTTTGTATTATAAATACGTATTTCAACTACAAAATAGTGATCATCAGTATAAATTAGCTAGTCGTAAATTACTCTTTGACAATTAGAAATAGATAGAAAGTCGAGATCAATAGACAAATCTAAAAATAAATAAAAAATTGACCAAAATAAATTTAAATTAAAATATAATATAATATAATATAATTTTATATTATATAATTTTAAATTTTAAAATATAATAAATTTTATTGAAATTACTCTTGTTAAAATTTCTTTCATTCAAGTTTACTCTTGTTAACCTCACTCTTATTAAAATTACTTTTATATTGTCTCAGGATATATTACTCGTTGCTAATTTGGTGACAGTTTTACTAACTAAATCTTTGATGAAACTGTCACCAAATTAGCAACGAGTAACATATCTTGAGACAATATAAGAGTAATTTTAATAAGAGTGATTTTAACAAGAGTAAATTGAATGACAGCAATTATAACAAGAGTAATTTCAATAAAATTTATTATACTTTAATTTATTTTGATTAATTTCTATTTTATTTTTATTTTTGTCTATTGATTTCGATTTTCTATCTATTTATAATTGTCAAAGAGTAATCTCCGACTAGCTAATTTATACTGATGATGACTACTTTGTACTCGAAATACGTATTTATAACAGTAAAACTGATCTAGGTATTGGAGTGAATTTGAAATTTTATTTCAAAAACCTCTCATTAATTATCATTTGATAATCGAATACTGTAGTTGATGTTATTAAGTTTTGTTACATGCTGTATATTTAAAGGAGTTAATATGTCAATATATATATATATAATATTGAGACACGTATCAACGGAAGGAAAGATAGCGTCTATGTCAATATGAATGAAACAACATAAAATATAAAAATTGGAAAATAGATCGAAAAACTTACAGAGAAAATGAATTGACCTACATTATATTAACGATATTCTATATTTCTATCGTTAAAAATGCATTATTTCTCTACAATGATAAAGAATTACCCGTGACTTATACATACAGTAGTGGCTTTCTCAAAAGAAGGAACCAAACTAACCATTACAATTTGTAAGTTTCTTCCATTTAATCTTGAGAGTGATATAAAAAGGAAAGGTCATTGTATAAATTTCCTTTGAATAATGCTATGAGTCAAATGAGTACTATCTTTAATGAAATTTATTTAGGATTTTAAAAAAGTTGTAAAGTATATGAATCATCTTAACAACGATTTATAACCTTTTTTTATTTGTTGTTATATATTTTGTTAAGTATTTATTGTAAAATATCAATGTAAATTAGAAATTAAATTGACTTAATTTGACAGATCTGATAATAAACTATGTTTTGTTATGACGTTCACAATGTGTATGTATATATTTTATTACTGTGCGTTGTCGCCAGTTTTAAAAAAATGGTGGTATAAACAAACCTAACAAAACAGTTTTAATTTTATTAATTAATTAATTCAAACTTTCGTTAACACCATTTTTTTTAATACAAAAATATAAACTGCATATTTCAAAGAATATTTATAAACATTATTTATTATGGTGGCTACTTTAATAATAAAATTATTATAATTTTAAATACAAAGAAAATTTTTGTTCTCTCATAAGACGCTGAAAATTACGAAAACCAATCCTGCCGTAAATTTATTGACTACAAAACAAAATACTTTTTATTTGTTTTGTTTGTTTTTTTTTTTTCAAAAAAAAAATGCAATTAATGAAAAATTTCTACTTCAAAAAAAAAAGAAAAGAAAATGTCCCCCTGTTCTTCTGTTAAAATATTCATAAATCTGCGACAAGAATATGAAAAACGTTCGTTCGTTCATGGTAGATTGTAAATACACTTCGTTAAAGTTTTCTCTAAAGTTTAACAGAAAAAAAATCAAGTTCATTTTTGCGTTTGATGTCATTTATACCATTTTTTTTTCTTTTAAAATTTTTTTCTCCATTCTTTCTCTCAACATAAATAAATGATTTTTTTTAATGTTCTCGTTCTTATATTCTTACAAGATGTCTTAAGAAACAGCATATCTTAATGTATTTACTAATGACGGGCCGAATGTGTGTCTTTAAAGTTGGGTATCAGAGCGAATAGCACCGTTGATTGTCACAAAAAGTGACACGAACAGCGAAATACAGTGACAGATATTAGCAAAATCTTAGAGTATTTCTTCTCACAAAAGTCTTGGACCGACCACCAATGTAACTAGGGAATAGACGTTTTCACGTCAAAATATTTTCACTTAATTTTTTATATACATACTAGCTGATACCCGCCCGCTTCGCACGACCCGGCTCGGCTTCGTATGGTTAATTACAACACTTTGATCTGAGCTCATTGATCGGAGAATCGATAACATAACAAAAACCCAATAAATGGTTATATCCACACTATTACAATACGTCATATGTCAGAGTTTAAAAAAAATAGTATAATATGTAACTAAGGTGATATGTAACTTTGGTGTATTAACTTAAAATTAAATACGTAAGCCATGAAAGTAAATTTTTTTCGAAATATCTTTATTATTTACACATACGAAATTTTAATGAGCATGTACTATACATTTAAATTTTCTGGGAAAAACTATCTACATGATGGTGAAAACCGTTTCAAAATGCGTTGCGTTTCAAAGGAGCTAGCGGATAAACATACAGACAGACGCGGATGGTGACTTTCTTTTATACTATGTATATAGATTACCAGTCCAAGTAGCCAAGCGGTGTGAGGCATTATGTCTGCGCAGTATGCCTACTTGGAAACTGGGAGGTTATGGGTTCGAGTCCCGACATCGGCAGTTTGTCAATTATTAAGAAGAAAAAAAAGGGGTGGTTATTTGACTAAACTGTCGACGTATGGACAAGAACGAAGTAATCGGTTATGCTTGAGAAGGTTTTCTGCAGTTTCCTTCACGAACTCCAGATGAATATCGGCATAGTTCCTATCATAATCGGCTTGAGGTCCATTCTCAATGTATAATGTCATATCATTTTTCATGTGAGACTTTCTGTATTACTATATCCATTTAAAGCTTTTAGTTTATCTGATTTCTCTTCAATTTTTACATTTTGATGCATACTTTACGTTTTTATAAGATTGTAAGTACATAAAATAATGAGAATAGGTTACACGGAAATATCAAATAACATATTTTTCATGTATTTCTTTTCTTTACTTTAGTAGACAAAAATAGATTTATAATGGAAATAAATATTAGTTCCATTTTTTGTTTTTTAAATTGCAATTGGTGAGAATGTATGTAGGTGGATCATTTAGGAAAATGACAAGAAGTTAAAAGAAAATAAATATATATAATATTATGTTAAAAAAATGTTTCTTGTTTCAAATACAAAACAAAATGGGTTGTGGGTTTTGTACTTCACTTACTAATCAGCAAACCAGATTGCAAAGTGAAATTTTATTCAATTTATAAACGATGCAATTAAATTTATTCATTAATATCTGGAAGGTAGATTGACTATATATTTGCAGGTAAAGATTTAGATTAATAGACTTTTTAGATTAAATTTAATAAATTTCCACATATTATTATTTATGTATACTTAAGGTAGTTCCCGCACTGTCTTATATAATCAGGACAAAAAACCGATTTGCTTTTATTATAGAACAAATACATAAACACACATACACAACACATAGATAAATTCACTATTCATATATACAAATTAATGTAATTTTGAAAAAAAAAAACAAAAATTGAAAACATTTATAGTAGGCATACTGCGCAGACCAATAACACCTAAGACCACTCGGCCACTTGAACTGGAGCCGAAACTCAAAGTAATCTATTAATAATTCAACATCGATTTTGATCATTTTGAACACGAAAACAAACGATTTCGATTTTGAACACGAAAACAAACTCTCTATATTTCATGCTGTTTGTATATTGACGTCAATTATTATCTATAAAGTTTTAGAAGTCTGTATATGGAGGTACATATAAATATCTAAAATAATAATAAAAAGATTTGCAACAATATTTCAATATTTCTCTAGATTAGTAACGAATCGTTATCGTTTTAATTGACGTATTCCTACGTTCTTTCATAAGCAGATTAGTGATACTCGTTCGTTTGAAGTAGCAGGCAACAATCTATGTACGTACACATGGTTACAAAAGTTGCGTCCTTTTTTTTCCAAATTTCATAATTGATTCCGAGTCTTATTGCATCGATTCATGGGAAAATGTTTCAAATAAAAAATATTTGTATATTTTTATTGAACAATTTATATTTCAAAATCGTTTCCCAAAAACTCCGATTGAATAAAGTACACATCAATTAGAAAATTTTGAAAAAGTACTCTACTTTTGTGGCCAATAGTACCATCATTCTAATAGTATTTATAGAATTTATTGAATGTATTTGCGTTCATTGACTCAAACTGATTACAAACTCAAGCTGTTCGTTTATTATTTTAAATAGATCAAAAATGATAAAACGACGGGGAATTATTGGTAATTATGTCTATAATGCTTCAATAAATTTTGTAGATAGAATTTAAAAAAAAAAAAACTATAAAATTAAGCTCAGAAAAATATATTTAAGTCATAATAATTCCCAGTTGATTCAATGCTGTTCCAAGTTAAAATTTTAAGAAACTGAGTTAATTGCTTAAATACTGTATTTATACTGAGTTTATTATCAGTGTGTCAAACTGTTATCAAACTGTCACCAAATTAGCAACAGATAACATATCCTGAGAAAATATAAGAGTAATTTTAATAAGAGTGATGTTAACAACAGTAAATTGACTGAAAGTAATTTTAACAAGAGTAATTTCAATAAAATTTATTTTATTTTAATTTATTTTGTTTAATTTTTTATTTATTTATATTTTTGTCTATTGATCTCTATTTTCTATCTATTTCTAATTGTCAAAGAGTAAATTACAACTAACTAATTTATACTGATGATGACGACTTTGTAGTCGAAATACGGATTTATTATACAAAAACTGATCTAGATATTGGGGCGAATTTGAAATTTTTTATTTCAAAATTTTTTAGTTTAAAATTATTTTTTATTTCAAAATTACAATAATTTGAATATGAATAGTGAATAGTGAATATGTGTTGTGTATGTGTTTATATGTATTTGTTCTATAATAAAATCGAACCGCTTTATTTGTCCTGATTATATAACACAGTGCTGGAACCTTCTTAAAAATTTATTGTTACCAACTTAACTAAATTACTACTACCACACCAACTCCTTTTTAAAAAGTAACTAAACAAAAAACACACGTAATCATAATAATATATTACACATTTTCTATCAGAGAGAAAGGAATTATTTTCTTTTATTGAGAAAACCAGGCAGGCAGCCCCAGCAATAGAATAAAAGAAATCATTACATAAATTACATTTCTTTCAATTTTGATAAAACAAAAGGAACGAAGCAAAAACGAAAAGAAAAAAAAATGGAATTCTTACAATTACAAAATAAAAATAAGAATAATAAAAACCCAACAAAAACACGAAAAAAAAAATGAAGATATTTAGTGTGAGTGTGTGTTGGTTCCTCTTCTATTCCATAGCTGGGCGCAGGTTGACTGCATTCAGCTCTGCGTGAGAGGTATGAAGAGAGATAGAGTAAATACAGGGTACCCCTTACCAATTATCATTTTTTTCTTTTTTTAATTAAAACATTTTCTGAAAAAAATATTATAATACCAACCCGTTTTTATGGTCACTATTATACAAAGTATACAATACATACAATACATTGAATACATACTCTGGAATTCTGCAGGGATGGTAAGTTGGTGCATAAAATGTAAATCGGTAATTTTACAATTTAATAATCGATTTAAAGATTTCGAAAATATAAATGTAATGAGTGATTTTTTAGTGGCCCTTTTTAATAGAAAACTAAAATTCCCGCTTTAATAGAAATTTTTTTCAAATTTTTTCCGGATTCCAATGATTGCGCATTGCTAAACGAAATGTTTAACCTTCCAACAAATTATAATTTATTAGGAGCCATAAACACGAGCACAAAAAGTATTTGGGAAATCGTTGCAGAAAATCTATCTTCGTTTGAATATCCGGAATTATTAAAAATAAAAAAATAAAAAACTTAGTAGTTGTTTCGTCTGTTCTTATCTATGTGAATCGGGATTTTCACATATGAAACATATAAAATCAAATAAATTATTGGGCATTAATTGGTAGGACACCCTGTGTTGAAATATCGTCCTGTCTTACTTCAAAACATAGCTCTCTTGTTTACTCTCACTCAGCTTATGGAGTGAACAGTTGCTCCGATGAGCAACCCATGCCCACCTGTGCGTAATAAAATCATAGATGTGTGTGCTTGTGTGTCTTTGTGTGTGTGTGTGTGTGTGTGTGTGTGTGTGTGTGTGTGCATGTGTGTTTGTGTGTGTATGTGTGTGGAGTAAGACAATTGAGAGAAACTGTCATGTTTCATTGTTATTATTTGTTCTTATAAACATGGGTCTGATACAAATCTTTGACTAACATGGTATAAAATTTCTTATCTATTGTGGTATAAATTGATATTAACATTATTAGAAGATAAGAATTCGGTTTGTTCGTGCTGCTGCTTGGATAATATATCGTTCGGGACGAAAGTTTATTAAATATTGATAGTGGAAATTATCTATTAATGAAGCGGGAAGACAAGACACCCAAGATTATTTATTACCTTCGAGAAGTTTCATAAGAATTTGATGGCATATTTAATGTTTTTCATTAATGCCTCTGTTAAAAAATTGAGATAAACGTGCGGTAGGTATATACAAGTATCGATTTGTCAACAGTAGGTACTTGAATCCTTCGAATGTATAATAATATACACAAATTGAAGTACACTCTGGTAGTAGAAGGGAAGGTCAAAACCTGGCAAGTAGGCCTTTCTAGGCCTTTGAAGTATACCCTGGTCTGAACAACCTTTACATATAGACTGTTGTCAGTAAATACAATTACATATCAATCAACTCAACTTTCAAGTCCTCGATGAAATGACCGCCTATGGTTTCCTTTTTTTTTTAAACTAAAGACCTAAAAACAGAAGGCAGGCGCAGTTCCAGTCCGTGTCGTTTTCGTGTTAACGTTCTGCACATGATTCGTAGATGTATGAACTGTTGCGATATACCCGATGGGCCTGCTACGTAACCAGCTATTATAATTGCGAGCATATTGAGACCCAATCTTTAATTAATTTGGTAATTTTATTTCCTTTTCAACAGTGCCATAGCTCTCGCATTTATTTGGCAATGGATTTGTTACGCTCGGTGGATTATTTTGGACGCGAACGCTCTTCTGATTTGCGTTTTCTATAATTCAGGATATTTGCGCACAAAAACAGCGCATCAGATACGTAATGGCATGGTCTATCTGTTGTGGTCTTTGCTATTGTAAACGCATTATTAGTTCTGAAGTTGTTTTACCGTCAAAATTAAAAGCACAGGCAGCCGTTTTATGCAGAACTTTGTATATCCGATTGTATATGATTTTAAAAAATTGGAAAAAAGGTTCCTTCAATATTTATAAAACTCTCTGTCAAACATATTGAGTATAATTGAGTAGTATTCACATATTATATATCGAATATAATTTCATTTATTTGTATTGATGTAAGTAAAAAATTGAAAAATTTAATTAACCTAAACTATATTATGGCCTAATAACAATGTCACATAACATTGATTCTTTATTTAGCGTCAACTGGAATGGAAAAAGCCATTTCACATGTTCGTACGCACAATATTATATTTATACCGCCAAATAGAAATATAGAACTATTCAACCCTCTCTTTTTTTTTTTTTTAAATCGTAGAAAGGATCTACAATAGTTTATTCAAATAAATAAAACAACAAAAACGTATATCATAATGTGAAATAAAGATTCGTAACCATTTAACTAATATTTTGATTCGAATTGTATTTTGTCACGTATACAATTGCCTTTAGTAAAAATAAGCGAAGAAAGGACCAATAATAGTTTATTCAAGTAAGTAAAATGCCAAAAGCGTAAAACATTCATAAAATGTGAAGTAAGGATTCGTATTAGTATGATAAATTGATTAAATAAATTCTTTAACTGTTTGTTAATTTCCATACTACAATAAAAGAAATACGAGATATCTCAAATAACATAGAATATATATATATATCTCTAACAAAATCATTATTTATCGTGTCGACACGCACTTTGTGCGTTTGGGCGCCCACATATTCAAGTATTCTTAAAAAAACAAGTGTTGATAATATTGACAATCATAGTAGAAAAGTTTTTATTTTAATTAAATTTGTAAGAATTTTGTAGTGCTTCCAGAATACAGGGTGTATTTTAACTCCTATTAAATATATTAAGGATAGTAGATAGATAGTTTGATTGTAGAGGCTGCTCTGAACGGGCTACACTTCAACCATAAGGTCCATTGTGATGCCTAAGGATGCGAGGATGTGAGTGGAAAGAATTTTTGTGTATAGACTAGGAATTGGTAGAGAAAACCTTCTCAAGCATAGCCGGTTACTTCGTTCTTGTCCATACGCCGACAGTTTAGTCAATTAACCGCCCCTTTTTTTTAATTTTTATAATTGACAAACTGCCGATGTCGGGATCCGAACCCATAACCTCCCAGTTAATGGAAAATCTAACATCTAATATCGATTATTACTTTGGAAATATGAAGAAAAAAATTGCTCATATAAATTTCTACCCGAGATAAAATTTTCACGAAAAAAGTACGCTTCAATCGCATATGAAGTCGCAACGCTTCCTGGGACAGTACACTGTAACAACTGCCGCCAATGACATGGTCCATTGTGAAGGGGTATATATAGGTATCAAACCAGCATAGTAGGTAGTAATAATCTAAGTTAATACTGAAACTGTACTCTGTAGGCAGAGATATTGCAGAGATCATTGACTAATTCAAGTAGCAACCCAAAGTTTTAGGGATATTCTCCGTAAATCGGTACAAGGGATACATAACTACATGAAATAAATCGATAACAAATACATCAAATGAAATATGATCATAAATACTTCAAGTAATAAATACTTTCAATCCAGTCCAATTTATAAAATTTACAGCAAACTCAGAATTAAAGCAAATGATCTGCGTAGTTCAGAAAACCAATTCCTTCGATTTGCCGTGTATAGACTTGCAGCGAAGTTGCATAAACTGCATTTACTTTCAATTCACCCAATTTGCGTGTGTGTGTGAAAAATATTTGACACAAATTGAAATACTCCCTGTAGCGATTCACATACAGATAGCCTATACACATACATACACATGCCTATTATTCCTGTAATAACATTATATTGAGTGGTGTAAGGAATAAAGATTTAACAAATGTTTTTTAATTAAAACAAGAATAAAACACAAGCACCTTATAAGTGAATCACATTTTTGTTTTCTTTTATTAATTAAATATCTTATAATTAATTTCGAAATATATTATTGTCAACGGCAATCTGTTCCAGAAAAATTGTACCATACTTTGAAAGAGATTTTGTTAACATGTACGGCATATTTCCCACATCGAGTTATTTTGATTTGATAATGAAGATTTCATTTCAAATTGAAGATCTAGAAAACTGGAAAAACGCTTTAATGATGTGGAAATTGTGAACATCATGGAGGTCAGACGACTGCATTGGTTGTCCCGTGTTGCAAGATTAGAAATTAATAGACTCTATATGAAGATCGTGAGAGTCCAAGACTATTAGTCCACAGTACACCACGGTTTTTTTTTAAATGATAGCTTCCTTTCGGCGAGACGGCCAACTTTTCTCTCGCGAAAATTCTAGATGATAGTAACTAACGAAGCGCCTAAGAGAGTAACTTGTTTGTATGACGATAGCAAAAAGAGTTTTTCATGGTCTGTGATCCCGAATATAATGATTACTGGAGACACTCTTTATAGACTAAAGGACTGTGAGGTTTTTATTTTACATGAGTTATGAAGGCTTCCATACAAAATAAACCCACGTGTAAGAAGCTGCATATTAAATAATTTTTTATGTTATTAACAGCAATGATAATTTACCAAGATTTTTAACCTTGACACTAAAATAATATATCCGAGCAGGTACTTCATTTTCCAAGTTTAGTTTTTATTGATCATCCTAAAAAAAGAGATTAAAATGACCAAAACCATAAACGAAATATTAACGACTGTCGTTAATAGTTAATTCAATAGCACGATAACTTAATATATAATATGTACACGTCGAAAACGTTTTAAAGAATTAGTTTATAGGTTTACAGTCCAGCCATTGGGTTAAACACTGACAAGCTTAAAAATGATATTTTTCGAGCAAAATTAGTCGTTTACATAAAAGGAATTTGTTCATTGGGGATTAATAATAACAATTAGAAAGAGGAGTAACGCAAGTGGGTCCCTAGCACCTAGACCAAGGGGTTTTCTGCCCTCTCCTTGAGAACAACTTGTCACCCGAAGGCGAGAAGTCTTCGGGTAAGAGACGCCATTCAAAGCAGATGAAGCTATAGGATTCTGTCGGGGCCAAATGCCATTCAGAAGGCCCACAACTTCTCCGCCGGGATTGATCCTAGGATTGAAGGGTCCAAGGTTTCAGACCCAAACATTCTATATTTGACACCCAGCAGGTTTCTGCAGGTGCATATATGGAGGTCTCATCGTTCTGCATACAGATTGGGGATTAAATAAAGAGACAATAATTTTTCTTTGGGGATGATAAAACTTTTTGGGGATGATAAAACAGCGTCAATTTTTAAGTGTATGGTTTCTGGTTTCCATTGGCCAACAATTGATAATCTCGGAAAAATGAGCCGTTATTATTTCGAAAAATCTTATCAACCCACGGTTTTTGCTAACCAACAAACTCAACCTTACGAATAAGCAGTTATAATATCCAAAAATTCATATTGACCTATAGTTTTCGTTACCCAGCAGACTCTTATAATAGAGATATTTCCAACAACAACAAAAACATGGTAGCCCCTAAATTTTCGATACTCAATAAGATATAGTATATTACAACATGTCTGGTGGTTCGCGGTTTTGGTAATATATGGGTTACAATAAAGTCTCGCTGAACTCACGTAGTGAATTTCATGATACCGCCGAAATTTTCAAAGGATCTCATATCTATAGAAAAACTCCGATTATGACTTCCTAGAAACTCATTTAAATGATTTGCACGTTCTTTTTTTTTTTGTTGAACTTTGGTCTAAATAAGACTCGATTCAGAGTAAACGGCCCAGGGAGGTATGAAATGATAATGCTTTAAGCTGAAAACCTAATTATTCTAAACGACTATAAAATAAATAGAAGATATATCAAAAACGTTCTACACACAAGAAAATAATACCAGATATACATTTCAGGTTTTAGAAAGAAATAAAACAACTTTTTTATTCCAGCCAGGAAAAGTCAATATTTATTTAATTTAAAAAAAAAAAAAAAAGGGGACATAAAGGACATTATGTGACGTGCATCAAATGTAAGTATCGGGTATATGAGAGCGGGACTTGTTTGTTGTCAATGAAAAATTGAGAAGCAACTTTTATGGGTAATAGATAATGAACCAGAATGAATGGATATTTGAATACCTTCTCTAGTATATATGTTGCCACCTAAACAGAGAAATATAGCTCTCAGTCGGTAAAGCTTGGTGTTGTATGCTGTATATTTAAATGAACTTAAATTTCAAAAAAGTTGAACCAATCTACATCATAATAAAATTGTAAAGATACTATCATTTGTTAAAATCTGTCAAGCTGTTTAGGCTAGAGAGTGTGTCAAAGAAATAGACATACATACAATCACTTGAAAATGACCGGGTATTATCTATCCCCTGCGGAAGCACACATGGGACTCCATAACGGGTCAATTGTGTGCAGATTGTGTGGCGAGGAGGAAGAAACATTCGGCGACATTATCGTTGACTGCGAACCTCTGGGTTACAGCAAAAAACTCTTGTTTGAAACCTTTTTTTCTTACACCCAACAGTTTTAGTGGTAAATCAATCCACAAGATGAGAGGCAAAACAACAGATATTAATGAACCGGCTAGATTTGATAGGACCTGTCTAGATCAATTGTCCTCCTAGCTATGCCTGCTAGAAAAACAGCTTCAGGCTATAACACTTTCCTTTTTTAAGGAAGAACAGGGTAGATGTTAGTGTAGTAGATAGCTAACAGATTCTGAGACCTATCCACATAATTTTCTTCCATATATTCATAGAATCGGAAGCTGCTCATTTATCCGCTCCAGCAGTGATTTATAAGAGTTGCCTGATCTGATCTACTGATTGTTGAAATGACCTGGAACTTTTGTCTCATTGGTAGTCTAAATTTATTCTAGTTTTTTTTTTCTAGGTTCTTCGTATAATATCAGGCGATAAAACCACGAAAATTCGAACATAGATGTTATGAAATAATATAATCGAACAAAAGTATCTTCATTCCAAAATTCTTTTAAGTGGGCTCGAGCAAGTAATCTATTTTCTTTTAGTTCTAGGTTGTACTTTTAATATCAAGCGATACAACCACGAAAATTGAACAAAATTAAGTATCTTCATTCCATAATTCTTTTAGGTGGGCTCGAGCAAGTCATAAATTTTCTTAGTCCTAGATAGATTAGATAGATTGTAGAGGCTAAACTTCAACCATAAGGTCCATTCTGATGCGTACGGATGTGAGGATGTGAGTGGTGTGAAAGAAGTTGTTGTGTATAGACTAGGAATTGGTAGGATATGCGACTGCAGCCAAGTCTGATGCAAACTATGTCGCTATTCATCTGGAGTTCGTCAAGGAAACTGCAGAAAACTGCAGCCGGTTACTTCGTTCTTGTCCATTCGCCGATAGCTAAGTCAATTAACCGCCCTTTTTTTTTCTTAATAATTGACCAACTACCAATGTCGGGAGTCGAACCCATAACCTTCCAGTTTCCAAGTAGGCATACTGCGCAGACATAACACCTTAGACTGCTGGGCCACGTGGACTGGTTTCTTAGTCCTAGGTTGGAAAATCGAACAAAGTTAAGTATTTTCACTACATAATTCTTTTAGATAGGCTCGAGCAAATGTAAGTCTCTCGTTCGTTCAGAATGCCAACCATTTTTTTCGAATTGGTTTGTACTATTAATGTAACGACCAACGAACGCAAGGCTAGTCACTCTGGTTGTTAAGGTGATGTGAAATTCATCATCAGCATTGAATACAACACATTTTATGTACCATCAACGTCAAAAGTCGAGCTCGAATTTAAAAATTTTATAATTGATTTGTGCCATATTTATGCAGATTTCGGAAAAATGTTTCGAATAAAAGTTGTTAGTATGGTTATAATGAAGAACTTTTATTCGAAGCATTTTTTCGAAAACTTAATAATTAAGGCATAAATCAATTATAAAATTTTGAAATCTGACTTTTGACGCCGTTTGTACATACCATATACATACATATCCCATCATCCATCAGCTATACTATAGCTCGCCACGTCGTGCTGCCTGTCTGCTTGCCAGACGACGATGATGTGTCAGTCAAATGTTTTATTGTGTATAGTATTATATTCACAATGTGTGGAAATACCATTGATCTCCATATAAACGGCTCCAACCGGTTCCCTCCGGTGAAATAACGGCTCCAACTTAATGATATTCAGCTCCACCTAAACTAGTCAAGGTGTAAAACTTGATCTAGGTGCCCGGTCACAATGGTTTCGAAGGAAACGAAAAAGCAGATACCTTAGCAAAGAAGAGAGTCGGAATATCCTTCACTGGCTCAGAGACTATCTTAGAAATTCCAAGGACTGCATGCAAACAGGTGATCAACGAGTGGTCAAATGCTAAACACCGTGATGACTGGGAAAAAATACCGCGGCAAGAGTTTGGGAAGGTACTGCTGCAGAGTGTAACCAAGAGGCTATCTCTCGATGCACTGAGACTGAACAGGATTCAACTGCGGAGGGTTACCGGATTCATTACCAGGCATTATCCCCTGCGGAAGCTTCTGCACACAATGGGACACCATAATGAGTCTATTATGTGGCAAGGAGCAAGAAACATCTATCCACATAATCATTGATTGCGAACCTCTGGGTTATAGCAGAAACAAGATACTCGGTGCATCTCACCCCAAATATATGAACCTTCGGGAGGACCTGTTAAGCAAGCTTCAGGCTATTGCCAACATATGGGAGAAGCGAATCTCGTCAGACTGAGATTGAAGGAAAGCACAATGGACCATAAGGTCAAAGTGCAATAGTTTTTGAATCCCAATATTAATCTAATCTCTAATCTACTAAAACTTTATGTGTGTGTGGAAATACATGCGACAGCCAACTAGGCAAGCTCAACTAGGCAAGGTACTAAATTCTGAAATCTTATTAATATTTTTTTTTTCGGTTTTATTACAATTTAATAATATTAATTTTATGATACTCGCGTAAGTTATAAATGTAAATTTTGATTAGTATTACATTTTGAAATCTTATTTACTAATATATTCGTTTTTTGTTTTTAATAAGACGCATGCGTGCTGAAGCAAAAGTTTAGTTCCTTCGCTAGTTGAATACCGCTTCCATTGGTATTAATCGCATAACATGTGGCAAAATCAGTCAAGTTTATATAGAGGTCACTGGTAAATACAAAACACTGAAAATATATACTAAAAATGTCATATAAAAATAAATAAAACATTGTATGTATTTGTAAACATGATTCCATATATATACATGTATATATATATATATATAAATATATATATATATAAATATATATATATATATATATGTATATATATATATAGATATATATATGGTGGAATATATATATATATATATATATATATATATATATATATATATATATATATAAAATTGTAGGTAGGTAGGTATTTGTTGTGTTATTGCTGAATTGCATTCAAAGAGTTTTCTGTCGTCAGTCTCCGTCGTATCGTAAGCCGTATTTACTACTACAACACACAGTCGTCTCTCGTATAGAAATTATATTTTTCAATAATATTTAACTTATCAACACTATAAATGTTTGATTCCTTTTTGCAGTTTATTTGTAAAATAATGGTTGTGTAGAATCTCGGCTCAAAAGAATCGCTATTATTTCAAAATTTTGATAAAATAAATTTGTACCTTATTTATTCGGTTTTCGGGAAAATGATTCGAATAAAAGTTGTTAGTATATCTATAATGAAAAACTTTTATTCGAAGTTTTTGTTCGAAAATCGTATAAATAAAGCAAAAATCAATTTTTGAAATGGCAATGAACTAAAAAGTGGAAAATAAATTTAAAAGTATTTATGAGTAAGTACCCCAAGCTTTTGTTTATAGTCACCTATTTCCTACTATTCAGTCTATTAAATAAAAGCTGATACAAAAAAATTTTAATGTCTATTATTTAATATTATATTTAAAAAAAGTTATTTGATTTATCTTTATTTTAAGACTAAGAACCTTAATGTAATTTCCCACCGCTTCCACAACTTCGAATATTTATCGACACTTCCAATCAAATTTTCGATTTTAGCGAGTATTTTCGAATTCTATCAATATAGAATGATATTAGATATACTAAATTGTCTTGCCACGTGATTAACTTATTTATTTTTAATTTTAGATCTATCAAGGTCAAGAACATAGCGAATATTGTTAATTTAACAGAGTTTAACTATAGTTTCAACGAACTGACGTTAAACAACGATATTTTTGATAAATATTACAAGTGAAATTAAACTATATAAAAGATATATATTCGATTCACAGCTAGCTAATGGTTAAATATCGTAGAAACTTTTTTTTCATAGATACATTTATATTATTTTTTAAAGTATCAGAAGCTTTTAAAAACTAGTAATTCCGGTGAAAATTGCACTTTAATATATATACATATATATATATATATATATATATATATATATATATATATATATATATATGCATATATATAAATCGTATGCATTAAATGCAACATATTTGTATTAAAAATCCACTGCATCAGGCCAAAAAACGAAAATAAAAAAGTACGTTTTTTAACCCTTTCATAGTAACGTTATGGCAATTAATTTGATTTAAAACGTGTTTTTTTTTATTACTTGTATAATAATTAGATTTTTTTAACCATGTATGTAAAGCTATCAGGCATTTTATAGTTTTTATGCCTTTTTCTGAACAGAGACTGTTTTTAAGCATGAGTATAGATATACAAGATTGTTTTGAATCATTCCCTCGTTTATTAGGCTCTACTTAGGCTAGATTTTAACAACCCGCTTACATACTCCTGACGACATTTGTAGCACGTTCCTTATTAAAAACAAGTGAAAATAACAATTATTTGAGTTAATTGCTTAAATACCTGGTATATCATGAATTAATTTAAAAAAGTTTATAACAAAAGTTGTTTATTTTTAAAAAAGAACACTTTTTGTCATCACATTTTTTATTTCAAAGATTTCATTTTCCATCTGTCATGATTTCATAAATGGGCAGTTTTGCCTATTTTGCCCAGTCATGAACTTGACGTTACTTTTTGGCTCTAGAACATACACACAAAATTTCAGCTTGTCCACACAGACAGATGGACTTGTGGAAATCGAACCGAATTAAGTTATTTTATAAACACCAATTCCAAATATTTCTGTTTGCGATCAATATTTTCAAGCGTTACAAAGTCGGGACTAAACTTAATATATCCTTGTATATTTACATATACCCGATATAAAAACAAGAAGTATGTAAGTGCGTTAATTGTTTAAATAATCTGTATATACTGAGTTTTATCTCAGCCCATGTACTGTTTATTTGAATTATCTATACGCGCAGATGCATAAAAATATGACCTGTATTATATACTCGTCTTATGTTTTAAATTATTATGTATAAGTGAAACATAATCGATTTATTACAAAAATTCCGAGTTTTGTAGTTTTGTTTTACGATTACAATCCTGTCACAACTTGTAAAACAATTAAATGACAATGACACAAATAAAATACTACACCAGAAATCTTGTTTATTTAGTAAATATAGTTAATATGTCCTTCTGTTTTTCTCTGTTTTTAATTTTATAATAAACACGATGTTAAATCTATATTTAAAATGTCGAAAGAATTGACCTCAATATATACAGACAGATTTATAGGATTAAAATTGAAAATAAACAAAAGCTGCTTTTTTTACTCAACGTTTTTAAGAAGTGTGGTCCAATTAAATTCAATCTTTTGATCGATAGTCAATGAATGCACAAAATATGGGATGGTAATGTTCAATACATTTGAACTACTTTATAAAGTAACATACTCAAAGACCTAGGGATCGAGGAGGAGAGGTTAAAGGGAAACGAAATGCATTAAGTTTTTGTAGCCACGATTAAACGCTTCACAATAATAAATTTAAAATTAATTTACAACAAATATTAATTGTAAAATATCAGTAAATATAAATTAAAAATTGGTTTGACTTGATTTGACAATGAACTATGTTTTGTTTTGACGTTCACGTGTATAAATCTCGAGAGTTAGATAATTCTTTTTCCATTGGATTCGATCCTACTACTTCCTTAAATACCATGTAAATAAAGCAATAGGGAATATGCATGAAAATTTTTTTTCACATTTATTTTCAGAATATGAAAATACTGTTAATACTGTAATAAAATTTAAAAACGAAATTAAAATCCGACAAATATCAAGCAAGCTATAAGCTTTTAAAGATTATTATCTGTCTCTTTCTTGCAAAAATATTAAAAACGCAGTTTTACGTGTATTTTAAATGGTGAAAGTGTAATATGACGTCACATAACATATCAAGAGGTTATCATCCTCGTTGTCTAATCGGGAATTTCAATCATTCATATCTCGCTTATTTTTAAAGTTATTTTAAAAGTAATTTTACTTTGATATTTGTCAAGTAAACATGCATTCAAGTGAAAAAAAATTTTCATGCATATTCCCTATTATTAATAAATCATTGAGGAAAATTCAATTAAAAATTACACAGGTGGCATTTTATTTGGTTCGCATTAAAAGTGTATTATTATTATATCCATGGTGGTGTGTTTTGGTGTTGGTGGTGGTAGTAGAGTTTAGTAAATATAGCAGAGAATACTACTAAGTTTACAAAGAATGGTAAAATGATAGCAGGATAAATATCCCTGGAGACAGCAGAAGCCCAACATAGTATATAGAAAGGCCATGGATAGGATGATAGTATGTATAATGGTGACATACCATAAATATGTAATAATACTATTCAATTACAAAAATATTGACCTATAACCCTTCAAAACAAGTGAAAATCACATATTATTTTACGAAATATCCTGTATATACGGAGTTCATTATGTGTGAATTGTTTATTTAACTTTTTAGATGTTGAAAATGTTGACAATGATTCAATTGTTAATTTTTTTTAAACAAACATTTTTTGTCTTATGGTTTCTACCTATTCAGAGTGAACTAACCTGAGAATGACCAGTCCAAGTGGCCGAGCGGTCTAAGGCGTTATGTCCACGCAGTATGCCTACTTGGAAACTGGGAGGTTATGGGTTCGAATCCCGACATCGGCGGTTAATTGATTAAACTGTCGGCATATGGACAAGAATGAAGTAACCAGCTATGCTTGAGTAAGTTTTCTGCAGCTTCCTTCACGAACTTCAGATGAATATCGTCATAGTTCCTATCATAGTCAGCTGCAGCCGCATATCCTACCAATTCCTAGTCTATACACAAAAATTCCTTCCACTCCACTCACATCCTCACATCCTTAGGCATCACAACGGACCTTATGGTCGAAGTGTAGCCCGTCCAGAGCAGCCTGTACAATCTATCTATCTAACCTGAGAGTGGGGTAAAAAAAACATGGCTATTTATTGTGTGCAACCGAAAGGTAAACTATTATGTGTGTGGTTATTTATATCAAATTATTATTATACCCGGTATATAATATATAACAGGGTATAATAATTTTAGTTCCGACTTTGTAAAGGTTGAAAATATTGATCACAGAAAAAAAATGGTATAGGTGTTCATATAATGAACTTGTTAGTCCATTTCCACATATCCATCCGTCAACACGATACCTCAAAAACGAAAAGAGATAGCAAACTGAAATTATGTATTCTAAAGCTAAAAAGTAAGGTCAAGTACGTGAGCAGACAAAATCAGACCATGTTTGGACAAAATGAATCTGTCTAACTTGTTAGTCCATTTCCACATATCCATCCGTCAACACGATACCTCAAAAACGAAAAGAGATAGCAAACTGAAATCATGTTTTCTAGAGCTAAAAAGTAAGGTCAAGTACATGAGCAGACAAAATCAGACCATGTTTGGACAAAATGAACGAATCTGTCTATCTTGGAAACCGTAAGAGATATAGTAAATATTTAAAGACAAAAAAAAAGTCCTTTTTTGGAAAAAACTCGGTATATATCGGGTATTTAAGCAATTAACTCAGCTAGTTGTTATTTCCACTTGTTCCTCCTAGCTTTTAATCAATATTTTCAACAAATCAATACACTAGCCTGAAATACCAAAGGTCTTGAGTTCAATCCCCAGTCAAGATGTAGTTGATTTTGTATACCAAAAACATAATGACCCTGGGGATTGTTCAATTTTTTATGATTAGCACTGTCCAACTATCCAACAGTTGACTCTACACGGAAGACATATACACTCGCACATACATTCTATTACAGGGAATGAAATGTGAATCGATATCCAAGCTTGTTTTTTTGTTGCGTTGCTAGTTTTTTAGATTCATAAATAAACACGAAATCCATCCATGAGGAGGCTGGCTGCTGTGCTATGCTGTGCTGTGCTGCACACATTTTAAACTCTCCAAGTATTTTATATCTGGGAGTATGTGTGATGTTGTGATACTTAAGATGGATACTGGATGATATTGGTATTTATTTTATAGTATAGTATAAAGTAAATATTATCCAACAAGGATAGTAATAGTGGGTGGTATCAATGTTGTGGAGTAATGGTAAAAGCAATAACTAACATTAATAACAATGTACCTCGAAACAGGAAACAAACAAACAAAAACTTACAATTTCTTATATACAGTAAGTTAGAATATGATTTAATGTAACATAATCATATCATATGTACAGTCATCGTCAAAAAATCACTCAAAAAATAAATACAGAGAGTGAATCGGTAAAAAAACGTGACGTCATCACTTTGGGATGTTACGAAAATTGCGTGTGCCGTTGACTCAATATATCAAAAAAATAAATGCAATAAAATTTCTCGGATTTCGAAATTTTTTGAACGAAAATAAATTTACAAGCGTATATAGTATATTATTAACCATCGGACTAAAGTGACTCTTTTAATCCCGCGAGTGGAGTTTGTTCTTGAGGGTCCCGCCCGAAGGTACTATCACTCAAGGGACCAACCACTAAAATGACAACTTTACTGCCTCCAAATAGGTACTAAAATAGTACTTTTTCTTCCATTGGAGAAAAAGTAGATTTAATACGTATCCCAGCAACAAAATCAAAATGACATTTCTATTTAACAAATGTTGTACATTTTCTCCCAAATTGTCATTGGCAAATTGTCAAAAGTGCAAAAAATTAGTTTCAATACTTTTTATATTATTTTAAAAATTAAAATAATCAATTTAATTATTCAATTTATAAATTGTAATGAAATGCGTTCATCGCTACAAAACCGCTACATGAGACAAGACCGCTATTTGACAAGAAAAGAACTTTTTGACTGCATACAGGAACTGTAAACAATACTATTTAAATGTGTTTTTGTCGGTGTTGTAACTAAAACCTTACGATTTTCAAGTTTGTGGCGTTCAGGCATACATTGAATTTGCTTTAAATGAACACGAAACTAGGGTTGATCTAGGATAAACAAAAAGGGTTGAAAATAGCGTAGGCATTCTACGAAACTCAATAAATTTAGACTGGCTTCTGCGGTAACGAAATCAACTAAATCAACCATTTATGAGTTATATTTCATGAAACTTTTAGTGAATTAGATTGTGTTATCTAATCCATCATAGCTTATTTAAACTTAAATGAAGGGTTTTTCAAACAAGCAGCTAATGTGCCTTTAGTCCTCGAAACAGAAGTATTTCTGCATAAAAGCTCATAACTTAAACTTTTTTATTTGAATAAAAAACATTACTCCTGATAATATAACATTATCCTGAACATTAAGTAAAAGTTAAAATTAATATACGATTCGAAGCCTACGTTCCTCCAATTTATAAACTAATATTTTTTACGATTCAAAGCGGGCCGAGACGGTTATGAAAGTAATTGTAAAGTAAAATTGGGGTATCAAATAATATCATTTAAAAAGTAAAGTATATTAACCATCTAAAGCACCCTCTACACTAAATTATATATTAACCTTCTTCAATAGTCATAAAAAAATATCATTGATACAATAAATTTTAAAATATATATTCACTTACAATAATCAATAATCATAATATATTTATTTTTCAGGTATATAATTTTGTTGCATATCTGATGTACAAATTGCAATGTCCTCTTATATCTCAAGAACGGAAGATGAAGTTTACCAACAGATAGATTTGTCGAAGCGTTTTTTCGAAAATATTATAAAGCAAAGTAATCATCGGAAGTACGAATTAGACATTTTTGAAATGGTTCTTCAGAAAGCTATCAATTGACACCCCAGATTACATTTTTGAAAATTTTGTATATTTTTATTCCTCGTTTCAATCTCCAACACTATCCTTTTTTCCTTCAATCTATTGAGAACTGACCTGAGGGCGGGGCTTAAAACCAAAACTGAAAATTGTACTCTCATATCGTCTTTTACAGTTAACAGTCTCGATCTTTTTTTCGTTTTTATGTTGGTTAATACTTTACTATATACCAGAGGTGGGCAAGAGTTGACTCGGCCAAGCTCTGAGTGAGAGGTAGGGAAGAGAGATAGAGTTAATATAGGGTAACCTACCAATTATTAATATTTTCTTTTTTTAATTAAAACATTTTATGAAAAAATATAATAATACCAAATCTTTTTTATGGTCACTATTATACAAAGTAAATAATACATACAATCATTCAATACATACTCTGGAATTTTGGGCTGGTAATTTGGGTCACAAAATGTACCTTTTTAGTATATATCATATTTGTGTATGAATAAAATAAAAATATATAAAAAATATATATATAAATCTTTTGAACCTTTAAGTTTACCGCTGGACCATTGTAATAAAAGAGGGAAATTTTTGCAAAGGATAATTTAAATAGAATTATAGTTTTGGAAATTCCAAATAATTTGTCTAAATATTTTACTATTCATATCCGAGAACTAATAAAGAATTATTTACCTGATTTAATTATTTTTTGTTCGTATGGAGTATGCTCAGTATAGTGTCATGGGAATTTGATGAATTAAGTTAAATTATACATAAAGTGGGAATTTGAGTTCTTCGAGTTAGTCTACTTTGAATTGAAAAAGTGAAAAGTACTATTTGTAGTAGTGGAAATTATTTTTCGCATAATTTGTTTTTCAAAAAAAATAAAAGTAATAAATTATTGAATAAATTATTGGGCAATAATCGGTAGGGACAACCTGTATTGAAACATCGTTCCGTCTTGCTTCAAAACATACCTTCTTTACTTACTCTCACCCAGCTTATGGAGAGCCCGTAAGGCTCAGACGAGCTGTCTGAGCCCACCTCTGCTATATACATTTCTAAAATTTGGCAGCACACTTTAAGAATTTGGCGGCACACAAAAGTGCCGCGGACAGTGGTTGAGAATCACTGGTCTACAATCTCAGTCTGTTCATATAATTGACGTGAGTTCTAAGCTGTAACTTTTTAACACGATTACTGCAAAACAACCTCTCAATAATACGACTCTTGATTAGCTAATTCATACTGGTGATGACTACATTGTAGTCGAAATACGTATTTATAAAATACAAACAAATGTTCTAGGAATAGGGGCAAAAATGTTCTTAGATAAAATCACCTTAAATCACTAAAAAATCACTACCTTAAACAAAAAGATAGCAACAAGTTGATTTTAGAATTTCTTGAAACAGATTTATTGCTTCTAACTTCATCTAATGATAATACATACGGGTCAATATCGTCGGATATCTTCTGGAGAAAGAAGTTCACTAACAGTTGATAATATTTTACAAAGCCTCTTTAACAATAAATAATATTTAAGAATACCATTGACTTTTTTTCAACGAGTTTGCACTCGCAGCAAGTCAATAATAATAATAATATTCATAAAAAAAAGCGTAAAATATCATAAAATAACTAGTAAAATTGTGAATGGAAAACAGGAATAATCATAAAATTTGAAATGACTCACGTTCAATATAGAAGAAACTTGATGTATTTCGTAATGCATCAAATATTGGTTGAATATTCTCTCGTGTCAAAGTTTGTAGTTGATTATGTCGTAAATCCAGATTGTTCACCGTTGGCACTCCCTCGAGTAGACCATTCGGTAGAGTCTTTAGATAGTTTTTCTTTAATGTTAGTTGCTTAAGTTGTGTCAATCCATCAAATGCTCGCTCTGAGATCACCTGTAGTTCATTATTCTCTAATATTAGCGACTGAAATACAAAATTAAATTATGTGTTAAAATTACTACATATTAACATTGTTAATGCCTTTAAGAAGTATCCGATTATCAAATGATAATTAATGAGAACTCTAGGTTTTTGAAATAAAATTTTAAATCCGTCCCAATACCTAGATCCCAGTTTTTGTATTATAAATATGTATTTCGATTACAAAGTAGTCATCGGCAATATAAATTAGCTAGTCGTAATTTACTCTTTGACAATTAGAAATAGATAGAAAATCGAGATCAATAGACAAAAATAAAAATAAATACAAAATTAAACAAAATAAATTAAAATATAATAAATTTTTTTGGAATTACTCTTCTTAAAATTGCTTTCATTCGATTTACTCTTGTTAGCATCACTCTTATTAAAATTGACTCTTATATTGTCTCGGGATATGTTATTCGTTGCTAATTTGGTGACAGTTTCACATGAAACTGACGTGAAATTGTCAGCAAATTGAATGAAAGTAATTTTAACAATAAAATTTATTATATTTTAATTTATTTTGTTTAATTTTTATTTTATTTTTATTTTTGTCTATTGATTTCGATTTTCGACAATCTTGGAAAAATATACTAAACTAAAAGTAATATAATTTCTATTACCGCTAGCTATTGCCGATTCGCTAGTTATTCTCAATTTAGGAATCTATAAGACATTAACGGTTTAAAAAACTTAAAAAATTTCATCGAAATCGGACTCAAAATTGGATTATGAGAGGTTAAAATCTAGTTTTGTGGGTTTGATGACGTCATCGATGTCAAAAAAATGGATTTTTTACGAATCATACTCAAATTTTATCTGATTAAAATGAAATTTTTTCTACATATTATTTTTGAGACAATAATTTCATTTTTGTTACTGCGAATTCACTAAGTTTTACCGATATTGAGATTCAGCAACGGTACAATCACGATTTTTCAATCCGCAGGATAATAATGTTTTTTTTTTCACATTGAGAATAGATGTAGGTTTCATTAGTTAAACCGCAGTATAACCGATATTGAAAACGAGCTTATTAAAGAGCAATATTGACTTAGAATTTGGAACAATATGAATTTTTGAAAATAATAAAAAAGTCGAATATTTTTTACCTCTAGACTCCACAATTCAGCAAATGTTAAATCACCCAAAATTGTCAAACGATTATGACTTAAATCCAAACGTTTTAGCGCACTCAGTCCAGCAAATGTATCACGCGTCACAATACCGATAGCATTACGATCTAATTCCAGATTATGTAATGCACCCAAATGATTAAACGCATTATCATGTATCACTGTTAGATTATTCTCACTAATATACAGATTCTGTAAGCGTGATACATCATAAAACACATTGCGATTTAATTCCGATATACGATTTTTATCCAATGTCAAAATCTCCAAACTTGGCAGATGTGCAATCGCGTACGGTGCCAAAATCTCAATCTGATTACGTGATATCGTTATTTCCCGGACACTTGTTGAATTCGCGAACGCATATGAATGTATTTCCGTGATGCTGGCATATTTAATTGTGAATTTTTTTAAACGACGCAACGGTTTCAATGCTTCCGTCGGTACAAAGCATAATTTTTTATCCGAACGTAATGTGATTATTAGTTCCATCATGTTGACTTGAGTGCTAAATGTATTCCAGATTGGATTGTCTTCGGTTACGTTGGAGAACACGAAACATTCGGCACGTGATGCATTGTTCACAATATCGGTGTTACAAAAACAATGAATGGCTGCTGTTGGATCATCATTTTGACATATGATTTGTTGGCCACGATGGTGTGGTGGTAATTCGTCCAGATAATGATCTTTGGATTTACGTCGACCGCTGGCCGAAGAGGGTGAATATGCTGAACATGTCGATAGATAGATGCATATCAAGATGATTAATAATAAGAGAAACTGACGATTCATTGTGGATTGAATTTTGCTACCGAAGCCAAATCTGAAACAAAAGAAGGTTTTTATTAGTTTTCTGATAGTTTTCAAATATGGTTTTATTGATATTATAATGAGATTCTTCGACTTGAATGAAATCAAATACAGTTTTTGTCAATTGATAAGAAAAAAATTCGTGACGCAGGGGTTGCGTCAACTTCCTTAGAATAGCGAAGTTCCTTAGAATACATAAATATCTCTAGTCACAATTTAAGTCTGGTCAAAATGAAATGCCGTTTCTGATATCATTTTAGCATTTTCAAGCCAATTTTATTACTAAATGGCATAGGTCAAGTGGAAAGGGGGTATAGAGAAAGAAGAAAACATAAAATATAAAAAATCTCTCTTAATATTCAAACAATCGAAAAATGTATAACGAGTAAAGTTGTAGAAAATTAAGTTTGCTACAATTCATTACCTGATCATTTTTCTCAAACTCAAAACAAAATTACAGTAAAACTTAGCGACTAAAACTTAACTCCTGATAAATTTTTCGATTTTTCAAATATTAAGGGAGATATACCAAATTTTGAGTTTCCCCCTCCCTCTAAACCCCCCTTTCTCCTTGTCCGATTTTACCCATTAACGAACTTGACCTTTAGAATACAAAAAACGCCTCAAATACCAAATTTCATTCCCATCGGAATAAAACTGTGACAGTCACATAAACGTATACACACACACACACATATATATATATATATATATATATATATATATATATATATATATATATATATATATATATATATATATATAAATATATATATATATATATATATATATATACATATATATATATATAGGTCAATTTCATCTCCTTTTTATAATAATTTTATTTGGTATTCATTAAATGTGGTCTTTGATACTCACATCGTGGTTTCTCTGATCAATATAAATCCGATGTCCATATTTGGGTAATAGGGAATATGCATGAAAATTTTTTTTCACTTGAATTGAAGGATGTTTACTTGACAAATATCAAGGTAAAATTACTTTTTAAATAACTTTAAAAATAAGCGAGATATGAATGATTGAAATTCCCGATTAGACAAAGAGGGTGATAGCCCTCTTGATATGTTATGTGACGTCATATTACACTTTCACCATTTAAAGTACACGTAAAACTCTGTTTTTTGTATTTTTGCAAGAAAGAGACAGATAATAATCTTTTAAAGCTTATAGCTTCCTTGATATTTGTCGGATTTTAATTTCGTTTTTAAATATTATTACAGTATTAACAGTATTTTCATATTCTGAAAATAAATGTGAAAAAAATTTTCATGCATATTCCCTATTGCATATTACAATTTATTTCCAATTGTAATCACTTGAATGACGGACATGACGACAGACACCGAGATGATTCCATAAGTTTTCTGTATTGGTAATTTTAACACGGAGCACTAAACCATCATGAAAATTAACTCAATAGAGCAAAGAATAATAAACAGGCAGGACATCTAAGGAATTACTACGACATGCTATATGTTCTCAATTAAAATTATTTCCAGTCTCCATAATAATTTTGTTAATTTCTTATATGGTTGTGTCCTCCCACATTTACAGAAATTATATTGACATTAATGACACGTCATAGATCAAAAACTCAAATGAGGTAGAATCTCAATTAAACGAAAATTATAATATGGTTGTTGGTTATATCACACAGACAGTGTTGTGTTGTGTGTTGTGTTGACACCATTTAAATCATAAAATTATTTATTATTAAACTAATTTTATAATATTCTATCAATAATATTTTAATCAGTATCAGTGTATAATCATCATCATTACTCATTTCATTAATTATTATAATCATTATTCATCAATCTAATTATTTTGTATAATTATAAAATATATATAGTCGAATTTTAATAATATCGGGTAAAAGTGGCAGATGTTATGGTAGTGGAATACCATATGATTTCTCACTATCTTGATTTCGATGTATTATTAATTTGTTTATTTATTATTTACATTTTTTTATTTTTAGCAAGCTAGCGTCTATTTATCTATTGTCAGTATGATTGCCTTACCAGTCCAAGTAGCCGAGCGGTCTAAGGCGTTATGTCTGCGCAAAATACCTACTTGGAAACTGGGAGGTTATGAGTTTGTAAAGGTAGAAGATAGTTATATTAAATAATTATTATTTAAATAAATAATAAATACATGTAAAAGATATAATTGATCTTTATTGATTTGATTTTTGAAATGTTATGATTATAATATGTAAATTACCATGGTTGTTAGCATTCAAAGCAACCGTGATAATAGAGGGAAGTCAAAGCAACCGTGATAATAGAGAGAAGTCAAAGCAACCGTGATAATAGAGGGAAGTCAAAGAAACCGTGATAATAGAGGGAAGTTACAGTTCTTCTAAATCTCACACAGTTATTTCAATCGTAAATATTAGAGTGAGAGAAAAAAAGATAAAAGACCTTGCCCGATTCTGATTCCATTAATGTTAAGTTGGCCTTTCAACCTGTGACCGCTAGAGTGGTGACAACTTTTTAAGTTATTTTGATTCACAATTTTCAATTGTGAAAAACACTGATCAAGATATGTTTTAATGACCACTTCAAAGAAGCTTAAGAAGACGCAACTGCGGAGTGTTTCCGGTTTCATTACCGGACATTATACCCTACGGAAGTATCTACACACAATGGGACTCCATAACGGGTCCATTGTGTACAGATTGTGTGGCGAGGATGAAAAAACATCAAGCCACATTAACTGCGAACCACTTTGACTGCGAACCTCTGGGTTACAGCAGATACAGGATATTCGGTGCATCTCACCCCGAATATATGAACCTTCAGGAGCACCTCATAAGCAAGCTCCTGGCCATTGTCAACATATGAGAGAAGCGAATCTCGTCGGACTGAAGTAGAAAGGGGAGAACAATGGACCATCAGGTCGAAGTACAATACTTTTTAGACCCCATTATAAATCAATCAATCAATGTTTGATACTGATTATGTTTTGAAAGTTTTGACTATTCTACTCTATAAAGTGTTTGCATATTGTTTACACGCCTCAAAAGTGGACATTTCCTAGTAGTGTAGACTAACGAATGCTAGTCTATCAATATTCAAAACCGATTAATAACATCCATCATCATTAATAATATGACTATAACTGTATATATACCCAAAAACTACTATCCAATCTGCAGTAGAGCGTATTATTATTTTCTATCCTCTAGTTTTTACTGTTCGAAATTTATGATATAGTCCAATAGAATAAATATATACCGTGTGACCATCAAAAAAGTTACTACTTAATTAGTTCTAGAATGATGACACGTATAAATATTTTCTTGCGTGTTATAACCTATCTTTTAAACGGTTTTAAAGTCTTTAAACATTTTAAAGACTTTTGTTTTTTTTTTCAAAAATGCAATCTCATCTTCGAAAGCCCATTTTTTTATGGTTATTTCTTTACCAAAATAGACTTAGTGCTCAGTTTTTATGGTTTTTTTCCCGTATCTATTTAATTCTGTCAAAAATATATGGGTTCACATTCGAAAACATATACAATTTTACCCTCACATAACCTTGAAATTACTTTTCAACATTTGTTTGTATTTTTATAAATACGTATTTCGATTACAATGTAAACTTGAAATGTAATTTCAAAAAACCTAGAGTTCTCTTCGATTATTTTATTAATCTTTAATAACCTTGAAGGTCAAGATAATGGTAAAAATCAAGGTCACCAGATGAAATGTCCCTTTCCAATTATAATAACCTTTTCTCGGGTCATTCACTTATCGAACAATTTTTCCTTAAGGAAATATTCAGGTGCATTGTTTCAAAATGAGAAGACAACCTGTATATTATGTAAGTACACGTGTAGTTAATTTTCAAAAACAGATTTATTTATTTATACATTTAAACTATAAATATCGGTCAAGTGGAGATTTTTGACTGTGTATTTATATGGATAGTAATAATACCATACTTAAAGGATTCTGATGTGTTTAAATTTACATATATTTATTTGTTTTGATATTAGATATATTTAAGTAGTATTAGTTGTGTTTAGAAACTTTTTTAAATTAGAAATCTCTCGAACGATTTTATGAAAACATATATGGGATATATATGTGGATTTTAGCCAATTTTTTGTACAGAGTGTTGCAAAATGTTGAGTGTTCTCAAAACTGTCTTATATAAAGTATGGAACAGACGCAGAACATTGTTGCAGCAACATTGAACTTCGCCTACAAAATATTTTCTGTACAGACGTGCAACCAAAATTATGGAATATAAAATTATTATTTTATTATTTTATGATGCTAGTCATAAAAATTCAATCATTTCTCATCTTGTCTCTATCTATCTCATTGAATTTGTATAGTTTATTTATATGTATGTATCTAGTTTAGTTATTTGTATAAAACTAGTGTTGGATAATATCTATGTATTATTATTACAAATAATAAAATATATAATGTAAATTGTAACCAATCTAGGTAATAAAAAATAATAAAATATTAGGAAAGCAAAAAATATTAGATAATATGACCAATTTTTACAGGAACATTTAACTCCTCCTACAAAATATCTAATAATTTTAATTTTTTAACCGTTCAAGGACATGTTTTTTGTTGCTGCAACAACTATACACATTTGCAACATCATAGGTTGCTGCATAATGTTGCTGCACAATGTTTCTTCTTTGTAGGCCCTTTAAAAAGGACTAAAAACCGGTTTCCTTTATTATAGAACAAATACATGTAAACACACACACAACACATAGATATATTCCACTATTCATATATACAAATAAATATAATTAAATAATTTTAAACTTCGGTAATGCTTTTTTTATATTTTTTATCTAATTAATAAATATTTATCTTTACTCTTCTAGTTTTTTTCAATTTTGTCGAGTATTTTTTTCAATAGAACAGATAATAGTTATACGTTTAATGATTTTTCATTAAGATTAGTTTCATTCAAAATTGGAAACATTTTGGGTAAAAAACATTATGTTTGATTTTTGTTTTACTACGGTACAGAACCCTAACAATATATGTTTTTGATGTGTACTGAACTTGAATATAAGCTATATTATTTCCGCTTAAAAACTTCATACAAATTCGGTGTATTAATTGCAATCCAGTCGCGCTACAGAACGTAATAAAATTATCAAATTTATTTATCGATATGCAATTTTTGTCAATGTTTTTTTTTATACATTTTATATTTTTTAATCTATAATTTGTATCTAAATTATGGCTGCTACGGTATTATAAAACTTAAACGATTATTGCACATATTTATATACGAGTATACTATAGAAAAAAAATAGGTTTTTTGCAATATTCGCGATAAACGTCCCAATTTTTTGATATATTTGAAAAAATATTTTGAAATTTCGAAATTTTCTGGTACCAAATTTTTGTGAAAGCATGCATTAAAATTGAATGTAAAATTTTGTCTTAGTTTATACCCGGTATATATTTAGTCCCAACTTTGAAATAGCTTTTTTCCAGAAAAAAATTTTCTCCACCCGTTTTTCTATTTGTCCAAAAATGGAAAATGATAACGAGCTGAAATTTTATGTATGTGTTCTTGAGGTAAAAAGTGAGGTAATGTTTGTGAATGCACAAAATCGGTTCATGCGTTCTCAAGCTAGGAGGGAAAAACATTATTTTAAAACTGCTAGAGATTAAGGAAAAGTTTAATGACAAAAAATATTCTTTTTTTATAAAATAAACAACTTTTGTTTCAAACTTTTTTCCATAAACTGTATAGTTTTGTCAAAATATCAGCTTAAACACCTGTAATTACTCAAGATTACAAAAGCAACTATTTGTGTCATATATAGTACGGTAAAGCGTCGGGCTAGCACCTTTATACACTACTTTGTATTTTTATAAATTTAATAAAATAAACAGACCACGCATTGTAAATGAACTCACTATACATACCGTGTATTTAACCAATGAACTCAGTTTTCACGAACATGTTTTCACGTGAATTTTTATATAATTTTATCGTGTGGCCCAAAAAAATATTTGAATGTATGACGGGTTATATAAATCAATATTTTATATAGAATCCTCAAGTGGTCAGCAACACCACTGACTGAGGAAAATTATGTCTAAATACTTGACCCTGCTCAAGTAGCTATTCAATCAGAAATGGGATAATCCGTACTGATAAAGTGCCATAAAAATGTATTTTATTCTATTTTTAGCATTCTTCAGATTTTCAATGAAATAAAAGATAAACAAACAAAGAATTGATTTTATTTCATATTCGTGAAAGTGATGGCAGAAAAAAACCTTTATGATTGATGTTTTCTGACAACAACACCAACAAAAAAACACAAAATCAAATGAATGTTTTTGTTTTTCTTGCATTTTCTATGAAAATACAAGAAAATTGCATGACAAAAGAATTACTCAATATCTACAGAAAACTTACACGCACTGAACGATGCATTACAGCCGATTCGAATAGCCCACCTCAACACAAAAGGGCTGTTTTCAATTTTTTGGTAAACAGGCTACTTAAAGTCCCACTGTCTAAGAGAAAAAAAATTATTTTAAAGAAATAAACTGTTCGAAAATTTATGTTGGTCAAAGTCGTCGCCAAATCGGAAATCTAATCAAAGAACATCTGGCTCATGTGAAAGCTACGAACGTTATTGAAAACAACCACAAAATTAACAAATCAAATTTAAAACTTTAGTTTTGAAATCGGTACAAAACCCCACAGAATTAGATACATACGAAAGTATCTACATACACAAATTAAGAAAACAGATAATGAATTTAGACAATGGCTCAATTACAAAATCTGATTTAATAAAATTAAACCATATTCAAAATTTAATAACCAAATATCAAGGTTAGCTTCAATAACAACACAGCATGGTCAGAAAAGGATACCGCCAATAAATGGGTTGGGTTCTTCACACACTTAATCTCTTAATTGGTCAGTCAACTCAAATAATCCTTCAGGTACTACCTCAGTCAGATCATATAAAAGACAAAACTTTTTTTATTATTGTGAGACATGCACCAAATTAGCAACGCGCAACATATCTCTGACTCTATCTCCCAGAGATAGTTACGATTAGCTAATTCATACTGATGATGACTACCTTGTAGTTGAAATACGCATTTAATAAATACAAATAAAAACCTAGAGTTCTCTTTGATTATTTTAATAATCTTTATACTAAGCATTGTTCACAGTTAGCTATACAAAAATAACTTCAATTTTCGATTAGACCATAGATTGAACCCTGGACCTCTGAATATCGCGTCCAACGCACTTACAAACGCGCCATACACGTTTACATTGTCAAGTAGAATTTTTCATATCATTAACAGTAAATTATTTTGATTAGTTTATAAAAAATTGAACGAAAAAAATTATTTTCTACTTTTTAATGCAAAAAAGAGCCATTGTTTTTTTTAAACAATGTTTAAAATAATTTCTATAAAATAATAGAAAATATAATTAATAATTTTTTCTCTTGACATTTCATTATTCTAGAATACTCTAATTTTAAAATACATTCATTTTATTTGTATACCATGTGTTCATTTAAAAAGTTACCACATAAATATTTGTTTAAATATACATTTTAGAAAACAAAAATGTTTCAAACAAAATTTACCCAGTTTAAGGACGTTCATGGATGAGGCTTGGTAGTAGATAAAAAATTTTTTTTAGTAAATATGGAGAACATAATTTTTTTGTACCAAAAATTCTAATAACTACATGATTAAAGTAGCCACCATAATAAATAATGTTTATAAACATTCTCCGAAATATGCAGTTTATACAATTGCATTAGAAAAATGGTGCTGACGAACGTTTGAATTAATTATTTAATAAAATGAAAACTGTTTTGTTAGATTTGCTTTTGCTACCATATTTTGAAAACTGGCGACCACGCACACTAACATAATATACACATACACACAAATATACAACATAGTTTACTGTCAAATCTGTCACATCAAGTCAAATCAAATTCTAATTTACATTTGCTGATATTTTACAATAAATACTTTAAAAATATGTAGGACAAATAAAACACGGGTTGACAAATAAAACAATCGTTGTTAAGATGATTCATATACTTTACAACTTTTTTAAAATCCTTAATAAATTTTATTAAAGATAGTACTCATTTGACTTAAGCGTAGCAAATGAACGTCCTTAAATTGTGCAACTTTTGTTTGAAATATTGTTTTCTAAAATGCAAATTTAAAAAAAAAATATTTAAGTTGTAACTTTTCAAATGAACAGACGGTATATAATAAAATAATCTTTAGATAATGATCTGTAATGGTGTAATTTGCACAAAAACAAATATAAATAGGGAGAGATGTTTGATAATTAGTTGGTTGTAATGTCATCCAGAGTCTCTAGAGTGAAAACAAAAGGAATTAATATTATTATCATTATTATTATTATTATTATACTGGCGGAGTAGTATATTTGTTTAAGGAACAAGATTGTATGATTATTTTAAAATAAATATAAAAAAAAAACTTTGTAAACATTATTATTCTAATTTTTATATTATTTTTAATTTAAATCTTTTAATATGCACAGCATCCGAAAATATGGTATAAATTCTTATGATTTTTAATTTTTTTTCTTTTTTGTTGAATACAAATCCCTAAGAGATCAAAGTTTGTTTTGTACTTAGTATAGGAATTTTATTATGTCCATTATTTATTGTATATATTATTGGTTAAGTTACTCTGAACGTCATATTTCGTTCCAAAATGGCGGCTTTAATCAGGTTACATTCCACAATAACTTATATTTTTCATTATAAAAAAATGATGAACTTCATTATATATATTTAAAATTAAACGGCTGGACCGATTTGGCTATTTTTGATTTGAAAAAGTAGCCCGGAAAATTGAAAGATTTGGGAAACATGAAAGTGCTTATTTCTATGGGACTTTTATATGATTTTTTATGTTTACTTCTTTAAAATAAACAACTTGCAAAGTCGATCATTGTCCCTTACTTACTCACACCCTTCAGGCGATGTGAAAATATCTAACTTTAAAAGCGTAAGCGATAGACAAAAAATTCATAGACAAAAAATATCCTAAAAATAAATAACTTTCAAAGTCGATCATTGTCCCTTTCATTTCCACTCCCACCAGGGGAAAATATCTTATAACTTGAAAACCCTAAGAGATAAAAAAACTTAAAAGACAAAAAAATGTTCCTTTTTGTAAAATAAACAAGGCCCACACCAGGGGTTGCGGATGGTTATGGTAAATTTTTGAAATATCTTTCCTTTTACCAGAATGTATACAAAATATATAGATTTTACGCGAGCGAATTTGCAAAGGTCAGCTAGTTTATAAAAAATAAAAACTTGTTAAAATTTATATACAACCCTAAAAATTCACATCGAAAATAAAAATAAATTTATTGAAAAATATAGTTTCCCTGTTAAAAATTGTCCTTTTTTTTCTACATTCACATTTCAAGTATTTATTACCGTGTAGGAGGGACGCAGGTACCAATAACCAACATCACTTGTGATTCAACTCGACTGACTGACTGAAAAATCGAATTTAAATATGTATATATATATATATATATATATATATATATATATATATATATATATATATATATATATATATATATATATATATATAGAAAATATAAATTTAATATATTATACCTAATGCGAGAGTTGGAGGAATCGAAAAAATTGTATATTTTATTTACTTTGTTGGTTTATTTAACAATTGAATTTTGTTGGTTGTGTTGGTTTCTAGCAAGCGAGTAGTTCAAAAATATACTCCAAATACTCTTTTATACACCCACTTACTGGGGTCTAAAATATTATAGGTAAGCTCTACACTCTACAGAGTGTTTGAAAAAACGTGTAGCATCTTCAATTCACAAGGGAAAAGAACGACTTGAGAAATTTATTTTGAGATTGGTCTGGAAGTACCCCAGGGTAGAAGTACCCCATAATTGGGAGAAAAAAGAAAGACCATTAGACAGCCAAATATGAGAATAAGCTCTCAACATCACTCATAGAAAATATCAACGTGTCAGATAACGGTTCGACAACCAGTAGTTTCTACTTTTGGACATGTTTACTTGACAAATATCAAGGTAAAATTACTTTTTAAATAACTTTAAAAATAAGCGTGATATGAATGATTGAAATTCCAGATTAGACAAAGAGGGTGATAGCCCTCTTGATATGTTATGTGACGTCATATTACACTTTCACCATTTAAAATACACGTTAAACTTCGTTTTTAGTATTTTTGCAAGAAAGAGACAGATAATAATCTTTAAAAGCTTATAGCTTCCTTGATATTTGTCGGATTTTAATTTCGGTTTTAAATATTATTACAGTATTAACAGTATTTTCATATTCTAAAAATAAATGTGAAAAAAAAATTTCATGCATATTCCCTATTGGTGCATTAAAAAATTATTAATTTATATAATTTAAATCTTTTACGATTAAATTTTCAAAACTATCTGTCTCTGTTCACTGTCTCGGAGAATTTTAGCAGCCCACAATAATATAAAAATTTATTTTTGAGCACCTTGTACATTATTTTTGTATAACCTGAATATAATAATATATTTCATCAATTGATTTGATTTGAATTGATTTACTTTTTTTTTTTTATATATATTCAATACAAATCAAAAGGTTTTAAGTTTTATAAAAGGTGAAATTACGAATTGATTTTATTTCTCATATTAAATTAAATTACATATATGACCCTTGCTGCCGGCGTAGCTACGTCACCCTCTTTCTTCTGCTCTTTTAAAAACGGTAAATATAAGTCACTTTTTTGTGAAATATATTTATATATATATATATATATATATATATATATATATATATATATAAATATATATATATATATATATATATATATATATATATATATATAAAGATAGATAAGTACGAATGAGCCTTTTAAAGGATATTATTAAATTTAAGGTTTTATGTTTTGTAGTTTCTCGTTGTGATTTCATGTATATTATTATTTATTTTTATTGGCATATGCTTGGTTTTATTACTGCTCACTAGACACTATATATATATATATATATATATATGATGAAAATAGGTTACCCATTTGAAACAAAATTTAATTAATTATAGGGGTTAGTAGCATACCTCCCTGCTTGTAAAAAGGTTATTTTACCTTGTGAATTATATTTTTTTTTAATTTAAATTTAATTGAACTCTTAAAAATAATGGGTGTCACCTCTGATGAATTGTCATATTATGGATGACTATAATATTATAAAATTAAAATTCGTCACATTAGATTTACCTGCTTAACGTGAGGCTTCGTCACGCCACGAGAATTTAGACTCGCTAGGCTAGGCATCATAATAAATCTAAAACCAAGAAACCAAGATGCCAGTTGTGTTATTATTTATTACAGGTATTACATCATGAAAATTGGAAATTTTATAATAAATATATACAAATCAAGCTAGGCGACGCGGTTTCACTGAGTAAAATTAAAATATGCAAATTTCTTTTGTATTAGAAATTCCAGCCAATAAAGATTCTATCTAGCGTCAAAACAAAGAATTGACGCCATTGGTGAATGTAAACAAACAAATAAAACATATTGATTTGTATATGAATGGTGCATTTTTCATTATAAAAATTGTTTATTTTATTTTATAATACCGGCAAATTTTTGTATACCGAACTGTTAATCTCCAAACAAAATAAATTATGATATTGATGTTTCCATCAATTTCTAAAGCATTTAGAAATAGAAAAATTAACATATATAAAATTTGCTAAAACTTTATCAGATTCCTGGGAGTGTTTATTCCGTGAACAAATTTTCTTTTGTACACGCTTCGACGAAAAAAATTACTTTGATTTTATCGGAGTGAATTGTTATATTAGTTGAATTGTCCACTCTGTATATTTAATTCTTAGTTTCGACTGTATGTATTGATGGGTTTTGGATATTGAGAGCTTTTTCCTTGCTATAAAAATATAAACGTAAATTAAATTAGGAGAACCGTTTTAGAGGGTAAAGTACTTGTGTATAACAATATTGTGGTCTGGTGCCCGAAGCATCACACATAAAACGCTTCAACCTGTAGTTTGTGTATATTTTTTTTATATTTTATTTTTGAGCTGTACTTTTTTCTAATTTTGATTACTAAAAAATATTACTACCGATTTCAATCGATAAACCAAAAGAAATAAAGTTTCATAAAGTTTAATATACTACTTCTAACGTTCATTAACACTAATTTTTAATTCAATTAAAATTAAACTAATTGAAAGAACATTTAAAAAATATTTATCTCAGTATCTAATTTATTAACATAGTTGTTACAAGTTTAAATACGAAAAATTATATTTTCCCATAAGTATCCAATGATTAAAAGTTTTATCTAATATCAAGCCTCATGCATAAATGTCCTGAATGATACTGAACTTTTAGATTCTCTTTTTATGGTAGTTATTTTTAAGGGATTATAAACAATTCCAAATGAGGAGCCCACGTAATGAATCTCTATTTATATAAAAAGGAAATGCGAATTTTTGTATATTTGTCCTTATTGTTTGGAGAAAACTTTCGCAAAAATAATGATAGAGCACTATCAGAAATCTAAATTCCCAAACTGTTCCAAAGTTTTCTGTCGCCTAGATCTTTAATATAGTTTAAGGCTTCTATAGTATACCTACATTAACAAAATTTTGGAAATAAATTATTTGTCAATAAATTTAAAATATAAAAAAATTGACATTTTAAATTGTCAAAATTTAGAAAAAAATTATTATTTGACATAAATTTCCTTTGCAAATTTTTTGAAGTCTACACAACGCTAGCTTTTTCAGCAAGTTAAATATAAAATAAACTCTTGAATAAAGTGATAATTTGTAATGTTTTTTTTTAACATTGTAAACATGCATTTCGAACAGTTTATGAATTGATTTATTGGATATGAATTCTAACAGTTTATGTTGTCAGAATTTAGTTAATATTTATCGTACGATGAAGTAGCCTTAGCAACAACAACTATATACTCTAATTAACATCAACAAGCTATTTGATTTGGAGTTTCATTTCATTTAATGATACATATCCAATTCATTTCCATTTTATACATATCGAGTGTCTGAAAACATTATTCAACATGTGACAACAACAACTAACTGAATAAATTGTTTAAATACCCGGTATAATGTTATAAAAAAAACTTCGACCAAAAGTTGTATTGTTTTTTTTTATCTCTTACGGTTTCAAAGATGGATATGTTTTCTCATTTTGCCCAAATACCGTCCGATTATAAGCATTTCCACGAAGTTTAAATTAGAGATAAAGATAGATTTTAGAGGCTACACTTCGACCATAAGGTCCATTGTGATGCCTAAGGATGCGTGGATGTGAGTGGAATGGAAGAAATCTTTGTTTATAGACTAGGAATGATAGGAACTATGATATATCGTGAACTATGATATATCGTGAAGGAAACTGCAGAAAACCTTCTCAAGCATAGCCGGTTACTTCGTTCTTGTCTATACGCCGACAATTAACCGTCCCTTTTTTCTTAATAATTGACAAACTGCCGATGTCGGGATTCTAACCCATATCATCCCAGTTTCCAAGTAGCCATACTGCGCAGATATAACTTTCGTTTCGTTTTTGAGTTATCGTGACTACGGAAAGACAGATGGACATGCGCAAATGGAATAATTAGGTCATTTTATGAACATTTATAACTAAAATGTTTTGCTACGATACATATATTCAATCGTTATAAAGTCAGGACTAAACTTAATATACCCTTGTATGGGCCCATAGTCATATGCACTTTATATTAATACTAGACACTTAGAAATACTAGTAATGTATACAAAGATATCGAACTTGTGCCAATGCATTTCCATGCATATTGTAAATGCTTGTTTTCACAAATATTTGCATTCAAAATGCATTCACCCAATGAGAAATCACATTTTCAAATAAAATAAAAATATTAGTTATGCTACTATCTGTATAATATTTCGTTGTTAGTTTCTCTGATGATATTCTATATATCTACCTGTTTGCTATCCATAGTAATAGAGCTAGTTCGTACTTGACACAGTAAATCATATTTGTATAATATTTGCTAATTAAAATTTGTTGTATGATCTGTTTCCAAAATGAAAATCATTGAGAGCTATATTTGTGTTATTATTATTGGATTGGAAAATAATACCAAATCAAAAATATATTCAATTGAAAAAAGGACCAAGTTCTCGTTTATTGTAACAAGTTTGATCAAAAAATATCTATTTGAAGATTAACTCACTGTAAACTTTGCTTTAGTAGGTAAGGGATATTTTGTGTTGATTTTACAAAATGCACCTGAATATGTCTTCAAGGATATGACAAAATTAACCGAACCTTTGCCTTCAAGGTTAATTGAGGGAGAACTTTTGTTCTTAAAATGAGAAACAATTTTTTTGATTTTGTAGAACCGTATTATACAATGTTCCATGCCTGGCTTATGTAGAGTTACATATTAATTTGGCCTACATTTTGGGTAAGTAAATGTGGATTTTCACATTTTTCTCGTATATTTGTCCTGAGTGGCTGATAATGAAAGGACCATAAATTACGAGAATCCTTTGTGTAAACATTAAACATACTACCACAGATTATCATTATTGAACGAAATATGTAGAAATATCATCATGAGTTTGTTGATAGTTACCAAGGTAATAAACATAAATAATTACTGTAATAACAGAGTAGGCAGTGGAAATGCGAAGCTTTCTAAAAGAAAGCATATTTAATTTTAGTAGCGAGACCGGTACAATTCTATTTCAATTATTTTAACTAAGCAAATCCCCTCTTAATCCTGCAAATATCTTAAATATTCTCATACATAAATTAAAAATGTTAAATTTTTAAATTGTTCCACGCTTTTAATTTTCTGTAATATTCGTTTCTGAAAGATGCAAATCTTGTATCAAATTAGTAGATACGATGGACTAAGCCCCTAATCATCGATGGCCAAACACTGTCTGTTTTTTTATGGGACATTGGTGTTCGAGTGTTAATATAACTGAATGAAAAAAAAAAAATTTCCTAATTTGATTAATATTTCCAACGTGTGTCCATTATTTTATGAATTAATAAACTTAACAATTTAAAATAATCAATGGCACACGTCATCTGGCAAACATTTTATGCAAATTATGCAAAGGTAACATCGTTTATAATAATAAAACAAATATTATTGTAACCTCTATATACAACTGCGTACGTAAAGTGAGATAACAGAGGTATTGAGGTATTGAGTATGTAGCGGTGTCGCTTCATCATTAAATTATTATTATAATTTTGTTCTTCATTTTTTATATGTTGCATTTCAACAATAACTTCCCTCTATTATCACGGTTGCTGTGAATGTTAACAACCTTGGTAATTTACATATAAAAAATGAAGAACAAAATTATAATAATAATTTTATGATGAAGCGACACCGCTACAAGTATAATTAACCTCTGCATAAAGTATTCTACTTTATGCAGGGGTTATTTATACTTTCTATTTATGTTTTAAAGATGTTTTTACAAAAGTTATTCGTAATGTAAAGGTTGCATTTTGATTATTTTGTGCCAATTTTCCACGTTTTGTTTTTAAATAAATATTAAAGTGCATTCATTACAATGTGTTTTACTTTTTTTTAAGTTCGCTTACCTTACTAAAACGAATCCTAGACCAACCTAACCTCCATATAACAAACCTCATTGTAACAAATTACTTAGTAGAACCAATCTAATCTCCTTCAGATTTGTTATATCAAGGTTATACTGAATATGTTAAAGTCTGTAAATAGAGGTAATGAGAGGATGTCACACCAGATTTTTATTATTAAAAATTGAAATAATTATTAATAATAAAAAAACTTTATTTACCTTTTACTTTATGTATATTTGTGAAAATTTAATTTATTGCAAAAAAACAAAAAACACAAAATGTTTATATATATAAAAAAAAAATGGATTCAATTATAAAATGGAAAATACGTGATTTGAAATTAAATTTACTGTTAAAAAAACTTTATTTTTGTTTATTGTATAAACTCTGCTGATACGAGAGGTGGTGGTGTGTTGGTGTGGGTGAATATAGGTGAGGTAAGTGGATTGAAATTTTAACTATATGTGTAATAAAAAACAGTGTAGGGTCAATTCATTTCAAATCAAATTCTGATCGACGTTAATAAAATTTATTTAAAAAAAAAATGTTTTTCATAAAATTTTACTATATTTATTTTTTAGCGATCCTCTTTTTATATTTAGCGAACATTTTGCAAGGTTTTGAAAAAACGAGTGCCCTTTATTTGAGAAAGTATTGAATTCAAACTGATTTTATTTGTCTAAATATGGGTAACTAATTTTTAGTGCAACACATTTTTTTTTTAAATTTTTAATGCATTTTTTCATAACAGATTTTCAATTTTTTTTACAAGCATTTTGTTTTTTTTTTTGTAAAAATGTTTTTTTAGGGTCGGTTTTTTTTGTAAACAATTTTTTTGAAGTCGGTTTTTAAAAAAATTTTATTATTTTCCCATTATGAATGAATACATCCTTTCAAAAAAAAAAAAAAAATTTCGCAGAAATCGGTTATCACATATAAAATGAGGGTTTTCATCGATTTCCAGGGGATCCCTTCATCAGAATGCGATTTGGTGACAATGGTACTAATCGGAAATCAAACTCTTTAAAACAAACAAAAAATTCAAAATATATGACGGAGTTCTGAGGTAACAAACATTAAAAAAAAAAAAAAATACAGACGAATTGAGAACCATCCTCCTTTTTGAAGTCGGGTTAAAAAAGAAAAATATACATATATTGTTATATACATAATAGAAAGAACTATTAGTAATTATTTTTAGACAGCCATTAATAATTATTTTTGGGATCAAATATAAATTATACATATTACATATTATATATGAAAACGTTTTTTTCATTTTGCTTGCTAGGGGGAGGTTAAACTAGGTTAAAAGAACACACAAAAGTTGAACGTTCGTTTGTTAACTATCTATCTGCATAAACCTAGTTAGTTATATACTTTGCTTATACTTTATACAATGTCACCATTATCGTAAAGAAAATATTTTATATATAACAAAGTATATTAATAATAATATAGTAAGTAGCAAAGTAGCAAGGTTATGAATAAAAGGCAAAATCCTCCGGATCATTATAGTTAGTTTCTCAATGAATAAAATCTAAACTATATTATACGGCCGGATCTAAAATCTATCTAGTACTCAACTTAATAGATACAATTACAATATTATAATAGTGTAGAATGTAGATACAATGTGTATTGGTACCGGGTGTAACACAAAATCATTGGCACAAAATCATTAAAAGTTATAAGAGTATCTTCCAAAATTTTTTATAAAATCTCCCACACTATGTACAGAGTCGCAGATTCTCAATTCTTTTTCATGGCCGATCACAAATACTGGGACGCACCTATTCTGAGTTGAAATTTGGGAAGATATTGGAAGCGGGTGAAAAGTGACTTGCAAGATTTACATATGAAATTGCCAAACACTTCATATGAGAATGGGTATGCCTTATTTTGTTAGATAGGTTGTAGCGGCTGCCTTGGGCGGGCTATACTTCGACTATAAGGTCCATTGTGATGCTTAAGGATGTGAGGGTGTGAGTGGAGTGAAGGAATTTTTGTGTAGAGACCAGGAATTGGAGGATGGGCGGCTGCAGCCGACTATCATAGGAACTATGTCGATATTATTTCAATCTTGTCCATACACCGACAGTTTACCCAATTAACCGCCCTTTTTTTTTCTTAATAATTGACAAACTGCCGATGTCGGGACTCGAACCCATAACCTCCCAGCTCCTGGTAGACATAATGCCTCAGACATATCGGCCTTAGACCGCTCGACTACTTGGACGGTAGTGTTATTTTGTTAGTTACCTATCTCTATTCACTGTGTGTATAAGAACACCATCTTTCTTGTGACATCCTGTATATAAACAGTATGCATGATGTGGTGGTCTATTGTTACATATGTAACAATATCCTAACCCTTGATAGCTTTGTGATATGGAGATATAATACATATTTTATGATATGGTTAAATAATAAACTATATATATATATATATCATCTATTTAATTCTCAAAATGGTTTTGGCTACGAGTAAAATACACTACGCTATAATATTACTTCTTGTTAAAGAGGCTTCGTAAAATATTATCAACTGTTAATGATCTTCTCTTTCCAGAAGATATCCGACGATATTAAGCCGTATCTATTGTCATTAGAAGAAGTTAGATGCAACAAATTAGTTTCAAGTAATTCTAAAATCAATTTGTTGCAATCTTTTTGTTTAAGTGAGATGGTTTTTTTTAAGAACCATCTTTTGAACTGTTTTTTCTCAAAAACAGTTCAATTTAATTCAATTCAGTTCAACACATATCAATTATACGAGTATGAATATGACTGAGATAGAATACTATACTTTTTTCATTTGGTCCAATTTTCACAAATATACCCCGACGATTTACGAACTTGACCTTACTTTAGATCTCTAGAACATATATACAATATTTAAGCTCGCTAAATTTTATCTCTTTTCATTTTTGAATTATCGTGCTAACACGAGAACTATGAACACCTATACCGAAATTTTTTTTTGCGATCAATATTTTCAAACGTTACAAAAACGGAACTAAACTTAAATAGCCGGGTATATGTTATATACCGAGTATAAAAATGTTCACTTGAATAAATTGTAGTAAAATTAATCCATAATACTATATAAATGTGAAAGTAACTCTGTTTGATTGCTTCCTTTTCAAGACTAAACGACTAAACGGATCGTAAAGAAATGTGGCAAGGAGATAAATTATATCCTGGGGAAGGATATAGGCTATCTTTTGTTTCAAAAAATAGTCTTGATGGGGGTGAATATTTAAAAACAAATACATACAGTCGAACATAGAATCCCCTTCTTTTTTTGAAGTGGGTTAAAATTTTATGTGGTTTTATCATTTCCACAGCAACTGTACTTATAAACAATAACTATAAAATTATTTTATTAAAATTTTGTTTCAATTTTGAAATGTCAACTTTGATTGTCGTTTCCATAATAACTATAAAATATAATAGCACACTATAAATCGTTATATATCGTTGTATATCGTATACATATATGTTTATTGTATATTGTATTCAATACATATATATTTAGCTTTCATATAAATGCGGACCAGGTCGCGGGAAACAGCTAGTTTAATATAATTTTACTAATGACAAATTTTTTCATTTTACTAATAAGAAAATTTCCTCAAACTTTGTGTGTTATTCTTTCCTGTAATCTTCTCTTGATTGAATAAGATTTATAGAAAGTGTCAGATGATATTGAGATTACAAGGCTTCGTTTGGCATCTTCGTAAAGGTTATAAATGTTCACGAACGATCGAGTTCGCAAATACACATGTTAAAACATGATAAAATTTTTACATAGATTTTCGGACCCAGTAAAATAACTTTTCGATAATATGAGAAGTAAATAAATGTTCAGTTTTACTAGTAAATAATTCATGATTCATTATTTTAAGAATCCTCTATATTAATTACTTTTATGATATCAGTTCAGTTCATCATATCCTACGAGTTTTGTTCGAATAATGTGACATATACGTTTAATGGTTGGAATTTAGGTTGTTGGTTCGTTTACGAGATATTTAGTGTATGCCTAAAATTGATTGACTTCGGTTAATATACCAATAACACGTATGATGTATGCATTTCTAATAAATTTTGCTAATTCTATTATAAAACTATGTAGAAGTAAACTTGTTATAAAGAGCCCATATTTAAATGTTTTAAAAAAAGTGTTCCCTCATAAACAGTCATTATAATTTGATGATATTCAATAACTTCACATAGCAATCGATCTCAGATATTATAAGGTATTATTTCTGTTCGAGGAGGAAAAATCTTCAATACGACACCGCCTATTGAAGATGTAGTGTGGGATTCCCAGGCGTGTAGGTCACTTCATTAATGAGTAATTAATTATTAATTTTACATATTAATAAATGTAAATCATTTGCTCGTCAAAGAAATTTACAAGAATTAGTTGAATAGGCCTTAATCAATATTATATTATTTTTAAAACAAAACTGTCTTATTTCCACTTAGGGTTACTAACTCTCCAGATTCTACGGACATTTGTATGAAAAGAAAATACTAATTCTTTATGAATAATTATTGAATTTCTTATCGCGAGAAATTTATTTTTATTTATAATGTTCTCACTATTGAATGTTGCTCATAATATATTTACATAATATAGCTCATAATAAATTACTTTGCTATTAATTATCTCGCGTTCTAAACGTTCAAAAATTCTGAAACTCCGGGATTTATTAGACAACGTTATTTTTAGCCTGTGTACTAATGTAACTACACTAATAATTAAATGTCTAATAAATAGAAAGCGCTGGAGAATAATTTTTTTTAATACTCCACTGTATAAAAATTTATTATTGATATTTTTTCATATTTTTATTATTCAAAGAATTTATATAATTATTGCCTTATGCTAGTTGAGAATTTGCATAGTTTCAACAGGCATTTGCTTAGATTAGAAATGACTTGCGTATATACGAGCTTACTTCAATGTTTCAGCACAGATTTAAAGTCAGTTACAGAAGGTACTTCGCTCAGTCTAATTACCAAAAATATTTCTCTCAGTAGAGTCACACAAAAAAATAGTTACAAAAATTAGTTGATTCACATCAATTAATTAGATGGTATTTAAAAATTTTATTTCTTCAATTTACAAGTTGAATATTTTTTTGTGGATTGTGCTGAAATATCGAATGGGCGAATTAATGGTTTCTATCTGATTGTATCTAAGTATATTTTTTTTTTGTATAATTTATTTAATTCACTATTCAAAAACTTGTGGTCTCTGAAACTTGTAACAATTCAATACACATTCTATACACACTTTTGGTGTACAATTTATATTTTATGTGAATATGCATTTGACTTTTCAATTTATAACTATATTGTTTGTATACGCTTGGTTTTTTTTTGGCCGTGTATTTTTTTCCTTACAGAAGCGTAATGTCTCTTTATATATACAAGTATGTATCTGAATTAAATTTGTAATCCATATTTATATTTTGCAAATCAGACATATTTGAAAATATTTTTTTTTTACTGTAGTTTTCTTTTACTATAATTCTATTTAGCACATATTCACGTAATCTTTGTTTTAATAACTTGTACAACCAATGTTAGTGTTCTAAGGATAGTTGTACTATCAGTATATTACATTAGAAATTATTTATTTCAAATATATATTTTATTTTAAAATATATTTGTTTTGTTCCCGTTTTTGTACCTTTTATTTTTTTTTTTAGATTCGAATCACTTGTCGATAACTAAGACACTTACTGGATAGTAAAGATCTTACTACCTCTATATTATCTTTTAAATGGGCCCAGCTTTTATTGAAAGACTTTCGGTTCAACGTGTTTATATTTACGTGTATGGCATTAGTACCGATCGTTTTCTAATTTTCATAATTCCACATACAATACTCTGCTTTGGATTTTTTTTCTAAAGTACCGTATATTTAGTTTTCATTATTTTTTTTAAAAATACATCATAATAACTTTTAATTAAAATTACTAAATTAATTTAACTTTCATTATTTATGAAAATAATTGATAATTCAATTATTTTCTATAAAGTGTTTAGTTTTTTTTTTAAAAAAAAAACTAAACACCAATTTTTTTTTAAATTAAACTCAAATTCAATTTTTTTACATACACATATGGAAGCAGAGCAAATATCCATATGTGTCTTTTGTTTTCGATAGTTTTCACAAAGCTCGACTTGTGATTCTGAAATTCTTTTTGAAATTTGAAATGATTATAATTTTTTCTTTATATTTATTCATTTATATCTTTTACATTTTCTTTAATTCTTTAATTATATTTAACTTAGTACTAATTTTTTTTCTCTTTCTTCTATTTTGTTTGTGCTTTAAATTTTCATTATGCCGAGAACAACTCGTAATACACCAGGTACCCCAGGAGATGACGATCCTCCAGCTGCACCAGATGACTTATTCATCACGCCTCATCAAGTATCAGCGGTTAACTTAGCGGCTATAACTACGCAGATGCACACTACAGCTCAACAGTTCCATGCGTCAGTGCTGCACGTTTCGGATGTACAGCAGCAAATACAACAGCAAAGCATACAGATAAGTAGCATTACCGATGCCTTGGCAACAATTACAACTACTCTATCAAATAATAAAAGTTCAAATCAATTAACTTCAAATTTTAGTTTTTTTGCAAAACCGAGTATTGATTCCTTTATAAATAAAATCACTATTCTGGACATTTCGGTTCCAGAAAATATTATACAGTTTATTGTCGATACTCAACATTTAGTTGATATTAATTTTTTACCTATAGACGTTCTTTTGAAATCTTTAATCAATAGGTGTGCTTCGAACGCACAAACATTTTGGTCTACTAGTTTGGCTGACTCTTTGTCTTGGCAAAATATTAAACATAATTTATTACAAGTTTATATTCCACCTTTGACTAAACAGATATTAATTGATAGATTAGTCCGGCGAAATCAACCTGACACTGAAAAATTTTCGACTTTTGTTCCTTCAATAATAAAATTCGCGAACATCCTACTTAATGATTCATCTGAATCCGAAATCATACAAATTATTTTTGCTCATGCCAATAATTCTGTACTATCTATTCTTGGTTTATATCAAATTCCCGATACTTATAAAGATTTGTATCAACTAATCACTAAAATTGAGGAAATTCAAGCGCGTATAACTACAACACCCGTCAGTGTAAACGTTACTTCAATTCAAAATACGCATAATGACTCTAAATTTTTTTGTACCTTCTGTAAAGGTACTAATCACAATTTTAAATATTGTTTTAAAAGAAAGAAGGATAATATAAATGTTAGTACTACGGTTCCAAAAAACTCGCAATAGACCCCAAGTTTCTTATTAATGATGTTATTTTAAATTATACTATTTTACCTCTACAAACCATTTTCATTCAAGGTTATCCTTTATTAACACTTTTTGATTCCGGTGCTACTGTTAATGCTATTAAAACTGCGACTTTTAACAAGTTAAAAGCTAACAATAGAAACATCGTCACCGAATCAATTGATAAAACTATTTCTTTGCCGGGAAATAATTTTTTAAAATGTAGTTTAACTGCGAAACTTCATTTTAAATTGGCTAATTTTTCATGGACTCAAACTTTTTTTATAGTAGATTCATTACCGTTTGAGGTAATTTTAGGTGTTGCCACACTTAAAGATTGCAACATCATTTTGGACTTCTTTAAGTCGACGATCAAATTTTATTTTCATCCTAATGTTGAAATACCGTTTTCGGGTTTTTGTAATAATAATCGAATTATTAATACCATTGTCGAAGCAAAAGTAAATCTTAATAGCAAACAAACCAAAGTGTTGCAAACACTTCTTCAAAACTTTAAATCGATTTTTTCTGACGTTCCTGGTCTTGCCAAGGGTTTTGAATATAAAATTAAGTTAATCGATAACATTCCGGTTTGTAAAGCTCCTTACTATCTGGCACCCGATAAAGCCAAACTTTTGGACGAGCATGTTCAAGAGCTTGTTACACAAGGGGTACTTTCTCCTTCGAACTCTAATTATAGCTCACCCGTCTTCTTTGTTAAAAAGAAAGACGATTCTTATCGGTTAGTCGCTGACTATAGGTTTGTTAACAAACATATAGAGTTTGATCCGATGAGTTCAGCCAGTATGGCTCATATTTTCGCTAGCTTAGGTAATTCGAAAGTGTTTACACTCCTCGACATGAAATCCAGTTTTCATCAGATAAAATTATCAGATGACTCGAAACATGTCACCGCGATCGTCACACAATATGGTCTGTTTGAGTACAATACCATGCCTTTCGGGCTAAAGGTGGCTAGTCAATCATTAGCTCGTTTTTTAAATTCCAGTCTCGCAGAATTTCGTCATAAATTTCTTCTTATTTATTATGACGATTTAATTGTACATTCACCCGACATTGAATCACATTTAAATCACCTGAATCTCTTGTTCACTAAAATAAAGTCTATCGGTATCACTATTAATCCTTCTAAGGCTCGATTTTGTATGTCGAGGGTACGTTTGTTGGGTAGCGTAATATCCGCTGAGGGACGCTTTATAGACCCTATTAAGGTGCAAGCAATCAATGACATGCCAACTCCAAAAAACGTCAAAGAAGTTATGCGTCTAGTTGGGGCTGCGGCTTTTTACTCCCGCTATATTCCCATGTTCAGTCAGATTGTAGCTCCGTTAAACGATTTAAAAAAGAAAGGTGTAAGGTTCAAAATTACTAAGGTTCATCTTGATGAAATCTCTACTTTAAAAAAATCTTTAGTAAGTGCGCCTGTCTTAAAACATCCTAATTTTGACAAACCTTTTGTGCTACAAACGGACGGATCAGCTACTGGTCTGGGCGCGGTATTACTTCAAAAATATGATGACGGTTTGCACCCCATTATGTACTGTTCTCGAAAATTGAATCCAGCCGAATTAAAATATAACAGTCATGAATTAGAACTTCTCGCAGTAATAACGGCCCTAGATAAATTTAAAGATTTTTTAACCGACCGCAAGTTTACTCTACAGACTGACTGCAGGTCGTTATTGTGGATTTTTAATACCCCCAATAAATTTAATAAATTATCTAGGTGGATCCTTAAAATTTCGAGATATGACTTTACCCCGGAACATATTAAGGGCAAATTGAACAATATGGCCGATTTTCTATCTAGGTTATACGAAACTGACCATTTAATAGTGAACAAATTTTCTGATTCAAATCAAGATTCAGGCAAAAATTTCATTAAAGTTAAAGAGTTGCATAGCAATGATCCAGGTTATGCAAACCTTTTAAAAAAGATAACCAATACTTTGGATCAAACTGACTTAGAATTGGTGAATGAAGAAATCAGGAACAATGCGCAACTGAACTTTATTAACGTTTTAGCTAATACAAATTTTGATTACCTTTCTGTTAAAAACGAGCAACGTAACTCTCCCGAATGTAAAATCATTTATCAAAACCTTAAGGCTCAGATGAATGTCCCTAATTTTTGCATAAAGGATGGGTTAATTTATAAGTTCGTCGGAAGGAATCGACTAAAACGTATATTTTTACCAGATAATTTACTCGATTACGTTCTTCGATATTATCATGATTCCAAGTATGCTGCGCATAATTCAGTAATTAAAACATTCCGTGAAATTAGTAAAATATTTTACTATAAAAACCTCTATGCGAAAGTAAGGGACTATGTCAGAACCTGTAAAGTGTGCCAGGCTATAAGGCCATATACACGTAACGATAGGGTTCAGTTGAGTAGTTCCGTGCCGGAGTATACCCTACATACTTTGTACGTCGACTTTATCGGTCCTATTATTAGATCAAGTGAAGGTTTTAAATATATTTTTTCTGTTGTAGATGGATTTTCAAAATTTGCTTTCGCCTTTCCATGTAAAAGGCAGACCAGTGACGTTGCCATTTCACTGATACAGAAGATTTTTCTGCAAAATGGATATCCGACGGTTGTTGTAGCCGACAACGGACCAGCCTTTGCGTCGATCAAGTGGAAAACCTTCTTATTTAACAATGGTATTAGAGCTGCCTACTGTTCGAGCTATACACCATCTTCGAACAAGAGCGAGTGCCTCAATCGACAGATAAAATATAATTTAGGATGCATTCTCAAGGAATATTCTGTACAACATAAAAATTGGTCTAAGTTTTTGAGTTTTGTAATTTTCAATTACAATAACTCCTACAAAAATACAATCGACTCAACACCAGCTGAAGTTTATTTTGGTAGAAAGTTATTGACGCCGTTTGTGATTATAAACGAATTAACTGAGTTAATCACGAGTTCTGCTAAACCATCACAAGCACATATACAAGATGCGTTAAAGATTGCTCACCAACAACGAGTCAACCAGACTTTAAATAAACCAACGCTGTCTAAATATAAAGTGGGTCAATTGGTCATGGTTAAAAACTTGGCCCCGAATATGAACAAGAATATCGCACCTAAATTCGCTTCAAAATTCAATGGACCGTACAAGATAATAAAGTTCACTACACCAACTTCAGTTAGGCTAAAAGCTCCAAAATCCAATAAGAAAACCTTCGGCATGTCGATATACAACATTCGGCCATACTATCTCAGAGGATATCAAGGGAATGGTAACGTTACTGCATCCTAATTAAACATCTAAATGTATTTGAATCTTCACGTCTAATCCACATTTGTAAGATTTTTCATTCATCTATTCATGTCATTCTTGTTTTAATATTCTCCAATTAGCATGTCGCTAATTTTTTTGGCCCCCTGGAGTGGAGAATAATTTTTTTTAATACTCCACTGTATAAAAATTTATTATTGATATTTTTTCATATTTTTATTATTCAAAGAATTTATATAATTATTGCCTTATGCTAGTTGAGAATTTGCATAGTTTCAACAGGCATTTGCTTAGATTAGAAATGACTTGCGTATATACGAGCTTACTTCAATGTTTCAGCACAGATTTAAAGTCAGTTACAGAAGGTACTTCGCTCAGTCTAATTACCAAAAATATTTCTCTCAGTAGAGTCACACAAAAAAATAGTTACAAAAATTAGTTGATTCACATCAATTAATTAGATGGTATTTAAAAATTTTATTTCTTCAATTTACAAGTTGAATATTTTTTTGTGGATTGTGCTGAAATATCGAATGGGCGAATTAATGGTTTCTATCTGATTGTATCTAAGTATATTTTTTTTTTGTATAATTTATTTAATTCACTATTCAAAAACTTGTGGTCTCTGAAACTTGTAACAATTCAATACACATTCTATACACACTTTTGGTGTACAATTTATATTTTATGTGAATATGCATTTGACTTTTCAATTTATAACTATATTGTTTGTATACGCTTGGTTTTTTTTTGGCCGTGTATTTTTTTCCTTACAGAAGCGTAATGTCTCTTTATATATACAAGTATGTATCTGAATTAAATTTGTAATCCATATTTATATTTTGCAAATCAGACATATTTGAAAATATTTTTTTTTTACTGTAGTTTTCTTTTACTATAATTCTATTTAGCACATATTCACGTAATCTTTGTTTTAATAACTTGTACAACCAATGTTAGTGTTCTAAGGATAGTTGTACTATCAGTATATTACATTAGAAATTATTTATTTCAAATATATATTTTATTTTAAAATATATTTGTTTTGTTCCCGTTTTTGTACCTTTTATTTTTTTTTTTAGATTCGAATCACTTGTCGATAACTAAGACACTTACTGGATAGTAAAGATCTTACTACCTCTATATTATCTTTTAAATGGGCCCAGCTTTTATTGAAAGACTTTCGGTTCAACGTGTTTATATTTACGTGTATGGCATTAGTACCGATCGTTTTCTAATTTTCATAATTCCACATACAATACTCTGCTTTGGATTTTTTTTCTAAAGTACCGTATATTTAGTTTTCATTATTTTTTTTAAAAATACATCATAATAACTTTTAATTAAAATTACTAAATTAATTTAACTTTCATTATTTATGAAAATAATTGATAATTCAATTATTTTCTATAAAGTGTTTAGTTTTTTTTTTAAAAAAAAAACTAAACACCAATTTTTTTTTAAATTAAACTCAAATTCAATTTTTTTACATACACAGCGCATATGTTCACATGTACAAAATTTATCATATTAATACATGTATTATAACCTACCTAGCACCCACGTGTTTATCGGATGTTCCAACACTATTATCTACACCAGTTTCTTCCATAGTTTATATAATTTTCACTTCACTTTATGTGAATGTAATTATCAATATTAATAATCCACAATAATAATATTAATTATCGAAACTTTAGAATATTTATATAAATAAACTACACTAATAATTAATTGTCTAATAAATAGAAAGCACATGTTATAATATGTACAATATATACCATATTAATACTGACTAACTGAGTTCAGTGTAAGACGTACACAGCATAACCTGTGTACGACTCTTATACAGCGAGACATAAACATGACTGACTGACTGACTGACTGAAATATCATAACGAGGTCATTCTATCATTATATTGTAGTCTCCATATTTTTTCAAAACCGGCCGCTTATATGTAAACTCGATTCTTAAGGAGTAAACTCCAAAGATAATCGCATTTTACCGTTTTGTTTTTGAAATATAATAGTTTTGTGTATGTATGTATATGTATTTGTTTGTTTTCCTGATAATATAAGACAGTACTGGAACTACCTTAAACTAACATTTATTAGCTAGTATATATCTTGCAGTGTATTATATTCCCTACAACTGTATTTACAAACATCAAAACTCGATTCCATGTCATTCATAACGACGAACAAATCATATGCCATTTGTGTCATCAGCTACCTATAGTTATAAAATAAAAAGCACATAGACTATGCTTTTCACATATAATATATGCATTCTTTATACTTTAAAACATTGAGTACTGGTAGTGTCAGGTGGTGTACACATATCGCTTGTAGTCGCATCAGAGCGAGCATCAGCAGTGAAAAGGTATTCGGAAATTGCTTTTCAGTTTTTACATCAAAAATTGAAGTGAAGAACTAAAATATCATATTTATTGCAGCAATATACCTAACTACTTATATGTACAGAGTGTAACAGTATATGTAATTGTAAGTTAAGTTGTATCCAATAAATTATTTTTATTTATTATAGTTGTTGAAAGATAGAATCTCCTTTTCAGCCTTTTTGTTTTTGTTTTTCGACCGAGATGGATGTTGTTTTCGTTCCAACTCATGGTTCGCACCAAAATCGACCCAATAGAATGGTTTCGCGGTTTTTATCTTTTCGTGTCGCCTTTAGTTTTATGTGCGATCACCTGGTGCTTTCGGCTGTACCCAGAGGGCCAAACTAGAGGGTAATTGTTGTTATTATTTACGGGGGCCATTTCATAATTATTTTTTTTAATATAAATTAATTTTTTTTTTTTTAGGGATTGTCAACTATGAAAGTTGAGTCGATTGTGGAATTTATTTATTTATTTATTGTTATTTGTTATCAACCAACGTCAACGATTCACAGTTTGTTAAATAAATTTACATGGTTGTTTTTTTGCATTTCTCTCAGGTGAATTAACAATTCCTAATTGACATTGTCTCAGTATAAATATGCGAAAGGTTTAGCAAATTATTCTATTTTGAATAAATTATTAACTTGAATACGTTTTTAAATTTGCTCCCGTAGTGGGAGCCAATTCAGAAAACTGATGGTCACAAAATTGGGGGTAAATATAGTATATTCATAAAATACTACAAAATCCACAATAAAGTTGATCATTAATTAGCATACTTGTTTCAGTATATTTATAAAACTGTCTAATTTATCAACACAGTTGTTACAGTCTATTATATAAAAATTCTATTTTCCGGTAAGGTTCTTTAATTTGATTTTTTATCTTTGGTACTTTTTTCAAATGTTTGGTAAGAGGTTTTGAGCATTTGAGGAAACATAATTATGTGATTAAACTTGCCAAATATCAAAGAATGAAAAATTTTATCTAATATCCAATCTCAAGTCATTTCGAGATCATATTTTCATAAATTTAAGATATGTGAGTATTTGATGCTGGAAAATCAGTCGCACCTTCGTAAAGGACCGATATTTTTTGAAAATGAAGAAGTAGAGAATCTCTTCAAACATTTTGTGGAATTGATATCATCAATTAGGAAGTTGCAGATGTGTATTTAAGTTCATTTACATAATTATCTACAACTTGAGAACATATTTGAGATTACTGCAGATTTAATAGAGGTTTACGTAGCACACATAGATAATTAGTGTTTTGTTTTACTTACTCTTCGCAACACCTGTTTCGCGTGTTTGGTTAATTCTCCAAAATTATTTGAGAGGCGTTGAGATGCTCAGGGGAATCAGTCTACAGTTTTATACATTTTGTCAAAAGATCACATCTGACGAAAAATACATTAAAAAAAATCAACAATAATGAGTTTTTGTTAAGTTTATTTTAACGATCACCATAACAAGCCATATTTAGGGACGCTTAGCTGATACAGTATATTTTTACGCGGTAAGTGCATTCTTTTATCCTTTGGATTGTCAGGAAAGCAGTTTGTTTTTTTTGCGACTGGCAATAGAATGATTGAGATTGTTTGAGATACTTTAAGCTTTTACAATCATTCATACAACTATACAGAAAGAAGCTACTCGTATAGTTTGTGACACTCGCTGTTTGATCCTGTATAAGAGAAGTAGGTAGGTACGTAGATATAAGGTACCTTTTCGACATCACATAAATATCATATTTCTCTCTTTTAAAATGAGAGAATATTTTTATATACTACGAATATGTTATACTACTACGATCCATGCCATAGGAGATACGTACACGTACCTACCTATATACAGGATGTCTCGTAAGTAGTCGAGTTCCATAAGAGGGTAGGTAAAAGTCCAAACGATTTTGGAGTAGGATTTGGGAACGAGAAGAGATATTTTTTTATTAGCCGCACCGTTAATTAATTATTAATTAATAGGGAATATGCATGCAAATTTTTTTTCACATTTATTTCCAGAATATGAAAATACTGTTAATAATGTAATAATATTTAAAAACGAAATTAAAATCCGACAAATATCAAGGAAGCTATAAGCTTTTAAAGATTATTATCTGTCTCTTTCTTGCAAAAATACTAAAAACGGAGTTATACGTGTATTTTAAATGGTGAAAGTGTAATATGACATCACATAACATATCAAGAGGGCTATCACCCTCTTTGTCTAATCGGGAATTTCAATCATTCATATCTCGCTTATTTTTAAAGTTATTTAAAAAGTAATTTTACCTTGATATTTGTCAAGTAAACATGCTTCAATTCAAGTGATAAAAAACTTTTCATGCATATTCCCTATTAAAGAAACATGTTTGAAATCAAAGAATAGCGAGTATCTATCTAAAGCTGGTATCTATGTGTCCCAAAGCTATTATGAATTTTATCTGTCGCTCGTGTCCACAGAAACAGGAAAGTAAAAATCAAGGGGTGGGATCCTTGTTTTATGGGGGTGCATATCTTGCGATTTTCTAAAAATTGATAATTCCAAAAATTCAATTACGGCATTACTAAAAAAAATTAATCAATACAATAATTTTATGAATGAACTTTTATGAAAACTTTATAATTTAACGAATTTAATTTGCCCATTTTTATTTAAATTAATTATTAAAACTATTTATTTATTACATTTTTCAAAAAATAAAAAAATTTAATTAATGCACTTTTCAAGGAATTAATAATTTGAAAAATTTAAGCAATACATTTCGTCCAAAAATTGATAATTAAATCAAAAATGAATTATCAAAAAAAATGCAGTTTTTACAACTCTGGTTTTAACCTAGTTTTCTAAATTTAATTAATAATTCATTAACGATGCGTCTAATAAAAAAATATCTCAGGACTTTTCGTTCAAAAATCGTACCCTCTAACATACCTTCTTATGGAACTCGACTATTTACGGAACATCCTGTATATATATATATATACAGATACAAAGGATTATATTTAACTTTGATCGTGAGTTTGTAATGTCATGCAAAAATGATCAGAATTGCAAAAGCTACAAACCAACACACCTATATGTGTATAGATTCAAAATAGCTGATATATATTAATAGCAGAGAGAAAGAGAGACAGAGAGAGATGCTATTAAATAAACAAATTAAGTACTATGTTCCGTGTGTCCTAAATAATATGTTTGTCTATGCTCAATAAAATAAATGACGAAACAAATTTACAAAGTAGATAAAATTTTTCAGCGAATTTCCTCCAATGAACATGCAGCTATTGTTTTTGTACCGATGATGGAAATTCGTAAAAATTTCTTCAAGTGTCCATCGATCCTACCTACGAGATGTTAAAAATGACCATCGTTAAAATTTTTATATATGTATATATATATAAATATATATACATATATATATATATATATATATATATATATATATATATATATATATATATATATATATATATATATATATATATATATATGTATATATATATATATATATATCAATTTTACGATGGTGTAATGTAATTTGATATTTGAGGCACTTTTAGTATTAGAAAGGACGTTAATGGGACAAGAGAAAAGTGGGGTTTAGGATGGTTGGAGAACCACAAAATTTTGTATACTACCTTAATATTCGAAAAATTGAAAAATTTATGAGAATTAAAGTTATATGTAATTAATTTTACTATAATTTGGTTTTTTTCCATTTTTCTGTTACTCTAATATTTACAGACAAATTCGAAATATCTCTGTACACATTTTAGTTTGAGAAAAATGATAAGCTTATCAAATTGATTATAGCAAACTTGATTTGCTACAACTTTACAACTTTCCCTTTGACCTATGCCATTCATTAATAAAATTGTTAATTAATAAAATTAATAAAATAAATTGACGCAATTCCTGCGTAACGCATTTTTTTACATTTGTATTTAAGAATAATTGACACACTGCTACCATTCAGAATAGGGAATATGCATGAAAATTTTTTATCACTTGAATTGAAGCATGTTTACTTGACAAATATCAAGGTAAAATTACTTTTTAAATAACTTTAAAAATAAGCGAGATATGAATGATTGAAATTCAAAGACAAAGAGGGTGACAGCCCTCTTGATATGTTATGTGACGTCATTTTACACTTTCACCATTTAAAATACACGTAAAACTCCGTTTTTAGTATTTTTGCAAGAAAGAGACAGATAATAATCTTTAAAAGCTTATAGCTTTCTTGATATTTGTCGGATTTTAATTTCGTTTTTAAATATGATTACAGTATTTCCAGTATTTTCATATTCTGAAAACAAATGTGAAAAAAAATTTTCATGCATATTCCCTATTGAACTCCCAACCTTTCAGTTCCAAGCAGAGCACTTTTGACAGCACTTTGGCCAGTTGGACTGGTTTTTGGGTAGACATCTTGTATGTAAATATATAATTAATTATCTAATGCTTGAAAAGATCAAAGTCAATTTTGTAAGGTAAATAAATACATAAAATATATATTTTGAGTTGACTGAATTTTGAGCAGATATTAATTAAATAATTATTATTCAAATCCGCCATGCGTATACATTTGATTAAGAAGAGAGAGAATGTTGTTGTTGTTGTTGCTGATGAGGAATATTGTTGTTAATTTTGGTTTGTAAATTTGGTTTGTCTACGCGTGTTTTACGTAATATTCTCACTATGTTAATAAATTAACAATGGAATATGATGGCGGAGAACAAAACAACACAACACCAACACATCAGTCTACATAATAAACTTGTAAATTTTATTACATAAAATTTAAATTGACTACATAAAATCATAACCACATGTATGTTGAGTAGCAAGAAAATCCATGGATTTATGTGTGTTTTAGAAGTAACAAAAGGTTTATTTCTTAAAGTATTTGATTTGGTACTAAACTAAACATTTCACATTAATTTCAATTACACATTGTTCAAGAATTATTATTGATTTATCAATTAGATTACCGAATGATAATTAATGAAAACTCTAGGTTTTTGAAAAGTTCCCACCTAAATATTTTTTTAAGTATCCATTTTAGAAAAATAAATCTAATACAAAAGTAGCATGATTTAGAGGGAGAAACATTAGGCAATATTTAATTTAATTAAATACTGATATGAAAAAATTAACTCGTCAACCAGGAATCGAACCTCGGGCCTCTGGATAACTAGTCCAGTATGCTTCCGCTACACCAAAGACGATTGTGACGTGATAGCCAACTTTTTCATATTATTCTAATTTTTATTTATTTATACAGAGGCCCGAGGTTCGATTCCTGGTTGACGAGTTAATTTTTTCATATCAGTATTTAATTAAATTAAATATTCAATGACAATGAAATTTGTCGGAGTATACGCTCTATAGTCTTCTACAGTTTATCATACGTAACCGAAAGGAATTTGGACAAACATCGTTATGTTGACGCGAAAGTATACACAAATAAACAAATATTAAATTATGCAATATGTATATTTTTATCCGATGCATCCGTTCTCCACGTGGTATAACTTATCTTTAAAATAGTGCAAGTTAGGGAAAATCTAAGGATGTTCTTCCAGCATACCACCACTTTTCGATAGATTTTGCTAATTTTTTTTCACAGGCTAAAAATAACGTTTTCTAAAAAAATCCCTAAGTTTCAGAATTTTTGACCGTTTAGAACGCGAGATAATTAATATCAAAGTTATCATTCTCTCTCACTCTCTCTCATTAGAAGCATGTAACACTTAATGCCCGCCCAACTATTATTTGTTTTATTAGAAAAAATACTTGACAGAATTTAAAAAAAAACTAGGAGAGTAAAGATAAATATTTATTATATAAATTAAATTTAAAAAAATCGTGTGTTACCGTTTTGTTTTCGAAATATAAAAGTTTAAAATTATTATTTTTCTTCAAAATAACATTACTTTGTATTTGTGACCAGTGTATTCGTTTATGTGTTGTGGTTATGAATTTGTACTATCATAAAATAAAACCGGTTTTTTGTCTTGATTATATAACACAGTGCTAGACCGTCCTTAAATACAAAAAAATTTTCTCTCATAAAAACAAACAACTTTTGTTTGCAACTTAGTTTCTTACATTCCATAGTTTTGATGTAAATACGGGAACGTTAATGTGGCATAAATTTTGTATTTACGTCAATGTATGTAAAAAGAGCTGCATCATTTCGTTTCAGGAAATTCGCTAAACAAAAAACGACGTGACTTGGTGTAGTTTTCTCTATTTTATATACGATAGTTAGTTAATATATACCTTACGTCTGAATAAACTAATTTTGGTTGCATATACTTAAAACTAAAAACTTTGGAAGGTTGGAATGTTTGTAGTAGTTTAGTGAATGAAACAAACATGTATACTAAATTATACATTAAGAAGAGATTGAGTACTTCCATATCATTTGAATAAAGATTCTACAAAATAAGGTATCTAGCAACTATTTACTATATAACGGTACGAGTATGGATCTATAAGGTTAACAACTATCGTACGTACCTCTTGTTGTGAGAAATTATGTGCAAATTCATTGTTTAGTTCATCCTCTGTGTGAGTGAGGGTGATTATATTATTCTATGAGATATCGTTCAAATCTTATAATATGGATCATATTTTCATCAATGTTTATTCTACCCCTATAGAGCTTCCATCACTATTTACCACTCTAACCAGTCCAGGTAGCCGAGCGGTCTAAGGCGTTATATTTGCGCAGTATGCCTACTTGGAAACTGGGAGGTTATGGGTTCGAATCCCGACATCCGCAGTTTGTCAATTATTTAAAAAAAAGAAAAAAGGCCGGTTAATTGACTGAAATGTCGGCGTATGGACAAGAATGAAGTAACCGGCTATGCTTGAGAAGGTTTTCTGCAGTTTCCTTCAAGAACTCCAGATGAATATCGGCATAGTTCCTATCATAGTCGGCTGCAGCCGCATATCCTACCAATAGGGAATATGCATGAAAATTTTTTTTCACATTTATTTTCAGAATATGAAAATACTGTTAATACTGTAATAATATTTAAAAACGAAATTAAAATCCGACAAATATCAAGGAAGCTATAAGCTTTTAAAGATTATTATCTGTCTCTTTCTTGCAAAAATACTTAAAACGGAGTTTTACATGTATTTTAAATGGTGAAAGTGTAATATGACGTCACATAACATATCAAGAGGGCTATCACCCGCTTTGTCTAATCGGGAATTTCAATCATTCATATCTCGCTTATTTTTAAAGTTATTTAAAAAGTAATTTTACCTTGATATTTGTCAAGTAAACATGCTTCAATTCAAGTGAAAAAAAATTTTCATGCATATTCCCTATTCCTAGTCTATACACAAAAATTCCTTTCACTCCACTCACATCCTCGCATCCTTAGGCATCACAATGGACCTTATGGTCAAAGTGTAGCTCGCCCAGTACAGCCTGTACATTCAATCTATCTACCACCAATCTTAAATACTCGAATCCATGTTTTTATAAAGCTGAATGGAAATAATTAGTACGTGTTAATATGGGTATCATTGATATTTTTGTGCAATTTGGGTACAATCCATGGATTATGAAATAATATGTTCGCATTCAAAGTGAAGATTTATAGCGCACAGGGTACACGTGATGTGTTTTTGTGTCCTCTATTATTTATAAACTGGAAAACTGTATATTGTTCCAATAGTTATCAACGTTATAATACATGATCTATACATATATACATATATCTACATATATATATAATTGATATGATCCTCTCTGCAACAAAATTATCCTTCCATTACAAGTGTTTAGTCTTTACGACCAGGTTGTTTGTAAACAATGTATATTATTTGACATAAATATTATCGTTATACTATATATATATATATATATATATATATATATATATATATAATATAAGGTATGAGAGTGAAAATCTTCATATGGAAATGTGAATATTCCATTTTCCCGTGGCATGTACTAATTATCATTTTATATAATACATAATTTGTTTGTTTGTTTGTTTACTTGTGTGTGTGTGTGTGTGTGTGTGTGTGTTTTTGATTAAAATGAATATGACAAAATTTATTTTGCATAAATTTTTAAGAAAGCATAGTAGATATATATTATTCGTTGTCTTCTAAAACTATTATGGTAATCAAGCCAAAACCCGTTACAATAAAAACCGAGGTATCATCGTTGCATATTACATTTTATGGGTATGACTCTAGGGAGCTGATTTAATTAAAGTTCTATCATCATACAATTGAGATTTTCTGAATAAAACTATTTAAATAACATAAAATAGAAATACATCAAAATCTATGTACTCTAATTGGTACATCGATACTAATCTTAAGGATCAGAATATACCAGCCAAGTAGCCGTGCTTGTTAAGGCGTTGTGTGTATTGGATTGGGTTCAAATCCCGACATCGACAGGTTGTCAGTTAAAAAAAAAACAGAACATAAAGCGGCGGTTAATTGACTAAACCAGATGAGTATCGGCATAGTTCCTACCATAGTCGGCTGCAGCCGCATATCCCACCAATTCCTAGTTTACATACAAAAATTCCTTGTCCTTGTAGCGGTATCGCTTCTTCATTAAATTATTATTATAATTTTGTTCATCATTTTTATCTGTTGCATAACAACTATAACTTCCCTCTATTATCACGGTTACTTTGAATGTTAACAACCAGTATGTAGCGGTATCGCTTCTTCATTAAATTATTATTATAATTTTGTTCATCATTTTTATCTGTTGCATAACAACTATAACTCCCCTCTATTATCACGGTTGCTTTGAATGTTAACAACCATGGTAATTTACATATAAATATATATAACATTTCATAAATCAAATCAATAAAGATCAATTATATCTTTAATACATATTTATTATTTATTTAAATAATAATTATTTAATAACTATTATCTACCTTTACATCCTTCACTCACATCCTCACATCCTTAGGCATCACAATGGACCTTATGGTCGAAGTGTGTCCCGTCCAGGACAGCCTCTAAAATCTATCTATCTAAGGGTCAGAATCAACCGGCAAATACATGCACTGAACACGTGAACATATGTCCAAACAAATCGGCATATAAAAGCTGGACCCATAATACATATACTCACTCAATTGTGAAGACAGAGGATATTCAAGATATTAACTACATATGATAATTTGTTTTCATGTATGTGTGTATATGGGTTATTTAAATCATAATTTACTAAAGTTAGTACTAGCGTCATTATCAATTAGTAATGGATTCGTAAAATATGATTTATTACGTCGATTAAATATATCCGAATAAGAAAATTCATACTTGTTTCTTTTGATAATTTTCAGTTTAGAATTATGGAAAATGTGACCTGTAGTAAAAGGAGTGTTCTTACGATTTTCTAAGGATTTTCGAAACACAATCCATTAAATAAACAAGTAAAAATAACAATTAATTGAGTTAATTGCCTAAAAAACCGATATATCCTGAATTTATGTGAAAAAGTTTATAACAAAAGTTATTAATTTTTCAAAAAGGAACATTGTTTATCCTAACATTTCTGGTTCCATCTCTTATGGTTTCAAAGATGGGCGATTTTGCCCTTCCACGCCCACAAACTTGACCTTACTTTTTAGCTTTAGAACTCACACATTCAAAATTTCAACTCGTAATCTCTTTTCGTTTTTGAGTAACCGTTTCCAGAGACGGATGGACAGGTGGAAATGGCCGAATTAGGTCATTTTATGTAACACTTATTCCAAACATTTATGTCTACGATCAATATTTTTCAAGCGTTACAAAGTCGGGAATAAATTTAATATACCCTGGCATATTTACATATACCGGGTATAATTATCATTTGGGAAATAGTTAAACGAAAAATTCTTTGTTAAGGACTTTGTTCATGCGTGAGACTTGAAATTAGTTAAAAAAAACGATAAAATCTCTAATAGTTATTATTTCCGAATTGAAATACACATCATCTGACATTTTAATATTTTATTGTCATATATAAAACAAACAAAAAAACTAAATAAATTTATCACAATCAATTAAATTAGTAAAAACTATTTATCCTGTGGGATAATAACAATCATAATGATTTAACAAATTGATGTGAATTAAAAAAAAAAACATGTTAACAAATTGAAATAATTAAATTATACCAAGAACGCATAATCAATAATTATCAATGTTTGTATTGGTCATTAATTTTTTAACTCAAACAAATTTTAACTCACAAAAATGGAACCGGCCGGATATCTTGCCGTAAACTTTAGACGGAAATATTTAAAAAAAATTTTATATTAGTATTAAAAAAATAGTATTTCACCCTTCTCGAGTGCATGAATCAACCTTCAAATTAACTGAGAGCCAATATTTAGATTCTGCGCAGAAAAATATTGAAGAACAAGTCAGTTATTGGGACATTCTTAGAGAGTGGCTAGTTCTTAAGGGGCAGCTTAAGTCAAATTGTTTTAGAACCAACAATAGATAGTTTTCTAGCGTTTATCGATTTTGAGTTACAACCACCTTGTATAGGCCGTCTCAAAGATATACCGGTTTTTCCATCAAAATTGAATTCTTTGATTGATCCACAAATTTTGATGATGTCACCAAAGTCAAAAATCAATTTTTTACTATCACAGCTAAATTTTATCAGATTTTAATGAAATATTTTTTCAAACCTACTATTTCTGGAATGTACTTTCCATTTCTACAATAAGGTATTGTCTAGTGTTGATTTAAGGTAGTTTGGTGGCCACATCACCTAAACTTGACCCCACATTTTTCTATATTTATTTAAAAGATTATATTTGAATGCACGTATAGAAAAAAAATCAGATTTTTTTACCACATTGTTTAAGAGACATAATTAATTACAGATACATGAGCTCTTATGAATATCTTTGTTCAATAACACCGAAAATTAATGGTTTGCGAAAAATCGGCAAATTGTCCTCAAAAAAATACTGTTCAATAGATAGAGCGATGTTTCAAACGTACACTAGAAAAAATGCAAAACGATTCGCCACACAGTTTAGATTTCATTAATTTTTTTAATATTTTAGTTTTGCTTCTATCTCTGTTTTTCACATATAATATGTTGAAATTTTATCCAATTAAATTCTAACATGAATTATTTTTATTCATTATAACTTCATTTTTCGCGCAATTAATTGATCAAGGAAAAAAAAAGACATTAAATTGATCTTGGATTGGGACAATCAAACTATCTTAATGGATTGTACCAATATATGGTACAATTTTCAATCGAGCAGTCGATATTTATCAAGGTGTATCAGGGAAAATCCTAGAAAAATTATCTATATTCTCTCGTTTTAATCAAACTAGTAAATTCTAAACATTGATAATTATCAAATTGAAATACATATTACCAAACATTTGAATATGTTATAAGTAATAACAAAAAACAAAAATTAATTTATCACAATCAAATAAAATAATAAATAATAAATATATCCTGTGGGATAATAACAATAATTATAATATAACAAATTGATATAAATTAAAATAAATAAATTTATATAACTAAATTGGAATAAATAAATTATATCAACAATTTGATAATAAATTATACTACCTTTAGGTTGTTAATATTTTAACTCAAATAAATTTCATTTTATTATTCTTTGTGTTTATACATTTTATTTCTATCCAACGTCAATTTGAATTATTTTATATTAAACAAAGTTTATTGAGAATATAAATTACGCTCGTATATGAAAATCATCGTCATTCAAGGAGATAATCTTAATTGATAGAAGCAAAGCTTACAATTAAAAGTGCTGACAATTATTTTTATAAACTTTTTGTAGATACATTTCAAAAAAATTCGTTACGCAGGAGTTGCTTCAATTCAGCGAATTTCCTGAGAATACATAAATGACTTTCTAGCGGTCATAATTTTAGTCTGATCAAAATGAATTGTCGTATATGATTTTAGTATTTGCAAGGCCAATTTTACTAATAAAAGACATACGTCAAGGGGAAAGGGGGGGGGGGGGAAGCATAAAGAACAATCGAAAAATGTGTGAGGAATAAAGTTGTAGAAAATAATGTTTGCTACAATTCACCTTATCATTTTTGCTGACAAAAATTTTTCTGATAAGAGAAGGAATATTAGGGAATATGCATGCAAATTTTTGTTCACTTGAATTGAAGCATGTTTACTTGACAAATATCAAGGTAAAATTACTTTTTAAATACCTTTAAAAATAAGCGAGATATGTATGATTGAAACTCCCGATTTGACAAAGAGGGTGATAGCCCTCTGGATATGTTATGTGACGTCATACTACACGTTCACCATTCGTTTTTAGTATTTTTGCAAGAAAGACTTAGATAATAATCTTTAAAAGCTTATAGCTTCCTTGATATTTGTCGGATTTTAATTTCGTTTTTAAATATTATTACAGTATTAACAGTATTTTCATATTCTGAAAATTAATGTGAAAAAAAATTTTCATGCATATTCCCTATTACGAGCCACATTATCATGATATCATTGTTACGGCTCGGAAACTTTGTATATTAAATGTATATATTGTTAAACCTGGCTTGGTCTTGATAAATTTTATTAACTCTGATTCTAATGTAAATAATGGATTTAATGCCAGTCTTTCAAACTCTAATTTGAACGGAAGAAGTGACGCTGGTTGTGGTCCACCATGATCAAATGTAGAATCATTGGTTTTAAATACAATATATAATTGTACTATTGTAGTTTTTCACTATTATATCATTTTATTAAACTTTTGTGTCTTAATGGTAGTTTTGACCTTATTTAGTATTATTTAAAAAGAAGTATAACTTCTCACGTGCGTATATATGTACATACATACACATACTTTTTATTGTTTAACAGCGTATATTGAAAAGTATCGCTGAAAATTTTTTTAATGGAATCACGAATAAAGACAATAAGATATAGATTGAGGAATTTCTAGTTACAGGTTCGTTTTGGAAAGATTTGTTTTAAATTAAAAGCTTTCCGAAGCACTATTTCATTCCCTTGAAAAAAATATTTTCATTTTTGTTGACGTGACCTAATGTCGTTAAAACAAGTGAGGTGAGTCTTTTAAAATGTCCTCTGGTAAAGTTTGTGTCAATTTTTTGTTGTTGTACAAATACAAACTTTAATTTCCGGAAATAAAGGATGATGAATTCTGTCTGTATACGTCTATATGACATAGTGTCAGTGTGATATGTAATAACGTCCCAGGATAATGATAATACCACTAGTTATATATTTTCTAGTGATGAACACACCTGTCATATAATTCTGTGTATATATTCTACCTATTATTTATAGGATTTCTTCCTTGAAAACGAACAAAAATTCCCAAATGTGTGTATACAAGTACCCAGTATATACTATATTATACACTGTATCTTTCATCGTTGAACTTTTGTAACAGTCATATGATCTCAAGTGTATTCATTTATTTACCATATGATGTTTGGTTTTAAAGTATATAAAAGGACAATTTTCAATAGGAAAAAAAACACGGGAATCAGCAAAATACCGAATGAGACGAAATAAATGTCTTTCATGGGAATGATATCACACATGTGAATATTTTATTCACATTTAACTCGTTATTTTCTTAGTTCATGAGTTTCTACTATTCATATTGTGTTATACAGGCTGTAATTGGTATGACTAGTCATAGGGAGACGAATTTTGCAACAGTATTTAAATCAGTTGAAGATATACATACATTTATTTCTATACAGAAAGTGACAGGCGCATATACAAATAAATTATTTCGAATTCTTAGAATTAATAATAATGTACACTTAAATTCAATATATTTGAAACAGTAAAGTACAGTCTAAACGAACATATTACGGAATATATGTTTAACATTGTATATAGTAACACTTAGAATGTTTCAACTGCTTCATTATTTTTGAACGAGAATGTACACTCCCGTTCAATAAAATTGAACCGAACTGAACCGAATCAGTCTCGCACAATTTTGATTATTCTTGAAGTAAATGTTTTTGACAGATACAACATTTTATTTTATTTTTATACGTAAAAGGTAGATATAACACTTAACATGTATTTACATTACATATTTTTACTATATCACTGACTTGTTTACATAAATAAAAAATATAAAACTTCCATTTCTTTTTTCACATTTTAAAAACATACTACTTATCTTTGTTTATAAATAAATAATATACAGAGAGTTACAAAAGTGAGGAGTTTCATGAAAATTAATATTTCAGTTTGGTTCAATTTTATTGAACGGGAGTGTGTGTTTTTGTCTATTTTTCTCTTTAGAAATAAATAAATGCCTCTGTACAACTCGGTTTGAACAATGTTGTCAATTTCGTATGCCAATGGCTAATCTTAATGATAACAGCCTGTATATGATTTTCAATGCATAGCCGATTACAATTATTTATAACGATACATTTGACATAGGAGGAAGGAATAATTGATATCCAGGATCATGGATCTGGCGATATTAAGTACGTTTATAAAATTATACACAAGCTAATGCGTCCAAATTTAACCAAAATTACAACTTTTCAATTAAAAAAATGAAAAAATTGTTTGACATGTTTATGGTATCTTTTGGTGCGATAACTTTGCCAGCCAATGGAAAACTACAATGGCTACAAAAGATGAATTTTACCCTTTTTACCCAGATAAATTCTTACACTCCAACGTATCAAAACTCATTACTATATATTGAACTACATTTACATATCAGAACGACGTAGGTGACTATCACTATAGAAGCATTTTAAAACGTTAAAGATGTCTTTTACTGTAGTTCAGTAAACCTTACGCAAACGTTCATATAAATTTGAATTCTAATAATTTCATTCTTTTTTTGATGATTTACAACATGTAAATATGTCAATAAATTTTTTTTGATTCTTTTCAATACGTAAACACGGCCGACGACAGACGACGGATTGTTTATGAATTATATGAACACAATATTTTGTTCATAACTAGACACCGGATTTATATGCATTTGTATATTTAGTGTTGTAAAAACGATATATTCCTGATACTATGGACCACAAAAGTTTATTTCTTCAAAATTATATAGTTTCACGGTTAACACCATTGTTTTTTTTCGAAAGCGGAATGAGTAAGACATGAATAAATTACTAAAATTATGAGAAACAACGCAACTTTGGGGGCCACGTGTTCCTATTAAAAAAATTTCTGCTGTTTACAGATAAAAATATGTATTTAAAATATTATTCTTTAGCAGTTTTTTAAGCGACAGTTATAACTCAGTAGTCACCGATTTACGGACCGAAGACGTTGTATCTGAACAGTAAATGTTCCATACGGTATAGTGTTGAAAATTTGGCAATCTATCAATCCTAATAGCTTATTTTTTTATATCATTACAAAATGTCTATGTGTGAAAATTTGTACGCATAATTAAACAATTAGTCTTTTATACTCGGCAGAATTTCATCGTTAATAATTCACTGATATATCGAATAGTGATTCGTATTAGGTTCACCTAGTATACAGAAGAAATGACGGTTTTAATTTGATACCACTTCTTATAACATAGATAAATAGTGTTTTTATTTACTCTTCGCAACACGTATTTGAGGCTAGTAAAAATATTTCTTTTCTATCTAAAAAGGTCGTCCTAAATATCTACATTCCTCTTAAATATACAATAACCACGTTTTTGTATAATTTCTGTGTAACTTATTTGCGAGGCATAATCAGGGTTGATGGGAATCAACCATGCTAGCAGACTTCTGCAGATACCTTCAAAGGGAGGAATGCGAGAACTGATTATAAGAAGAAATCCAATGTATAAAAAGTTTTCCACAAATAAAAAAATTGAAAAAACAAAACAGAATGCATAGAATCTGAACTCTAGTCACAACAGAGAACTACCGGAAGGTAGGTAGGAATAGGAGTTTAAATTTTGTATATTGTTTATCCTATTTGACAGAGTAATAATAAATCAACACTGATCAAAATAACAACAACAACACCAACAACAACAATACCGAAACAAAAATTGTGTTTTTTGAGTTATTCTCTACAATGACATACATTGAAAAAAGTAAAATAAATTTGTGTACATGTTTGTTTGTGTACGCATAATATTATTTAGGGCGGGAGTTTAGTGAAACAAACCACGAACTCAGGCTGCAACAGGACTTAATCGTGATGGCATGCTTTTTGAATGAAAATAGTGATCATTTTTTACAGATAAAACAGAGATGGATTCATATTCATTGAATAAAAATAAAAACTTTTTATTCTTGATAAAAAGACCTTTTTTTCTCTCCAAAAATAATGCAATTTTATCTTAGAAAATCGTCTTTTCATAAGGGTTATAAAATTATTAACCAAAATAACATTATCCAGATTTAATGGTATTTTTTCTTGAGCTATTAGATTCTCTTTAAAAAAATATGGGTCCTTTATTAATAAGAATAATCGTATATTTGATTTTGAAGTTGATCTCCAATTATAAAAACTTTTATTCCCATTCTCTAGAACAAGTTCCACAGAATGTCTGCGAACGATTTTTGGCATTACTAGGTGTATTCATCATCAGAAAAAAGTCTACCAAAATCTAACAAACCAAAGTGGTTTATTTTCAAGATCTAACCTTGAAACTAGACAAAACTACTCTAACTTTGTTAATTTTTAGCGTAGATTTTTTTGAATCGATGAATACACCTAGTAATCCACCCAAAAAACGTTTACAGACCTTTTTCTTGGAATTTGTTCATGGTATATTGACCCGTGTAAATGGAAAAAATCGGTCAAGACGAAAGGGGGGACTCATAGGGCAGGGGAAAGATAAAATTTTGAACTCTTTATATTATTAGTAGAATGACAAAATTTATCATAAATAAATATCTAAGTAAATGAATTTTATCAAAAAACCTGGCCATATTTTCTCTAACTCTAAAATATTTACAGAAATATTTGCAAAGTAAATATAGTATCCATAATAGTGAATATTGAACATAGAATTATATCACCTTGGTAACTTGATTTTGGAGTCAAGACTTATGATTCTTTCCTCTAAGACAATTTTCATTTCGTCTAAAAGGCCTCTTCGTAACAAATTCGTATCAGAGATTTCACTTTGCTTAGCTCCTAGGCTATATTCAAATACAATTTTAACAAGTTTGTATATACATATATATATTATATACATACATATATATATATATGTATAATAAATACGTTATTGTTGATATCTATGAATCAATTTTTCAACGAATTTTCGTAAAGAAAAGAATAATATAATAATATTGTATATTCAATCTCCACATAATCCATCCATATAAAGTACACGGCAGCAAGGTGGTTCGTTGGTTGTTTGACATATAAATGGTTTTGTCGGTATATATATATATATATATATATATATATATATACGAATATCAAGAAGAAAAAGACGGAAGGTACTTTGGTATTTGGTTTGGCGTCTATAGATATAAACATATACCATTTTTGTGTCACAAATTGATTTTAGTTTTCAATTTTAAATTCACAATACATACAAATTCATTTCACACTATAGAACAGGATGGCACTACTCAGTTTCAATAATGCACCTGAGTAATAGTTTTTTTTGAATAAATAAATTTGGAAACATGATAAAAGGTTATATTTCAAATTTTGCCCTCATTCCTAGAACATTTGTTTGTATTTTATAAATACGTATTTCGACTACAATGTAGTCATCATCAGCATGAATTAGCTGAGGCACCAAATTAACAACAAGCAACATATCTCTGAATCCATATCCCACAGATAGTTACGATTAGCTAATTCATACAGATGATGATTGCATTGTAGTCGAAATACGTATTTATAAAATACAAACAAATGTTCTAGGAATAGGGGCAAAATTTGAAATATACTTTCAAAAAAACCTAGAGTTCTCTTGGATTATTTTAATAATATTTATGATAAAAGGTGTTTTGTTCAGAGGGAAACATGTGATGAGCATGTTTTTGTTTGTCCAACATTCTTTGACTATTTTCTCAATGTTTTTTTTTTTAAGGTAGTAAAGAGAGGTATCCAGTGAATCTTGAATTTCAATATCCTAGTCACCAAAGGGCAATACATATATCGCCAGGCTACACTTTATAGCCATCAACAAACGATGTATTCGTTATTAATTAGGCAAAATAAAAGTATGGTTTAAAGTTCAATAATAAATAATAAAAGTTTCGATTTTAGATTGAATATACCAGGATGTCTTGGTATGTTCCTACAACCTTGATCTTCAAGATTATTTCAACTTGTATTTTTCCAAATGGGAACACATTTTTGTTGACAAAATCGGAGAGCTGCAAGAAATAAAAACGTAATCCTTGAATTCGCTAACATCAGTTTGATTTTTTCTGAAAAAATAAGGTGTTTATTTTTACCCAACTACGGCAATGCTAAAAGGAAGTGTTTAAAGGAACCCCACTAACAACGAAACAAATTTGAAGAGCGTTGTAAATATTTCTCGTAGTCGAAGGTCGAGAATTGTTACAATTTTGCTTTGTGCATCGCAATTGAGCTTTCGACTACGAGTTATATTTACCAGGCCCTTCAAACTTGTTACGTGCTTTTTTCGTAGTCGGGTTTTAGTTTTATTAACTTTTTTGATTTTATTTCTGTTCAAAAAGCATTTCTTTAGAATTTTTACACAAAATCAAAGCTGGATTCCAATAATTTGAACAAAGTTAAAAACTTTTTGTTAATTTTTTTTTCTCAATCTTTGTAAAATACATTTTTTAAAAGACTAAAATGGTTAATTATTAACTAAAATGGACTTTTTTGACCCGGTTTAAATGTTTTTTTTTTCTCATTGGTATCGAGTTCTGTCCAATTCCAATATATAGGTTCCCATTTGAAAAACACAAGTTGATCTTCAAATAACCTCAAAGTTCATGGTTAAGATAAAAGCGTGCATTTTTTGAAATAAGGAGAGGCCATCCTGTCTATATCTATATAGAGAAATATTATACGTGTGAATTATTTCGATACAGAATAGAGATAGACGAAAAAAAATTTAAAATTTAAAACTTTTTATTTATTATTTTTTTATTTATTGCTGGTGTGAAATAAATTTTATATCAACTGTCGATATGATCAATGTTGGGTAGTGTTATGTACGCTCTATTTATAAAAGGGGTGTAATTTGGGGTTAATAATTTGCTGATTCCTTTTTCTGTCTGCGCATAGAAATGTAAATAAATTGTAAATATTATTTTTGTCATCACTGACTAGAATTTAAATCTTCTAAATCAAATCAAATCGGGTTGTAAATTTTTATCTAGATTTTTGTTTAAGAGACAAAAGTTTACTTTATGGCGTATTCATTTCATATATCTGTTTTGATTATGATCTAGAAAAATTTCTGAATAAAATAAAGCTCTTTTTTTTATTTTCATTACAATCTCGAAAACGGCCAACTGTAGCTTCAAAAGTAAACCAAATTGAATGTTGGTTCTTATGTCAGAATATTCTTTGGTGGAGCGGTATGCACGCTGGAATAGATATCCAGAGGGCCGAGGTTCGATTCCGTGGTTGACGAGTTAATTTATCAATATTTAATTAAAAATTCAATAACATTTGTCTATAAAGTATAAGTCAGTTATCTCGTATTTGTCTGACGTAACCTAAATGGAATTTGACAAGTATTGTATTGTTGACGCTTAAGTGTACACAAATAAAAAATATATGAATAATAATAATGTTGATATTTGACAAACAAAAGTAATACTGTCAATGATATGAGAAAGTTGGCTCTTACGTTAGAGTCGTCTTTGGTGAAGCGGTAAGCACGCTGGACTAGATATCTAGAGGGCCGAGATTCGATTAAACAAACAATTAAGAAATATTTACGATATAAAATATTATCGACAAACATATTATACTACCTGCTCGAAATAGATGCAAAATCATTTCGAGCAAACTTATCCAACCAGAAATTATCAATCTAAAACTGCTGTTTTTTTTTTTTCAAAAAGATTTTCCAGATTTTCTCTGCCCCTGCACACATATCGTATTAACATATACTTTGTATGAAATAATTCATGTATAAAACGTCTCTTATTCAATTAAGAGGAATTATTATTCTACAAACATTTATATATATATATATATATATATATATATATATATATATATATATATATATATATATATATATATATATATAACAAAACATTTACAATAAAATATCTCACATGTGCAGGTTTTCACAATTTTCCAATGTGTTATTTATTTTATACGTAGGGGAACCCGGGGTAGAACGGGTTACGAAGTTAAAAATATGGTTTAAAAATTCAAAAGTATTTATTAAGAGAGCTGCGAATTTTTCTATGAACACAAATAATAATAATAATTAGAAAGAGGGGTATCGCTAACGGGTCCCTAGCACCTAGACCAAGGGGTCCTCTCTGCCCTCCTTCAGAACAACCTGTTACCCGAAGGCGAGACGCCTCCTCGTGAGAGGTGCTATTATACGCTGATGAAGCTATAGGATTCTGTCGAGTCCAGAAGCCACACAGAAGGCCCACAACAGTCTTGGTCAGAATTGCTCCCAGGATTGATGGATCCAAAGTTTTGGACCAAAACATTCTAAATCTGACACCCTGCAGGCTTCTGCAGGTGCATATAACATGTATGGAGGTCTCATCGTCCTCCATACAGGCCCTACAAGTGGGATCATTAGAGATCCCCAAGTTATGAAGGTGGTAGTTCAATCGACAGTGTCCTGTCAAGAGCCCCACCACCCTTCTCAACTGCATTCTATTGAGCCTCAACTGAGCACAGTCAAATGGCCTAGCTGTGCTTATGCACAACTTGGCTTGTCGCATGTCACTAGATTAAAACTTCCCACCTCAACATCCAAGAAAACTAGACTAACATGAATGTCGTAGTTGAACAGTCACAGGTTGGTTTAGTTCTACGTATTTCCGCTCGCTATTAGCAACCCCTGGACTCCCAGATTGTGTGGCGAGGAGGAAGGAGGAAGGAGGAGGAAGGAAACATCCAGCCACATTATAACCTTCAGGACATAACCTTCAGGAACATATGAACCTTCAGGAAGACCTAATAAGCAAGTTCCTGGCTATTGCCAACATATAGGAGAAGCGAATCTTGTTGGACTGAAGTGCAACAGTTTAAGACCCCGGACACCGAAAATCGTTAAACTTCATTGCGACCCGGTACGCCGTTTGGCCCCGGGTTCCTCTATACAATTTTCAAAAATAAACAAAAACAATAACTTTGTATAAATGTTTATCCACATAATTGTGTGCAAAAGCTCCATTGCATATATATATATTATATATATATATATATATAAACGATTCGATACATATATATATAATATATATATATATATATATATATACGTATATATACATACATATATATATATATATATATATATATATATGTATGTATATATATATATATATATATATATATATATATATATATATATATATATATATGTATCGAATATTGATTTTATATCTTAATTTTATTTTTAAAATGTATACTTTGCTATATCTATAAACATTGGCTTCGTTACCCACAGAATGTTTCTGCTTTCATTCTTAAAGTTTACACAACTCGAGTGTAGTTAAAAAAGTTTATTTTTGTTACAACTACCTTGTTTGATGAAAACTTTGTACTCAGCTTTTTCTCTGCCATTTAATTTCCTGTTTTTTTAACGCCAGATCAAAAGAGGTAATATATCTTACCTATAATATATTAACGCAACAATGATATCGCATTATCATAGCACATGGTGCAATTTGATTAGCTCTTTTAATAATTTGGACCTTTAAATCTGATTTAAGTCTCTGTTCATACTACATACATCAAACTACTTGAACCTAGACCCTTGATCCAAATTTGATCCTTTAAAGATTATTTCTTTTCAATATTTTTATGGGTGAAAATCTTTTAGATACAATACTGACCTATCGCGTTCTACCCTGAATTGAATTTTCCGTGCCATTTGCTTACCTTGTTAGAAAAAATTATAAGGAGTCTAATTGCAGAGTAATGCTAAGATTTGTTTATTTGTAGAATTCATCTATTTTAAAAAGTATGTAAGATATTTTTTTTGAGAAAAGTTGTGTTGATATTTTTTATTACTTATGACAACTAAATTAATATCCACCCTTATCCACCCTTTCAAAAAAATCCATGACTTTTGACTCATCCTGTATACACACACACACACAAACACGTATATCGAATATATTGATTTTATTTCTTAATTTTATTTTAAAAATATGTACTCTTGTACAAAATAATACAAATACTACGAAATGTTCTGTGTGCGTCTACCCAATGAACGCTTCCGTATCTAGGTACCTACTTCAATTCTCGAATGTTTACATTAAAAGTGAATGTAGAAAATAAAATAAAAAAATGTTTTCTATTATTCTATTTTTGTATGTATTTTTTATTTTTTTATAAATCTATATATATATATATTAGGGTGAGTTAAAAAAAACTTTTAATTTTTTTAAATTTAATTTGGTATATCGAAAAATTGAATACTCTAGACACCTCTCCAAATATGAACTCTTAATATTAACATTAACACGCTGTTTTAATATATATATATTTTTATAGGGAATTAAAAGCTCTACAAAAAAAGATCTTTGACACATTTTTCATTAACCGTACTATTTAAATGATATTGGAGGCCAAAATTATAAGAATTTATTTAAAAAAATGTTTTTCTTGTAAATTTTATAACGCACTTATTTTAATCATTAAATATATACGATACGTATTTACGTAGAGAATTAAACGATCTACAAAAATGGCCTCTAAAGCTTTTTTCGTTTACACAACCATTCTAACGATATTGGAGGTCAAACTTTGTAGAATTAAAAATAAATAAATAAATGTTTTGGCTTCTAAGTTAGTTTATAATTGGTACGGAGTTTAACTTTGGTTAAGATAATATTAAAAGAATTCGTATTTAGAGAGATCCCAAATTTAAGGTGCACAGCAATCAATAATTTTTCTATATACCAAATTTAAAAAAGAAAACTATTTTTGATCCACCTAATATATATATATATATATATATATATATATATATATATATATATATATATAGATATGTATTTACATTTACTATTTCGAACTATTATCCGCTATATGTTCCGAATCCCTATTGAACATTAAAACGTGATAGCGTGAACTTAGAGTAGTTTAGTGTATATAGTTATTGTTATTCGTTTTATATATGTCGAAGGAAGGTAGATTATCAATCGGACATTCGCGTTCATGTCCACTGTAATCTAGGCATAAAGGAGACATTCAAAAAAGCTTGATAATGATATTACTTGACCGAAATGAGGCATTAACTTAATGCTTAGAGAGTTTGACACAATAATCAATGAATTCCATTTCTTTTCGTTTAAGATAGTGAAAAATTATTCGCATTGCGCTAGCGTAACATCTCAGTTGATAGTTTCTGAGATATTTGCAAAAAAGAAAAACTCCTCTTTTTATAAAATAAATTGTTTATAACTTTTGCAATTGTTTAAGTGCGGGTTTGAAATTTCTGCACATTTTTCTAGGCATCATAACGAGTTCAACGAGCTAATTCTGCGAATAAAAATATCAACGAGCTATCGCAGCGTTTTTTAACTTGTTGACTAGACTAACTTGTTTGTTTACCAGTAATGTTGAACTCAAACAGAAATAACAAATAATATGAAAAAAATTTTTAGCAGTGAATGTACCTTTAATTTAAATCAACTAAGACACCTATCTTTTTTTCTTTCTATACCATATACGTATAAGTGACAAAGACAATTTTTTTAAATATATATTCATAGTTTTTTTCTCAACAACCGTTTAATTGTTTCTATAGAGTTCAAGTTAAATAATTTGATAATTTGCGATGCTTCGTAGCTTTTTTAATGGAAATTGAAATCCATTTAATCCATTGAGTGAATAAATCTCCATAAGAATACTCTCCAGGTTAAATTGTAATTGTTTTTTTTCAATTGTAATAACTTTTAAACGACTTACAAAATGGGTTTTGCAATTTTTACAGTAGCTTTAGAAATAATCATTTCGACATAGGTATAATCAGCATTTTGATATAGGTACCTCCTTAACATCCTTAACTAATACGACTGAACATTTGTAACAATACTTTGACACCGTTGTTTTGGTATGAAAAAAAACTATACGCGTTGGCTAGGGATTGAAGTCAAGACGTTGCTCCTAAATACATAAATTTTGGGCGACATTACCATCAATGACGAATTATCCTTAGTCCTTACCGAATATACATATAGGAAAAGACAAGAAAGAGAAGTTGTACCATATATATATATATATATATATATATATATATATATATATATATATATATATATATATATATATATATATATATATCTATATATATATATATATATATGTATGTATGTATATGTACCGTCTGTTTTGGAGAGCTTTGCTGATAGAGAATCAATGTTAAATATTATTTATTATAGTAACTACACAAAGCTCCATAAAGAAATAAAAATAGTGGGAGTCCTCTGTAGTCTGTAGTGTGTGTGTGCATACGTAATGAATAATAATATTAAAGTGGGCATCACTAAATCCCCACCTCTTAAATGACATCAATCAAACATCATACCACAAGCAGTCAGATGTTTGTAAGTATGTGTATGTATGTATGGTTTTATAGTTAATATTTCATTTATTTATTTAACATTGATTCCCTAATAGAAATGCTTTTGAAAACAGACTGTATATATATATGTATATATAGTAGCATATTATTTATATTATTTTCGTACACGGGTACAACGATGAACACACTCAAACACATACACCCACACCTACACACATATACACCAAAAAACTAAATTCGATAAAATGAAAATAAAAGCTGTATTATCCTTATTTTTATTACCAAAACGAGCAGTGAATTTTTTTGAAATTATTTTTTGTTTGGTTTTTTTTTCTCGCTACATTACAAATTCTTATGTTTAGTGTTTTTTTTTTGGCAAAATTAAAATATAAATAGATACAAAAGGAAAACACGGCCTGGTACGTCTGTTATATTGGCATACACCATTAAGTTGAGAGCTCCAATAGGCAATGAACCAATTGGGTAGTAAAATAGTTTACGTTCTTGAGTCATATGAAAAATATATGTGGGAATTTTTATACATGTATATGAAGTCATATTCCAAAATGACGGCTTTAGTCAGGCTACTTTTAAACAGTTTCATTAACCAAACAATAAATTTTCGTTTATTTTATTAATTAACATAATCCTAGTAACTACCACACTTGAGCACAACTAATATGTTTCTAATTATTGCCACTAGATGGCATAGTCCTAAGGTACAAACACCAATAAGTAAAGTGAGTTTTGTTAAATGCGATTTTACAGTGAACGGCCGTATTTATCCTAAATCGATTTATTTACGATACCACATTTGTCGGTACCAATGACTGACTAAGTTGGAAATTTTACAAATTTTATTAATTAAACTTGACAAAATCGGTGCATTAGTTTTGAAATAATTCAAATACATAACCACACAAAATGATTAAGGAACAGACCAATACTTAAGTGAGCTTTCAGGTACTGGAGTCTGTAGAATGAATGATTTTGTCCGACTACAAATTTTGAATAACAGGAAAATTTATTGTACCGTGTCCTTGAAAGTTTTATTTTTGCAATAAAAACGATCTATAGAACCGTCCGGACCTTGACGGAATTTTCGTTCCGTTCGGAAATTAGTTTTTCAACATAATATTTTTCGTATTATGGAATCATTAAACCATATGGATTATTTACGTAGTGGATCATTTTTCTTGGCCACATTCACTTATAAATGTTTCAAAAAAAGCACCGATACAATTATTACAATAAAATCCAATTTATTTAGTGAATTATCGTGTTGTTATGTAGGTTAAGGGATGAATATTCTGAAAAGTCAGTAGTCAAAGAGAACATCCTAATTTTTCTTCACTCGGGTAATGATTTTTTAGCACTGTGCAAATTCAAAAGACTAAAGGCCCATAACACATTTACATAAATATGCTGTGTATATTACAGGATATAAAAATACACATTATATCCAGAACAAAAAAAAGGAATATTTTGTATATATATATATATATATATATATATATATATAAAAGCAAATTTTTTTGGATTTCTTTTCATACACAAAAATATACATCAAATAAAATTTATTTTAATAGTTTTTTTTTTCGTTGAAGATTTTCTTGACTTTTTTTTGTTACAATTTTCTTTTCAGATTAAATTATAAAAGGAAGGAAAAGTTGGTGACATTAAAAATGGTAAAATGTGTACCATTATGTATATATATATATATAAAGAAAAATCATCATATTTTATTTAATATAAGAGGCATTGGTACGTGACCTTTCGAAAACTTTTCAACCAAAATTTTGTATACGTTATTCTCTATAGTTTTTATACTGATTATTTATGGATATTGTCATTAAGTAAGTTATTAAGTAACTTGGTGCCATATTTTGACAAAATGGAAACCCGACTTCAAAAATCAAATATTCTATAACAAAAAATGCACTAAAAAGTAAAAAAATAATTGCATATTCTTGTGCCAATTTTAGTTCACGTAAGCAAAAATTTTTAAATATATATGTACAATTATTGTTATTTTTGGAGGCGGTGTCAGCATAGAGAAATTCACATAACTTTTGTACACCGTTTTTTCCCGTTTTTTCCATGCATTTTGTTTTTTTTTTTGTAAAAATTTTTTATTTTGGGTTCGGTTTTTTTTTGTAAAAAATTTTATTCAAGTCGGTTTTTTAAAAAATTTTCTTATTTTCCCATTATGAATGAGTATACCCTTTCAAAAAAATAAAAAAATTTCGCAGAAATCGGTTTACACATATAAAATGAGGATTTTCCTCGATTTCCCGGGGATTCCCTCATCAGAATGCGATTTGGTGCCAATGTGACTAATGTGAAACCAAACCCTTTAAAACAAAAAAAATTCAAAATTCGGTTCATAAATGACGGAGTTCTGAGGTAACACACATAAAAAAAAAAAAATACAAACGAATTGAGAACCATCCTCCTTTTTGAAGTCGGGTTAAAAATAAAAACGTTTTTGCATTATTATAAATTTTTCCTATATTCTGTATTCTACATAATTGGGATAACATAAAATCTTTGATCACATTTGGCAATAAATTCAATTTTTTCGAAATTTTGAGCCACTAAGTGTATGTAAAAGTTTTTTAATTGTTGCGTAAACTTATGCCTATTCGGCTATATGCCTATCGGCTGCCTTTTGGTTATATTACACCAACAGAAGTAACTATGAGATAGCAATTAATAACATTCAGATTTGTATCTATACATTGCCAATTTTACGTATACATGTGTCCGATCAACCTTAAGTAAAATAAAAGGAGGAAAAATTTGGCCTGGCAAAGAAAAACCTTTTTTTGTGGCAATAGTTTCGATAATTGCACCCCCGCCTGAAAAGAATTTAGTAAGACAATGTTTGCTGTATATGATTTGTTGATACTTGTTGGTGCGCCAATCTTTCCTAGATTATATACTATAAGTGCATAATTAATTATTCATAAGAATTATTCATTGCAGCTTTTTAATTTTATTCATTTATTTGGATGTTCATTGTATACTCTAATATTCACTGAAAATACATGGAGTTGTATGGGAAAAACTAATTTCAATGAAATTTTTTACACATGTTTAAAATTTATAGTTTGAAAGCTTATTAATATCCTTCTGGGAAAAGTCAGTGAATTTCTATCATCATCAAACTTTTTATTAACTAACTGAAATTCTACAATATTTGGGACATATTTTTTTTAAATTAGGGGTAATATCTTAGGAATCTTATGAATTTTGGCAATAAAACTTGGAAGAAGATAGATAGATTGTAGCGGATTTCCTGAACGAGACACACTTCGACCACGAGGTCCATTGTGATGCCTAAGGATGTGAGGATGTGAGTGCAGTGGAAGGAACTTTGTGTGGAGTTCATCTGGAGTTCGTGAGGAAACTGCAGAAAACTTTCACAAGCATAGCCGGTTACTTCGTTCTTGTCCATACGCCGACAATTTAGTCAATTACCCGACTTTTTTTTTTAAAACGAACTTGGCGGGTAGAGGATAGAAGACCTTGAGGGGATGGGTTCCATAGCCTTCGGTAATAATAGTTTAGAAAGGCCTAGTTACCCAACTTCGGCGTTTCCTCTACTACTACTAATACTGTGATATGAAAAAATGGACTAATGAAACAAATCATCTGTGGTGGAATAGTTAGCGCGCTGGATGCGATATCCCGACGTTCAGGTCTCCGATGGATACGTTAATATTTTCCTGTTTTCTCCGAGTCACCTTCTATAAATCATATCATGATTTTTTGATCATATTTACAACTCTCACATTAAATGAACAATCCTGTCATGTCTTTTTCTTTTTTCAAAATAAAATTTTATTATTTCTTTTTCATTTGTCGTGTCACAACGGTTGGCGGTGGTGGTGCATTATGGTGTATTATATGGTGGTGTATATTGTCACACACACAAAAAAAACATTAGTAAATCTCCTTGTGTTCAAAAACAGTGAGTGATAAATTGTTGATATAATATGAAACATACAAATAATAATGAACGATGAACGTACAAAAGTTTCAACACGATAATGAATCCACCACACAGACACCAATATAAGTTTTCTTGCTTAGAACAGCATTAGTATTTTAGGGGAGAAGATACACAGGACGAATCGACTGAGTTTGTGTATTGTTATAATTAACGTGATTCGTTGTGTTATCCTTCATCTGATACTAATCATACAACGATTTCCAATATCATTTCCATTTCCAGATAATAATATCTGGACTCTTTAATGTGTCCTGTATACAGTGAAATTACGTAGTAATCTTTTGTATACTGAATAGGAGGTCTTAAATAAACGTCGATATTCTGTTTAGCACAACTACCAGGAAAGTATTTTAATGCTTAATCCATGCTTTGAGCGAATTTCCTGAAAGGAAATGCAGCTATTGTTTTTGTACCCATGATGAAATTTCGTAAAAATTTCTTCAAATGTCCATCGATCCTACCTACTAGATGTTAAAAATCACTATCGTTAATATTTTTACATATGTAAACGGGCTAATGGAATTCCTATTACTAAAGGTCCTTATATATATATACATATATATATACATACATACATATATATATATATATATATATATATAATATATATATATATATATATCTATATATATATATATATATATATATATATATAATATATACACATATATATATATATATATATAATATATACATATATATATATATATATATATATATATATATATATATATATATACATATATATATATATATATATGTATATATGTATATATATATATATATATATATACGTTTATGTGTCTGTGGACTCTCTAGCGGTCACAGTTTTTTTCTGAAAATGTGGTATTTGAGGCGTTTTTGGTATTTGAAAGGTTTAATGGGTAAAATCGGAAACGGGGAAAGGAGGTTTGAAATGTAGCATATATCCCTTAATCTTCGAAATATCGATAAATTAGAAGAAGTAAAGTTGTAGAAAATTAGTTTTACTATAATAATTGTTTCGTATTTAAAATTTAATTATTAAAAAAAACAAATATTTGAAATTTTCGTAAAATCATTTTATATGACTATGGCTAGCTTTCATTTTCATTTGTTATTTCTGAAGAAGGATCTGTGTTCCGAAACTAGTCAAATAAAGTGATTTTACGAAAATTTCAAATATTTGTTTGATTTAATAATTATAATGGATGTTCATCAAGTAACGACCCGACCCATTTAATACAAAATTTACAATTTAAGATTGAAAGTTAAAATAGCAAAGGAGTTTTGTTTTATCTGCATTCACTAATACATATAATATTTTACTAGAATATTATAGTAATTAATAATTTACTAAAGCAGGTAATATACTTTTGCTCTACTAGTTTTATTATGTCTTTGAAGATAGTTAATAGTAATAGTAAAAACTTTCTTAATATAATTTTTTTGTATGTTTTGTGGTGCATTAGTGGTGATTTTTCATAATCTTTCTTCATAATCTCTACTATTTGAAGTAGAGTAGTTGTGTTACATTAAGTGCACTTTTATTAACAAACAAAAAATCGTGTAGCTCTTTTTGCAATGGTCTATAATAATTACGGTTTCCATTATAGTTTTAAAGGTGTTTTTAAATAATATATTGCAGCTATAGGTTACAGCTTCTCTGGGCTCTAACTATTTCAAGAGAATTTTTGTGTGTTGAATAGGAATTGGTAGGATATGCGGCTGCAGCCGACTCTGATAGGAACTATGCGGATATTCACCTGGAATTCGTGAAGAAAACTGCAGAAAACCTTCACAAGCATAGTCACTTCGTTCTTGTCCATACGCCGACAGTTTAGTCAACTAACCGCCCCCCTTTTTTTTTTCTTAATAATTGACAAACTGCTGATGTCGGGATTCGAACCCATAACATCCCAATCCCCAAGTAGACATAACGTCTGACACCGCTAGGCTACTTGGCTGGTATCATTATGGGTAAGTTTAATATTTGTTTGTTTGTGTATACTTTCGTCTCCACATAACGTTGTTTGTCCAAATTCCTTTCGAATACGTATAACAAACTGTCGAAGACTATAGCGTATACTCCGACAAATTTCATTGTCATTGAATTTATTAATTAAATTACATACGGATATAAAAATTATGGGTAAGTGTTTATTCATAAGAAAATAATTAAGTAAATATACTTTTTAAGAAGTTATTATCGGTTACAATCGATGATGTTATCAAAAGCTAGAAAATATTATTATGAATCAATCATAAAACATTGATCATAAAATTTTGAGGTCAAATTAGTCCATAATATTATTAGTGTTTCACCGAGGCTACGAGGTAACCTCGCCTCGCCTCGGCCCTCGGTTACGAGGCACGAGGCGAGGCGAGGCGAGGTTCAAAATTTTAATCCTCGTTACTAACCGAGGCGAGGCGAGGTATATTGTCCCAAATAACTCAAATTTACAAAAAGTAAATTTAAAAAATAAAAAATAATATAGTGATACATGAAGCAATAGATAGATTATTTGGCAAATATTTTTCAAATGTCCAGCGATCCTACCTAGTAGATGTCGAAAGACATTGTCTCTAAAATTTATATACATATATATATATTATAAGTTTTTTTACCATATTATGTACATTCATGCAAAATAAGTCTAGGTTAGTAAAAAATTGCCAAGGCGAGGCGAGGTTGATAGCTGACCCAACTGAGGCGAGGCAAGGCTAGCCAACATTCTGCCTTGGCCGAGGCGAGGCGAGGCGAGGTTGACATTTAAAAAATCGAGGCGAGGCGAGATTATACCAAAATTTCGCCTCGCCTCGTGCCTCGTGAAACACTATATATTATTTTCTAGCGTTAAGTACCGTCATCGATTGTCAAATAAAAGCGTTTGACATAAACAGTTTGTTTACTCAAATTTTTTATATGACACTCGATATTTGTTCTGTCCATTCGATTCAACCCCCATCATGTTTGTTTGATTTCTAGCAGACCATACTTTATTTATAAATCAATAATTCTATAATTTGACGGCATAAAAGTTTTTTGAATAAAAATAAACCAAGAAAAGTAGAACACCATTACAAAACTACTATTTCTGACGACTCAGATAAACAAGCCCCATTTATGCCAACAACTAGATTAGAGGATACACAAAAAGAAGACACTAGTAAGTAGAAATTAAACGTTTTATAATATTATAAATTCTTAAATAGTCTTTTAATTGTTTCTGTGAAATACATATTTAGGGTAAGTCAGTCAGGGTATCAGAAATGCACCAAAAACTTATTCTACAAGATGTTCAAAACAAACTTGTATTGGGAATATTTAGGGAAAGTAATATAAACATTTGCTAGTTCCCTTCAATAGGGAATATACATGAAAATTTTTTTCCCCTTGAATTGAAGCATGTTTACTTGACAAATATCAAGGTAAAATTACTTTTTAAATAACTTTAAAAATAAGCGAGATTTGAACGATTGAAATTCCCGATTAGACAAAAAAGGTGATAGCCCTCTTGTTATGTGATGTGACGTCATATTACACTTTCACCATTTAAAATACACGTAAAACTCCGTTTTTAGTATTTTTGCAAGAAAGAGACAGATAATAATCTTTAAAAGCTTATAGCTTCCTTGATACTTGTCAGATTTTAATTTCGTTTTTAAATATGATTACAGTATTAACAGTATTTTCATATTCTGAAAATAAATGTAAAAAAAAATTTCATGCATATTCCCTATTATATTTTCACATCAAGATGTTTGTTTGTAACGAGGCACCACGGAATTCTTATTTCCAAAATTGCCGAAAATTTCTCGACAATTCATGCTGACTTAAGAAGGGTTTTTTCATGAAGCCATTCCATGAGTCAAAAATATCTTAGGCATTGAGCACAGTTATCGAGACTAGCGACAGTGTGATAAAAATATACTGCAATACGAGCTTATATCCGCAGCTTCGCTCGCGTTTTATTGTTACATTTCCAGCTCCCGTCATTTTCAGCCGGGATAAAATTTAAATGTATTTTCCCACCGCTTCCACTACTGGAAATATTTATCGACACTTCCTCCAAATTTTTATTTCCGCGAATATTTTTGAATTCTATACGTCGTATAGATAAAATACATGACCAATTTTTTAGTCTGATCATAAGCTTTTGCACAAAAACATGTTTCATCAAAATCGATCCAGCAGTTTTTCCGTGATGCTCAAACAAACGAACAAACAAATCTACAGACATTAACAATTTTGTAATAATAAACGAATAAAAGATTTAGTTCTGTCTCAGCTGAAGTTTGTCCTGAGACTAAAACATGGCTTCTATAAATATTCAATTTTTATATAAAATTTATCTTTGAACTAATGGGGCAACCAATGGCTGAAGCACAAATCATTCAAATTTTTCCGCCTGATATATAAATCTCTCCTAAATACTTGTGCATTTTTTACTAGATTGTCCCTAGTCTCGGCAACTTGACGCACATGACCACAAGAGTGCATCTGTCGTCTGTTCGCACAAATATCAATTATTTTAGAGCAGTGATTCTCAACCATTTTTTTGTCGCGGCACACTTTTAACGATTTCAAAATTTGACGGCACAGAAAGAAAAAGATAAGTTTAAAAGTTGTTTACTTACGTTCTATAATACACAGTGTAAAATAGTTGATGATAATAATTTTGAATGTAAAATAAATTCATATGTACTACAAAAACAACAGTACGTTTATTAAGGGATTCATTACAAGTTAATAATAAGAATACGTTTAATGACAAATTTGAGCTTGATGTTTTTTGATATATTCATTTATATTTGGTCGTAATAATGACAATGATACTCTCATATCGTCCTCTACATTTAACAGTCTCGATCTTTTTTTTCGTTTTTATGTTGGTAAATACTGTACTATATACATTTCTAAAATATGGCGGCACACTTTAAGAATTTGGCGGCCCACAAAAGTCCCACGGCACAGTGTTCACTGTTTTAGACATTCCTTCCGATTCATTCTGTATTTTATATGTTGTAATATTATTATGAAACTTTAATAAAACTGTAATTAGATGAAGTAAGTATATATATATATTTAATTATATCTATTTACATATATAACAACCAATTCAACCTACCTACCGTTCAATAATACGTCGCGCTTTATAAAATATACAATCCAACCATTCATTCTATTGTGATATGTCAATTATATTCAATTATATCAATTATATATAAATTAATAAATATACCTAATTACATCTGGACTTATTTACATATACATACAGATAGACAACGAACGTAACGAACTCAGTTGAGTTTATTGAATTTTAATAGCATGTAATAAATAGAGAGTTTTGAATAAATAATTCTGTACAAATCATCAGATGTGGGGGGGGGGTTTCTTCCATGAGTGTGTTTATATATATATATATATTTAAAAAAGAGATTATAATTATATTATCGACACAAAATATTATTGTTTTTTTTTTGTAATATTGAATAATTTAATTTTCTATTACGAACGAATATACACTTTTAATTATAAGTTTTGACAATTTGGTTATATATATATATAGAATATAGTTTTTTTAATTACGGGGTTAATAAAAAAAATCTGAATGCAAGTTAATTATAAGTTACATTCTCTCGATAGAGCTTATTGAATTTTAAATCGACTTCCTTTATGGTCTTGAACAAATTTATAGTTGGTTTGTGACTTAAATATACGATTTTCGAAAATAAATTTCGAATAAATGTTATTACCATATTTATAACGAACAAATTTTAAGCGAAGCATTTTTTCGAAAACCAAATCAAGGCACAAATCAATTGACAAATTTTGGACACAAATCTATTATAAAATTTTGAAAAATGACCCGGATCCATATGTGCGACCCATAGTTTCTACATTACGCTATTCACCTGTTACACTTTAGTTTTGTATCCCCGAAAAAACAAAAAAAGCACAATTTCTTAAAAATACCACGGCAGTCGATTGAATAGCTCAATTCAGTAGTTATCCTCGCTCAAAAATTTAACACCTTATAGAGAACAGAATTTTTTTTGTACTTAAAATTAGAATAACTATATTATTAAAGTAGACACCATAATAAATAATATTTCTAACTATTCATTGAAATATACAGTTTATATAATTGCATTAAAAAATGGTGTTGACGGACGTTTAAATTAATTATTTAATAAAACTAAAACTTTTTTGTTAGGTTTGTTTTGGCCACCATATTTTGAAAACTGACGACCACGCACACTAAAATAATATACACATACACACAAATATACAACATAGTTTACTATCAAATCGGTCACATCAAGTCAAATCAATTTCTAATTTATATTTCCTGATATTTTACAATAGATACTTTTAAAATATTTAGGACAAATAAAAAAAGGTTATAAATCGATGTTGATTACAAGATAATTGATATACTTTACAATTTTTTTTACAAATCCTAAATATATTTAGAGAGTAATCATTTGACTCAAGCGTAGCAAATGAACGTCCCCTTAAACATGCAATGACATTTGTATTTATAAATTTCCAAGTCAGCAAGTTCTGGACAAAAAAACAGATTGTTTTAAAAGCATAAAATCTATAGATATGTCATCCTAAAACGAATCTTAACTTCACATTTAGCAGATACATAACAGCTTTTCTAACGTACTTTCCAATATAATTACAGTTAATAGTTTTTCTGGACAATCTAATAAATTAGATTTCAAACTAAACATATTTATCGAACACGTAATATTTTTATAGGACCGTATACAAGGGACGGACGGACATACACGATAATTATTATACAATGAGAATTTATCACATAAATATTAAATTTAATCACCCACAACATATTTTCTTAAACACGCAATTACATTTCTATATTTCTAAAATGTCCAACTAATGTTTCATTTTTTTTATTTATAAATATTCCTCAATCCTTCTTGAACAATAAATTCATTTGACTGTATAATAAATTCTACAAAACAATAATAATAATAATAATAATATTGGACGTCTTATTATACAACAATACTCTTTTCTACATACAGGGTGTCCGAAAAGTAGTCGAGTTCCATAGAGGATAGGTAGAGGGTACGATTTTGGAACGAAAAATTCTGAGACAGTTTTTTATTGGACGCAACGTGAATTAATTATTAATTAATTAAGGAAACTGGGTTGAAACCAGAGTTGCAAAAAGTGCATTTTTTTGATAATTCATTTTTCATTTAATTATCAATTTTTGGAAAAATGTATTGCTTAAATTTTTCAAATTATTAATTCCTTGAAAATTGCATTAATTAAATTTTTTTATTTTTTGAAAAATGTAATAAATAAATTGTTTTAATAATAAATTTGAAAAAAAAAATATGCGAAAATTAAATTCATTAAATTATGAAGTTTTCGCAAAAGTGCATGAATTAAATTATTTCTTTGATTAATTTTTTTAATAATGCAATAGTTAAATTTTTCGCATTTTTTTTTTAAATTTATTACTAAAACAATTTATTTATTACATTTTTCAAATAAATAAAAAAATTTAATTAATGCACTTTTCAAGGAATTAACAATTTGAAAGAAAATTTAAGCAATACATTTTTCCAAAAATTGATAGATAAATAAAAAATGAATTATCAAAAACATACACTTTTTTCAACTCTGGTTTCAACCTAGTTTCTTTAAATTAATTTATAATTAATTAATGGTGCGTATAATAAAAAAAATTTCTCAAGTCTTTTCGTTCCAAAATCGTACCCTCTATCTATCCCCTTATGGAACTCGACTACTTCTGAGACACCCTGTAAAAACATGTATAGAAGATATAGAAGATAATTTCTAATTTATAAACAAAATACATTTGTCACAAATATGACATGCAAAAGAAGAAAAAACGGGGAAAAACTTTCTAAGAAAATTATACTAGCAGTAGTAGCAACCAACATAAGAAGAAGAAGAAGAAAATGTATGTGCATATTTTATTTTTCAGTTTTTCCACTATTTGGTACACACACACACACACACACACTCAAAAAAGAAGAAATAAATAAATAAAAAGAAAATACTTAAGATTTATTGTTAAAAGTTAAACAACAACAAATGATATAAGATAAAAATATTAAAAAATAAACGAGAAGAAAACAAAAATTGTTTCATAATATTAATGTCAATTTTTCCAGCTAATTTTCCAAATCATAAATGCATGAAATCAAGTAAATTGTCTGATATATATACATATATATATATAATATAGTAATGGGATAATATCTATGTCAGAAGTTAAGATATAAGTCATTTATATACATTTTATAACATGTAGGTTAGTATTAAAACTTTTTTCTGTGTTCTGAAATTCATTCAAGAAAACTCTACAACGATGTAAAGCTGCAAAAAATTAATAAAAAACTTTCATAAAGTGTTTCGATTTGACGCTTATTTTTTTAAGATATCAATTAAATACAATCAATTAAACATTGATAAATTCAATCAATCACACAGAGCGCATAGTGTAAGGAGACGTGGCCTCAACAGTAAAGCGTGGCGCTTTACCTTTTAAAGGCTCGCAAACGATAAGAGTCTCCTTACACTATGCGTTCTGTGATTGCTTGAATTTATCAATGTTTAATTGATTGTATTTAATTGATATCTTAAAAAATAAGCGATAAACTTTATGCAACTTTTTTGTTTGTTTTTTGAGGCTCAACACCGTGGTATAGTTTTCTTGAATGAATTTCAGCACCCTGTATATACATGTATAAACATATATATATATATATATATATATATATATATATATATATATATATATATATATATAAATATATATCATCACAAAGTATAAAATAAAGTCCCCCAGCCGCGTCTATCTGTCTGTTCACGATAACCTCAAAAACAACTGCACCGATTTTCATACTGTTTTCACCAATGAATAGAGTGGTTCTCGAGGAAGGTTTTTGTATATAATTTGTCAAGTTTTTGTATACATTGGTCCTTACATATTATAACAATAATTCATGAGGAATGTTTAGTTGTATAATTTATTAATATATAGGTGTATAATTTATCAGTCCTTGACGGGAGAAAATATTATGTTACTTGGTTATAAGGGCCTTACAAAATCTTTGCGGGCGAAGCCGCGACGTGTAATCCTAGTATATATACGTATACAGAACGTATGATACTTTTCTTTACAAAAACTGAAAGGCACACATAAATCAATAGAAATAATTGTTTGATTTATTGAAAATGGTCTTCTCTGCACAGATTTATTGAAATAAGAACAACCAAACACTATGAAACATATAACAATCGACTGATGTAGCTCTAGTTCGATTTCTATCCTGTTCTATTTCACAGTGCTCGGGAGACATTTAGTTAAAAATGTCGGTCCTTGCAGTAGAAAACTAAATAAACAGTAGAACGGTATATATATATATATATATATATATATATATATATATACATTAAATGCTCAGCGAAACAGACTACAAGTAAGTCTGTCACATAATATGTGATCCCACTCTTCAGTGGACAATAATTTCGTTTGTAAGTACTATGATTTTTGTTGCATATTGAGAGACTAAAAAATATTATACATTATAGAACGATAGATGAATGATCGTTATTATTTTGATAAATATAGCTATGCCCACAGTTCTTACACTTGAAATTAGGTACAGGAATGTCTTCATCATTATTACTCCATGTTTCTGATAAAAGAAGAATATTAGAATTACAAGCAACAATTTCACTGATATCATTTTTATGGGTTCGTTTACTTTGTATATTAAATGTATACAGTGTGTTTTGGACAGGTTTTCCTATAGAGATTCAATGTTAAATATTATTTATTACTGCCTGGCCGTGTGGTACTGTATGAAGTCAGTCAGTACACATGTAAATAAAGTCAGTCAGTTATCTCATAGCTATACTGTATGCATATAGTTGTTTGCTTGTCATTTAAAAGTGGGAATTTTGTGATGCACAATGCACATACTTAAGTGTACTCTCATCATATGTGTACTGACTGACTTCATACAGTACCACACGGCCAGGCAGTTAAAAATAATATTTAACATTGATTCTCTATAGGAAAAGTTGTCCAACACACACAGTATATTGATAAACCTGACCGGGTCTTGATAAATTTCACAAAGTCTGTATCTAATGTAAATAATGGATTTAATGTCGTCAGTCTTTCAAACTATATTTTGAATGGAAAAAGTGACGTAGGTTCTACTCTACCATTATAAAATGTAGAATCATTGGTTTTAGATACAATATATAATTTTTCCAGTGTAGTTTTTCATTACTCAAACATTTTAATAAACTTTTATGTCTTAATAGTAGTGTTCACCTTATTCAATATTATTTTAATAACATATTTAAAAAGAAATATAACTTCTTACGTGCGTTCACACAAGTGCATACATACACACACACACACTTTTTTGCTACAAATTTATTACTGTTAATTTTGTAAAGTTTTGATTTCCATATCAATAAATAATAATAATAATAACATTTATCATTCTGTAATTTTATCGAAAAGAATAAAATTTTGTATATAGATAAAAGTAAATGTTTTTACCATGTACGTACATACTAAACCGTTTTGTATTTTTTAAACTATCCCCCTACAGATTTTATTTATTCATTCCGTTGCATTAATTGTTTGATCTTTTAGACACAACGATAATACGTTGTTTTTCATCCAGAGATTGTGTATGAAATAAAAATAAAAACATATACGGTAGGTACACGGACATCACACAATTGTGAACACAATACAACAGGAATAAGCACAGGAATATTATAACGAATATATATATATATATATATATATATATATATATACATACATATATAAATATATGCCTTTTATTGATGGTAAACATTTTGTGTATATGCAGCGTTTAAACCTGGACAGACAACATAATTTTTTTACGCTTTTATTTCAAATAATTCGAAATGGTTTTATTTTTTCCAATATATTTTGTATATGTTTAGAATCTGTTTCTATATGTAAACAGATAATACAAACAATAAATAATTTTATTGTATATATACATATATATATGTATATATATATATATATATATATATATATATATATATATATATATATCGTATATATATATATATATATATATATATATACATACATATATATATATATATATATACATACATATATATATATATATATATATTTATATATATACATTATGGTTCCATGATTTTTGATCCCCCGACAAAATATCCCCGACAAAATATCCCCGGACAAAATATCCCCGACAAAATATCCCCATGACAAAAAATCCCCGGACAAAATATCCCCATGACAAAAAATCCCCGACAATTAAACCTAAATATCAGGAGTTTTTGTTTTAATAAAACAATGAACATCAAAATAATACAAAAGAAATAATTTATTTAGTCAAAACACTTAATGATTAGTACAACACAATATCACGATGGAAAATTTGGTTAAAAGGACATTTGATATAATAGAAAATATACCTACTGTTCCACAATACCCATTTGGTACACATACCCATTTCGCCGTATGTATTTACGACTCTAAAGATGATAAATCATAAAAGTTAAACATTTATATATATATACATATATATATATATATATATATATATATATATATATATATATATATATATATATATATATATATATATATATATATATGTTACAGTAAATGTACTGTAAATGTACTGTAATGTTAGGTATATGTGAACTGAATATAATGTATATGTACATTTCCTGGCAAATGTGTACTCTTGCCTTCACGTTTTGGTAAATGTATACTCTTACCTTCATGTTTTAAGAAATGTTGGAAAATTTTGGCACGATTACGATAAAAATATGCAAAATTCCAACAGAGAGAGCTAAAACATGATGAAATTAGATGATAAAATATATACCCAACCCAACCAGGCCCAACCCAACCAGGAATAACCCAACTCGACCCAACCCATCAGGCCTAACCCAACTCGGCCCAACCCAACCAGGAATAACCCAACTCGACCCAACCCAAGCAGACCCAACCCAACTCGGCCCAACCCAACCAGACCCAACCCAACTCGACCCATATCGATATCTCTATTTCGTATTTTGCGATTTCGTATTTTGTAGGTTCTGCGGATTTATCATGAATTTGTGGTGTGTATCATTTGAACATATTTCAAATAAATAAATAAATAAAATTTATTTAAATAATTTTTTTAATAAAAATTGTGGTTCTGCGGATTTATCATGAATTTGTGCTGTGTATCATTTGAACATATTTCAAATAAGTAAACAATCACGAATTCAAGGGATAATTTGTCGGGGATTTTTTGTCATGGGGATATTTTGTCCGGGGATTTTTTGTCATGGGGATATTTTGTCCGGGGATATTTTGTCGGGGATATTCTGTCGGGGATATTTTGTCGGGGGATCAAAACGCCTGATACCATACATTATATATATATATATATATATATATATATATATATGTATATATAAATATATATCGATAAATTTATTGCCTCTATATGTACACCATGGAACAGAACAATCGCAATTTTTCTCAATCCCTACTCTTGCTTGAAAAAGCTATTTAAAAAAAACTGTATTACTGGTTAATATTTTTATAAACATTCGATAAAAATCATTTGAATAAGTAATACAACAAAATGCATCAATATATAGTGATTAGTGATGAATAGTGATTCGTATTAGGTACAAAAAAACAAGGTTTTATTTTCATATACGCGAAACTTGCTAGACATGCCTCTGGTGGTCATATGATGTAACTAACAAAAAAATAAAAATAAAAATAAATGGACATGGCATATAATGTAAATATAATTCTGTAAGCGTTCTTTTTTTATATTTGATAATTTGATAATTTGCAAATTTGATAATTTAAGAATATCTTGATATTTCTCATCCAACGAAAGAAGAAACCCAAAAATTTCGTTTCATTGTTTTTCCATTGTTTTTCAGTATTAAGAATCAAAAACAAAAATTTAAAAATATTAATAAAAAAAACGCAAAGAAAAATAAAAAACACATGTTATATTTATTAACAGTGGATTTAGATTTAGTTTGTTTATTGGCCATGCGGCGCTACCATCTTGAAAAAATATCACATTTCATTACATAGATAACCAGTATTTTGTTTTGTTTACTTCTCGCAACACTTGTTTGATGATAGTCAACCAAAATTTTTTATGAATTATTCGAAAATCTACCACTAAAGGGGGCAATTAGGGTCTAAAATTTTGTTATGTACATTATATTTATACAGAATTTAAGTTTTTCATAACGAATTCGATGAGTATTATAAACAGATAAAATGAGTTAAAACGAACTAACATCAAAGAGAGGTTCTGACCGTGAAACTTCCACTACCAACAAATATGAAAAACCATTTTTGGGAATGACTGTTTAGATTGATATATCTTGGGGTACAAAAAGTACTGCACTTCGACCATATGGACTATTGTGCTCCACTTTCTACTTTAGTCTGACGAGATTCGCTTCTCCCATACGTTGGCAATGGCCAGGTGGTTCTGGGTGAGATGCATCGAACATCTTGTATCAGCTGTATCCCAGAGGTTCGCAGTCAAAGATAATGTGGCTGGATTCTTCATCTTATTCTTTTTCCCAGTGATCACGGTGTTTAGCATTTGTCCACTCGTTGATCTCCTGTTTACATACAATCCTTGGAATTCCTAAATTAGGCTCTGTCAAACGACTGTTTAGTGGGACTCTAATGGATTTCCAGTTTCTTATAAAACATTGAATGCAGATCTTTTCTTCGTTAGTATATACTTTTGGTAAAGATAACCCTGTACATAGAGGGCACATGAGAATTCTACTTTGTACTTTTTTAATGAATATTTGTCATTTCATATATCCATATGTATATATATATATATATATATATATATATACATATATATATATATATATATATATATATATATATATATATATATATATATATATATATATATACATATGGATCAAAGCCACACACCTCCCGTTCCAACTTCCTTTTAATTTTACGTTATACAAGTATAAATATTTGCATGTGCTTTTTTATTAAAAATGCTGCATTTTTTTTCCAATTAAGAACAGACAAATTCATCAAACCATGCATATAAACGCCTAGTGGTTGTTTTTTATCCACGAAAGAGAAGTACAAAGAGAGAGAGAGAGAGAACATAGACGAATATAGAGAATATTATCTGTTTATCTCATTTTTATTATGATATTGTAATAGATAAATAGACATCAATAATATATGACTTTAACTTATATATTTATATACGGGACACAGAAATTCTGAGTAATATTCTAAGAAGATTAGAATAAGTTACTTGAGATGGAATAAAGGAAGTGTATTACGACACTATATCACTGTTATACTACTTATTAAACGTCAAACCAAATTTCATAAGTTAATTCATGTGTTTATAAAACTAATATACAGAATGGTTCATAAATCAACACCATTTTGACAAAATGGAAACCCGACTTCAAAAATCAAATATTCTATAAAAAAAAAATGCACTAAAAAGTAAACAAATAATTGCATATTCTTGTGCCAATTTTAGTTCACCTAAGCAAAAATTTTTAAATATATATGTACAATTATTGTTATTTTTGGAGGCGGTGTCAGCATAGAGAAATTCACATAAGTTTTGTACACCGCCTCCAAAAATAACAATAATTGTACATATATATTTAAAAATTTTTGTAGCCTCACTCTTCAAGTTCGAGACTTTCTTATTTGAAATTTCTTATTTGCACCTTTCTATTAAATATGAGGATCACAGCAAAACATCATAAATCCATACAAAATTTTAGAAGCCTTTAAAATGTATCAATCACGAAATCGCAGAAAACAGACTCAAAATTTTTAGAATATATAAAAGACAAGATACATTGAAAATCATTGTGACCCAAACCAAAATAGCAACCAATAATATATCTTCATGGGGAATTACGATTAGCTATTTCATACTAATGATGTATTTTTAATAAATACAAACAATTAATCGAGGACTTTGTTGCAAATTTGTTGTTTAAATGTTTTATAATATCTATCATATCCAAAGTTTATCACATATAATTTTGCAACAGCCTGTATATGATGCAATATGTACCCTGATATAATAGTCATCATATTTACTCATAGTTTTCTTCTGGTTGCGGTGAATAATATAATGTTTTAGATTGTGATGCGATGTTACCCTGTTTCTTGCATCCCTTCTACCCTTCTATACCCTAGTATTATACGTGTTTAAATAAACACGTCATATAATAAGACATTATATATATATATATATATAATGTGAATATTATATGATTATATAATAATATAATTTATAATAATGACCTTGTTAGTTCGTTGTATAAAATTTGATTCTATATTGTAGCAGAACTATAAGTGAAACTATAAGTATAACATATGTGTTTGATATATTTTGAAATAATGTTTTAATAATTTCCATTCTTCGTGGAATATCTACCTACCAGTGTAACCAGCCCGAATTCTGTCTAGAAGGTAGATATCATCTCAAAAGTTGGTAGTTTTCAACTAATCCTACTTTGACAAGTTGGTAGATCTACCACCCATATTTTTTTCGAGTTTTTCTAAAGACTCTAGATTAAAAATGTGATACACTCATTTTTCGATTGGATAAGAAATATTTCGCCTATATTAATTAGGGAACCAATAATAAACCAAATCGCAGATCACCAATGTTCAGTCGAGTATCACGTACTGAATGAATCAAATCCTTACAAATTTCGACTCCGGAAGTGCCGACATTTTGAGGAAAACTCCGGCACTTTGAGATATGTCAAATTTTGTGTTTCCCCCTCCCTCTAAACCCCCTCTATTTCCTTTCAGGAAATTCGCTAAAAATAGAAAATACACTCCAAAATTAATGGTTTCAAAAAAAACAATTCAAATTATTGGAAAAAATTTAATAAAAAAATCCAAAAAATGGTTTTTGGTCCATTTCAAACATATTTTATCTAATTTTAATTTTAAATTAAAAAAAAAAACCACTAAAATTTAAGGTCAAGGAAGTCAATTTTTTAATGAAAAATGACTCATCTTTTGAATCGGAAAAATAATTTCCATCCAAAGTGGAGCTGAATTCCAATATAATTATAATTATAATTATGATCATAAATTTAATCTCTCTGTAAATCTGAACACTTTTGTATAGGTTATTTATTACCGAAACTTATTCGATTATCTCACAATTATTGTTTATTTCCGTACGGCCGCATTTGTCGAACAATTATTGACACATTTGCAATTGACAATTGATTTTATTGAAATAGTATAATTATATTGTTCCGTATCCTTTGATCTATTATCGAATAATCAAATAGAATTTCGGAAAATTGATTTCAAAAACAATTATTATCCACTCAAAAACAAATCTTAACATACAAATAAATAAATATAAAACAAGTAATTACATTTCTATTATTTTGTCAAAATGTTATATTAAATTTTGAAGAAAAATAACCGGCTAAAAGTGAGTCAGTCTCACACAATTAGGGTTCCGTACCTACAATCAAACAGTCTTAATACCAAATTTTAACTGTTTTATATTTATATATCTGTAAATCTTATTCAAATTTTCCACAAATTATAAACAGTTTAATAGAGTTCTCGTGGTGGATTTTTTAAATGATACCTCACATGATAATCTGATGACTCACTCAATATCTAAAAAATCTATTGAAATCTAAATTTTACCTTTAGAAACCTAGGAGATCAGCGGGTGAACGATTATTTCTAAAAGGGGAAGCATTCAATAATAAATATGTTATATACAGTATACAGACAAAATGTATAGTTACATACATTACATGCTTAATTGAAACAGCCAAGTCTGTCTAGCATATCGACAGTTTACCCCCCCCCCAACCATTCTTCAATAGACATTTTGTTTACGAATGTTTGAGTTACGAGCGACATGATATGATTTTTATGGACTCTTAAACTATGTATATTAAATGTATATATTGATAATCCTGTCTGATTCTAATGTAAATAATGGAATTAATCTCAGTCTTTCAAACTCTAATTATAACGGAAAAAATAACGCTGATTCTGTCCTACCATAATAAAATGTAGAATCGAATTGGGTTTTAGATACAATATATAATTTTTCTACAATAGTTTTTCACTACTATATACCATTTTATTATACTTTTGTGTCTGAATAAAAGTGATGACCTTATTTAATATTATTTTAATAAATTATTTTAAAAGAAATATAACTTCTTACGTGCGTGCATAAGTACACATACACACACACACACACACACATAATGTTAACACCTAACATTATGAGAAAATTCTAAATTCTAACGTTACACAGTTTTCAAGAAAAAACTCCCTATATGAGTTCCCGTTTTCCTTAATTTTTCTACAGTAGTTTTTCACTAATAGATTTATTAAACTTTTGTGTCTGAATAAAAGTGATGACCTTATTTAATATTATTTTAATAAATTATTTAAAAAGAAATATAACTTCTTACGTGCGTGCATAAGTACACATACACACACACTTTTTTATACTAATCGTAGACTGGCGATATTTGCGCAACACCTTACATTATGAAAAAGTTCTAAATTCTAACGTTACACAGTTTTCAAGAAAAAAACTCCCTATATGAGTTCCCGTTTTCCTTAATTTTTCTACAGTAGTTTTTCACTAATAGATTTGTTAAACTTTTGTGTCTGAATAAAAATGATGACCTTATTTAATAATATTTTAATAAATTATTTAAAAAGAAATATAACTTCTTACGTGCGTGCATAAGTACACATACACACACACTTTTTTATACTAATCGTAAACTGGCAATATTTGCGCAACACCTAAAATTATGAGAAAATTCTAAATTATAACACTGCACAGTTTTCAAGAAAAAAACTCCCTATATGAGTTCCCGTTTTCCTGTTAAGTTACGGCACTCTGAAAGAAAGAAAAAATGAAACGTAAGGAAAGAAAAACGAAAAATTACTTACAATATTTTCATTTATAGCATGTGTAGTAGACAACACAACCTTTTCACAAACGAATTTTCCTTTTTTCGTTTATTTCGACTTCCTGCAACAAAATTAAATTTAAGTATATATGATATACTTCTACGATTCATATATATGTTGAGTGTGTATAGATAGATAAAGACTATAAACAACAATTACTTATATATGGTTGACTTATCACAAGTTTTCTTATCAAATAGATACAAAATATAAATACATCAAACGAGAAAAGATACACAATAAACAAAATAAATTTATTATGACTTATGTGGAACTGGTGGAATTGCATTCAGGAAGGACAATTGAAGAGGTTATGTTATGTGTGTTTAGAATGTTATTTGGTTTTACATTTCTTTAAAGTACATTGTTTCAAATGTATTCTGTGAAATTTTGAAATTTCAGATTGATTTGATGGATGGTTTTTACGATATTGTCAGTAATGAAAAGGTGATGATGATAGTGTTAATAGCACACGTCAGCTATACCAGATGCTGTATCGAAAGATAGTGTTACACAATAGGGAATATGCATGAAAATTTTTGTTCACTTGAATTGAAGCATGTTTACTTGACAAATATCAAGGTAAAATTACTTTTTAAATAACTTTAAAAATAAGCGAGATATGAATGTGTTGAAATTCCCGATTAGACAAAGAGGGTGATAGCCCTAACCTTGATATGTTATGTGACGTCATATTACACTTTCACCATTTAAAATACACGTATAACTCCGTTTTTAGTATTTTTGCAAGAAAGAGCCGGATAATAATCTTTAAAAGCTTATAGCATCTTTGATATTTGTCGGATTTTAATTTCGTTTTTAAATATTATTACAGTATTAACAGTATTTTCATATTCTGAAAATAACTGTGAAAAAAAATTTTCATGCATATTCCCTATTCCGAATGTAGGTGTTATGGAAATATTAATTCATTATTTAACTATTTGCATTCATTATTTAACTGTAATACTTAACTGAAACACGTTTGTCTCAAATCAAAACATTGACAACTATATTTTAACAAGTGAAATTAAAAACTAATTGAGTGAATTGTTTAAATACCCGGTATATACTGAGTTTATGAAGAAAGTTCAAAAGTTGTTATTTTTAAAAAAGGAACATTTTTTGTGTTTAATTTTGCATTTCCCCCACTGACTATTATTTAAGAACAAGAACAGAAGCGGCGGAAGGCCCTCCAATTTTCTCGCTCGTTATCTCGTTTCGTTCATAAGTTATCGTGTTCACAGCCGGACAGACGGACAGACGGACATCCGAAAATGGACTAATTAGGTTATTTTATGAACACCCATAACAAAAAAATTTTTTCTGTGATCAATATTTTCAAGCGGTACAAAGTCAGAACTAAACTTAATATACCTTGTTCATTTACAATATACTGGGTGTAAAAAGGGTTGATTGGTTCTTGATTCAAAAAATCAAGAACTTAAATAAAACGACAGGTTTTTTCATATTCAGACCTAGGTTTTAACCTCTGACTTCTATTTTTTCGTCTTAATTAATTAATAATTAAAGATAAGCCCATTACTAATCGTCTACGACGAATCACTTCTGCTATAACCACGTCCATTTTCCCAACCAACACTTTGCATCGGAGCCATCTACCGGCTTAATGCCAAAAGCAAAGCGAACATCGCATAGAAGCCATCACAACGCCCAGCACGACAGGTAGCTTGGGACCCAGCTACAAAATCAAGCAAGCAATCCAGCAGCCGAACCAACATCGTGTGAGCTAGGCTTTATATAGGCTTTGATTCAATAAACCAATTTTATTGGAAGAAAGAGCACTTGAATAATCAACGCCAAGGTTTATAAATATCTAAATATCATTCTAGACATTGTATAGAACCTCTGAAGTCGACACTTTGTGATATTTTATTACACACATAGACTACATCTAATGTGTTTAGTATTTGAATTTACTGATGACAACTTTACTTTGTGTGTAGTGAAGTTTCTGTTTGCATTTCAAATTCGCAGACATTTGTCAAATACCTCTGTTTGTATTTGTTGTAAAATAAATTATTAATTGAAATTAAATAAATTACATAGGATTAATTAGAAAGTATAACTCCAATGATTATTAAATACACAACAAATATTCGCCTTGAATACATTTAAAATTTTCAGAATTTTATTTATTTACTTAATACTTACAAATATTTATAAGCAAATAGTATCTATTTAATTCCAAACATTTTTTACAGTATTAAGGATGTACGAGCACTGAAGCTTCAAAAATATTAAAGCTTGATTTTTTGTTTACGTTGAAGTGCATATAAATCAATTATAAAAGTTTCAGGGAGGGTACGGGAGTCTTGAATAAATTATTTAATGCATTCCTCTTATAGAGAAACCCATATTTTTACCCACATATTTTGATAAATTACACTTGGAATAAGAGGAGACGAATACAAAAAAAACTACGCAATAAAAAATAGAAATATTAATCAAGAGATTGATCCAATAAAATTAAAATTACTCTTAATAAAATTACTCTTATATTGTCTCAGGATATGTTACTCGTTGCTAATTTGGTGACAGTTTCATAATTTTCTATTTATTTTTATTTTTGTCTATTGATCTCGACTTTCTATCTATTTCTAATTGCCAAAGAGTAAATTACGACTAGTTAATTTATACTGATGATGACCACTTTGTAGTCGAAATACGTATTTATAATACAAAAAAACTGTTCTAGGTAAAAACCTAGAGTTCTCATTAATTATCATTTGATAATCTAATATAATAATAAAGGATCATAAACACGTACGAATGAAAAAAATGGCTGCACAATTCTGGAACAAGAACTGAGGTCGAGCATGACGTCATCACAGATTTTTCTAAAAGCCACCATTTTGTAAAAATACATTTTTGAAAATTCAAATTTTTTTCTATTATTGGTCTATGCTAAAGCAACAATCGTCCCAATTTTCAATTCAATCGAACAACGCGTTGTGTAGATATAAATTATAAAGCAAAAAACACAAAATGGCGACTAGCGGATAAACAAATCATTTCCGGACCTATGTTATATGGTAAAATGAGTTCGTCTTGACCTAAGGAACAACTTCACCGAAGGGTTCCAGGTTGTTCTGGGACAACCTGTATATATATAAAAGAAAAACAATCATCCTACATTAGATATTAATTAGTGTGAATGAACCTCTGTAATTTACATTCAAATGCGAGTATGGGCTTTATTAAAAAAAAAATCTTTAAATATTTTACGAAGCAAAGTATATTAATATTTGTTTTTTGTTTTTTATAAAAAAAAAAAAAACTCTCCAACAAAGAGATTATAATATTTAAATATGGTACTTGCTAATTACATTTGTACACTCTGCTGCAATAAAATTGAACCAAATTGGATCCAAAAATATACTAATGTTTTTTTTTGGTGTTTACAGTAATATTAATGACAAGTATTAATTAACATTTATCTTAAAGAGTTAGATAGAGAAATTAACTTCACGTAGTCTTTTGAGATTTAAATCTGTTAATTATTTATAATATATGTAATTCTAAAAATTTTTCAAAATAATAATATGGATCATTTATTGTATCATTTTATACCAAATTTTTATAAAGGATGGCGCATAACAATTAACGTCATGATTTATTTAATGCGTATTTGTGCATCATTTGGTTTTAATTCGGGAACCAATTGAATCTTATATGGGAAAAGGTGTAACGTATGCAAAATTTTTTGCAAAGACCGCCTAGATATCACCAACTGCTGATATCTAGGCTATCCTCAACACTTGCTTGCATATTGTGAGCTCAATAATCTCCAGAAACACAATCGCTTAGCAAAAGTAAGCTATTTAAATTTATTTTCGACATCTGTGATTATAATATAATATGAATAACCATTATCATATGAATTATAAAAAAGAATACACTTTAAAAAAATATAAAATGTATATATATATATATATATATATATATATATATATATATATATATAAAGGATGGCGCATAAGTTCTTGTTTACGTTTTTTTTTCTTTTTTTTTTCCAGAATTAACTTTGAAAACTTGGGAAATTTATGATGGAAAGACTCAGCACAGAACAAAGAACCAAAGTTGTTCAATTTTATTTTGAAAGTCAGTATTCGATTATTCAGACACAAAGATCATATCGAAATTTCTTTCATATTCGAAATGCACCAAGCTTTCCAAAAATTTACCGATTGGTTCAGCGTTTTCGGCCACATGGAACTGTCTGTGATCTTCCGCGTGCTGTAAGATCTCGTGCAGTTCGAAATGATGTGAACATTGATCGCGTGAAAGAAAATGTTGAGGAAAACCCCGAAACGTCCACCGGGCGGCGTTCTCAACAGTTGGTGATGTCTAGGCAAAAATTTTTTAAGGCCAGAGTTAGAGAACAATTTAGAATTGTGATCCCAACAAGATGGAGCCACAGCTCACACAGCTCGTCAAACTATGGTTCTTCAAATTTTTGGCGATCGAATAATATAGCGTTTTTTCTGATTTTAACTGGCCACCGCATTCGCTCGATTTAACGTCTCCCGATTTTTTTTCCTTGGGGCTACCTAAAGGGTAAGGTGTATGCCAATATCCCAGTAAAAGTGAGGGCGCTGGGACCTGAAATTCTAAGACAAGCTGTGGAAAAAATATTGTGAACATATTTCCTGAACTGCAATCTAAGTTTTAATAAATGCCAACGTTAAATAAAATCCGAAAGAAAAAAGTTATTCATTAAATAAATCATAATGTTACTTATGCACCACCCTGTATATGTATATTTAAAAAATATATTCAGCCAGTAATTATGAAATAAAATAAAAATGTACAGTACATTATATATATATAGAAATAAAAAATCATATAAAATTGTACAAAAATAAATAAAAAAATGCTTTAAAATTTGAACTTGGTTGAATAAATGAGAGACAAATGAATGATAATATAAATTTTTCATAACGGGTAGATTATCATATAGAATACCACCATATCTAACGCTAATGCGGGTTGATATGACGGTATATGTATATATATATATATATATGTATATATATATATATATATATATATATATATATATATATATATATATATATATATATATATATATATATATATATATATATATATATATATATATATATATATTGATATAGAAGAGCATTTAAAACATATGCGTCATTCAAAATTTATCGTAGCTACTTTTTACCTATGAACTAACTTGGTTATGGACCCAGAAATATCTTCATTGTATTCCATTTACTATGTTTTGCAAGTTTTAAAAATAACAGGAGTTATTGGAAAATAACAATGCAAAAATTTTGACTCAATCAGAATAAACATGTCAGATATTGATCCACAAATTATGGATACGAAAATTATTGTTTCTCTTTGCCTCCTAGTAGGCAACGCGTTTCCAACGCGCTTGAAAACGCATTATTACTTTCGAAATTATTAGCGGTTGAATTCGTCACACAAGAATGTTCGAGACCAACCATCAGTGCAACGAATAGACGTTTTCATGTCCAAAGGACAAAACTTCCCAGAATTTCCAGAAACAGAACATATACCACAACATTCAATTTATAGCGATGTCGCTTTATCAAGTAAAGTATATGTGTGATATTTATGATAATTATTTAATATTACACATATACTTTACTTGATAAAGGTGTCGCTTTATCATTAAATTATTATTATAATTTTGTTCATCATTTTTATCTGTTGCATAACAACTATAACTTCCCTCTATTATCACGGTTGCTGTGAATGTTAACAACCTTGGTAATTTACATTCTAAAATAATAACATTTCATAAATCAAATCAATAAAGATCAGTTATATCTTTTTCATGTATTTATTATTTATTTAAATAATAATTATTTATTATAATAAATATCTACTTTTACAAATTCCACTGAAACCACTTGTTCATTTGACTAGTACTATCAGTTCTTAACAGTGGCGAAAAAGAGGCTGCATATGTTTTATCGTAATATGTATATGAATATGTATATTATAACTTTGGCATATTTTTAACGAAGATGAAAATGTTTGACCAAGTAGAACAAATCTTCCATATCTACATATATATATATATATATATATATATATATATATATATATATATATATATATATATATATATATATATAAATACATATATAGATATTTACCATTTCATATTCTCTGTAGAATTGTGTAATATTAAATTGTATTCTGTTCGTTTTTTCGTAGCATCAACGAATCAAAACTGTAGGAGTCAGTCAGTCAGTCTCATGCTTCATATGCTCTCATCTCTCATCTGTGGATTCGTCGAGTTCATCATCACGATCAGTCTCATCATAATAATTTTAAAATATACAAAAAGATAAATATAAATTTTCAATTGAAATAATTGTGTGGCTTTTATAATATAAAATATGTTTAAATTTAAATTGTACATACATTTTAATATGTTCTATACTATATAATATGAAACAAATAACATTGAAAATAGTTGATTTGTTTATATTTATAGTATTCCAATCTAATGATAACATGGCGTAGTTGTACAATTGTCGCATATGCGAAAACATTATTGTTAACCCTAGAACACTAACCGTAAATAATAACCCTTCATAACTAACCATGCGTAAGATTTATAGAGAAAAATAATAATTACACTCTAATAATTTTGTTTAATTTCTTTATATAATTGTTTAATAAGATACAAAATATGTAAGAAATAAAAACTTTAAGATAATTTTGAATTAATACTCATCCACTGTGCCGCGGCACTTTTGTGTACCGCCAAATTCATAAAGTTGGTCGCCATATGTATATAGTAACGTATTAACCAACATAAAAACGAAAAAAAGATCGAGACTGGTTAAATGTATAAGACGATATGAGAGTAGCATTGTCATTTTTACGACCAAATATAAATGAAATTATCAAAAAACATCAAGTTCAAATTTGTCATCAAAAGTATTCTTATTATTAACTTGTAATTAATCCCCTTAATAAACGTACTGTTGTTTTTGTAGTACATATTATTTAATTTTACATTCAAAACTATTTTACACAGTGTGTTGTAGGTAAAGTAAACAACTTTTAAACTTCTCTTTTTCTTTGTGTGCCGTCAAATTTTGAAATAGTTAAAAATGTGCTGCGACAAGAAAAAGGTTGAGAATCACTGGTTTAGTGTATAATATGTGATTAAACTTTTTTTTCAAACTATTTTGCTAAATTTATTGTGTACTAATCATATCATATAAAAAATTTTTATTTTATTGAATTGCTGATTCGGCTTCTCAAAGGTAGGCCAGGACTACGATGTTTATAATCAAATAGTTAAAAGTAAAAGCAACGGATGCTGTATATGTTAAAAATTTCTTTGAAAATACAATGACGGTATAAATTAAACATAAAGCGTCTTACACGTTCACAATTACCTGTTTTAGTCATCGTTTGCTTCTTACATAATATGTATAAATATATTTGAATTGTTAATTATTTGAATAAAATCTCCATCGAAAAGTGAACTCTATGGAAAAAGTATAATAACTTTCTTATTTTGAATTTGCATAGCACATATCGGAATCGGAATAATACATCCTGAAAAGAATAAAGAATGAACAAACAAAAAAATGAACAATAAATTTTAATACAATAAAAAAATTTTATGAATTTCTAGATTTCTATAGGTAACTTAACCTTTAACTGGTGACGTGAGATCATACAGGCTGTGAAGAAATGTTGTATCATGTTCTTTCCCGCACGTACAGGAGTCGTTCATCTTGTAATGGACTCGCTACTAAATCTCAATATAATTTCATATTTAGATACCTTTCGGGAATCACTACGTATGTCCCTTGTTATTTAGGTAACTATATGTTGTTACCTCCGTAACAAGGTCCATTCGTAGTGATTCCGCAAAAGTATCTAAATATGAAAATTTATTGAGATTTAGTAGCGAGTCCACTACAACCTCAATAGCTTCAAGCATAGTTGCAACTTTACTCTGTAGTGAAGGACAACTATGATGGCTGAAGTAGCTAATGAAGTGGCTGATGTCTATTATCTAATATGTGATCTAGTACGGTAAAACGATGATATTTCGTCAAAATTGGTTGGACCAATTCATGGATTCCACTTAAGAACTTGAAACATCATATGAGATTTGTCACCAAAACTATAAAAGTCAGTAAAACCTGAAAAATGTGTGCAGAACACCTGCTTAAACTTAATCGGAAATTATCGAAGTTTTTGACAATTCCTGTTGAAAAAATGGAAAATGCTTGGCAGTAGTGCGGCTCCTTTAATTGGAAAGGTTGATTAATTTGGTTTTAAAACGTAACCTACATGAAAATTAACAAATAGGTAAAGCTACAGTTTCCCAGTTTTATAAAAGTAAACATTTATAAGATAGAGTACCTTCACGTCACCCATTATGTTTCACAATTTGCACGTTGCCAGTTAAGGGTTAATTTTCAATTATGATTTTTAAAAAAATTGTTATAATTAAAAACGATATAATATAAAAACAAAATTTACAATAAAAATAATTTGAATAATAAAAATAATATGGCAGGTGGCAAAACAATGCAATATTAAAATACATTTTTATATTAATTTTTTTATAATTACCGATATAATAAAAAAAAAAATATTTAAAAAAATGTTTTTATTCAAAATCGAATCAGATCAGGTATCATTAGGAGTAATGTAATTTTCTTTCTCAAAAGTTCTAGAGACAACGTCTCGAATATCTTTATCACTAAAAACGATTTTGTTATGCAAAAAATAAAACTTTTGAAAAATATATATAAGCAGAAAAAACTTTAAAAAACGGATTTTTATTTATCACAAACCTTCATTTTGAAAGACTTAGAATTCATCTAAATTTCAGTCTCAGGCATAATTTTCGACATTAATTTCGGGCATTTCGGTTACGAGAAATACTTTAAGAAAAAATGTTTTTGAAACTCACAAATATATAATATGGTTTTAAATGGTTTGAGATATTCTTTGAAATGGCCACTTGGGGGGCGCTCTGATCGGTACCTAAAAATACACTCTAGAAGGTTTTAGTTTTTGTTCATTAGACTATTCCCGAAAAAAATTTACTTCAATTTTTATGCTCTAAATTTGTATACCCAGTAAGATTGTAAATATGCAAGGTATATTAAGTTTAGTTCCGACTTTGTAACGCTTGAAAATATTGATCGCAGACAAAAATTTTTTATTATAGGTGTTTATAAAATTACCTAATTAGTCCATTTCCGCATGTCCGTCTGTCTATCTGTGAACACGATAACTCAAGAACGAAAAGAGACAACCAGCTGAATTTTTGTGTGTAAGTTCTAGTTCTAGAACAAAAAAGTAAGGAAAGTTAAGGTTAGGCCCAAGTTAATGGGCAAAATCCGACCATGTTTGGGCAAAATGGACAAAACTGCCTATCTTTGAAACCGTAAAGGATATAACAAAAGTTAAAAAACAAAAAATCTTCTTCTCTTTAAAATAAGCTACTTTTGTTTGAAAAATTTTTCCATAAACTCTATATATACTGAGTATTAAAACAGTTAACTCATTTAGTTGTTACATGACTTGTTTTTTAGAAATTTAGCATGTGTCGAGTTATTTGTTAAAAAACTTATTGGCAGGGGTCCAACATGTACAATGTCAAACTAGTCATGGTTTTTGCCCATGACCAAGGTGATTTTCTATTTTGTGGCACGGATACCAATGGTGGATATTAGGCGAATATTAGAGTTTTTGCGTAAACTAAAGGGGGATGTCCGGACATTCCAAGCACTTCCTTTATTTACGTCAATCTATAATACCTTTATTTACGTCAATCTAGATCTATTTTGACTGATGCTCTTCTGTATTTTAGAAATTTGTGGAAATCTTTCCCATGTTTTTTTCCTAAATGAAAATATTCTTTCCTAAATGAACAAATTTCCACCTTCCATATAAAATAAAGAATTTTAACTTATTAGAATTGCAATTAATGGAGAATTCTGAGTACGTATTAGGTTTGATACGTATCATCTTTCTGCTTCCGGGAAAATGCAATTTTAATTTACTAGAAACTAAACTACAAAAAGAAAATACTTTGCAAACATTCTTAAGCCGTTCGAATACGACATATTTGCCACTACGAGCAAACACAAAGAACGCTTCGTTAAAATAATTTATATAATGAAAATTATAATTTTCATAAACTTTTATATACTCAGTGGATTTAAAAAGAAGGGTATAGAATGGCACATTCGTTTTGGAATTTTTACCTTTTATTTGAGATTTGAATGCATGTATTTAGAAATAATGACCAGTATAAAAGTTGTTGTATTCGAACCGGAAAATCTTATAGTGACTTATCCTGACTTTGACTTTCTAGGGTATATTGGCCTTCAAGGGTATTTTTTGTACAGAATCGGAGAGCTGAAGAAGAAAAAACTATGATATTAAGTCAAATATAAATATTTTCATAAATCTAAAAAATGGTAACACATTTTATAATTTTTACAATAACAAAAAATGTTTCCCATTTGTAGACCAAATATAGAATCTTTTAATCCATTTTTTCTGAGGACATTTCTCAAAAACAGTAATCTTATTTTTGAAAATCCTCTTTTAAAACCGATCTAGCTAGTTGTCTTATGGTAATCGTGTTAAAAAGTTTCAGTACATAGTACGTATCAATTATATAAATAAGACTGAAATAAAATAATATACTTTTTTTTTTACTTGAATGAACTTTGTTTACAATCCAGAGTCGTATTAGAGTCATTGTCTTGCAGTAATCGTGTTAAAAAGTTCCACCTCAAGACATAATTGTATGGATAGACTGAGATTGTAGGCTATACTTTTTTTACTTAAGGTAGTTCTAGCATGAAATCAGGCTAAAAATATTGTTTTCAAAATAAATCCGGAATTTTTGACCGTTTAAAACGCGAGATGATTAATAACAAAGTAATCATCTCTCTCATTCTCTCTCATTAGAACCATAAAACTTCATGCTCGCCCAACTATTAACTGTTGTATTAAAAAAAATACTCGACAGAATTATTAAAAAAAACAAGGAGAGTAATGATAAATATTTCTTAAATAAATTTTTTTTCAAAATCGCATTTTACCGTTTTGTTTTCGAAATATAATAGTTAAACTTTTTTTTTTCTTTCAAAATTACATTCATTTGTATATAACTATATGTACACTCCCGTTCAATAAAATTGAACCCACTTAAAATGTTAATTTTTTTACATTTCATAAAACTCCTCACTTTTGAAACTCTATTTATAAATATTTATTTATAAAGTAGTATATTTTTTAAATGTGAAAAAATAAATGGAAGTTTTATATTTTTTATTTAAGTAAACAATTTATGTAAACAAAAACATTTACTACAAGAATAATCAAAATTTTGAAAGACTGATTCGTTTCAGGTTGGTTCAATTTTATTGAACGCGAGTGTAGTATGTATATTGGTAATCTATGTGTATATGTATTTGTTTTATAATTAAAGCCAACAAAAGTTTTTGTCCTGATTATACAAGACAATGCTAGGACTATCTTAACTAAAATAGAATCATTTTCCAAAGGACTATGCGAAAACTTGCCTATACTATATCATACATACAATGTTGTTACTATGTAATAGAAAAAACCTTTAATTAATGTAATGGAATAGTTCATAATATTTTTGTGGTATTAATTTACAAAATTTTTGCATTTAATTTGCAAAACCACCACATACAAAACTACAGCATTATCATCATCATGCAAACATAGTTATATCATGAAGAAATATTTATAATAATAATTATATTACCTACAGTAAAAATATATTATCCAGGATAGGGGATGTATGATGGAATAGTTTAGAGGGGACGTTTGGATATAAAATATAGGGATCTCTGATGGATACCATATTATATGAAATGTATTAATCAAAACAAGGTATATGTTTATTATATTATTATTATGTGTACATTTTAATTATTAATTAAATAGTTTTAGGGCTTGTTTTGACCAAAAGTTTGTAAACAAAATTATTTTGTTTAATTTAAGGATGTACGAGCACTGGAGCTTCAAAACATATTAAGGCTTGATTTTTTTTTATATGTAGTGCAAATCAATCAATTTTAAAAGTTTCAGGGCGGGAGGGGGTACGTTGGTCTTGAATTAATTATTTAATGTTAAAGTTAGAGTTTTAATGGAGAAACCCGGGAACGTCAACCTATTTTGATAATTTTCACTTGGAATAAAATAAGACGAATAAAACAAAAAAACTACGCAATAGAAAATAGAAATATTAATAAAAAGATTGATCCAAAAAAATTTCCGTATGACGAGTCTCAAAAAAAAGATATTTAAGAAAAAAAAACTGTGATTTTGTGTAAATTTAATTTCTGTCGGCGGTAGCTTAATTACCCGAAATCACAATTTTCTCCATTTAACATACGACAAAAAATAATCAACTTGATTGTGGACTTTTATGAATGTACTATATAAGATTTTGAAAAATTTTATAAATGGACTATATCTAGTGCTCGTACATCCTTAGCTAACTAAAGTTTATTTTTCATATTGATAGCATTCCAAAACTTTTTCTTTCGAAATTAATTTCGTAGATTTCATAGATTTTATATACAGATAGTTGTGCATACAGTTTTAGGGCTTGTTTTGACTTGAAAAGTTCGTACATAAAACTATTTTGTTTGATTAACTTACTGTGGGTAGGTTTAAAAATTATTTTTTATATTGATTGCATCCCAAAACCTTCGTCGAGGAACCAAGCTACTGTCTTGTCATTAAATAATTGTTGAATAGGTTCCAGGGTATATTGGTTCCTACAATTTCATAATCTATACCGGTTGATAGTTCACGTAGTTTTAGGGATTGTTTTGGCTAAAAGTGCATACACAAAATTATTTTGTTTAACTAAAATTCACTTTGGGTGTATTTAAAATCTATTTTGATGTGAAACATTTAATGCGTGTCTCACCAAATTAGCAAAATTTCTCTGGCTCCATATTCATACTGATGATGAATTGGGGCAAAATTTGAAATGCAATTTCAAAAAACCAAGAGTTCTCTTTGATTATTTTAATAATCTTTTACAAAAATGATATCAACTTTTGTTGATATAATTTTTTTGAATTTATCGAAATCGTTCGAATCGTTTTCGAGAATTTGTCAAAACATTTCCGTTAAACTGTTTCCTGCAAAACTTTGCAGTCACGACAATATTAAACTTAATTTTAAAGTTTCATACCTTTTGCTAGGTCTGCTCTTGGGTATCTGTTTCGCAGACAGTTTTTGAATATCGTTTTTAGCGAATTTCCTCTAAAGGAATTTATCAGGAGTTAAGTTGTTGGTACTTAGTTTTATTGTAATTTTGTTTCTTATCATGTTTCTATCACACTTATATTTACAGAAATATTTACAATTAAAGATTGAAAGTTAAAATTCTAAATATCTCTGTACACATTATAGTTTGAGCAAAAATGATAAGGTAATGAATTATATCAAACTTGATTTTCTACAACTTTACTCCTTATACATTTTTCGATTGTTCCAATATTAAGAGAGATATTATATATTTTGTGTATTCTTCTATCTTTATGTCCCCCTTTCCCCTTGACGTATGCCATTTATTAATATAATTGGCCTTAAAAATATTAAAATGATATCAGATACGACATTTCATTTTGATCAGACTTAAATTGTGACTAGACAGTGATTTATGTATTCTAAAGAAATTCGCTAAGTTGACGCAGCTCCTGCGTAACGCGTTTTTTTTTTTAGAATCGAAAAGAACATTTCTATATTCTACCAATATTGAGATAGAAAATTAATAAACTTGATAAATACACTTAAAATGGTTGTAGTGTCAATTAAAGTATCGTTTGGTTCACTTATATATCTACTAGATATAAGGGTTAATACTTTTTTCAATATACATATAAATAACGTAAATAAATCATTGCATGATTGAGTTGTGAAGGGTTAATAAGAACTATTAGAACTATACAACAACATGCCACATTAATATTCACAACATATATAAAAGTATACTGGGTGGTCTCCTGAAAAAACACTACGTCAAACAAATAATTTATGTTTATATGTGTATTGCAGAATTTTAGGCAAACCATATGTTAAAGTTGGACCATTGCAAAATTGGACAAGTGAAACTGTCACCAAATTAGCAACAAATAACATATCCAGAGACAATATAAGAGTAATTTTAATAAGAGTAATTCTAACAAGAATACATTTAATGAAAATAATTTTAACAAGAATAATTTTAATAAAATTTATGTTATTTTTGATTAATTTTAATTTTTGATTTTGTCTATTTATTTTTATTTTCTATTAATTTTTTAATTGTCAAAGAGTAAATTACGACTAGCTAATTTATTCTGCGGATGACTACTTTGTAGTCGAAATACGTATTTATGACATAAAAACCGGTCCAGGTATTGGGGCGAATTTGTAATTTTATTTCGAAACCTAGAGTTCTTGTAGCGGTATCGCATTTTCATTAAATTATTATTATAATTTTATTTATCATTTTTATCTGTTGCTTAACAACTATAACTTCTCTCTTTTATCACGGTTGCTTTGAATGTTAACAACTTTGATAATTTACATATAAATATATAATATGTCATAATTCAATTTAATAAAGATCAATCATATCTTTAACATTTATTTATTATTTAAAATATTATTGACGATGAAACTAAGTTCACGCTAGCTTCTTTAGCTATACCTGAGGATTACACTTCTCATGTTAGAGATATTATTGTAAATCCACCACAAGAAAATAAATTTGATTATGATTTGATAATCTAATAATTCTTTTGATAATTTTGTGAATAGTTTCTGAGATATAATCTATTCAATAATTGTCACCCCGAATATATAAATCTTCAGGATAACCCGATAAGCAAGCCCCTGGCTATTGCCACGTACAAAGGGGAGCACAATGAACCATAAGGTCAAAGTGCAACATTTTTCATACCCCAAGGTGATTCTGTATATCTCAGAGTTGTCCAAAAGTCCGGTAACTGGAGTAACTTGTTCCTACCTCGCGAAGTAAACATAAAATCTGGTACCTTTTGTCCTTTTTTCCGGGGAATTGAATATTTAAAACTGACAGCAACTTGGGAAAAAAATACTGTTTTTTTTTTGGACAATTTTCTATCTCCGATACAAAGTGATCTCTGAACAAATACTAAGAGAGCTAATTTTCATAAAATGACTTCTCCTATAATATTCTCTTGTAAAATATTGGTAAGACGCAAGATGCATACATCCTGGATTTTATTTCAGTTGTGGTTTCGCTTCTTACGTGTTTGTGTTCTTCTTATTGGTTTCAGGTGTTTTTCTCGGGAAAAAGAAAGCAAATATACAAGAAAGAAAATAAATGTATGTAAATATGTAAAATTAATTCACAAGATGCATGCATCTTGCGTCTTACATCATCGGTGTGAAAGACCCCTAAGATTTCAGACTTTAACTTTGATTCAACTCAATGGACTCATGAGACCCCAAATGTCAGAGTTGAATGATCTATTCAACTCTCCGAATAAAATTACAAAAGAAGCAAATATTAGATGTGCTTGGTAGAAATAACCATGCCGTTGTCGGAATCATGAAGAACCCAGTATGAAGAATGGTACATTTCTTTTTACGGGAGCCACCCGGTATATATATATATATATATTGAAAAATAAATGTAAATGTGCATTTAAGGATGCTCCAGCATGCAACCACTTTTTGACAGATTTGCTCACTTATTTTTCACTGACTAAAAATAACGATTTCTACCAAATCCCGAGGTTTCAGAATTTTTGACCGTTTAGAACGCGAGACAAATAATAACACTCTCTCTCAATAGAAGCATGTAAAACTTCATGCCCGCCGAACAATGATCTGTTGGAATAGTAAAGATAAATAATTATTAAATAAATTTAAAAAAATAAAATCGCGTTTTACCATTTTGTTCTCGAAGTATAAACGTTTAAAATTTATTTTTTATTTCAAAATTACATTAATTTGTATATATGAATAGTGAATATATCTATGTGTTGTATATATGTGTATGTGTATATGGATTATATAAGATTATATATGATTATATAAGTGCTGGAACTACCTTAAACAACATATAAATATATAAATAATAATATATCAATACATTATTATTATTATCATATACTCATTCAATGTATTTACATACATACATACATACATACATACCATTATTCTTATATGGTTATTATTCAAAATGGTTCAATAATTTATTGAGTTATGTAGTTCAGTCAATTGGAAAATCATTGATCCGTAATTTTTAAATCAAAAATATAGCAGAAAAAAAATAAACGCACACATCAACACACAACAATACAATCGAACAAAAACAAACCTTTTTGCATTGCTTGCTGGTTGCTTGCTTATTGCTTGTTGATTAATTGTATGCAGAGAGTATTTTATTGTATAGGCAATTGTAGGAATATATATATTTTTATACTATTTATTGATTTCATACATAAACTCTTATCTATAGCAGCAGGGTAGTGTGAAAGGGGATAAGTTTGAGCATACCATACTACTTCAAAATGTGATTCAATAGTTTATTGATATTAAAAATGCCCTGAAATATAGTAGAGTTTATTTTTTTATATTCAGGCTATTTTTAAGATCTATATGTTCACTAATAATACTGGAAATGGGTTCAAAAAGAGGCATTTTTATGACACTACTCCGTAATATTTGCGAATTGTATATTCTTGTAGGGCTGATAGCTCAGATGAAGACCTACTATTTTCCAACCACGGATTCACCACCCATTTTTTCTTGCCAAGCGTACAAAGTTGGCGAAATGGGAAAAAAGAGGTTTTTGAGAGATAGTGACGAAACTGTGTATTTGACAAAAAAAAAAAGTAAAGGAACTATTTTTAAGTATTAACAAGACACACAATTTGGCGCGTCGGAAATTAAAATCGATTAATTCGTTCTCTCGCAAAGTAATAAAAACTAGCTGACCTGGTCATTTCTGAAATAAGTAATTATTAATGCAATTAGATAGTAGATAGTAAATAATTACTAAACGTATTTACATATTAAGATGGTTTATTTATTACAAGAAAACGTTCTGAACAATACCCAAACGAAACATATCAACGTAAATAAAGATTGACATTCGGATATATTCGGACATATTCGAACATATTCGGACATGTTAGCTCAGCTAGTTCTTATTACTTTGCGAGAGAAAATTAATTAATCGATTTTAATTTTAGACGCGCCAAATTGTTTATCTTGTTTAATACCTAAAAATGGTTTCTTTACTTTTTTTCTGTCAAAGTTCGCTCACTAATATTCTGTAATGGTGTTTCAAATTTTTTTTAAAATAGAGTTCGTTAGTCTTGATCTTGATTTATTAGTCATGTAAATGAATTTCTTGTAAAAAAAAGTAGGCTAAATAAAACCCCCATTTCCACCATTTAAAAAAAAAAAAACTCGTCTTAAGTACGTTCATTCGTGAGACCTGATATTAGATAAATATCAAGTTTTATCTATCATTTGAAAAATTTATCAACGATAAATAATGGATGGAAAGTCAAATTTTAATAATGGAAAATTTTATATTTTAATATTTAAACTTATAACAACTATGTTAATAAATTAGATTCTGTGAAACATATTATTAAAAAATATTCTTTGTATTATACGATTTGTTCAATTGAATTAAAGAAATAGTGTTATCGAACATTATAATTAATTATTTTAATCAGCATAATTTAAACTAATTTTTTTCCAGCGCTAAAATCATAAACACCGTTATATACAAGTATACTCAAACAAGCTTGTTTATTAAAATAATGAATTTTAATTTTTAATTTCCGACAAAAAATGATAAACTTAAATTGCGAAATGATTTTGTAGAGTTTTATGAATATACTATATTCGATTTTGTATAATTTTCTGAAAGTACAATATCTGATACATGAACGTCATTAAACATTGTATAAATGTAATATATTATTATCGAACATCAACTCACAATTGAAATTATTTACAGAAAATCAAAACTTTAAACCGAACAACAACAACAACAACAAAATTTAACATATTCGTTAAAAATAAAAATAAAAAATCCTTTTTTTTTTTTTACCTCCTTTTTCTACGTGAAAGAACAAACTTTCTCTAAATAAAAAAAAAAAAAAGTTAAAAACTTTTCTCAAAAAAGTTTCTTCAGAATAAAGATTTTATTCTGAATCACAATTATTTATTACTTGGAAAAAAAGTTTCGTTTTTTCGGGTTAATACGACATACAAAGATGTCAGTTTTTTTATAATAGTACAGAGGATAAGCGACAAATTTATACGGATCTTTGCATTTTTGTTTGCAAAAATGAAATGAAATTAGAATCTACACAAATGTAAAGACAATTTTTGCGTATCCATTTAAGGACGTTCGAAAGAGAAAAAAAAATGCACACAAGATCCTGTAAATTAAATATGTTATAAAAAAAAATCAATACGAATTCATTGGTATGCCTCAAAATGTTAGTTCAAATGCATTTTTTCGTTTTTTTCGATATTGAAAATCATACTTTTAACATTGGATCTTTTGGAGAAACTACAAATTTAATCTTTATAATCGAATAAAACATAGTTTAAAATACAGAGAAGTTTTTATAAAACTATGTAAATGGTTGTTAAATAAACAAGGATTTATTTGAGCCCAAGATGAAGGTATGTTCAAATGTATTTTGGAAAATAATCATGAATTATAGATGTAATTTTATCATTTTAGAGAAGCAAAACACAAGTTTTTACTTTTTTATTTAAAATAAAAGAAACATTATGAGTCACGACTCACGAGTATTATTATTTACCAAATAACCATAGAATATTTTAACCTAGTTTCCCACAAAATGACTCTTCAAACGTCCTTAACAACCCTTTTAAGACCCTAAATTGATCACATGTCATATCCTCCGACCGGAAAATACAACCTGATTGAAAAGCTTGCGTAAGTTTCATTGAATATGTTCATTAAATGAACCAAAAAATGCCAAGATCCATTAAAATTTACCTCGTAGCTGCTGTACTATGAAAAACAGTTAATTCTAAAAAGTTTGGTTCGTTTTTTTCAACAAGATTGTATTATTCAATAAAAATGTCAAAGAAAATACTTTTGGTATGGTCGCACCATTCACAAATGTAGAAAATATTTTTCGTAGAATATAATTAACTGAGACTACCTTCAAATTAATTTAACAGTTTGTTGAATATTTAATTGAATAAAGTGTGGAAAAATAAAGTTTTTTTATCAAAACAGGAAATATTATCCTTTGTCTTCCTGGACGCATTTCGTAAAGTTGAAATAATATTTACCTGATTCATTATACTAAACAATTAAGTTTGAAGTTTATTCACGTAATTGTGGTTCTGCAAAAATTCATAACCAAAGAGCCTTATGAAAAACATATTCTTTTAAATTTAAAAATAACAACGCTAATAAATTAGACACTGTGATAAATATTGTTTTAAAATATACAGGTTTTTTCAACCAAATGACAGTGTTATCGAACGATAGAAATATGTACTAATTATTTTCACGTATGTATATAAAGGGGGTGTTTAGGGGGTCCAGATCCCCTCCATAGGCTACGAAAAAACTATAATATTGTCCAGCCGATTATCCACCTGTTTGTCATGTGGGTGATCGGGAAGATATTTTTACGTGATTTTTAATTGATTAATTTTATAGGGGTTTTGAGCTGTCCTTTTTTTATGGCGTGAAGTCATGGACAAAAACTAGTTTACCTTTGTGAATTATTGGATTCCCTCTCTATGTGAAGGCCATAGCTACGCCCGTGATTATTTTATTCAACATAATTGAAAAAAATTTTGGTGTAGGCATCGTGAAAAATTACAAGAAGTTTTTATTTATAAAAAAAGAATGAAGGGAGAATACTTTTAAAAAGTTAAGGTTGACCGGACCGGAAGAAATCTTTTTAATAAAATCGTTCCACGGTTTTATTTGAGTCGGATTAAAGTCTAACTTTTGGTACATCATCAATCTCCTACACATATATAAACGGAAAATTTGTTGTGAGTATGTTTGTCCGAATTGTTTGGAAAAAACTATAGGAGGTAACGAAATAACGAAAACCCTATGTAAATTTTTCAGAAAAACTATCAGAAGTCCAAATTTCCAAAACGTTTCACAGTTATTATCTGCATTAACAAACATTGGGAAATAAATTATTTGTCAATAAATTTAAAATATAAAAAATGAACTTTTAGAAAAGTCAAAATATTGAAGAAAAAAAAAATTAAACATAAATTTCCAATAAGAATTTTTGAAACTCGGGCACCGCCGACTTTATCATTTAGTCCTACAATAAAACTGTTTGTTCTTTTTCGGGTATTTAGTATCATTGTTCTTTCCACAACGGTAAAAAATAAGCTGAAGAAAAGAGGGCGTGTAAGGTTAACCTGAAACAAAATAAAAACAAATTTATTCAACCGCATATTCTAATTTTGTAGGTATGTGTAAAATTTATTGTTGATCGACGTAAAAAGGTATATATTTAGGTTATCGGTGTTTATACATGATAGATGCAAATTATTTACAACCTTTTTATAACCTTTTAATTAACATGCATATGCTGTTAAAAAAAAGGTTATAACACTTTTGTAGTTATGTGATGAGTTTTTTTATTTTTATAGCTGTTGTTTGAATTTTATTTCACAAACTGACATTCATTTCGTGATTATAATTAACAAATGCAAATAACAACCGACACAGTTAATCGCTTAAATACCCGGTATATATTGGATTTATTATGAATGCGTGAACTATGATATTTTCTTTTTACATACGCACAAATATGTAAAAATACAAAGTAGTATTTAAAGCCTATAAAGCCAATTAGTCCGTTACACAATTAATCCATTGCGCGGTCGAGTTTAAAGGGGTGTGTCCTTGTATACTGAGAGAGACTATATAATAAAATATTAGAGCCAAATTCGACCTCTTGTAACTTTTGAACGAAATGTACTACAGTGGTGAGTTTTCGAATATAGCAAAATATTCTAAGATAAGAAAACATTTGGTTGAAATTGGTATTCAACCAAATTATTTAGGTATTTACATTAGTGTAAGACTTAGACTAAAAAGGTTTTTTTTTATTTTTTGCTATTCAGTTACTTTCTTCTTTCGTCGGTTCTATTTTTTGTTAAAAAGTTTTTTTTTTTTCACTTTTCAGTGTCTTACTTTTTTCGTACATGTTATAGTGTCATTAGAACTACATAAGTGTGCCAAGTTTCAACAGAATCGGTTCACAGATAACGATTCAGTTGGTAAAAATCCATTTTTTCCTTTTTTTTCTTCAAATTTTATGGTATCAACTTCGAAGTATACTCAATCCAATAATAAAAAAGAAATTATTGAAATGGGACTACTCTTTATATATATATATATATATATACATATATATATATATATATATATATATATATATATATATATATATATATATATATAACGATATTGAGTGCTTTCAAAGTGTTTACACACAGAAAATATACAGCGATTATGATATGTATTCTTTAATGGAAGCGCCGGGAAGTCTTATTAATTTTTTTTGTGGTTAAAATTTGAAATTTTTTTCTCAAATTTTTATGGGACCAACTTTGAATCATTCCCTATTCAACAAAAAAAACTATCAAAGTCGGACTACTCTGTAAAAAGTTATGCGTAATCATACATTAAAAAAAAAAATATATACAGGTTGAATTGAGTACCTCCATCTTTTCGTCGGTAAAAAATCCCAAATTGCATTTTTGTTTGTTTGGAAAAGAACTTGTATGCATCTAATAACTGTTTGACTATCTTTATTTCACTGAGTATAATATTTTATTGACTGAAAAAATATTTGTTCATAGTAAAAAGCTCCATCGATTTATTGATACCATAAATCAAATTCTGGGTAAAATATATAAAATCAAATAGTAATGTTCTATTTATCTATTTTTAATGATGTACTACTTCCGTATTCCTTATGCATTGCATCCTGCCACCTAGATTGCATCCTGTTCATCTATCTTATGTCTAGTCTAACACATCGATACATTGACCCATAATCATTTTGAAGAAAACTAAGTTTGTTTCTATGTTTAATGATGTAAGGGAGGTATGGTAAAATGTTTCGAATCAAATGAATGTGCGTTTAGTAGAATGTTCCTCACCAGTCCAAGTGGCCGAGTAGTCTAAGGCGTCATGTCTGCGCAGTATGCTTACTTGGAAACTGGGAGGTTATGGGTTCGAATCCCTAGATCGGCAGTTTGTCAATTATTAAGAAAAAGAAAAAAAAGGGGCGGTTAATTGACTAAACTGTCAGCGTATGGACAAGAACGAAGTAACCGGCTATGCTTGAGAAGGTTTTCTGCAGTTCCCTTCACGATGAATATCGAACTCCAGATGAATATCGGCGTAGTCGCTATCATAGTCGGCTGCAACCGCAAATCCTACCGATCCCTAGTCTATACACAAATTCCTTCCACTCCACTCACATCCTCACATCCTTAGGCATCACAATGGACCTTATGGTCGAAGTTTAGCCCATCCAGGGCAGCCTCTACAATCTAACTATCTATCTACTGTTTCACACTTAATGCTAAAGCTACTGGGAAAAATTCTAAAAGATTTACTAAGCCGTTTACAAGTTATTGCAATTTTTTTACATGGAGACTGTTCTTATGGAGATTTGTTGACTCAATAGATTTGAAATTACCATTAAAAGAGTTACGAAGAGCTCCAAAATTATCATATTATATAACTTGAACTGTATAAAAACAATTTTGTACAGTTTACATTCACTAAACGGTTGTTGAGAAAAAATTATAAATAGAAATAAAATAAAATCTTTGTTTGTCACGGCTTGGTAAATGGTAAAGAGAGCAAAAGAATATATGTTTTTGCTAATTTAAATTAAAGGTACATGCACTGCCAAAAGTTAGTCTATTAGTGTTGTATTATATATTCAATTATTTAGATAATAAATAGAGTTATAAACATTTTAAACAGTTTTAGACATTGCATTAACTGACTGATTGCAAATTGAACAGCACGATTAAACTGACAAGATATCTATTTGTATATATATATATATATATATATATATATATTCAAATTATATATATGTATATATTACATTATAATTTGTTTGTTTAAAGTTATTAATGCAATCTTTCTTATATAAATAAGCTCACAATAAAGCTTAGAGCTTTTCCCCAAGATTCAAATTGAAGGAACTAGTACATATATATATATATATATATATATATATATATATATATATATATATATATATATATATATATACATATATATATATATATATATTAATATGTATATATACATATCTATAATATGTTTGCATAGAAATAAACATCAATTATTTATACAATATTTGTATTTGTTTTTCGTCTACATATGTTTACATATTATTTTACAAACGTATGCAGAAATAATATCTTCTTCTTTATATTATAGCAGTAATGTACTACGTTTTAGTGTACGTTTTAGTCGAAATTACATGGAAATTTCCATTAAATTTTTTCACGAAGCATGTCATGTTAGTTGCATATTCAGTACATTGTCGTGTTAGTTGCATATTTCAACCCCACTACGTACGATCATTACCGTACTTTTGTATTTGATGTAGAAAATCACTTGTAACATGTAAAAACCCACAACTAACTGAGTTAATTGATTGTTTAAATACCCGGTACACGGTAAGTTAATTATCAATGCAGTTTATTTAGCACCCATAATATAAATATTAGATTATCAAATGATAATCAACGAGAACTCTAGGTTTTAGGAAATAAAATTTGTCACCAAATTAGTGACGACTATTACCAACGAATAACTTTTCCTGAGACAATATAAGAGTAATTTTAATAAGAGTGAGGTTAACAAGAGTAAACTTGAATGAAAGAAATTTTAACAAGAATAATTTCAACAAAATTTACTATATTTTAATTTATTTTGTTTTTCTATCTATTTCTAAATGTCAAAGAGTAAATTACAACTAGCTAATTTATACTGATGATGACTACTTTGTAGTCGAAATACGTATTTATAATACAAAAACTGATCTAGGTAAAAGGGCTAATTTGAAATTTTAACCCATAATATAGAAAAATACACACCCAGACATAGAAAAATACGAAATAGTGTATAAAGATGTTATATTCGTATATGGATCTTCTTTTTTAATCAAAAATAATTACAAATGTTTGAGTTGAAAAAAAGTTTCAAGCGAAAGTTGTTTTTAATTTTAGATAAGAAACATTTTTTGTCACTAGTCTTGTTTTCTATCTAATACGGTTTCAAAGATGAATTTTTCCCCTTTGGCGAGGGGATGAACGTCCCATTCACGGTACTTATCATTTGATACTTCGAAAATAAGTACAAAATCTTAGTTCGTAATTTATATTTCTTGAAGGAATTTAGAAAATAATATATGTACTACAATCGATTTTAAAAGTGTGACGCTTTTGGAAATTCTGTAATCCGAATTCATTTATTTTTCGAAAAATAAAACGGTTTCGAATAAAATTTATTTACTATACTAATACTAAAAACGTTTGTTCCACACATTTTCAGAAAATCGAAAGGATTCAGCCCAAATTAGCTGTGAAATTTTGAAATAGAAAGAATGCATTTTGGAGTGGCACTCAAGAAAAAAAGGAGAAAGGAATAGTTTTGGTCTTCGCAGTATATTTTTATGGAAACGTCCTGCACATTATTTAATTCCCTTTTCGACGCTGTCATAGCTTTCGCATTCGTTTGGTACTGTCCTTTTTAGGTTTGTTGGATTCGTTTCGACGTGAGCTTTCTTAATACGCCTTGTCAAGCATATTTCAAATTCCAAGCATATATAAGACGAAATTTAATACCAATTTAATACAAGCTATTCACAATAAAACCCGAATGAATCTCTTAGGCTAAACGTACACCAATTAATAACACAAAGCTAATTCGTAACCATTCGAATGGCGCCTACACTGGTACGATGGTTTGTGTGACGTCACCCACCCATATTCAATCGCCCACCAGTGTAACGAGAAAATACAAGTTGTCACGTGAATTCAGTTATTAGAAATTCTATAGAAGTAATTATGAATATATATATTCGAGGAATTCTTGATATCACATTTAACGTGAAATATCATCATCATATTACTATTATTATTATTCTAGAACCATATTCTAGAACTTATCATTTTATCTAGAAAACACACATATTAATACATGTATTTCATTCATACACAATACAAATTACAATTTAATATTATGGTAACTAAAATTTATGTACAGTCTGTTTTCAAAAGCATTTCAAATAGGGAATCAATGTTAAATAAATAAATAAAATATATTCTATAAAACCATACAAACACATACATACTGAAACTGCATGTCTGGACTGGAATATTGAGTGACCATATTATAGGACCATTCTTCATTGACGGATCTTTTGATTCTCAAAAATATTTGAGTTTGTTACGAAATAATATTTTGCCAACTGTTAGAGCTCTTCATAATTTAGACCTGGAATTTGTATGGTACCAACAAGATGGTTGCCCTGCACACAATACCATGATAGTAAGGCTGTTCTAGGAACAAAGTTTCCAGGAACGTCTTACGAGTGATTTTGGAACCTTAACGACTTTATTTTGTGAGGTTTTCTCAAAACACAGACCTATTCGCTGAATAGACCTGAAAATTTGCAACAATTAAGGCAAAGAATTGTTGACAATTGTGCGAATATTTCTCCTCAAGTGCTAGAAAATACCCGGGCAGATTTCTACAATCGACTCTGATATTTTTTAGCAAATAATGGAGGAATATTTGAACCGTTGGTTTATCTTTTTTTTGTCGAAATTCTATTTTTTTTCTTTTTAGGGTTTTCAATTTCTTTTAATTTGTGTGGATTGTTGTTTTATGTTATACCGTTAATAGAATACTATCATTTATTTTCAAACATTCCACATACAAATAATAAGGGATATTCAAAAAAGAATTTTCAATTGTTAGAAGTAATGCTAAGGTTAAGAAGACAATAATGACCTTATTTAATCCACTCTCATTACATGTTAATGCAGTACAAAACAGTCCAGCAAGCATACACAACAAACACACTAAAGAGTACCTCCACTATTTTTATTTCTTTATTAAGCATATTGTGTATAGTTTTTGTAGTAAATAATATTTAACTTTGATTCTCTATTAGCAATACTTTCCAACACATATGGTACTATATATATATTGTTTGTGCTCGCTCCATGGTACTGTAGTAATAAGAAGAATATTATTTTATGCAACTGTGTTGAATATATAAACTGAAATGTTAGAAATATAAATATAGTATTTATTGGGAGAGATGGGGGTATATAAGATATACAAACATACTCTACTTGCAACTATTGACCCAGCCTCAATCATTCTCATGGAACTAATTATGTTTAGGTATGCTCCTTCTTAAGGATGTAGGAGTACTGCAGTTTCAAAAATATTAAGGTTTGATTTTTTTTTACATGTAGTTGAAGTGTATATAAATCAATTATTAAAGTTTCAGGAGGGTGGGGGTGGGGGTACGAGGGTCTTGAATTAATTGTTTAATGTTAAAGTTCGAGTTTTAATGCATTGCTGCTCTTATGGAGAAACCCATGAGCATCGGCATATTTTGATAATTTACACTTGGAATAAAATAAGACGAATAAAAAAAAAACGACGCAATAGAAAATAGAAATATTAATAAAGAGATTGATACAATAGAATTCCGGTATGACGGGCCTAAAACAAAGATATTTAAAAAAACAACTGAGATGTCGGGTAAGTTTTATTTCTGTCGGTGATAGCTTAAACCAAAATCTCAGGTTTTTTTCTTAAATATCTTTTTTTTAGACCCGGCATGACGCGCCTAATAACGTTTTTAGGTTCAAAAGCCAACCACCTAACAGAGGTAGATCACTTTATGTCACAAGATAATATTATATCACTTATGTAATAGTATTATTTTTAATACCCAGTCTCCTCTATTAGCAAATTTTCTAATTTAGATATAGTAAAATAAATATTTTTACTATGTTAACATTGTGATACTACATAGAATAATTAGTGGGATTATCTGGATTTACTTCTAGATAGAAAATATCAAGTTACTGAATTGTCATACCGATGTAGTAGCTATTGTTTTAGTTTTAGATAGAGTTTCTATTTTGGAATACGAAAATTCGTTAGAAACAGATTCATACTGTTTTAAAGGATTCCTAGAAAACAAATACAATCTACTATGTTTTATTACAATGTATTTCTTGTAATATATATATATAAATATACAGGATGTTCCGTGTTTTAGTGAATTTCCTGAAAGGAAATAGAGCTATTGGTCCCGTACCGAAGTCAAAATTTCGCAAAAATTTCTTCAAATGTCCATCGATCCTGCCTAGTAGAAGATCTGTAAAATTTATATATATATATCTATGGACATATATATATATATATATATATATACATATATATATATATATATATATATATATATATATATATATGTATATATATATATATATATATATATATATGTGTGTGTCTGTAATCACTCTAGCGGTCACAGTTTTCATTTTATCGGAATGAAATTTGGTATTTGAGGCACTTTTGATATTCAAAAGGTCGTTAATGGGTAAAATCGAACAAGGGGAAAGGGGGGTTTAATGGGAGGGGGAAACACAAAATTTGACATATCTCCCTTAATATTCGAAAAATCGAAAAATTTATAAGAAGTAAAGTTGTAGGTACTAAGTTTATCTGTAATTTTATTTCTTATCATTTTTTTTGTTACCCTATTATTTACAGAAATATTGACGCTTTAAGATTGAAAATTAAATTCCTCACTATCTCTGTACACATTGGAGTTTGAGCAAAAATGATAAGATGATGAATTGTAGCAAACATGATTTTCTACAACTTTATTCCTTAAGCATTTTTGTGAGAGATATTTTGTGTTTTTTTCTTTCTTTATGCCCCATTTCCCCTTGACGTATGTTGAAGCAGCTCCTGCGTAACGAATTTTATATTTAAAGTAGGCGTTCAATAATTACAATTATTATATGAAGTGTGAATAAATAAGTGAAATAGTGAAATAGTGATACAAAGTTCGTGAGTGAGTTAAAGTGAAGAATTAATAAATATGAATTTATAGTGATTGTGCAGTTTAAAAGTATTGATAATAACAAGAGTGATAGTTTAGTGACGATTTAGATTAAAAAAATTGATTTTTAATGTGTGTAATAGTTTCAAATTTGCTAGTATTAAAACATCAGTCAGTTTATGTTTATAGTCATGGACGTATTTATTATAATATAATTTTTTTTTCATCTAAGAATTTTCTCAGGAAAACTTTTCGTTATAATAAATTATATTTTTCAGTTTTTAATTCATTAAAAATATTATATAATTCTAATTAACAACTTTTCAAAACTTTTCCTATGAAACGAAAACGAATTTAATCAAAATTCATTTAAAAGCAGCTCTACACACACACTGCTTCCCGATAATATAACTAAACGGGCGTTGCTATAATTATTACATGTTATAAATTTATTTTTGTACATTTTTAAACAGATCACTTATAGTAGTATATCTTTTTAAACGAACTAATTATTAAATATTGTGTACCGTAACAATATTTTAGTCAATATATTTTTGAGTCTATGAAGTTGTCACGAAAATGGTTATCCTGGTCTATTTTTAGCGAATTTTCGAGGAAAAAGTAGCCATTGAGATTATACCGTGGATATATGTATAGATTTAAAATTTAAGATTACACATTTAAATCACAAGCATCATTCTATATATTCGAGGTTTAAAAAAAATGAACAGGTAAAAGATTATTGGTGTTTGTTCTTTAGGCTCAACTGTGATAGTTACATATGCATTACTAGGATTACGTTAATAAAATTTAAACAAAAATTAATTTGTCAATAAAATGCATCTGTTTTTATGGAAAATATAACTAACTGTTGGAATGATAGCCTGACGTAAGCCGCCATTTTGGAATATGACGTCATGCGTAATTTTACCAATATCAAAGTTAATGTCTTACAATTTTCTGTATTTTGTCTTATCCTCATTCTCTAAGCACCCCCCCCCCACCTTTACCTTGATCGAATCTACTGATAAACGAACTTACATTTCGATCGGATTAAAATTGTGACCGTTTGAGATATCAACTTTAGTGGCATAAGTTTTATTATCGATTTTGAGTTTCATTCGATTTTCGAAAGAATGTTTGTTTGGAATATAAAATCAAAATGTAAAATTTGATAAAATGAATATATATTGAGACAATGAAACAAAATGACAATAATTTATAAGTTCGTTTTCCCAGAAGCATGTTTCCAGGATATTTTGTTTCAAAATTTACCCGAATTCATGATTGACTTTGCTTTGTGGAAATTCGATTATGGTAAAATAATTAACACGCTCTGTTAATATGATAAGAGAATTTACATGGAAATTTAAATTTGAATTTAATATTATTAATCTGTACAGTTTCCAGCTCACGAATCTTGTTTGTGCAGCTTTTTCTGAGAAATTTCAACATTATAACAAAATATCTGAAAACATATTAAACAACAAAATTTTGCAATTCATATAGGGTGAACATTAAATATGTGACCTTCTTAAAAAATGGAAAATATATTTGTTTATTTAAACTTGCAACAACTATGTTAATAAATTAGACACTATGGTATATATTGATTTAAAATAGTATTTGAAGTTAATCCTTTGTTAAATTACTCGTGCTTCTAGGCGCACCGATTTAGGATGCGCATTGTCTGTTAGTGAATTTGAAGATTTTTATTAAGTAGACTATATCTAGCACATGAACGTCGTTAATGAGATGATAAATTAGATTCTATGTTGTAGAAGACTGGATTACAGAAGTTTTCACCGTCAGCTTCACTCTTATATATATATATATATATATATATATATATATATATATAAATATATATATATATATATATAAGTGTATATATATATATATATATATATATATGTATATATATATATATAAGTGTATATATATATATATATTGAGTTAAGATTGCGATTGTATTGTGCTAACTTAATGGATCTCTAATCATTTACATTCGTATTTGTGTGTGTGTGTGTGTTCGTTTGTGTAAATGGAAGAAACATTTTAAAATAACACAATTAAATTTATTAAATATCGTAAAATACTTTTCTAGTAAAAGAATCTTTGTAGTATCCTCAAGGAATATGATGATCATTAATTAAAGTTTTACTAACTGATAACATCTAAAGTATAAGTTGTGTTTTCTAATAACATACATAAAAGTTTTGCCCCGTTTTTCCACCACTTACACAGCCACCGTTGTAGTCGACGTCTTCTTTTTAACCCGACTACAAAAAGGAGGATGGTTCTCAATTCGCCTGTATTTTTTTTTTAATGTTTGTTACCTCAGAACTCCATAATTTATTAACCGATTTTGAATTTTTTTGTTTTGTTTTAAAGAGTTTGATTTCCGATTGGTCCCATTGTCACCAAATCGCATTCTGGTGAAAGGATCCCCTGGAAATCGAGGAAAATCCCCATTTTATATGTGATAACCGATTTCTGCGAATTTTTTTTTTTTTTTTGAAAGGATATACTCATTTATAATGGGAAAATAAGAAAATTTTTTTAAAAACCGACTTCAAACAAATTAAAAAAAAAAAAAAACCGATCCCAAAAAAAAAAATTTTTACAAAAAAAAACAAAATGCTTGTTAAAAAAATTGAAAAGCTGTTTAAAAAAAATGCACTAGACTTTAAAAAAAAAAAAAAACGGATAAAAAAAATGTGTTATTAAAAAATGCACTAAAACTTAGTTGATCGTTTAGAAGATCTACCCATATTTAGACAAATAAAATCAGTTATAGAACTTCAAAGTCACTAAAAAGCGAGAAATAAAACCTATTTTGACAAAATAGAAACCCAACTTCAAAAATCAAATATTCTATAACAAATATTCTATAACATAGGTATATATTTAAAAATTGTTGCTTAAGTGAACTATAATTGGCACAAGAATATGCAATTATTTTATTACTTTTTAGTGCATTTTTTGTTAAAGAATATTTTATTTTTGAAGTCGGGTTTCCATTTTGTCAAAATAGGTTTTATTATACATAATAAGAAGAAAAAAACACACAACAAACAATATTAAAGTAATTTTCTTAAATTAACTTTTAAAACAACCAACTAACCGCCGTGCTATAGTTACTATAGTAACTTGTTCTATAGATAGTACAGAGAAGAATATTTACAATGGAAGTAGTAGTACCTACAATTTATAATCATACGTATATATTTTTGTTGCTTAGTCGATGTCCACTGTACGAATGTCTTTTCATAGCTGCAACTTTCCAGATCCAGGGGGTCAAGTATTGCAATGTATTAAATAAAACACTATCACTATAGTTTAATCGTTTTAACGAGGCCAGCCATGCAATCAAACTGCACACGAATGATCCAAGACTTGCAATGATCAAGCACATTTTCCCCAATTTCTAGAACATTTATTTGTATTTTATAAATACGTATTTCGACTACAATGTAGTCATCATCAGTATGAATTAGCTAATATAGCATGTATAGCTGCGTACGTTATTCAGAGCAACCACAAAATTGACAAATCTAATTTAAAACTACTGAAATTGGTACAAAACCCCACAGAATTAAATGCATACGAAAGTATTTACATACACAAATTAAGAAAACAGACAATGAATTCAGACAATGGCCCAATTCCAAATTCTGATTTAATAAAATTAAACCATTTTCAAAATCTAATACCTAAATATCAAGGTTAGCTTCCATCAACACCCTCACCTTAGTGACAATAAAAACGCCGCATGACCACAAAAGTGTACCGCCAATAAATGAGTGGGATTCTTCACACAATTAATCCTTTAATTGGTCAGTCAAGTCAAATAAGCCTTTAGGTCAGATCATATCCTCAGTTAAATTATATAAAAGACAAAACTTTTTTAATATCATTGTGAGACACGCACCAAATTAGCAACAAGCAACATATCTCTGACTTCATATCCCAGAGATAGTTACGATTAGCTAATTCATACTGATGATGACTACATTGTAGTCGAAATACGTGTTTATAAAATGCAAATAAATGTTCTAGAAATTGGGGCAAAAATTTGAAATCTAATTTCAAAAAACCTAGAGTTCTCTTTGATTATTTTAATCATCTTTAACTTCTCATTAGTCTTTTGTAGAATTTATAAATACGTGTCACTTTTTATGAAAAAGAGAATGTTTTTATGAAAATGTCAGAAATAACGAAAAAAGTTTCTTAGGAATAGAAACTAATGCTCGTTAAGTTCATGGAAGATCCCCCCCCCCCCCCACAACTTAGGTAATCAATTCATTATCGACGAAAGAAGGAGGTACTCAATTCAACCTGTAATTTTTTTTTTATGTATGATCACGCATAACTTTTTACAGAGAATTTTGATAATTCTTTTTTTGTTGGATAGGGTATCTTCAAAGTTGGTCGGTCCCATATAAATTTAAAAGAAAAATTTCAAATTTTAGCCACAAAAAAATTAAAAGTAAGACTTTCCAGCTCTTCCATTAAAGAAAAATATCGAAATCGATCATATATGTTCTGTGTGTAAACACTATTTGAAAGCAATCAATATATTTACGCAATTTGAATGTTTTTTTAACCGACGAAAAAATCGAAGGAGAGTCTCAAGTCAACCCCTATATATTTTTTTACGTATGACCACGTATATCTTTTTATTTCTGAGGAAGGAACTGTGTCTCGAAACTAGTCAAATAAAGTGATTTTACGAAAATTTTCAATATTTATTTTATTTAATAAGAATTTTTGTTAATGTTTTTAACAGGTTTTCCCCCGTTTGTTATGTAAAAACATTACATAAAGGTTTGTGTTTTTATGTGCTTGTGAGTGCAATTAAAAACTATTAAAGAATAATTTTATTGCAAAGTGTGCGGCGGAACAAGGCATGAGTAAAAAGTATATTAATATTAGTTAGTTTTATTTATATGGTATAAAAAAAAAATGTATTATATATATATATAATCTAAATGTTTATGTATAAAAGTTATATCTTCTACTTTATACGAGGTAGGTAGGTAATCATAATATTTTAAATGGTTATTAAGTTGATTAAAAATTAAATGAGGTAATCAGTCGAAACATTTTCAATTATGGTTTTTGAAACTTGTTTACAATATTTTTAATTAATGTTTATTGAACATTTCTTTTTAGAAAATATTTAATATAAGTGAAAAAAAAACTTATCACATTTAATTAGTTGATTTACATGTTATATCCATTCGGGTTTCGAATCAAAATTGTAAATATATATTATAACTTTTATACGAAGCATTTTTTTTCGAAAACCGAATTAATAAAGCACTTGGAAAATTAACGCTAGATTCTTTTAAGGTCATGACTTACACATGCCGTGCTAAGGTAAAAGGCATTAAACTTCATATACTGCTTTTTTGAATGCTAATAGATTTTTTCGACGATTTTTTACATATCTATAAAATGAATCATTGCAAAGGTTATTTAAACAACATAATAATTTTTGAAGTTTGTCAAATATTTCAAATTGGTTACATTTCCTACATATAAAAGCAGTAAATTCATTTTTCAAAGTAAAATAGCAGTAGTTTTCAAACTGTACAACGAAAAATATCCAATGAAAAATATAAGTACTGATTTTATACTCTTTATTAACCTGTTATGATTATTAATAATAATATTAGAAGTAAGTGGGTGATTGAAAAAAAACTTAATTTCTTAATTTTAACCATGAATATTTCTTTTCATGATCATAACATAGTTTGTACACTTTGTAAACTTTAAATGTAAACTTTGACATATTTACATACTTCGATTATTTTTATTCTGTCTTATTGTATTTTATCTTTGATAAAATAATACATATAAATAATAAAAGCAGTAATTCAATTTTTATACAGTATAAAAGCAGTAAATAAAATATTACTGCTTTTACGATTTACAGCAAGAGAGAGATGATCTCTTATTTTGATTAATTGTGATCTAAAATAACACTTAAATGACTTTTCTTGTAAGATATTATTAGTCTTTCAACATTTATTATGGAAAATAATATTATTAAATTAGTTTAGCAATATCAAAAACTTAGATTTGAGTTTTCTCTGCGTTTTCGCTTTTTACACTTTACTGCCTTTTACCCAAGCACGGCAGTGTACCATGCTGTTATTAAATTACGGCATTTCTTGCTAACAACTCGTCGTTTAGTATTCCATACGTATACTTAAAAATTTATAAATATCTGTCATAATTTTCCAACAGATATCTCATGATCGAACGAACACCCTTATATGTAAACTCCGTTTCAATAAAATTGACCTGAAATGTTAATTTTCTTACATCTCATAAAACTCCTCACTTTTGTAACTCTCTGTATAATGATTTATTTATAAACAAAGATAAGTAGTATATATTTTATGTGTGAAAAAAGAAATAAAAGTATAGTAGAAAACATTTACTAAAAGAATAATCAAAATTGTGAGAGACAGATCTGTTCAATTTTATTGAACGGGAGTGTATATAGTTTTGAAAGCGAAAAAAAAAATTGTTATTTCAATTATGCTGATTCAAATAATTAATAATTAACTCGATAACACTATTCTTTTTAAATTTAATAAACTGTATAATTCAAAGAATATATGAAAACAATATTTATCACAGTGTCTACTTTATTAACATAGTTGTTACAAGTTTTAATATAAACAATTAAAAATAACAATTAGCTGGGTTAATTGCTTAAATATCCGGTATATACTGAATTTATGAAAAAAAGTTGCCTGTAAAAGTTGTTTATTTTTAAGGAATATATTGAGTACATTGAGTAGTACATCAAACATTGGATATTCAACAAAATTATGCATAAATGATTTTATTACTGTTTTTTATTAGTGTAAATATTTATTTATTAACAGTTTTATATGTGTGTTGGTTTTATATGCAACCATATATCAACGAATAATCCCATTTATCCAGACAAAATGGACAATGAACTTTCTGGTAAACAATAAATTTAACAACCGTGCAGACCGTCACCAAATTAGCAATAAGTAACATATCCTCGGAGAATAATTACAATTAGCTAATTCATACTGATGATGACTACTTTGTAGTCGAAATACGTATTTATAAAATACAAAAATTTTGATCAAGGAAATTGGGACAAAAATCGAAATTATTTCGAAAAATCCTCTCTGAGTTCTTTTTAATATTATTTATAATAAATTTAATAATAATAATTAAGTTATGTGAATAAATACTCTGTATATACAGATTTCTTTGTCAATTGTGTCTGCTATTTATTTGACTCCTATACACATAGTTGATTTGTACCGTTTTCATGCGGTTTTCGAAAAAAAAATGCTTCGAATAAAAATTGTTTGTTATAAATATACTAACAACTTGTCAGAGACTAATTCGGTTCAGATCTGTTCAGTTTTATTGAACGGGAGTGTATATGACGACATATCTTTAATCAATACACAAGGTACACAGGTAGTAATAATATCCTAGTTCTGCTTATCACAGAATAGAAACTATAGATACACAACAACAAAAAAAAGAATATAAAACTAGATTCTATTTAAAAACAGATCATGCAAATTATCATGCTAATGTTTATTACATGATGGTCATTAAAAATTTCCGTGACCCAATATTAGATTGGATGAGTAATGTAATATGATGTTTATGTTTAGTATATGGATGTATTTTATTTTAATATTATATTCATGTTGGTATTATTGTTGTCATGCAACTGTAATCATTAAAAACAGGTACGAATTATTATTAAATAGAATATGGGTAAGGATAATAATTGTATCTCACATGAGATTGCAAAAACCGTTGAGAAATCAACGATTCTCTATTTTACGCCGTCTACTGTTAGTCTATCTCTGTATCCATACAATTAAAAAAACTCGGATAAATTTAAAGTAAATGTAGTTCATTCAACTACTCGACGTATTTTCTATTTATTCATAAGCTGTATCTATAGTTGAATTATCCCAAGTTTGACGTAAATTTATAAACTTGTTCATTGAAAATGATTATCACTTGAACAAAATATATACTTCCGTTAATAAAAATTGAACCAGTTGTCGCGGTATCTTGGCTCTCTTTATCCTTCAAAAAGAGCGCTGTCGAACCTATAACAGATTCCGACACTCGACCCAGAATATTAGTAAAAGAAAAAAACAGAATATTAGTAAAAGTTTGACTAAGCATCGTCAATTGGAACAACACGCACTTTTTTGAAAAAAAATTAAATAAAACAAAATTTTTATAAAATTCAAATCTGCCTTTATTTGATTTAAAAAAAAAAGAGAATCTGAATTTAATTTTTTTCAACAATTTTTAATATAGAATTTTATATCAATCCAACAATGTCAAATTTCAAAACTGATTTAATCGAACAAATGTCAATTTTTAACTCTGAACTAATCGAACAAATGCCAATTTTAAACTCTATAATCGAATGAATGTCAATTTTTAACTCTATAATCGAACGAATGTCAATTTTTAATTGATTTCAATCGAATAAATGTCAATTTTTAACTTTTTGTAATTAAATATGTGCGTTGAGGCCTTAAAAATTATTTCACTAATTTTAAGTTTGCAATTTTTGAATGTTTAGAAAGAGAGATAATTAATAACAAAGTAATCATTCTCTATCATTCTCTCTCATACTCGACAGTATTTTTAAAAAAATCAGGAGAGTAATAATAAATTCTTCTTAAATAAATTCGCGTTTTACCGTTTTGTTTTCGAAAAATAATAATTAAAATTTTTTCTCCTGATTATATAAGTCAATGCTAGAACTACCTTAAATATATATATTAGGTTAGGATATAGTGATTGTCTTAGAGTGAGACACACTGGGACCATAGGGTCCGTTGTGATACTGATAAACATCTTTATGAAGTAAGATTTCCACCTATGCAAAGTTTCAACAGTTTATGATAGATATCGAACATTATACATCGGATATTCAATGAAAAACTATTATGATGAGCTACTAGGAAAAATGTCTGACACGATAATTATTTTACACGATTTGGTAATTAACTATCACCATATAATAAAGTTGTAGGAACTTTAATAACTTGAATGGTCTTTTGTGACAATCAGCATTGAAATATGTTTGCGTGATTTATTTTTTGCAATACGAATTTTTGGTGCAAAAGAGAAAATAGCTAAAATTATTCTACATTGGCATTGTTTTTGGTATAAACTGTCAACTTTGTTACTTTGTTTCTATGGAAATGATTTCTGACCACAGTGTAGGCCCAGACAACTAACTGATTTTTCCTAAATAACCGGTATTGAGTTTATGAAAAAGGAAACTTTTCATTTGATTTTTTTGTCTTTTAATATTTTTTTCTGTCTCTTACGGTTGGTACATTTCCCCCTCCTGGCAATTAACGGTCCAATTTTGCATATTCTTGAAACTGAAGTTAACTAGTGAAGCCGTTTTATGAACACTTATACCAAACATTTCTTTTTACGATCGATATTTGCAACCTTGTAACGATCGGGACTAAACTTACCTAATTTATCCTTGTATATATTATACAGGGTGTTCTTTTTAAACCATACATCATCATATTTCTTCAAGGAAACGTTTTTGTAAAAAATTACCCGAATCAAAATTGTTTTGTTCGAAGAGAGACATCTTATGGTTATCTTAATTTTCACCTCTATCATTACCTTCAAGGTTATTTGAAGAGCAACATGTTTTTTATTTCAAATTCTAGAATAAAGTAACATAACTGGGTATTAAAGTCTATTTTGGTAAATAAATAATTATAAACGGTAAATAATTTGGTTTGGTAAATAATTATAATTATTTACGGCTATAAACCATTTTATAGCCGTTTTCAAAAAATAGTATGGCATACACTTGTAAGTTAATGTTATATCGAATAATTTTATTTATCTTCGAATTTAAATATTAATAAATCATAAATAATCAAAATTACTTATTTTATATTATTTTATGATTGACATTATTATCACGATACCATCCAAAATTGGAAACTCTATATAGTGCTTACGAGTGTTTAAAAAACTTTAACTGTCCGTTTATGTACGAAAGCTCCTTAAAAAGCTATAAACAATAAACTAACAACAGTGTATCTATATAATATAATATTATACGCACTTACACCTCTAATCGTTAAAATATTTAATTCATTACTTATAACTATTATTTTATAGTAAAAACACTTAAACAAGAACACTTATTACATTTTATGTAATAAAGTCCATCCAACACAAACCCTCATCGCCGTAGGTACTCATCCATGTAGAAAATACTACCTATGTAGGTACATTCATACATACTAGATCGTTAGGTAACACTGATCTCCATATATATTGACTACGGTTCCTTATAGTGTAAAAAATAGTGTACCACATTGAGGTATACACTCGAGCCAGAATCCCTAAACTTATGCCCGCGGATACCATGTGGTGACAGTTTCACCAAATTACCAACGAAACGTGAAACTGTCACCAAATAAGCAACGAATAACATATCCTGAGACAATATAAGAGTAATTTTAATAAGAGTGATGTTAACAAGAGTAAATTGAATGAAAGCAATTTTAACAAGAGTCATTTTTATTTTTATTATACTGATGATGACTACTTTGTAGTCGAAATACTTATTTATAATATAAAAACTGATCTAGGTACTGGAACGAATTTGAAATTTTATTGGATATCATACTGTCCCATTTATAAACTATATGATAGATAGTCCATATATACATGGAGGTCAGTTGTAGATAAATGATATATAAAATGGTTACATTATATACTTTGTAATATCATTTTGATGATTATAGATTATTACCGTGTAATAAAACCTCGAATGGCATTTATAATATTTAAACATCAATCGTAAATGTAATACGATCATATTTCACGTGTAGTGTAGAAACAATTTTTAGGTGTATAAATATAAAAAAAGTTTAGTTTTTTATTTAATTTCTTATCCTGTTTATCACATTTATCCTGTATATCACAGGATACAATAATATCTCTCTTAAAATTTTATTCTGATTTAAGTAAATAAATGTTAAAAATTACTTTTAATTTTTGATCATTACTTTTTTGTTATTAATTTGTCAAAAATTTTATAATTCAATTAACCGTAATAAAACGAAGCAAAAATTACGATTGAAATGGCGAGTACTCTCATGTTATTGATACAATTCATTTACAACTTAATTCAATTTAAGTAAAAATAACACCAAAAAATTCTTACTTGGCGTAAATTTCACCAGTATTTATAATTTGATGACATATGTTTCAGTGCATATTGTATGACCATTTTCAAAAGAACTGTGTGGAAGTTATTTTAAAAATTGTTCGTATATAGTGTAACAGTTATTAATAATTGTAAGCGTTTATTATAAAGAACTACTTTTATTTAAAGAAACTTTTTGTCGAAAATTAAATAAATTCAAACTGCAAATCGACTATAAAATTCGAAAAAAGAAAGTCTGAAAGTCTAGTTTGTATATTTATATATATATATATATATATATATATATATATATATATATATATATATATATGTATATATATATATATATATATATATATATGTATGTATATATATATATATATATATATATATATATATATATATATATATATATATATATATATATATGTATATATTATTAAGCAAAAGTTCTTTGTTTTTATGAGATAAACAGTTTTTTGCACTTTTCAACATTTTTCCTATCTTCACTTAAAAATGTATTTATTGAATTGTATTTCCTCTTTTAAACCATGGCAACTTTTGTATGAAACATTTTTTTCTAAAATGCATATCTAAAACAATATTTAGCTGGAAAATTTTCAAATAAACATACTGTATATCCTACAGTGCTTTAATAATAAATAACAAGAATGTTCAACATATTCTCCCAAGCATAATATTAATTAGAAAAAATATTCTCATAAAAAGAATTTCTAATTATTTTCCATTTAATACATTTAATTTGTATTTATGCTGGTTTTAATAAAATTAAATTATATTTTATGATACAAATAAACAAACTGCAAAATGTAAATGATAATATTTTCATATGTAGATACCAACTTTATGAGACGCCTGCATTCAGTATATAAGCTCAAAAAAAAATAGTTTTATCCTTCTTTAATATTTTCATATATTATCTTTAGTCTATATTTAAGGTAGTTCCAGAACTGTGTTTATAATCTGGACCAAAAAAACCGGTTTACTTTATTATAGAACAAATACATATACACACATACACAACACATGTTCACTATTCACTATTCATATATACAAATTATTGTAATTTTAAAATAAAATATAATTATCAACTTTTATATTTCGAAAACAAAACGGTAAAACGCGATTTAAAAAAAATATATATTTATCTTTACTATCCTAGTTTTTTGTTAAGTTCTGTCGAGTATTCTTTTTAATAAAACAGATAATAATTGGGCGGGTATGAAGTTTACATGCTTCTAATGAGAGAGACTGAGAGAGAATGATTATTTTGTTATTAATTATCTCGCGTTATAAACGGTCAAAAAACTCTGAAACTTCGGGATTTATTAAAAAACGTTACTTTTAGCCTGTGAAAAAAAAAGCAAAATATGCCGAAAAGTGGTTTCATATAACATCCTTAAGCGTCACAATACAATACAAATGTTAATTTCCATTATGGTTACGTAAGACATGGTATGAAAGAACTATTGTATACTATATAGACAAACATGTCATTGAATTTTTAATTAAATATTGATAAGAAAAAATCAACCAGAAATTGAACTACGGGCCTCTAGATTTTAGCATAGTGTACTTACCACTAAACCAGAGATGACTGTGACAAATGAATCAATATTTTCATATCATTGACAGTATTACCTTGTTGTAATACTGTCGATTACCGATTTAATCCAGATTGGGTTGTAGAAGGAGGCTGACTCATCTTTGCTACTTTTCCTTAAACCATTTGGAGCTGTTCAAGTATAAATAGCGTCAAAAGTCAAGCTATCATTCCAAAATTTTATTATATATTTGTGCCTTATTTATTCAGTTTTCGAAAAAATGCTTCGAATAAAAGTTCTTCATTATGGCTATACTAACATCTTTTATTCGAAACATTTTTCCGAAATCTGAATAAATAAAGCACAAATCAAGTATCAAAATTTTGAAATGATAGCTCGGCTTTTGACGCTATTTGTACATAGATAAGGCTTCGGCGAGACAGTAGAGACTTTAGCTCACCAATCTGTACTTAAAAGACTCTCATTATTAATTTTTTTCTGTATTGTACTCAAAAAATAAATTGTTAAATTCAACTATGATTACAATCTACATGCTGATACATGGTTTTTACTCCATTTAGATAGAATACTAGACAAAACCATTATAAATAACATTTTATAAATATTATTCATCTGTTAATAAGAGAAAATATGCGAATTACTACACAAATTGTATAGAGTAATACTATATATAGCGTCGAGTCTAGCAAAAGGGCAACAAGCTTCAGTAATAGCTTTAAATAGCACAAGCAGGTGAATTAAACTGGAACAATTATATGTGGTCATTTCATTGCTTCATATATATACCTAAATATGTTTATATACAGAGTGTACCCATTTAAATAAGAAAAAGTATTATGAAAAAATCGAGTGTACAATAAAACCGTTTAGATAGATAGATAGATTGTAGAGGCTACCCTGGACGGGCTACACCTCGACCATATGGTCTATTGTGATGCCTAAGGATGTGAGGATGTGAGTGGAGTGGAAGGAATTTTTGTGTATAGACTAGGAATTGGTAGGATGTGCGGCTGGAGCCAACTATGATAGGAACTATGCCGATATTCATCTGGAGACTTCGTGAAGGAAACTGTAGAAAACCTTCTCAAGCATAGCCGGTTACTCCGTTCTTGTCCATACGCTGACAGTTTAGTTAATTAACCGCCCCCTTTTTTGGTTTAACCTAAAAAGTACTTATAATAATAATATAATTAAAAACTTCTTATAATTCTTCACGGCGCTTCCACTTAAATTGCGAATGCCATGTTTACGATTCGATCATCTCGATGCGACCATATTGTCAGGAGGGTTAAATACTTGTGTAAAGTTTCAGCAGAGCATCGGTTTAGTAGAAGTAGATGAAAAGTCAAGGTTTCAAGATTTGAATCAAACAAAATACGAAAATGAAGATAAATAAAACTGATTAATAGATCAATCAATTTTTCATTAAATGGCCGACCAAAAAGCAAGATAACTCAAAAACGAAAAGAGATAACGAACTGAAATTGTATGTGTGTATTCTAGATCAAAAAAGTATGGTCAAGTTCGTGAATGGACAAAATCGGACTATGTTTGGCCAAAACAATCAAAACTGCCCATCTTTGAAACCACCATAAAAGATAGAACCAAAATGTAAAGACAAAAAATGTCCCTTTTTTAAAAATAAACAATTTGAGTAAAACTTATGTAAAAAACTTTTTTACATAAATTCAGGATATACCGGATATTTAAGCAATTAACTCAGTTAGTTGTTATTTTCACTTATTATTTACACCGTTCTGCCTTCGTTCGAATGGTGCAAAACGAAAACCCGTTATCACTGATCATTTAAGTCCTATTTAAGTTTCTATTATTTTGTAGTAAAGAAATATTAACTCATTGAAAACTCACAAAAATGGCCAACGAAAACGACGATAAATTGTACATTTATTAGGTCTTTTTGATAGGAAATTTGAGGTCGGTTGAGTGATTATACTACTATTTGAAACACCCTGTAGATATGTATACATAACTAACTGTATGTGCAATGTGTATGCCAACCATTTTATACATAAATACCTATGTTGGTATTATGTAATATAGCACATAAAATTCTAAATATGTAAATAAAATTTAATTTACAAACACATTTATTTCTGACTATTAACTTGTTTCTAGCGTATATAAATGTTTTTGTATATCCTAGATTTTTTTAGGGCTCTGTATCCAGACAGTATAACACGCCCCACATATTTCTGGAAACTTGGAAAAGTATGAGAAACTTATATAATATACTGATATAGTTCACATATGTGTAGTATAATCGGCTAAAACAGTCGCGCAATTATTTCACATTTTTTAAATTGATTTGGGCCTTATTAATTCGATTTCGAACAAATACATTTTTTCCAAATACCGAACAAATCCCTTAAGTCCACAGTACAGCGCCTCTTTTCATTAATGATTACAAACAGGTTGAATCTTCGTGAAAGCTTCATTTCAACGAGACGCCCAAATGTCTCCCTACTAAAATTCTCGATACTGCACCTAATAAAGTGCGCAAGAGTAAAACATGTCGACTGGGTGATTGTCCAAATTTTATTTATAGCTGCTAATCTTGAGATAATTTGATAAAAAACATATAGAGCTTGACTTGAGAACCTCCTTCCTTTTTTTCCTCGGTTAAAAAAACATTCAAACTGCGCAAAGATATTGAGTGCTTTCAAATAGTGTTTACACACAGAACGTATATTATGATATTTATGATATTTTTCTTTAGTGGAAGCGCTGGGTAGTCTTATTTTTTATTTTTTTTTGCTAAAATTTGAAAATTTTTTTCTAATTTCTGTGAGACCAACTTTGAAGTATACCCAATCCAACACAAAAAAAATTATAAAAATCGGAAAACTCTGTAAAAAGTTATGCGTGATCATACATTAAAAAAATATACGGGTTGAATTGAGTACCTCCTTCCTTCTTTCGTCGGTAAAAACTCGAAAAAATGTTTGTCCTACAAAATGGATGATTTGACCCCTTCCCCTCCCAACATGTCCAAATTACGAGGTTAAAAATGATTATTAACCAGCTGATTTTTTTACCGTTGCTTAGTGAATATTTTTTATAATTAAATGGCTACATTGTCCTAGAAAATAAATGGCAGATTTTCTCCGAAGCTACTTACGAAGATTCAGCCTGTAAGTAATCATTAATGAAAAGGGCCGCTGTACTGTGGAGTACTTGATAAAATATGATCCATTATATTCCAAGTAATACACTCTCGAGAAGTTTTTAGTTGTGCATACTTTTCCTTAGCTGATAAATATTTTAATATTATTTCTATGAAATTTTTACTGTAGTATTAAGCGATATATTTTGTTTGTGCACACACTAAACTATAAACTCTCAAAGTATATTTTTTCAACGAAAATAACTTCCTTTTTTTTTCTACAAAAAGGTTTTAAATTTTAGAGAAACATACTACCATACTACATTATAAAGTAAACTCGAAAAGTATATACACAATAATATATATTAAACGAAATTTATTTGATATCGTTGGTTTCGTATCATTTTATAAAAGTATCTGGGTGTTGTTGTTAAAGTGTACCTACATATGTTATGATAGTCACAATCACCGAAAATGCCCAATCAGTGAATGAAGAGTTTTAGTAAATTTTACAGTTATGTGGGTGTATACGTTTTAGGCACCTACACGCTTACAGCGCACTTGAAAATGTCGTTCGTTTTGGCATTATAAGTATGTGTAAAAAAAAATTAAAATTCGTTTTTTAAAAATAAAGTCAGGTTTGAATTCCATAAAATTTTTGTTTTATTTAATTTTTTTTCAAAAAAAGTGCGTGTTGTTCCAATTGAAAGATATTTAGTAAAACTTTTACTAATATTTTGTGTTTTTTTCGTGTATCGAGTATCGGAATCTGTTGTAGGTTCGGTAGCGCTCCTTTTGAAGGTTAAAGAGAGCCAAGATACCGCGACAAGTATTCGTTGCCACGATTATACAGTATGCCAGATGTACCGTTTAGCAGTTGACTTCAAAAGCCTTAACTCCTAAAATCAAAACAAAAACCCCTAAACTGACAATTTAATAAAGAATGTCGGTAATGTAGAATTTTTTCTAATAAGATTTTGTACGTTATGTGGGTATTTTCATTTATTCAGAAAAAAAAAGATTTAAAAAATTCAAAAAATTCAAAAATGCAATGGAGTACAGTAAAAAAAAAACCCCCGATGCACATAACAGATAAATAAACAAACGCTTATGCAGGATTCGTTTTGAAAGTTAGTGCGATTTGGTGCTCACTTTTGCTACCCTACCTCGATGCAACAAGTGTCTGTGAGCGTGGTAACTATAGTGGAACTCAACCATTAGCGCACTTTGTTAGAATACGCAGCGCCATGAATACTAAAAACAACACTTGGTGGCGCTGATAGCGTGTAAGCGTCCAAAACGAATACACCCCATGTAATAAGACTACATTAGTTGTCAGACAAATTCGATGACATGTTAATTATTTTAGTATATTCAGTAGCAAAGTTATAATATTATTAAAAACTGCTTACACCCGCGGCTTGGCAGTACGCTAACGTTGTAAATCTCCGGTTCCCGCCATCGTAGCGACATAATACATAATAGTTTAATCTACATATTATTATTTCGATTATGGTCCATAGCATAAGTTACGTTTTTTGTTTATCAAAATTGATTAGATAACAATATTAATGAATGTCGAATAATTTGAAATACCACAACGCGTTACAGCCCCTTTTCTACTCAATGGATGTTTTCCTACAATTGAGCATAATATTTATTCTACATTAAATGGGTATGCTAGGACTGAGTAAGCTAAATATATATATATATATATATATATATATATATATATATATATATATATATATATATATATATATATATATATATATATATATATATATATGTGTGTGTATATTCTGTATATATATCTAAAGTTTATTTATTTATTACAGGATATTAAAATTTATTACCGTAATGATTGACAGTATTCATTCGTGTCTTAACTTAACGGCGTGAATACAAATTTTATTATATGAGTTTTTGTTTGTGTATTATTTTGTATGAAAAAAATATAATAAAAACGAAAACGAAAACATACATTACTTAAGGATGGTCCATCATGAAACCACTTTTCGACAGTTTTTATTCATTTTTTTTTACACGCTAAAAATAACGTTTTCTAATAAGTCCCAAAGAAATAGAATTTTTGACCGTTTAGAACGCGAGATAATTAAAAGCAAAATAATCATTATCTCTCATTATCTCTCATTAGAAGCATCTAACACGTCATTCTCGCCCAACTATTATCTGTTGTATTAAAAAAAATACTAGACAGAATTTAAAAAAAAACAACCTGGGATAGTAAAGATAAATATTTATTAAATAAATTACAAAAATAAAATCGCATTTAACCGTTTTGTTTTCGAAATATAAAAGTTTAATGTTATTTTGTATTTCAAAATTACATTAACTTGTATATATGAATAGTGAATATATCTATGTGTTGTGTTTGTGTGTTTATGTATTTGTTTTATAATAAAAGCAAACTGGTTTTTTTTTGTCCTGATTATATAAAACAGTACTGGCACTACCTTAAACACAATTATTTATATTTTATGGCTTTGTTGTTTATATTTCATGTTCAAACCGATTCAGATTAGTTGTGGTTGATTGAATGCATGCATTTGCATAAGAGATAAGAGTTAAACAGTGAGTTTAATTAGTGAGTTTTTATTAGATTAAAATGTACCGAAAGTTGATGTCATTTAAAAAAAATTGATAATTGATTTGTGCCTTGTTAAAACCGAATCAATAAGGCATAAATCAATTATAAAATTTAAAAAAATTACATAAACTTGTGTTGTTTATGTAAATTACAAATTTTTTCAAACTAAGAAAGAATTATCTTCGGAGAGAAAATCATTCCAATGGTTTAGACATACCTGCAATGGTATGAAAGACCTTACATGACGCTAAGAAAGATTTTCTTACTAAAAACATTTTTCAAACTCATTGCATGATGCTTGAACATTTTAAAGCACAACAAAGTATCGAATATATTATGGTTTTCTGTTTGTTCATCAAGGAAATGCTATTATTTGTTTAACCGTATAACAGCAGACATGCATGCCATAAAAGTGTCGCTCATTTTTTCAATCAAATTTTGCATTGATTTGAGCCCTATATATTCGCATTTCAAAAAAATACTTCGGACAAAAGTGGTTCATTATAAATATACTAACAACTTTATTCAAAATTCATTTTCCCCCCCAAAAAAAAAACGAAAAAAAAACAAATTGGTTACGTAGGAACCGCGTCAAGTTAGCGATTTTCCTAAGAATACATAAATTACTCTCTAGCGGCCATAATTATAGTCTTATCAAAATGAAATGTCTGGTATAATTTTGGTATTTGCAATTCCAATTTTATTAATAAATGGCATAGGTCAAGGGGAAAGAGGTCATAGAGAAAGAAGAAATCACATAGTACAAAAAATATATCTCTTAATATTATAACAATCGAAAAATATATTTAGAATAAAGTTGTAGAAAATCAAGTTTGCTTAATCATTTCTCTCAAACTCTAATTTTTCGATAAGTAATAGCACTGTAAGTGAGAAGGTCAAATGCCCCTTAAACTCGGTCTTGCGCACTACCGTGCTCTAGATATACAGAGATATTTAGAAACTTTCAATCTTAACTTCTAAATAATTCTGTAAATATTAGAGTAACAGAAGAAATGATAAGAACCAAAATGACAGTAAAACTAATTTCCTACAACTTGTTTTCTTATAAATTTTTCGATTTTTCGAATATTAAGGAAGATATACCAAATTTTGTGTTTCCCTTTAAACCCACCTTTCACCTTTCCCGATTTTATCCTTTCGAATACCAATAGTACTTCAAGTACCAAATTTCATTCCAATTGGAATAAAACTGTGGTCGCTAAATTTGAACAATGGTCATTTTTAACATCTAGTAGGTAGGATCGATGGACATTTGAAGAAATTTTTACGAAATTCTATCATCGGTACAAAAACAACAGCTGCATTTCCTTTCGGAGGAAATTCATTAATAATATCCTTCCAAATCAATTCAATTTGAGCACTAGTTTTGTGATCCATAGTGTACGTACATAGGATAGGGTAAATAAAAATACTATTCATGTGTAGCAAAGAAAATGGATAAATATTATTTTTCTTTCGATTTATACTTTCAAATAATATGGTTAAGTATTATCTAGTAGATAAATTCCCTAAACACACGTAAGCTTTCTTCAATGTAATCTGTAGAGAGAATATTATGTGTATATAGATATATACTAGACAATTTAAGTCGCTTTTCTACTTTAAGTTCTACAGATAGTAGTGTAGTATAGACTATATAGTGTAGTGTAGTATAATTTATTTTACTATATGAATAAATAATTCATTCAAAATAAAGAGTTAGTTGTAGTAAAATGATTCTTTAAATTCTCATTGAACACGTGAAAAGAATCTTTTGGATTCATAACTTACATACAATTTTCGCGTAAATTATTTTCACATAATTATTTTAGCTTAAGGATGTACGAGCACTGGAGCTTCAAAAATATTATGGCTTGATTTTTTTTAACATGTAGTTGAAGTGCATATAAATCAATTCTATAAGTTTCAGGGGGGGGGGGGGGTACGGAGGTCTTGAATTAATTATTTAATGTTAAAGTTCGAGTTTTAATGCATTGCTCTTATGAAGAAACCCAGATTTTTTCACATATTTTGACATATTTTGATAATTTTCACTTGGAATAAAATAAGATGAATAAAAAAAAACTACGCAATAGAAAATAGAAATATTAATCAAGAGATTGGTCCAATAAAATTTCAGTATGACGGGGGCCCAAAAAAAAGATATTTGAGAAAAAAACTCAGATTTTGGGTAAATTTAATTTCTGTCGGCGATAGCATAATTACCCGAAATATCAGTTTTGTTCTTAAATATCTGTTTTTTAGGCCGGTCATACCGAAAATAATGAATTTTCTCCATCTAATTTATGACAAAAAATAATAAACTTTATTGTGGACTTTTATGAATGTACTATATAAGATTTTGAAGAAATTTTATAAATTGACTATATCTAGTGCTCGTTCATCCTTAATTGTTAAAAATGAATATTAACTGGTTTAATTCTTTAATATGAAAAATTAACTTCGTTTCGTTAGGAATCGAACCCTGGGCTTCCGGATATTGCGTCCAGCGCCCTAGCTATTACACCACAGATGATTAGCTTGTTGCGTCGATTGATTCTTCCTATCACTAAAAGCATTACTTTGGCTACAAACTTATTATTCGAACATATTATTTTCGTGTATACTTAAAAAACTTCCGAATACTTAAATTATTTAATCAGTTTTTTCCTTATTAGTGCGTTAAAAACTAACAAAAGCTACCTATTATTTATTTCTATACACGGTATACATAATATATATGGGTTTATTAAGATTAGTTGGTATAGGTGTTCATAAAATTGCTTTATTAGTTCATTAGCATATCCGCATATCCGCCCATTCGTCCGTCCGTCTGTGAACACGATAACTCAAAAATGAAAAGAGCGATAACGAGCTGAAATTTTGTGTGTGTTTGTTAGTAAGGCCAAGTTCGTGAATTGGCAAAATTGGACCCGACTTACCCCGCCAGGGGAGAAAATTTTCATCTTAAGTAACAAAAACTTTCCCTTTTTTCAAAAACAACTTTTGTTTGAAACTTTCTTCATAAACTCAGTATATACCGTGTATTTAAACAATTGACTCGGAATTTTTACTTGTTTTAAATTCAATTAAACTACATAATTCAAAAAAGAATTTAAAAAAAAAAATTTATCAGTGTCTAATTTATTCAAATAGTTGTTTAAATACAAAAAATTATGTTTTTCCCATAAATAAAAAATGTGATTCCCAATTGTTTTAAATATCGTTTGTCTTGAAGTTTATAAAAATAAAAGATTATTGTTTCTTTCCCTGAGGATGATGAGCTTTTAGAAACAAAGCTCATCTCGACAACAAGTAGATCTACACAAATGTTTGGTAACCCTGATATATGATAGAATATGTTATACAAGGAATACTTACATAAATGGATCGGTAAATAGCAGAGAGCCGACGGACGGACGGACCTTGTTATGATAAACAATTTTATAATCAACAAATGGTCTTACAAATAATATTTGTAACATGATCGACGTGCAAATATCGGTACCATCCATATAAAACGTTTACATGTTGTTTATTTACATACAAAATATATACAGTATGTATATATATACATATATATATAAAGTTATATATACATATACAGAGTGAGTCAAAAGTCGTGGAATTTTTTGAAAGGGTGAATAGGGAATGAAATTCTAAGATGAAAAGTTGTTGGACCATTTTACCCCTGACACACTGTTAATAGGGAATATGCATGAATATTTTTTTCACATTTATTTTCAGAATATGAAAATACTGTTAATACTGTTATAATATTTAAAAACAAAATTAAAATCCGACAAATATCAAGGAAGCTAAAAGCTTTTAAAGATTATAATCTGTCTCTTTCTTGCAAAAATACTAAAAACGGAGTTTTACGTGTACTTTAAATGGTGAAAGTGTAATATGACGTCACATAACATATCAAGAGGGCTATCACCCTCTTTGTCTAATCGGGAATTTCAATCATTCATATCTCGCTTATTTTTAAAGTTATTTAAAAAGTAATTTTACCTTAATATTTGTCAAGCAAACATACATATTCCCTATTAGATATTAATTAAATAAAGTAACCAATAAGAGAAGCACGTTAACGGAATCTGAAATGGTGGGGAATGAATGCAGCGGCAGCAGAGATACGTGAGGGGAGCAAGTTAACCTTTTGCGTTTCAAATCCGGTACAGTTTTTATAACAGAGTTTTGAAAAATTTTTGAAAAATATTTATCATTTTTTAATTCAGTTAATTAGATTTTTCCGGAAATACCGGATTTGAAACACATAGGATTGACTCGCTGTACGGTAGTGCGGTAGTGGGAACTTTTCGGAAATGAAACTAATGTTAATATACCCTGATATATATTATATACTGGGTTTTAAAACCGCATTCAAATTGGTCCACGCGTTTTAGATCTACGGTTCTATAGATAGACCCACAGAGAGACACACATAGTGTTAAAAATTATAACGCCCCTCTTTTTGCGTCGAGGGTTAAAAATAGACCAGAAGTACCCAGTTTCTACGTTTTTTTTTGTCCTCCGAGGTATCTGTTTTTGACAACAACAAAAATAGATTCCCATTTGAAAAACAAAAGTTGACCTTCGAAACATCTTCTCAAAATCACGATCAAATTCAAGGTCGCCAATTAGATGTTCCCTTCCGAATATGTTTTATATATATATATATATATATATATTTATATATATATATAAATATATATATATATATCCAAATTTTAGCGATAGAAGAAATTTTAACGAAATTCCAACATTGGTACAAAAACAATAGCTGCATTTCCTTTTAGGAAATTCGCTACCAAATGAAAATCGCATAACAACATATGAGTTTTTTTTGCTTTATTTCCACGTGTATAATGCATTCATGGAATTTGGCCCGTACCTCCCGACTTACCCTGTATACAAACATATGTTGTACACATCCATTTCCAATCATACATTCACTCACAGATTTAAACAGAAACCGTTTTAATAACTAATGATAAGTAAACAAAATATCTAGTAAATTGCAAAACATTATTCAATCTAAAGTACATAAAATAACTACTCGAAACTAGCTAGTAGTAGTACAATGAACACCAAAAAGTGATTGGTTCTTTTTTTTTTTGCAAAATTTTTATGTTGATTTGTAACGGATTCATTCGGTTTTTGACAAATATGTTTTAAATAAAAGTTGTTAGTATTTTTATAATAAACAACTTTTATTCTAAGCATTTTTTTCGTAAACCAAATGAATAAGGCTGGAAATAAACTATTCAATTTTTGGAAAGCGGACGCCACTTTTGATGTTAATAGTACCTATATAGATATGAGATATTACATTTAAAAATTATACACAGTGGTTTCATTTAAAACAATGCATCTGGATATTTATTTCTTCAATGAAACATCATTTTTTGCTTTTTTTCGGAAGGGAACATATAATTGGTGACCTTGAATTTGATCATGATTTTGAGAAGATGTTTTGAGGGCCAACTCTTGTGTGTGGATTTTCAAAGATAAGATTGCCTTCTATGACAAAAATAAGAGTTCCTTAGAAAAAATTGATAAAGAATAAAGAATGCATAGAAAAATAATTTTACTCAAGTCAGTATTCTGAACACCCTGGAAGACATATTCAGGTGCATTGAAAAAAATAGGGAGACATCCTGTATATATTAATGTAAGTTAATATGTACAAATTTTATTATGATAAAAAAAAAACCCAAACAGCTACAAATGGAAAAGCTGTTGCTATTATATGTATATACACCGTGTAACGGAGAAACCGTGTTTTTATTTAAAGTAGGCGACCAAGCAGCCTACGGAGCGGTATAAGGCGTATGTTTACTTGGAACTGGGAGGTTATGGGTTCAAATCCCGACATCGGCAGTTATAAAGAAAGAAAGGGGGCAGTTAATTGACTAAACTGTCAGCGTATGTACAAGAACGAAGTAACCGGTTATGCTTGTAAAGATTTTCTGCAATTTCCTTCACGAACTCCAGATGAATATCGGCATATTTCCTATCAGAATCGGCTACAGCCGCACATCCTACCAGTTCCTAGTCTACACACAAAAATTCCTTCCATTCCACTCAAATCTTCACATCCTTAGGCATCAGAATAGACCTTATGGTCGAAGTGTAGCCTCTACAATCTATCTATCTAAAGTAGGCGTTTACTCAAGCTCTATGGTTTTTTTTTGTATGCTTATAGTAACAATATTGTAAGGTACTTAAACTTTGCCTGTTGCACTTCCGTGCTTTAGATTATATTTATTCTTTTAATTTAATGCTTTTAAAAAAAATTAAATAATAGATTTTTAATTTAGAATACTTTTTTTTAATGTAATATAAAATTCTTTTAACTAATATTAAAAAATGATTAAAAATGCTTAAATGCATGTTAACTAATATTTAAATTAAAAGAATAAATATAATCTAAAGCACGGTAGTGCAACAGGCCAAGTTTAAGGGGTTTTTGGCCTGTATTTTAATCTAAAAATACAATAATGTTACAATAAGTTTACAAAAAATATATAATAAAAAAATTTTACAATTAATATTTACCAATCATATTAGAGTTTGCCTACTTTAAATTTAAAAAAAAAAAACCCGGTTTCTCCGTTACACGGTGTACATCCAATTTAATAACACTTTATATCAAGTGTAGTGTACTAAACACTAAAATCACTGGACTATTGTTTTCGAGTGTTTATTTATTTTTTATATAATGTTGTTAATCTGCGATGTAGTCATAAAAATTGAATGTACTTAACAGTGTTTTAGTCATAGTTGCGTGCACTTGGCCAGAAAAGTCTTTTTTTTTTAAATTATATTCTTGATTTGTTGCCATATTTATATGGCTTTCGCAAAAAAATTTTAAATAAATGTTGCTATCCCTTTATCTGTCGGTAGTCTTGGTCAACTACTTGGCTTAGTTGGATCCACTTTTACAATGTATATACTAACTGACAATGATACACTCCCGTTCAAAAAAAAATGAACAGACCTGAAATATTAATTTTCTTACATTTCATAAAACTCACTTTTGTAACTCTCTGTATATTATTTATTTATAAACAAAGATAAGTAGTATATTTTTTAAATGTGGAAAAAGAAATGGAAGGTTTATACTTTTTATTTATGTAAACAATTTATTTATGTAAACAAAAAGAGACACTGATTCGGTTCAGGTCTATTCATTTTTTTTGAACGGGAGTGTACATAGACATATCATTCTATTTTGAGTGTGAAATATATATATATATATATATGAATTTCCAAAACGAAGCATTGTCGAGGTAACCAACATACAATATTTTTCTGTAAAATGTTTCGGTGTAGTTTTTTTTTTTGTATTTACAAAATGAACTACGTATCAGTATACAACTACACAATATAATATTTTATATACCTTTCGGAAAAATTTACTAGTATATATACAGGATGACTCAAATTTTAATCCGGAAAATTTGATAGATTCTCCAAAAATAAACGAAAAGTTCAAATTCATTATATTTATAAAACAGTTTGTACAATCTTGTACATACTAAATATAATAAATCGTAAATATAATAAATTTTATTGTAATTACTCGTGAAACTGCCACCAAATAAGCAACGAATAACATATCCTGAGACAATATAAGAGTAATTTTATTAAGAGTGATGTTAACAAGTGTAAACTTGAATGAAAGTAATTTTAACAAGAGTAATTACAATAAAATTTATTATATTTTAATTTATTTTGTTTAATTTTTTTTTTTTTTTCTGTCTATTGATTTCGATTTACTATCTTTTTTAAATTGTCAAAGAGTAAATTACTTCTGACCAACGGATTGTCGCATTGCTCAAACCCGTTGAAACTTCTGAAACATCTACTATACTTACAATTGTAGTAACAAAATATATATTTAATACATTCGAAGAAGCAATCTCTCTGTACTACCATCACAGTAAATCTATTCTATAATATATAAATAGTATATGATATCGTCATCACCCCAATAACCGACAGACACACACACACACATACACATTGGTTCATTTTCAAAGTAGCAGCTCAATGATATGGTAGCCAAGCGAACAAGAGAAATGTAAAATGGTATTACATTTAAAAAATGTCATATAAATATTACTTTGGAAAACCATCTGGTCACACTACACACATTTGTTACCAATAGGTGATATTCTATCAAATGCACACAGGAGAAAATATATAAGATATGCTCTTTTATATATATATATATATATTATATTATATTTCACTTTGTTGTATCTTATATATATATATATATATATATATATATAAATATATATATATATATATATATATATATATATATATATATATATATATATATATATATATATATATATATATATATATATATATATATAAGATACAACAAAGTGAAATATAATAATATACAAATAGGAAAAAAATTATACTTATTTGATATCATCTATCTATATCTATGAGTGATAGACGATATGATCTCTGAGTGTGATACCTTTGTGTATATTAGGTAAAAATCTGGTTTGAACAGTCACACAATACCTCTATATATACCGTCTGTTTTTTGAACAGCTTGGCTAATAGAGAATCAATGTTAAATATTATTTACTATAATAATTACACAATGCTTCATAAAGTAATACAAATAATGGGGGTACTCTGTAGTCTGTAGTGTGTGTGTGCATAAGTGGTGTAAATCACTAAATCCCCACTCTTAAATGGCATCAAACAACTATCAATTTACATCATATTACAAGCAGTCAGATGTTTGTAAGTATGTGTATGTATGGTTTTATAGTAAATATTTTATTTATTTATTTACTATTTGATATTTGAAAAATCGAACGAGGGGAAAAGGGGGTAAACACAAAATTAGGTTTATCTGTTTTAATGTTGGAAAATTTAAAAGTAAAGTTATACATAATTAATTTTACTATCTAGAGCACGGTAGTGCGTAAGGCCGAGTTTTAAGGGACACATTCGGATAATTGTTTCTTATAATTTCTTATGTAACTTATTTCGTATAATTTTTCTGTTACCCTAATATTGACAGGGATATTTACGAATAAAAATTGAAAGATAAAATCCTAAATATTCCTGTACACATAAGAGTTTTAGAAATGATCAGGTGATGAAATGTAGTAAACTTGATTTTCTACAACTTTACTCCTTTATGTATTTTTCGATGTGTCTCATATTAAGACAGATATTTAATATTTTGTGTTTTCGTCATTCTTTACGTCCCTCTTTTTTCTTGACCTATGCCACGTCTTAAACAACGTCCCTCTTTCAAAAATGGATTTATAAACACCAAAATATATGTCTTCAAACGACAAATCGATTGAGAAAATGATTGGAGGAGTCTTTGGAAAGGCTTACATAAATAAATTCATCGTGTATATTCTAGCACTTTTCTTTCTCAAGATATCTTGGATACTCTCACGTTCACCGACAAAGATCAATATCACAAAATAGTATTTTCGGAATCAAGGCACCTTATAACGTACAGATCCAGTGCAAACTCATTCTCGAGATTTGGAAATCGAATATCTCTGAATTACATACTACATTATTGTGATCAATATACAGAGGAAAAAATATCTAAAAGCTGTACTTGGGAATATTGCTTTTTGAAGATGAAATACATGCACTATCATTTCATTTCAGGTGTATATTAAATATGTAAGGATATTTGATTCTTTTACAACTTCAGTGTTTTATAAAACGGTGCAAACTCGACTGAAACAGTATCTTAAAAACTAGACAAATGAGCAATATAAACACAAAAGAAATCGATCTTTAAAAAAAAGATTCCTATTCATTGACCAAATATAAACAGTTTTTTTGATAAAGTTTTTTTCTAAAAAACTTATGTTCCTCCAAAAATGCAATCTAATTTTTGAAAATTGATTTATTAAAACGACCTTAGAATTGTTAATTACTAACCAAAATAGACTTAAGGTTGACCGGACAGTACAGTACATTTCATAATAAACAGAAACACTCTTTTTAACAGAAATTAAAATTTTTAATCTGTAAATTCATTATTTAAATTTAGATGGCCATCTAACCGATCACTAGTAATCGGATTTATGTAATTATTTAATTACTAAAAATAAAAAAATAATCGTGTTTTGACGATTTAATGAAAATTTTCGAGAATTTTTGATCTTTTTAAATAAGATATTTACAAAACTCTTAGTCAGACTATTTTTTTTTAAATTTTGTCGTAATGTACGAGATTTAATTTATAAAAGTAGAAGTTTTTTACTTTTTAATCTATAGAAGGTGGAGCAACATTATCGAAAATGTATGCGTTCATTCAACATTTACCATCCACAAAATGTTAAAATTTCAATTTTTAATGATTAATTACATGAAAACCCTTCGTCAGATTTTTTCCAAAAAACTATTTTATACGCATGAGTTAGCAATTAATAACATTCATCAAAAATTTAGATTTTTATCTATACATTGCCGATTTTACTTATACATGTGTTCGATCAACCTTATGTAGTATGTTTTTTTCAATCTCAGCTATCCGCATCTGTCAAAAAATATTGGTTCCCATTTTAACCCAATCGCAAATTGAGCCTCAAGTAGCTTGGAAGGCCAAAATCAAGGTGAAAATTCAAGTATACTATTACAAGGTCATCATTATATTTCTCTCTGCATAAAACAACTCAAATTATTTTTGTTAAAGAACAATTCGTCCTTGAAGAAGACACCTTTCGTATTTCGTAGAAAAACAACCATTCATAGAAATTGAATACAAGCTGACCGTTTTCTAACACTTTTTTCTCAAATGAACAGTCAACTAGATATAGGAAAATTTATAAACAAAAACCGAAAGGCAATTAATGTTTTGAAAATATCTATTTTGACAAACGGTTATTTTTTAGCTTTGAAAGATACGAGAACTTGATATTATTCTTGAAAGAAATGTGAATTTTCAAACTTTTTTTCAACAACTTCTTTGATCTTTTTTTACATTAACTATAATAATAGTTTGTATATAGTTCAGATCGAAGTAAAACAGACCTCATAACATATACTCAAAAATGTCAAGAAGATCATTATTTAAAAGAAAATTTATTAATGAAATTAACTAAAGAATATAATATGTAACCTTTGTATTCATTTAAAACACAGAGCAAAAAAGAAAGTATTCGTACACATTCTCTACAAATGATAAACAGTCATACAAGGATTAACTAAAAATAATTGGATTAAGGTATAAATGTACACATATAAGCCTCAAAATGATATAAAAGGTCTAAAGGTATATATATGTATATATATATATTTATATGATTCTAGCTACAACTGCCAACCTCTTTTTATTATAAAAACTCTAGCGAAATTGTAGAGAGATTGAATTTCTTCTAGTATAAAAATCAAGACTAGTAAAGATGTGCCTTTTTTTCGAATTCCACTTCACCTTCTCAGAAAATTGTGACCAATGTGTCATTCGAATCGTAATTGCATCTAGAAAGTGTTTGAAAAAGTTAAAGTCCCGCGTAAAAAAATTGCAAAGGTATTTATTAAACAATTTAGTAAAAAAAAAGGGGGTTGGGTTTCGTTATTGCCAATATCTCAAAAACTATTGTAGATATCGATAAAAAAATATTCTTAAAGAGCAGAAAGGTTCCTAACAAAAATGTTCTGAATTTTTCTGTATCTTTGTTTGTTAATAAAAAAAATGGAAAATTCAAATTTTTTTAATTTTCCAACGGGGATCATTTTTAAGGAATTTCAGAAGGAATAAACAATTTAGACTTTCATTTTAAAAATTATCGGGGTTACCCAGATTGGAAAAATTTTTTAATTAACAAAAGCATAGTTAATGGAAAAAATGGGGTAAAAATTTGTTGCCGACGGATTATTGTTTGTTTAAGTATCCACTAAGTACCTGAATTTTGTCTTTCCTTAATATTAATATTTAATGGGTTACAAAAATTATTTTGTTCAAATGTCTGAATCAAGCTGAGCCTAATCACTCGTTTTCAATACCTATTTTCATCTCTCAATTAAAATTACAAATATTAGTGGTACAGTTCCCGGATTTGGAACTTTTTTTTAGGAAATTTTCTGTTCTTTAAGAATATTTTTTTCGATTTCCGATATCTATAATAGTTTTTGAAATATTGGCAGAAAACGAAATTCCCTATCTTTTTTTTTTTTTTACTAAATTGTTTATAAACCTTGGTCATAATTTTCTAAAAAGGCGAAGTGGACTTCGAAAAAAAAGCACATCTTTACTAGTCTATTACTTTGTTGTTATAATTTGTAAAATTTGTTCATGTCATTTTTTATTTCTGAAGAAGGAACTGTGCTCCGAAACTAGTCAAATGAAGTGATTCTACGATAATTTCAAATATTTGTTTTCTATACTAATATTATAAAGAGGAAAGATTTGATTGTTTGTTTGCATTGAATAGGTTCCGAAACTACTGGACCGATTTAAAAAATTATTTCACCGATGCGAAGCTACACTATCCCCGGGTGACAAAGGCTATATTATATTTTCAAAAAAATTAGGGAAACTCCAATAATGTAACCCGAGGTGTAAAAAGGTGGAGGTTATGGGAAGCCAAATAACATTTAAATTCTGATAGTGGAAGTGCCGGTAAAAATTAATAAAGATGAATAATTCAGTAGTACGCTATCAACACCAAAAGTGGCAACGCCGGGGAATTCAGCTAGTATTTAATACACATACACTATGTTTAGTTTACATCTTCGTATAGTAGATCTCCCACGAGTATGAGAGAGTACATATGTATACATTAAGCAATGTGTAGGAGAAGGAGGTCTTATCGGTTTAATAAACAAGCATATTTTTCATAACTGTTCGAGTGGTCACCAACCACTCAAACCAATAAGACCTCCTTATCATACACATTGCTTAATGTATACATATGTACTCTCTCATACTTGTTATGAATATTATTCACTGTTTTGAAAAATATGCTTGTTTATCAAACCTATAAGACCTCCTTCTCATACACATTTCTTAATGTATACATATGTACTCCCTCATTATACTCGTGGGAGATCTATTATACGAAGATGTACACTAAACATACGGTATAAATGTGATTAGAATTATTATAGTAAATAAGCTTTGATAGTATAACTACGACGTATTTTTTATAGCGTATTCATACGTATATAATATGTCATGATGAGTCTCTTACCTATTAATAATGACAAGAACATATAAAAATGTTTGTATAAACCACAATTAAGATTATAAATTATATTATATGTTCACGTTCTACATGTTCCAACTACTGAATTCATGTTTTTTTTTTTCCATTTTTTGATGATGTTGTTTTTGGTCCTAATGAAAGTTTTTCACAAACATTTTTTTCGGTCATGAATACATTTTTTTTTTTAGGTTTGTTTGTTTCATGATGTTTTTTTTTCTTCTTTATTTGGTACGAAAATATGAAAAATAAAAGTGAGAAAATCATATAAACTTCCACAATATATTCGTTCTAGAACTGGCGCATTTAAAGTTAAACGATTTTGGCGAACCAGGCTTTTCGTTATACGTCTGGAGGATTTCAACGAAGCCTATTCGATATTAGATGTCCGAAATGGGTGTTTCAAGGATATAGAAAACTATTTTTATGTTTAAAATTTCAAATTCGCCCTAATACCTAGACCGGTTTTTGTGTTATAAATACGTATTTCGACTATAAAGTAGCCATCAACAGTATTAATTAGCTAGTCGTAATTTACTCTTTGACAATTAGAAATAGATAGAAAATAGTGATCAATAGACAAAAATTCCATATTGTAAAAGATATTTTTTAAACAATTAATATTTTATAAAACTATTTCTAAATTGATTGAATAAATTATTGGGCAATAATCGGTAGAACAACCTGTATTGAAACATCGATCCGTCTTACTTCAAAACATATCTTTATTACTTATTCTCACCCAGCTTATAGAGAGTCCGTTCGACTCCGGCGAGCAGTCTGCGCCCACCTCTGCTGAGTATAAATCCTATAGTTTATATATTTCAATATTTTACAAGGTCTCTATACTTTCCAATCTAAATTACAAATCTTGTTTTTGAATTATTATTGTAAATCAAAATAAATTTTTTATCATAAATCTATTTACATTATTATTTACAAAATTTTCCACGCCCTCCATTAAACAAACCTCAAAATTGCTTTTATAATATAATTGGAATATATTATAATTTTAGAATCATAATATCCGAATAATAATAATAAACATATAAATATTTATAAATTAAATTAGATTTTATATATTTATACATACATCGAAGTCAGTATGAATAATCAATCAGTCATTCATCCAAATGACTAAATCTTAATGGTCTTTGACCCTTTCACACTAATAATAATAAAAATAATAATGGGGTTTAACCTCCATTTTTGACACACGACAGTCTATAACAGAGGGCACCCACATCATTATTTTTCAAACTTTATTAATTATTACTTTACATTTTTTATGATGTGAGTGGAAAAACAGGAATACGTAAGCAGACTAGAAATTGGTAGCTACGCGACTGCAACCGACTTTGATAGGATCTATGCGGATATTCATCTGGAATTCGTGAAGGAAACTGTAGAAAACCTTCTCAAGCATAGCCGGATACTTCTTTCTTGTCCATACGCCGAGAGTTTAGTCAATCAACCGAGCCAATAATTTTTAATCGACAAACTGCCGGTGTGGGGATTCGAACGCATAACCTTCCAGTTCCAAGTAGAAACAACGCCTTAACAAGCGCGGCTACTTGACTGGTTTTTGACCCTTTCAATACAGTCTGACTATATAGGTCATTATACCAAGTGAAAATAAATTTATGAAAAAAGTTTCAAACAAAAGTCTTTATATTAAGCGTGGATCCAGGGGGGAGTGGTAGTGGGGATCATGACCCCTTCACCCAAAAAAAACTAAAAATGATTTCTTTTTTAATTATAATTTTATTGCTTCTTACTCAAAAACGGTGGAAATGAAATCTAGAGTGTTAGGTAATTTATTACTACTGAAAAAATGTTTAATAAATCTTTATCAATACATGAGTAACAAATATTTTCTAATTGGTTATTGATAATCATGATTGATTTGATATACGTTATTTAAATTAGGAATAAAAATAACTATCTGAAGAAAATTAATTCAACATGATCAACCCCCCCCCCCCCCAATTGAAAATAATGGAATCGTTATGTGAACGACTTCTTTCATTAAGTCAATAAAACGAACGATGATTGCTTTGAACGTTGATTTATTACATCCTTAAAATTCAATCATCAGATATCTACTATTTTAATATTAATAACTATATTTCGACCACCGTCAATCAGCTAAATGACTGATTGAAACTTATTGACTACTTTATATATAAGTAATATATATATATATATATATATATATATATATATATATATATATATATATATATATATATATATATATATATATATATGTATATATATATATATATATATATATATATATATATATATATATATATATATATATGTATATATATATATATATATATATATATATATATATATATATATATAATATAATTATAAATATTTATAAAATTATATAATATAAATTCAATAATATATTAAAATACAATTATTCATTATACAATATATTTGATATTTTCATCCATGTTTATCTAAATATAATGTGATTTAATTTTATTATTATTGTATTGATATGAAACAGTGACTAATTTAATAAAATGTCTGTGTTTAAAATTCAACAAGTTAAAAATAAAATCAATTGTAATGGTTGATAACAAAAATCATTTTATTCAAATACACTCTGATTGTTGTTGTTTTTTTTAATCCATTTGTATTTGCATTGTGCTATACAAATGGATTAAAAATAACATAAAAAGTGTATCAGCTAGACTGACTTGTCAGTTTTGTTGGTAAAAGATGCTGATGCTAATGTTTCTGTACACAGTTTAAAAAAATTGGGTAAATTGAAAGTATACGTTGCTCATTCCACTACGCGGCAGGTATAAATACAGCGAACCGAATAAATCAGTTCTCTGAACTACACAGAGTAGTTGTAAGAAATTTCCAAAACAAGTCTGACGAAAATTTATCAATTTGTTGAATGAAAGTGATAATTACTTGAGCACAAAATATATAATTTCATGTGGTTTAAGCATCCCTTGTACCTAAATACGAATAAATTCCCTACCACTTTTGGCGGCTTGAATTAGTCACTGATCAAAAATGGTAAATTTTCCCCTGGCGAGAAGATAAGATGAACTGTCTGATTTTACCCATTCACGAACTTGAAGTTACTTTTTACCTTTTGGATGCACGCACATAATTGCAGCTAGTTATTTCTTGTCGGTTTTGATTTATCGTATCTACGGACAGACAGGCAGACAGATATACAATTTATAACTGATCTGAGGGCAGTGCTTAAGAAATATGGCTGAATATTGTGTGCAACGAAAGAGTAATCCATTTGTGTATACATTCAGTAATCATATTTATTTTCATTGATTTACTGTCAAATAAATATTTTTTTTAAATTTTGACCCTTGCAACCGTCTAGTTTTTCTATATATTGATTTCATTGACAAATAATTCATTTCCAAAATATTGTTGTAGGTATTTCTAGAGAAACTATAAATTATATAATAGATCTGGGTCGGCTATAACTGTAGAATGGCCAGAAAATAGTTACTTTGGAACGGTTTCTAATTTTGCAATTCTGATAGTTTTTCTAGATTTGCCTATGATCTTGTTCCATCATTATATCGCTATTTCCTATAGTTTTCGCCAAAAAATTCGGACAAGCACACAACATATTTCCCTTTTATGTAGAATACATTATACTGCACACTAAACTTTGTTTCTTTTTTGGCCACGTGTGTGACCAAAGTGGTCCGTAATCAATACCGAAAAATGTTTTCTGTGATCAATATTTTCAACCGTTACACAGCCGGGGGGGGGGGGGGGGGGCTAAACTTAATATACTCTTGTATACATTATATCTACACGGGGTATAACAATCGTGTATCAGACATTTATTCTGATATGCTCATTTATTTAAACCCAATTACTGAGCTATAAACTATACGGGTAAGACGACATTTTCCATATTATGTTTATGACAGGATTTCTATTTTCGATTAAACAACAAAAATTTGTTCATTTAAATTTAAACCACATAAGATTTAGATTATTAATAGACTTTGTCGTGCAAAAAAAAAAGGTAGGTATATCCACATCAGAGATTTCATTCTATAGAACATTTTATAACGAACGAAACAAATTATTATTACTATAGGTAGAGAAAAGAGAACTATTTTAAATACAATTAAAATGTTAACCTCGCTTTACAAAAATAAAACCTTTTACATCACTGCAGACCTCCATATATGGATGGCAGTTCGCATCAACCAAGTGGTTAGGAGTAAATCAAGAGTCGATCATTCACGCTTCTTTTGAATGACCCTTTCTTGGTATTCATAACTGACTGAGTGATGATTATCAAACACATATCTGTCAATGACAACAAAACAGATACCTTATCAAAGAAGGAGAGCTATTTTAGTATTCCAAATTTTACAAATTGTCACTGGGAAAATATATCTCAATAAAAACTCTGGAAAATACTGGTTCGGCACGCATCCAAGATTCCTCGATGCATACAATTGGAACAGGATACATCTCCGAAAGGATTACCGGATGTACTACCCAGCCACAAAAGCTATATGGTAGATACAGAATCTCTCGATTATGGTAGATACAATATATTCGACATTTTTAAGACCTCAGCACACATTCTAATTGCAAAAAGAAAATAATAAGGAGAATAGCTATTAAATTTGGAAAATAAATTACATCAGACAGACATCTAGATCTATTTTATTTAAAAAAAAAAAGAATATATAATTTGTTTTATAGCAAAACTATTATTTTTTTCAATTAACATAAATAGTAAACGCTTATTATTATATAGCTTTATTATGTAAGTTTTAAATTGGGTTACTAACTTTACTTTATTTAGAGATAAACAAGATTTGTTTTTTTTAAATGTTGATTCGACTAAACATGTTGTTGCGACGGTATATAAAGCCGGAGCCTGACCCAATTTAAGTCAGTTGTTAAATTCAGTCCGAAAGGAACAGTAGTACGGTTTGAAGTTACCATTGTTGAATTGATCATTGTTAAAAATTAGTATTGTTGGAGTATAAATAAAAAAATCATAATAAATAAATATTTTTTTGTTTCTTTTTGTTCCGAGTATTTGAATGTGTATAGATTCGACAGTGCTCCTTTTTTTTTTAAGTTAAAAAGAGAGCCAAGATACCGCGACAATACTCAGACCAAATATAGAGGTCAGCACCTTTTACACATAGAATATAGAAATATATAGATATATCCCCTCATTCTCCTTCTTTCCAAACATTTCTCTCGTCTTCCTTGATTTACTCTCTCAAGTCATTTATTTTTAGTTGAAAACTATTTTCAACAAAATACCAGTGAATAATAATAATAATAATAATAATAATAATAATAATAATAACAAATAAAATTACATTAGAAACCACCATATATGTGCCATCTGGGACATTAAATGTTAAGCATTGTACCATTGTAATAATACTAACTAAAGCGATACTATATACATATATAGCACTATTATAAGCGGAACTGTATCACTTTAGTGTATAGAGGTATTGCACTTCTGTGGGTTTGGGTGTGTGTGTGTGTGTGTGTGTGTCTGTGTGTCTGTGTGTATGTGGGTATTCCAGTTTGTGTTGTTTTTTACTTTTGTGCTTTTAGCTTTAAAACTTTGTCAGAGATTGAGATAATAAAATATACAGTTGTACCTGTGTACAGATTGGTTGATGGTTGTTGGTAGCAGAGGGAAACAGTTAATTCAACGTTTGCGGACAGAATTTGAATGTATTAGTTCCGTTGCAACACTTGAACATATTCTCATGCATTTATCTTTGGCGTAACCACCGTACTACACCGTAAAATATGAAATAACTATATATAATACTAGCTTATACCCGCGGCTTCGCTCGCGTTTTATGGTTATATCTTCAGCTCCAATCATTTTAATACTTAAAATTTCAATTTAATTTCCCACCACTTCCACTACTTCAAATATTTATCGTCCCCACCGCTTCTACCCTACTTTAAATATTTATCGACACTTCTACCAAGTTTCTATTTCAGCGAATATTTCCGAATTTTATCTCTTGTAGAGAGATAATATATATCAGTTTTTGAGACATAATCATAAGTTTATAAACAAATAAGTTCCATCAAAATCGGTCAAGTAGTTTTTGCGGGCTGCATCTAAGTCGTTTTTCAACTTACTTGTCGATCATTTTCGCTGCCTATAATAAATTCTACGCACGAGACACTTTATCCACTGTGCGGGAGAAATTATAACCAATATTCCTATCGATAACAGACCATATTGGTCACGACGTTTAGTAGCAAAAAAAGAAACCAAATTAGGTGTGCAGTATTATCTTCTTTACATATAATACAGAAAATGTCCTAATTGCTAGGAGAAAACTACAACAGATAGTTTCAAGATTCTTTAGGAATCGAGAAAAATTTTCAGAAATTCAACATTCCCAACCGTTCCAAAGTTATAGCTGCTTACAGACCGTTCCAAAGTTACATAGATTTCAAATATAGTTCCTATAGAAATACGCACATTATCAAAATTTTGAAAAAAAACTAATTAACATATTTAAAATATAAAGAAATTGACATTTCGAACTGTCTTCAATTTAGAAAAAAAAAACAATTATTTTAAATAAATAAAAAATGAATAATGAATTACAATTTCGGTTGCACACAATAAACAGTCATGTTTTATGAGCCCCACCCTCCTTAGGTCAGTTCTCAATACAGATTAAGTACGTAAAGAAAATTTTACATGTTATAAATTTTTTTCTAAATATTTGAAGGCGTATCCACACATTCTTGTAAAGGTTATGATGCCAATTAAATAGGTTTTACTGTACAGCACATATGAATGTTATCGTGAAAGGTTAACATTTAAATTGGAATTAAGAGATTGAGTATCCTGTTAGTCTCGTTATCCGCCTCATTTAAAAACAAACATACGTATTCGTGTATATATATATATATATTATTTTAAATAGAAAATACTAGATTATTTGATTTTAATATTTTTAATACTATTCTTATGGTTTAGAAAATTATAATATGGCTCTATCTAGTTTAGATTATGTGCACAAACTTATAATAATAAGGAAAGTTGATCTAATGATAGTTTATAAGGATTCTTCCGCATTTAAAATTTTATATCCGTGTTTCATGTATACTCAACTGGAATAGTACTGTTCATTTTATCAGAATTATATCAATTTAATTTCATTTAATTGTTTCATATCAATATTTTATTAAAAACACAAAGACATGCTTGTCTACAGAATATACACCAGTTCTTTCATCCTATGTCTTACGTAACCTACATGAAAATTGACTTTAGTATTGTATTGTCACACCTAAGTATACACAAATAAGAATATGTGGAATAATAAGTTAATGTTGGCTACAATGAAATACTGTCAATGTTATGAAAAAAATGATGCATTTATCAGAGTCATCCGTGGTGTAACGATTAGCACACTGGGCTAGAAATCCAGAGATCTAGGGTTTGATCTCTGATGGATGAGTTAATTTTTTTCATATCTAAATCTAATTAAACATTCAATGAGATGTGTGCCTATACTGTATACGCTAGTTCTTTGATACTGTGTCTTACGTAACCTTAATGGAAATTGATATTATTATTGTATGGTGACGTTTTAGTGTACACTAATAATAATTTGTGGAATAATAATCAATGTGAATAATAAGAAAAAATTGATTCATTTAATAATTGAGTTTTATTGAGTCATCCGTGGTGTAGCGTTTATCACTCTTATGATTTCTGTCGAATCCATTCAATTTTCGAAAAAAATCTTTAGTTCAAGAGTTTATAGTGGTTTTATCACAAAAAATTTTTATCCGAGATATTTTTTTCGAAAACTAAATGAATTAAACGCAAATTGACTGCAAAATTTAAAAAACAAGGAAAATAACAACTAACTCAGTTAATTGCCTTAATACCCGGCATATACTGAATTTATGGAAAAAAACTTTCAAGCAAAAGTTGTTTTACTTTTTTTTAAAAACATTTTTACCTTTACATTTTTGTACTATCTCTTACGGTTTTCAAGATAAACAGTTTTGTCTATTTTTCCCAAACATGGTCCGATTTTACCCATTCATGGACATGGACAAGAACGAAGTAACCGGTTATGCTTGAGAAGGTTTTCTGCAGTTTCGGTCACGAACTTCAGATGAATATCGGCATAGTTCCTATTAAAGTGGGCTGCAGCCTCAATGCTACCAATTCCTAGTCTACACACAAAATTCCTTAGGCATCACAATGCACCGTATGGTCCAAGTGTGTCCCGTCCAGGACCGCCTCTACAATCTATCTATCTATCAGTAGATTTGTCGATACGAGCTCTTATTTGTTTCCTGATTCACCCAGTATTGAAATGTGAATAATCAAGGTATGGATTTAGAAAATAAACAATCCCAAAGGGCATAATTGTAAACGTTATGTAATGATTCCACGAAATACATATTACATTAATTCTAAGAGACGCAATCTCGACGGGTAAATTAATTATCATTGCATAACCAATGATTTCTTAGAAATTTATACGTAACATCAGTGTTCGTCTTCTAGTTATTATTGAAATAATATACGGGGCTTCATATTATTCAAATAATTATTTATTTTATATTTTTTACTTGAATATTATATTTCAATCTCGTCGTAATAAAAAATATTTTTTTAATTTTTTTTAAATCTTATTTTACAAAAAAAAATATACTTTCTTTAATTTACAAATATTTAAATTTATTGCTATTTTAATATGGTTTCGTTTCGTAAATGCAAAATTTTTTCGCATTCTATTTATTTATTTTTATTTAATTTAATATAAAAATAAATATAATAATAATTATATCTGATATAAAATCAAGATGGAATATAAATTAATTAATTATTACTATGGCAACTTTTTATTAGCACTGATGATAATAAAATAAGACACTCAACTTTATGCATTTTACAAAAAAATATTCTCGCATTTGAAAAAGGTGATATTATCCTTCGGATCGGGATGCGGCGAGCGGGGCATAAGCGAGGTTGTTAAGACAGAGGCAAGATTGTTAAGATTGTAATCGTATACATTTTTATATATTACTAGTTTATCCGCGCGGCTTCGCTCGCGTTTTATTGTTATATATCCGGTTGCCATCGTTTTAAAACTAAAAACCTCAATGTAATTTCCCACTGTTTCTACTATTTCAAATATTTATCGTTCCCAGCGCTTCCACTGCTTCAAATATTTATCAACACTTCCACCAAATTTATATTTCAGCTAATATTTTCGAATTTTGTCTCTCGTACCGATATACAGTACATACCAGTTTTTAAGTATAATCATAAGCTTTTAAACAAAAAAAGGCTCATCAAAATCGGTCCAGTAGTTTTTGCGTGATGCTCGAAAAAACAAATTGATATAATAATTTATAATTTTTATTAATAAACTAACGTCTATTTATATCCATTGTTAGGGTGGCTAGTGCCTTTCGGTTATATTATTCCAATGGAAATGACTAGTGTTGTCTTAATTTGACATTTAAGTAAATTTTCTGAACATTGATAACATTCTTTGACATGAAATGCTTGATATGAAAAATCATACATAGTTATAAATTTCTATTATATAGGGTGTCGCATAAGTAACGTTATGAATTAATTAACACCCTCTATAAAACAGATTTTGATAACCGATGATTTTAAAATGTTCGAATTATTCTACTTTTAGCATATCCGTTTGTCTGTTTGTCTGTCCATTTTTCCGCCAACACAATAACTCAAAAGCGAAAGATAATGAATCAAAATTATCAGTCACAAAAGAAGCCTTCGTTTACAAACTTTTATAGATGATTTGAGTTGTATTCACAACGTATAGTTTTGGTTTTTTGGGTGTGACGTTCCGTCACATTTGCATTAATTAATTTTAATTTAATAAAAAAAAAAAAGTGAGTGATATAAAATAAATATTGCATGTTGACCCCGATTAGAAATTTATAAAATTAGTGTAGCAAAAGTGAAAGGTAAAACGAACCTAATGGAATAATATACAAACTTAAATAACAAAAAATTCGAGTGAAGGTAAAACGTACCCAATAAAATAATATAAACAACAATCATAAGTATACTCATAAACAATATTCCCGCGCAAATTTTTTGGTCGATCAAGCACGCGAACAGGAAGATTCCCGCCAGATTTAGCGAACGAGATCATACATGATCCAAGATGTATACGTCACATTTGTTTTTTTGGTATTAAATCCACGCTCGACAAAAATTCATTACTTGGCCAACTCTTATGGTAGCAACAGCCTCTGAATATTTGTATGGAATTTTTAATAAAAGAGGGTAAAGCGAGTTCAACAACAACGGACAATCAAGTTACTACGTGAACTATATTCACCTCGTGGAAAATATTCCACATATGGAGATTGGAAGTGGATAAAGAAAAGGTTGAGTTAATATTCTTACCAACGTATAATACACGACCACCAAAGGCACCCATATCTGGCGGGACATTTCGTCACCAACCTGGAAAATCACCGGGTTACACTGGACTGGATTGCGTGTTTGAAAGGCCAATTTATTTGTTGCTGAGGGGGTACCATCAGCGGCCCATTGAAATAAATAAGGTATAACTAGTTCCATTTAACTGATTTTCCCTCTTTTTCATCACCTTCAGAAGTATTTTCCATCGGGGTTAACCAATCGAGTTGAGGTTCCCACTCGTTACATTTTAAAAACAATTTAATATCAAAATTATTGGGGTTTTAAAAGAGAAACAAAAACTTCTACAATAACTACGTACCTAAAGCGTACACCCAATTCATTTTAAATTAGCTTAGAATTATTTGTTGATCATTCTGTCGATGCAGGAGTCCTGGTGAACTTGACGATAGTTCACAACTCATATCTGCCGCGGAACGGCAAAGTTTCAGTTGGTGAATCGTCAAACACACTTGGCGGTCTGTCGAGAATTCAGCGCGTGGCGCTAATGAGTACTAAACAGATTGCCAAGAAATCATCCTCCATCGGCGGAATTTTTGACCATTTTATAATTTGTATTGTCTTTGGAATTCCATTATTATTTAACTTTTTTCATATTTTAAAATCATATTCCATTATTATTTAATTTTTTTTTATATTTTAAAATCATATTCCATTATTATTTAATTTTTTTTCATATTTTAAAATCATATTTGTGTTTGTGTCTGTATATTTACAACACATGGTTTATGACTTTTAACCTAGAAACTTATTAAGAATAAATGAAACATATAAAAAAAAAAAGGGTTATTACTTGCGTTGTTTTATATATGTTAATTTACAGCTTCCCCGATTCTGTGGTACTACGAACCAAATTCGCCGGGTTGAAACACCCTTACTGAAGAAATGGGTTCGTTTATTATTATTAAAACAGCACATGTATTATGGAATATTTTGTTTACTAATGATTGACACTAATAGTTCGCGGTAAAAACAATAGAGGGAGCGCCTATATTTGATAAATTTACAAGGTGTCACCCGGACAAGGAGGCCCACACTGTCGTTTGTTTTGTTTTTTTTTTTTTTCTTTTTTTAATTCCATTATTTAAATTCAACCACAGCCATTACGCGTCCAATAAAGGGGATCGTTTCAGAGCGTTCCAGTATCAATTGACCCCATCGACGACACTCTCAACCAACACATTCCACTGCGCGACAACAGCGGGTTTTCTTACTAATTGTGCGCTAAAACCTAGTCACAAATAGTAAGATGCCTCATGGGAAAATGTTTCGAATAAAAGTTGTTAGTATATTTATAACAAACAATTTTTATTCGAAGCATTTTTTTCGAAAACCGCATGAAAAAGGTACCAAATAATAAAATTTGAAAAAATAAGCCTAACTTTTGTGGTTATGAGTATAGGTGTCAAATAAACAGCAGACGCAATTGACGAAGAAATCAGTATATACAGAGTATTTATTACATAACTTAGTTATTGTTATTAAATTATTGTTGTTTATCAGAAAGTTCATTGTCCATTTTGTCTGGATAAATGGGATTATTCGTTGATATATTGTTACATATAAAACCAACAAAAAAATCTGTTAATAAATAAATATTTTCACTAATAAAAAAAGTAATAGAATCATATAAATATAGATAATTTTGTTGAATATCCAATGATTAATGTACTCAATGTACTGCTATATCCGATATAAGGCCTATAAATTGCTGATTTTATATCGATTTATTTATTTTAATATTTTTCATATAAAAGAAATTAATTCGTGTAACTAAATGTAAACAAAGTATGTAGGAAAAACCGGCAAAACTAATCACCTAACTAATCCCACTTATTACCTCCGTAGGAAATGCAGCCATTGTTTTTTTCCCGATAATCGAATATTTTCAAATGTCCATCGATCCTACCTAATAGATTCTAAAAACAACAATGTATATATATATATATATATATATATATATATATATATATATATATATAGTGGACTTTCTAGCCGTCACAATTTTATTCCGATTGGGATGAGATTTGGAACTTGAGGTGGTTATGGTATTTGAAAGATCAAGTTCGTTAATGAGTTAGGGGAAGGGGAAGTTTAGAGGAAGGGGGGAAACACAAAGTTTGGCATACTCGTATCCCCGTTAATATTTGAAAAACTTTCTATATTGGATTTCTAGAATTATATGAACGTACTAACTCTGGCACTTTTTTAAATGGCAGAAAAAAATGATAGAATTATGTTAATTAAAGAGTTGTTTTCGCAAACTTTACGCAAATTAGTTATCAACAAAAAATGGGTTTTATAATTATAGCATCACAATACAATACGAATATCAATTTCCATTAAGGTAACGTAAGACATAGTATGAAAGAACTAGCTATTGACATTAGTATTGTATTGTGTCACCTAAGTATACCCAAATAATAATATGTGGAAACAAAGTTGATGTTGACTACAAAATAATACTGTCTCAATGATATGGGATTATTGGGAAGATTAATTCATGCATCAGAATAATTCATGGCGTAACTGTTCACACGCCTGGCTAGAAATCCAGTGATCCAGAGTTCGATACCTGGTGGACGAGAAAATTTTTTCACATCAATATTTAACTGAAATTTTTCTAATTTAACTTAATATTGGGTGTATTCAGAAATATAAATCAGTATGGGCTAATACTGGCTAATGACGTCACGAATCGACGCCATACTGCAGAATCGTTCAAAAATAATTCATTATTGTTTTTAATAATAATGAATTATTGTATATAAAAAGATGTTCTAAACAGTCTAATGCACACACCCGGCAAAATAATCATACGTCACAGTTTTATCACCATTTACAATCTGGCGGTACACCAGTACAATATGGCGTCGATTCCATGACATCATTAGCACTGGGGCCCGTATACTGTTTTATATTTCCGAATTAACCCAATTGATCAGGGTTGATTTTTCAATTGGTTTCAACCTAGTTTATAACACCTGATGAAAACAACCAACTACTATGCTCAGCAATATTTATTTAATTTGACTATTATATATATATATATATATATATATATATATATATATATATATATTTAAAAAACATTATATTACTTTATAAATATTAATTGCTTATGAATAAATTTAATTATTCATTTATTTATAATGAAAACGTCAGTATACCCTTTTTTTTCTCCTATTTTATTATTAAACTTTATGATAATAAATCTCTTTTTTGTTGATTTTTGTTCAAACACAAAATATGCAAATACTCTCTGTACTGTGTTGTTTAACAATGTATGTGTGTGTGTGTGTGTTTGTGTTTGTATGTATATAATGTAGTAGATGGATTTTTAATTGAAACTAAACAAAAGGTTTATTTTATATACATTCATTCATTGAGAGGGGGGGGGTGGGGTGTAGGAGACATAGGTAGATAGAGGTGTTTGGAGGTAGAATAACTATGAATGTATTATAATGTAAACTAAAATCATTTCGGTTACGAATAATTAAATAAGATACATTCATTTTCAATATTTTATAAATGAATATATATATTTATAGTCCAGGGAAAAAAGTCGATTACAAAATGGGTAGTAGAGTAGGGTTGACACCCGTACTTTATAATAAAGTATTGTACGTTTTTTCTCTACCAAGTACTCATAATTAAGGATGTAACCAGCATACTATCACTTTTCGATAGATTTTGCTCATTATTTTTGCAGGCTAAAAATAACGTTTTCTAATAAAACCCGAAGTTTCAGAATTTTTGACCGTTTAGAAAGCGAGATAATTAATATCAAAGTTATCATTCTCTCTCACTCTCTCTCATTAGAAGCATGGAAAACTTCATGCCAGCCCAACTATTATCTGTGGTATTAGAAAAAATAATCGACAGAATTTAAAAAAAAAAACCAGGAGAGGATTCCTTAATATTTCTTATATAAATTCATAAAAAAATCATGTGTTCCCTTTTTGTTATCGAAATATAATAATTTAAAATATTATTTTTATCCAATCACATTCCGTTTAAGGTAAATTGTGGTCTGACAACATTGTGCGCCAATCTCTCTCAAGTTGCATCAAGTAAAGAGTGGGAATATATGCTGTTGACATATGCAATAATAATAAATAGGTATATACACAGAGCAACGTAGCCTGATCACCGTACCAGAAATATTTGATAGTATGTGTAAGTATCTGTGTACCGATAATATTTATATGTATGTGTACGCTATTCTGGTACATCCTTAAGTATACAAGAATGTAGTTTTTAAATGATAGATTTATTTTCATAAACACAATCCATTTTATTGTCAGAACCGGGTAAGATTAGAAAATTATTCAAGGGCGCAGTTATAAAAGCTCGCACCGGGCGCATAAAACGCTAATCACGGCACTGTTGTAAGGTAGGATTACACCATATGTGTAATCTATATTATTACACTATATGTTGTATTTTACAATAATACAACATATAGTGTAAAGTAAGTGGGTGTTGAAAGCCCTCCCGGGGAGGGAAAATAACAATGTTTATTGTCGTAGAGCACGAAAGTGCGTATGATCAAGTTTGAATTCATACACTAATTTAAAAAAAATACATTGTTATCTCACAATTAAAACAAGTGAAAATAACAACTAACTGACTTAATTGCTTAAATATCCGATATATCCTGAATTTATGTAAAAAGAGTTCATTACAAAATTTGTTTAGTTTTAAAAAAGGAACAGGTTTTGTCTTTACATTTTTGTTCTAACTTTTATGGTTTCAAAGATGGCCAGTTTTTCCCATTTTGTCCATACACAAACATGAGCCGACTTTTTTGCTGTAGAACACACAACCAAAATTTCATCTCTTTTCGTTTATGAGTTATCGTGTTTACAGACGGACAAACGGGCAGACAGACAGATGGACATATGGAAATGATCGAATTAGGCCATTTTATGAACACCTTTGCCAAGCATTTATGTCTGCGATAAATATTTTCAAGCGTTACGGTACTAAACTTAATATACTTTGTATATTTACATATACCGGGTATAAAAATTCTTTTAAAAAATGTTTGACGAATTAACCCAACAGCCTACAAAAGATTAAAAATGATTATTAATTTTTGACATTGCAACCACAAAATTCGTTTTAATTTTAATTAATGAAATTCTTTATAATTTTATATATTTCATATAAAATTATATTATAATTTGTTTATTAGTTTTATAATAAAGAAATTCTACTAACACAGACCCATTTGAAAATATTTTAGTGAAAATTTAATTTCATTCTTCGTGGAACGGACGAATAATTGAATATTTATTATTGAATTCATTGTGTCTGTCCAAATAGTTAGTCAGTTCTGGCTGTGGTTTATTTGTTATAAGTTTATATATAGGATAAACTTCAATATTAATTATTATTAAATGTTAATTAATATTAAATGCAAAGAGACAGATAGCGTTTAATAGTGTTGTGTATAATGGACTTCCTATTTATATAAACCGGTAGCTATGGACAGACAAATGAAAAAATATGTATACCAATATATTAATAATATATCAATACTATTAATAATAGTTTCGCTGGTACCCAGTTCAGTGGGTATAGTACCAAAGAAACTTCAACACAACTGAAAAATAAACACATACTCGTACATATATAATTACAAAATCCAGTGATTAGTAATACTTTTCGCATATTGTTAAATTTTCTAAATATGGAGAAATGTACTCTATCCAAACCATGATCAATACACCGCATATAGCAAATAGGGTAACTTCACACCTTAAATCACACACCATATAGCCGAATAAAGAAAACACAAAACAAAAAAAGAACAGGTCTTACTACGACAAAACTAGAACAGCACTCATACACGCACCACCACCATACAGTTACATATAAACGCCAAACACGACCATAAGAAACCAACTCATCACAACACAACATGATCACAACTACCACAAAAGTACTAATACACGCAACACCACCATTTAATCAAAACCAAACACAAAACACTATATTAGTGGGACATTTTCCAAAAATCCTGGCTACTCGGCTTGTAAGAAACTTGAATAATGTTAAACGTTATTGAAATATGAATGGTCTAGTAATTTGGATTTATAGAATACCACACCAAAAATTTAATAAAAAACGATGTTGAAAATACGTTTCTGTAGTTTCGGAAAGGTATTCAAGTGACCATGATTGTGAATTTCTGGTTTTTGTAATTCCATCTCTAGTAAACTGACTACATTCGTAAACAATATTCATCTACTATTGAACTACTTTTGTCCAAAACTACTGAGTTTTGGGCAAACGTGTATAATGCATTTGTGAGTTAAAACTACCCAAGAAATACGCTATTAAACTATGCGAATGGTGTCACCTACATATGAGATCATTCTGTTATCATTTTTATGCAAAATTTAACATATGAAGGACATATAATCCGTTCATTTTAATACCATTTATCATTGTCATTACAATCTTAAAATTAGAATTCTATAGTTATAATTGTTTGGATACCCAGTGTATACTGAGTTGTATATCAACGTTCCAATTGTTAATGCCTTTACTGGATATACCAATAGTATATGAGATGTTATGTATCTACATATATCCACCTTCGTTCGACTGAATAGTATGTCATTTGCTCTTTGAGCGCAAGTTATAGGAAACCTATTGAGTTTATAAAAAAAATGTTCAAACAAAAGTTGTTTATTTTAAAAAAGAAGAAGATATTTTGTTATTAAATTTGTTTCTATCTCTTACGATTTCAAAGATGTATATTTTCCCCTCTGGCGGGGGAAGACACGTTAACAAACTTGACCTCACTTTTTTGCTACAGAACATACATACGAAATTTCAGCTCGTTATCTCTTTTTGTTTTTGATTTATCGTGTTCAAGGACAGACAGATTAGCTTAATGAACTTTATGAACACCAATTTATTTTATGTTACAAAGTCGAGACTAAACTTAACATACCTTGTATATTCACATATACTGGGTGTAAAAATAAACTACGTATTTACAAATTTTAATATTTTGAAGAATGATTGTCTAATAAATATCACTTATCAACACTGGCGCCGTGCGATATTCATGTAAGTAAGTGCGTTTGAATAACGTAATAGGTCGCACCTCATAAATAAATAAAAAAAACAAAACCACCACCAAAAAAACACATATATTATGTATGTTTTGTACAACAAATTACAGTACCTACAACAAATTAACATTATAGCTGTTTTAATTTACATTAAAAACGTAAAATATAAACTATATTATTTAATATATAATATGATTATAAGTTTATATATTTTAATTAAATAAACAAACAAAATTAAAAATACCTTATACAACAATGTGCTATATAATAATAATATGAATACTGAGTGTTCCAGAATAATCGGTACATATTTTATTTATCAGAGAAATCTTCATACTTTAATTTTTTTTTATCGAGCAAGTTTATGAAATATCACCTGATGAGAGCTAACTAAATATATTTAATTTTCTCCTTCACTACCTGCCTGCATAGGCTTTGTCCTGAAATTGTGCGATTTATTAAAAAATACACGAGATTAACGATTTTATTTTTCATTAAAAAATGTTTATTTCTTTGACTTTCCACTAACAGGCAACCGTAGCATTCGAAGGAATAAACAAAACTCTGCAAGCAAGACAGGCTCCCATCTACGCTGAAAAAGCCTCTGAAATAAGTTTCGAGAAATTACACAAATTTGCGTCATTTTCTGCATTGAAGTAGTAATTCAAATATTGTGACGAAATTTGTACAAAGAAAAGAAATATTTTTACCCTCAAACAAGTGTTGTGAAGAGCAAATAAAACAAAACACTAGTTATCTATATTTGGAGATGTGATAAAAACATAAAACATTTGTGTACTCGACGTACACATGGCGTCAAAAATTGAGCTCATCATTACAATATATTTTGGTCTATGATTTTAGTTTAAAAATCTCTGATTATTATTTAAAATTATTAACAACTATAATATCGAACAGTGATTCGTATTGGATTCAAAATTTTATAATTGATTTGTGCCTTATTTAATCGGTTTTCGAAAAAGTTCTTCGGATAAAAGTTGTTCATTATAACTATACTAACACCTTTTACTCGAAACATTTTTCCGAATTTCGAATAAATAAGGCACACAAAACAATTATAAAATTTTGAACCTAATACGAATCACTATTCGATATTATAGTTGTCAATAATTTTAAATAATAACCAGAGATTTGTTATTTTATTTTCATAAAATTAAAATCATAGACCAAAATCAATTGTTTTTTGACGGCAGTACTTCGTCTAGTAAAAGTGGGAAGAACTAACCCCCCCCCCCACACCCCCAAGCTCGCACTATGAATCATATTCGTACGAGATATTCTTTGATTCCAACCATATCTGATAAAGAATTTCGTGACACTTGACGCGTGTTGATATTGAACACCCAGTAAAGTATTTTATATTATATTTTAATTAATTAATATAATTATGTTTATTCATGCAATAGTTGTAAATAGTAAAATGGCGTAGATTTCATTTAAAGTAATTATATATGAATGTATATATTATACTATAATACAATGTTCATAAACTACCAACAAACTTATATGATATGGATATGTTGTTGCCGGCTGGGTAGTATGGACACCTATCTAGGTATAATTCAATTAGGGGAAATACTTTGATAGAATACCTGAATTTTAATCATTTTATTATTTATACCTGTAATATAATTTGGGCCCGTACAGAAAAATGTGATGACTAATTTAGTAATATACAAAAACAAAATTTAATTTTAAACTATTAAATAACAAGTAGCAAAATAATGTCAAGTTCTTTAATGGGCAAAATCGGACCATGTTTAGACCAAAATGGGCAAAACTGTCTATCTTTGAAACCGTAAGAGATATAACAAAAATTTAAGAACAGAAAATCTTCTTCTTTTTAAAATAAACAACTTTTGCTTGAAAAATATTTCTGTAAACTGAATAGTTTTTTTATAATTTGTGCTCAAAAGTACCGCGGTAAGCGAAAAATATGCCCATGTTTAAAACCTTGGAGTTTTTTTTTTAAAGTTGTGGGACAATTAATCAAAGAGAACTCTAGGGTTTTGAAATTATATTTCAATTTTTGCTCTAATTCCTAGAAAATTTGTTTGTGTTTTATAAACACGTATTTCGACTACAATGTAGTCATCATCAGTATGAATTAGCTAATCGTAACTATCTCTGGGACATGGATTCAGAGATATGTTGCTTGTTGCTAATTTGGTGCGTGTCTCACAATGATATTAAAAAATTCTGTCTTTTATACGATTTGACTGAGAGTGTAATCTGACCCGAGGATTATTTGAGTTGACTGACTAAAGGATTAGGTGTGTGAGGAACCCCACCTATTTATTGACGGTAGTATTCTTTGGTGACGTGAATAACGTGCGCAGCTATACACAATTTTTCGGTTCTTCCAAATTTCACATGAGCCAGGTGTTCTTTGATTCGAGTTCCGATTTGGCGACGACTTTGACCAACATAAATTTTCGAACAGTTTTGACAACTGACACCATATACGCCCGATTGTTTTTCATTACTAATTTTATCCTGTATGATTTTATTTTTACTAACAAGCGCTGTTTTTAGGTTGTGGCCCCTTAATTCTCTAGTGAATTCTCTAATAAAAAAATTGTTATGAAAATGTCCAAATATTTGTTTTTTTTTTTATGATAATGGGTTTTCGTTAAGTAACAACACATATTTATACATATATAGAAAAATTTCCGGTACATATTTAAGGACGTATTGTAAAGACTATTGGGTGAATACTGTTACATTCGTTAAAAAAGACTATTCTAAACGACCCCATTCCATTATCGAATCAAATCAATGAATGATTCTAGTCTTCGAATATAACCGTGTGGTTTAATCGACCGAATTGAATAAATTGGTTACAGGACTACGAATTATTTCTCTTTGTTACTCATGCCTATGACATCTGGTGGCAATAATTAGAAACAGAGTAGTAATGCTTAACTGTGATGTTACACATGCGTTACTAGGGTTTCGTTAATAAAATAAAGAAACAATTATTATTTTGTTAATCAAAGCCATCTTATTTTATGAAAACTAACTGTTTAAAATGTAGCCTGACTAAAGTTGCCATTTTGGAATATAATGTCATGAGTAACTTGACCAATCCCCACAGTTATATTATATGCCGGCTATAACTGACATATATGATGGTTAGAAATTGTTCATTTATATGAGAAAGATATATTGAATAAAAGCTCAATATTATTGTACTTTTGGTCCAATCAATAAAGCTATTGGTCAAGTTTCTTACCTCTAAAAAGTTCTTCTTGAAATATCGTTTAATGCTTACCTAGAATAAAAGAAATACTTGTTAGTGAATATTTAATAGAATTAAACTAAACAATAAGAAGTTTTTGACAATGAATGAACTTGATCTGATAAAACTCTTTCATATTTGAAGTAAACTACCGTCATTATATATTTCCTTAAAAATACAAAACCTCGAATCGACCATTTGAGAAAGTTATCAACGATTAAAATCAAATTTTTTAACATAGATCATCTTGTGGCAAAATAGAATTTTTATATTTAAACTTGTAACAACTATGTTAATAAATTAGACAATGTGGTAAATATTGTTTAAAAATATTCTTGGAATGATCCAGTTTATTTAATTGAATTTAAAAATGTTATCAAACGTTAGAATTAATTATTAATTATTTTAATCAGCATAATTGAAACAAATTTTGTGCCGTACTAATTGAAGTACTATATCTAGCACATGATCGTTCTTAAGCTAGTCGTACGACAAAGTTTATATCTACCATACTTTATAAATATTTATTATATTGATAAACAACACAATATTATAAATAAAAAAAAATAAAATACATCTGGCACGTTTTGTTTCATTATTTTTTTTTTCGTTCTATATTCCTTTAAAACGAACGGGAAAAGTGGGTGAATAATAATTCTGACTTCAAGATTAACGAGATCTCCTTAGGATTTTAAAGATATTCAATAAATAAAACTTTAGACGAAGAACAAAAAAATTACTTATACATACAGCGTGCATACATAAGTTTCATTGAGGTCTAAAGCAATCTTAGATCACTAACTATATTATACGTGAGTTCACATACCTACATGATTAACTAGTAGGTAAAACGCAGTGCCTAATGTGTATAAAGTTCAAACAGAAATAACTGAAGTTTAAGATTATGATCTTTCTAAACTAAATAAATAATATTATTTTCCATAATAAATATTGAACGACTCATAAGTATGTTACATGACTTCATGAAAAGTCATTAAGGTAAGTTCCAGCATGAAACCACTTTTCGACAGATTTTGCTCATTATTTGTCAAGGGCTAAAAATAACGTTTTCTAATAAATCCCAAAGTTTCAGAATTTTTGACCATTTAGAAATTAGAACGCCAGGTACTTAATAGCAAAGTAATCATTCTCTCTCACTCTTTCTCATTTGAAACATGTAAAATATCATGCCCACCCAACTATTATCTGTTGTATTAAAAAAAAAAACTCGACAGAATTAAAAAAAAAAACCTAAGATAGTAAAGATAAATATTTAATTAATTAATTTTTAAAAAACATAGCGTTTTACTGTTTTGTTTTCGAAATATAAAAGTTTAAAATGATTTTTTATTTCAAAATTACTTTAATTTGTATATATGAATAGTGAATATATCTATGTGTTGTGTATGTGTGTATATGTATTTGTTCTACAATCAAAGCAAGCCGGTTGTAGATCATTGATGCAGTGTGATTTTAGATCACAAATAATTAAAATGCCTAAAATAAGAGATCGTCTGTTTTTAATTGTTGTAAATCGAATAGCAGTAACATGTGATTTACTGCCTTTATACTCTATAAAACATGATGAACAATTACTACTTTTTTTTTACTGTTTTTATTATTTATATGTTTTATTATATCAAAGGTAATCAGTCAGTTCTTCAATCAATACAGATAAAAATGTATAATCATAACAGGTAATAAAGAGTAAAAAAATCAGTACTTATAGTTTGTAAACTACTGCTTTTTGACTTTGCAAAACGACTCTACTGCTTTTATATTTAGGAAATGTAACCAATTTGTATGTATATGATATAATATCAGAAGCCGGCTCCCTTTTCCTTCAGTTTTATATAGTTATTAGCAATCTAAATCCATTATATAGATCTGTGTTTCTATACATAATCAATAAATAAAACTTCATTGGTAATATATCTATCTTAATGATTTCAGTTTATAAAACTGCCATAGAACAGACCAAACCGTTTGGTGGAATGGTGGTGCGTGCGGTGTAGATCGAATGGAGTCAGTCCGTTGTATAGTAGTTTTGCAAGAGTATAAGTTATTTGTTTATATTTATCAAATTCAAATGGAAAGTGGAGATTAAACTTATCGAATAGAAACAAACCAATATCATTTATTTGTGGTTTATATATACAGGATGTATTTCAATTCGTGTGTAAATTAATCACCGGGTTTCCTCCCATAGTTATACCGTCGCAAGAAACAATACCAGGAGAAAATGTTTTTTTTTTTGTTGGAGTTTACTCCTTTAGAATCGATTTTAATTTGAAGCCCCCGGTACGATAATTTGATGGGTATTGGAATCAAGTGTTAACAAAAAAGCGTTATGTTTTTTTTTCTTCTTCTCTTGAGCTTCTGATCAAGCGTTCTCAAAGTCACAGAGTCGGAAATGGACAGTTTTTCGAATATGGGGGTGAAAAGTCGATTTTTGGGATTTTTCAGGAATTTGAAGCTTTGGTAAAATCAACGCGTCTTCGCTAGTTTTCTATTGCGGTTTTTCAGGTTGCTGATTACGAATCTGATTTTGAAAGCAGCATTTGACAGTTGAAAGCTGCCAATAGCACTGCCAACTTGCTTTATTTACCGGAACAGGAGTATCAGCATATATACATGGGGTTTTTTTAGGTCGCTGATTCCAAATACGGTATCAGAAATGGCATTTGACAAAACTGTCCATTTTCCGAGAAAATGGACAGTTGTGGCCACGATAACTTTTTATCAGAAGCTCAAAAAGCGATTCCAGCAAATTTTACCGTGGGCGGCTGCCCATAAGAAATATGCTGGTTCCTTAAAACAGTCATTAGCTTGAGACAGCAGTTATTTGACACGAATTAAGAAACATCCTGTATTTTGTTGTTTTCAATTGGCAAATAGAAAACAACAAAATATTGTTACAATTTATTTTATTATAATTCCAAACTTAATGTTATTAACAACAATTGAGGAGTTATATTGTAACAATATATTAGATGGATAAGAATGATATATATATATATATATATATATATATATATATATATATATATATATATATAAATATATATATATAAGAAAGAAATTATAGTGCTAAAGCTTTAAATATTACTCTTAAATGGTGCCGGCTTAAACTAATTCTGTAAAATTTACAATGCCTTTTACATAAAATTGGTTGTCAAACTAACGGACTATGTTTTATAAAGAAAAGCCTCAAAGAAAATTTTGTTATATAATTCATGTCAAATATGTATATATTTTAAAAAGAAAACTGTGAATAATAAAGGGTTATTAAATCTATTTATTGTTCGTGCTTTATTTTGTAGAATTCAATTGTAACAAACTGGGATTAAAAAAAGAAAAAAAAATTTAATTTGCAGCTCCATATTATTTTACAATTATCACAGTTTGAAAATGATTGCAAAGTTCGAAACATCTCACGATAATTAATTAAATAAAGTGGATTTGCAAACCAAATATTTTTGAAACAATTATTGTTTCAATCCCAGATTGATTATGTCTGTTTATGTGTTTTTTCAATACTTAAGGTAGTTCCGGCATAAAATCACTTATTGACAGATTTTGGTAATTTTTGTTTTACAGGCTAAAAATAACGTTTTCTACTAAATAAAGTTTCAGAATTTTTGGCACTTTAGAACGCGAGATAATTAATAACAATGCAATCATTCTTTCTTATTTTCTCTCATTAGAAGCATGTAAAACTTCATGCCCGTCCAACTATTATCTGTTGTATTAAAAAAAATTAGGACATTAAAAATAAATATTTCTTAAATAAATTTTTTTTAATAAAAAACGCGTTTTACTGTTTTGTTTTCGAAAAATAATAAAAAATTTCTTTCAATAATACATATATATATATATATATATATATATATATATATATATATATATATATATATATATATATACATTTATATATATATATATGTTAGTTAATTATATATATATATATATGTGTATATGTATTTTTTCTATAATAAAACAAACCGATTTTTTGTCCTGATTATAGAAGACAGTTCTGGAACTACCTTAAGCGTCACAATACTAATGTCAATTTACATTTAGGTTATATTTTTATAGTTATATTTTCTATATCACCTATCAATTATATATTTCCAAGACTTCTGAAAAGTCACTGTGTTTGCAAAACTAAAAATATTGTCACGAAAATCCCAAATATTTGTTTAATTTAATTATTATTATGGATTTTCGTCACGTACAACGACCCATTCAATACAAAATATCTCACCTTTATTACAATATTTTATAAAATATTGTAAGCATTCCTAACCCATATTTTTATTACTCTAGTAGTACATACATGTAATATGAAATTTATAGTTATTTAAGGTAAATTTATGACACCATTGTCTATATCAGTGATTCTCAACCTTTGTTCTTTGTCGCGGGCACAATTTTAACGATTTCAAAATTTCACGGAACACAAAGAAAAAGATAAGTTTGAAAGTTGTTTACTTACGTCCTATAATACACTGTGTAAAATAGTTGATGATAATAATTTTGAATGTAAAATAAAATAATATGTACTACAAAAACAACAGTACGTTTATTAAAGGATTCATTACAAGTTAATAATAAGAATACTGTTAATGACAAATTTGAGCTTGATGTTTTTTGATAATTTCATTTATATTTGGTCGTAAAAATGACAATGATACTCTCATATCGTCCTCTACATTTAACAGTCACGATCTTTTTTACGTTTTTATGTTGGTTAATACTTTACTATATACATTTCTAAAATTTGGCGGCACACACAGTGGTTGAGAATCACTGGTCTATATATATGTATGTATGTATGTATGTATGTATATATGTATGTATATGCTAAATTTGCATAAATTTTTGATAGTGTACTTTTAATTTAAAAAATATATTAAAACAAAAAAAAATACACCACAAAATTACAGTATATCAAATAATAAAAAAAAAAAAAATTAAAAATAAAAATAAAATAAAATTTGTACTATAACCTATAAATTTTGTAGCTCTCTTGCTAGTAAACTAGTAGCTCAGTTAGCTCGCACAGCTAGTTAACTCTCTCACATATACAAAAATATATATACTGTCAAATGCACTCATGAATAAATAATAAATTGAGTGTATCCATAAAAATATAATTCTGTATCAGTATGTGTAGAGCTCATAATATATTTGATTGTTTCATAGAATATATACCGTGTGTTCATTTGAAAAGTTACCACTTAAATAGTTTTTAAATATGCATTTTAGAAAAAGAAAATGTTTCACTCAAAAATAGCACCGTTTTCAGAGGGGAACATAATGCAATAATTATATTTTTGTACCATGCCCATCTGTGATCACATTGTATAGAGAGAGATAGATTGTAGAGGCTACCCTGGACGGGCTACACTTCGACCATAAGGTCCATTGTGATACCTAGGGATGTGAGGATGTGAGTGAAGTGGAAATAATTTTTGTGTATAGACTAGGGATTGGTAGAATATGTGACTGCAGCCGATTATGATAGGAACTATGATGATATTCATCTGAAGTTCGTGAAGGAAACTGCAGAAAATCTTCTCAAGCATAGCCGGTTACTTCGTTCTTGTCCATACGCCGACAGTTCAGTCAATAACCACCCCCTTTTTTGCTACTTAATAATTGATTAACTGCCGATGTCAGGATTCGAACCCATAACCTACCAGTTTCCAAGTGCAAGATATAGAAAATCTTTCGATATAAAAAATATCTATCTGATAAAAACAAACAACTATCTCTGGGATATGGAGTCAGGGATATGTTGCTTATTGCAATAAGCAACTGAATCCATATCCCAGAGATAGTTACGATTTGCTAATTCATACTGATGATGACTACATTCTAGTCGAAATACATATTTATAAAATACAAACAAATGTTCTAGGAATTGGGGCAAAATTTGAAATGTAATTTCAAAAAACCTAGAGTTCTCTTTGATTATTTTAATAATCTTTATAAATATTTTATATTTATTTGTTGTTGAAATTTCTGTTTTATTATTATTATTATTATTATTATTATTATTATTATTATTATTATTATTAATTAAGCTGTGCAAATTTTTGTTTGAAATATTTTTTTCTTAAATGCATATTTTTTAAAATATTTAAGTAGTAACTTTTCAAATGAACACACGGTAAATATATATATATATATATATATATATATATATATATATAAAATACGTATTTAAAAAAAATGAGGTACTCAAAAAATCAGTCAATGAACTATAACTAGTAATTTTTTTTTGTATTGTTTTTTTTTTTGTATAAGGTTCAGTATCTAAAAATGAAAAAAAATCAATCCTAATAATGTATTTTTTCCCAATTCTTGCACAACAAAATTAGTGTCATTGATTTATTTTACAATTGATTTGTGCCTTATTTATTCAATTTTCGAAAAAATGTTTCTAATAAAATTTCATACGAACCCTTTTTCTCAAAAGCCGTCTGAGTCAAAACAAGTCAGGAAGTAGATATATGATTCTAAATGCTTTACACTACTAAATGCGATAAATGAGGTCCTCACAACCAATTTCCCAATATGATTTTTCCCATTTGCCAAATATTATGAGAGATATTCCAAAGCATGTGCATGTTTTTATGTGCGGAAATGTATGGAATCTCTACAGCTCGAGCAACGCTCACACTTCACAGTCGATTTTTGTATGTAATTTATTTGAAAAGTAATGAATAATTTGATTCATCTGATGATAATCACATATCAGAAACATATATTCAATTTAAAAGTATTATACCTTAATACTCTCAAATTGATTGATTTTTTTTCCACAATCAATGACAGAAAAATCAATATTTTGATTGATTTGTTTGATTCAAAATACAAATTAATTTATTTAAGGATGTACGAGCACTCATGTGTATAGTCCATTTATAAAATTCTACAAAATCATATATAGTGTACATTCATAAAAGTCCACAATAATGTTTATTATTTTTTGTCGTAAGTTAAAATTTAATTTAGACCCGTGATACCGGACCGAACAAAAAAGATACTTAAGAAAAAAACCTGTGATTTCTGGTAATGAAGCTACCGCCGACAGAAATAAATTTTACCCGAAATCTCAGTTGTATTCTTAAATATCTGTTTTTAGGCCTGTCATACCGGAATTTTATTGGATCAATCTCTTTATCAATATTTCTATTTTCTATTGCCTAGTTTTTTTTTTATTCGTCTTATTTTATTCCAAGTGAAAATTATCAAAATATGTGTAAAAATATGGGTTTCTCCATAAGAGCGCAATGTATTGAAACTCGAACTTTAATTAATTCAAGACCCCCATAACCCCCCTGAAACTTTTATAATTGATTTATATGCACTTCAACTACATGTAAACCAAAAATCAAGCCTCAATATTTTTGATGCTTCAATGCTCGTACATTCTTAATATACATTTTTTTCTAGAAAACGAACATTAATTTTCTTTTATAGCAATAAGAATAAAATTTTAATACTGTTAAAACTAACCAATAGCAAAAGCATCTATCTAATAGATGCTCTCAGAAGAAATTAAGCTTTAGCAAAAGAACCGAATATTTATTATCTTTGCAATAAAAATGTATTTAAATAAATCTAAAAATTAGAAATTAGATTAGAAAAGAAATAATATTTTTTTAAAAATTTCCGCTTATTTCTTATTCCGTTTGATATCAAGCTGATAACATCGCTGTATTTTTCATGGTGAATTAAAACAACCTAATACTTTCTATATATTAACTTTTCATTTCACAAATATATTTTCCCTAAATAGCAGATGTTTTAAATCAGTTTAAATAAGATGACATTAAATAAGATCAAAGCTTTATAAAGTTTTAATAAGCATACAGATGTAAGATGATTGCATGATGCTTGATTTCAAAAATAGGAAATGTATCCCTTGTTCTGTGTATAAATTCTAGATAATATAGGGACATTGGTAAATTCCGCATTCTTTTCAGATCATAAAATTGGGAATATGCATGAAATTTTTTTTTCACATTTATTTTCAGAATAAGAAAATACTGTTAATACTGTAATAATATTTAAAAACGAAATTAAAATCCGACAAATATCAAAGAAGCTATAAGCTTTTAAAGATTATTATCTGTCTCTTTCTTGCAAAAATACTAAAAACGGAGTTTTACGTGTATTTTAAATGGTGAAAGTGTAATATGACGTCACATAACATATCAAGAGGGCTATCACCCTCTTTGTCTAATCGGGAATTTCAATCATTCATATCTCGCTTATTTTTAAAGTTATTTAAAAAGTAATTTTACCTTGATATTTGTCAAGTATACATGCTTCAATTCAAGTGAAAAAAAATGTTCATGCATATTCCCTATTGGCGGTATTTTGTAAACTAAAAACAAATCTGAATGTAAAACACTAAAAAAACGTCTATAAACTGAATTTAACAAATGGTTTTAACATATATCATTGAATTCAACATTGGAATGGCATATATACACACATAATTGTATTTATTTACTATCTAAGTTGAATTTGATAGATAATATGTTAATTAGTTAGGTTAAATTGAGCTTTTAAAAATTTTGCTTAAATTGAGAAACTGGGAGGTTATGGGTTCGAATCCCGACATCGGCAGTTTGTCAATTATTAAAGAAATAAAAAGGGGTGGTTAATTGAATAAACTTTCGATGTATGGACAAGAACGAAGTAACCGGCTATGCTTGAGGTCCTTGACGAACTCCAGATGAATAACGGCATAGTTCCTGTAGGATGTGCAGCCGCACATCCTACAAATTCCTAGTCTATACACAAAATATTCCTTCCACTCCACTCACATCTTCACATCCTTAGGCATCATAATGGATCTTATGGTCGAAGTGTATTTTATTTTGACGAAAAATCTTTGGTACAGAAAGAAGTTATTTTCTATTTTTATCAGGAATAATTATTATTCTACCCGGTGTATATGATATATAAAAGGATAACATATTTGTGTATACTTAAGGATGTACGAGCACTAGATATAGTCCATTTATAAAATTCTTCAAAATCTTATATAGTTGATAAAAATCCACGCATTCATAAAAATCCACAATAAAGTTTATTATTTTTTGTCGTAAGTTAAATGGAGAAAATCCGTTATTGACGGGCTTAAAAAAAGGATATTTAAGAAAAAAACCTGAGATTTCGAGTAATTAAGCTACCGCCGACAAAATTAAAAATCTTTTTTTAGGCCCTTCATACCGTAGTTTTTCGTAGTTCTATTGCGAAGTTTTTTGTTTATCCATCTTATTTTATTCCAAGTAAAAATTATCAAAATAGATCGACGCTCACGGGTTTTTCCATAAGAGCAATGCATTAAACCGCGAACTTTAACATTAAATAATTAATTCAAGACCCACCGTAACCCCCCCCCCCCCCCCAATAACTTTTATAATTGATTTATATGCATTTCAACTACATGTAAAAATAATGAAAACTTAATCTTTTTGAAGCTCCAATCCTCGTACATCCTTAACTTATTATTCTCCACTTATTATTATTTGTGTATACTTAAACGTCACAATGCAATACAAATGTCAATTTCCATTTAGGTTACGTAATACATAGTACGGAGAACTAGCGTATGCTATATGATGGTGAAACATATCATTGAATTTTTTAATTAAATATTAAAATGAAAAAATTCAATATGTATCAAAATTTGTATTGTAAGTAAAACATTGCGGCATTTCATCTCCCCTTACCTTATTAAATGAATTCTATGAATTTATTAACAAAAAAAATCCAAGCTTTTTACCTACTGCATAGCTGATTTGGATTATAATACAAATATATAGATAAATTATAATTATTTTTCGCAGTGGTATCCCCACATAACGTTTTATGTTTTTATCTCTCGTTGTTACTTTTTTTTTTTTCAAACAAAAAGGTAAATGTATAGACATTAGACACAGGTAACAGGTTTTATTTAAATATCGTTTCAGGTTATATTAAATGAGTTATGACTTCATAAATATATTTTGAAAAGCTATTAACTTTCAATATTAAGTTATGTATGAGTGTATACACTGTATAGGCCAACAGAAATAAACTTTTTTTATGGCAAGCGATCGTAGATTGTATACTGAAATAGTATTGCATTTGTTTTTGGTTTTTCGGTTCACGCAAATACTCAGGAAAAATTGATCATTACGGAAAAATACCATTTTTATCAGTTTGGTGCCTTCGAACACAACTTAACAGTAATAATGAACTGTGACTTGGATTTTTGATTTGAAGTTTAACTTTAATTTGTTGGATTTTTGCAACACCAAAATTTTACAATATAATCATCGAATCATCACTGTGTGGCGAAACGTGTGGCAAAAATTTGATCATTGAGAGATTTTACTAGTTTGAGAAATACAATTTTTCAGTTGTTTTATAGTTCAAGTCACAATTTTAAATGTTTATTGTTACGCATGTAACGAAAAATTTGTGAAAATTTTAGACGTTTTTAAACCCTGTTATTCTCAAATCATTTTTGGTGGTAATGATTTTCCTATAGTCTTTTTGTTTCAATTAAAATATAAACAAGTAATGTAACAACTAACTGAGTTAATGGTTTGAATACCCAGTATATAAACTGAGTTTATAGACAAAAATTGTTTATTTTAAAAAGAAGAAGATTTTTGTTATTAAATTTTTGTTATATCTCTTACGGTTTCAAAGATAGACAGTTTTGTCCATTTTTTTACCCACACATGGTCTGATTTTGTACATTACTTGACGTTACGTTTTTGTTCTAGAACATCCTAAAAAAATTTCAGCTCGTTATATCTTTTCGTTCTTGAGTTATCACGTCCACAGATAGACAGACCGACGGACATACGAGAATGGACTAATTAGATCATTTTATGAACACTTATAACACAAATTTTTTTCTGCGATCAATATTTTCAACCGTTACAAAGTAGGGACTAAACTTAATATATCTTGTATATTTACATTATACTGGGTACGAAAATAAATTAGAAAAATTAGTCCTTTATATGAATAGAAAAAAGATTTTACTTAAATAGAAAAAATGATTTTTTTAATTGTATTTTTTCGAGAAAATCCTTAACTGTAAAATTGAGACGAGACGAGATGATAGAAAACTTTTACAAGTTCATACAACAGAAGAGACATGTAACTCTCGTCTCGCGGCATCATTCTTTAATACCTACACACAACGAGATGAATGAGTCAGGTTTCCAAATTCTGTGGGAAGTGTAACTTGATGCTTATGGCGAAAAATGACGATTTTCATCATTTCCAGCTTTTACTGCAAACGTTTGTAAAGTTCAATAGTAGCTCAAACACCTATATTGAATGGCTGCTCGAAAAAAAAAATCGAGTATCTAAAAAATGGCAAAATGTTTATTGTCTCTGAAAACAGTTATTTAAAAAAATGTTGACCATCTATCATGGAATGACTCTTATCCTCTCTTAGGGTAGTTCCAGCATTGGCTTGCGTAATCAGAACAAAAACCGGTTTGCTTTTATTAGAATAAATACATATACACATATATACACACATACATATATTTATATATACAAATTAATGTAATTTTGAAAGAAAAAAAATTTTTTAATTATCATATTTCGAAAACAAAACGGTCAAACACGATTTTTTTTAAAAATTTTATTAAAGAAATATGTATTTATCTTTACTCTCCTCGTTTTTTTTTTTTTAATTTTGTTGATTTTCTTTTCAATACAACAGATAATAGTTGGTCGGGCATGAAATTTTACCTGCTTCTAATGAGAAGTGACCATCAAAATTGCAAAATTTTTTATTAATTATCTCTCGTTCTAAACGGTCAAAAATTCTGAAACTACTGATTTCGTAGAAAACGATTTTTTTAGTCTGTGGAAAAAAAACTGAGCATAATCTGTCGAAAAGTGATTTGAAGCTGGAATTACCTTAAAACCTAAATGCTTGTCGAATTAAATAAACTTGATCAATAATTTTACTATATTTTGGGCGTATTTTTCAAATTTGATGTGATAATTTTATCTATAGTATGCAAATTTTTAAATCATGCACTTCAGCTCTTGTACTATACCACCATCAAAAACAATATGTTATAGGTATATCGATCGTTTATCATATTGCCAATTCAGGTAAAAAATAAAATACATGCAAGAAAAACGTAATAAAAAAATAAATAAAAGGAAAATGGGAAAACATATTGTACACATCATTTGTTGTATAATATCTTCTATAAATGCGACGACGTGGAGTGCACAGAAAGATTTTTCGTTGATACGAGAAAATAAAAGAAAAATATGGAAAAAACATACTAAAGAACATAGAAAAACGATTAAAGTTATTTGATATATACATATATCTATCGTATCTACATAAGAAGAGATGGAGGTCCTTTCTACGGTTGACTATACATGATGACTCTTAAGGAGGTTCATACGTCCGAGACTTGATGCTAGATAAAACTTTTTATCTTAGATATTTAATCTGAACTGTAGCTCTTTTAGTTTAAAAGTTACCTGGGGTCGATGTTGGGTCTATAGCGTTACGCTCCTAAAATCAATTATGCTTTCTTTTAAACACTATTGCTCCTCAGCTGTATCCTCCACAGGTTACCACGGTAATTGTCATTATGTAAATTACCTTGGTAATTATCAACAAACATAATAACAATTACCGTGGTAGCTTGAGGAGGATACATTTGAGGAGAATATAGTTCTATTTTATTAAATGTATTATAATTATTAATGATTCAAATATAATCATTTTATTATCTTACAGGTCTAATATTTCCTGTATTAATAGGCACTTTCACGTAAAAAAACCACACCCCTTTAAACTTGGTCTGATGCACTGCCATGCTAAAGATAAATTAAATCCCGTAATCATGTTCCCTAAAAAATTCAAAATCTCTTATCGATCATTTGAAAAAGTAAACAATGATTAAAAATCAGAACATAGAACCTTCTGGCAAACTGAATTAATTATATGTAAACTTGCAACAGCTATGTTAATCAATTAGACACTGTGACGAACATAATTTAAAACTATATTTTGAATTATACGTAACCGTTAAGGCAACCAAACACGATCAAGCAATTGGCGCAACAACCGTTTTTACGCAAACAGTTTGAGGGTGTATGCCATAAATTGCTCAACTATTTGAAAGAATTCCGTCGGCATCGATTTTTATTGCGTTACATTTTCGAATTTGCATGTGTATAACACCGTTTGGCCAAAAGCCTCAAAATGAAATTGGATTTCACAAACATGATGTTGCACAGACTGGATTGTAATGCAAATTATTTGATCGTATATGGGGTGCCTATTAGTTTTGCCCAACACATTTGATAAGCAGTTTGTTCTACCATTAATTTATCCCAAATAGTTATTATTAATATGGCGACTTTTTGAACCGTGTCCATTCGAGTCCATTCGAAGGTATTTATTGTAGTTAGCAGCTGAAGTTAATTTAAGCTATGAAATCAAGCGTATCATGACCAAACACACACCATCAATTAATTCATCAATCAATTCTTCACCAAGCCCCTCTGCTCTATTTTTCTGTTTAAGTTTCTTCTTCTGCGTCAAAAAATCAACAACAGGCTGTTGCACAAATTTCTGATTGTGTATGAGGACTTTGATTACGCAAACATGGTGTTACACAAATGGCTGTTACGCAAATAGTTTGATCGTGTACGGGGGCCTTTAGAATTAATTATTAATTATTTTTCACGCTCAAAAAATACACAGCATGTGTATTAAAATTATGAATTTTAATTTTAGTTTACGACAAAAAATGCAATATACTTTTCTGTGAATTTTGCATTATTTTATGAATGTACTATACCTAGCACATGAACGTCCTTAAATATAACAAAAGCTAAAAGATATTTTCATGTTTCTGTGCTTCTCCATGTATTTGTGGAGGCTGGTGTCATTGAACATTTTATCAACTCATCAGAAATACTTTTCTCTTATCAGATGATTACCTTTTACCAAAATATTTAATAATCAATAATATGTGTAATATTTTCTGGAAACTGAATGAAAATAATAATGTTTGAAGAATGTGAATTGTAGGAAATAAGAAATACTTCTTTGAGAGTCGATGAGACACGTTAAAAAATTACCGATACAATCATGTGTTTCTCTTAAAATAAAAGTACATATGTTAGTTAAATATACAAAAAAAGAGCTCGCCCACTACCCGTTCAAGTGGGTGAGGAGTCTAACACGATCTACTTGGAACTGGGGGGTTTGTTCTATAAAATTAATGGAGCGGTTAATTGACTAAACTGTCGGCGTATGGACAAGAACGGAGTAATGTTTGTGAAGGTTTTCTACAGTTTCTCTTCACGAGCTCCAGATAAATATCGGCATAGTCGGCTTATCAAAGTCGGCTACAGCGTGATTTTCACTCAGAAAAGTATCATATATGAAGACCAAAAAGATCGGAGTGAAAATTGCACAGAATTGTTGGTTAAAAAAAAAACCCGCTAGCCCCGGCCACGCAATCTCATACCATGGATTAAACTCACTCAGAATTTTCCTTAAATCTGAAAAAGATTTTCAATTCGTTTCTCAACCTGAAAGTTTTCTGTGCAGAGTTTACCAAAACAACTAAATCTGGCAGTTGGACTCAAATCTTGCAGATTCATACTACGGACTCGTCACTTAAGGACAGGCCTTTAATATGCCATTGTTACGCCAATAGGGAATATGCATGAAAATTTTTTTCCACTTGAATTGAAGCATGTTTACTTGACAAATATCAAGGTAAAATTACTTTTTAAATAACTTTAAAAATAAGCGAGATATGAATGAAATTCCCGATTAGACAAAGAGGGTGATAGCCCTCTTGATATGTTATGTGACGTCATATTACACTTTCACCATTTAAAATACACGTAAAACTCCGTTTTTAGCATTTTTGCAAGAAAGAGACAGATAATAATCTTTAAAAGCTTATAGCTTCCTTGATATTTGTCGGATTTTAATTTCGTTTTTAAATATTATTACAGTATTAACAGTATTTTCATATTCTGAAAATAAATGTGAAAAAAAATTTTCATGCATATTCCCTATTCATGTCGATTATATATATTATGCGGAAATTTATGGCTTAAAGTGATATTAAAATAAACATTATACATGTTTTTCCACATTTAAAACCGTATAAATTCAATGTTTTATATAAAAATTTATACAAATCTTGGATGGGAATCGAATCCAGGAACTCTGGTATTCCGAACCAAACACTCAGATACGGGCAAAGAAACCCAGATGCTGTATAATATATTTTAATTACAGGATATACAGAAATTCGTATACTACGACAAAAAAAAACTTTACGTACTGTATGTACACGTGTTCATATACAGGATGAAAAATATATCCGAATATTTCTTCGGGAAAACGTTTTTGAAAAAAAAAAAGACCCGAAGAAAAGTTGTTTTGTTCGGACTGGGATATCTTACGTTGATCTTGATTTTCAATTTAACCATGGCCTTCAAAGTAAGTTCAAGGTAAACTTGCGTTTTTCAAATAGGCACTGGTACTTTTTTTGAACAGAATCGGATAGCTTAGGAAACAAAAACTTAGAAACTGCGTAATAAATTAAATATTAATTTTGGTTATTAATTAAACATTTAATAGGCCAATTTAAAAAATGGATTTTCAAAAATAACACTGCACTTTTTGAGAAAAAGTTATCAAGAATAAAAAGTTATTATTATTGTAGTTTTGGGTTTCCATATGAAAATCGCTAGTGGATCTACTCCGAACAAAACGATTTTTATTCGGGTAATTTTTTTTCCATTTGTTTCCTTGAAGAATTATTCAAGTGCATTGTTTGAGAAGTCACCCTGTATATTTGATATGATTCAGCAACTTTACATACTTGTCACAAATATGTAAATTTTTCTAAAATACTTTTTATCAAATTAGATGAGTGACGACAGTATTTATAATTATTTTTTTGGCACGTTTTTAATTACAACCGTGTACAATGTCGTTATATAACATATAGAATACAGAACTATTCGATGTGTACGAAGTTATTAACACCTCAACGAAAAACCGGAGCAAATCGATATCTTCAGATATTATACGTGCCCCTTTTTTTCTCCGTAGATATTATATGTAATTACTTTTTTTTTACGATTACAATTTTCATGTATCAAAAAATAAATCTTTAAATCACATTACATATTCACGTTTTCTTTTTCTTGTGATAATACATAAACATACATACATGCATATATACATATATATATACGGTATGTGTTGGAAAGCAATGCTAATAGAGAATCAATGTTAAATATTATTTACTATAATAACTACACACAATATGCTTAATAAAGAAATAAAAATAGTGGGGGTACTCTTTAGTGTGTCTGTTGTGTATGCTTGCTGGACTGTTTAGTACTGCATTAACATGTAATGGGAGTGGGTTAAAATGTTCATTGTTGTCTTCTTAAGCTAAGCATTACTTCTAACAATTGAAAATTCTTTTTAGAATATCCCTTATTATTTGTATGTGGAATGTTTGAAAATAAATGATAGTATTCTATTAACGGTAAAATTTAAAACAACAATCCACACAAATTAAACCCCAAAAAGAAAAAAAATCGAATTCGAACCAAAAAAAAAATTAAACCAATATCACAATTGTCAAGAAGTCTTTGCCTTAATTGTTACAAATTTTCAGGCCTTTTCCGCGAATAGATCTGTGTTTTGAGAAAACCCCACAAAAAAAAGTCGTTAGTAGATAGATCTGGCTGGCCATTGAAGGTTCCAAAACCACTCATTAAACGTTCCTGAAAAGTTTGTTCCAGGAACAGCCTTACTATTAATACTACAGCCTTACTATTGGAACCATACAGATTCCAGGTCTAAATTAGGAAGAGCTCTTACAGTTGACAAAATATTATTTCGTAACAAACTCAAATATTTTAGAGAATCTAAAAATCCGTCAATGAAGATGGTCCTATTATATGGTCACCCAATATTCCAGTCCAGACATTCAGTTTCAGTATGTATGTGTATGTATGGTTTTATAGTAAATATTTTATTTATTTATTTAACATTGATTCTCTATTAGAAATGCTTTCGAAAACTGTCTATATACAAAAATAATAAATACACTCGTCTCGCTTTCTTTTCGTAAATTCAGTCGAAATATGTCATCAAATAATTTTATCTCATCTTTTTTTTTTAAATGAGAGACTCTCAATGTATTATTTTTTTTAATGTATTCTATTCATGAAAAATAAGAGGATGATTTTTTTTATAATAATCATTTTATTTAAGGACGTTGTATCGCAGTGTACGCGTATATTACGTTACATTCAAGCATTCATTTATTTTTGAAGTTGAAATCATATTACGTATCATTTAAAAATAAACAATGGTTTACAGTCCAAACATTGATTAATTATTATTTAATATTGTTTAATTGAGATTTTACTATACCAGAATTTCTTGGTATATTTCGACAAATTTATATTTCGACGGAAAGCCGTTACAAAATCGGAACTAAACTTAATATACCCTGGTATATATTATATACCGGGTAGAAAAATGTTCGTATAAGACCCTAGAAGTTTTTGAGATTTTGAGGAGTCATAAATACGCGATCAAATATCAAAAATTAAAAGTTTTATACTCAAGTATCTGTAGTATCAAGTCTCACTCATGAACGTCCTTAAAGATGTTCCAGCATAAAATCACTTTTCGACAGATTTTGTTCTTTTGTTCACAGGCAAAAAATAACGTTTTCTAAGTCCCGAATTTTCAGAATTTTTGACCGTTTAGAACAGAGGTGGGCGCAGACATTTTATTAGTTCTCTGATATGAATAGTTTAGGCAAACTATTCGGAATTTCCTAAAATCTAATTCTAAAATCTAAACTAAACCTAAATCATTTAAAAATTTACAAGCGGTAAATGTAAAAGATCTAAGATTTATATTTTATAATTTATATAACATTTATATTTTATTCATACCCAAATATATTAAAAAGGTATATTTTATGCCCCAAATTACCAGCCCAAAATTCCAGAGTATGTATTCAATCTATTGTATGTATTGTATACTTTGAATAATAGTGACCATAAAAAATAGTATTATTACATTTTTTTCAGAAAACGTTTTAATTCAAAAAAGAAAATAATAATAATTGGTAGGATACCCTATATTTACTCTATCTCTCTTCCTACTTCTCACTCAA